>CM028135.1:1044295000-1045752500 GCA_016271365.2 Neoceratodus forsteri
CACAGTGACTGCATTATTCTGTGCTGCAACTGTGAAACCACATTTCAGTCAGGATGTGAAAAATGACAGCTGTACTGCTCATAAGGAGGTGTGAAAAAATGCCACTGTTGAAAATGTGGCATGACAATTACAAATCTACAAAGTTACAAGGGTGTGTGGAAAGTGTGCAATGCACACTTGTAACATAGTCATTTGATGAGCTATCATCACAAAATTTTCAATATAGGCAATTTAGGACAACTGCTCATGAACAGTATCACTGTCATTTTATTAATCTGTCCCAGACAGTGATTTCTCACAGCGACCGCTCTATTCTGTGCCAGAACTGCAAAAACACATTTCGGCCAGAATGGGAAAAATGTCAGCTGCACTGTTCATAAGTAGGTGTGGGAAAATGGCAATGTTGAAAATCTGAAGTGAAAGTATTATAAATTTGCGAACTTACAAGCTTATATGCAAACTGTGCAATACATGCTCGTAACACAGTCATTTTATGGAGTATCGTTATCAAATTTTCAACATAGGCATCCTCTACTCATGAACAGTGAAACTGTCATTTTCTTAATCTGTCCTGAACACTGATTTCTCACAGCAACCGTACTATTTCTGCACCTGAAGTGTGAAACCACATTTCCACCAGGATGTGAACAATGACAGCTGTACTGTTCACAAGGAGGTGTGAAAAAATACCAATGTTGAAAATATGGCATGCATATATTGCAAATTCACAAAGTTATGAGCATGCGTAGCAACTGTGCAGCGGACGCTTGTAAAACAGTCATTTTAAGGATTTTTTTTCCACCAAATTTGCAACATAGGCTTTTTGAGAGCTCACCTAATGAACACTGGCACTGTCATTTTGTTAATCGGCCCTGAAAGGTGATTCCACGCAGTGACCACAAAATCACCTTTCAGGGCCAATTAACACCATGACAGTTCAAGAATTCATGAGGAGGGGTCCCAAAACCCCCATGTTGAAAATTTGGTGCCAAAATTCTAAAAAATGACTGAGATATGCATTACAATTGGAAAACCCCCATTTATTCCATTATACAGCTAACTGGCATTTCCTCAGTTCACGGTCAGCTTTGAAGAGTGCAGACGTGTTCCCGGTCCACCAAAGATCATTGCGCTGAGCTCCGGAGGTAAGTATTGGGTGCGGGGTGTGGGGAGGCAGGGTGTGCAATGGGTGGGTGCTGGTTGTGGAGGGGGAAGGAAGCTGTGAGTCACTGTTTTCGTTCTTACAGGTTTTAAAAAAAAAAATCGGGGATGTTTTTTGTCTTTACAGGGGCATTAGACACACTGGGGTGGGCTCCCAGCGTGCCACCCGACTGTTTTTTGGGGGGGCAGCAGTAGCCGATGGGGGATTGGGCACCCCCGTCAGAGCACAACAAAAGGTGAGGGGCCTTAGATTATGCTGACGGGGATTGGGCATCTCATCGGCAGAGAATATACGTTGGGGGGGTTACATAATGCCAATGGGGAGTGGGCTCCCCCATCAGCAGCAGAAACACGTGGCAGTGAAGCCAACAGGGATTGGGGCCCCCATTGGCAAGTATATGTGGGGAAAGGGGGTTACATAATGTCGATGAGGAGTGAGCTCCCCTGCCGGCAGCAGAAACATGAGGCAGTGAAGCCGATGGGGATTGGGGCCCCCGTCGGCAAGTTAACATGGGGTGGGGTTTAATATTGTTTGTGAACAAGGTGGCAAACCTCCGCATGTTCGCATCATGAGTTACTTCAGAAGATCCCGCCTGCAATGACGGGTCGCTCCCTCATTGTAGCGGATGGCTTACGCTGCAATGACAAGGTGGCCCCTGATTGCAGTGTCTAAATTGTCACACATTGGTGCCAACATTCCAAACTTGTGTCACCAGCAGCCTGCCACAGCATTGGGAGAAGCAGGACAAGCCTTTGCAGGCTGTGGAGGCATTGGCCACAGCAGTGCCGCACCTCTACAGCCTGCTTCTCAGCAAGCTGTCCCTATAAGTTTCTTGCGCTGTGTGCAATCAACATAAAAAGAACATTGGGTTGTTGGAGGGGGTGCAAAGAAAAATAACTAGATATATTCCAAGATTAAAAACAAAACAATTCTATGATAGATTGAAAGAGATTGGACTACATACACTTGAGGCAGACAGACAAAGAGGGGGTCTTCTTTTTCTGTATAAACTAGTCCACAGTGATTTTGGTCTACAAGAGTTTAATTAAGCCATAAGCCACGAGGTGGTATGGGTTGTCAGGGGATTTACCACAGCTGGAATGATTTGCCCATGAGGCGCAGCCGAGTGGGTAAATCCTTGCCAGCCATGGTAAATCCCATGATAACCCACATCCTCCGAGTGATTTATTGCAATTATACCAGGGTTCATTTTTTACAATAATAAAATACAACTTTTAAAAAGGTTGCTTTGTGATTTTATTTTTATTCTGTTTATTCCTGGGCTGCAGATGATTTGGATATGGAGGCTCTTTTATATTTTCTCATCAGCCAGTGATTATCATAGGATTTACACCGGTGGTAAACTGCCAGTCTGACCATTTCATTGGTTGTTCACTTATGTCCATGGTATAATATGCAATATAGCAATACAAGGAGGAATCTACATTCTCATGACAAAAAAATATTGGTTGAGAAAAGTAAAACCTTTAAAAGGAATCAATATTTTACAATTAGAACAGCACTGGCATGGAACAAACTTTCTCAGGATGGAATAAATAGACCCTGTCTGGAATCTTTTAAAAATTATTTAGACTATACCTATTACAATGGCAATATATTTGTGTAATTGTCCCACATATGTGGGAGACATGTTGAATGGGCCTACTGGTTCCCACATGTCACCAAAATCCTAGTAATCCTAGTCACTTGTAGGTTCACTACTTGCTTCCTGGGGTCCAGGTTGACCGATTTCCATTAATTCTACCATACACAGGGATTCAGCCTCTTCAAGGTCCACACTAGGAGCATCACTTCCTGGAGGTTTAGGTTTCAGTGAAGAATTGGAATCTGTTAACACAGCTGGAGGTTCAGAATCATCACTATAGTTAATGGAAGGAATTCCTTTGAAAACTCTCTCAAGTTCAAAAGATGGGTAAAACGTAGGATAAAATTTGCTTTAATCATCACTTTCAGCATTTTCAATATCTGTAATGTCTGCAGGATTGGATACATTAGGAGCAACAGGCTGGGATGCAGAAGTTTGCTGATTTGGTTGCTTAGCTTTGGTAGCAGATCTAGTTACAGGGCGCCAAGGGGCTTCAGTCTCTCAAACATTATTGATTACTATTTGGCCACTAGGTAACAGATGGTTTCTGTGAATGGTTTTAACAGCATGAGGGTCCCCCTCAGGACGTACTTTATACACTGGCAGATCATGCAGCTTACTGAATACTATGTATGGAATGTGATTCCAGTGGTCTGCTATTCTGTGTTTACGTGGAAGTCCAAAGTTTCTCATTAGTACTCTGTCACTTTGTTGGAGCTCTTGGGCCTTAACACTTTTGTCATGACGAGTTTTGTTAGTCAGGTTTCTCTTTTCTGCCATGGTGTTTGTAAGCTGATATGCATAGTCTAGTTGGGCTTTTAGATTTTTGCCATACTGCAGGTAGTTGTCTGATTGAACACCATCAGGAGACACTTCAAAACATACATCAACTGGAAGACAAGCTTCTTGGCCAAACATAAGGTGGCACGGTGAAAAAACAGTAGCATTGTTCTTTGTACAATTATATGGGTGGGCAAGTGTGCTTATCTGTTGGCTCCACTTTGGCTTATCTTTAGGTTGCAGTGTGCCCAGCATATCAAGTAGAGTTCTGTTAAACCTCTCTGGTTGCAGATTTCCTTGTGGATGATAAGGAGTTGTTCTGGATTTTCTTACACTCCAGAGGGATAACAGTTCCTTTATAAATCCGCTTTTGAAATCGCAGCCTTTGTCTGAATGAATACACTGGGGGTGGGGGTGGGGGCACCATAATGTATAAAAAACTTTCAACAAGGACTTTGGCTACAGTTGAGGCCTTTTGGTCTTTGGTTGGATAGGCCTGTGCATATCTCATGAAGTGATCTGTGACTACCTGCACATTTGCATGCCTTTGGTATCTGGCTCTAGACTAAGACAATCGATACAGACAAGCTCCATGGGTGCACTTGTGATAATATTGAACAGAGGGCTGTTCTCTGTGGTGAAGCTTTGCGCTAAAGACACCTACTGCAGGTTTTAACATGGTGCTTGATGTCTAGGCCCATTTTAGGCCAGTAGAAATGTGAACGAGCCAGATCAAGGATTCTCTCACTACCCAGATGTCCCATTTGGTTGTGTAATGCTTTTAAAACAATATTTTTTAACTTAGCTGGCAGAACTATCTGTTTTCTCACAATTTCACCTTGGCTGTCAGTAAGCTCTCTGTGCAACAACTGTTCTCAAATCTTGAGCTTGGGCCCCTCTTGGAGAAGGAAGGAAGTCTTGGGGTCTTGGGACCACAGTTTGGAGATATCATCCCCTTTTCTTTGAGTTTCAACTATTGGTCTGATCATTGGATCAGAGTACTGTTCTTTGCGAATGTCAGATGGAGTTAGCTGGGGTAAGAAACTCAAGTCAAAAGCAGCAAAATTACAGTAAGCAACTGGTATACAAGTATCTGGAGGTCCCAAGCAATCTGCCAGGCAGTTTACAGCTTCAGAGGACAAAGCTTCTTCCGGGTTGAATTTGTGGTATAGTGCTTTTACAGATTGCTCAGGAATATGAACCCACTGTTGGTCAGAAGGAGGTCTTCGTAAAAGAGCGTCTGCATCTACGCAGTTTAGGCCTGGTCGGTACTCCGCCACATAATCATATGTTGCTAGAGCAGAGAGCCATTTGCTTCTGGTAGCATCTAGTTTAGCTGTTGTTTGAAAATAGGTTAACGGATTGTTATTGGTTTTGACCAGGATTTTAGCACCATACAAATATTCATGAAATTGGTCAACTATGGCCCAACTGAGAGTGAGGAATTCTAATTTATGCACTGGATAGTTTCTCTCTGAAGATGTCAGACTTCTGCTAGCAAAGGCTATGGGATGCAGTCCCTCCAGGTATTCTTGACAAAGTACTGCTCCAAACCACTCAAGCTGGCATCTGTATGTAATACATAGGGCTTTGATGGATCAGCATAAGCGAGTATTGGAGCATGAGTCAGTCTTTATATTATTTCTTCAAAAGCAGTGTCACAGTCAAAAGTCCATCTCTGTCAAAACAGCTAATTGGGTCTAAAATATGTTTTTTCAATCTCTCTGTTAGAATCTTTCTTAAACTTTTTGTGAGAAGGTGAATACCCTTGAGTTAAGTTTAGTAGGGGACAGATCACCTTGGTATAGTCCTTGACAAATCAATGATAATAGCCACAGAATCCAAGAAAGCTTTGAAGTTCTTTCAAGTTGTTGGGCTTGGGCCAGCTGATCAATGCTTTCACCTTACTGGAGTCGGTTTGAATACCTTCTGATGACATGATGTGGCCCACGTATTTGACAGAACCCTAGAAAAATTAGCATTTGTCAATGGATAGTTTAAGACAGACACAAGGCAATTGTAACAGACACAAGGTAATTGTAGTGGGGGGTGGCAGGAAGTAAGCTGTTAGTTAACTAGAATCTGTAGCTTATCTAGTAGGTAGGGAAATGGGCAGACTGGGTGGGCCAAGTGGTCCTTTTCTGCCGTCAAAGTCTATGTTTCTATGTTATGTTTCTATGACCAGACTCTTCAAATCTGTCCAGCGCTTTGAATAAGCGAGCCTCATGCTCCTACTGAGTTTTTCCAAAGACTATGACATCATCAAGGTAGACAAAACATTCCAAGAGATTCATATCTCCCATTGCTCGCTCCATCAGACATTGAAATGTTGGTGGTGCACCTGATATACCTTGGGACATGCAAAGGAACTCATAGAAGCCCAAGTGACAAATGAATGCAGTTTTTTCCCTGTCCTCAGAAGCCATTGGGATCTGATAGTATCTGCTTTGGCAGTTAAGGATGGAAAACCATTTACTCCCATTTAGACAGTCCAGGGCATCCTGTATGTCTGGCATTGTATACTAGTCTGGCACAGTTCATTTGTTGAGGGTCCTGTAATCATCACACATTCTTTTTCCACACCACAACAATTGGGGAAGCATATGGGCTGCTATGATGCCAGCCACTAACATCTCTTGTAGGTGATGTCTGACATTGTCTATGTCGGTGGGAGCTAGGCATCCAGACTATCTAGAGGTGAATGTGGTGTTCAACACTGGTGACATAACCAACATCCCATTCCCTAAGGGAGAATACCTTGTTTCTCTGAGCCAGCTTGTTACTGACCCTGGTCTTCCAACTGTTTGGAATAGGTGATTCCCCCAAATCAATTGTCAGGTGATACCTCACATCCCTCTTCAGTTTTGTACTTGGATGGAAGTACAGCAGTGTCGACACAATAAACTCTAGCCAGGGTGCATCCTCTAGATACCGTGATGTCTCAGTCTGTCCACCACCCATTCTGTGAAGAAATTCTTTCTTATGTTTCCTCTGAATCGTCCTCCCTCCAACTTCATCTCATGCCCTCTAGTCCTGGAACATCTTTTTCGCTTAAAATTAGTGTTTTCCTGCACCCTGTTCCTCCCTGTAAGATACTTGTATGTCTCTATCATATCCCCTCTCTCCCTTCTGTCCTCCAGGGAGTACATGTTCAGTTCCTTCAACCTGTCTTCATAGGACTTGTGATGCAAGTGTTTTTTATTGGTTGCAAAGAAACAGTAGTAATGAAAATTATGAACAGCACGTAATGTTTCTAATTTGTTTGTGTGTAATGAGAGTGCGGTGATCAGGAAAACAACATTTAAATTGGTTTGTTTTTTTTATTTAAGGTAGTTTAATTTTTAGGGCCCAGTTAAAGGAAAACTGAACCCTCATATCTTCTAAATGTTATCTGTTTCCATGTCAACAGGCAACTCTTTTCATGTAGCTGTTAAAGATGTATGCAAGTGCTTCAGTTAGTTTTCACACTTTATACTAGGCCCTGTCACTCTCCTGGGAGGGTCCATTCCGTGGTTGTTGAAATCTCATTGTCCCTGAGAGCTGCATTAGCATATGAGAACATGATGTCAGATCACCCATTTATATAATGTATCTCTATGCTAAAATAACAAATACCTTGCAAAAACTCTCTGGAAACGTATAAACTGAATGGAGTTTTAAAGGGAAAAAAACTGCATTATAACTCAGATAGCTTGTAAAACTCACTGAAGGTAAATGTGGTATTTCACAGCTACTTACAACTTGATTCTTTTAAAACTACTTAAGCAGACAGGCATACTGAGGAGTTTAAAGGTTGATTATGCATCACATTCTCATATGTTAATGCAGCTCTCAGGAACAATGAGATTTCAACAACCATGAAATGGACCCTCCCAGGAGAGTGATAGAGCCTAGTATGAAGTGTAAAAACTAACAGAAGCAATTGCATGCATCTTTAACAGCTACATGAAAAGAGTTGTCTTTTGACATGGAAGCAAATGATGCTTAGAAGATATGAGGGTGCAGTTTTCCTTTAAAGGAGAAGTACACCCAGAATGTACAAAAACATATGTTATGTAGAGTGTTTTGATATGTATGTTAAATCCTAGTGTGTCCTTCCCTCTGTCTGCTATTAGGAGTTTTTCCTAAATTAGCCTGCTAGCTGTATGGTGGTTTTATGACCTCTGGGGATCTCCATCACAAATAGGTTTATTGGCTTTCTTTCTCCTACGATGCACCTTGGCTCATGTGACAGTGATGTAGCTATGCCCTTAGATTTAGCAGGGCCTGTCACTGCTCAGCCACAAAGATAATACTTCTTTCAGAGAAGTCACACTGCTAGATTTTGGGTGAGTGTAATCATTATTTTTTGACATTAGTACCTTGTCCTGCTATGTTACAACCTGTAAGGTGATGTTCAATTTTTACTACTTGGTACTGGTGCAAAAACTGAAAGTGACTGAGAGGAATAGAGTAAACAGTGACATGATTCAAACACACACACACACACACACACAGCAGAACATAGCAGGACAAGGTACTGATATCAAAAAATAATAATGATTACACTCACCCAAAATCTAGTAGTGTGTCTTCTCTGGAAGAAGTATTTTCTCTGTGGTTGAGCTGTGACAGACCCTGTAACAAGACACTGGCTTTCTGCAGGGGCAATTAGATATCACACCAAAGGGCACTCTGGGAAGACTAGAGGCCATAAAGAAACCAGAATGGCAACCTCCAAGGGCAATAAAACAGTTAGGGAAAGTTAGAAAAAACATCTCTCACAGCCAGAGGAAAAGAAAACACTGGGAACTGGTTAGAACACAGAAAAAAAGACTACTACATATCTTTTTTTCTGATTTTAACATGGAGTTTTCCTTTAAAGGTTTTTAGTAAGTTAAGGTGGCAGCCATGTTTGTGGTGGAGGGTCAGTTTTGCCGTAGGGGAATTGATTTGCTAATTATGTGATATGGTTACTAACAAGTCTGGACAGGTTTCTGATTAGGATGACCATGCATTATGCTGTAGCAATGGATGGTCACCTGACTGGTGTTATCAAATTAAATTTCTTTGATTTTTTAGACCAATTTTATAAAAGGCAGTAGTTTACAAAGGGCTTGTGCTTATGTCCTCATGCTTTAATTTTCATGTGAAAAACAGAGCAAATCCTGCATAAAATATTAAAAATCCTCAAAGAGAACACTACATAGAAGAGAAAGAATAAGAAATCGATGGCTAGATCAAACCCTGGACACCCTAAGGGAATAAATAGGGTAAATATGGAGGGGATATTTAGACTAAAGCAGGGAGGTATCACCAGAGGGCATGGTTTGAAGTTGGAAGGTGGAAGGGTGAGGGGGGAAAGAGGAGGAGGTTTTTCACTGAGAGGGTGGTGGACCCTTGGACTCCACTGCCTGGCGAGCTGGTTCAGAGATCCACAGTGGAGGGCTTCAAGAGAGGGTGGGACAGACACAGAAAGTGGATGTATCAGATGATGGCCTGTCCCAGGGGGGTGGGAAAGGATGATAGGGGTTTCTGGAGCACAAGGGATGGGAGGGCCTCGGCACCCAACTAAGGAGCTAAGGTTCGAGCAGACTCGATAGACCATAAGGCCTAATCTGCTGGCAAATAGTATGTTAGTATGTAACTCCCCAATGTTTTGCCTCTCAGTGAGGCTTTGATAGAGAGCAGTTAAGATCAACAAGCTGTCCCAGCCTTGTGTCATGAATTTTTGGGCTTGGGAGAAAGGCCAATAGCTTATCTCTTTATGAAGGTGCTAGAACATTCCCTCAGGTTTCTCTCCTCACACTTCCCTACTAAGGTACCACCTCAGCAGTAACACCTGAGCTGATGTTGGATTCTCAGTCTCAGCAGAGGGTGTGGCTGGAAGTACCAGACTGATGCATGATCTCTTCTGCCAGACTAATAGCATCAACTAGCAATGCTTGCTCAGCCATCCCACAAGCTGTAAAGGAAATGCAAGTTCCAAAACACAGCAAGGTTAAGTACACACACCAAACTCAGCTGTCAGAACAGGGGTTACTAGGACCCATGTACAGTATGTGTAACATAAGTGCTACACCTGGGCTATGCTTAAGGCCCGCAAAATTTACAGTAATGTGCCTGTGATTATTAAAGTGCACTTAAAAATTAAGCCTAGCCCTGTATATCAAGGTTCTTTACTGTTCTGAATGTTACCTATGTGTATCCTGTTTTGCAGTGTGTGTCTACTGTATGTGCCAGTGCCTGTGCCTGTATTTGCCTATTGGTTGGAAGTGTTCCTAGGCAATGTTTCTTATCCATTAGGGGTATATAAATAGGGGCATCAGCCCACCAAAAGCAGGTAATTGTTTTGACTCTTGATGCGCATCCTTGTCCTGGGTGCCAGTATATAACTCGTTTTTTTTTAGCACCTACAGGCGTGCTTCTTTGTCCGTGACTGACTGGAGAGGTGTTGTGGGCCCAGGAATGGTGACAGGGTTTTCTTTGGTCCAGGTGGCACTGGCTTCCTCTGGTGTGGCTCTCCGGTGACTCAGGCTCTATCCAGGATCAGAGATTTTGGACAACTGGGGCCTGTTAGAGATGCATCCTCAAGGAGAGTCTTTTGAAGGCTTCGCACCGTCCGTCCCAGGTATCCTGTAACAGTGAAGAAGTAGCAGATGTAAACCTGAACTTGTAGGGGACTGTCATCTAGAGTGAGGTGGCTCCAACGATCAGAACCCTAGGAGTGAGGGACCAGACCTGATTGGTTGGTAAGCCACTGTTGCTGTGACTGAATTAGGTGCTGACTCCAACCCCCAAGGAGGTACAGGTCTGGGGGCAGGTTACCTGAGGTAGCAACAATCCTACCACATTTTATGGTGTGTGTGTGTGTGTGTGCAGCATGTGTGTGTGTGTGTAAGAGCACACCCCTTCATTTTCCCCTGTGAGAGGCACTGCATTGCTCTTTCTGTGACTTTCAGATCTGGGTACATCCTGATGTCCTCATCCCAATTATAGTAGTAGTACTAGTACCTTTACTTCTTTCTGGTGTCCTTCCCCAAATGCTTGGGACACAATTACAAAAGAGAACAGAGAGATGGCCTAATATTAAACATCATAAATACATCTGACCAATAAATACATTAAAGCACCAGTGCTACCCAAAAAAGCAAGTAAGCCATTACAGCCGTTGTAGCACAACAGAACATGTGGCGGCTGCTATCTAGTCAATGGAGTGGTGGGGGTGGGGGGGGAGCAGAAATGTAAACAAACACAAAGGATAATGGAGCAAATTACTCAGTAATAGTACATTGCCGGCGGGAAAGAATAACAGGTACATGCTCAGCAGAACACAGGGAATAAACAGTCGAAAAAGCGCAGATTTCTGTTTTACATAGTGCTGCTGCTTTAAATATATATTTGCAATACTTACTAAGTAAGCAATAAGACATGATGGGGTGTGCATTAGACAGTTCTAATGCATGGCTAGGGGGACGCAGTAAGGCACGAGGCCACAGGATGAGTGCGTCCAGTCCCCTAGCCATGCATTAGAACTGTTTAATGTACATCCACGGAGTGGCTTATTGTGCTTATAAAATGGGCCTGTATATTCTAAATGGGGGTTCTAGTTTTAGCTGTGCATTAGACACATCTAATGCATGGCTAACAACCAATCAGATTGCTTGAAATCATTTGCCCATTTTATAATAAACAGATAAATAAGTAACTACAGCTGAATACTATGGTAGCAGCATAACAAGGGGATATGCATTCCCCAAATGCTTGTGAAAATATATAGGTCTGTAGATCCTTTTTAAAGGCCTCCACCAAGGTGACCTCACTCAAGTCCCTTGGAGGAGAATTCCATAGAACCAGGCCCCACCACTATGAAGGCCCAGTCCCCTGAGGTCTGAAGTCTGGCCCTGGGAGCAACAAGAAGTCCCTCCTCAGTAGAACAGAGATAGCATGAGGACAAATAAGGATGCAGAAGATGAAGAAGTTAACCCGGGCCCAGCCCATGCAGGGCCATAATAGTTAGTAAGCAAACTAGTGCAGATCATGTAGTGCCAAGGAGACATGACTCACCTGCAGAAGGCCGGTCAGCAACCTAGCAGCTGCATTCTGCACCAGCTACAGTTGTTGCAGTGTACCTCCACTGATCCCGTGGTATAGAGCATTACAGTAATTGAGCTTTGAGGTTACAAATCCATGCACAAGTGTAATTAGATCTCCAGGGAGGATATGGGAATTAATCTGACTGTCCCTTAGATGGTAAAAGCCATTCTGGACTACTGCCAACACATAAGACTCAAATGTCAGGCCCTCATCTAGAATGACACCCCGATTTCTCACCATGGTAGCAGCCAAGAGGCCAGAGGAGCTGAGTTGAGTCTCAGTCTCCATCACAACAGTTACTACACCTACTTACAACCAAACTCTGCTAGCAGTACTTCAGTACTGACAGTGTTAAGTCTTAATAAGCTCAATGACATCCAGTCTCGGACCTCAGCCTGGCATTTATTCAGCACATCCAATGCACCCAGTGTCCTGGGTGCAAAAGACAGATAAAGCTGGGTATCATCTGCATAGCAGTGAAACCCAAGTCAATACTTTCTAATGATACTACCCAGGGGCAGCAAATACACAGCAGAGAACATGGATGAAAAAACTGAACTGTGGTGTACACCACTGGGCATGGCCATCGGGAGTGAAGAGAAACTACCCAACACTACCCTCTGTGTACTGTCACTGAGGTGGGACTCAGATCAGCAGATGACCTTGCCGGTGAGTTCTACATACCCAATGAGATGGTCTAATAATAGCCCATGGCCTACAGTGACAGAGGCTGAGGAGAGATTAAGGAGAACAAGAACTGACTGCTCTCCTCTATCCCTTCCCCTGAGCAGATCATTAATTATGCTCCCTGACCAGTGTGGTTTCTGTGCTAGGCCATGACCTAAAGCCAGACCAGAGAGACTCATAGATGTTAAGGCAATGAGCTGCAGTGCAGCCACCTCCTAAGTAACCTTACCCAAAAAGGGCAGGTTAGAGACATGACAGTAATTCGCCAGGATAGCTTCTTCAGAAGAGGCTTCACCAGTGCAGTTTCCAGTGTGACTGGGAACACCCGCTCTAACAAGGATCACTGGACAATCCCAGTGAATACCAGGCCCAGTTGCCAAACACAGCTCACTAGAATATGTATCAGGCCTGGAGATAACCAGTTGAGAGGGTGACTGCTTTTGAGTGAGGAAATATGAGCGATGTCGAAATAGCAAATGTTAAAACAGCAATGTGTGTTTTATAGCTATGTGCGGAATAGCACATTGTAACGTCAGCACAGACTATACAGACATCTTTTAATGAATATGTAAGGGTTTTTAGGTGGGGCTGATTTCGAGCTGGCTGTTTGATGTGGTGGATAGGGATACCATCTAGAATCAGGTGACCCAGGTTCAGGGCTGGCTGTGGGGATACCATTTTTTCTTATTTGTTATAAGTAGTGGTAATTTTGGTTCCAAATTTCACTTCCCATTCCTCCACTGTCCCGAGTTTGTTCTCCGCCCCATAGGTTGTCCCCCAAGATTCTACCCCTTCTGACTGTTGTCCCCCAATGTAGCTTCCTTCCCAAGTATTCCCCTCTACCCCAATGTTATGCCCCCCTTAAGTTGACTATAATAAGATTGGGAGGTGGAGGGCAAAGCCCCCCCGCAAAGGGGGTGCAAGGGGCATAGGTCTGCTGTATCATTTTTAGCACATGCAGGCTCGGGTAGATGTTTGGGAGTGTCGTAGTGCAGATCGCCGTTTTACATTTTGACGATGTGCACTCACTATTTGTTGTCAGCACCACTATGGTTGCGCTTTTATGAAACAGAACCAGGCCTGGATCCAGTCTGCAAAATGCTGGCTGCAGCTTCGAGATCACCCACTTACCTTATCCATCATCACTAATTTAAACTTTCCCCATGACCACTGAATGCCATTGCTACTCATTGGTTCAACACTGTAGGGCTGTAATGACCCACTTGGTGAGATCCTGGCCCAAATACAGAACACGCTATCAGAGAAGAATAAAGTAAACTCACATATTTTGTAGCTGAAACAGCTCTCATAGGTTCCATACGTGCCAGATGAAGCAGTCTGTCCACAGTCCAAAAAAGCTGAGATGGTTGGTTCCTCCCAGCAGCAACCTACCTGGACAGAGATCCTGCCTTCTTACAGGTGATTACCCTTTGATTCCCAGCATAATGTGTAAACAAAGTCAACATGTACTCCTGAGCCCTAGATCTTCTCCAACAATCCTCCAATCTCTGCCCCTTTGTTTTCATCTCCCTCAGCTCATGTTCATACCATGGCAAGCCAAGGCACAAAACCAGCGAGCATGCGTGAGCTGGATCCATGAAATCGAAGGCTGCCCTTACCACTCTATTATAGGATGATACTGTTTACTCTGGTCCCATGTCGCATGCCATCAGCACATCCAAGGTATTCAGCAAGATCAACAGTCCTTCTGGCCATAGCCCTCTCAAGGGGTGAGACTGGACCACCTCCACAGGGGGTGGACTACAAGCAGAGAGGGGGAGTCCTGAAAGAGAGCATGATGGTGCGATGATTCAACCAACTGATCAGATCAGTCTTGAGATTCTCCCCCCCAAGTCCCAGAGAGAATACCAAGTCCAAGGCATGGCCATTTTGATGGGTTGAATAAGCAACAGTTTGTCCGAGGCCCAGAGATTCTGTACCTGGAAGAAATCTTGACCAAAATGTGAGTTTATCAATGATCCAAGCATTGAAGTTGCCCAGAATAATCCATTAAGGCAACTCCAACACTCTGTCAGTGTGACCTCTGTGATTTCCTGCAGAAAATCCCCCCCACACCCTGGAGGCTGATATACAAAGAGGATTCTGCAGCCTACACCTGGACCCCCACACGTAGCCACACATTCAAATGATGTGGTATCCCCTACTGGGTGCACAACCAGGTTCAGCTCTAATCTATAGCAGATGGCCACCTCCACCTGTGGACCTTCCTCGGACAGTGCACTACAGAGAAATAAGCTGAGACAGCTGGCTTCAATACCTGGCCGGCATCATCATCAAGCCATTTCTTTGTAAAGCAAGCCAGACTGACAGAGGCACGAGATATAAAATCTGCTATAATAGCAGTCTTATTCCTCATCAATTTGGCACTGCATACCACCATCTAAAGAGGACAAGCAGTGACAGCCAGCCCCCCCAGCTGTCCCTCCACTTGAACAGGTCATTATGCACCCTGACCAGTGTAGTTTTTGTGCTAGGCCTCAACCTAACACCAGACTGAAGAGGCTCATACATGTCGAAGGCAGTGACATGTGCCTTGAGCCGCAGCACAACCACATCCTAAGTAACCTAAGACTGCTATTATAACAGATTTTGTATCTCATGCCTCTGTCAGTCTGGCTTGCTTTACAAAGACCTGGCTTGATGATGATGCCAGCCACTGACGCTCCCCAAGGGCCTCCGATTACTGCACCTCTTATCTGCAGTATCCCAAACAAATTACCTGAACTACAACTTACTGCTCTATTATTACGATCAGACATCCTCATACTAACGGAGACCTGGCTAAAACCACACCATGCAGACTCTGCTGTAGTCATTCCTGGCTATTCGCTGATCAGGCAAGACTGCCAGGGCAGAAAAAGAGGTGATGGCACTGCCATGTTTATCTCCACCAGGCTACAGTTCACCCCGGTCCAATTCCCCACCCCTACACCACTGATAAGAGTCCTTACTAATCAAACTTGCACTCCCCTACTCCACCCCTGCGTATGTCGTTGGTTCCTACTGTGCACGTACTACCCCCCTGCCCAGTGTCTTAGACCACCTGACCACTTTAAAGTCTTCTGCCTCTACTGGAGAGCTCCATATCCTCGGCGATTTCAATTTCAACTGGCTAGCCAAAGACTGCTCCAAACTATACACCAAAATAAACGCCCTAAACCTCTCCCAGCTAATCTCCCAACCCACCCGGCTAAACCCCAAAACATCTAATCACTCCCTCTTGGACTGGGCCCTCACTTCCCACCCTTATAGGGTTATTAATGCTGGTCTCCTCCCCAACTCCCTAAGCAACCACCACATGATATACATGGTCAGGAAAGTGCATAGATCCACACATCCCCCCCTCAAGAATGCTTCTCACGAGATCTTACAATTCCCTATTTCTTCCTTCCCTCCCGAATGACCAGGGTCATGCAGACTGGTCCTTCATACCACAGGCACCTACCATTGACCATGCTTTCGGAACCTTCAAAACCAGTTTTCTCGCTGTATGGGATTATCATGCCCTCCTAAGATGCACAAAAGTAAGGGGCTCCCACCTCCCCTGGGTCTCCGCTGATATCATTAGCAGTTGCCGAACTAGGGATCTGGCATGGAAAAAACACAAGTTAACATGCTCCCAAGAATCCCAACAAAATTACCGTACCCTACGCAACTCCTGCACCAAAGCAATACGCAAGGCCAAAAAGAACTACTTCATGTCGGCCCTGAACTCTAACTTTAACCACCATACAAAATTTTGGAAACCTATCAAATTCCTCCTCTTCCCACCTGTCCAACTGCCAATCCTGACCCTAACCACACAAGGCACGACTGTCACGGACCCTGGTGAAGTTGTCTTAGCCTTCAATACCTTCTTCACCAGCGGCGCAGCATCTTCCCTACCCAGTCTACCGCTCACCCCTCACTCACCAAGCACCTCACCGAAATCCCAGAACTCCTCCCGTACCACCGAGTTTTCTTTCCATCCAGTCTCCTCGGCCAAAGTGTTCCAAGCTCTGCATGCGCTCGACCCCAACAAAGGCAAATACCCCTCTGGCCTGGATGCCAAATTACTTCACCTATCTGCCCCTGCCATAGCCACTCCATTAGCCAACCTCCTCAATCTAGCCTTCTCGCTGGCCAAAATCCCAGCTTCTTGGAAGCAGGCGATTGTCATCCCCCTCCCTAAGGGTGGTGACCCCTCCATGCCAGGAAATTACTGCCCCATCTCCCTCCTGCCAATTCTGGTCAAACTTCAGGAACACCTTACCCTTGCCCGACTCTCCCAATACCTTGACTCATACTCTTTCTTCACCCCTTACCAGTCTGGCTTCTGAAAGTCTCACTCCACCATCGCCTCCCTATTAAGACTCACCAATGTCATCCTCACAGGTATGGACAAAGGGCATATCTCCTGGGCCATTTTCATAGACCTGGCCCCCACATATCTACCCCCCCTCCCAGTCACTAAGGGGTTCCCCCAAGGATCAGTCCTGGGACTGCTACTTTTTTCAATATTCCTAAATGACCTCCCGCTGGCCTGCACACACTCATCTATCCAATTGTACGTGGACAACACTGTACTGTACGTTACAGGCCCTTCCACAGGAGCAGTGTCCAGTGTGCTTCAGCAGGACTTCAATGTCGTACAGCAATGGTTACGGTCCAACCAACTATTCCTAAATGAAAAAGAAAAAAACATCTCACTAACCTTCGGAATGCAACCACGTTTTTCCTGCCTAGCAGCTCACCCCACATTCCAAAACCTAGATGGATCCCCTTGGAGTCCTGCACCTCATTCAGATACCTGAGTGTCTGGCTTGACCAACACCTTGATTTCTCCACACACATCGAGTCATTACACAAGAAGTTACACCCCAGACTTGGTTCTCTATATCACAATAAAGGATGCATGCCCACTCCAGTCCAGAGGGAAATTGTGCAAAAGATGATTCTCCCAATACTTGACTATGATGACGTGGTCTATGGCACCGCACCCTCATCCAGCCTGGCTAATCTTGACACACTATTTCACTCCTTCTGCCGTGTCATCTTAGATTGCCCACAAATGACACACCACTGTGACCTATACAGCTCCCTAGCCCTCCCCTCTCTCTCACAACCTGCAGACAGATCCACTGTACCAGAGTCATTGCCAAATTCTGGTCCCGGTCTCTTCCCCCTTATTTCGGTTCCACCATATCGGCTCAGTCTTCCCCTGCCTATTCTCTCAGAAGCACAGACTCCAGGATTCTCCAAATCCCATTCATGTACACCTCCAAGGGCCAAATGGCTTTCAAATATCACATGCCCAAGCTATGAAATGACTTGCCTGCTGACATCAGACACTCCACGAATCCCAGACATCTAAACCCACTCCTCCACGCACACTTCACCGCCACATGCACCTGCTCCCAGCACCCATAAGCCCTAAGCCCTCATGTTCCTCTGCTCACATCAACCGTTAGCCACGCTTTAATCTGCTGCTGCTTGTAGGGTCCTCTAAGTTATTAAAGCTCAGATCCCTTTTGTTGTTTATTTATACAATACATAAAGGAAACATCTAGGACACTTAATGTCAATGTTATTGTGTTTCTACTCTCCTGTTGTATATTCTGAACTTATGTAAAACCTGTACTGTATGTAATTTCATCCTATGATACCCTGTACCCCAATTTTCCCTAGGTCGCATCTGGAAATGAGTGGTTATCCGCTCAGTATGCCTGCCTGGTTAAACTCTTAAATAAATAAATAAATAAATAAATAAACCTTACCCAAAAGGTGCAGGTTAGTGACATGATAGTCAATCACCAGGATAGCTTCTTCAGAAGAGGCTTCACCAGTGCTGTTCTCAGTGTGACTGGAAACATGCCCTCTTATTGTGTTCCTGTTTGATGACAGTTAGATATTTTTGATGCAGTATTAGCTACTGCTAAGCAACTCATTCATCTTGTGTGGCCATTTTGGGTCGAGTTAAGCAGTGGATGGCTCTGACGTCATATGGCACTGTCAGTAAGAAGGAGTTTTAAAACACAAATTGTAGTGGGAAATAAATAATGTGACCTACTGGGAATTGAACCCAGGCCCCTAGAATACCATTCTGGTACTCCAACCATAAAGCTACAGGCTTATATGGTTGGACCTGGGTTTCTGGACACAATTCCTTTCTCTGGTATTGCATATTCTGCAACTTGCTTAGCAGTTGCTAATATTGTACCAAGACATTGTAATTGTCATCTTGATTATTCCCAGTTGCAGGATGTGCAATACCAGAGAAGGGAACTGTGTCCAAGAATCCAGTGTACAACCATGGGAGCCTGTAGTTCAGTGGTAAGTGCACTGGAATAGTATTCTGGGGGCCTGGGTTCAATTCCCAGTAGATCACATGATTTTATTTCACTATGAATTGCATAACAGTGCTAATCCTGCACCAAAAAAAAACAACGGATTGTCTTCTCTATAACATGCAATTTAAATTGCACAATAATATCCTCAAACAGGGTATTTAAATGGAGAGCTCTAAGACCAGAGTTCACAAGGAGGAGGGCAACTAAATGGTGCTTGGTTGCACAAGAAGCCCTGTGAGGAGAGACTGAGGGATTTCAACCTGTACTCCCCATTGTAGCTGCGAGGGGACCACAACTGAATAAAGGAAATCCATGTAGTGCTACGATTAAGTGACAGGAAATGTGTAACTGAAATATGTGCTGCACAGAACAGTGCTTGAAGGAGACACATATAAAACAGCAAGAAGGGGAAATAGTTTGAAAAATAACGAAGCACCTCACCACACATAGACACTGAGAATTCCATTAACTCATTTTATTAGATTACGCTGACATTTCGATCATATCGATCCTCTATCAAAAGGTCTTTGATAAAGGATCCAGTACTGTATATGATCCGAAACGTGTCAGGCGTACTCTGCGTTTAATAATAAAATGAGTTAATTTAAGTTCTCTGGTGTCCGTATCATGTGAGGTGATGAGTGCTCTGCTTTTTTAATTTTTCACTTTGTACTTTGTGCCTGAGCAACACCATCCCGGTGCGAGACCTTCATTTGTTATGCGGGAAATGGTTTTCACAGATGGTGGTCTCCATGTGGAAACTGGTGCTTTGAAATTAGTCTGGACAAGTATCTTAATGTGAATTGTATCCAAGGATACAACCATTGTTGAAATGGCGAGCACTACAAAAGCTCCAGCAGCCTAACTGGGCTTGCATATTCCTTTGAATCCTATAAACTGTAAATATGTTGGTACTGATAAGAATCTAAACCCATTGCCCACCGCTCTAAGAACCTTGTACAGTGACAGTGGCTATTGCTGAATTGTGATTATTGTTGAATTGTGGTTATTGCTGAATTGTGATTATTGTTGAATTGTGGTTATTGCCGAATTGTGATTATTGCTGAATTGTGATTATTGTTGAATTGTGGTTATTGCTGAATTCTGATTATTGTTGAATTGTGATTATTGTTGAATTGTGGTTATTGCCAAGTTGTGATTATTGCTGAATTGTGATTATTGTTGAATTGTGGTTATTGCAGAATTGTGACTATTACAGAATTGTGATTATTGTTGAATTGTGGTTATTGCTGAATTGTGATTATTGCAGAATTGTGATTATTACTGAATTGTGATTATTGTTGAATTGTGGTTATTGTTGAATTGTGATTATTGCTGAATTGTGATTATTGTTGAATTGTGGTTATTGCCAAATTGTGATTATTGCTGAATTGTGATTATTGTTGAATTGTGGTTATTGTTGAATTGAGATTATGCAGAATTATGCCGACTGTGATAGCTGATTTGGAATGCTGATTTGAAACTGGGCCCAAATGGGTGCTGGCTGCACGCTCACCATCACTGCCTCAAGCTGTGTGCGCACCTACTTCTGGAAATAAATGTTTGGAATTTTTGCAAGCAACTTCCTGCCTAAAGTGCCATGCACTGTGTCAGAGTGATTACTAGAAGGGTACAGAGTTTATTGCAACTGCAACAGTTAATGCATCCAAATAAAGTTATGGGATTACAGTTTAATAAAGTTAAGGTCTACTCCACATTCCCATGCGGGGACAAGAAAAGTTTAGTGTAAAATGCAAAGCAAACTCTATTTTTTGACTAACAAAGGTGGCTCAGTTTACCCCTGGAGCAAAGTGGATGACGAAGATGATGGTGAAGAACATGAAGAGGAAGAAGAAGAACAGGACAACACTCATCGGAGCCACCTGCAATATGCAGAGATTATTTTTGGGGGGTATCAATTGCAAAAAGTCTCTAAAAGGCCCCCAGATGTGTTCAGATGCTCAACATGAGAATTGCGTGCAGTACTCCAGGTGCGATCTCACCAGGGACCTGTACAGGGGCAAGATGTCCTCCCACTCATAGAAGTAATCCCCCTTGCTATGCACCCTAGTATCCTGTTTGCCTTCACTGCTGCCTTCCTGCACTGAGCAGAGTGGTTCATCTCCCCAGTTACCAGCTCTCCCAGATACTTCTCCTCCTTGGATTTTGTTAAAGGGACACCTGCCAGCCAGTAATTGTGTCCTGGGTTCTTGCCTCCTAAATACATCACTTTGCACTTCTTGGCATTGAAACCAAGCTGCCAAGTGTGAGACCGTTCCTCCAGTTTTGCCAAATCCTCCTGAAGTACTTTTGCTCCCTCCCTCTCCCCCATCTATGTTGGCACAGATCTTTGTGTCATCTGTGAAGAGACTGATCTTGCTCTTAATCCCTACTGCAATGTCGGCTATGAAAATGTTAAACAGAACCAGTCCCAGCACCGAGCCCTGTGGTACACCAGTTGTTACTGCCCTGGGTTCAGATGCATACCCTCCCCACTACTACCTTCTGTTGTCTACCCTACAGTCAGTTTTCAACCCATCTGACCATTTTTCTCCCAGTTCCCAGACTCTTCAACTTGCAGGTCAGCCTACTGTGTGGCACCGAGGAGGGAGCAATAATATAGTAAAAAAAAAAAAAGGACAAATAACCATGCATGCATAGTAGTGCAGGGGGGTGTCAGTAAGAGGATTTCATGATCGGGACACTGATGGACTGGGCACCCTGTGAGTGTCACTGTTATGTTTCTGGGGGGGAGGGGTGCTATGGGATGGTCGGGTGGGGGGATACATATAATTAAAAATAAAATTGGCAGTCATGGTGGAACACAGCACACTCTACTGTGTCCAAGATGGCCTCCACAATATATTGCACATGCACCAATAGTCGTGCATGTGCAATACTGTTTAGTGCCCATCTTGGACATGGCGGGGTGTGCCATGTTCTGCCATGACCACTAACAGTAAAAATAGTGCAGTGCAACTGCCTATAGAGACAGCGAGCGGAGTGCTTCACAGATGCAGAGGCGACCGTGTTTGAATTCCAACATGTTGTTCAGTCGAAAGGAATGTGGAAGTTATTTTCTCATAGCAAGAGGTCTGCAGGGCAATGCCCACTGCAGCCCTAAAAAGAAAAGCAAAAGGGGGTGAAAAACAAAAAAGGAACAGATATACAATAGGGACAGCATTCATGTAAATCGTGGCATTCTTGGAGGCACTCCCTGTACCATGTGTGAGCACGGGGAGGAAGGGAAGGATAGAGGAGTTCAACAAGTGGCTGAGGGAATGGTGCCACACCAGGAATTACAGTTTAGTGACTGACTGGGGTAGGATCTGGTGGTAATAGTGATGTGTATGCAGGAGACAGGCTACACTTGAGTGGGGAGGGGAGGGGAGTACCAAAGGGTGTAATAGAGGAGTATATATCAACTAAGGTCAATTTAAACTAGGATGGGGGTGGCAAGAGGACTGAGGATAGTAAAAGGGTCCAGATAGGGGAGCCTAGTGAGCTCACCCCTCTAGTTATGGATAAAGGCAGAGGTGAAGCAACTCAGGGAAGGGGCATGCAGGGTAGCCAGGGTGAAGTGCAGAATTCACCACTACCTTGTAATAACAAGGTGGATAAAGGGTGTGGACTACCTAGAGGAGGGGATCAGACCAAGGAGAAGAGGGGAGAGAGAAAGGAGGGGTACAGATGGAAGGTGGTCTCCCTAAATGCGAGAAGCCTGGGAAGCAAAATTGCGGAACTTCAGGCACTCCTTTCAGAGGGAAATGTGTACGTTGCTGCAGTAACAGAGACTTGGGCCACCGAGTACCATGACTGGGATCTGGCAATCCCAGGGTACAATATTTACAGGAAGGACTGGGGGGTGGGAAGAGGGGTGGGGTAGCACTCTATGTGCGAGATGGGATCAAATGCATGAGGGATGAGGGGGAGGAGGGAATAACAGAGGCACTTTGGGTGCAGCTTCTGGACTCCAAGGATAGAAATCTGAGGCTGGGGGTGGTGTAAAGACCACCAGCCCAATCAGGGGAACTGGATGGGGAGTTGGCAGAGCAGATAAGGAGGGTGTGTAGGAGGGGGGTGTGGTGATAGTGGGGGATTTCAACCTACCAGGGGTTGATTGAAGCACCCCTGCCACCAACAGCGCCAGGGAGCAGGTGCTCCTGAATGCAATCCGGGGTGGTCTCCTGACACAGATGGTAAGTGGGCATACAAGGCTTGCTAACACACTGGACCTGGTACTGGCAAATGGGGAGGTAGTGAGGGAGGTAAGGGTTAAGTACCCACTAGCTGGTAATAACCACCAAACAGTGTGATTCATACTCATGTTGGGCAGGTAGACTGGAGGCATGGGCACTGAGGTGGTGGACTTTAGGAGGGTGGACTTTGGTAGGATGGGAGAAATATTGCAAGGGAGACTCCAGGATATAAGGCCAGGAATGGATGCAGAGCAAAAGTGGGATGTTATTAAAACTGGGCTAACAGAGGCCGGAGTAGCCTGCACCAGGACTAGGAGTAAGAAGGGCAGAGCCAGAAAACCATGCTGTCTGAACAGTGAAGTGCTACAGGGGGTGAGGGAAAACAGGACTGTGTATCAGAAGTACTGGAGAACAAGGAAGGAAGAGGATAAAGAGGCTTACAGGAGTTGATCCAAGGAGGTGACCAGGTGGGTGAAAACAGCCAAGGCCTCCAGGGAATTAAGGTTAGCACAGGGCATAAAGGGAAGGGAGAATGACTTTTTTAAATATGTCAGGGAAAAGAGGAAATGCAAAGAACGTATAGTGAGGATAAAGTGGGAAGGGGAATGGGTGGAAAAGGGAGAGGAACAAGCAGAAATATTGAATGAGTACTTCTGCTCTGTTTTCACTAAGGAGAGGGATGGACCACTACAACTATGAACTGGGGGGAGTGGGGAAAGGGAGGAGGAGGTGACAAACAAAATGATCCTAGGGAGTGGAGTGGTAGAGGGGCTGAGGGTGTTAAGGGTGGATAAGGCACCAGGACCTGATGGCATCCACCCCAGGGTGCTGAGGGAGATGGCAGAGGTGTTGGCAGAGCCACTGGCAGATCTGTTCAACACCTCCCTGGACACAGGTTGTGTGCCTTAGGAATGGAGGGTGGCCCATGTGGTGCCCATACACAAGAATGGACCTAGGGAAGAGCCAGAAAAGTATCAGCCAGTCAGCCTCACTTCCAAAGTGGGGAAGCTTATGGAGACAATATTGAAGGAGAGGCTGGTGGCATTCCTCGAGGGTAGTGGCCTCCAGGATGGGTGGCAACACGGGTTTGTCTTGGGGAGGTCTTGTCAAACAAACCTAAAAGAGTATTACAACTGGGTAACAAGGGAGCTAGATGGGAGTCATGCAGTAGATGTCCTGTACTTGGACTTCAGCAAGGCCCTTGATACAGTGCCCCATGGGAGACTGGGGGGAAGCTGACTGCCATGGGGGTGGGGAAAAAGCTGACAAACTGGATAGAGAACTGGTTACAGGGGATGGCGCAGCGGGTGGTTGTGGGGGTGGGGAGCTCTCGACACCCAGAGCAGTGAAAAGCAGGGTACCGCAGGGTTCAGTGCTGGACCCCATGCTTATTTGGGCTCTTTATCTCAGGTATAGCACACGTAGTTGGGAGCAGGGTTAGTCTGTTCACAGATGATACCAAAATGGAAGTGGTGAAGGATGAAGAGGATGGATGGAAACAATTGCAGGGGGACCTAACCAAACTAGAGGCATGGTTGGAGAAGTGGCGACTAGGATTCAATACGAAGAAGTGTAAGGTGATGCACTTTGGGGCAAAAAATACATTGGAGGGACTGTGGTTGGGTGGGGTGAGGCTGGGGATCACTAAGGAGGAGAAGGACCTTGGGGTGTTGGTAACAGGGAGCATAAACAACTCAGCCCAATGCAGGAAAGCAGCAGCTAAGGCAAACAGGATGCTGGGTTGTAGCGCAAGGGATTTCTCATTCAAGCATTGGGATGTGATCCTTCCTCTCTACAGATCCTTGGTCAGACTGCATTTGGAGTACTGTGTGCAATACTGGAGGCCATACCTGAAAAGGGATATAAAATTACTGGAGGGGGTACAAAGGAGAATAACAAAAATGTTATAGGGAATGGAAGGAAGGACTATGAAGTCAGGATGCAGGAGCTGAGTATGTACACACTAGAGGACAGGAGGGATGAGAGGATATGATTCATAGGTTTCATAGGTATTACAGAGCTCTGTTACACCAAAGCCCTTATGGCTCACTAAATCAAGAGTATCCCAGTATGTTATTTTTAATAAGGTGTGCATCCAATTTAGATTTGAATCTATTCATACTACCACTAGCCACTACCTCCAGTGGAAGTTTGTTCCAGGTTTTCGTTATTCTAACAGAGAACCACTGTTTCCTTTTGGTGGATCTAAAACTTTCAACTTCCAGTTGCACGGGGTGAGCGCTGGTATTATAGTGGAGATGTCTGTAATTCAACCCCAGGAGTTCCCACAATTGTGGGTCTGTAAGGGCTCTAAAAATCAGACACATGTCCCCCCTCAGTCGTCCGTATTCCAAAGAATATAGTCCTAGGATATTAAGTCTAGTTTGGTAATCCTGTCACTTTACCTCTTTAATATTGCGAGTTGCCCTTCTCTCTACTCTCTCTAGTGCATTTATTTCAGTTCTGCAGCCTGGTGACCAGAACTGAGCGTAGTAGTCAACATGCGGTCTCACCAAGGATGTATACAAAAGAAACAAAACTTCCTTATTTTTGCATTTGATGTGCTTATTTATGCAATGTAAGATGCTACTGGACTTTTTGATGACTTGATTACACTGTAACTTAAAGCAGAGGTCGTTAGTTATCCTAATGCCCAGGTCTCTCTCATCCTCCATCTTATTCAGTATCCGCCCTCCAAGTAAATAATTCTTCTGACAATTTAGTTTACCAAAATGCATCACATTGCGTTGATTGAAACATTCAAATACTTGAGGGGGGTAAATAAACCTAGCACCGAGGGAGTGTTTAAACTAAGGAAAGGTAGGGAGATGAGGAAGCATGGACTAAGATTGGAGGAGGGACGAATTAAGAGGGAGATGAGGAGGCACTACTTCACTGAGAGGGTGGTGTCTAACTGGAATGCACTACCAGCGGGGGTGGTAACATGCATGACAGTCAGGGGTTTTAAGAAGGAGTGGGACAAAGCAAGAGGAAGAGTCTGGGTGGCAGGGGCTGTGACATGTAGGGGAGGGACAGTGGGGGTGGAGGCTGGGGCAGCTAGGAAGACTAGGTTTGCAGGCCAAGGCACCTAGCTTCATCTGAGCTCTTTTCTTCTAGGTTGCTTAAAAGGACAGAGCAAAGAACCTTACCAGAGCAAGTGAAAGGATTAAGGCTTCTTCCGGCAATAAAGATTTACTGTGTGTTGTTATTTTTATTTTGTACTCACATGGATTGTTGCTGTTTGTTGCTAACATTTTATTGCTTTTTTTCTCTGATTCAAATTGTTGTTGCTGGGTATACCTTCTGCTGCATTATTACAGGGTGTACCTACAGGTGTGCGCTAACAGATTACTGCTGTAGTCTTCTGATTCAAATTGTCTTTTGCAAGGTATATCTTCTGTTACTGCTTTATTTTTTTCTGTAGCAAAGTGTTTCTTACAGGGTATATCTTCTATGAAATTATTACAGGTGGTGCTTACATTTTTGTGACTTTTTATCATTACAGTAAGCAAAATTACTATTTGCCACTATTTTATTTATTTATTTATTTTTTTGCTGAACGGTTTTTTTTGTCTCAGAGGTGTTGCAGTCTCCTTTTCACAATGAAGGAGTTAATTGCTTTCCTCCCACAGCTCTTCCAGGGGATTAGGTGTGTATCTGGGGGTGGAGCTGATAAACTGTCAGTAACTTCCATCAGAAGGAAGGGTTAAAAGGTCAGGTTCATTGACATCTTGGAAGTGGAAGACTAGGTTTGCTGGCCAAGGAACCTAGCTTCACCTGAGTGCTTTTGTTCTAGGTTGCTTGAAAGGACAGAGCAAAGAACCTTACCAGAGCAAGGGAAAGGATTAAGACTTCTTTCAGCAATGCAGATTTACTGTGTGTTGTTATTTTTATTTTGTACTCACAGGGGTTGTTACTGTTTGTTGCTAACATTGTATTGCTTTATTTTTCTCTGATTCAAATTGTTGTTGCTGGATATATCTTCTGTGGTATTATAACAGGGTGTGCCTACAGATGTGTGCTAACAGATTATTGCTGTAATCTTCTGATCCAAATTGTCTTTTGCAAGGTATATCTTCTGTTACTGCTTTATTTTTCTCCGTAGGAAAGTGTTTCCTACAGGATATATTCATCTGTGAAATTATTACAGGCGATGCTTACATTTTTGTGACTTTTTATCATTAGGGTAAGCAAAATTACTGTTTGCCACTATTTTATTTATTTATTTATTTTTTTGCTGAAAGGTTTTTTGTCTCAGAGGTGTTGCAGTCTCCGTTTCACAATGAAGGAGCTAATTGCTTTCCTCCCACAGCTCTTCCAGGGTATTAGGTGTGTATCTTGGGAGTAGAGCTGACAAACTGTCAGTGACTTCCATCAGAAGGAAGGATTAAAAGGTCAGGTTAGTTGATATCTTGGAGGTGGAAGACTAGGTTTGCTGGCCAAGGCACCTAGCTTCACCTGAGTGCTTTTCTTCTAGGTTGCTTGAAAGGACAGAGCAAAGAACCTTACCAGAGCAAGGGAAAGGATTAAGGCTTGTTTCAGCAATGCAGATTTACTGTGTGTTATTTTTATTTTGTACTCACAGGTATTGTTACTGTTTGTTGCTAACATTTTATTGCTTTATTTTTCTCTGATTCAAATTGCTGTTGCTGGGTCTACCGTCTGCTGCATTATTACAGGGTGTGCCTACAGGTGTGTGCTAACAGATTACTGCTGTAATCTTCTAATTCAAATTGTCTTTTGCAAGGAATATCTTCTGTTACTGCTTTATTTTTTCTGTAGCAAAGTGTTTCTTACAGGGTATATCTTCTGTGAAATTATTGCAGGTGGTGCTTTACAGGTTTTATAGTTTTATCTATCATTAGAATAAGCTTTCAGGGCTACTGCATTTGTTGTTGGCTGATTGTTTCTCCTCTTACCTCCTTGTTTCTTTCATCAGTGGTTCATCTTTTCAGCAGGGGAAGGACCCAGCCACCCACCCCATCCCCAACCACCCCACACTACACTCCTTTTATAGGGTAGCACAGTCGTGACATTTCCTGTGGCAAAGCAGGACGGGGCAGATCAGAGGGGTATCCACACAGTGACCTCATTTACAGGGGCACTAGTAATTTAATTTGTAATAACAAGTTATACAAAAACAAACAAACAAAACACAAAATCAAACTTTTGCATTCATTTTCTTCCTTCTAATTACTCTCACCAAGTTATAAACCCAGCAACTTATCTGGAATGGATATTTTTAACCGCAGGTACTGTGGAACACTTTTCAGAAGGACAGTTTTATAGGATTTAGGACACTGTCCTACATGCTGGGCCATTGGAGATCTAAGGGCTCAGCTCCAGGCAGCATGGGCAGAGATTGCGCACCTCAAACTGCATATACAAGAGGAAATATATTATAAGAACCACCCGCCATTTTCCCAACATCCAACAGAAGCACCTTGACCGCAGAGGTTAGTTGGTCCAGGAGGTTGACAGGTGGTTAGGAGGGACAAATCAGGTGCCCCATCACTCAGTGCTCTCCAACATATCATCTCCACAAACCATATAAAAACTACAAAGAGGTATCTGCCTCTATCTCTGAAATCAAACAAAGGGGCAGAGGACACTGCAGGGCAGGACACTGCAGCACAGCAGCTAGCACAAAAAACTCACCCAAAACAGGAACCAAAACAAAAAAGAGCAAAAAGGAAATCCAAAAAAACTTCTGATCATAGGAGACTCCATGATTTGGGGGGTTGATACCTATCTCCATCCAGAAGTAATGGTCAGATGTCTCCTAGTTACATCAGCGTGGAGAGACGCTGACCGCATTGTCAAAATTGTTCAGGAAGCAGAAGAAAACATTGACATACTGGCACACATAGGGATTAATGGTCTCGCCAGTCAATCAGTTGTGGAGACCAAGGAGCACCTGACCAAGCTGGGTGACAAACTGTCATCCATTTTGACCGGCATCTCCTTCTCTGAGGTCTTGCCAGTCTGGGAGAGGGGGACAGATGGACAGAAGGTCCCAGAAGGGGAGATAGGGGAGTTAAACATGTGGCTCAAAGGCTGGTGCCAGGAAAAAGGACACACATTTGTAGGGAACTGGCAACAGTTTTGGGAGCAAAAGTTCTTTAAACTTGATGGACTGCATCTGACTAAGGAGGGAGTCAGTGCATTGGAGCAGAAGTCTGATGTCTCTGCAGAATATTTAAACTAGCAAATGGGGGAGAGTGGTGCAGCACCCCATACGTCGAATGGGAAGAACACCCCTCCCCCCCAGCTAGTGGTCAAACAGGAGTTCATCATGTTTGTAGTTCATTTGCATCACCAGGTAAGGAAAAAGGTCCGACTCCCCATACGACGAACAGGAGAAACTCCAGACCTCACCCAACAACTAACACACCGAAATCTGGCCAATGGAAAATCATGTACACAAATGCTCACAGTCTGGGAAACAAGATCCCAGACCTGCAGGCAATAATGACAGAGGCTAAACTGGACATAGTAGCAATTAGCGATACATGGTTTACCAGTAACCACACTTGGGAGACTTCAGTACCTGGCTATGTACTGTCCAGAAGAGACCAAGGTGCAAAAAGGGGGTGGTGGAGTGGCCCTGTATGACAATGAAAATATCAGAGCTACAGAAATTCAGAATACACATAAGGAGCCAGAAGAACTGTGGGTCACCCTGGAAATAGGAAATGGGACAGCTATATGAACTGGGGTTATCTACAGGCCTCCAGATCATGGGGAGGACATAGACACATTACTGTTAGAAGATATACAAAACATGACAGCTAAAGGGGAAGTTCTGATAATGGGAGACCTCAACATGCCAGATACAGATTGGTCAATACCAGCAGGAACATCTGCCAGAACTAGACACATGCTGGATTCCCAGTAGGGGGAGGGCCTCAAATAACTGGTACAACAACCCAAGAGAGACAGGGCTATCCTAGATCTAGTACTGACTAACAGGGAAAGGATCACAAATCTCCAGGTAGAGGGTCACCTGGGGGCTAGTGACCATTACATAGTATGGTTCAATTTGGCCACTAGAACTAAATCATCCCATTCCAAGGCAAAAATATGGGACTTCAGAGGAGCTGACTTTGATAAGATGGCCAACAGAGTTAAGCTAGCCCTGGCAAAAAGAAATGCAGGTGAGGGGGTACAGGCAAAGTGGGCAAGCATTAAAGATGCAATACTTGAAGCAATGACCCACTGTGTTAGCAAGAAAGGGAAGTGCAAAAGAAGAAGGAAACCACTTTGGTTCTCAAAAACAGTAGCAGAAAAGGTCAGAGTCAAAAGGCTGACCTTCAGGAAATATAAGGGAACGCAGCAGGATGACGATAGGGAGGCATACCAAACTTCCCTAAGGGAAGCAGGGAAGTCAGTAAGGCAGGCAAAGGCCCAAACTGAAGAAACACTAGCACAAACAACAAAACAAGGCGACAAGACTTTCTGTAGATACATTAGTGAAAGGAGAAAGTCCAGATGGGGTATTGCTAAGGTCAAAGGGGATAAGGGGTCATGTGAGGAGGAGGAGGACCATGTAAAAGCATCTGTCCCAAATAGATACTTCTGCTCAGTATTTACTGAAGAGAATGTAGGGTAGGGCCCACAGCTCAGCACCATTGATACAGGGGGGAGGGAGGTGTGCACTAGTCCCTTCTCAAAAGAAAGGGTCCTACAAGAGCTTGATAAGCTCAGGGTGGACAAGGCAATGGGACCTGATGGCATACATCCCAGGGTACTAAAGGAGCTAAGGATGGAACTAGCAGAGCCATTATCAGAACTGTTTGGAAAGTCTCTAAGCACAGGAGAGGTCCCAGAAGACTGGAGAAGAGCTCATGCGATCCCGCTCCACAAGAGTGGTAGCAGGGAGGAAGCAGCGAACTACAGACCAGTCAGTCTTACCTCAGGAGTGGGCAAGATTATGGAGGCACTCCTTAAGGAAAGGATAGTGCAACACTTGGAATCCATAGGAGCACAGGATCCAAGACAGCATGGGTTTACAAAAGGAAGGTCCTATCAAACTAATCTCATAGATTTCTTTGACTGTGTAACCAGAGTGGTAGACCAAGGGGGAGCAGTTGATGTTGCCTACCTTGACTTCAGCAAAGCTTTCGATACTGTTCCACATAGAAGATTGATTAATAAGCTGGGTAGGCTTGGGGTGGATCAGAAGTTGGTCAACTGGGTGGCAAACTGGTTGGCGGGCAGAAAACAGAGAGTAGTGGTAAATGGTATACAGTCAGACGAGATGCAAGTCACAAGTGGGGTACCTCAGAAATCAGTCCTGGGGCCAGTCCTCTTCAATGTCTTCAACAGTGACATTGCAGATGGACTGCAGAGTAAGGTTTGTCTGTTTGCAGATGACACCAAGATCTGCAACAGAGTAGATGATACAGATTGGGTGGGCAGAATGAGCAGAGATCTGGAAAAATTAGCAAAATGGTCTGAAGAGTGGCAACTGGGGTTTAATGTAAAGAAGTGCAAGATCATGCACATAGGGAAGAGAAACCCTGAAGCCACCTATAGGCTGGGAAGGGAGCTGCTGTCTGTCACAAGGGAAGAAAGAGACTTGGGCATCATCATCACCGATGACCTGAAATCATCCAAGCAGACCACTAAAGCAGTAGGTAAGACTAGGGGGATGTTGGGGTGTATTAGTAGGGGTATCAAAAGTCGTAAAAGGGAGGTAATAATCCCTCTACAAGACACTGGTAAGGCCCCATCTGGAGTGCTGCGTGCAGTACAGGAGACCACACCTTCACAAGGACATTAACCAAATTGAGGCAGTCCAGAAAAGGGCAATTAAAATGGTGCAGAGACTGAATCAGAAACATATGAGGACAGATTAATGGAGCTCAATATGTATACCCAGAGCAAAGGAAGGAGAGAGGTGATATGATCAAAACATTCAAACACCGGAAGGGCATTAATAAGGTGAAAGAGTCTAACATGTTGCAATATAAGAAATATAGCAGAATAGGAGGACACAGCATAAGATTAGAGGGAAGCCAATTAAGGGGTAATGTGAGAAAGTTCTTTTTCACAGAAAGGTGGAGGATGCATGGAACGGCCTACCTCAGGAAGTGATGGATAAGAATACAGTGCAGGGCTTCAAACAGGCATGGGATAGGCATAAGGGTGCAATACAGATGAGGATAAATAGATAGGTCATTGACAGAGCAAAGGCCAATGGCACATTCATAAGGTAGAAAAAGAAATGGGCAGACTGGATGGGCCTTGTGGTCCTTATCTGCCGTCAACTTCTATGTTTCCATTTTTCTATGCAATCTAGTGTGCTAGCTGCACGCTCGGGCAGACCTTGATAGACTGGTTGGTCTGTTCTTCTGGCAGATTCATATGTTCGTACGTGTGATAAAATGCATTGACTCTGCTTTTACAGGTCACAGGTCACTAGTGTGTCATCATTTCTTGATACTCTGTTGCTCTGTTTGTTTTTTGTTCTTGTTGTCAACATTTGGTGGTGTATCAATAGTTAATTATTCTCAGGGCAAACTAACAGTTTGATCTAGAATTGAAGTCCCCTGTTACTTTTAAAAAAATTTAAAAAAGGTAGCCAGTTTGATTTAATGTTTTTCCTCAAGTTAACCATAATTTGGTCATCCTCCACTCCACATTAGGAGGAGTTGTTTACAGTTAGCAATCCACCCCTATAACTGTGGGGGCTGCTTATGGCCACTAAAATGTGCAGGTGCATTTTTCCTTTTGAGGAAACTCAATCTGGCCTCGGCCCCCACAAAAGGAACTCTTTATATTAACTGGTGGAGGGACAGAGAAGATTTTCACTACTGCTTCAGCTATTTTACCACAATATTCTTGTAATACTGGGCAACTGCAGAGGACATGTTTGTGGTGTGCCCTTTGGTTGCAGTTTCTCCAACAGTTTGTCGAGTGGTTTGGATTAAAATGGCAGTAATAACTGGTGTTTTTTTTTCTTGACATCAGTTTCCATTCTGTACTCTCTGCAGTTGTTTGATGCAAATGTTTTGACTATCTCTGCCCAAGAGTTCTCCCATTCTTTCTCTAAGAGGGTAAGACCTGCTTCTGTTTCCAACATCTCCTGTCATTTAGTTTTAGCCTGCATGTCTGGTTGTGAGTAGGTTTGGTCTCGTTTGGATATAAGGAGAGTTCTTTGCTCACACTCAACTGCACTACCTATTATTCCTCTCAGCTGTCCTATGGCTTCCTTAATCTGAGATCTGTAGGGTTCTTTATTAAGTCTCTGACCCGTAAGTAACAAGTGTAAGTCCCCTCAAGTGGCAGACATTCAGCATCAAATGCTTCTTTTAATTTGGGTGTGTTTCTTTCTGCTTCCCTTTTCCTTAGTCGAAATGTTGACAACCAACTTGCTGTGTTATCAGATTTGTAATATTTTTGGTTTAAAAATCTTTTTGATCGAGCATTATGATTTTTTTACATCTAGGTTGTTTTGGAGAATATCAGGGGAGCCCTCCTCTTAGTGCTCCTTTTCAAGCTTTTCTAGTTGCACCATTTTAGTTGCCCTCCTCTGTTCTGCCTCCATCCTGTCTATGTCCTTGTGGAGATGGGGTCTCCAGAACTGCACACAGTACTCCAGATGGGGTCTCAGCAACTGTCTGTACAGAGATATAACAACTTCCTGTTTTCTACTGGTGATGCCTCTCCCTATGCATCCCAATATCCCGCCAGTCCTCCTTACTGCCTTCTCACATTGCTTGCTTACCTTTAGGTCATCTGATATGACTACCCCAGGTCCCTTTCCATTTTTGTGTTGCTTGCATGCATGTGCAAGAAACACATTGCGTCAGTCAGCAGCTAGGGAGCAGGCCACAATGCATCACAGGGGCTCAAGACGTTACTGACAAGAATCAGCTGTTTTGGTGCATTACAAGCTACCAAAACAGCTGATTGCATGGTGTCGCCATGGCAATGGCTTCTCTGTTGGCCTCTCACAGTCCCCCAGGAAGCCGACAAAAAGCCATCGCCCGCCATTCAGTGTGCCTTCCTGGTGAAACATTTCAGTAAATTTAAAAAAAAAAAGCCAATGGGGTGCCCAATCCCACTGTCAGCATGACCCCCTCCCCAGTTTATTTGCCAATGTGTAGCCCAATCCCCATCGGCATAATGCATCCCCCATGGTTCATGGGTAGCCCCCCAGCACACTGTATGGCTGACAGGGATACCCAATCCCCCATCGGCTCCGCTGCCCGCCCAAAACAAACTTCCTTCTGCCACACTGGGAGCCCACCCCAATGTGGGAAAAAGTCTCCTTGGCCAACTGGGGTGCCCGATCCCCAGTCAGCTCCACTGCCCCCCAACAAACTGCCTGGTGTCACGCTGGGAACCCATTGCAGCGTGGCAAAAGTCCCTCATCATCTTTGATTCTCTTGATCCCTCTCCAAACTCGCGCCCACCTTCTGCATACCCCACTTCCCCACACTCCCACCTCAGTCCATACTTGCCTCTGGAGCTCAGCGTGATGATCTTCGGTGCACTGGGAACATGTCTGCACTCTTCAAAGCCAACCACAAACTTTAGAAATGCCGGTAAGTTCTATAATGGCATAAATGTTTTTTTTCAACTCTGGTGCATATCTCAGCCATTTTGGGGAATTGTTTCCCCAAATTTTCAACATGGGGTTCTTGGGACCCCTCCTCGTGAACTCAGTCACTCTCATTTTGTTATTCAGTCCCAAAAGGTGATTTCGTGGTCACTGCACAGAACCATCTTTCAGGACTGATTAATGAAATGACAGTGTCACAGTTCATGAGGTAGGCCCCCAAAACACCTTTGTTGAAAATTTGGTGAAAAAAATCCCAAAAATGACTGTTTTACAAGCATGCATTGCGCAGTTCCTATGTACTCTCGTAACTTTGAGCGTTTTTTATATTTTCACTCCAGATTTTCAACATTGCCATTTTACCACACCTTCTTATGAACAGTACAGCTGTCATTTTTCACATCTCACCTGAAATGTGTTTTTGAACATGTAGTGCACAATGGCGCAGTCGGTGTGCGAAATCAATGTTTGGGACAGATTAAGAATATCACAGTGACACTGTTCATGAGGTAGGCCCCCAAAAACCCTACGTTGAAAATTTGATTAACAAATTTCTCAAAATGACTGTTTTACGAGTGTGCATTGAGCAGTTATTACACACACTCGTAACTTCAAGCATTTTTAATATTTTCACTCCAGATTTTCAGCACTGCCATTTTACCACACCTCCTTATGAACAGTACAACTGTCATTTTTCACATCTCACCCAAAATGTGTTTTCACACATGTAGCGCGCAGTGGCATGGTCGATGTGAGGAATCAATGTTCGGGACAGATTAAGAAAATCACAGTGACACTGTTCATGAGCAGAGGTCTTAAACTGGCTATGTTGAAAATTTGGTGACAAAAGTCCGTAAAATTACTGTTACAAGCGTACATTATGAAATTTCCACAGAGCCTCGTAAGTTCACGCATTCATAATCTTTTCAGTCCAGATTCAGCATTGGCATTTTTCCACACCTCCTTATGAACAGTACAGCTGTCATTTTTCACACCCTGACCGAAATGTGTTTTCACACTTCTGGCGCAGAATAGCACGGTCGCTGTGAGAAATCAGTGTTCGGGATAGATTAAGAAAATCACAGTGACACCATTCACGAGCAGAGGTCCCAAAATGCCTATGTTGAAAATCTGCTGTAAAAAATCCCAAAACTAATTACATTACGGGTGTGCGTTGCACAGTTTCTACGCACACTCGTGACTTCACCAGTTTTTTTACATTTTCACTCCAGAGTTTCAACATTGCCATTTTTTACACCTCCTCATGAACAGTACAGCTGTAATTTTTCACATCCTTTTCAAAATGTGTTTTCACGCCTGTTGCATCAAGTGGCACTGTCGCTGTGCAAAATCACTTTTCGGTTAACAAACTGGTAGTGTCACTGTTCATGCGGTGAGACCACAAAAAGCCAATGTTGAAAACTTGGAGTAAAAATACCAAGAAACGCCCAGGGTGTTAGGGTTTTCGAGCATAGTGCCCTACCCTGTAGGGACTGACAGGCGTCAGGGGTGTGACTTGGGATTGTTGACAGTAATGCTCATGCCATTCCACCCTGACCCTGCAGCCAGTGGCAGGCATCAACGTGCGCCTTGTACCCTTTGGCCCCAGAGTCCACCCCATTCTCCTATACTGCACCCATTTCAGTGTATTTCCTTATTGAATGAGGTGAGTGTAAAGCCCAAACACTTCAAAGCACACCTCGACAATTGTAACTGTCTGCAGGGTAGGGTGAGGTGAAATGTTGTGACCGTTATGGGCGACAACCCAAAGACACACCCCAATGCCTGTTCTTTTCTGCAGGGTGGGGGTGGAGTTAGCATCAGTTCAATACTTCACCACCATTCCTACACTGCATCTGTCTAACTCTTGCACTTCCACTGCTAATGACAGCAAGCAACACTTGGCATTGACAAATGCGTCTTGTTGTTGTTAGTACCTTCCCCCCCATTGTGTACTCTTCCCTTGGGTTTTTGTTTCCCAGATGCATTACTTTGCACTTCTTTGCACTGAGTCTAAGCTGCCATATTTTTGACCATTCCTCCAACTTTGCTAAGTCCCTTCTCATACTTTCCACCACCCCTTGTGTATCCACCCTGTTGCAGATTTTTGTGTCGTCTACAAAGAGGCATACTTTTCCCTCCAGTCCCTCTGCAATGTCATTTATAAAGACATTAAAAAGGACCAGTCCCAGTACTGAACCCTGTGGTACCTACTAGTAACCCCCCTTTCTTTGGAGTGGACTCTGTTTACTATTACATTCTGTGTCCTGTTGTCCAGCCAATTTTTTACCCAGTCTACCACCCTGGGACCCACTCCCAGGCTGGCTAATTTGTTTATTAATCTTTTGTGTGGGACTGTGTCACATGCCTTGCTAAAGTCTAGGTAGGCCATGTCCACAGCCCTTCCCTGGTCTACTACTTTGGTCACCCAGTCAAAGAAATCTATTAGATTTGTCTGACATGACCTTCCTGCTGCAAATCCATGCTGTCTTGAGTCCTGTGCCCTGCTGGCCTCTAGGTACTCAATAATTCTTTCTTTGAGAAGTGATTCCATAATTTTCCATACCACTTTTGTGAAGGGGAAACACATCCACCATCCTCCAGTCCTCTGGTACCACACCATCCTCCCATGATTTGTTAAAAAGGGTAGTCAGTGGTGTCACTAGTTCTCCTCATAGTTCTTTTAGAATTCTGGGGTGAATCCTGTCAGGCCCCATTGCTTTGTCCACCTTCAGTTTTAGGAGTTCTTTCAGAACTCTTTCTTCTGTGAATGGACTGGTATCGACCTTCCTATCCAGAGTGCTTCTATTGATTGGATTAGGTACCTCACCCTCCTTTTCTTTTGTGAATACTGAGCAGAAGTATTCGTTCAGTATCCCTGCTTTTTCACTGTCACCCTCTGCCCACCCATTCTCCCCTTTATTAAGCCTCACTATCCCTCCCTTTGTCTTTCTTCACTCCCTAATGTACCTATAAAAGGTTTTATCCCCCTTCTTAACTGAGTTGGCTATCTTTTTCTCAGTTTGGGCCTTTGTTATTCTGACTGCCTTCCCTACTTCCTTCTGCTTTAACTGGTATAGTTCTCTATCCTGCTCCTTCTGCTTTTCCTTATACTCCCTGAATGCTATCTTTTTCTCCCTAACCTCCCCCGCTACCTCTTTTGAGAACCATAGTGGCTTTTTCTTTCATTTTGATTTATTTGCTTCACACAAAGGTTTGTTGCCTCTGTGATGGCAGTTTTGATGTTTCCCCATTGATTCTTCACCCCTCCTTCTTGACCATTTGCTAGTGCTTTTCTGAGGCACTCTCCCATTTTGCCAAAGTCAGCCCTCCTAAAGTCCAGTACCCTCACTTCTGTGTGGCTTGACTCTACAGCTGTGTTTATCATGAACCACACTGTTTTTTGGTCACTTGTTCCCAGATGGCTACCCACTTCTAAATCTAGGATCCTCTCTCCAGCCCCATTTGAGAGTACCAGGTCTAAGATTGTTCCCTCCCAAGTGCTACTTGTCTAAGGCCCCTTCCCTTATGCTGATGTTCTATCCTTTGCTTCTTTCTGAAAGAAGCAAAAGAAATAATGTATGTCAAATCACATGAAAGCAAGGGTCCTAGATTTCAGACAGGTTGACTTTGCAGAAATGGGAGAATGGCTCAAGGAAGCCCTGGCAGGGGAAGAAGGGGAGATATAACAATAAGCTAACCTTAAAGCAGACATAGCAGATGCAACAACCTTTGTTTTAAGCAAGTAAGCAAAACAAAGAGAAAGAAAAACCACTATGGTTCTCCAAGGACTTGGCCGGGAAGCTAAGAGACAAAAGGTTAGATTTCAGGAGGTACAAGGAAACAAGGAAGGGGGGGAGACAGTGAACTGTATCTGGAAAAGCAAAGGGAGGCAGGGAAAGCAGTCAGGAGTGCAAAGGCACAAACAGAGGAAAAAATAGCCCCGACAATTAAGAAAGGAGACTAGACATCTATTCAGGTACATTAGTGAAAGAAAGAAGACCGGGTTGGGATTGTGAGGTTATAAAGAGATGAAGAGGGGTGTGCAGAGAGGGACCTAGAAAAGGCAACAATCCTGAGCAAATATTTTTGTTCAGTATTCACAGAAAAAGGGGAAGGAGAAGGACCACTACTGGGGGATGGGAGCACCAGTGGGAGAGAGGTGGACACCAGCACGTTTATGGGGGAAAGAGACCTGAAGGAACTCAAGAATCTGAAAGGGGACAAGGCTATGGGGCCAAATGAGATACATCCCAGAATATTAAAAGGACTTAGAGAGGTGCTGGCAGCACCACTAATAGCCCTGTTCAACAAATATAAAGAGACAGGGGACTGGAGGAGGGCAAATGTAGTCCCTCTCCACAAAACTGGGAACAGGGAGGAGGCTGGCAACTACAGACCAATCAGCCTGACCTTAGTGGTGGGAAAATTAATGGAGTCACTGCTGAATGAAAGGATTGTGATATTTCTTGAATCCAGCAAAACATAGGATCCAAGGCAGCATGAACTCACAGTGGAAAGGTCTTGTGAAACAAATCTGATAGATTTCTTTGACTGGGTGACCAGGGAGGTAGATAGGGAAGGGGCAGTGGATGTGGCCTACCTACATTTCAGTAAGGTCTTCACACCGTCCCACATAGGAGGTTGATAAATGAGTTGGGCAGCCTAGGAATGGGCCCCAAGGTGGTAAACTGGGTCAGAAACTGGTTGAGTGGCAGGTAACAGAGGGTGGTGGTAAACTGCGTTGAATCCAAGGAGAGTGGGGTGACCAGCAATGTGCCACAGGGATCCGTGCTGAGGCCACTCCTCTTTAATGTCTTCATAGGCAACATTGCAGCTGGGTGGGAGGGGAAGGTATGCCTCTTTGCAGATGGCACTAATATCTGCAAAAGGGTCGACACTCGGGGAGGGGGTGGAAAAAAAATGAGAAATGACCTAATTATGCTTGAGGAATGGTCGAGAGTGTGGCAGCTAAGATTCAATGCATGGAAGTGTAAAATCATGCACTTGGGGCACAGAAATATAAGGGAGGAGTACAAGATATGGGGAAGGTAAGAAAGGGACCTGGGGGTAATCATATTTGATGATCTGTAGTGGCCTGCAAGATGGTAGACAGCTTTAAGAGGGGTTGGGATATGGTAAGGGTAAGGGGTAATAGGATTGGGGAAGGGAGGGGCAGCAACATTATAAGGTGCTAGCTGTGCACTCGAGCAGACTTGTTAGACCGTGAGGCCTGTTTCTGCTGGCATTTTCGTATGTTCATATGTGAGAAGGCTGTGGGGAGAGCCAGTGGGATGCTAGGGTGCACAGGAAGAGGTATCACCAGCAGAAAAAAGGAGGTGGTAATGCCACTGTTCAGATCACTAGTGAGACCTCATCTGGAGTACTGTGTCTAGTTCTGGAGACTGCATCTCTGGAAGGACATAGACAAAATAGAGGCAGTCCGGAGAAGGACAACATAAATGGTGCAAGGATTGCACCAAAAGTCATATGAGGAAAGACAAGAGGACCTCAATATGTATTCCCTGGAGTACAGGAAAGAGAGAGGGGGGATATGATAGAGACATTCATGTATGCCAGGGGTATATACAAGCTACAGGAGGGTAGCATCATTCAGAAAAGCAGGTATACAAGAACAAGGGGACATGATATGAGGCTAGAGGGGGGTAGACTCAGGAGCAACATGAGGAAGTACTTTTTCACAGGAAGAGTAGTGAAAGCTTGGAACAGCCTCCCTGAAGAGGTGGTTGGGGCAAAAACTGTAGGGGAATTCAAGAATGCATGGGATAGACATAAGAGTACTGTAGCACTAGGGAAGACAGGGTAACCTGCAGATCAACTAGTGTCTGCGGTAATGCATTAAGTAGAGAAAAGGGGCAGACTAAGTGGGCCACACAGTCCTTATCTGCTGTCACCTTCTGTGTATCTTTGAATCTCTGTATATAGCCCCTGATGACTGCCTTCAGTCTGTCCCAGATGCATTTAATCTGTGTCTTTTTCTGTGTTTACCAGAAAATATCCCTTTATTTCCTCTGTTATTTTATTTTGAAATATTTCATCATTTTTTGAGGCTACTGTTGAATCTCCAAATAGGGCCTTCTTTTCTCCCCTTCAGCTTGTATTACTAGTTTGATTTGGGTGTGCTCTGATAAGGTCATAGGCAAGATGTCACTTGCATTAATAATGGGGAGTTGTGTCTTGGAAACTTAAAAACTGCCTATTCTAGGATAGCTTTTGTTTGGCATAGAGTAGAATGTATAGTTTTTCCCCTTTGCGATTGTGTTCTCTCTATATGTCTAGCAGCCCCAGTTCCTGCCTTAACCCTTTCAGAGTTCTTACTGCCCCTTTAGTCATGCTCTTAGCCCCAGGTGATCTATCTAGGCTGGGGTCCAGCACTGAGTTCCAATCTCCACCCAGGATAAAAGACCCCAGTGGCAAGGATGCTAATCTCTGGAACACCTGTCTATAAAACTCAAGTGTGGCTGAAGTAGGACTGTAAATATTAACTATATAGTGGTAATCGTGCAAAAGTTACCCAGTACTGCGCACCGCGCATCATTGCATGGTAGTGGTATACATATTATTCAATGGGTACCACGCTTGCACACTGCTCAGTATACCGCGCTACATCACAACCTTTGTGCAATTACCACTGTATGTACCACTTGGTTCCCCACCTGTGTGGTGATTTATGCCATCCTCCCTTCCCTGTCCACGTATTTGGCAGTGATAGACCAAGCCAATCCCCTTTTTATCAATATCGCCATGCCTATGTGTGTTTAGAATTGTAGTAGGTGGCAAATACTTCCCCAACCCATTTCCCATGGAGCTTTGTGACCTCTTCGGAAGACAGCCTGGTCTCCTGAAGGTGTACAATGTCACATCGGGCATCTTTTAGTTCACTTATTACTCTGGCCTGCTTTATCACTGAGCCCAACCCCTTTACATTATATGAGATAATTTTCAATTCAGTCCCCATCTGACTGGTTAAAAATGACTCATTCCATCCAAAATACATTTATCTTTAACAACTTAAACTTCCAATTAGCTTTGCTAGGAGTGGCATACTTTAATGATGCCATCCCTCTTGATGGGTGTTTATGTGTCCCTGCCGCCCACATAGGCTGGAGAGTTGCACTTATCTTGAAGGTTCTACCCTTAGCCTGTCCAGTGACTTTAGAATTAAAATATTTATATGCTGCACACCCTTTATTCACTTGCCACCTAAAACCCATAATAACACTCTCAGCAATGGAGTTAAAACAACACGGTCAATAAAAACATTGACACCTGACTCATAACTATGCACACCTCAGCCATACACAGAATTGCTCACTTTGCTATCATGGCACCTGTTGGGACCCACCACGGTGATGTACTCAAGACCCTAGGCTGGCCATCCTTTGAGCCTAAAATGGACTTCCCCATGGCTTGCACCATCTTTAAACTCATCCACTTTCCTTCCCCACCAACACTCTCTGACCTGCTCACTCTGAAATCCTTCACCAGGACCCTCAGATACTCCCACCACCTGTTACTAAGCCTGTCCAAAACTCACCTAGCCATGGGCAAGTGGTCCTTCACCTCCTCAGCACATCAAAAATGGAATGCACTCCCACACAGTATACTTTTGTGTACATCTCTTCCCCTGTTTAAGAGTCGCTTCAAGGAAATCTTCTTTCCCCCTCCATTTTGTGGTGGTAACTGCACCTAATGCCCCCTCTCTTCCTGTGCCAATCCCCCTCCCTCCACCATCACATTCTGCTCTTCCTATCTTCTACTACCTCTCCCCCTCCTGACCACACCTTTCTTCAGCTCTTAACTTGTACATACTGGCCCAGATATTCAAAAGGGTTGCGCATGGCGCAACAGTGTTGCACCATGCACAACCCACTGATGCGCCCCGGTGCGATATTTAAAAGGGAAAAGTACGCCTGCACAAATCCCAATGTGCCGGGGTGCATCAGTAATGTATGCAGGCACAGGTGAGGGGAGGGCGTGCCCATGCATAAACTGCACAGCCTGATATTCAGCCGGGGCCATGCAGAGTTATGCAGGCGCTACCCCTACCTGCGCCTGCACAAAGTTATGCGGAAAAAAAGGAACAAGTAGAGGGCCACCCACAGGTCAGCTGCCACATTGCAGGGCGCAACACAGCAGCTGCCACCTGTGGGTTGCTCTCCACTTGTCCCTGCCACACCTGGCGGCGTCCCCCCATGCCCCTATCATGGGCTGAAGTGACACCCCTGGGTAGCCCGATCCGCGGCATAACTGAAACATCCTCCCCAGCCCGATCTCGGGCATCTGTTCCCCCAAAGTCCAAAATCCCTGGTGGTCCAGTGGACCACGAGTAGCCCGATCGCAGGGAGGCATCTCAGCCCCCCACGCCTGAAATCCCTGGTGATCTAGTGGGCCCCCACCCCACCCGCCTACGCAAGCCCCACCACCCCGCCCCGTTAGCCGGGCGGGCTGCAGCACCCCACCCGCCTGCCGCTCTGCCACCCACCAACTGACAGCTCAGTAGGCTGCACGCCCATTGGTTCAGAGCATGAGACAATGGGCGTGCAGCCCATACCGTACAAGTCAGTCCAGATATGTGAAGGAATGAATCATGAAGCGGCTGAGTAGGGTGGCTCTCACATAGAAACTGAGCTCACTGGCTCTTGAAGGGTTTTCCCCCTCCTACCAGAGGACCTACCACTGGAGTGTGATACCTTGCCCACTTTGGTTATCACCAGTTGGTGCAAGTACAACACTTTAATGGGACATCATTGTTGGGGGGAAAAGAAAAACAGGATTTGTCTCACTTGATGTTTTATGTTGCCATGTGACTTATGCTGTCCCCTTTCCTGGCCCACTATAAACTTTGCTGGACTGCCATCTGTTCCAGGTAATGTTTGCCAACACTTCTTAAGGATGCCCCCTTCAGGAGGTCATCTGCAAGCACTTGTCAAAAATAGAAAGATGATGGTCCCTAGAAAATACGCAATTTTTCACATCCTAGTGTACTCTCTATGAACAATAAAATGCATACTCTGAGACTTCTGACCTACTACATTCAAGTACGTGGTGCTGTTTCCTCCACCATTTCTGCTACTCCCAGGTGAGGCTTCTTTTCCCCATCCATGTTTATTACGTGGCTTTCCAACAGTCTTTGAGAAATGGTCTATTTTTATTTATTTATTTAGAAATAGCTTGGCAGAAGACACCAGGAGAAAGGACTGCTGTGTGACTGAACTTCTCTGCTGGGACTAAAGTAGAAGAACTTTTGTATTTGGACCTTTAATTTAGGGTAAAAAAACTAACATACAAAACAAAACAAAAAAAAAAGTGTGTTTGGGTTAACTGAACTGAATGGGTAACTGAAAAGTCATCTAGGTGTAAATCTCAGGTGACTGAAAGGACTTAACTGCTGTGAGGTTTAAATTACTTGTAGAAAGATCTGGTAAATAGGGGAGGGCTTAGCTAGAAGGAAGCTACATTTAAAGACTGCCTTAGAAAGATTCTGCTAATAGCTTGGCAGAAGACACCAGGAGAAAGGACTGCTGTGTGACTGAACTTCTCTGCTGGGACTATATTGCCCTCCCCTCCACCCAAAGCTAGTTCTATTTTTATAGGCACAGGATTTGACTGACAACAGGAACTTCCTGTTTAGGGGCAGGAAGTGAGTGATCGCAGAACCACCAAGGACCCACCATCCTAGAAGGGCAAGAGTAGCTCCCCGGCCACCTCTAGCTGCTGGAGGTCTGCCTCTGAACAAGTAAGTGGTCTACTGAGAAACACAGGATACTCTTGTCTCAGAACAGGACAATCAGGAGCTTAAAGGGCACACAGGCAGAAAGTAAGGAGAGAGAGAAAAAAAAACAGAGGAAAGAGTAAGGATTGCAAACAGTTAAGGGGCCAGAAATAAGACATGATTGGAGTGGCAGTGCAGTGGCTGTGGAGCAGCAGTCTCCGGGAGATGTTCTGGAGGATGCGGTGTTGTCCCATCTGCAGGCACCTCTCTGGGCTGAGGGAGGAGGTTGCTCATCTCCAGGCTGAGTTGACCAGGATTTGTGGGACCTCCTCTTCCATCCAGGGACCACCAGTGCCACTGCCGTTGCCTCAGGGTTGCCAGAAAGGAGCGGTTGGACCACAGTGGGCTCAGGGAGGGTGAGGGTGGTGGAACAGAGGTGCATCCCTCCAGCTGTACCTCTCCACAATTCCTGTGCCATTCTGGCAAAGTGTGGTTCCTCTATGGAGGCACCCACAGTGGAGACCAAGGAGGATGCTGGGAACCTCCACAAAGGAGACCCACAGGAGGGTGGCAGGGGACCCTGCAGGGGAAGGAAACAACTCCTGGTGGGGGACTCCATTGTTAGGAAGGTAGAACTGGGCAAGGAAGGGGAGAGGGAGGTAAGGTGCCTGCCTGGTGCCATGGCTTGGAGGGACAGGGAGCGAATCCTCAGGATTGCCGGAGCAGCTGCACGGGGGAGGGAGCTGGATGTCATTGTCCACCTAGGGACAAATGACCTGGCTAAGAAAGGGATTAGAGAAGTGCAGGAAGAGTTTGTGGAATTGGGGAGAGGCCTTTGTCAAGTAGCACGCACGGTAACCTTCTTGGAGGTGCTACCCATCTATGGCATAGGAGAGGCTAGGGTGTTCCGTACGATGGGATTAAATCAGTGGTTGAAAAACTGGTGTGAAGCTCAGGGATTTGGCTTCATTGGGGACTGGGGGCCCACCTGGAGTGACGCAAGCCTATACTGGCATGATGGGCTGCATCTGTCCAGGAGGGGAACCAGGATCCTAGGTGATAGGTTTAAATGCTTCATTGGCAAGCTTTTAAACTAGCCAAGGGGGGAGGCACTGGAAAGGAGCAGGAAAATCCTAGCCCCCAAACAATCACGGTAGTAAGTGTGGCAAACACCAACATGGAGGTGTCGATAGGGAGAAGGGCAGGGGTAAATGGAGAAAGTGACAAAGGCAAGAAGGACAGGGATGGGGCAAAAGGGGGTAAGGCCATCAGGAAATGGAGGGTAATGAGTACCAATGCCCGTAGTCTGGGCAACAAGCTCCCTGAGCTGGTGGCCTTAACGGAAGAGGGATGCCTGGATATCATAGCAGTCACAGAATCATGGTACACAGAGAACCATGACTGGGATGTTAACATACCAGGGTACATAACTTACAGGAGAGACAGGCAGGGGAGAAGAGGGGGAGGAGTAGCTCTCTATGTAAAGGAAGGGATAAAAGCAACTGAACAAAAGAGTAAACAGGGAGGAGAGGAGGCACTGTGGGTCACCTTGGAGACTAGAAAGGGCACCACAATCCGCACAGGGGTTGTGTACAGACCCCCATGTCAGAGGGAAGGAATGGACAAGGATATGATGGAAGGCATTCTTAGAATGGCAGAGAAAGGGGAGATACTGTTGATGGGAGACCTGAATATGCCAGATGTTAACTGGAGCACATTTGCTGCAGCCACATCCAAGAGCAGGGCCATTCTTGATGCCCACAGGTGGCAGGCATTAGACAGCTAGTTTCAGAATCCACTCGTGAGGGAGCAATCTTAGACCTCATACTCTCAAATGGGGGCAGTGAGAGGATCTCAGATCTAGAAGTGGGTTGCCATCTGGGGACAAGTGACCATCAAACAGTGTTCACGTTAAACTCAGCTACAGAGTCAAGCCATACAAAAGTGAGGGTACTGGACTTTAGGAGGGTTGACTTTGGCAAGATGGGAGAATGCCTCAGAAAAGCACTAGCAAACAGGCTAGAAGGAGGTGTGGAGCAACAATGGGGAATTATCAAAACTGCCATCACAGAGGCAACAAGCCTTTGTGTGAAGTAAATAAACAAATCAAAATGAAAGAAAAAGCCACTATGGTTCTCAAGAGAGGTGGCTGTGAAAGTCAGGAAGAAAAAGATAGCATTCCGGAAGTATAAGGAAACACAGAAGGAGCAGGACAGAGACCTGTACCAGTTAAGGCAGAAAGAAGCAGGGAGGGAAGTCAGAATAGCAAAGGCCCAAACTGAGGAAAAGATAGCCAACTCAGTTAAGAAGGGGGATAAAACCTTTATAGGTACATATTAGCGTGAAAGACAAAGGAGGGATAGTGAGGCTGAATAGAATGAACAGTGGGTGGGCAGAGGGGACAGTGAAAAGCAGGAATACTGAACGAATATTTCTGCTCAGTATTCACAAAGAGGAGGGGAAGTGCCTAATCCAATTAACAGAAGCACTCTTGATAGGGGGTCGATCCCAGTCCTTTCACAGAAGAAAGGGTTCTGCAAGAACTCCTAAAACTGAAGGTGGACAAAGCAATGGGTCCTGATGGAATTCACCCCAAAATTCTAAAATAATTAAGGAAGGAACTAGTGAAACCACTGGCTACTCTTTTTAATAAATCATGGGAGGATGGTGTGGTACCTGAGGACTGGATGAAGGCGGATGTGATTCCCCTTCACAAAAGTGGGACCAAGACAGAGGCAGGAAACTACAGACCTGTCAGTCTGACCTCTGTGGTAGGGAAAGTGATGGAGTCACTTCTGAAGGAAAGAATAGTTGAGTACCTAGAGGTCAGTGGAGCACAGGATCCAAGGCAGCATGGGTTCACAGCGGAAGGTCATGTCAGACGAATCTAATAGATTTCTTTGACTGGGTGACCAAAGTAGTAGACCAGGAGGGCTGTGGACATGGCCTACCTAGACTTTAGTAAGGCATTTGACACAGTCCCACACAAAGATTATTAGTCAAATTAACCAGCCTGGGAGTGGTCCCAGGGTGGTAGCCTGTAAAACATTGGCTGGACAACAGGACACAGAAGGTAATTGTAAATGGAGTCCACTCTGAAGAAAGGGTGGTTACTAGTGGGTACCACAGGGTTCAGTATTGGGTCCAGTCCTTTTAATGTCTTCATCAGTGACATTGCAGAGGACTGAAGGAAAAGTATGCCTTTTGCAGATGACACAAAGATCTACAACAGGGTTGATACACAAGGAGGCATGGAAAGGATGAAAAGGGACTTGCAAGGTTGGAGGAATGGTCAGACGATGGCAGCTAGGATTCAATGCAAAAGTGCAAATAATGCACCTGGGAAACAAGAACCCAGGGAAGAATACACAATGGGTGGGGAGGTAGTAACAACAACAAAACAGGAAAGGGACCTGGGGGTAATCATATCAGATGACCTTAAGGTTAGCAAGCAATGTGAGAAGGCAGTAGGGAGGGCCGGGGTATACTGGGATGCATAGGGAGAGGCATCAGCAGCAGAAAACAGGAAGTTGTTATCCCTCTGTACAGACAGTTGGTGAGACCCCATCTGGAGTACTGTGTCCAGTTCTGGAGACCCCATCTCCACAAGGACATAGACAGGATAGAGGCAGTCCAGAGGAGGGCAACTAAAATGGTGCAGGGTCTGCAAGATAAGCCGTATGAGGAGAGACTAAAGGAGCTTAATATGTATACCCTTGAGGAAAGAAGGGAGAGGGGGGACATGATAGAAACTTTCAAGTACCTCAAGGGAATCAACAAAGTCCAAGAGGGTAGCATCTTTCAGAAAAAGAGACTTGCAAGAACAAGGGGACACAATTTACAGCAATCCAGATAAGCACCTTCCCTAGGAAAGGGTTACAACTGGATCAGTATGAAAGTGACATGGAGTCCGCACCTGTTGCAGCTTACAGACAATAGCACAGAGAGAGAGGTAAGAGATCTCTCCCAAAGGGGCATGCATAGGATGGGCAGAGCAGTTTCCACTGTGGTGCACAGTGGCTTTATAGACAGTGCCTGGGTGGGCCATGCCTTAGGGGTATGGGGACAGTGCCAAGCTCTGATCTATACAATGCACAGTGGGTGGCACCAGGAAAGAACATTGCATCTTAATGCCTCTAGACATGGGAGTCACCCCTTAAGCTTTCTTCTCACCAAGGGACAGTTTGGACATGGGAGTTGTGTTGCACATCCCACATTCAGAAAGGTGACACACAAAGTCTCCAGTGTCCAACCTAGAAACTGCCTGGATACTTTGTGGGTTCCTTCCACTTTGTTTGAAGGCTGGTTCTGGTATGCAAGCCCAGTTCTCTAGCACAGAATCACAGTGCTTCCAGCACTACCAGCTGGGACCCTGGTGCAAAATCTTCTAATAAAGACCTTTTAATGCCAAAAAGAAAATTCTGCAAGCCAAAATGCTATTCCACAAGCCCTATACACTAATATACAACCTAGAAACAAACTCAAAATTTGAGAAGAATAGAAATCCAAACAGCCTGCAGGGTATACCCCCCCCCCCCGACAGCGACACCAATACAGCGACCTACATTGCTGCCAACAAAATCAACAGCTTGTCGACAGGTCACTTTATTGGTGTGCCAGACACAGGGCACACTGTCTCCCAATCCTGCACCTCCTCCCCAAATCAACTCTGACTCAGAGTTGATTATAATTAGAACAGGGGGCGTGGGGGGCAGAGCGCCCCACATGGGGGATTCAAGGAGGCTTTAATACAGAAATACTGGATGCCAAAAGTAGGTATTTAATCATCCTCCAAGGTTATCAGACCTGTCCAAGGATTAATACACCCAGTGACTGCAAAACCAGAAGCAAGCATGCATCTGTGTCATTGACACCCCTTCAGACCCAGAAAGACAGTGGATAGCTGATCATAGCAAAGAAAGATGCTGAGATAATATGGCCTGGATTATACAGTACTCATACCATCCATAAAACAGCTATAGACCACAATGTTTGGATAACCAAAACATCAAAACTGCACAGATTGCTTGCTGCCCACTTATAAATATGTTTATTAGAAATGGCATTCTGCCATCAGGTAATAATACATCTAGTCCCAGTGCAAGAAGAATCTGGTATAAGATCTCTCTATTAACTACTGGTCAGGGCAAGCTTGGGTCTATTTCTCTTGTACTCCTGACTAAGAAAACCATCTGTCATCAACAAAAAGAAACAGAAGTGAATATCAGAAAATGAACTGAAGCATGAGTTTAAAAAAATATAATGTAGTAAGCTAGTACAAAAGTTGTGGCTTACCCAGGGAAAAACAGTAAAGATTTTACAAAAAAAAATTCAGCACAGATTCATAAATGTTTCTCCAAAAATGGTTTTGAAAGACCTTTTGGGACTGTGATCTCTTGGACACTTCTGAGAAAAAAGCAAAAGAATGTCTAACAGCCCCCATTTGTACTGGCGTGTATGTAATTTTGGTACAGGAGTGACTGCCTAGTCATTTAGGTTGGAAAAAGGCCAATGCTCCTTTGTTGTGTACATACAAAAAACATTTTAGATCATTCTCACAAAGACAAGAGGATATATCTTCATAAGTTAGAAGCAGTGTGGTCTAGTGGTTAGTGCACCAGGTTGGGATCTGTAGGATCATAAGTTCAAAGCTTGCTATAGCAAAATACTTACTATAGGACATTGGGAAAGTCCCTTAAATTACCCTGGTTGATTTCTTTGACTGGGTGACCTGGGAAATAGGTTGCAGGGGGAGGCAGTGGAAGTGGCCTGTCTGAACTTTAGCAAGGCCTTCAGCATTGTGCCACACAGTAGAGTGATTAAGAGACTGAGCAGCCTAGAAATGAGATTCTGCAAGATAAACTGGGTTAGAAACTGGTTAATGGATAGACAACAGAGGGTGGTGGTTAACAGCGCTCACTTTCTTGATGGAAGAGTGACCAGTGGCATGCTGCAGGGCTCAGAACTGGGACCGGTCCTCTTCAATGTCTTCATAAGTGACACTGCAGATGAACTGGATAAGAGTGCATGCCTTTTTGCACATGGTACTGGACTGACCCTGAGGCCAAGTATTCAATTGAGAAATGAAATTTGCAGACAAGAACTCTAAATGTGTCAGTGTAGTATAATGACTCTTTGAGTAGAAATGCTTTTCTTGGAGAAGTTGAATTACAGTTGCAATACTGGGATTGTATAAATGACCAGCTGTTCTGCTACAACTTGCAGCCAAAGATTAGAGCTCCAGAACCATCTTCAAACATGGAACAATTAACTGTGGCTCTTAAGTACATTCCGGCAGGATCAATAGCTGTAGATGGAAATAAGCCAGTCACAGGGGAGCTACTTATATGGTTGAAAGAAGCAAGAGGACTGCAAGCCCAAAAACCCAGTGGGGTAGATTCATTTATAAAATTACATGTCATACCGGATACCAGTAGAAAGAGCAGGCAGAAGACAAGGGTGATCAAGAAAAGTCTCAACCCTATTTTCAATCATATGATGGATTTAGACATGGAGAGATCAAAGAAGCCTGCACAGAGCTAACTATCTGGGACCATGACACCTTCCGCAATCAGTTCTTTGGAGGAGTACACCAAAGTCTGGGTACAGTGGTGGACATAGGATACATTGGAGTGCCGCTTCTGATTTAGAAAAAAAGGGAAACTGCTGAAATTACTGAAATTACCAAAAAGGAATTGAATATTGGACCACAAGAACTGATTATTGATAGAAAGGTCTGGTGAAGATTCGGACGTGGCCCCCAGCTTATACAATAAAGTAGACTTAAGTAGGCTCATTTCACTTAATTAATTTGAATGAACTCTTTCTGAATTGTGGCTGATGTGATCTGAACTGGCTGAACTTGTGATTAAGCAGCAATGCAACACAACAGACAATTCTGACACCTAAGACCCAGAACTGTGGGCACCTGGATTTTTGGCTTTTTGGTCTAGAACTGGGGGTTCTTCAGGACCTGTGGCCTCATAACCTTCAGGACTGAGGGTAGCAGGGAAGGCAGTAAGGCAGGCAAAGTCCCAAACTGAGGAAACACTAGCACAGACAGTAAAAGAAGGGGACAAGACTTTCTATAGATACATTAGTGAAAGGAGAAAGCCCAGAGGGGGTATTGCTAAGATCAAAGGGGATAAGGGGGAGTATGTGGAGGAGGACAAAGGAAAAGCATCTATCCTAAATAGATACTTCTGCTCAGTATTTACTGAGGAGAAGGTAGGGTAGGGCCCACAGCTCAACACCATGCACACAGGGGGGAGGGAGGTGTGCACAAGTCCCTTCACAAATGAAAGTGTCCTACAAGAGTGCACTAAGCTCATGGTGGACAAGGCAATGTGATCTGATGGCATACATCCCAGGGTACTAAAGGAGCTAAGGGTGGAACTAGCAGAGACATTATCAGAACTCTTTAGAGAGTCTCTGAGCACAGAAGAGGTCCCAGAAGACTGGAGAAGGGCTCATGAGAGTGGCAGCAGGGTGGAGGCAAGGAACTACAGACCAGCCAGTCTTACCTCAATAATGGGCAAGATTATGGAGGCAGTCCTTAAGGAAAGGATAGTGCAACACCTGGAATCCATAGGAGCACAGGATCCAAGGCAGCATGGGTTTACAACAGGAAGGTCCTGTCAAACTAATCTTATGGATTTCTTTGACTGGGTAGCCAGAGTGGTGGACCAAGGGGGTGCAGTTGATGTCACCTATCTTGACTTCAGCAAAGCTTTCGATACTGTTCCACACAGAAGATTGATTAATGAGCTAGGTAGGCTTGGGGTTGGTCAGAAGTTGGTCAACTGGGTGGCAAACTGATTGGCAGGCAGAAAACAGAGTGGTGGTAAATGGTATACAGTCGGAAGAGATGCAAGTCACAAGTGGCGTACCACAGGGATCAGTCCTGGGGCCAGTCCTCTTCAATGTCTTCATCAGTGACATTGCAGGTGAACTGTAGGGTAAGATTTGCACTGTTTACAGATAGCACCAAGATCTGCAACAGAGTAGATGATCCAGATGGAGTGGGCAGAATGAGAAGAGATCTGGAAAACTGGCAAAATAGTCTGAAGATTGGCAACTGGGGTTTAATGAAAAGAAGTGCAAGATCATGCACATAGGGAAGAAAAACCCTGAAGCTACCTATAGGCTGGGAGGGGAGTTGCTGGCAATCACAAGGGAAGAAAGAGACTTGGGCATCATCATCATCATCACAGATGACCTGAAATCATCCAAGCAGACCACTAAAGCAGTAGGTAAGGCTAGAGGGATGTTGGGGTGTATTCGTAGGGGTATCACAAGTCATAAGAGGGAGATAATAATAATCCCTCTTTACAAGACACTGGTTAGGCCCCATCTGGAGGACTGTATGCAGTACTAGAGGCCACACCTACACAAGGACATTAACAAAATGGAGGCAGTCCAGAGAAGGGCAACCAAAATGGTTCAGGGACTGCATCAGAAAACATATGAGGACAGATTAATGGAGCTCAATATGTATACCCTAGAGCAAAGGAGGGAGAGAAGTGATATGATTGAAACATTCAAATATCTTAGCGGCATTAACAAGATGAATGAGCCTAACATGTTTCAAAATAAGAAAAATAGCAGGACAAGAGGACACAGCATGAGATTAGAGGGAGGCTGATTAAGGGGTAATGTAAGGAAGTTCTTTTTCGCAGAAAGGGTGGTGGATGTATGGAATGGCCTACCTCAGAAAGTTGTGGATATGAATATAGTGCATGGCTTCAGTCAGTCATAGGATAGGCACAAGGGAGCAATGCAGATGAGTATGAATAAATAGGCCATTGACAGAGTAAAGGCCTATGGCACATTCATAAGGTAGAAAAATGGGCAGACTGGATGGACCTTGCAGTCCTTATCTGCAGTCAACTTCTATATTTCTATGTTAAGATATTATAGCTGATTTAAAATAGTATTAACAAGGGCACAAACAGTTCTTGCTGGTGATACGACAGGCAATTCACTGGTTACAGTAAGTGTCAATATGAGTCAAGCTTCAATTAGTGAAAGGGGGAGCCAAAAGAGATAGAAATATTATCAGGGGATGGAATGGAACAAGTAATTATGGCAGATCTAGATAAGCTAGATAAAACAGATGATAAGTGACTGGGCTGATTTACAAGCAAAAACATACGAAGTTGGAGACTGTAGAGTCCAAAGGTAACAAGCTATTAAAGAAGAACAAGCAAATAAAAGAAGACTATTAAGGCAAAAAACAAAAAAAAGCCTTAAGAAAAAAATAGTGGATATAAAATAAACAAGAATCTCTCCCTTGTTGATTAGAAAATTAAATTTAAAAAAAGCCTTCAAAAGATCATCGGAAACACAAGCTAAACAAGAACGCGATGCGCTAATCAGCAAGGAAGGGCTACACTTATTCTCGGCCTCTACCCCTCATGTGGAAATCCAAACAACAGTCAAAAGCTTTTCCTATGGAAGACATATGAATGATGGCATACAAGAGAAACAAGAACTCAGTCTACATACAGTAGACTGGGATACATCAGAAAATAGTGAAGCGGATATTAATACATATATCCCTCCAGACTCAACGACAAAGCTGAAGCAGGACGAAAATAATAAAACACGTTATGCTCAGGAAGGAATGAAGTCAATACTCTCAGATTTTCAGATCACTATCCAAGGCCTGAAAAACTTTGATAAAAGTCAAAAAACAAGTTTGACTGATTCTGAAAAACCTAAAGCAGTAACATTAGACCCTTTGGCTAACAGTTCGCTGTATGAGAACAGTAAAGTAGCTGCCAGGGAGAGCTCTCTTATGTATTATCCTACCACCTTAGGTGAAGATATTGTGAATATTATGAAAAATCAACATGCATCTAGCCTTACAAAAGAAAATATTGCCATAAATGGGTTCCATTTGGATGATACTTTAAGAATTTTGAATACTATACACCCTCCTAAAGAATCTTCATCTATTCCCATTATTGAGGGGGAAGTCTCCCTGCAGGAAATAGAAACTAAAAGACCTGATCATTCCACTATAATAATTCCAGTCCCCCCCCCAAAAAAAAAGATTCAAAAAAGTAAAATAATCAAAGGAAACAATAAATTGTAGTAGAACAGAAGTAAAGTCAGCTGCACGCCAACTACCCCACCCACACATGCAAGCTCAGCTCTACCTTTATTGCTGCATACAGGTCACATGACACATCACCTCTGCTTCTAGTTACTAAATGTCCATCTTCTCATTTCTGACCACTAGGGGTTGCTGTAGTGCCCATCTGACACCACTCCATCCACTCCCCTCCCTCTTTGCAGTTAATATCAGTTTCTGTCCACTAGAAGTCATTACAGTTCCCTCCTTGTCCCTGTTTTCTGCCTTCCTCACACCACTCTGTTTTTTTTTCCTAATCTCTACTCCTCCTCACTTTCCTACTACTAAACCTCCTATGTCCCATAGTTTGCTATTTTTATTTATTTATTGGATATAATCGGAATTACAAACCTTTGAGTCACAGACTCTTTTGCAAAGGCTCCACGTCGGTTACATAGGGTGGAGGGTAAACAAATACAGAGAACACACAATAAACAGGTAGAAATTCGTAACACAGTACTGCCAGTGCAGTCCCGGCATAAGCTTTGTTAACTGGTGACAGTAGTAGGCAGCAATACAAGATAATGATGCTGATTCTTGGGATCAATTGGGACCCTGTGTTGTGAGTATTGGGGGTATGGAAAAAACCAGAGGAGAGCAGAGAGTTAGCCACAGTCACATTTTTCTGACTCCTGGAGTTGAGCTCTGCATGTCTCAAATCCTGTACTTTTGACACCAAAGGCAGCAGCTCTACAACTAAGCCGATAAATCAGGCTAAATTTCTTTCATTTTTTTAAAGCTCTTAAAGCTTCTGACCCCATAGTCTGCTAAAATGCTTTTCTTCTGTAAGCCTCAAACCCTGTACTTTTGACATCAAAGTCAGCAGCTCTGCCACTAAGCCAACGAGTCAAGCTAATTTCTCTTGGTTTGTTTTTAAAGCTCTTTAAGCTTTTTGGCTCACCCCCCCAAACACTTTGTTCTGACTCCAAGGCTACCTAGGCACCATGTCTGCTCATTTCCTCCTTATGTGCCTCTTCTTCATAACCAGCCAGGGGTTCACCTCCCACACACCAGACCTCATCCCATGCCCTTTGTGTACTGCACCTCTCCCCAGAATTACCTGTCCCTCCTCCTACCTTGTCATCGCACCCTGAACCCCCGCATCCATTCCCTAGCTGCCCTCCCAACCCCGCCGCCCATCCTGGCTCCCCTTGGCTTCACCTCCTTTTTGTCTTCCCAACCCTCCAAACCCTGCCCATCCCCTGCACCACTATGGCCTCCCCCTCCTCTCAACGTACCCCCAAAAAGTTAACTAGCTGCCACCCTATGGCTAGAACCTTGGTCATTCTATTACTCCTCTCTGGTAATATCCATCCTAATCCAGGACCTGTCCCCACCAGTCCGCCAACTAGGTCCTCTGGACTCTGCATTGCCTCTTTGAACATATGCAGCCTGCCAAAAAAAACAACAGCACTCCAATGTTGGGCCACCCTACACCAACTAGACATCATTGCAGTAGTTGAGACCTGGCTCTCCAAATCAACTCTTGACTCCTTTGTCTCACTCCCTGTATACACCCTATACCAGGAAGACCAGGTGGGAAAACATGGGGGCAGTTGTGCGATCTACATCAGAGATAACATTATTGGCTACATGCTCCCGCACCCCAAGCTCAAAAATGGAGCCCAAGCCCTTACCCTAAAAATTGCCTCGGACCCCTCCAGGGGCCCACTATACCTCACAGTCTCCTATATACTCCCAAAGAACCAAAAGCCAGCCATCACATCCCTCACTGATTATCTCTCTACCCTCCCACACAAAGCTGAACAGACACTAGTAGGGGACCTAATGTCAACTGGCTTGGTCCCTCAGCCGCACCAACGAAGGATTCCTTCACCACCCTCGACATGGTCCAATTAGTCACCCAACCTATTAGATGTCATCCCTCTACTGGTACAAGAACCCTCCTGGATATCATTATCTGTAACCACCCCCACAAAGTCCAGGGCATAAAAGTTCTTCCCAACTCCTTAAGCGATCACTAGCCCATCCTATTCCTATGGACCTCCTCCACCCCCAAACCCATAGCCCAATCCACCTTCTGAAGGTGTCTCCACCCAGGGAGGGTTAAAAAAAGTTAAACAACTTCTTGCCCAAATGGACTGGTCCCCCATTAATATAGCCCCCAGCACTGACATTGCGCTCAATCTGTTCACGCAGGCCTTCACTAAGGCCTGTGATCTCTATGCACCACTCACCAAACACTGCACCAAAAGACAACATGCACCATGGATCACCCCCTCCCTATTCCAAAAACTAAGGGAAAGGGACAGTCTCTAGTACAAAGCTACGGAGTCTGGCAGGTCGGCTGACAGACAATCCTATAATGCCGCACACAATGGATGCACGCGAGCCATCCGCAAGGCCAAAGCAGACCACTATCCAACTACTCTCACTGCCACATGGGGATCTGCACAGACCTTCTGGAGTAATATCAAATAACTTAATGGGAAATCATGCTCCCCACCTCTCTCCCAGTTCTCCATAGACGGCACCATTTCCACTGACCCACTTACCAGAGCAAACTATCTAAACACCACCTTCACAGATCTCAGCATTGTTCTCCCCAGTTGTTTCTTTGACCCTGTGCCCAAATCCCAACCCCCAACCCTGCAGCACCCTCATTTCCTCCTGCGCAAAATATCTACCCATGAAGCCCGTCCATACCTGAAAAAAGCACTAAACAGCAATAACCCTAGCAATGACCCCCTAGACACTAGGCTCCTTCAGCTGGTCTTCAATGAGGTCCTAGTCCCTCTAACAGACCTACTCAACAGATCCCTTTGCCTGGGGCAATTCCCCAGTGCCTGGAAGACAGCCATCATTACCCCCATTCATAAAAGTGGTGACAAATCCTCCCCAGTAACTATCGACCCATCTCTATTCTCCCCCCCAAAGCTTTAGAAAAAGTGGTTGCCACACAGCTCACTGAATACCTAGCCAAGCATGACATATTATGTCCGGAGCAGCATGGCTTCCATTCAGGCCATAGCACTACCACAGCCCTCCTAGAACTCACCAACTTCCTACACTGCTCCCTAGACTCCGGTAACATTGCAGGAGCTGTGTTTATAGACCTTTCCAAGGCCTTTGACATGGTCTGCCATCCACTCCTTCTTTACTCCCTCTACCAACTTGGCTTCTCCACAGGCCCTCTAGCATGGTGTGTCAGTTACCTCTCTACCCGATCGCAATGCATCAAAAAGAATGGGACCCTATACAACACACTACCTGCCCACTCCAGGGTGCCCCAGGGCTCCATCCTGGGTCCACTACTCTTCACCCTCTACCTAAACACCTTGCCAAAGGCCTGCTCTGAAAAAATCCTACTGTATGTGGATGATGCAGTGCTCTATGCCTCGCATCATAAACCTACTCCCTCCAGGACTCCCTCCAACATGCCTTCTTCCAGGCTGAAACATGGTTCAAGGACCATAGACTGGTCATAAACCTAAAAAAGATGAAATCAATGATTTTCTCCCACCACCAAAACAAAGCAAAAAGTGCACCTCTCCTCATCCTCCCCAGCACCCAGCACCCCCTTGAACAGGTATCCAACTACAAATATCTTGGGCTTATCCTCGACTCTGCCCTTACATTCCATGACCACATAAACACACCAGCACAAGGACTGTCTCCCACCTGATGCCCTTAGGCTTGCCATTACTTCCTCTAGACTGTCCCTAGTGGACTACGGGCTCCCTGTGTATGGGGCAGCTGATAATTCGGCACTCCAGAAAATTCAAATCTCCTTCAACAAGGCATGCAGGCTCCCTAACTGGTGCCCCTAGGTGCACCCACACCTGCTCCCTCTATTCCACTGCCAATCTCCTCAACTTTCAATGAAAGACTCCACTACCAGACCTGCCTACTGACCAAGAAAATTCTGTTCGGTCATTCCTCTCCTGGGGTCACCGCCTCTCTCCAACTTGCCACCCCCTCTGTCTTCCCCCGCAACTGGGACAAAGCTATACTGGTGGTACCCGGGGTAAAAACTTCCCTTGCCTAAAAAGCTTTCCGCTACAGGACCGCTGTCTGGTTTAATGCACTCCCAGCCACCATCACCAGCACACCCAAGATTGCCCCTTTCAAAGTCGCTCTCCACAACCACCTCCTCAATGTCCGCTCCTGTAACTGCAACTAGACTGCGCTCTCATGCCCTCTAGGGGCCCAAACCTCTGATAAAATCCATTATGGACCGCCACCACTTACAACAATGTCTAATCCACTTCTAGCTCATAAATAAGATGGATTATACTGTAGCAGATGCTCTCTCATGGTAACAATGTTTTGCTGTGCTTATGTAAATATCTGTACCCAAAACTGTATATAATGTTTGTAAACAATGTCTGTAACCTATACATGATGGTTATTCCATTGTAACTGTACCCCCTCTGCCTGTTTTTCTGTCCTCAGTGTGACAAGGTACCTTTGTAAATGAGTTGATGGCTCAAAGGTTGTAAATCCGATACTTCAAATAAATAAATACATACATAAATAAATAAATAAATAAAAGTAAAAAAAAAGCAAAAACAACAGGATCAGATAAAGAGTAACATAAATCAAAAGACCGGGGAGGAGATTAAAACACAGCTATGTAACAAGAAATTTGTGAATGATTTGCAATGCAAGTAACTCAAGGTATTGACTGGTGGAAGTTCTAATGATAACAAAGAAGATAAAGTAGCTCATGTTACTACTTATTTAGCTGATGATGAAAATCAAGCATGTGAGCAGAGAAGACAGCACAGACCATCTAAGAAGGAGGCTGACTTAGACTTATTATCCAAACTTGACTTATTGGAGAAAGAAGTTAACAGACTAACTGAATACCTTGGAGGAACCCTTGGGGGCACCCTGCAGGTGTAGTTCCAGAAAGCAAGAAGGAAAAAGAGAAACCTCCTATAACAACAAAGGAAAGAGAGGAGGGTGGATGTGTGGTAGGGATGATAGACAAAGATATTACCTCCTACTACACATTCCCCAAAGTTGATTATTTACCCACAAATGAAAATTGGGAGGAAACATACCCTCTGATTAGACTATATGGTCCAGAGAATTGGGGAAATTTTAACCCAGTCAATCTGGAGTTTCAAGTGTTACAGTACTTAACTTCAGAACTAGATATTGACTTGACAGAGGATGATATAATAAAGATAAACAATGTACCAGTTAAAGCAGCTACTCTTATTGACATATTGTTTGTCTCACCTAGGACAGCCAACCATGTTTGGATGAATGGCTGGCTAATCTGAGATAAAGAACTAACTCTTACTTTTCCTAACAGGAAGCAATCCAATAAGGCTACCGTCGATGAGCACAGAAGACTAGACAACCAAATGATACTTAGCTTGTTTGGTATGATTATGCTTGAATGTGAGAATGACCACAGGCTTACCAAGGCAATTAAAAATTTGTTTCAAAATTTTCTGCAAATACCTATAGATGATTTAGGCTCTATTGCTGCGCATCGAGCCAACATAAATAGTCAAGTGGACATATGGGTCTCTAACAGTAAACTGGCTGACCTGATCCAAGCACAAGCATCTAAATTAGACCCATTAGGGTTATACATTGTTAACTCTAATGTGCTAAATACTACTAGAAAAAAATATTGTAATATACAAAAGGAAACATCTTCGCCAATACCCTTAAGACATTAGTTCTCACACTTTGTAATAGTGAGCCTCCTCCAAGCCATGGAACAGATTTCGAGCCTCCCTCTAATTTGTAAAAAATTTTGGGCCTCCTCATTGAAAAAAAATCATATTCTTGCCCAGTACACCAGGAATCAAGCGGGACTAATAATGTTGGTGGAGTATATTCTCTTTTTATTCGACTTATTGTTCTCCACCCCCAACCCCACACCCCAGGTTATCCTTGTCACTCCACCATTCTGACTCTTGGACCCTTATTACTCTACTTCCTCTTTATGTGGAACAACTAACCTAGCCACATCATCTCTCCCCTCTTACCCTGTTAAGCAACTTCTTGTACCCTTGCCAAGGTCACACCTGAAACATGAATTGGCTCAGTGTGCCTTTCCCAGATACCAATTTACATATAAATAAATACTTACTGTAGAAACAAGTTTCAACTGTGTGTGCCTTTCCCAGTCACTAGTTTGCATATAAACAATGCCTACTGTTGAAGCAAGCCTTGATTCAGTGTGCCTTTCCCAGTCACTAATTTGCATATAAACACCTACTGTAGAAACAAGCCTCGACTCAGTGTGCCTTCTTATTCACCAATTTGCATGTAAATACACACCTACAGTATAAACAAGCTTTGGCTCAGGGCCTTTTCTGATCACCAATTTGTGCATAAGTAAAGAAAGTCACCTGCCATTATCCATATTTAGTTTGCTTCATCCCTTCACACTAAACATCCAAAACTTAAAATTTAAATACTGTACATTCTCAGACTTGACTGGGCCTCCCCTGGAACAGTATGGAGCCCCCCTTGGGAGGCTGGCCTCACCATTTGAGAACCACTGCCTTAAGAAATAAGTTCATGGTGTTAGCTGGATACTGTGGTGTCTGACTATCCATAACGCATAATTCCGTATCTAGTGAGCTGAAAAATTGGGGTCGTTTATACATGACATGGAACATTGCTGGCTGGGTTGCAAAACTCTCTGATATTGATTGTATAAGATTTCTCCAGGGAGTTTGATGCCATTTGTCTCCAGGAGACATGGCATACTGACAAGGATGATGTTTTATTAAATGGATATGAATGCTTCCATACCCTGGAATTAAAACAGGGAACTTTGGCAGACACTCAAGTGGTTTGATTGTTTTTATGAAAATTGGAAGTTTCTCTAAAATTACTTGCTGGAAATTTTTAAGTAGTAGTGCACTTTAAAACCGAGTCCAAAGAGATTACAGTTATTAACTGCTATATTCCTCTGGAGAACTCAAATTTTTATTCTAAAGAAATCTGGAAAGATCTTTCAGAATTACTTACGGAAATTATTTATAAATTCTCTTCCTCAGATTTGTTATTGCTTGGAGATTTCAATGTCCGCATTGGTAATTATGACGGCTTACAGGATAACTCTATGTGCACATACTTTTATTCACCAGACAAGTTTGCTATAAGAGTCAAAAGATACTAAAGTCCCCAAAGCTGGAAACAGTTAATTGATTTATTAGTGGAATTTATGTTAATCCCTTTGAATGGTAGAGTAATGGGTGATAGAGAAGGAGATGTCACCTATGTATCTACCAGAGGAGCTTCGTGATAGATTTTGCCTTATGGTCAGACTCATTAGATTACTGGGAAAATATGGTAATTCCCACAAGGGCTGAAAGTGATCACTTCCCACTTATTTTAAAAGCAATAACATCAGGAGAAGTGAATCAGAATGTATACCCAAATCCATTTAAGTTTTCTGAAATTAGATCTAGTAAAAAATAATCTGGAACTATGATACATTAAATAATTTAATGCCAATATTAATAAACCCTGTTTTAACAGACGATGCATAGAACTTAATACATAGGAACTTAAAATATTTGTTTCAGCTGACTAACATTTTATTTGAGGAAATTAAAGTAAAATTAGCCTCTCCCATTAAATGCTATACTGACCAAGGTTTAATTAGCTGGTTTGATAGTGAATGTAAAAAATCAAAAACTTCTCATAGGAAATTGTATAAACTATACAAAAGATCACAAGAAAAAAAATCTCTGGTTGAGCTTAATACAGCTGGGAAAAGACATAAAGTTTTGCTAAAGGAAAAAAACAGGCAGCTGATGTTAAATGCTGTACAAAATAGGGATTGTAAAATGTTTTGGATTTTAGTTGCAAAGGGCACTAGTAAATATAAAACTGATGTTGTTACATACATCTCAGAAGCGAGATGAATTCAATTTTTTTCTAAAATATTTTATGATCACTCAGAAATTATATGTACGAATAATTTGCCTCCTGTTCCCATAAATTATAAAGTAATAACCAGAGATGAGGTTTACTTGGCAATCTATTCCCATAAAAAAAAGAAAGCTGCTGGCCCTGATGGCATACCTGCTGAGGTTTGTTTATCTGAAACCCCCCGGTTGGACAAACTGTTTAACTGTCTTATATAACAAATGAATATTGTGCAATTTTTATCCTGATACCCGGAAGGGAGCTAATGTAGTTCCTAGCCATAAATAAGGAAACACATCAGGTCCTGCTACATATAGGCCTGTCAGCCTATTAGACATCAGTTTTAAGATTTTCTCTAAAATTCTGTTGACCAGGTTAATAGCTGAAGTTGAAAGAACTGGGGGTATATCAATTTATCAAGCCAGTTTTAGGTCCAATTATGCAATGATAGATAATGTGTTTGTTCTCAGGCATTGTATTGAAAAATATGTTAAACTCAGGGTCCAAAAATTATATGCAGTCTTTATAGACTACTTTACTGCCTTTGATACCATCTCACATGATCCTATTATGGACAATACGTAAGCAATAAGACACGACAGGATGTGCATGGAACATATTTTACCACACGGCCAGGGGTGTAATAAGGCACGAGGCCTTGGCTGAGTACCTTTATCCTCTGGCGTGCAGTAAAATATGTTACATGCACACACCTGGAGTATCTTATTGTGCTTATAAAATGGGATCCTATCTTTATTTTACTTTTTTCTGATAGAAAAAGCATGCTTGTATGTAGAAAAAATGTAGAAATGTTCCTACAGTATAATAAAATAGTCCTTCTGTGGATATTGTTTTAATATTCATTAGCTTATTTGCATATTTGGGGCTGCTGCTGTCTCTCTCTCTCACTCTCTGTTTGAGAAAACTGTTCTGAGGAGTCCGGGATGTCGCCGGTTTCCTGCATTTCTGTGGCTGGGAGGACGAGAAAGTGAGCAAGAAAGCTCAGACCTCCCTCGCTCTCTGTCCGAGAAAACTGTTCTGAGGAGGTGGGGAAGGGGGGAGGCTGCTACTTCTGCTGGAGTTTACCCTGTGTTTTGCTATGTGTTTCCACTCATTCCCTTTTTCCCCTCTGTTGGAGAAGCAAAGAGAGGAGCGGTATTATACTTTTTTCCCTGTCCATCTTTCTCAGCACAGTCTACTGGCAGGTAGTGTCCTCCATTCTGGCTGTCTGTCACACTGAGTGTGTATGTGTGTGTACATGCGGCTGAACTCACCAGTTTCTTCTGTTTGTGTGGCTGGGAGGACAAGAAAGTGAGAGAGAAAGCTTGGACCAAGTAGGAGCCGTGCGACTGCAATTTAAAATAAATTGGAGAATGGTGAGACGGTAGTTGTCCGCAGACTCTGCCTTTCTGTATGGACTGTTTCTTTTTTTCTGAAATGCTGAGTAGTGAGGAAACAACAATGGCAGCATTTTCAAATGCCAGCATTCTGAAGCTGAGTGATTTTGGCCTTTTCACTGCTGTCCTTTTTTTACCCATGCATGAAACATATTTCATGCATGGGTAGCTAGCATTCTGATTTGCTGATATAGCCTATCCATTTTATAATACTCAATAGAGGAACAGACAGTAACTTGGTTGCTATTATAGCACAGTTATATAATGGAACATGGGTTAAAATTAGACTGGGAAAAAATGATCTCTTATCCTTCCCGTTTGAAATTAACCATGGAGTTAGACAAGGATGTGTGCTGGCTCCCTTATTGTTTTCACTTTACATAGATGACCTGTTAAAAGATTGTGAAAACACTGATGCTGATTCACCAAAGATCAAATCCCAGGGTTGTCCACTGCTTGCCTTCGTGGATGATGTAGTCCTACTTTTTCTGTCCCAAACTAGTTTACAGAGGAAGTTGGACTTCATCCAGTATACTGTAGGTCTACAGAGTTAAAATAAAAAATAAATTTAAACAAAAGTTGTAATTTTTTGAGGTCACAAAAATACTGGTAGCTAGCATCTTGGTAAAGGTAAGATTGAAGTTGTGTCCAGTTATGTATATCTGGGTATTAAATTTTAAGCCAGCTGTGGCTGGTCAGTCCACATGGCAACAATCCTTTAAAAGTAAAAAAAAAACCTTGGTGGCCTCATAAGATTTAATTCAACGTATGGGGGGTTTTCCTTATGTCCATTTCTAGAAACTATTACAGCCAAACTGGAGGCACAGCTTCTGTATGGCTCTGACATATGGGATTATAAAAATCTGAACAAGATTATGTCTCCCCTATATAAAGCATTACAAAATGTACTATGAGTGGGATTCTCATGCCCTGCATCTTACTTAAGAGCCAAGCTAGGCCCCCCTAATATTAATGCTCTAATAGAGACAAGGAAGCTAAACTACTAGATCAGACTTATGAGGCCAGAGAGTAATACCCTAATGAAATAGTGTTCATACTGGAGTTCATACTGGAGGATTTAGGAAAGCCAAGACCCATATAGGCTCTACCCACCATTTCAGTGGAGGTAACAGATGTTACCAACTTCAACATAGTACTTATCCAACCTATCCTTAAAAATACACACATTTTCTGCTTTTACCACTTCTGTGGGTAATTTATTCCACATCCTTATTACCATACACTTGAAGCCATGCCTCCTCATATCAGTCCTACTCCTTCCTTCCTCCAATTGCCTATCATGCCCTCTCAAATTGTATGCATTCTCCCTAAATACCAATTCCAATTAATTTCTTAGATCTTCCTGTTTCAACATTTTACACAACAATAAATCCCCCCCTAGCCCGTCTGGCTCCCAGTGACCACAACCCCAATGTTTTCAATCTATCCTCATATGGTTTTTCCCCATATCCTGATATCATCTTTGTAAATGATCTCTGTGGCCTTTCTAACAACTTTATATCCTACCATAAGAAAGGGCTCCAGACAGTAGAGCAGTAATCCAAACTCAGCCTGACGTATGATATACACAATGGCAACAGAACCCCCTCATTCCTGGACTGGAAACCCCTTCTAATACAGTTTACTAAATGCATTGCATTGTTTGTGGCAATTTTACTATGTGTTCACTTTTTAAATAATTCTGTATATAAACCCCTAAATCCTTCTCACACTTTGAAACCTTTAACTTTCAGTCCTGCATAAAGTAATCCTACTGAATATTATGTCTTCCCAGATGCATTAAAATGCATTTCTCCATATTAAAACTCATCCCATTATTTACTGCCCACTCTGAGATGTGCATTAAATCCTGTCCAAAAATGAGCCTATCACTGAACGTGTCCACTACCCCTCCCAATTTAACATCATCCGCAAATTTAACTATTTTATTATCACTTATTATATCCAGATCACCTATAAAATGCTGAACAACAATGGTCCCAGCACTGATCCCTGCGGAACTCCTCTCGTAACCCTCTCCATTCCCAACAAATAACCCTGTATCCTCACTTGCTGTGTTCTTTCCATCAGCCAATGTTTGATCCACTTCACAATAACCATATCTATACCCGCACTAATAAGTTTTTCAATTATTTTCCCGTGTGGGACAATATCAAATGCTGTACTAAAATCAAGCATCACCATGTCCACACTCATTTCCTCGTCAACCTGTTTACTGATATAATCATAAAAGCTAATCAGGTTATTCTCACAGATCTGCCTGTAACAAACCCATGCTGACCTTTATCCAATAGCCCTCTCCCAGCCAGAAATTTAGTAATCTCATTGTTGAGGATCCCCTCAATAATCTTTCCGACCACAGAGGTCAGGCTCACTGGCCAATAATTTGCTGCCTCACTCCGTTTCCCCTTTTTAAAAATTGGTATCACATAGGCTGATCTCCATACATCAGGCACAAAACCCTCAGCTAATGATTTTTGACCCAACAGGTAATTACTGGTGCCAACTCCTCCTCCAGCTCCCTCAAAAAACCTGGATGGATCCCATCCGGTCCCGCAGCCTTATCCACCTTTAATCGCCTTATTCTATTCACCACCCTATCCACTGTTATTATTTACTCTGGATTTAATTCTCCCATACCAGATAAGCACTTATCTATATTATAATCATGTTCTTCATACACTGCACTGAAGCATCTGCTAAACTCATTTGCCATTTCCTCTGGCTTAGAGGTAATTTCTCCACTTATATTTAACAGGCCTACTGTTATGTCCCCCTCTTCTATTATTAACATATGCATAGAAGCTTTTTGTATCATTTTTCCTCACTGCAAGTTTAAATTCCAATTGTTTCTTTGATTTTTTTTATTTATTTTTTCAGTTGCCTTAATATATTCCTATATCTACACCTTGTATTCATTGTTTTATGTTTCTTCATTTTCTGAAACAACGCTTTCTTCTTTTTACAGAGTCTAATTATGCCCCTATTTAACCACAGTGGTTTTTCCCCCCTGTGATTATATGCTTTTCTCCATGGAATGTGTACCTATTTGGGGTCCTATATTTACTTGCTGAATAATGTCTGTGGAGCTGTGACTGATTTGGGTTGCTAGGTAATAGCACAGTACCTGACCTGCTTGCAGCATTATTGCCATCACCTGCTTTCATTGAATTCTGTACTGGTCTCCACATTTTTCCAGATGGTGGCAGCTCTGGGAAGTGGAGGGGGCATTTAATATAAAGGCTGCCTTCTACACAGCGGCAGCGCCAAAGCGCAGCAGCTAAGTGGGACGGCAAAGTGAAGAGAGAGTCTGACCGGAGTCAGACCGGACGGACTGGGCTACTAGAGTTTGTAATATCTTGCTTAGAGTTAATCATTTCTTTGGGTTTGTACCTATAGATTAGTTATGATTAACAGAGGGATATTGTTGTGTGTAGCCTATACACTTTGTGTTTTGTGTACTGATGGGTTATTTTGTTCTATGTGTGTTAATAATGACTTTAGAACGATGAAAATAATCAGATTCTGGAGTTCAGACTCAACTGTTTATTCTAATTATAGTCATTTATTTGGTGTAAAGGTTAAATACATGTGTTATAATTTGGGTTACAGTGTTAGAAATATAAGACACGGAAATGTGTTCTGCCTGTTTGCATAAGAACCTGGCTACATTGCTTTCTCTTGCTAATTGATCTGGCAATGTTGAAAGCAACCCTGGTCCTTTAGCAAACGATATGGCAGATAGTGATTTTTTTTGCAGCATTCATATGGCCTCAAAATTATGCATTTTAATGTATTAAGCTTAACATCTAAATTTCATGAGGTGGAGTCATGGATTAGTTTATATAATCCGGATGTTCTGGCACTGACTGAAACCTGGTTAACCTTACCTGTTCTTGATATTGAATTTTGTATACCTGCTTATAAACTTTTTAGAAAGGATCGTGTCACTGGTAGAGGGGTGGGGTTTTGTTTTATGTTAAGGAATATTTAATGGTAAATGAGACCACTATATTTAACAGTAATTTGAATATTGGAATATATTACTATTCAGTTATTGTTGGGATTTGTCAAAATTAACTATTTGTTGTGTATATCTTCCACCTAATGGTAGCAAATCAGGCTTACAAGAACTTGTAAATGCTTTGAATACTGGGGTTTCTACAGAGTTAATACTATTGGGGATTTTAATTTAAATTGGATGGGTTCAGATATAAACAAAGTTAAATACGGTCTTGTCTCAGTCTGGTTTACAACAAATTATTACTTTGTCCACTGACACAATAATAGATCAGGAAATCACACATTGCTGGACTGGATATTAACAAACAGACCTATTAATATGATAAATGTGGTTTGACCTCTGATTCGTTAAGTGATCATCATCCAGTCTTCTGTATTTGGAAACATGGGGACTGAAGAAGTCTAAGCCAATTATAAGGATTTTGAGATCTTTTCTAAATTTGATGTACATTCTTTTGTACAGAGTTGGGTAAAATAGATTGGTCTTTTTATATTCTATCCCTGATGTGGATTCTGCATTGCATTTTTCATTACTGAGTTTAAACATGTTTTGGACCAGTTAGCTCCTTGTTAAAAGAAGGGTCCGAGGAAAACTTATGGGTGGTTAACATCTCCTTTGATTAAACTCATGAGACAATGAGACAAGGCCTGGAAACATATAAAATGAACCATTCTGCTTCTGGTTATCATGCGATAGGACTTTAAGGAACCAATGTAAGGCTAAGATAAGGAAGGCTAAAACAGACTATATTCGTCATAAACAATGTGAAGGGTTATCTAACGCTACTACTTTTTGGAAAACATTTAACAATTTTATAAGACCTAATGTTTGTCAACCAGGTTCAATGAGGTTGAACGGTGACTTGTTGTCTTGTCCATTGAAGATAGCTAACGAGTTTAATTTGAAATTTACTGCATTGCCTGCTTCCTTTAGTGACCAGTCCAACGTGAACTACTTGGGATTGACTGAAGATTTTACAGTTAATCCTAAACTGTACTTAAGGACTACTACTCCGAAGGAGGTAGAGAAGTTGTTGCGTTGTATTAAGAGGGACAGCTCAGCTGGTTCTGATGGCTTATGTCCTAGTTTATTGGCGGATGCTGCCTCAGTTATAGCACTTCCAGTTAGTATTATTTTCAACTTGTCTTTTGTTACAGGTACTATACCTAATATATGGAAACATACTTTGGTCACTCCTATATTTAAATCTGGTTCACAACATGAGTTTTGTAACTACAGACCTATTTCTATCTTGTCTGCTTTAGCTAAAGTTCAGGAAAGAATAGTTTATAATCAGTTGATTGGGTATGTGGATCGCTTTGGATTATTGTCTCAGAACCAACATGGTTTTAGAAAGGGAAGGAGTACTGAGACTGCCTTGGTCGAGTTCATGAACGCGGTACTTAGTGGCATGGATAAAGGGTGTCTGACGGGGTGCCGTGTTCGTGGACTTGACCAAGGCATTCGACTCAGTTGATCACCAATTGTTGATTTCTAGACTTGAGTCATTGGGAGTTGGTGAGTTTTTCTTGGACTGGACAAGGGATTATTTAACAAATAGGTTTCAAAGGGTTAAATATAGGGGGTGCTGTATCAGACTCTGTAATGGTTAAGTGTGGGGTTCCACAAGGTTCTATTTTGGGGCCACTTTTGTTTTCTTTGTTTTTTGATCAACTAGTAAGTGTGATTAATAATGCTTCTCTAACACTTTATGCTGACGATGCAGTAATTTATACGCAGGGTTTGTCAGTTGGAGATCTAGGTGTTTCTTTAATAGAGGAAATGTGCAATTTTCAGTCTTCACTTATGGCCTGTAAATTACTCTTAAACAAATCTAAGACAAAGGTGATGGTTTTTGGTACCTCACCTAGACTGAGATCTGAGGTTGGTACTTTGGAAGTTAAATCTCTTGATGGATTACTGTTTGACTATGTTGATACATTTCAATATCTTGAGTATTACTAGATTCTCATCTAAGTTATGAATCTCATTTTGAGGGTTACCTCAAGAATACATTGTAGATTAGGTTCTTTGTACAGAACTGCTCATTTCTTATTCCTGAGTCTAGGCTGGTTATTTCAAATTGCTGCTTACTTCCTATTGTGAACTATGCAGCTATGATTACTGACACTGCTTCTCATGGCAGTGATTTCAAAGAAATCCACTTTACTCACTTGATAGCTAAGTTTGCTTTAAATTGTTCTAAGTCATCTCATCATTGTGTGATTTTGAAAGAAATGGGCTGGTTACGGTTTCATTAAATTTCCAATACTGTGTGGCCAAGTTCATATATAAAGTTATGGACTCTGGAATTCCACATAGTATTTCAAAGTTTTGAGACCATATATTGATGGTCATTATTCTAGACATAGGTCAGACAGTAGGTTTCTTGAGATTCCTTTTATGAAATCTAAAAGTGGACAAAGATCCATTGCTTATATTGTTCCATTTATTTGGAATGAAATTCTCAAGATATTAGGTGGTTGTGTTCTGTCAAAAGTTTGCCGATGCATTAAGGATGTATTTTGAATCTCAATTTAATTGTAACTGTTTTTATGAAATTTTTTATGAATTTTATACTTAACAAAGACATTTTTGTCTGCAATTTGCTGCATTGTATATGTATGTTTGATTATGTATTGTCTGTATGTAATATATGTGGGTCGCACCTGTAAAAGGAACTTGTTTCCAGTGTGCTTACCCGTTAAGCGAATAAACAAACAAACAAACAAATATTAGTAAGTAGGAGATCCAAAAAATTATCACTCCTTGTAGTTTCATGACCACATTGCTGGACCCCCACTGCCATTAATTCTTCCTGGATCCTGCCAGCTAAGTTTTACCTATATTTTTCTTTCCCCACTCTATTTCCGGCATGTTCAGATCTCCCATTTACAATATATCTGTGTCTTCTGCCTGATTTGCAATTTGCTTAATAAATGCTTCCGTCTCCCCCATGTTAGTATCTGGTGGTCTATAAAAGACAATCATCCTACATTTCTTTCCCTTTATCCCCAAAATGTTTATACTGATAATTTCGATACTACCATAATCGTGGCTATTGTTAATGATCATAAATTATATTCCCTCCCTAATAAAAAGGGCAACCCTCTTCACCCCTTCTCCCCAAACTATTGTTATTTATAAGCCTATTACCAGGGATCTGCTGAGTCCATACAGTATCCTCACTCCACCAGGTTTCAACTACCTCAACAAAGTCCAAACCATCATTTCCCATTAACATCTCGAGTTTGGCAATACTGTTCCCATTCAAACTTCTAGCATTGAAGAACAGAGCCCTCAAAGATGAAATCATATTGTTTTTGTTATGACTGTGAATACTAGGTTTGCTGGCCAAGACACCTAGCTTCACCTGAGCTCTTTTCTTTTATTGCTTGAAAGGACAGAGCAAAGAACCTTACCAGAGCAAGGGAAAGGATTAAGGCTTCTTTTGGCTAGGCAGATTTACTGTGTGTTGTTATTTATATTTTGTACTCACAGGGATTACTGTTTGCCGCTAACATGTTATTGCTTTATTTTTCTCTGATTCAAATTGTTGTTGCTGGGTATACCTTCTGCTGCATTATTACAGGGTGTACCTACAGGTGTGTGCTAAGAGATTACTCTTGTAATCTTCTGATTCAGATTGTCTTTTGCAAGGTATATTTTCTGTTACTGCTTTATTTTTCTTTATAGCAAAATGTTTCTTACAGGATATATCTTCTGTGAAATTATTACAGGTGGTGCTTTACAGGTTTTATCTATCATTAAGATAAGCTTTCAGGACTACTGCATTTGTTGCTGGCTGATTGTTTCTGCTCTTACCTCCTTGTTTCTTTTGTCTGTGGTTCTTCTTTTTCAGCAGGGAATGGGCCCGGTCACCCACCCCCATCCCCAGCCACCCCACACTACACTCCTTTTATAGGGTAGCACAGTCATGACATTTCCTGTGGCAGAGCAGGAAGGGGCAGATCAGAGGGGTATCCACACAGTGACCTCATTTACAGGGGCACTAGTAATTTAACTTGTTATAACAAGTTATACAAAAACAAACAAAACACAAAATCAAACTTTTACTTTCATTTTCTTCCTTCTAATTACTCTGACCAGGTTACCAGCAACTTATCTGGAATGGATATCATTAACTGCAGGTAATGTGAAACATTACTCAGAAGGGCAGTTTTACAGGATTTAGGACACTGTCCTACATGCTGGGCCATTGGAGATCTAAGGGCTCAGCTCCAGGCAGCATGGGCAGAGATTGCATGCCTCAAATTGCATATTCAAGAGGAAATATGTTATAAGAACTGCCCACCATTTCCCCAACATCCAACAGAAGCACCTCGACTGCAGAGGGTAGTTGGTCTGGGAGGTTGGCAGGTGGTTAGGAGGAGAAAATCAGGTGCCCCATCACTCAGTGCTCTCCAACATATTACCTTCACAAACCATATAAAAACTACAAACAGGTATCTGCCTCTATCTCCAAAATCCAACAAAGGGGCAGGGGACACTGCAGAGCAGGACACTGCAGCACAGGAGCTAGCACAACAAAACTCACCAAAAACAGGAACCAAAACAAAAAAAGCAAAAAGGAAATCCAAAAAATTTCTGATCATAGGAGACTCCATGATTCAGGGAGTTCATACCTATCTCCAGCCAGTAACCACACTTGGGAGACTTCAGTACCTGGCTATGTATTGTTCAGAAGAGACTGAGGTGCAAAAAGGGGGGACGGAGTGGCCCTGTATGTCAATGAAAATATCAAAGCTACAGAAATTCAGAATACACATAAGGAGCCAGAAGAACTGTGGGTCACCCTGGAAACAGGAAATGGGACAGCCATACGAACTGGGGTTGTCTACAGGCCTCCCCAAGGGGAAGGCATAGACACATTACTGTTAGAAGATATACAAAACATGACAGCTGAAGGGGGGGGTTCTGATAATGGGAGACTTCAACATGCCAGATACAGATTGATCAATACCAGCAGGAACATCTGCCAGAACCAGACACATGGTGGATTTCCTGCAGGGGGAGGACCTCAAACAACTGGTACAACAACGCACAAGAGACAGGGCTATCCTAGATCTAGTACTGACTAACAGGGAAAGGATTATAGATCTCCAGGTAGAAGGTCATCTGGGGGCCAGTGACCATCACATGGTATGGTTCAATTTGGCCACTAGAAATAAATGATCCCAATCCAAGGCAAAAATATGGGACTTCAGGGAAGCTGACTTTGATAAGATGGCCAACAGAGTTAAGCTAGCCCTGGAAAAAAGAAATACAGGTGAGGGGGCACAGGCAAAGTGGGCAATCATTAAGGATGCAATACTTAAAGCAATATTCCACTGTGTTAGAGAGAAAAGGAAGTGCAAAAGAAGAAGGAAACCACTTTGGTTCTCAAAAACAGTAGCTAAAAAGGTCAGAGCCAGAAGCCTGACCTTCAGGAAATATAAGGGAATGCAGCAGGATGAAGATAGGGAGGCATACCAAACTTCCCTAAGGGAAGCAGGGAAGGCAGTAAAGCAGGCAAAGGCCCAAACCAAGGAAACACTAGCTCGAACAGTAAAAGAAGGGATCAAGACTTTCTATAGATACATTAGTGAAAGGAGAAAGTCCAGAGGGGGTATTGCTAAGATCAAAGGAGATAAGGGGCATGTGAGGAGGAAGACCATGTAAAAGCATATATCCTAAATAGATACTTCTGTTCAGTATTTACTGAAGAGAAGGTAGGGCAGGGCCTATAGTTCAGCACCATGGACACAGGGGGGAGGGAGATGTGCACTAGTTCCTTACAAAAGAAAGTGTCCTACACGAGCTTGATAAGCTCAGGGTGGATAAGGCAATGGGACCTGATGGCATACATCCCAGGGTACTAAAGGAGCTAGGGGTGGAACTAGCAGAGCCATTATCAGAACTGTTTAGTTAGTCTCTGAGCACAGGAAAGGTCCCAGAAGACTGGAGAAGGGCTCATGTGATCCCGCTCCATAAGTGTGGTAGTAGGGAGGAGGCAGGGAACTACAGACCAGTCAGTCTTACCTCAGTAGTGGGCAAGATTATGAAGGCATTCCTTAAGGAAAGGATAGTGCAACACCTGGACTCCATAGGATCACAGGATCCAAGACAGCATGGGTTTACAACAGGAAGGTTCTGTCAAACTAATTTCATAGATTTCTTTGACTGAGTAACCAGAGTGGTGGACCAAGGGAGAGCAGCTGATGTCGCCTACCTTGACTTCAGCAAAGCCTTCGATTTTGTTCCACATAGAAGATTGATTAATAAGCTGGGTAGGCTTGGGGTGGGCCAGAAGTTGGTCAACTTGGTGGCAAATTGGTTGACAGGCAGAAAACAGAGTGATGGTAAATGGTATACACTCAGAAGAGATGCAAGTCACAAGTAGAGTACCTCAGGGATCAGTCCTGGGGCCAGTCCTCTTCAATATCTTCATCAGTGACATTGCAGATGGACTGGAGGGTAAGGTTTGTCTGTTTGCAGATGACACCAAGATCTGCAACAGAGTAGATGATCCAGATGGGGTGGGCAGAATGAGAAGAGATCTGGATAAACTAGCAAAATCGTTGAAAGAGTGGCAACTGGGGTTTAATGCAAGGAAGTGCAAGATCATGCACATAAGAAAGAGAAACCCTGAAGCCACCTGTAGGCTGGGAGGGGAGTTGCTGGCAGTCACAAGGGAAGAAAGAGACTTGGGCATCATCATCACCGATGACCTGAAATCATCCAAGCAAACCACTAAAGTAGTAGGTAAGGCTAGAGGGATGTTGGGGTGTATTAGTAGGGGTATCGCAAGTTGTAAGAGGGAGGTAATAATCCCTCTTTACAAGACAGTGGTTAGGCCCCATCTGGAGTACTGCATGCAGTACTGGAAGCACACCTTCACAAGGACACTAACCAAATTGAGGCAGTCCAGAGAAGGGCAACAAAATGGTGCAGGGACTGCATCAGAAAACATATGAGGACAGATTAATGGAGCTCAATATGTATACCCGAGCAAAGGAGGGAGAGAGGTGATATGATCAAAAATATTTGAACACCTTAAGGGCATTAACAAGATGAAAGAGTCTAACGTGTTTCAATATAAGAAAAATAGCAAGACAAGAGGACACAGCATGAGATTAGAGGGAGGTCAATTAAGGGGTAATGTGAGGAAGTTCTTTTTCACAGAAAGGGTGGTGGATGCATGGAACAGCCTACCTCAAGAAGTAGTGGATATGAATACAGTGCAGGGCTTCAAACAGGCATGGGGTAGGCATAAGGGAACAATACAGATGAGTATGAATAGATAGGCCATTGACAGAGCAAAGGCCGATGGCACATTCATAAGGTAGAAAAAGAAATTGGCAGACCGGATGGACCTTGTGGTCCTTATCTGCCATCAACTTTTATGTTTCTATGTTTATTTCCTTGTTGTTAACCACTGTTGTCCCTCTCCTCTGTAGTTTAGACACTTTTCTATTTCTTGAAGCATCCTTGTTCCTAGTATCCTACTTCCTCTAAAATTTTAGTGAAGCCCATCCTTGCCGAACAATTCATTCTTATTATTAAACATCCCCCAATGCCTAATAAATCAATATCCACTTATTTTTGTCCATCTATTCAACCACTCATTTGCCAGAGCTATTCTTTTCTGCTTATAAACTGAAGCTCTTCGTTCAGGTAGTATTTCCGAGACCATAAGCTCACAACCTTTTTCCATCAATTTCTCAGTTAGCTTGATGTAATCCTTCTGCATCTCAGGCAATGTCTTCCTTGGTATGTCATTAATACCTACATGAATCACTGCTAATGGATGTTCTCCTGCTCCTCTAGATTTGTTATCTACCATATTGTATAAATCCAAGGCTCCTGCTCCAGAGAAACTACTAACCATATTATTTTCCTTATCATTTCTGCAAATGTATTGATCTGTGTACTTTATAATAGAGTCCCCTACTACTATAATCTGTCTTGGGGCTAAATCTCTCACTTCTCTGCTGAGCTACACCCAAATTGCGTTCTGTCTCAATTATATGAGGTTGATTTGACTCACCCAAAATACTGTACAGTAGCTATTTTCTACCAGTATCCCATCTAATATACTCCTTTCCTTTCCATTGTTGCTACTCTGACCCTGATCATCTTGATGTGACCTTTCCATAATTGTCATAGATCTATCTTCCCCATTTTCCCCTCTTAAGCTTTCTGGAACTGGTTTTAATGGGCTTTGTCCTCTGCGCTTCCTTTTTACTTTTGTTACCTCGCTCCATTCACTATGTTTATTCCCTATGCTATCATCATCTTTCTTTCTTTCTTTTCCCCTGTCCTATTACTAAGCTACTCTCTTCCTTGGAAGCATCATTTTGGTTTGAGCTAGAGAGAGTTTTCAGCCTAGCAGTTAGTTCCATCTGGCTGTATTCTAATGACTCCAGCCATTCTGTAACCTTGTTTAAATTATGGTGGATCTTTTTATTTAATACACATGTTTTACACTTATAGCTTGTATAATCGGTCACCTCATCGGCCATTTTATACATACTGCAGCCTATGCACCTTACCAACAGGTCCCCTTCTACGAACATACGAACATTCGAAATTTGCCAGCAGATAAAGGCCTAGAGGTCTATCAAGTCTGCTCGAATGTGCAGCTAGCACCCCTTATTCTGCACCTTCTGACGTTATTACTGAGAGTATCATATTCAACTCTGGTGTACCTCCTGTTTCCCCACCCAGCATTTAATTTATTAATACTTGGGCCTTCTTAGCTCCAGCAACCTGTAATGGGTCTGCTACCTCCTTCTCTCCTCTCCCCGCTAACACGCCAACATGCACTAGATGCATGTGTCTCTGCACATCTCGCTCACGTGAGCGTCCAAATTTATGCTGTGCGGGACTTGGAAGGATTGAGGGTCTTGCACACACCAATCTCCCCACTTCACTAGTTTCAAGTGCAAAATACTTGCATATAATTGTGGGAGTCGTTAAGTCATCAGCTATGTCTCCCTAAATAAAAGTATTTTAAAACAACTCTCTTGTAGTCCTTCTCCTCCACACTGGACTACAATACCCAGCTTCCTCCTGGTGTTCTAACCCACTGCCCTAGCAAACAGTGGTCTAAACAAGTATTCGCAGTTCAAACAGCAATTGTAGGGACTAGAGACCACAGCGAACAGCACTCTTCTCCACCCCTGTTACCCTGTCTCACCGCTTTTGGTGGTCGCACAGTTCAAACAGTGGCAATTATTATGAGAAAGAGTCTTGGTTTGACTTAGGCTACAAAGATGGCTACTGGTATACCTCCCTAGTTCAGCTTATTAAAAAGCATAAGCTTTTGAGTCTAAAAAATGCAGTCGACTGAGGCATTCTGCTATACATTAAGTATAAGAAATATATTACAAGAAAGGTTACCAATAAGTGGAACACCCAGGATTCAAATCTTGTTGCTAAGTCATGATATTCAAAATGGTTTGCACAGAGCAATTATTATTTTGGGCTTAAACCATATTTGGACATCCTGGTTGATCCTAAACTGAGGAGGGCATTCAGTATGAACAAATTTGAGCAATTCCCCAGCAATATGCTTCTATTTAGATATTAAAAAAAACAGGTATTGACTCAGGTGACTGTGACTGTACACATGGGGGGACTGAAAACCTCATGCATGTTCTATGGTACTGTACATGGTACACTAGAGAAAGAACATATTGGTTAGCTCCCTTTGTAAATAATATATATGAGACTGATAAGGTTAGTCTCACTAATACTGCGCTACATACCGAGGATCCCTGGTCTCTGGAAAGATTGGTAAAATATTTCAATGCTATCAGTAAACTAGTAAAAAAATGTCTGTAACTTAAGTCTCAAAATGTATAGTAAGATGAGTATATTAATGTCATCCAATGAATTTTTTATATATGTATTTTTAAATCTGTGCGGTTTGTACTTTGTGTATTTATTCTCTTTTTTTTTTTTTTTTTTGTACCTTCTGTAAACGTTTTTTAGCTATACAATAAATATGAACTGACATGGTACTGAAATCTGTAATACAGTGGACAATCAGGAAGGAGTGAAAAGAATGCATAGGGATCTTGGGAAACTCAAACAATGGTTAAGAAAATAGAGGTTAGGGTTCAGTGCAAAAATGTGCAAATCATGCACCTAGGGCATAGGAAACCAGGAACAGAGTATAGGATGGGTGGTGAGGTATTGTCACTAAGTAGGAAAGGGACCTTAGAGTTATCATATCTGATTACCTCTAAGTGGCAGGGCAGTGACACTGCAGTCAATAGGGTCTGTGCAATACTGGGATGAATTGGGAGAGATATCTCCAGCAGGAGGAGGAGGGAGCTGGTGTAGCCACTGTGTCACTCACTGGTGAGACCACAGCTGGAGTACTGTGTCCAGTTCTAATGGCCACACCTCAGAAAGGACATAGACTGGGTGGAAGCAGTCCAGAGGAGGGCAACTATGATGGTGCAGGGGTTGCACCAAAAACTGTATGAGAAGAGACTGGGGGATCTCAACATGTGTACACTGGAAGAAAGGAGAGTAAGAGGGGACATGATAAAGAACTACAAGTACCTCACGGAGGATGAACAGGGTGCTGGAGGGGAGTCTCTTTCAAATGAGGAAGAGCAGCAGAACCAGAAAGCATGTGATGAAAGTGGAGGGTGGTCTAGGAGGGATGTGAGGAAGTACTATTTCACTGAAAGAGTTGTAGACACTTGGAGTAGACTGCCAGCTGAATGATGGAGGTGAAAACAGTAGAGGGCTTCAAGCATATGTGGGATAGGCATAGGGGAATATTAGCAAATAATCGGGGGTGAAGAAGGGTCACTGGAGACGTGTTGAGGATCACAACCCTACGTCTGAATACCACAAACTGGGGGTCCCATGGGCCCCTGTTCACATTTACAGAAGGGACATGTGTCCCTTCTGCACAAGATCCTCTGGCTGGTTGTGCAGCTACATGTGTGGCTGGTCTGGGGATGTGACTGGAGTCGTGCCCACACTCCATGCTATTCATGGAGGTACGAAGTGCTAGGCAAGGGTGGCACATGATATGGTGGCAGAAGCCCCACTGTATCTTTTGTGCACCCCTCAGTTTATACCCACTGCTGCTGTGGGATGAGACATTCCCCCACCATGCTGCCCCAGTCCTATGGGCTGACTCGGAGGACTGAGGGTAGCACTGAAGTACTCACCCACCTTTGTACAATAAGGAAGTTCCATGCCATCCCAGAATCCCCCACTCTGCACAGTCCAGGAGGCCCACTATGGAACCAGATCAGGTATCCAACTGGATGCCTGTCTGTGTCCTCTCTGTGCAGTGACACACGCATGTGCACTGCAGTCTACACACTCTTGGCTGTGAGCATGGAGCTGCAAGGCCAGAGTACACGAGTGCCATTTGATGCAAAAGCACCAACATGGTGGACCCTATGTACAGTCCTGAAAATGGTGTCCAGCACCTGTACATTAGCACACTCTCAGCACAGACTCTGAATCAGATGCAAATGAAAAAAATCAGGCCCTTTTGTTGATCAAAGAACTTTTATTCATATTGTGTATGCAATGCAATTACATCCTCCCAAAATATACCAGGTCAAGAAATTTCTAGCTGCAGAAAAATGTTTATTTAAGGTCCCTTCCTCTCTCTGCAATGCAGGCACAGTAGGATGAGTCCACGTATGCACGTTCATAACGCATCATGTATTGTTTGCACAGCATAAATAAAAGTCTTTTGATCAACATGGGTATAACTATCAATCCCTTCTTTGGAAGTTCGTCCACCCCCACCTCCCTGATCATTGATGTACAAATGCCTCCTTGCAGCCAAGAACGCTATCACAAGCCATTGGATGACATCCTCATTACCCGCGGTACAACAGTGGCATAAAATTGTTGGGGAAATTTGTACAATGGAGAAGATGGCAGCAATTTTTCCTAGTGGATATGGCAGCACTGGGTGTTGTATATCTGAAGTATACAAATGGATTTTGTCCCTTAGCGGGGTGTAGAGTAAATTTTGTTTACACTCACAATTCTTATTGTGTGAGGGGTTGAAAGCTCATGGGGTGGAGTCTTGCCCTAAAGAGTATTTACTGACGGGTGGCTTCGGACTGAGTCGATCTGACTGTATATCGATTACCTACTATTCAAATTTACAATTTTGTGATATACTCATATAATTTTTTACTGTAATGGTAATAATGCATCACGTATTATCGTATGTTTATTGTTCTTGCAGCCAGAGGATATGAAATTGTACCTGTATCAGTTTGTTGTTTTCTGTCACATACACTTCAATAAAAAATTTAATTAAAAAAAAGCCCTTTGATCAAAATAAGAGTCTATTTTTTTTATTTACATCCAGTTCAGAGTCTGTGCTGAGAGTATACTGATGTACCAGTGCTGAGCACCCTCTCTGGAATTTGTTAACCTATACATTAAGCACCTATACTTACAGGCTGTTGATGACCACAGCGGGTCAGAGACTGGGGCTTCCTCTCTCCTGGGCCCTATAGAGTCACAAGATACGCCTGTTAAGTGGTGGAAACCACCACTTGGTGAGAACCCTTTGATGTGTGCCTCATTGCGCCATGCACAAGCAGGGGTCACCCCGCTGCAATTGTGGGACTGCTGAATATAGGGTGATTTCCAAAGCAGCGTGATCTTTGCTTACATTGGCGTAAACATTTGCAACACCCAGCTGCCTTAGAACAATTTAATAATCAGGCTGTCAGTACAACAAGTTACAAGTACCAATGTAATGTGTGCCAGTGAATAAGAGCAATGCTTTATGGCCAGTAAAATAATAAGGTGCCGATTGAATAAAGTGCACTTCTAGCATTAATGTTAGCTCTGCCTAAGATTCTGAAATATGGCAATGAAATGCTAATAAGATGTTTCCTGTGTATCCTCTTTATGCAACATGCTTGTTTAGTGTGTGTCTAGGTGCCTGCATTTTTCTTTAAATCATAATGTTATTGAATATTTCCATTAACATACATTAATAACTAGACATTCACAGCACAAACAATTCACATACCCAAAAATAAAAGAAAACAAGGCTAATGACAAAATATATTGACAGCCACATAATGTAAACCAATAAGAAACAACCCCCCAATAGAGGGAGAAGGGAAACCCATTACAGAAAATTAACCCCCAAAAAATAAATAACCTTTAAGTAAATGGATGGATATGCATACACCCTAAAATTGATGTATCTAGTGACTTATACTCTAATCCGTCTATAAATAATGTAGTTATCACAGTATATGTCTGTTTATCTGGGATACAGAAAGTGATATTTAATGCGGAGCTACTGAACATTCAACCCTCCAATCAATTAGTTAGATCCAGTTTTTAAAGGGGGCCCCTAAGCATAGCTGGCAAGTATCTCCAGTACATTTATGTGTTCTTTCTCAGCCTGATAATGGAAAAAAGGCGACAAGCGGGCCTTGAATTTGTCTTTATTTAACCAAACTCTGGCAGTGAGCTCCTCCATTTCTAGTACCGCCACACATATGTCATACCAGGCCTCCAACATGGGAGAGTTGGGGGTCAACCATCTGTGTGTGATGGCCTTGAAGGCCAAAGCCAGTAATATATTATATAAATACTGTTGAGCTTTAGAGCTAATCCTTTGGGGGTATACCCCAAGGACCCATTTCACTGGGTCTCTTGGGAGATCCTCCCCAAAATCTTTTGCCACGGTATCAAAGATCTATTGCCAGAAGGTCCGGAGCCTAGGGCAGTCCCAGAACATATAAGTATGGGTGCCTCTGTCTCCACAACCCCACCAACAAAGATCAGAGGTCTGTTGGCCATAGTGCTTGGTAGTTACCGGGATGCAGAAGTAGAATATAACTGTCTTCCATCTGAATTCCCTCCAGAAATTGGAGGCCGTGTTTGAATGAACGGCTTCCCACACCTTTCCTCAATCCACATCTCCTGTCTCTGTTTCCAACTCCACCCTCCAGGTCTCTTTAATATGCCCCAGACAGTCCTGTTCCAAGGCTGAAAATTGAGACACTAGCCTCGAGATCAAGCCCCGAGGTACCTGGTGCGTAGCCTCCTGAACTATTAAATTGGCTACAGGGTTCCTGCCAGTAGTGACACTAACTTTACTCTCTCTATATCCTTTTCTCGCAGAAAGTGCCTGGACTGAAGATATCTGAAAAGATCCTGGGGGAGCAGCCCGAATTCCACTGAGAGCTGTTGAAAGGATTTAATAACCTCTCCTGTGTACATCTGGCCTACATTTATTAGGCCTTTCTTGGACCACAACTTGAATCCCAGGTCCCATCTAAGGGGTGCAAAATCCAAACAGGCCCTGACAGGGGTGTTTCTGCCCAGCCCCATTTCTAGCCCAAGTTTCTTGTTCATTTCTATCCAAGTTAATTTAATGACACCTGTCCATGGGTTGCTTAAGTGGAGATGATGTAATCCCTGTTTATCCACATAAACCAAATCTCCAATGTCTCCCAGAGAGGACCGGGGCTTTTCTATGTCCACTCACAGGAGAGGGATCCCCCCGATGACATCGAAGAGACCAATGGGTGAAGCTGGGCCGCCAGTAATATTTTCTAAAGTCTGGGAGGCCTAATCCGCCCTGAGCCTTGGCCTGGATAAGGGTGTTCCACTTCACCCTAGGCCACTTACCGTCCCAAATAAACTTGGATAGTGAAGATTTAAGGGATTTCCAGAAGGAGTCTGGGGACTTAAGGGGGGGAGAGATTGGAATAGAAACAGAAAGCGAGGAAGCACATTCATTCTCACGCTTTCAATTCTTCCCATCAGTGAAAGAAGAAGCTCTCCCCACCACCTCAGATCCACCTGAACAGTCTGAAGGAGCTTCAAATGATTATTGGCGTAGAGTTTTGGCACATCTCTAGGGATCCATACGCCCAAGTATTTAATGCCTTCCTTCAACCGCTTGTATTTACCTATTACTGGGAGTGCTCCCCCAGGAATCAGCCCCAGGGGTAGCAATTCAGTTTTGGTATCATTTATTTTAAAACCAGAGACCTTGCCAAAATCCCTCAGCATAGAGTTTATAAGGGGGATCTGATTTACCGGGTCGGTGGCATTCAACACAGTGTCATCAGCATATAGGGATATTCTAACTTCCGCTCCTTGCACCCTTATACTTCTATACCTCTCAGATTGTCAATAAGAGCCACCAAGGGCTCCATACAGAGGGCAAACAGTAAGGGAGAGAGTGGGCATCCCTGTCTGGTTCCTCTTTCAATCTTAACTCTATTGGACATAACTCCATTTACTTTTACCCGTGCCTAGGGGTCCCTATAGAGGTTTGCTATCCAACTTCTGAATTTTTCCTTAAACCCAAATCTTTCTAAAGTATGATTTAAAAATATCCAGTCCAGGTGGTCAAACACCTTCTCTGCATCCAGAGACATCGCCGCATGTAAAATCTCAGGCAGGAGTGCACTGGAGGCAGACAAGGCATTGAGCAAGAATCTTATGTTGTCCTGAATATGCCTCCCCAGTATAAAGCCTGTCTGGTCTTCCCGGACCAGGTCTGGGACTGAGCTCTGGAGACAGGATCCAATAGCCTTTAAAAAAATCTTCGCATCCTGGTTTATTAAAGAAATGGGCCTATAACTCCCACATTCAGTCAAATCTTTACCAGGCTTGGGTATCAGGGTGACCACCGCCTCCCCCCATGAGTCTGGGGTTGCACCTTCTTCCTGTGTGATATTGCAGACCTTTATCAGCAAGGGGACCAGATCATTAACAAAATGTTGGTAAAACTCTACAGTGAACCCATCTGTTCCTCGGGCCTTCCCCCTGTTTAGGGACTTAATAACCCTTCTCAGTTCAGCCTCTGTAATATTAGCTTCCAACCGTGTTGCTTGGGTTTAATCGAGAGTCGGAAGGGTGACCCCCACAGGAACTCTCTTACTTTATCAACATGGTTAGGGCCCCTTCTCAGGCATATAACTTAGTGTAGTAACTACAAAACTCCTCAGCAATCTCAGTGGGGTTGGAATGGAGCAGATGTGGTCCGGGCCCTTCAATGCTCGGGATGTATCTATTGGCCTCCTGCTTTCTCAAGCGAAGGGCAAGTAGATGGCTCACTCTCCCCCATGTCTCATAATATTTGTGCCTGGTGTATCTAAGGCAGTTCTCTGTTTTCCTTCTCATTTCTACATTATATTGTTCCCTGGCCTCTCTCAACTTAGGCAAAATGGAGGGACCTCTGCTCTTCTTATGTTCTTCTTCTAAACCTTTGTTTTCATCAAGTATATTCTCTATTTTGACTTGATGTCTCTTATTCTTGTAAGATGCGTAACTAATAATTTGGCCCCTAAGAACTGCTTTCAACTCATTCCAAATAAACCTGAGATGAGAGTCTTCCTCACAGTTTTCTCTTATATAGTGTTGAATACTTTCCCTTATTTGATCTACAAATGTTTTATCATTCAGCAACCATGGGTCAAATCTCCAACTTCCCTCACTCTTTTCGCCTGACCACTTCACCGTCACTCTAATCACCGCATGATCAGAAAAGGTGACCAGGTGGATTATCATATCAACCATCAAATAGGCATTCATTCTCTGTGTATAAAATCTGTCTAGCCTTGAATAGGAGTTGGAGGCCTCAGAATAAAAAGTATAGTCTTGAGTCTCTGGATTCTGCAGCCTCCAAGGGTCTATCATCCCCTCTTCAGAGACCAGAGTTCTAAGAAGCCCGGAGCTGGCAATCTCCCCTTCCCCCTGGCTGAACTCTTATCCAACACAGGATTCTTGACACAATTCCAATCCTCTGTGAGGACAATTCGACCAGTGGGGAGGGATGACACCATGGAGAACAGGTATCGGAAAAAAGACCCTTTCGGCAGGGAAGGGGCGTAGACCGAAGCAACGGTAGGGGGTTTGCCATATATTCCCCTGAGATCAGGACCAAGCATCCAGACCCTTCCACCTGCACTTTATTTACCTTGAGGGGAATACCCCTTCAAAGCAGAATAGCTACCCTGGATTTAGAAGCTCCCAGATAGGAGTCAGAATATACCACCCCTACCCATGCTCTTCTCAGTTTAGCATGTTCTGATTGAGATAGTTTTGACTCCTGCAAACATGCCAGGTCACATTTTAATCTGCCCTAATCCTGGAGAACTGTGGCTCTCTGAACTACCCCATTGATACCCTTGACATTAATAAAGTTAATCCTGAGGGACACCATATTGGAGAGTATGCAAAAATCCGACACTCATATTTACCTCAGCCCTCATAAATACCTTTCTGTTATTCTTTTCATGTTGAATGTATATGTATACACTTGACATAAGATAACATATCAAATGCAAATAAAAAATGACAAAAAAGACAAGAAAATGGAAAAGGAAACCTATTGAATTTGCCCTGCCTAGCTTAGCCTGGACTGTTAAACATTTAAGAAACATTAATACCAAACCAGTGTTCAAACACATTGAAACAGCAGACCAGTCCCAACTGGGGACTAGGAGATGAAAATTAGAAACAAGTGATGTGAGGGGTAGCTCGCAAGGTGCCAAGAGAGCCCTGAAGGCACCTGATAGGACCTCTACCTCAATAGGGGGGTGGGTCCCAAGGGGGACAAGACCCAAACTGTAAGAAGTTAGAGGAGTAAAGTACTCAATGTGCTGAAGGTGAATCTCTGACCCCCATCTAAGAATCTACACCTCCTCCTATTCTAGAACTCTCCGGTGACTAGGCAGCCCGATTCCAAACCACAGGCCCCAGGTCTAAGTTCAACATTAATAAAGTCATCTGATAATTGTTGTCATGGTATCTCAATATTCTTTCTCAGACATTAAAGATAAATACAGATCACCCAAAACTCCTATAGTCGCCCCTTCAAAGATGCAAACAAAAACTGAAGACAGCAATAGCCAAATATGTGTAATCCCCAAAGGAAAGGACCTCCATACAGATATACACTCTCCCCTTCCCCCCAAACCCGGATCCATCATTAACATTATAGAACTCTATTTAATTAGATAATCTCTTCCGGGTCTCATCTGCTGAATTTCTTGACCATGCCCTATTAAGATGTAAATGAGGAGAAATGGGGCAAACCCAGCAGCTCTCCCCCGCATCGACTTTCCCTGAGCTGTACAGCATCTGTGTTTCCTGCATTTCCAACTCGCACCTCCGATCAGGAGTTCACCCTAAGAATCAGAGTTCTGAATATCCCAGTGCCAGAGGAAGTTAAAGTCATTCTCCCCAGAGAGAAGGCAGCTCAGTTGCAATTCGGAGAAATCTCATGTAGGCATGGTTTACCTTAAAGCCCTCAAATGATTCATTAAAAATGAGAACCTAGGGGGAATAAACAAAGAAAGGACTTGTTGTTAGTTGAGGGCCTGGTGTGTGAATAATCCAAAGAGAACTCTCTCGAAGAGTAAGACAATTATTATTGTCTATTAAGAGCATGGGGGAGTCAATAAGTGATGCACCTTTACGCTAGACCCCACCAAATAGGGATACTGGAAACTGGACTCTAGACTAAAAGAACCCTTTCAACTTCAACTTAATCCAACTGAGGATTGCTACTTCATTTTATTTCAGTCGGCTGAGTCCCAAAGAAGTTCGCAAAAGTCACCCGCAAAGCAGCAAAGTCAACACCTGTCGATGTGGCGGGACCAAGAGAAAAAAAAAAACAGACCAGGTGAGAGGCACAGGGCTTCAAGTATTTTGCTTTCTGGGAGTGATTCATCTAGTGACATCAGAGAGAAGGGGGAGTAAGGAGTCCAGCCTCCTCATGTTAGGCCTTCTATTACCCGGTGCTACCTTCCAAAGAAGATCCTCAGTCTCCTGTTCAGCTTGCTCTTAGCTGGTATCAGGTACTTGGATTCCCATTGAATTCAGTTTGGGGGTGGCTTGTAGGAGAGATTCAAAAACTTGGATCCCATCTTTGTCTTGCATCCATAGCTTTGCTGGGTACCTTAAGTAAGCTCGGATCCCCCTCTCCCTCAGTGCCTTAATCACCATCAGCACTTTTTTCATTTAGCCATCGGGGGGGCAGCTAGTCTTGATCAAAGTACACCTTTTGGCTGCCTAAATTCAAATCTTTTTTGCTCTGTGCTAATCTGAGGATCTTCTCCTTCATGGGGTGTCTCAGAAATTTGACCAGCACTGCCCTTGGTGGAGTCCCAGGTTTAGATCTGGGGGCAATTGCTCGATGAGCCCTCTCTATTTCTAGTAAGAAGTCTTTGCCCAAAGATAGTTCTTGGTGTAGCCAGGAGTTGATGTATGCTACCATATCTGTCTGTTCTATGCCCTCCAGTATTCTGAAGGTACAGATGTTATTCTGTTTGGCTTGTGCTTCAGCATCCTCGGCCCTGAGTGTAAGTTTCTTCTCCCTCATATGTAAGTAGGCTAGCAAAGGCCCATAGGTCATGTGTTCATTCTGGATTGTGTCTAAATGAGTTTCCACTGCTGACATACGAGCCTCTGATTTCTTGAAATCTGACTGGAATCTTGTAATTTTTGAATCAATGCAGTGTAAAACCTTCAGCATGCGGTAACTATCTTCCTTGGTAAAGGTGGAGATTGAGTTAGTATCCGATCCGGAGTTGTCTTCCTCGTCTGCAGAAGCAGTTAGAGCTGAAGACTAGGACATCGCTGGGCTCACAGGCCGGGAAACAGACTGCATCTCCAGTCATCTATTTGCAGCTGGAAGATCTTTTCTTTTAGACTTTCCCATAGCTGAAGATGCTGTTTAGTGTTACACAGTTCGTTTTTGTTTACTGTAATGATGAATGGCAAAGGATAAAGTAGTTTAATTGACCCAGGGTACTGGAGCCAAGGAATTAAGCCACCATCAGAGTCGTGACATCACCAGAACTCCAGTGCCTGCATTTTTACCTGCCCATTGGTTGGGAGGGTTTATGTAATGTTTCTTGCATGCTAGAGACACAAAGTAGGGGTTCTGGCTCACAAAAATGTAATTCTAGTTCTTCCAGTTCTTGATTCCAATCTAAGGTGTGCAGTTCCAGCTTCTCTGGCTCTGACTGGCTAGAGGGGACTGGCAGGCCCAGGGATGGTTGCAGGGTTCTTGGGTTTGGGTGGCACTGATCCTCTGTGGTGAGGGTCTCCAAAGGCCCGAGATCAGGGACAGCAAAGGCCTGTTGGGGACTTGCCCTCAAGGAGGGTCTCCTTATGGTGTCTGCCCAAACTGTCTTGTATCCTTTAATGTTGGTGGAGGTGAAGCAGACATATCCTGTGCTGGTGAGGGACATTTGACCTTGAACAAGAGGCCAGTGTGTGAATGGTGGAATATTGGGGCAGTTGGCAGCAAGGTTCAGAACCCCAGAGGCAGGGACAGACCTGTTTGGTTGGTGAGCCACTGCTGTCTGTGACCGTGTTTGGTTCTGAATCCAGCTTCCTATGGAAGCATGTACGGGGGCTAGGGGCAGGCTGCCGAGGTAGCAAGCAATCTAGCTTCTGGTTCTGTGTGAATGTATGCTTGGAAGGGTATATCTTTTCTGGTTCCCTAGTGCCAGGCAGCACCGTTCATCCTTCTGCACTGCAGTAACAGGCACGACCTCATCCCCTGGTCTTCCCCCTTCCCCCATAACTATAATGCACAATAATGTAACTGCTTTATCCCTAATGTCAGGTTAAGTGTATCAGCAGAGAAATGGTAAAGTAACAGGCTGGAGAGAATGGGGAAATATCAGTAAATATGTGTAAAGGATCTAAGCTGCTAATCAACTTCAAACACATAACTGGCTGGAGTGGGAAATGTAAAGTAACTGTGGTTACTGCTGTTCTGAACTAGGCCCAGATCCAGAAGCTGAGGCAGTAGTATTTCCCACTTCCTCAAGGGTGTACATCGCTTCTAAATCAATGTGTGGTGTTTTTCACAAAAGAAGTTAAATCTAGGGGCAGGATATTCAACAGAAGGTGTAAGCATGGCACAAAGGCTTGCATCATGCCTGCGCTTGCATTGACTCTGTGGCTGCCATATTCATTCAGATAGTGGACTGGCGATATCCAACTGAATATCAGTCCATATCTGCATGGTGCTATGTGACACTGTGCTGCCCTGATGTGGACCTGAGCTGTATCCAGCCCACCAGGAATAGTGCTCCCCGGAATGGATATTGCCAGGATCCTGTGATCATTATTCAGCCACAGCATGCAAATGAGTCCATTGGGTATGCAAGGCACGAAAGGGGCATTTGCATGCCCATTATTGGCTGATTTGCATGGTGTTCTACAGCCCATTAATGCCCATCTTGTGTGTGCCAGATGTATAGTTACATATCCCTGGTGTCTAGTGGTACCCCCACCCCCGAACAGCTGTCCCATGTATAGTTCCACATCCCTGGTGTGTAGTGGCATCCTTCCACTCCCTACCACCCATCCCTTGTATAGATCCATATCCCTGGAATCTAGTGGCACCCCACCTCTCAAACACCTGTACCATTTAATGTATCCTATCCTAGGTGTCTAATGGCACCCAAACCCCTGAACACCCATCCCATGTATAGTTTTATATCCCTGGTGTTTAGTAGCACCCCCATCTCCTAAATATCTGTCCTATGAACTTTGCACTATCCATGGTGTCTAGTGGTAGTGGCACCTCCACCCCCTGAACAGCTGTCCCATGTAGTTTGTCCTATCCCTGGTGTCTACTGGCAACCTCTCCCCAAACTGCTGATCCATGTACTCTGTCCACGCCTTCCTGTCTAGTGGCACCTTCCACCCCCTGAACACCTGTGCCATATAATGTTTTCCATCCCTGGTACCTAGTGACACCCCAACCCCCCAAACACCCATCCCATGTATAGTTCCATATCCCTGGTGTCTAATGGCACCCCCACCCCACCCCCGGACACACATGCCATTTAATAGATCCTACCCCTGATGTATAGTGGCACCCCAACCCTGAACACCAAACCCATGTATAGTTCCATATCCCTGGTGTCTAGTGGCACCCCCCCATCCCCTGAACAGCCATTCTGTGTACTTCGTACTATCCCTGATGTCTAGTGGTAGTGGCACCTTCACCCCCCAGACTCGGCAGTGCGTCTTGATTGAGGAGGGTTGTGGCAGACTTTGCCACCACAGCACTCCCTGTGGCTGGGACAAGGAGCTTGCATCTGCAACATGGGAGATAACTGTAGCTATGAGTGGTTGACTCAGGCATTGCTCCCACCAGAGGAAGTGGGAGGGGACAAAACCAATGGGAAAAATGGTGACTTGGGCTCAGTGATGTTCCTCTCACCCACCCCACCACACACCACACTACAGTCCAGACCATTGATGCATGCCAGATTATTCTTTGGGAGGATGACTTTCCTCGTTCTGGCCCCTCCACAAGGGGGAAAACCATGAGAGCCTCAGGATCAGGTAAGTACCTTGACAGGCAATGCTGATTGAGTGGTGGCGAAGACAGAACAGAGCAAGCCACCCGAGTTTGGCCAGAGTGGGAAAAAAAAACAATATTAAAAAAAACCTTACAGTCTATCCCATGCTACCTTGCTGGAGACAGAAACTGTATAGTGAGTGGTGCAAGTTTAAGTCTATTTTTTGACCAATAAAAGGTGGCCCCATTTTACATCTGGGCCCCAAAAGGTGATGATGAATATGGCAATGAAGAAGATGAGGTAGTGAACAAGGCAGCTCAGCTGTGGAGACACTTATAGAAGCAACACCAAAGTGCCTGCAGTCTAGGAGAGCCAGAAGTTCAGTTTAAGCTCATCTTGGTTGATGGGGAAGACCAAAGTGGCACCGTATATATGGCATCCAGGCCACGCTGGCATATCAGGCAATGGGGCAACCATAGCATCTCCTCCCTTCTGCAATGTGATGGACACCAAACAGAGGAAAGGTAGGCAGTCCCCTCTCTTTGTCATGGGCACAAATTCAGGATGGCAAACCACAGCTGTGCCATTCTACAGAGACATTTATAGCTGTACCAGTTTAGGGTCTGCCTCCAGTGGTGGGGTCTAAATGCTAAGCCTTGAATCTATACAAAGTCAGGGGGATAGCTCTCAGTGAGACTGTATCACACGATACCCCTGGACATGAGTCACCTTTGCATATTGTCCATCCTTCCTCAGCACTGTAGGGACCACGGGTGAGTAAAAAAAGGAGTTTGGCTACAGCAAAGCAGGCAGTTAGGGGTGCCAAAACTCTGCAACAGTGTTGTCGGTAGCCAGTGAGGAATGGAAATTGTTCAGGGGCCAGACTTTGAAAATTCAAAATAGAGAAGCATTTGTCAATGCTGAATGTTGCTTGCTTGTATGTGCTGTGTAGGTATTTGGAAGTCAGTGGAGTGCAAATATTGAAAATTTGCAAACTTACGAGTGTGCGTAGGAACTGCTCAATGCACGCTCGTGAAACAGTCATTTTTAGGAAGTTTGTGACCAAATTTTCCAACATAGCCATTTTAAGACTTCTGCTCATGAACGTGTCACTGTGATTTTCTTAATGTGTCCCATACATTGATTTCACACACCAACTGCGTCATTGTGCGCTAGATGAGCGGAAACACGTTTTGGGTGAGATGTGAAAAATAAAAGCTGTACTGCTCATAAGGAGGTGTGGTAAAATGGCAATGTTGGAAATCTGGAGTGAAAATATTGAAAATTCACGAACTTACGAGCATGCGAGAAGTGCTGCTAATCTAGGCTCGTGAAACAGTAATTTTAGGAATTTTGTCACCAGATTTTTAACATAGCCATTTTAAGACCTCTGCTCATGAACAGTGTCAGTGTGATTTTCTTAATGTGTCCCATACAGTGATTTCGCACACCGACTGCGCCATTGTGCGCTATATAGGCGGAAACACATTTTGGGTGAGCTGTGAAAAATGACAGTTATACTGCTCATAAGGATGTGTGGTAAAATGACAATGTTGAAAATCTGGAGTGAAAATATTGAAAATTCACAAACTTACGAGCGTGCGTAGGAACTGTGCAACGCAGACTCGTAAAACAGTCATTTTTAGGAATTTTTCCACCAAATTTTCAGCATAGTCATTTTAAGACCTCTGCTCATGAACAGTGTCACTGTGATTTTCTTAATGTGTCCCATACAGTGATTTACGACACCAACTGCGCCATAGCCGCCATATGGGCGGAAACACGCTTTTGGGTGAGATGTGAAAATGACAGCTGTACTGCTCATAAGGAGGTGTGGTAAAATGACAATGTTGAAAATCTGGAGTGAAAATATTGAAAATTCGTGAACTTACGAGCGTGCGTAGGAACTGCACAACGCACACTCGTAAAACAGTAATTTTTAGGAATTTTTCCACCAAATTTTCAACATAGGCTTTTTGAGAGCCCACCTTATGAACACTGGCAGTGTTGTTTTGTTAATCGGTGTGGAAAGGTGATTTCGTGCAGTGACTGCGAAATCACCCTTCGGGCCCGATTAATGCCATGACAGTGCAATAATTCATGAGGAGGGGTCCCAAAAACCCCATGTTGAAAATTTGGTGCAAAAATTCCAAAAAATGCCTGAGATATGCAACAAAGTTGAAAAAACCCTATCTATCCCATTATACAGCTTACCAGCATTTCCTCAGTTCGCGGTCGGCTTTGAAGAGTGCAGACGTCTTCCCAGTCCACCGATGATTGTCGCGCCGAGCTCCGGAGGTAGTATGGGGTGGGGGGTGGGAGGCAGGGTGTGCAGTGGGTGGGTGCAGGTTGTGGGGGCAGGGAGACTGCGTAGGGACCGTTTTTATTTTTAGGTTTTTTTGTTTTAAAGAGACGCTGGGATGTTTGCCACGCTGGGTGGGCTCCAGCGTGGCAGCTGGAAAAACTGTTTGGGGGCTGGAGCCAACGGGGATTGGGCACCCATCGGCCATGAAGCTTTGCCACGCTGGGTGGCGCCCAGCGCAGCACCGCCATCTTGGGGAAGGGAGCCCAACTCTCGGCCGGCTATATAATGAGTTGCCACGCTGGGGTGGGCAACCCAACATGGCATGTGCAACTGTGTTTGGGGGAGCGCAGCACAGCCAACGGGGATTGGGCACCCCGTCGGCTATACAGTGTGGGGGCGGGCCAAGCACAGCAGTGTGTGTGTGTGTGTGTAGGGGGAACGCGCAAGAGCAGGCGATATCTTATCGCTGCTCACTGAAGCATAGCTCCCCCTTTCAACTGTACTCCACTGCATTTTGGAGCTGCCATAGACAGCTCCAGCATGCATTGGAGAACTGGGGCTGCGCCTGCAAACACACTCACTGAATTAGAAGAGGGCTGCCACACCTCCGAAAACTCCAATGATGGCACTATGTTTCTTGCACTTGCGTGCAAGCAACATAAAAATGAGTAAACAGAAATGGTGATAGGGCAGGGGGTTCGATTGGACATGCACACAAGAAAATCTTCTAGATTAGGAGATGGAGGAAGAAGGATTGGAGTCTGGACCACCAAAACTGGACTCACACCGGAAGAAATAGTTAATAAATCATTGACCCAGAAGCAGGTATAAAGATGTGGGTCACATGAGTGTGAGGAACACTATGACTGTAGTTATCTTTGCTAAAGACTACGCATTGTGTCATGTGATAACTGGTGCCATGTCGTAGCTAGACCTCCATGGCTATTGTAAGCCAGCATGTTAGCGGTTGCAAATTCTGTTTGTGGCCATTACCTGGCAGAGTGATTTGGACTGTGACTGATTTACCAGGGAGACGTCTTCCCAATGATTAAGTCAGACTTTAGTGAATGACAGTTTTTAGTGGCAATGACCGAGGAGCCTCTTTGCACCCCAACATTGGGATGCAGACAACTGCAACTAAGAATCTGGTCTCTAGTCTGTCACTCTTGCACTTGGAAGGCAACAGACCAAATGCTTCACAGGGCTGTTACAGCATAAAAAAGTGACATGCTGCTGCCATGAATATGTGCATCTGCAAGGGCAAAGCCAGACACAAAACCACAAAAGCTGACAAAGTGGCAGACAGCTGCAAAATGCTTGCAAACCTTTTCAGGCTTGCAGGACTTTCTGACATTGTGCAATGAATATACGGTGAAGCACACTTTAAGCATGGAGCTTAATGTTAAGCTGCCGCCCCTTTAAAAGCACTTAGAACTAGCATGTATCTAATTGTTGCACTGCCTGGCAGTGCCAGGTATGCCTGTCAGTCAGAGATTTAGTCAGTCTGGGGCTTGTCCTCAGGACAAGAACATCTGCAGCACAGAATAAACCTGCCTTATTAATATTTTATGCATCCGTCTAGTTATTCGCATGGTCCAGATGCGGTCCTCACCAGCAGCACCAGCAGCAACCGAAGGGTCTGGCAGACCACAGAGAAGGTAAGGGGTCCTTTTAGTGGCAGACCAAATAACCAAAATGCCACACATGGTGGAGAATGCAGCCTTTCTTCTGTCCAGATCCCCATCTCGCTTGCCTGAGTCGCTGGTTACCCCAAGTTATCACCCCAGTATGTTTGTACTGCTTGAATATTTTACAAACAGCTGCATAGAGAAAACAAAATGAACTGTCTCCCATCTTCTACAACAGCCTGCAGCCCACCTACTGTAATAGGACTGTCAAGAGCAGCACTGTTCACCATTGCAAGCCAGCTGAATATAAGAATAGTCAGAGTTTTAAGCCTATGCCACATGGAGCTGCAAACTGTAACCACCCCCCCAACCTCGTGGCAGGTTTAGTGCCTAACCCCAGCCTGCTCCACTACAGCCGCTTCACAAGTAAATGCTGCTCCAGAATGGACTACTAAATACATAAATAAAAGAGAGCAGCAGTGAGAGGGGAAAAACACACACACACACACACACACAACCTGTGCCAAGCATGCCCTTCTGTCTGGGCCTTACTCAACAGCTCCTCTCCCCTCCTGCACTGCTCCCCAAATGCAAGCAGCTTCTCAGACCTCGGACAGACTTCTACCTTCCAGAAAGACTGCCACCATTCAGGACCGCATATCAAGTCTTGCTTCACAACTGCAGCTCAGTCTGCTCTGCAAACTGTGGCTCCCGATTTGGCTCTCTTGCCAAAAGCTCAGCCACTACAGCGTTACCGCAGCTCCCCTCACACCTAGCAGCCACACGGAGCTCTGCTCCCTCCCACATCTGCAGCAGGCCCGCTCTTCGGTTCTCCAGCTTTGTTCCTCCAGCACAACCACAGCAACAAGCCTCCGGGCCTGCCCTCACAACAGCAGCTTCACCTAATGCTGCAACCATGCGCTGCTCTCCCCGACAGGCCCTGCCTCCTGTAATTCCCCACAAACGGACACGCCCAGAGCTAGACAAGCAGGGAAAGTAGGGCTGCAGCTTTACATGCACTGCCCACCCGCTCTGCAGTGACTCACTAACTGCGGCTTCTACTGCACCAGTACGGCAGGCACAGATGGCAGCTCTCCTTTTGCCCTGCAGTTCCACATTAAGGGGCATACACAAAATAAATTAAAAATAAATGGGGCAGGACCACTATGGAGTTCCGCTCCCCGATTCAACATGTGGTCACACAATCTGCAGCTCGGCCACACTACACAGAGGCTGGCAATCAATAAACAAAATAAATAAATAAATACAGGCATCAGAAAAAAAGAGGAAGAGAAAAAAATAAATAAATAAAGCAGGGCACAGCATGAACAAATAAAAAGGGGACAAGAAACCAAAACACTGCAATGCACCTGCATAAGCCAAGCAGAGAACTACAATAAATGGACTGACACAAAAGTGAACACAAAATGCACAAGCCTGAGGCTAAATAAAAAGAAAGAAAAGGCAAAGTGGGCAGCAAGCAAATAAATATAAAATTCCCCAGCAGTTTCACTCACCACAGAAAAAGCCCGCCATTTTTCCTGTCAGGGTTGGGGAAGAATCTCAGCAGGGCATCAATCGCCATTTTGAACATTGTTCAGCAGCCAGTCAGCCTCGTAGAAGAAATTTTCCATCTTGTGCTGAGCAAAACAACAAGACAGGAAGTGAAGCTTGACCTCCCTGCTGGCGACCATCTTGCTATAGTCAGGCAGTCAAAACCCACAGGAACTTCACATCACAGTTCGGTGGCCATCTTGTGAAGAACACAAATTGACCTCATTCCATTGAAATCAATGGGGTTCCTATTTAAATGACTGACACTGCAACAAATCGCTGATTTTTGCAACAAAACCTTCATTTAAATAACAAACAACACAGAATTGAGTAGATATTCTTTGTTAAGATGTCAGTTGATGAACTTTGATACAAAAATTAGTAATTTTGTCTTCAAAATAATTTTTGCTCGGCACTTCATCTACAACACAACGTCCTGTCTCCTGCATGACAGCAACTCCTTCTCACCTGTATGACCTTCACTCAGTGAAATGAAGCTCATCTCCAACCACAGTGTCTGACGACGACACAGATATGGGTGCTGGAGCATCCGGAGTCCTACCGTCACCCACCTCAAGGGCATGGGGCTACAAAATCGAAACAATCCTCCATGACATCCAGTCTTCTATTTCTGCTCAAGGAGCACCAGCTATGCAAGCTATTCAAGATGACTTGGCCTACATTAAAGCCATTTCACCACATCCATGGTCCATACCAGCCTACAACCAGTACCCTTCTCAGCCTTGCCTCACGAAGATGCTGTCGACTGGCTGGAACACTTCCAAGCATGGATTTCCTTTAATGGTTGGACTGATCCCTTGCGCATCTCCAATGCCTTGCGTTTGCTTCTGAGAGGGACTGCCATTTCCTAGTTTAATGCTCTTCCAGACCAAGTCAAAGGAGATGCTGCCACACTGTACACAACCTTCAAAGCCCATTTTCTCCAAGCACATCCACCCTGGTTATTGGAGCAACATCTGTGGGAACGTACAATGCAACCCACTGAATCTCTTGAAGCCTTCATTGTGGACATTGAGACTCGATGCAAACTCCTACAGAAAACAGAGAAAGATCAAGAAACAGCCTTTGTCCGGGGACTGCCTCCTTAATTTCGTACCTATGTCATACAGCAAAAGCCAACCACCTGGACAGACACCATCCAAGCTGCACGGCTAGCCCAAGAGTCCATCTCAATGTTTCAGTCTGCCAGTGCTCAGGCACCCCAAACCTTGAAACTGGCTGCACTCGCCACATGTGTCCAACAGCAACAAGCAATGATTGACAAGTTTATTTCAACTGTCAATGTCTTACACATCAGCTCAACTGCCTCCTTGGCAAATACTATTGCTATGCAACCACCTCAACAGTGACTGGATCCACCTCCACCTTCCTGAGAGCCCGTGACTTGCCAGTGGTGTGGATTCAGGGGACACACTGCTACTGTCTGCTGAAAGTTAAAATATTACCACAGGACTCAAGAGGACCAAAGATGCCCACCACCAAGCAATCAACATGATAACCGCAACTACTCCCAGGATCAGGGAAACAAGCGCCGCTCAACAGACTAGGAGCTTTTGTTGGGCAGGGGAACACAGCAACTGGCCAACCCTCTGACTCTCTCAATTCAAACAAAACTCTTCCTCCAACTGTGAACTCTGGCACACTCTCAATTCCAGGAGCAAGGGTACCTGTCATCCAATCACCTCTGCTAGCAAACTATGTACCTGTAACCATCGGATATTGGTCTATGCACGCCTCGGTCGACACTGGAGCAGAAATATCAGTTATCAACAGCAGTATTCTAAACAATCAAGCTATTCGTCCCATACCTAATGTCTCACCAGCCGACATAAAGTACATTATCACAGCAAGTACAACTACAGTACCTATCACAGATATGGTCCATCTCAAGCTCCATTTTGGCTCACAGCAAGCTACTGTCAAGTTTTACATAGTGCCTGAGCTTCAACCTGCAATAATTCTAAGCCTGGACTTCCTCAAAGCTCACAAAGCTATCCTAGACTTTGCCTCAAACAAACTGTCGCTAGATACTCTGAGGCAACTCGCAACTATAGACTCAGTCACTGTGCCTCCTCAGTCAGAAATGGTTTTGATTGCCAAGATTTGAGGTGAACTACTTCCTCAAGGTGTTGTTGGCATCATCACAGGATCCCCCGTGCTGCATTCATCAGGTCTCCTTCTGGAAAATACCTTATCGGTGGTGCATGATGCGCAGTCTTCCAAAAATGCTGCAACTTCACAGCTGAGCCAGTGGTCATTTCAAAGGGTGCCAACATTGGAAAGTTTGTCTGCTTGTCTTCAGGGGACCAGCTCCATCTCATGCAAGAACCTCAGCCTGGTTCCACCAACTCTACTCCTGTCAGTACTATCACGACCACTCCAACTTCAAGAGAGTTACCCCTCAGTCAGCGACTTTCCTCTTCCAAACTTCCAGCATCTCCAATGGAAAAGCAACAACTTTTGAAATTCCTGGAGAATTACCCAGATGTCTTTGTTGGTTCAGATAACAAGCTCAGATACTGTGATATCCTGCAACACATCATTGAAGTACAGCCCAACCAGAAACCAATCCGTCAGCAAGCCTACAAAGTGGAACATAAACAGAAACAAGTCCTCGAGGACATAATCAAAGACATGCTTGACCAAGACATAGTCGAAGAATCTACAAGCCCTTGGGGTGCACCTTGCTTGCTGGTGGTAAAAAAGGACAAAGGATATCGCTTTGTGGTAGAATACAGAAAACTCAATGCCTACACGGTGCAGGATGCTCATCCCTTACCTACAACCGAAGATGCTTTAGAGAGTCTTGGTGCAGCCAGTCCTGCTTACTTCACCACTCTAGACCTTCAGAGTGGGTTCTGTCAAGTTTCCATTGATCCAGCTTCTCTCATCCATACACAGCATGGTGCTGCCACTTGGAACTTTTTCAGTTCAAACATCTGCATATGGGTCTTCAGAACAGTCCAGCCACATTTCAACATGTTATGGAAGCCGTACTATGTGGGTTGTCTTGGAAGTCTTGCCTAGTTTACCTGGATGATGTGATTGTTTTCAGAAGAATGTTGCCAGAGCACCTCCAACATCTTCAAGAAGTGTTCAAACGTCTCAGACAAGCCAATCTTAAGCTTCGCCCAGAAAAGTGTTGTTTTGCACAGCATCAAATTCATTACCTGGGACATGTGGTTAGTTCTTAAGGGAATCTCTCCAGATCCAGACAAACTCTCAGCAGTCAAAGACTATCCAGAGCCTAACAATCTCAAAGACCTTTGAGCTTTCCTGGGCTTGTCTGGCTACTACTGAAAGTTCATTTGTAATTACGCCAAGACTGCAGCTCCACTGTACGCCCTCACCAAAAAGAGATGTGACTATATTTGGACTTCTGAATGTAAAGAGGCCTTTGACACCTTAAAACAAAACCTAATCTCCTCTCCAGTATTGGCCTACCCAAGGTTCAACCAACCCTTCAAGCTCTACTCAGATGCTAGTTCCTTTGCAGTGGGTGCTGTGCTCTGTCAAATTCAAGATGGAACAGAATGAGTTGTCTCCTATGCCAGGTGCTCTCTTTCCTCAGCTGAGCAGAACTTTGAAACATAGAAATATAGAAGTTGATGGCAGATAAGGACTGCAAGGCCCATCCAGTCTGCCGATTTCTTTTTCTACCTTATAAATGTGCCATCGGCCTTTGCTCTGTCAATGACCTATCTATTCATACTCATCTGTATTGCTGCCTTATACCTATCCCATGCCTGTTTGAAGCCCTGCACTGTATTCATATCCACCACTTCCTGAGGTAGGTTGTTCCATGCATCCACCTCCCTTTCTATGAAAAAGAACTTCCTCACATTATCTCTTTATCGACCTCCCTCTAATCTCATGCTGTGTCATCTTGTCCTGCTATTTTTCTTATATTGAAACATGTTAGACTCTTTCAACTTGTTAAATGCCCTTAAGGTATTTGAATGTTTCGATCATATCACCTCTCTCCCTCCTAGGATATACATATTGAAGTCCATTAATCTGTCCTCATATGTTTTCTGATGCTGTCCCTACACCATTTTGGTTGCCCTTCTCTGGACTGCCTCAATTTGGTTAATGTCCTTGTGAAGGTGTGGCCTCCAGTACTGCATGCAATACTCCAGATGGGGCCTAACCAGTGTCTTGTAGAGAGGGATTATTACCTCCGTCTTCTGACTTGTGATACCTCTGCTAATACACCCTAACATCCCCCTAGCCTTACCTACTGCTTTAGTGGTCTGCTTGGATGACTTCAGGTCATCGGTGATGATGATGCCCAAGTCTCTTTCTTCCCTTGTGACTGCCAGCAACTCCCCTCCCAGCCTATAGGTGGCTTCAAGGTTTCTCTTCCCTGTTGTGCATGATCTTGCACTTCTTTGCATTAAACCCCAGTTGCCACTCTTCTAACCATTGTGCCAGTTTATCCAGATCTCTTCTCATTCTGCGCACCCCATCTGAATCATCTACTCTGTTGCAGATCTTGGTGTCATCTGCAAACAGACAAACCTTACCCTCCAGTCCATCTGCAATGTCACTGATGAAGATATCGAAGAGGACTGGCCCCAGGACTGATTTCTTAGGTACCCCACTTGTGACTTGCATCTCTTCTGACTGTATACCATTTACCACCACTTTCTGTTTTCTGCCCGTCAACCAGTTTGACACCCAGTTGACCAACCTCTGACCCACCCCGAGCCTACCCATCTTATTAATCAATCTTCTATGTGGAACAGTATTAAAAGCTTTGCTGAAGTCAAAGTAGGCGACATCAACTGTTCCCCCTTGGTCCACCACTCTGGTTACCCAGTCAAAGAAATCTATGAGATTAGTTTGACAGGACCTTCCTTTTGTAAACCCATGCTGTCTTGCATCCTGTGCTCCTATGGATTCCAGGTGTTGCACATTTCTTTCCTTAAGAAGTGCCTCCATAATGTTGCCCACTACTGAGGTAAGACTGACTAGTCTGTAGTTCCCTGCCTCCTCCCTCCTACCACTCTTGTGCAGTGGGATCACATGAGCCCTTCTCCAGTCTTCTGGGACCTCTCCTGTGCTCAGAGACTCACTAAACAGTTCTGATAATGGCTCTGCTAATTCCACCCTTAGCTCCTTTAGTACCCTGGGATGTATGCCATCAGGTCCCATTGCCTTGTCCACCCTGAGCTTATCAAGCTCTTGTAGGACCCTTTTTTGTGAAGGGACTAGTGCTCACTCCTCCCGTGTCCATGGTGCTGAGCTGTGGGCCCTGTCCTACCTTCTCTTCAGTAAATACTGAGCAGAAGTATCTATTTAGGATATATGCTTTTACATGGTCCTCCTCCTCCTCACATGCCCCCTTATATCCTTTGATCTTATCAATAGCCCCTCTGGACTTTCTCCTTTCACTAGTGTATCTATAGAAAGTCTTGTCTCCTTCTTTTATTATTTGTGCTAGTGTTTCCTCGGTTTGGACCTTTGCCTGCCTTACTGCCTTCCCTGCTTCCCTTAGGGAAGTTTGGTATGCCTCCCTATCTTCATCCTGCTGTGTTCCCTTATATTTACTGAAGGCCAGCCTTTTGGCTCTGACCTTTTCTGCTACTGTTTTTGAGAACTATGGCATCACAGAAAAAGAATGTCTAGCCATGGTATTTGCCGTAAAGAAATTTGACTGTTACCTTCGCTACTCCTCCTTTACAGCTATCGTTGATCACTTTGCCCACAGGTGGTTATTTAAAATAAAGGAGACAGTAGGCAAGTTCACCCGATGAATCACAATGCTGTAATCCTACAACTTTGAAATTCAATACAGACCAGGTTGAGTTCACTCAAATGCTGATGGTGTAAGCTGGAGATGATATCCCTCTGCATCCTTCTCAACAGATGAAGAATCCTGCTTACAATCTCTTCCCTTCCATGCCACGAATGTGCTTCCTGCAGACACTCCTACAGCACCTCAAGTTGCTTTGCTGCTACCAACCGCTTCCACCAAGAGACACTCAAATCCTCAGTTACTGCAAGCGGCTGAAGAGCTTCTCATCTCCTCTACATCCGATCTGTCCCTGGCAACTGTTAAAGCACAACAAAGTACTGACACTCAATTTACAGACATAATCTCCTACTTTGAGTCTGGAATCTTACCGCAACAAAAGAAACATCACCAAGATGTACTTTGCTTTGCTTCGCAATACTTCCTTAATGTGCTTTTCCACATTCAGACCAAGGAAGTCAAGGGTTATTGCATGGATAGAACTCATGTACAGCTAGTTGTGCCAGCCTCTCTAATCCCTCAAGTTGTTCTCTCCACTCATGCCTCCGCACTTTATTTATTTTTATTTATTTATCAAGTCTAGGATTACAAATACCTTTGAGCCATGGCTCTTTTACAAAGGTTCCATGTAAGAGAAATACAAATTATGGGGAACATCAAGACAGGCATTACAACAATGTGGACATTGCAAACAGAGTACAGATTAATACAGTTCAAGGGTAGCATTGTAATAAGGCAGCCAGCGGCATTTGTCAGAGAAAATAGACAACAGATAAGAAGTGCCAGAGTCATAGGGAGAGGGAAGAGGGTGGGGGGGAGAAGGAATGTAGGAAGGGTGGCAAGAGGGTGAAAAGTGCGGCATTGGGTATAGAGTACCCCATTGTGCCTACATTCAGATAGAGGCACTAATTACCTGTCCACCATTGTCTGAGAAACTTGCAAACTTCTTGACATAAAAAAGACATATACCACAAGTTACCATCCACAATGCAATGGATAGAGTGAAAGACTGATGTCTCCCATTCTCGGCACACTCTCCAAGTATCTTGATGAGACTCACGACACCTGGGACTGGTTTGTTCCCTTTGTGCAATATGCGTACAATACCAGCCCTTGTGTTGATAGCACAGAATATACTCCCTTCTTCTTAGTCCATGGATGTTACCCAAGAACTCCACTGGACAGGGATCTCTTACTGCTAAAGGTTCCTAAGTCAGCTTCTTCTTTCATTATCCCTCTGCTGGAACAGCTGGAACTTGCCTGATGAGTTGCAATCACCACATTGGGTCAGAGAAAATTGGCAATGCAAAAAATGTCTGCAGCCAAGGCGCATGAGCCTTCTTTCTCTGTTGGGGACATTGTTTATTTGTACTGACCTGTTTTTGTTGCGGGCACCACCAAGAAACTGCTTCACCCATGGACTGATCCCTTCTACATCATAGAAAAGCTTCCTCTGGTTCACGTTCATCTGCGACGCAAGTCGGATGGCAAGCTGGTACGCAACAAAGTCCATATAAACTGTCTCAAGCATGGGTACCTGAATAACAACCTTCAAGATGACTCCAGTTCTCCCAGAAATGCAGCTGTCCTTGAGCCTGCCATCCTCTCTGAGGCTGAGATCCCTCCGGACAACTTGCAACTAGTTCCTACAGATCTTCCTACTCCTGACACACTCCAGCCAGATTCCGTTTTACCAGATGATTTGCCTGGGACTTCCTCTTCTTCTCAACCTCCTTCTTCTTCTCAGGACTCTCTTCTACACACCACAGTGTACCAGAGCGAGAAGATCTTAAGGAAGAAGTTTGTCAATGAATCCTGGACTTACAGAGTAAAGTGGTGTGGATTCGATAGTGGGCAGAACTCCTGGGTTACTTTTAATGACCTGACCCCCTCCTGTCAGGAACTAGTGCAATCCACACATGCCTCCATTCCCACTGACCGGAAAGTCAACAGAGATCTTGAACTTTTGTAAACCCGACTCAGTGTAATGTGTTGGGACTAACTTCTCCTGGATTAATTGATTGCTGTAAATGTTATGGTACCTCCAGCAACTATTGCTATGGTATTGCATGCCTGTACTAATGCTTTTTTCCCCTTAGGAATGTCTCTACATTTACATTCCACCTATATTGTTATGCAACTGTTAATAATGTTTGGCCTGCATTCTGGGTATCCTCCTGCTGCTACCCTTCCCTCTATTCCCTTTTCATTCCCCCACACTTTAGCACTTGTGGCATGACCAAGTCTCAAGTACTATTGTGTCCCCACCCCCTCTGGTGCTACTCTGACTGGTCCCCAGTGTAGTCCAGGTTCTTTCCTCCCCTCCCTGCAGTGGAATTCTGCTTGTAAACCTAAAGCCTTGAAATGCATGACAATTTTTTTTGCCTTTAAAACTTACTTAAAACATTTCTTAGAAACTGTTTATAGATTTATTGCTTGTTCAAGTGGTGCTCACATTTACTGTTCCAGAGGCGATGTGAAGCACACATTAAGCAAGGGGCTTAATGTTAAAGCTGACGCCCCTTTAAGAGCACTTAGAACCTGCAAGTATCTAATTGTTGCACTGCCTGGCAGTGCCATGTATGCCTGTCAGTCAGAGATTTAGTCAGTTTGGGGCTTGTCCTCAGGAGAAGAACATCTGCAGCACAGAATAAACCTGCCTTATTATTATTTTATGTGTCCATCGAGTTAATCGTATGGTCCAGATGGGGTCCTCACCAGCAGCACCAGCAGCAACCGAAGGGTCTGGCAGACCACAGAAAAGGTAAGGGGTCCTTTTAGTGGTGGACCAAATAACCAAAATGCCACAATACTTTGGTAACACTTAAAGTCTCCTTAACTACACTGTAGTTACAGTGTAACTACACTGTAATTGTATTGCAATCCCAATGTTGTTAACGTACATGCAACAAACATGCAACTACAGTGTAATTATTCCTGTTGCATGTAACTAATGAGTATCTCCCCAAAGTTACATTGAAACTGACACGTGTTCCGCCCACTGAGTACTCAACTCTTTTGTGGTTTTGCATCTCGGGGATCGTGCCTGCATAGATTCCTGCCTGGGAACCCAATATCAAGGATTAAATAGGTTTTGATGCAGGTAAGAACAAAGGAAAGTCAAGTTCTTCACTGCCCCTTTATACATTGTAAAGTATCTATTCATCAATCCAGACAATGCTACTTTTCTACTGTCAGGTTATGGATCAACTATCGAGTGACAGCTATCTCTTTCTCTCCCTCTCCCCCTCTCTCTCTCTCTCTCTCTCATCTCATATAAACTTATTAGTTTCAAAATTACATGGATCTGTATTCCATAATACAGTATCTAATAAGCTTCTTTTACATTTTTCCCCCTGTGTCCAAGCTCTGGAGAAACAAACCCATGAGAGGGAACAGAGTGTTTCAGATGGGTGGCCCCCTCCCCCCAACCCCGGTTTCCACCTTTACTGTTTTTTGTACCATGCTGTTAGGTTACTGCAGTTCATCCAGAGACACAGTCATGCTATAGGTAACTTCAGACCTTTATCTTTAAGGTTTGTGACATATATTCAGTATGTTGCACACATGAGGGTTCCGCCAGAAGGGATTCATAGTAGACGTATATCAACCAAGCATATAATTTGATGCATCAGTCCAGGTTGTCATGGACCATGCATAGGGACAGTAATGTAAAATGAACAACTGATTTTACATATTATTTGCCCATCAATGGTCTCTGCAGTTATTTTTCATTCTTGTTATTTATTTAACTTTTCCTGATTAGGGTAAGCCACTTGGGGTGCAGAACACAGTCACATGCTCCATTGCAATAGTCTCTGGGTGCAAAAGGCATATTTGCTCTACTTAAAATAGATGTTAAAATCACGTAGCAAATACAAGCGTCATTCTGCAGCAGGTTATAATTTAAGTCTCTTCTCAGCACAGGTTGACTAGATGATTTGCAGGGAAAGGTGGGGGTGGGAGTTTGCCTCAGGTGCTTGGTTAGCAAAAGATTTCTAACCAATCAATTGCTTTTGTAGTCCTGGAAACCAAGAGGGATAGTGAGTCACTAGTTCTGAGACAGTAAAATGACACAGCCTCAAATAAGTGGATGAACAAGAAGCTATACTTATTTATTACATAACTATGAAGTGAGTACTTAATCTTTTAATACTTTCAGTCAAACTTTATTGCGAATGTGGTTTGACCATAAGGTTGCTATTTTCTCTCATCATATGGGCCCATTTACTCACTCTGCTGTAAGTTGCTAAAATACTGCTGACCAGTAAGCTTGCCATACTTACTGTGAAGTTAAACTTGGCAATGACCAACTCCTCTCCCAATGCTTTTTGGGGTGGGCAGATAGAGTCAGTTATAAATCATGATATCATGTTTTAAAATAATAATTTACTAGTCCCCATAACTAGCAATTTGCACAAAATAGTAAATTTGGAGAGCATTCCAAAAGAGATACAACAGTGGATTAAACAGCCCATAACAACAAGGATCACAGATACGCATCTCCCAAAATGAGTTCACTACATCATCGGGGAAGGGGGGAGCTTGTTAGGAAATGAAATTAACAATCCAGAAATATGCAGCGTTAAATGCTAAAGAGAGTCATGGCAGATATCAAAGCAAACTAAAGTGTTCTAATTTACCCACTCCCTCCCCCCAGAAAAGAACCATCTTCCTATAAAGGGAGGATTGAGTGCCATTTAATGTATCTTGAGTAAATTTGAACCTATCTTTTCATGGCATTTTAGATCACCCTTTTTTGTCCTCTCTCAAAAGATGCCCTTTTTTCTACTTCTCAGTTTGCTTTAGCATTTGTAGATTAACAGTGCCTCTAAATATTGCTGTCCCAGGTTTTCACCAGCATCTTCATCTGTTTTGGAAAAAAACAAACATAATTAACATCACTTTTCTTGTTGTTAAAGTGAACTAGCATGCAACAGATGTTGCTGCCTGACCTTTTGGGAACACTAGGGCCAGGATTTATAAGATGCTCCATCTGACATTGGCTGGAACATTGTCCACAGTTCAGATGTGCTTGCATCCAGACAAGCAGAGCTTACATTCATATCTTTTTATTTTTTTTGGGGGGGGGGGTGCAAGCTACTACAAAAAGAAAAGCTCACCTTGACAGAAGACAATCTGCTGCTGTGCACATGGGTTCGAAGGTTACATTCCAGAAACAGAGAAAGGGGTTTCATACAAGCAAAAAAAAAAAAAAAAAAAAAACATGTGAGATGAACAAAAACAAAAAAAGAAAAACACGAAGTAGCAGACTTTCTAGCACATGCACTGTTTTTATTTTCAAAGTATCCACTTTGAGTATAGCGAAACAGGCTGGTCCAAAAAAACACATAAATGAGGCCTCTATGCTATAAATGAGGTTATGCCTCACAGGAGGGTATATACAAGTGTGGGGGGGGGACAAACATAATGGATATGACATCTGAACATGTTGAAGTTTTGGTGCCAAAGGGGTGACACCATCTTCAGAGCAAACTACTACAAATCACAAAAAATTGTCATAACAAATTGGAACCTTATGGAACTAGGTAGTCCAAGTTTGGCACAACTGGGTGACTGCCAACACAGATGGAACACACATGCGCATTTGCTTTAATGCCTTTTAAAAATCCTGCCAAAAGTGTTCAAACCAGTAAAGGATACCAACAAAAACATGGGTATGGCTTCTTCATTAATTAAGCATTCTTTTAATTATTTCAAATAAAGAAATTGCTAAAATTAATTCAAAATGGAAAGAGGAGTCAGTCTTTCAAGACAGAAGATCTAAAATAGACATACAGTATAAGGTCAGCATTTTAACTATAACATGCACTGCTGCTTTAAAATGCAAAAGGTGATCTGCAGCACTGATAATGTATCCCATACTGTTGATGAGGGGAGCAAAGTTCTGAACTATGAAAAAGATTTAGTAAAAGGAAAAAGAAATCTGACACTGATAACCCACACAATACTTCCTAGAACTCAAGACACACAACCAGTTCCTGCCTTGACTGTATTCTACCCAATTGACCAGCTAGTATATATAATGCTGGAGTCTGGTCAGATTCAGTGACCACAATATGTTCTGTTGTACCTGGTAATGTAAAATCATCAACTCTGATCCTGACATCAGGTCATTCATCTCTGCAAACCTAGACTCAGTCCCAGCAGGCATCAACATCAACTGGGAAAGAGTTTGGATGATCCCAGATGTTAAATCAGCATGGAGCAATGTACAAAATGAGCTTTATCTCTCTACAACAGGCATACCCATCTAAGTCAATCTGGGTCAAGGGGAAACAACATAAATGTGGAAGAGAAAACCTGCTGTTTGACATATGCAACTGAGACAGGTCCAGGAAGAAACAAACAAGCATAGCAACAAATGGACCAGGACAAATATAGACAACTTCACCATTACTGTGTAGACCAGGAAAAGGGGTCCAAAGTGCAGCACTATGAAGAATTCTGAAAAATAAGAGGACTATCCATGGAGAATGTATGGGATGACACATACAGCCAACTGGAGTACAAGCACAAACTGGAACTCGAGCAGCTTCACCTTAATGGCAGATATAACTCAAGATGAGATTGTTGATATATTAAATTCCCATTTCATTGACTTAAATATAACTTTGCCAGCACACACTAGTGCCACCGTGTCAACAACAGCTGCAAACTAATCCCCTGCCACACCCTTCTCTATGGCTCCCCATACCCCAGTTTCTTTTCCAACATCAATCATAATGAAACTCCCCAGCTGTTACAAAATGTACAGTAGATACCTCACAAAGCCATGGGACAGATGACCTACTGTAGACCCCAAACTCACTAAAATAACCACCTCACTTCTTGTTTTGTAAAACTTTCTCTTTATTGATTTCTTGCAATGTAATTCATCATTAAAGCAGGTTAAAACACGTTAGCATTGATAAAACCCACTATTTTATAAGAAATCTGAGTGCTGCCCTACTAACTAGACACTTCAATCTATCCTTGTCAATGAATATAATCCCAATAATGTGGAATCTGTCTAGTACTGCCTTGAAAATCTGAAAAGGACCAGTTCCACAGCCTCAGTGGGTGGGCTATTCCACATATTAACCACCATCTTCATAAAGTAATGTTTTCTAGGATTTTCCACTTATTCTACCCCACACCAGTTTGAGGTCAATCCATTATATTCTCCTTGCACTCTCCAGCTCAAATATCTGTGCATCTTGCGACCTGCCAATCCCATTTAGTATTCAGAAAACTGAGGTCATGTCCACCGTCCACCTTCTTTTTCCTCTAGGGTTGAATCATATGAGTATGTTCAGTCTCTGTTCCTAGTTCTTGCCCTCTTATCCACTAACCAGATTTAGTGGTGAAGGAGTGCAGGAAGTAGGAGACAAACCACGAGCATGCTATGTCAGTGGGGTGAGGACATACAGTAAGGTCAGACTTGATGGAACCTCCTTGTCATTCTGCCATCAGGTTTGATGTTTCAATGTAATCAGCTTGGTGACCTTGTGCTAAACAACTTCTAATTTTTGTACTATGGTAATCATAAATGGGTGCAGTATGTACTACAGCAGCGGTCAAACCATTGTCTTGTACAAGGGGATGATCACCTTCCTTGACCTCCTCCTTACCCCCTCCAAATGCAATACTGCATTTCCATTCTTTTTTTATGTTTGCTGTGTGTGCAAGTGCAGGCAACATTGTTTTAAGAGAGTGACTTTTTTTCATTATGTATTTTATGTATTTTTTCCCATTTTCACCAGCCCCCATTCCCGGATGCACACACACATGCCACATCCTGAGACACCCTTCTGAATTGCCATGCCCTCCCTCCAGCGCTGCCACCAGACAACCACCTGGTGTCAGCAGAACTACGGGGGGAAGGAAACAACCACCCCAGGAAAGGAGAACTTCCATTAGGTGCTCAATCCTTCTCTGCTCCTCCATCCCCATGCCAGCACACTGATGACCCGAGATGAACCCGAGTCACTGGAGTAGCATGAGTTGTGGGGTCCAGCACTTCAACCCTCAGCACCACCAGGCTGGCTAAGAGAGCGACTTTTGAGGGGTGTGATGCTATTAGTCCAATTCAGAATAATTTCAAGGGGCTTGTCAGTGTCGCACCAATCATCAGTCAGGCTGACCATGACATTGTTCTGGCTTGCTGGGCAGAAACTTCATATAGTTCAAAGGAGAAAGCAGACTCAATCATAGGTAGGCTTTTTCCTTTGATCTACGCCACCCAGCAAGCACAGCTGATCAGTCATGATCAGCCTGCTGAGGTTGAATTGCACCATGTGTAACAATGAAACCATTCATCGATGTCTGTTGCTGGCATGCTGTTAATATTCCCCCACCTGACCCTTCCACTCAGCACCCACCACCCCACATCCCCCTATAAACATAACACCGACACTGGGGGTGCCCAATACATCAGTGTCACCACCTGAAATAAAGAAAACTGTCCTTAAACCCTGTAACAAAGAAAACTGTCAATCGATGTCTGTTGCTGCTGATACTGTAACTGTCCCTCCACCTGACTCTCCCTCTCGGCACCAACCACCCCACAAACATAACACCAACAGTGGGGGTGCCAAATCCCCCAGTGTCACCTCCTGAAATAAAGAAAACCATCCCTAGTAGATTTTTGTTTATTAAATATACCCTATAAAATAGAAAAACGTCCATTGATGTCTGTTGCTGGCACCACCATTAGTCCCCCAACTCGACCCTCCCACTTAGCACTTACCACCACACCCTCACAAATATAACACTGATACTGGGGGTGCCCAATCCCCCATTGTCGCCACCTGAAACAAAGAAAACTGCCCCTAGTAGTATTTTTTAAAACCTACCCTATAAAAAAGGAAAACATCCATCAATGTCTGGTGCTGCCATGGCTGTTAGTCCCCCCACCTGACCCTCCCACTCAGTGACCACCACCCTACCTACCCAAGCCCTTACTTACCCAACAGGGGACCAACGCTGTAATCCTCTCTGGACTACAGATATGTCTTCACACTTCAACGCTGGACAATAGAAACATAGGAAATCTGGTATGCGGTTCAATGTATTTCATTGGGGGTTTGAACCTAATGGCATAACCTAGTCATTTCTGAATATTTTTGCCCCAAATTTTCAACATGTCTTCTTTGGGACCCCACCTCATTAACAATGGCAGTGAAATTAGGCAAATCTGTCCCAAAAGGGGATTTGCCATTGTTGTGCAAAATCACCTTTCAGGTAGGAATTGAACATTTTTTCCACCCTTGTTCATGAGGTCAGGTCATAAGAAGGCTGTATTAAAAATGTGGGGTAAAAATATTACAAAACAAAAAAATTATGAGCCTACATTGAAATTTACGAATGCAGGCTCATAACTTCGGTAATTTTCAATATTTGACACCAAGTTTTCAAAATAGCCATTACTTCACAGCACCTCATGGATATGATAGCTATAATTTTTCAAATCCTGGCTAAAATGTGTTTTCACACTTGTGGCACAAAATCACCTCTTGTGCTCGATTTGAAAATGTTCTCTGCCCTTGTTCATGAGGTGGGATCATAAGAAGGCTGTGTTGAACATATGGAGTAAAAATATGAAAAAACAAAGTTATGAGTTTATATTGCAGTTTTTAATGCACACTTTGTAACTGGTAATTTTCAAATCCTGGCCAAAATGTGTTTTTGCATATTGAAGATCGATTTTTGTGGTTGCTGTGTGAAATCAGCTTTCAGGCAGCAGCTGCAAAATTTTCTCTACCCTTGTTCATGAGCTGGAGTCATAAGAAGGCTATGTTGAAAATTTGGGGTAAAAATATTAAAAAACAATAAAGTTATGAGCCTACATAGAAATTTAAAAATGCAGGCTCGTAACTTTGTTAATTAAGCAATAAGGCACGACAGGGTGTGTGTTATCGTGTAATAACGTCACTCCTGGGGTGGGTTGAAGCACGAGGCGAAGCCGAGTGCTTCCACCACCCCAGGAGTGACGTTATTACACGATAACACACATCCCTGGAGTGCCTTATTGCTATTATACAATGGCTCGTGTGTTAAAAAAAAAAAAAAGTATGTTTTTTATTTATTTTTATTAGATTTTTCTGTGGGTAAGTACACATTTCAAAAAAGAAATCCCTTTTATTTTGTACCACTGGGTGGCGCTGTTGCTTGGCTGATGCTGTGTGAACAGTGCTGAAGCGCTTGTCATTGAGGTTCTCTTATGTGACGCGAGGGACGTTGAAATGCCGTTTCGCGTCACAGCTTTGTTTCAGTTTTGAATGTCTTCGAAAGTAGCTGTGGAGCATGGTAAGCAATTAACAGTTGGCGTAATGTCAATGGAGGCTGGTAGTTTTTATGTGATTTGCATTGTCTTTAGTTGCGATGAAGGCGAGGGCAGAGCGGGACTGTTTGAAGCTGCTTCAGGACGGTCACCGCGGGTTACTCAAACCGCTAGTTTATGCGAAATGCTGGCAGAAATCTGTTGATTCAATTCTGCGACTCAATTGTGGTGGCTGTTGTTAATGTGAGAGCCTAAGAAAATGGGGGGCCGCCTGCGCTAAAAGTGTCACGGATTAATGAGGCTTCACAGCAGCAGTGTCTCTAGGACTGCTAGCATGATTTGTGTTATGCGGTCATATGTGTGTGCCTGGACTTAATACAGTGATGTTATAGCTTAATATCATCACTGTCCGAGGCACACACTGACCAATCAGAGTCCAGGAAATTTCATTGCCATTGTATAATTTTCAATATTTTGACCCTAAATTTGCAACATAGCCATTTTTTTATAGCCCCTCATGAATATGACAGCTGTCATTTTTCAAGTCTTGTGCAAAATGTGTCTTCATACTAGTGGCACAAAATCACCTCTTGGGCAGGATTTGAAAATGTTCTTTACCCTTGTTCATCAGGTGGAATCATAAGAAGGCTATGTGGGATCATAAGAAGGCTATGTTGAAAATGGGAGAGGGGTAACAATATGTGAAAACAGCAAAGTTATGAGTCTGTGTTGCAGTTTTTCAATGCACACTTGTAACTGTGGTAATTTTCAATGTTTTGACCCCAACTTTTCAACATAGCCATTTTTCCTCACCACCTCATGAATGTGACAGATGTAATTTCTCAAATCCTACACACAATGTGTTTTAACACTTGTTGTGCAAAATGATGTTTCAGCTAATGTTTTATAAATGACATCTGTCATGCGTAGAAGTGGTCATAAAAAAGATTATGTTGAAAATGTGGGGTAAAAATGTGAAAACCTAACTAAGTTATAAAGAAACAAATTGTTCCAACATTTACCCATAATTTATTTTGGCAGATTTTGTCCCTCAATGTTCAACATATCCCTTGTGTTACCCTACCTCCTGAACATAGCAAGTGTAATTTTTCAAATCCCCTCCAAAACTTGTTTCCACTGTTGCACAGCGAAATTACTTTTCTGATGGTATTTAAAAAGTCTTTCTGTCATGATCATAAAATCAGGTCATAAAAAGACTGTTGGACATTTGGGGTCAAATTGTGGGAGCCCACTGAAAAAAAAAATATTGCTTTTCAGCTACCCTATCCTGGGTAATTACAGTCTAACAATGTGTTAAAGCAGGACACCACTGAAAATGAGACATTGCATCTCATCTGCTGTATTCTGGGTAAATATATACTAAAAATGTGTACAAGCAAGGCCTGGTATAACAGCAATACCAGAGGCGAACATTTGGCATTGACAAATGCTTGTTTCTATTAATATTTCATCTCCTAGACTGCAGATCTGACCCCCTTCTGGACTGAAGTCCTCAGCCCGATCATCTAGCTTCCCTGGGGCTTATGTGCTGTTGGTGCCAGTTGTCCTCTGCCAGGGGACCCTGGAGAGCCCAGTAGTTGGTGTGGAGCCTGTGGGGGACCAGGCCTTCATCCTACCACATCAGGGTTTTTCCTCCAATATTTTCTCCCTGAGCCTGCTGTAATTGCAGTGACATGTTGTATGAATTCTGCCTTCATGGAATTGCCCCTCTTAATGTCAAATGGGCAGGACATCTACCCTGGCATCCCACTGCACTGCCACCCATGTCCTGTAAGTGGCAGACATCTAACAAGATGCTCTTCCCCAAGGTAGGAGAGTTACATAGAAACATAGATTTTGACAGCAGATAAGGACCACCTGGTCCATCTAGTCTGCCCATTTCCCTACCTATTTAAACACCAGATCCTAAATGATTAGCAGCTTACCCTCTCTTTCCTATCACTCAGGTTGCCTTCTGTCTATCTCATGCATTCTTGAACTCACCAATTGTTTTAGCCTCTACGACCTCCACTGGGAGGCTGTTCCACGCATCCTCCACCCGTTCTGTGAAAAAATACTTCCTCACATTACCCCTGAGTCTCCCCCCAGTCTCATATTGTGACCTCTTGTTCTTGCACATCTCTTTTTTTTTAAAGATGCTGCCCTCCTGGACCTTGTTGATTTCCCTGAGGTACTTAAATGTCTCTGTCATATCCCCCTTCTCCCCCCTTTCCTCCAGGGCATACATATTGAGGTCTTTCAGTCTTTTCTCATATGTTTTATGGTGCAATCCTTTCGCCAGTTCTGTTGCCCTTCTCTGGACCACCTCCATTCTGTCAATGTCCTTCTGGAGATGTGGTTTCCAGAACTGAACACAGTATTCCAGATGTGGCCTGACCAATTGTCTGTAAAGCGGCATCACCACCTCCTCTTTTCTACTGGTGATGCCCCTACCTATGCACCCCAGCATCCCACTGGCCCTCCCCCATCACCTTTTCACATTGCTTGGCTACCTTCCAGTCATCCTTTGATATGCTCAATCCTCCCACTCTGACTAGCTCCTGAGTGACCCACGTCAATCCCCAAACCCAGGTTCCCAGTATGGCAAGAGGCATGGCATCCAACGTGTCAGCCCTCCATGTCACTGGGCCAATTTGCATTTGTTTTCTTGTCTGTGACAGCACACTGCTTGCCTGGCTTCAGATTATTATCCATAGTTACCCCGAGATCCTTTCCATCTGTTGAGGTGTCCATATTGCCCCACGCAGTGTGTACTTTTAACCCAGATTACTTGCCCCAAGCTATAGTACACTGCACGTCCGCACATTAACTCTAAGCCCCCATTTATTGGCCCCTAACAACCCTAATGTGCACAGCTCCCCCCCAAGTGCATTTCTTCCTCCCCTGTATCTACTTTCCTTCTCAACTGAGTGTAAGCAGAAAACATCAGCAGCCTGCTGTTGGTCCCTTCCTGCAGCCCAACAGTGACCCCCTCCCCACTCTGCAAATCACTCCACTCTGTGTGAGTCAACATGTATTTTTGAGACCAACAGTGCAAGAAACATAAAAGCATAACAAGGGTCATGACAATATCATCAAATTAACTCAACAGAATGATTCTTTTTTTTTTGGACAGTTGCAAATGTTGGCATTGCCAAGAGGTTAATGCAGACTTACTCCACACTATGTGGGGATGCTCATTGATACGGGGGATGGTGGCAGAAATCATTTTCTGTTCTTAAGAATATCAAATAAACAGGCCCATAGCAAGATGCCAACAGGGTTGTTTTGAAGTGTTCTGGCCAGGAGGCCAATGAACCAGTGGGATGTTAGGGTGCATAGGGAGGGGTATCACCAGCAGAAAGAGGTAGGTGGTGATATCGCTGTATCAATCATTGGTGAGACCTCACCTGGAGTACTGTGTCCAGTTCTGAAGACCACATCTCCGGAAGGACATAGAGAGAGTAGAAGCAATCCACAGGAGGGCAACTAAAATGGTGCAGGGTCTGCACCAGAGACCATATGAGGAGAGACTAAAGGACCTCAATATGTACACCCTGGAGGAAAGAAGGGAATGGGGGGATATGATAAAGACTTTTAAATACCTCATGGGTATAAATAAGTTACAAGAGGGAAGTATTTTCAGAAAAAAAGATGCTCAAAAGCAAGAGGGCATGCTATGAAGCTGGAGAGAGTAGACTCGGGAAACATAAGGAAGTACTTCTTCACAGAAAGAGTTGTGGATACCTGGAACAGTCTTCCAGTGAAGATGGTGGGGGAAAAACCTGTAACGTGATTCAAGGACGCATGGGAAAGGCATAAGGGAATCTTAGTCATTAGGGAAGGGAGGACTAAGGCTCAGATCAAGTAGGGTCTATGGTACTACAATACTACATTTTTGATCTATTTACAATAGCCCACGTATCTGGAGCTGAGTACCCTTAAACTTAATTTGGGTCTGTTCATGTTACGTTTATGTACCTTTTGGGGGGGGTTAACTAAACTGAATTAATATGGTTACAAGTGCCTGCTTTTGTACTACAAATTTTGTATGTCTATTAATCTATGGACTTGCCTGATTGTTGCTTTTGAAATGCAACCATCTTGCTAATAGTCCTACCTGCAACGTATGTAAGTAATTACAGTTCAGTTCAGATATGACCTTTGGCTTAAACGAAGCAGAAAGAAATACTTGCTGTTCAGCGTAGTAAGTATGTAGTGACTGTTAAAAGCTCATATGGGTTTTCTTAGAGTTCAGATTTTTTCATCTTCTTTGTCGTGATGGCAGTTGGCAGCCAACTGCTAATTGACTGTTATCTGCTTTGGCTGGATCTACAAAAATGTAAATCTTTGTATTGTATTTAGTCAAGAATCATAGAAGAAAAATCATGGTATGCCTAACCAGAGCTTTCCCCAGTGATCTGTAAGCATGTTAGGAGCAGGACAGGGTAAAATATGTAGATTCTGCTTCTGTGGAGATTTCGTAAAATAACACAATTTTTGTGGAATTTTGCAAAATAGACCCTTACTTGGACAATTACCTCTTTCCCCATGAGCTAAGTACAGTCCTCAGTGACTGTACTTAGCCCAGGGAGGACAAATGGGACAACGAAACAAAAGGTCAGAGCTGATATAAACTCTAACATGCATTGCAGGCTATTGAATCTCCCACTGCTGCTACTGTTCTGATGTCAACTGCAGGGGATTCTGAGATATGTAGTAACAGGAAATGTCTGCCTACCAGTAAGCAAAATTAGTCTGCTAAATCTACTATGCTACAGTAAACGAAAAGTAAGTCAAAATGGTTATGCATACAAAGTGCACATTGGGGTCAGCCCCACACTTGAGTGTGGTCCCCTTTGTGACGACTGTTCCCCTTTAAATTATCATGTTACTATGTAATACCATCAAATGTGTTCCTCCTTTGGTGCAAGAAAAAGCTCATGCCAGGAAAGAGATGAATGAAAGAATTTGTTGAGCATTCGATAATACAGGACTTTTTCTTCTTGTCAGTAAAAGTAGCCTATCTCGGTCCCCTACTCCATCACTAACCAATAGCAGGGAACAATGGAGATCATCATCTGATGCCTTGTTATATGAGGTTATCCTATACCCCTTTTGAAGGTATATATTACCATCTGTTCACTCAAACAAAAACTCCTATAATCAGCGCCTTACTAACAGAGGGGTGGGGTCCTCCTTTGCACATTCCAGGATCCCCAAAATACAGACTGGAGCACAGCACACTTGGTTTTTGAGGGTCTCTAACTGCAACCAGAGTGGAGGGTTCTTTATCATCCTAGTAGCTGAAAGCTGCACTGCTATGGATTCCTGATGGACCTTTCTAGGTTTTATCCATCTTACACAGAAAATATCCCAATACACGTCTCTGTTGAAAAGGTTATATTTGGAACAGATTAAAATATATGTATTTATTTGCAATTTCTGGCCTGGATAGACACACTGAGCTATGATAAGGTGTTTCTAGGTGTGCCCTGGGAATGTGGTTTTCATGGAACTGTTTTACTGACAGGGGAATGTTGGCCATGACACCAGGAAACTTCCCTAGTCTTCTTTGGTAAGTGCCATGAGATCATTTGCTTCCACCTGGACAGTGATCATAGATGGGCAGTGGAAGAATGGCACATAAACACTGCAGCAATACCCCTTCCCCCCGTACTTCACTACAGTGTCAGTTATGGCAATGGCCATAAGAAGGGCAGGGGGGATACTGGGATGCATAAGGAGAGGCATCACCAGTAGAAAACAGGAAGTTATTATCCCTCTGTACAGACAGTTGGTGAGACCCTATCTGGAGTACTGAGTGCAGTTCTGGAGATCCCATCTCTGCAAGGACATAGACAGGATGGAGGCTGTCCAGAGGAAGGTGACTACAATTGTGCAGGGTCTGCACCAGAGGACACATGAAGAGAAACTAAAGGAGCTTAATATGTACACCCTTGAGGAAAGGAGGGAGAGGGAGGACATGACAGAAACTTTCAAGTACCTCAAGGGAATCAACAAAGTCCAAGAGGGTAGCATCCTTCAGAAAAAGAGATGTGCAAGAACAAGGGGGCACAATTTGAAGATAGAAGAGGGATGGCTCAGAGGTAATGTGAGGAAGCATTTTTTCATGGAGAGGGTTATGGATGCATGGAATGGCCTTCCTGAGGAGGTCATGGAGTCAAAAACAGTGGGGGAATTCAAGAATCGTTGGACAGATATAAGGCAATTCTAGTGGGAGGCAGGAGGAAGTAGTCTGTTGGTTAACTAGGATCTGCAGCTCATCCATTAGGTAGGGAAATGGGCAGACTAGGTGGGCTAAGGGGTCCTTATCTGCCATCAAATCCTATGTTTCTATGTTTCCTCCATGATATAATTTGTAGACAGTCTAGCTTATTTCTAATCATTTCAAGTTCTTGTACTCTTATTATCATAAGAAGGATTTTTAAGCTAACAGCTGCAATTTTTAAATTCTAAGACTATTTGAGTTATTTATGTTTTAAACACTTTACCAGGACAAGTTTACTAAAGCTGGTAACAGTTCATTTCCAGATGCATCCTGGGTGAAGGGGATAAGGAGCAATACAGCACAATAATGATGAGGGCAGTGGATATAATGCAGTATAAAACAGCACAGCTGTATGCTTATTATTAACAAAGAAGCTGATACAATCGTTGCACCAAAGCTCATTTTTAAGGTTGCCTTGAGAATTTGCTTAAAAAAATTCAGTGTAAAAGTTCACAAGTTGCCAAGCCAAGAAGCTCACTGCAGGGGATATCTGCGGACCGAGGAGCCGTTAAAGACCTTGGGACCCCCATCCCCAGTTCACAAGTTACCAAGTCTAGAAGCTCACTGCAGGGGATATCCATGAACCAAGGAGCCATTAAAGGTAACTACCAGCCACCCTACTGTGCTACTTGTGGAGGGATGTTAGTCCATTGACTGCCCCACCCACCTCAGTCACCCTCCCACTCAGAGGTTTGTCCTAATTTATCATCATCTTCCTATCACCTCTTCCTCTTTTTTCTAAGTCTGTATCCTTCCATTTACAGGGTATCTCCCTCCACCACCAGATGGTAGTGCCAAGCCTCTCTTAGCTACTCTCTATCGCTCCTCCTTCCTATCTACTGTTCACTGACCACTTCCACTGGTGACCACTAAGAGTCAGTATTGTCACCAGGTCCTATGTTTTTCTTCCTGCTGCCTCACACCACTTACTAACTACTAACCCTCCTTTTCTCCTACAACTCCTCTCCCTCCTCCACATTTTTTCATCCCGATTCTCTACTTTCCCTCCACCAGGCTCAAACCCTACACCTTTAGCCTCCTAGTCTGTGCTTCTGCCACGGAACTAAATGGGCTGCTTCCATGATTAACTTGTCTTAACTTCTACTTAGCTGCTTCTCCTCTTGCCAAAGTATGACCTTTTTTCCCCATCTCCTTCTAGCCATCATCAGCCTCCTTTCCTTATTCTGATCATCTCCCTCTCTGCACAAACAACTGCCCCTCCTGCTCCTTGCCAATCTGCTCTTCCGCTCTTCCACTTTACCTGCACACTGCTACCACTCTTGCTCAACCCATCCCCCCCAGCTTGAGGCTGGCACCCAAGTCCTGTCCTTGAAAATCTGCCCTGATAACTGTAGGGGTCCCCTGATTGTCACATCTGTCTACATCCCCCCCACGTAACCAGAAACTTGCCTTCCAGTCTATTGTAGATCACCTCTCTACTTTTTCTGCCCAAAACGGAACAAATAACCCTTGGGTATTTCAGCATTAATTGTCTCTCAGACTTGGCTTCGCCCCATGCAAACTGGGTCACCTAAAGGATTACCTTGCACGCTCGGACTGGACCCCTATCTACCTCACCTCTAATATCGATTCTGCTCTTGACTACTTCATTAAGTCCTTCAACCTGGCTTGTGATAGGTTTTGCCCCACTCACCAAGTGTATGATCAAACATTCTGATACCCCATAGATCACACAAAAGCTTCTGGACCAGATGCACCACTGGACCAACTCTGGCAAAAGGCACTAGACTCTGGTCTGCCCTCTGACAGGCAATGCTACCGGGCAGCATGCAACAAGTGCACCTGGGCTACCCACAAGGCCAAAGCCGAACACTATAGGGTGTCCCTTACCTCTACCTGGGAAACCGGGCAAAACGTTTGAGACAACCTGAAGGAATTAAATGGCAAGCCTGCGTCATCCCCTCCAACTCAGCTCAACATCAATGGCTCCATTTCTACTGATCCAAAACTTATCGCCAATACTCTAAATACCTCATTCTCTGACCTTAGCTCAGTCCTCCCGCTGAATATCTTCAATCTCCTTCATGCTCCCCACCCCCACACACACACACACATATCCACCTTTCTACTTCTGTGCCATCTCAGCCCAGGAAGCAAAGCCTTACTTCCTTAAAGCCCTTAGTGGCACCTATCACAGTAGTGATTCTCTGGACATCCGACTATGCAGCCTAGTCCTAGATGTGGTCCTCTCACACCATACATGCCTTCTAAACTGCTCCCTCAGCCTCAGTAAGTTCCCCTCAGTCTGGAAAACAACTACTATCACCCCTATCCATAAATGTGGAGACCCAACTTCCACTGGAAACTACCACCCTATCTCTAGCCTCCTCCCACTCTCTAAAGCATTTGAAAAAATGGTCTCGGATCAGCTCATGGACTACCTCAACAAGTACAACCTTCTATGTGGCAAACAACACGGGTTCGGGAGAGGTCATAGTACCACCACTGCCCTACTAGAGTTCACTAACTCTGTCCACTCATCCCTGGACAAAGGACACCTGGCCAGCTCAGTTTTCATTGAACTGTTGAAAGCTTCTGACACTGTTAATCACCCACTCCTCCTAATCACCCTCTCCCAGCTCAGTCTCTCCAATGAAGCCACCACCTGGTTTGAAGACTACCTCTCTGCTAGGTTTCAAAGGCTTAAAATAAACGGGACCCTCTCTCTCTAATGAGGCAGTATAGCGCAGTGGTCTAAGGCTCTGAGCTGCAAATCTGGTGACATCCAGCAGACCAGACCTGTGTTTGAATCCTACAGCTTCCACTTGCATACTGTGTGACCCCGAGCAAGTCACTTAGCCTCCTTGTGCTCCCAGGTTGCTCCTGTAAAAAAGCTTTCAGCTTAGTGTGCTATACCTGGTTAAACAACTAAATAACTGCCTCCTGGTCCGCTCAGGAGGACTGTACCACAGGTCTCTATATTAGGGCCCACTCTGTTCAGTCTTTTTGTTAATAACATACCCAAGGCCTGTCCTGGAAATATCATTATGTACGCAGATGATGCCATCCTTGTCTCTGCTCACCCCAACCCAACTTCCCTTCAACTGTCCCTACAAGACTCTTTCAGTAAGGCAGAGGCCTGGTTCTCTGAGCACAGATTGATACTAAACCACAAAAAAACTAAGGTCATGCTCTTCTCCCACTACCAAAACAAATCCAAAAATTCCCCCCTCCTAATACATACCAAGCATCTTCACCCTCTGGAACAAGTCCAAAACTTTAAATACTTTGGGATCACCCTAGACCCAGCTCTCACCTTCCAAGAGCACATTCACCTCCTTACCTCTGCCATTAATGCTAGACTCGGCCAGCTCCACCGCCATCGCCACTGTCATCCCCCTGAGGCCCTGCAACTTGCTGTATCCTCCTCCTCTGTATTGTCCCTTATAGACTGTAGTATTCTGGTCTATGGGTCTGTAGATAACACTAGTTTGCATAGAATAAGGGTCTTCCTGAACAAAGTCTAGTCACTGGTTGTAACAGAGTCACCCATACCTGCACTCTTTACAATATTGCACATTTACTCAACTTTGACAAAAGGTTAACGTACCAGACCTGTCTGTTCACCAGGAGAATTCTCAGTGGCCTTGCCCCTCCAGGTGTATCCTCTCTCCTTCATCCATCTCCAGTGACTGTAGCTACCCACAGCTCCACCAAACCCTCCCTCCAAGTACCACACTTCAGAACAGCCTTAGGGCAGTGATCCTTCTGCTATCGTGCCCCTACCTAGCTAAACTCTCTTTTCCACCATATTGCTACTACTCATGAACTCGGGAGTTTCAAGACCCTCCTTAGTGATCATATCTTCAATTCTGACACCGTAACTGCCACTAACAAACTGCTATTCTACTAGCTCTGTCCCTCCTTATATACCTTGACAAGGGACCCTGTCCTGCCTTCTCCCTCCTTCCCCCTGTCTCCTTCCTCCCCCCTCACTTTAACAAGAGAACCCCATCCCACCCTACCTGCTGTTTCCTTGTTTCTTTTCATTGAATTGTATGATTGAATTGTGCATTGTTTGTTCTTGTAACCTATGTTTTCCTTGATGTGGAGCCTTTGTAAATGAGTCTCTGACTCAAAGGATTGTAGTAGAGCCACAGGGTGCGAGCTCCATATCTTGGGGGATTTCAACATAAATTGGCTCTCCTGTGCCACATCCAAATTCTGCAATCAAGTGTCTGCTCTAAACCTGTCACAGCTGATTACAGAACCCACATGTCCAAACCCAAAAACACAGAAATACTCTCTCCTGGACTGGGCACTTACCTCACAGCAACACCGGATAATTGCCTCAGGTCTCTTACCTGACTCCATAAGTGACCACCACATGATTTTCACAGTTCATAAAATATTCAGGCCTAAGGCCCTTCCTCCCAGAACCATTCTTACCCACTCCTACATTTCCCTGGATCTTGGCTCTCTCCTTGGAGACCTGGTAGCCACAGACTGGTCCTTCATCCATAGGTGAACCTCTATTGACTCCGTCCTGTACTATTTTAAGGCCAGGTTCCTCACCATCTGAGATTACTATGCCCCACTCAAATGATGAGGAGTGCTCATCTGTCATGGATCACAGCTGACATTATGTCCCACATCAGAGCCAGAGACCAAGTCTGGAAGGTTCACAAAGCATCTGGCTCCCATGAGGACCATTCAGAATATCGCTCCTTGTGCACTGCCTGCACTAGACTCATTAGACAGGCAAAAGCCAAATTTTTCAAAGCCTCCTTCCAATCCAGTGTTAACCACTTAGCTAAATTCTGGAGGGTGGTCAAATCCTTCTTCTGCCCACCCTCCCAACCTCCCTTCCCTGTGTTAAATGTAGGTGGTACCACTGTATCGGATCCTCTAGCAGTAGCCATTGAATTTAATTCCTTTTTTACAAGCTGCACCTCAGTGCTGCTAGCCACTCTCCCAACCCCCCCACAGCAGCAAAGCAACACCCTCTCTGCCCCCCCAGGCCCTTCTACTGACCCTTCCTTCTCCTTCCAGCTGGTAATCCTCGTTAGAAGTTCACAACACCTTGTCTTCCCTAAGCCCGACAAAGGGCGAATGCCCAATGGGCTCAACTCCATGATCCTATACCTGGCTGCTCCTGACATTGCCACCCTCGTGGCTGCGCTCTTCAACTTCTCTTTCTCCCTAGCTTCTATATGTTTGGAATGGAAGCATGCAACTGTAATCCCGCTTCTAAAGGGTGGTGACCCCTCCATCCCAAGTAACTACAGACCAATCTCCCTCCTCCCTATACTAGCTAAACACCAGGAGCACCTTGTCCTCTCCCAACTCTCTCCCTTTCTCAACTGCTCCTCCTTCTTCTTTCCCTACCTGTCTAGCTTCAGGAGGGCCCACTCCATCATCACTTCACTTCTGTGGTTCACAGACTCCGTTCTTGAGGGTATGGACAAAGGTCAACCTGGTGAAGGGTTTCAACAACCTGGCGAAGGCTTTCGACACTGTCTCCCATGCTCTCTTTCTGGACAAGCTCTCCCTTGCAGGGTTTTCTACCACGGCTACCAACTGGTTCCACTCCTACCTGATAGGTAGGTCGCAATCTGTTAGAATCAGAATCTCCATCTCCTCCTCCCTTTCTGTCGCTACAGGAGTCCCCCAAGGCTCGGTCCTCGGCCTGCTCTTATTCTCCATTTTCCTAAATGACCTGCCCTCCGCCTGCCCACACACATCCGTACACATGTATGCAGATGACGCAAAACTGTATACTTCAGGCCCCTCAACCACTGACATGATGACCAGGTTATAGCAGGACTTCAATCATGTTCAGCTGTGGTTTCATGTGAACCAGCTTTTCCTTAGCACCAAGAAGACAGTCTCAATGACATTTGGCACGAGGCAGAGACTCTCTCGGCTCCCTACCATGTCCTCCTTCACCACCCTGGATGGGACCACTCTGGAGGCCTGCTCCTCCTTTAGATACCTCAGGATCTGGCTCAACAAGCACCTCAACTTTTCTGTACATGTTGATGCCATCCACAAGAAGCTCTACCCCAGGTTGGGTGCCCTTTATTGCAACCATGGATGCATTCCGCTGCCAGCCTGCAGCGCACTAACACAGAAAATTATTATCCCCATTTTTGACTACAGAGACATCTGTTGGGATATACAGAGCAGTTACGCCATGCACAATAGGGATGCGCCCGTGCAAGAGCGGAAATGCGCCATAGTGCGATATTCAGCGGGAGCGGCAGCGCTGCACAAAATGCAATGCGCTGTAGTGCAACAGAAATGAATGCATGTGCAACTGCAATGGATGGAACCGGGAATAATGTGCGCAGTGCGATAATCATCAATAGGCAATGTGCGGAGCAAGCGGAAGTTGCGCGACACTGGAAATGAGCCAAAATAAAAGGGAGTAAGAGAGGGGAGGATGAATGCGCCACAGAGGAGCCATAGGTGGGAGCATGGAGACAGAGTGGCAGGGAGGCAAGACAGGAAGCAGGGGGCAGGTGCGGCCAGGAGGTGGACAGGGCTCACCGGAGGTGTGCGTGCGTAAGAGAAGGAGTGTGTGTGTGTGTGTGGTGTGTGTGTGTGTGTGTGCCAGAGGGCCTGAGAGTGCCACAGAGGATGGAGGGCAGTGGTAAGAGGCAGGGCACACAGAGGTGAACAGCAGAGGTGAACCCGGTACAGGGGCAGCACCAGCAACACACGGGGGGGGGACCTGGTAGACAGCCACCCGGGGGAGAGGGACACCAGCCAGGGACATGGCCAGTGCCACCTTCCTGATGGAGGTGGTAATAAGGGGTGTGAGAAGGCAGGCAGCAGGGAGGTGTGGCCATGGAAGGGCCTGTCGGCGGTACACCCAGGACAGACTGTACCGAGCCCGCACCACCTTCGTACAGTACAGTGACACTGAGATCGTGGGCCGGTACCGCCTGAACCGGGCAATTCTGAGGCAACTCTGTGAGCTGTGCAGTGATGAGATGCAGGCACCCACAAGGGCTACCCGAATGTCAACTGCCAGGTGGTGTGCAATGCCAGGGGGAGCATAATCAATGTCTGTGGCACGCACCCTGGAGGAGCACCAGTCTGCACTGTGCAATAGGTTCGAGAGTGGGGACATCCCCACTGGCTATCTGGTAGGTGAGTATGCATAGCATGCTGGACGATGGGTGCTGATGTTGGGGGGTGTGGGGCATTGGCAGGGGTGCCATGGAAAATGACCATGATGGCCCATGGCACAGTGATGCAGACCACCATGCTAACGGCTCCCCTCCACACACAGGTGACAGTGGTTACCCACTATGGCCCTGGCTGCTCACACCATACCGGTGCCCCATGACCCCAGCACAGCAACAGTACAATGAGGCACATGCCACAAGAAGGAATGTCATTGAGCGGGTGTTCGGGCTGCTGAAGGTACGGTTCTGTTGCCTGCACACATCAGGCGGTGCCCTACAGTACAGCCCCTCAAAGGCCTGTGGGCTATTCCTGGTCTGCTGTATCCTCCACAACATGGCCACCAACTGTGGGATAGCCATTGAGGTCGAGGAGGGGGACAGCGGTGGGGATGATGAAGATGCTGGTCCAGCTGGTGTTGGGCAGCCACCCCCTGAGCAAAGGGACCCCTGGCTGGCCCAGATGGCACAGCAGCACTGGGACACCATCGCAGAGGAGCACTTTGGGCAACACAGGTAGGCAGTGGGGCCACATGTAACCACCAAGGCCAATGGCACAGCCCACAGACAGGCAGGGGTGGACATCAGGGGAGGACGGCATCAGGGGCATGGGAATGGACGGGGGACCGTACATAAAGGCAGGGACAGGCAGGGCTGCACATGGCATGCACACACACACCACAACACATGCCCAAAGGGCAACAGGCACACTCACCCCAACAGGCACACCCACACCCACACAGGACCACACACAACTATGTCCAGTGGCTGGCACTGTGCATGCCTCAGATGCTAAGCACCATTGCACAGTGGCAGACAGTGCTACGCAGGCATCATCATGTACATGCCACAGTGGCCAGTAGCTGGGAAGGAGTACACAGGGACCATGTGTGCAGGGCTGGGCACCTCACCATTGCATCGCACAAAGAACACCACAGTGCACACAGGTCAGTGGCAAACAGTAGCCATGGAGGGGGATGGATCAGTCATGCGGCACAGTACCACCGCTGCCACGGATGCGTGGGCAACCCCGCCGAGACCTGCCATCCATGCCAGGCTGACCAGTGGCCTCATGGGGTGGCACTGCGTGAACATGACCATGTATGTACAGGGGTCTGCAGGCCACCAAACATGCCCCCACCAGGCATGCTAGGTATGCCCACAGCTGATCCCGGCATCAACATAGCAGGGGTCACATGACGCTGGGAAGGGGGGGTGGACATAGCACTCTGCGGGGTGTGCAGTGGCTGGGCACCCAACCGGTTGGTCAGAGTAGTCATGACAGTCACCATTGCAGTGGTCTGCCTGTCAATGGCAGTGGTCACATCCGCCCGCTGCTGAGCCAACTCTGTCAGGAGCAAGGCATGGTCTATGCTGCACCGCTCCTCTGCCTGGTGCAGAATCTCACTGAGTGCATCCACCACCACCATAAGCCGCATCTGCTGATCCACTGAGGCCTGGAGAAGACGGCTGTGGTCATCCAAGGGGTCATCTGCATGTCCAGCATGTTGTCCCCCGTGGTGTTCCTGGCCCTGCTGCACAGCACCCCTCGACGGTGGGTGCCATATAGTGCTGCCATTCTGGGGTACGTCCACATGTGGTGCACTGCCACTGCCCCCGCCCCTGTCCCCACGTTGAAAATGGCCATCTGCTGCCGCTGCCCCTCTGGCTGCCGATCGCCAGGCAACACTGGTCTGGCCACAGCAGCAACAACAGCCCCATCATCCTGGCCGCACGTCAGTGCTGCCCCACTGGAGAATGCAGATGCAGCCTGGGAATGGGCTGCTGTGCAGGCAGCCACGCCAGTACTACCCAGGAACACCCTCGATGGCACTACGCCTCATGCTGCTGGCTACCTGCTCCTCCCGTGGTGTCAGGTGGGGTACGTCCTGCTGGCCCCCACCAGTGGAAGCATGTGCCACCCTGATGGCAGCCACCTTATCTTTTATCTGCCTCCTGTCCGTACCAACCTTCTTCTTGCACTCCTGCACGGACCGCTGGTGGCTGCCCTGCTGGTTGATGGCAGGTGCCACCTCACCCCATGCTACAGCATGGGCCTGTTGTGTTCCCCTCTGTCCGCTAAGCAGCAGCTCCCTGTTGAGGTATGCCTCAAACAGGGCATCAGACTCTACCCTGGTAAAGTTGGGCCTCCTCCTTCACACCCTTCCCTGTTCCTCTTCATCATCTCGCTCGGTCATGCTCATGCCTGGGGGATGGACAGGTGTTACCTTGGACTGTGTAGTCCCATACAGCTCTCCCAGACCACTGCCCCCATGTCCCAACAGCATGCCACCTACCTCAAAGGACTGCAATACCGATCCATGGCCCATGCAGCCTCAGGTCGCATTTTTATAGCACAACACATGCAAATGAGGGCAGGCACAACTGTAATGGGATGCAAATGCAGTGGATGCACCGTGGAATGGCTCATGAGCTGATTTGCATATCCTGGCTGAATACCGCACTGTTGCACCTTGTGCAATGGTGCTGAGCATGCTCAGGCTATGGTGCACCACTGTGACGTGCGCGGTCAGCACCGCACCATGCATGCCCGCGGTGCTGACACTGACGCTAGTGGTGCTGCTGATGTGCTGTGCATGAGAGGCAGTACAGGGCACGGCCACTACTGTGCCTGTGGTGCAAGTGTGCTATATGCTCAGAGGGGTGCTCGTGCCATGGTGCACTGTGGGCGCCATGGTGCCACAGCACAGTAGGCCACTGCATGGTGTCACACACATGCACCAAAACCGTGCTACGTGCAGGGCTTCCCAATAGTGCTGTGGCACTCCGTGTGCGGACAGACCCTTGACCCTGCAGCTGACCTTCGCCCTCTAGGCACCATGAGTAGGCATGGCTGCACCCCTATTGCGCAGTCCAGTGCCAGCACGATAGCGACTGGCAGCGCAGTACCACGCTGCTTCCACACGTGGGGCATGTGTGCTACAGGGTGCCATTTTGTGCCTGCTAATTACAGCACTATGCCGCGCACCAGAGCACCAGTGTGGATGGCGATTGAGCTGGCCAACCTGGTGGCATTAGTGGAGCCCCATGCAGGTGCCCTCTTTGGCCAGGTACCCCTCCTGAGGCCACGGACAGCAGTGTGGCAGGAGGTGGCAGAGGGCCTTGAGGAGGCCACAGGGAGCAGCAGGACTGCTGAGCAGTGTCACCACTGCTATGGGGACCTCCAGCGGTGGGACCTCGACTACCTAGGATGACTGCAGGCACATGCCCGGTGGGGCGCCATGCCGCGGCCAGGTAGGTGCTCCTTCACAACACTGGTAGTATCTGTCTGTCCTGGTATGGTGGTGGTCATCAGGCCATGCCGTGGGGGGGGCCCATACCTATGTTGCCAGTGTTGGGGGTGTTTCATGTACACCCTGCACCACTGCATCACGGCTGGGATGTGCGGGCACACACACTGCAATGGGGGGCTATGTTACTGGCCTGTACTGATGTTACCCTCTCCATGGTTGCACTCTAGGCCTGGAGGATTGCCATAGGGCCCAGTTGGCCCATGAGCAAGGACAGCAGGCTGGCACTGGAGGACTGGCCTTGCAGGCAGGGTACAGTGGTGGTGCCGGGGGTCAGCAGCACCCTGCAGACCAGGACGCAGGTGAGTGCCATGTTTCCCCTTACATCTGTGCATGGTGGGTTGCAGGGGGGTGGTGGTGGGGCATGGCCCCCTGCACATGGCCCCACTGCCGTGCATGCCCCATGTTGCACTCCGTACCGTCCTGTGGGACTGCACATGAGGGTGGGTGTTGCAGGTGGGCTGTGCATGCACTGGGCACCTGGTGGTGCCACTGCCATCACACTGCATAGCCATGTCACTGTATTGCCACGATGGTGCTGTGCAGTGCATGGGCAGTGGGGGTGTGCAGCAGTTTGCATGGCTTTGGGTGCCTGGGTAGGCGGGTCATGTGGGCGCACCACTGTGGGTGGTCGCATGCCATCACAGGGGCGCAGGCCACAGCTGCATGCCATGCACATTGGGTGGGCTGCAGTGGTCTGGCCAGTCACACATATTGACTCTGCTCCCTTGTCCTAGGTGGACAATGCTGGATGACCCTGGAGCGTCATGTTCAGGAGATCCTGCAGGTTACCCGGGCCACACTGGAGCTGCTGCAGAGCATGGATAAGAGTGAACAACGGCGGCACAGAAGGTGCCACAGGGAGTGCAGGGATGAGAGGGACCACCAATAGGGCATGCGGCACCTGCGCTGTTCCTTCCCCTCCCTGGACTGTCCCTCACACCCCTTTGTCCCCCTCCTTGCTATTCCCTTTTGCCCCCTGCCTGTCCCCCCCAAGTTGTAGCTTTGTACTTCCCCTCCCCCACTTTGTACATAGTACTGTATATAGTTCATGTTGAATCTGTTACCTTTTGCAATATAGATACTTTTCATACTACAACTGTGGTGGTCTCTGATTTGCAGCAGGTGTCTGGTGCCTTGCTGCAGTGGTGTGCATGGCGACTGAGGGGTGGTGCTGGCTTGGCCATGGGTGTGTCTGCCAGGGCTCCTCCACTGGTGTGGGTGGGGACCATGGTCCCTGTCTGTGGTATGTGTGTCGTGCCCTGTGCACTGTATGCCTGTGTGCTGTGGTCTCAGGTGCATTCACTATGTCCCAGTCATCCCTGGCAGTGTGTGCCTAGCCTGTGTGGCTGTGCCCCTTGCATGTCTGTGGTACACACGGTCATGCCGACCCCTCCACCGCATGCATGTCTGCTGGCATGACACTGGTGGCAGTCCATGCCAGCCACCCTCTGGGCACAGTGCCCTGGCAGCAGGCATCCTGACTCCCGGTCCATTGCATGTCTGCCTCTGGTGACACTGTGGGTGGTGCTGTTGTTGTCCCCCTCCATGCTGTCTATGGTGTCTGGGGTGGTGCCTGTGGTCTGCTGTCTGTCACATGTGCTCCAGCTGCATGCTGGTGGTGGACAGGTTCATGCTGTGCACACCACATGGCTGGCTCACCAGAGCCATGGTGGTGTGCAGGCCGTGGGTACACAGCACCACTGGACTCATGACAGCAGCATCTGTTGCCCCTCTTTGTGTTGCTATGTGACGGGTACCCTTGGGACCGGGTAGGGGATTTGTTCGTCCCCTGTGTTACCTTCTGTGTGGTGCATGCCTTCATGCACCACAGTGGGCTGCTGTGCTGTCTGGTGGGGCCAGTGCTGGGACAGGGTGTGTGTGCATGAGTGGGTGTGTGGGGTGCTGTCCTGCTGGTGGTGGCATCCAGGGCAGGCCTTGTCACATGCGGGGTCCCTCAGGTACTGACGCAAGGTCGACCTCTTTGCTGTGCCACTGTGGGGGCCATGCAGGGGGGCCTTGTGTGTGCTGTAGTGGCATCAGTGGCTGGTGTCATCTGCTGTGGGGGTCATAGTGGGGCTGTCATGCATGGCTCCATGGGCATAGGGTTGCATTGCCATGATGGTGGTGGTGGTGGCATACCTTCGGTGCCATGCACTGTTTGGTCATGCTTCTGGGCCGGGTGTCTTGGGATCGCTGTACAGGGGGTGGTCAGCATTGGTCTGGTGCTGTGGCATGGGAGGGTCCTGGCCCTCCGTGTGTTGCAGTCATTGTTTGCTGGGAGAGTGTCCTGGGGCACCTTGCCCTGCGGGTGTGGACTGCTGGCCCGCGTCTGCTGTTGGATCGGTGCTGGGGTTGATTGGCTGGTCATCTGTTCAGCTCACCTCTGGTTGTGCAGCTCATGGGAGGCCTTGGGGGGGTTGGTCTGTCTGGCCTGCTGCATGCTCCTCCACTCATGGCACATCCATGGCTAGTGCACTACTGCTTCCTGTCCTTGTCCCTGCGCATCCCTGGAAGTGCTACTGCGCATTGGCCCTGCTCCACTGTGCATCCCTTGTTGCGCCATGGCACATCGGGCATGATATTCAGCTGTGTTGCACAGGTGCACCTTGGCCTTTGCTTGGTTTGAATATCACGCCCATTGTACAATGGAACACTGCTCTTGTGCCTGCTCCCGCTATTGTGCATCTTTTTGGCGCAGTCTGAATATCCCACCCATAGTCTACAGTGCCACCCCAAAGTCCATCCTAGCCAGACTGGACCCCTCCTTTCACTCATTCTGCCATTTCACCCTGGATTGCCAGTCCTCCACTCACCACTGTGTCCTTTACCGATCACTCAACCTCCCCTTGCTCCAGGATTGTAGGCAATCCCATTGTGCCAGGCTCGCAGCCAAATTCTGGTCCCAGTCTTTGCCAATGTATCTCTCTTCCATCCTAACAGCATAGGCCCCTCCTGCGTACTCACTCAGGAATTTTGACACCCATCTTCTGGTGGTGCCACACATGTTCTCTTCAGCGGGCCAGTCAGCCTTCGGACATCACTTGCCCAAATTATGGAACTCCATCCCCATGGACATCCGGCACACATCCTCTACTCAGCACCTCCACTCCCTCATAAATGCACATTTCTCCTCCTCCTCCTTCTGTACCTGTGGCTATAACGAGCCCATCCAAGCATGCTAGCTTAGGTCACCCCTTGCCATGGCTAGGGACCCTGGCTGACTATGCTTCTTCACCCACGCTCTCCATCGCAATTGTACTGGATGTGTTGTTACATATTCTCAATTGTACCTGCCATTCTTACCTGCCAATCCACTACAAACTCATTGTTAGGACGAATTGTAATATTGTGTAGATGTTATCCTTTTGTTAGCACTAATTGTTAGCACTACTTGTGATCTGTACACTTGTCATGTCTATTCTCCACTGTCCCCTTCCCCCAGAACACACCTGGAATCGAGCAGTACTCTGCAAAGCATGCCTTCCTGGTCAAACTTTTAAATAAAGAAATAAATAATTCTGATACTGTATAATAAATAAATAAAAATAAATAAATAAAAGGTTTCTGCATAATATAGCTTAAATAAAGGCCTCCCTTATAACTCATTGATAGCATCTATGTTACAGACCCAATACAATCATTGCTTTTGCCCTAGAAATTTCCATAAACCAACTTTTAAACATAATCATTTTTGTTAATATCCATTATATAAATTACCACTGAGCCAAAAGAATTCCAAATAGATGGGACTTTGCTCAAGGGAGTGCCAATTCAATCCCATATTAGGCACCTAAACCATAGAAAAGATTTTGAACCTGTAAAAGATCTGTAATACACAGTACATACAGGCTTTGTGGGAAACACACACACACGTAAATTTAAGTAACTGACATTTCTGCCTATACATCAGTGACAACAAAGCCAAGCCATTTAATAAAGCTCAGCTGCATGTGTTTCTGAGAACACTGGAGATAGCCAGTCATAGCCAAGCTTCGATGTAGAACATCCAGTTTATCTAATAACACTCCAGAAGCATACCCATAAACACAATCCCCATAATCTAGAATCGAGATAATCAGAGTATTGATAATGCTTATCTCTTTGGAAAAACTGGCTTTTCGACAGTACAAAAATCCAATTTTGGACTAATTCTCTTTAAAAGAAAATTGATATGAAAATGTCTTTTTAGTTGGGTATCAAGTGATAAGCCTAAATACGTATAGTTAGAAACACTTGCCAATGGCTTTTTACCTAAAATATGGGCAACTTCTGTAATGTATGAGAAACAGATTTGAGTTTATGGACCAAACCGAACAACGTAGTTTGTGGCTTGAATTAATTTAAAAGCAATTTGTTCTATGTGAAAAAGTTCTGAACATACTCAAAACATAAAAACATAGAAATATCAAAGTTGTTGTCAGTAAAAGGACATGTGAGGCCCTGCAGCCCATCAAGTCTGACCAGCCCTAAATGTCTAATGCAGATTGTGGGACCCTAGCAGCCCTTCAATCCTACTTACCCTTCTCTTTTTACAATAATCGTTACCAACCCCATGTGTCTGTCCCGCCCATGTTTGAACCCCCTACTGATTTCATACAGACCACTTCCTTCGGTAGGCTATTCTACCCCTGTACCATCCTCTCTGTGAAGCAATGCTTTCTGATGTCCCTCTTAAATCTCCCACCACCAACCTCATGAAGTTTTCCCTGGCACTTGTGTTCCCACTCCGTGTGAGTAACTCTCTGCTCTCTACTTTATTAATCCTGTGGAGGCATTTGTACCTCTCTGTCATGTCACCCGTCTCTCTCTTCCAGCCTCCAGTGTATACATGTTGAGAGCTTTCAGTGTCTCCATGTAAATCTTTTCCTGCTGACCCTGGATCACTTTGGTTGGCCTCTTTTCCAGCACCTCCACCCTGTCCTTGTCATTCTTCAATTGCAGGTCCAAGAACTGCACACTGTACTCCAAGTGAAGATGAACCAGGGACCATTACAGCGGCAGAATCACCTCATTCTCTGCCTACTGATCCTGTTAAATGAATCAGAGACCATTACAGTAGCAGAATCACCTCACTCCTCTGCCTACTGATCCTGTTAAATGAATCAGGGACCATTACAGTGGCAGAATCACCTCACTCCTCTGCCTACTGATCCCGTTAACTATACATCACAGCATCCTATTCAATCTCCCCATGGCTCTGTTGCACTACACTGTTGTTTTAAAATTCTCTAATATTCTTAATATCCCCAGGTCCCTCCCTTATTCTGTATACTATTTTTGGATTTTTTTAACACTATGTGCATTACCGTGCACCTCTTGGTGTTGAATCTCAACTGCCAGACATTTGGCACCTTTTCTTGTCTTTCCAGGTTCTTGTGGAGGGGTTGTGGGATAACAGATGGACCAGACACCGAACTTCAGGTTCAACACACAATCTCTGTGTGATGTTTATTCAAAATACAAGTAATAAGCTGCAATGCCATATTCCTTTTTCAGTACATCAGTTTGCAGCAATAGACTATGAATGTTCTTTTTCTGCACTTAGCCAGCACCTACTGACACTGATCTCTGCTCCAATTCACTAGTTGAGATGTAGCAACCACCCCTATGCAAGCCATATTTGCTTGGGTAATGGGGGCCCAAAAAGAAGAAAAACAAAACAAGCTATAAACAAAGAACCTCAATGCAGATTCACTGAAAGAACAGTTACACCAAAGGGCATTGGCAACACATCAAGTTTCAAGGAAATACAACATCATACATACTGCAATAATGCAATGCATCATGGGATATATGCAAATCATCATGACATTTCTTACTTGTCAAGTTTACAACAATTTACATGCATTTTAAATAGCACAACTAGCTTAATTTTTATAATAGTCACCTAGTACTTTTTACCATTATCAAAACATCAAGTGCAGGGTTTTATTTAACTCTAAAAATTGATTAGCGTTTTGCTCATAAATGTTCTAAAACATTGTGAAAATGCATAGCACTTGCCTCACTGTGTTTAACAAACATAACACTTCTAGAAAACCTATATAAATGCTTTCTATACAGTAAGTATTGTCCCAAGGAAAAAACTGCTAATCAATTATTTAAAACCCTGAAGTGCCATGGTATTTTAAACATGTACAGGTTTCATAAACATAAGGTATATACATTAAGGTATTTTATAACATAGTGCTATAACAAACTAAATCCAACAACAATAAAAACAAGCTTTTTAACATATACTTGAAGGTCACCACAATAACCTCCCTGTACAAGGACCTAAGAGGGAAAAATGAAAATTAAACAGGACACTGTAGCACAGTCAAGAGAGGGAGAAGGGGGTGCCCACAGGTGGCCAACCTTATGGACTAGAAATAGTAAAGGATAGATTAGGCTTAGAAATAGAAGAACTGTTGCAACAGATTTAAGAAAAGGTCAGTCCTCAAGAGTGGCAGGAGCTCCCGGTCACATATCCCCCACCTTAAGAGGTAAGCAGTTATTGCAGACTGCTTACCACCTTCCTGTCCCAGGAAGGGATGGAACTTCTTCCCATCCATCTTAAGAAGCTACGTCTCAGGGTCCCTATTAACAATACACATCCTATCATAAACATAGTGGATATCCTCTACCCTGAAGCATTAACACATGTCTCAACAGAGACTAATGGTACCTTCTCATCTTCTTTTAGGGAAAGTCCGTTATATTTCTTAACCAAAAATCTGGGCGGCTGTAAAGTCCAGTACCATAGAAAGACTTTCTCTGGGGTGAGTAACTACCTGCTCCAACCCCACCAGACAAGTCAGTTTTAAGCAGGGGCCCATTCCTAGGTTCAACTCCTCTGCATAAACCCACTATGACTCTTGATTCATTTCAGTTGTTACAGGTATATAGACACCTGAGGGTATACACTCAAGGTGTTACCCCAACACAGGTTCCAATCCATTTTCCACCTACCTCCTCTGTAGGTTTTTCACTCAGAAAAGAATAAAACACACGTACCACCTCAGACACCTTGTCTGTCCTTGGGTACCTCTTTCTTTGACATCAGGCCCGCCCCCTGACCAAACTTGCTACACTTTTGCCTACAGAAAGGGACCACTGCAGAGCCACCTCTGGCCTTGCCTGCAACTATCTTGACCCCTCTGTCTTACACAAAGTGCCTGCGGGAATATAGAAGGAACAATAATAGTTTCTACTCTCCTGTTTCAACCTTTTATAATCTATGACCCCAAATCCTTGATCATCTTATCCCCAGGCAGGTCTCTACAGAAACCTACAGGATGCAAAGGAACCTCCCATGCTGACTATCCTGCAATGGTAAACAGCAGGTTCCTTAACTTTTTAACTCTGGGGTGTCTTAGTAAACATCCTTTTAATCACCGTGCTATTTTTGGCCATCTGTTACCATCTAATACCTTGTAACCTATGTGAGAGTTTCCCTTTTTCCAAGGGTGAAATTTTTTTAAATGCTCTCTAGCCTCCTTAACTTTAACATACTGTAACAGTTTGACAATAGTAGTATTTTTAGCATGCAGTATACCCCAGTTAATACTGTTAATAGATCTAGCTGCATCAATACAAGAAAAGTCCCTTCAGCCTCATAGGCTTCTTCTTGCTTGCTTGGAGTCTTCAACCCCAGCACAATATCACTAGGCACAGTCTTACCTGGGGTCTCACATTCAAGTTCCATACTTGCATCTCCGACCTCCAACAGGTAACATCCTGGGAACACAGGAAACAAAGGAATATCCTGCTCAGTCAGGGGGTCCTCCTCAAGCTGAGCCCACGAAAAATCCTCCTCTGACTCTTTGTCCAAGCTCTCCAGCAGGATCCTCTTGAGCACCTGGCACCAGTGTTCCACCTCTCTGCATAGTCAGTCTGCCTCCAGCCATTGCCCACTCATCCAGTGGACCATCCTCATCAGGGTCGCCACCTCCGGGGTGTTGACTCTCGCACCACCAATCTGTCTCGACCTGCATCTCTTTGTCGTCTTCAGGCTTCGCCTTCCTCTGATTTCCCAAGTCCAGTCCAGGCAGCAGTTTCTCTCCATCTGTCAGCCATAGTTCTGGGCCAAACTCCACAGACTTTCTTCTCCAGCAGCTCCTGGTGCATCAGTCCACCTGGGATATCTGGGCGATATCCACCAGAAAACGTCCCTCTTCGACCAATCCAGACACTTCCAGCAAGTTATCCCACTGCTAACACCAAGTCTGTGGAGGGGTTGTGGGATAACAGATGGACCAGATACCGTACTTCAGGTTCAACACACAATCTCTGTGTGATGTTTATTCAGAATACAAGTAATAAGCTTCTGTAATGCCATATTCCTTCTTCAGTACATCAGTTTGCTACAACAAACTATGAATGTCCTTTCTCTGCACTTAGCCAGCACCTACTGACACTGATCTCTTATCTAATTCACTAGTTGAGATGTAGCAACCACCCCTATGCAAGCCATATCTGCTTGGGTAGTGGGGGCCCAAAAAGAAGGAAAACAAAACAAGCTATAAACAAAGAACCTCAGTGCAGAATCACTGAAAGAACAGTTACACCAAAGGGCATTTGCAACAAATCAAGTTTCAAAGAAATACATCATACATACTTCCATAATGCAATGCATCATGGGATATATGCAAATCACAATGACATTTCTTACTTGTTAAGTTTACAATTTACATGTATTTTAAATAGTACAACTAGCTTAATTTCTATAATAGTCACCTAGTACTTTTTACCATTATCAAAACACCAAGTGCCATGGTATTTTAAACATTTACAGATTTCATAAACATAAGGTATATACATTAAGGTATTTTATAATATAGTGCTATTACATGCTAAATCCAACAACAATAAAAACAACCTTTTTAACATATACTTGGAGGTCACCACAATAACCTCCCTGTACAAGGACCTGAGAGGGAAAAATGAAAATTAAAGAGGACACTGTAGCATAGTCAAGAGAGGGAGAAGGGGGTGCCCACAGGTGGCCAACCTTATGGACTAGAAATAGTAAATGATAGATTAGACTTAGAAATAGAAGAACTGTTGCAACAGATTTAAGAAAAGGTCAGTCCTCAAGAGTGGCAGGAGCTCCCCATCACAGTTCTCCTTCATATTTCTTACCCATCCTCACAATCTACTCTTCCGTAGAGCTTAGTATTGTCAACAAAGAGGCAGCTCTTTCCCTAGATCCCCACTCCAATATCACAGATAAAGATATTGAACGGGACCAGACCCAAGACTAATCCCCGTGGCACACCACTTGTGAGCTCCCCAACCTCTGAGTGTCCACCAATAAAGACAACCCTGTGGGTTCTGTCACTTCAACAATTTCGTACCAATCTTCTGATCTTTTCCCCACTCCCAGGTCATCCAACCTTTTCAGCCAACTGTCCATATGGAAAAGAGTCAAAGGCTTTGTTGAAGTCAAGGTATAGTATGCCCTCCACCTGACTCTTGTTCACAATGTTTGTCACACAATCGAAGAAGTCAATAAGGTTCATCTGACATGACCTCCTTCCAGTGAACCGCTGGTTTCTGATATCCTGAAATCAGTTTGCCTCTAGGAACCTCACTAGTTCAAGTTCAAGTTCCATTTTATTGTGTGACAAACAACATTGTCATTACAAATTACATATAATAGTATTACATAATAAAATATACAATACATGTCATTATAATTATTAAATTAACACAAATAAAACCATTCAGTTGTGAAGAATGTCAATTTAGAGGCCATAACATTATTATATTTATTGCACGTTCCCTAGCTATTTTCTTTATAAGTAGAGGTATCATAGTCATCATCCCTGCCCATGGAGTATATTCAACTTCCTATCAATTGTTACTCTGCCTCCTAAATACTCCCTTTTATTAACTAGTGTCTTCTCTAATTATCTTGATTATTTATTTAGTTATTTAGTTTTTGTTGACCAGGTAAGTACACTAGACAAATCCTGCCTATTTTCAGGCACGACCCGGGAGAGGGGGATACTGATGAATGCCAACTGACCCTGAGCCAGATTAAGCTGTTTGTGGTATTTTTAGTGAATGAGGGAAATTTGGCCAGGACACTGGGGAAATTCTCCTGCTTGTTGTCAGTAAGGGGAACTGCTGGCCGTCATTATGGCCACTCTGCAGAAGTCGGTGGAAGGTATGGATGTGTGTGAACCAGGGGAGCGAGCCTCCTCCCCTGGGCTCGAAAACCTAGAGGCTTCTTTTACTTTGCGAGATGGATATCTGTTTACTACTGAGGAGATGACTGCTTTTCACGCTGCTATGTTTTCGTCTGAAGGAACTACTCAGGTTTCTACACCTGAACTTCAGGTAAGTACAACTGATTTACAAGCTAAAAATTCCAAACCTTTGTTCCCTCCTGCTTTTCTTAATAATGACACTGGCAATATTGATTCTTTTTCTGCTAAATCCGACGCACTAGACTCGGGCTAGGCTGACAGCTCTGTCAAACATGATGACGCAGCATCAAACGGCAGTGCCGCCTTGGTCTTTGGAAATTTCTCCTGTCAAAATTCCTCAGAGAAAAAGCTTGACTGTGGGGCAAAATTGGCTGGCAGTGGAGTCGCTACAAGCAGCGAGTGCCAAAAGCCGATCCCCTGTCAGAAAACTGTCTCTGCTGAAACTATTTCAGAAGTTACACAAGGTCAGTCTTTGCGGTCAGATTTCTTTTCTCCAAAGTCTATACCGATTGTCAGTAGGCCACCTGACAACAAGCAAACAAAGCTCTTCACGATTGGTTCTAGCTGTACTGTGGTTAAGGGAACAAGGGCGCAAGGTGCAGTTTGCAGTATCTTGCAGGAGGAGCTGGTTTATCAGACTGACACTTCTAATCAAGCTCACGCTACTACTTTTTCATTCACAACAAAAACCAAGCTTTCCCCAGACATTATAAAAATTAAAAGAGCAGCATTGACAGCAGCTAATCACAATTTGTTTGTAAAAACCCAGGCACAGTATCCTGATGACATTTCTAAGATTGCTCAGAATTCGCCTACTTCAAAACTTATTCAGCAAGCCTTTTCTCTCCCCTCTAAAGTTATAGATAATGCTAATGATTGGGCCCCTGAGAAATCCTTACTGGAGTCAGGTTGGAAATTGGGCCCCACAGGAATATGGATCCCAGATCCTGACTGGACTTCGGTTTCTCCCCTTTCTTCAAACCCCGCGGAATGGTCTCCTGCTATTAAGGCAAGGCAAGTGGCAAGGCAAGTTTATTTAAAAGACGCCCAATCCCAGAGGCTCTGGGCGCTGTACAAATTTTAAAAGCATTTAACATAATCATTCATACAAAAATAAAATAATAATTCACAACTACAAATTAAATCATGCCCATCTCCAAGTCTTTAGGAACTAAACCTGACCTTATGATAGAATCATCCCCCTCAAAGCCAGAATTAGTGTCTGATAATCCGCCGGGGGAGAAGGACTTAAAGGATGCTTCTGAGGCTCCCGCACACCCTAGGCCTCTCCTGTCTGACCTTTTCTCACAAAATCATAAAGAAGCAGCCCCCCGAAGGAACGCTGTGTGGATACAATATAAAGGGGGACTGGCCAAGTGGCCTGACCGGGTATATGTGGGGAAACTTCTTTTAAAAGAATCCTTACAGTTTTCCCCTAAAGATGTCTTTGCCTTTATTAACATTTCAGGGGAGGACAATTATGATGTCAGTTTTAGATCTGCCTTTTTGTTAGACTTATTTTGGCAAAGATATAATCAGCTGAAATTTTCCCCATTGTGGTCTCCCTTTCTTGTTACCCCTCTAACTCCATTGTTGACTAAATATGTATCTGTGATGTTTAGAAATGAGGGGGTTCACATTGAAGACATCACTTATTGGCTTTCTCAGAAGTGTGATGTCTTGAGCGCTCCCGAGGCTATGTTAGATACTGAATTATTTTGGAATGGTAGCTGGAAGTACAAGGTGAAACTGCGGCAGATTAATAATGAGGTTAATCATATTCCTAACTCTTTTACATTAGGAAGAGATAGGGGTGTGTGTTTTTATGCAGGGCAGCCCCGTGCCTGCTATAAGTGTGGGGTTAGGACACATCTCTCCAGTTCTTGTGACTCCACTAGGTGTGAAATTTGTGGTGAGCTTGGGCATGGTAGTTTTCAGTGTTCTAATTTAGTTAAATGTGATTTATGTGAAGAATTGGGGCGTGGGTACAGGGATTGCCCCTGGGCTGCTTCTAACAAAGCATTAGTTATTAGTCCTGAGTTATTGATTCATAAAGCTCAGGATGAAGCTCTTTCAAAAAGTCAGAAGCAAAGGCCTTACTCCGCTCCCTCAGGGAAGGCAGCAGCTGCTGGGGACAAAGATGTTCCAGGTCCTGACCCTCCTCCTAGGTCTGAAGCAGAAGCAGTCCCCCCTGACCCCTTTAACAATAATGATTTTCCTCCTGTTTGTTACCAGGAACCTGTGCAAACAAAACCTCTCAGTTCTGGCTCAACTGAGAAAAGGGTTACCAGGAGCTCTAAGCCCCCCCTTGTAACCCCCCCAATCTCTCTGGAAGCTCCTACTTTTGAAATGGAAAATTCATATGCTATTCTTGACACTGTAGAAGGTGACTCTGACATGAATACTGGTACCCCTGTTCTTTCCCAATCTTCAGAGAGTAAACCCTTTCCAACTGACTATAAAGGGAAAAAAAAGAAAAAAAGAAAAAAAACCTAAATGTTTGTGGCCACTCTTTGTATTGGGTCCCTAAACTGTAGTAGTCTTATGAATACATTCAAAAGGACTGCTCTTTTCCATTTTCTTCACCAGTCTAGCCTTGATATTTGTTTTTCACAGGAAACATGGGTTTCCACTTTGGATCAACGTCGTTTTTTAACCTCAGAGTGGATTTGGGGACCATCTTATTGGTCTTTCGGCCTAGACAGAGCTGATGGTATAGGGATTCTTTTTGGATCCTTTGATTTCACACTTAGGAAATTAATTGATCTTATACCTGGGAGGTTTTTATAATTGATGGGCTTTGGAAACTAGCTGACTTTCGATTTATAGTAGCTTATGTACCTCAGACAAAAGCAGGAAGGGTTAACATGTGTAACACCCTCTGACCCTTCCTGGCCACTACTTGCTATATTATCCTGGGAGGTGACTTTAACTGTGAGATTTCAGGTTTTAGAAGAGGTCAAGCAGGTAAGAAAAAATATTGCAATATGATAGCACTAGAAAGAGTCATTAACCTTGCAGGATTAAGGAACGGCAGGAGTTATCAGACTGAGGGGTTGACTTATACCTTCAGAAAAGGGATTTTGACATCTACTATTGATTACATTTTTTTCTCAAAAAATCTTTCCCCTCCTGTTCATAAAACCCTTAGTACTGAATTTTCCGACCACTTGCTTATTACTATTTCCTTTGGTGTTTTCCCCCCAAAAATTATGAATAAAAATAGATGGAAACTTAATACTTCAGTCTTACAGGACCCCTGGGTTGTGAAAGGTATATCCTCTTTACTGTGGGCCCGAACATCTGTTCTAGATCTATATGATGACTTATGGGAGTGGTGGGAGGATACTAAACATGATGTTAGGAATTTTTTTCAGAACTATGGGAAACAAAGGTTACTGCTAAATTCTTGCAATATTTAACTTTACGGAAAAAACTTCAGGGGTTGTTTTCTGATGCTAACACTTCTAGAAGTGATTTTTCTGCACAAATACATCACATTAAGTTAGCAATGAGAGATTGCCAATATGATAGAGCACAGACATTGCGTTCAGAACTTTCCTTTGGAACCCAACAAAGCCCAATAGGTGATCCCTTTGAGGCCTTTAAAGAAAAGATCAGCTCCTCAGGTTTGGAGGTTTTACAAAATAGGGCAGGGAAGCTTAAAACTTCCCAGATAGACTTATTTACTATTATTCAGAATCATATAAGGGAACAGGAGGGTTTGGATGTTCCACATAGATATATTCAGAGATTTTTTCAGGATTTTAACATTCCCGGCCGAGATCTATATAACTTAGCTGATCCTATATCAGGACAAGAGATTCTTAAAGTTCTATCTTCCTTAAAGTTAGGGGTTTCTCCAGATTTAGAAGGTCTATCTTATGAATTTTACAAATATTTCTGTGACATCTTGGCTCCTTGTCTCGAAAAAGTATTTTCTTTTCTCCACAATGTCCACTGCTTTCCCTTATTGGTGTATATTTATAAGGGAGGGGATAGAACTAAATTAAGTAACTGGATACCGATCACTATTTTAAATTCTGATTTCAAGATATTGTCTCAAGTATTAAATAATAGACTGAGAACCGTCTCTAGTAATTTATTATATCCTCTCCAGTTTTGTGGCATTCCAAACAGGAGAATTCTGTCTGCCCTAGTTATTATTAGGGAAATAATTGAATTTTCAAATAGGTCTCCATATTGGCATTGCATTCTGTCTTTAGACCAAAATAAGGCCTTTGATAGGGTGTATCGACCATATTTATTTGCTGTGTTAGAAAAATATGGTGTCCCCCATGACTTTATTCACTGGATTAAGTTAATGTATGATAAGGTTATAGTTTATCCCATTATTAAGGGGCAGTTTTCCCTCCCAATTTCAGTTAATTTTGGAGTATGGCAGGGCTGCCCCTTAAGCCCTTTATTATATGCATTTTCTCTTGACCCTTTACTCCAGAGTTTGGACCAAATGGATGCCCTGCCAGGAATTTCTGGGAATTTGCAGGAAGATACTGTGGTTGTTTAAGCCTTTGCAGATGATATTTGTATTTTTTTGACTGATGTGGTCCAAATTTCTACTGTTCTAGATTGTATTGGTAGATATGAGAAGGTCTCAAATTCTAAAATCAATATCGGGAAATCAGAAGGCCTACTTTTAGGGCCTGTAACCCAAGATCAGTTTACTGTATCTGGTATTATTATTTCCTCTACTCCATGTAAGATATTAGGAATAATTTTTGGACTTCAGAATCTCCTATTGGAAAACTGGGAATTAGCCTTGAAAAAAACAGAAACAAAGGTTCAGAGGTGGAAGGGGTGGAGACTGTCAAAAAAGAAAATAATTTTTGTCATTAAGAAATTCATTATTCCTGGGTTGTTATATATTGCCATGTTATATCCCCCTCCATTAGCCTTAGAAACTCACCTGTATGCTTGTTTCTTCTCCATGCTTTGGGGTAGTAGGCTTAACCCTATTAAATGGTGTTATACCTATCTCCCTATTTCTCAGGGTGGGTTAGGTATGGTGGACCCTCTCATTTTCTTTTATGTCCTCTTTCTTTTCCAGAATTTTTAATTTAACCCCCTCTACCCTGTGGTGGTACAACAATTGTGGGAACTGAATAATTTCAAATTTTTTCTTGAAGTATGGGTGCACCCACCTCCGGTCCCTAAGGTGTATATATCCCATTATTTTTTAAACCTTGTGCCCAGAAGTTATTCAAGTGGTCTATTTCTTCTCAGTGTAAAAAGATAATATAGGTACTGGATTATATAATTTTATTCTTGGAAAATTTATCCAAGTGAACCTGAGTTTGTTAATTGTACCCTCCTTGTAAAGTTATGTCATTAAACAACTGAATTACCCTAGGATCCCTACCCAGATGTGGGAGGTGTTATGGCTTTCGGTTTATGGAAGATTAAATGTTAAAGGGAATGCGAAACAAAAGATGATAAGTGAGAGATACTGTCCCTATTCCCAGTGTCAGGCTATGGAGGAAACCATGGATCATTTTCTTTTCCAATGTTCTTATGCTGCAGGGTTATGGCACTTTTTAAGTATCAAATTACAGTTTCAATGGCTGCAAACGCTAGATTATCAGACTCTGATTTTAGGTTTTTTCCCCCACCTTCTTTCCTCATTTGATTGGGGTACATTAGCTGTGTTTTTTTGTTGTTTAAAGTACTATTTATGGCAGGCCAGATGTCAGTGGGTGCTGCAGCAAAAATGTATGTCATACGAGACTTTTTTTGTGATCATAATGGAAGCTATGAAATCAGTTTATATGAAAGATAAAGGTTTTGGTACTTCCGGGAAAGTATTTAAATGGTGGAGAGGGTTACAAGTTTTCATTAAATATAAATAAAGGGATTCCTGAGAGATAATTCATATTACAAAAATGATGTAGATTGAATGTTTTGATTTTGTATTATGACTGTATAATTATATGCTGACCTTATGTTTCTTTGATGTATTTTCAACAAAAACTCCCCTACTTTTTTCGCTAAGTGCCATGGGATCTTTAACATCCACCTGAACTACCACCAATCCAGGCAGATGGGACCTCGGTTTAACGTCTCATCCGAAAGATGACACCTCAGAAGTGCAGCACCCCTCTCATGCTGCACTACGGTGTCAGTATTGGGATATTAACCCAAGTGCCAGATGTGGGAACTGTGTAACCCACAGCCCTCTGATCTCCCGGCTTCAGAGGCGAGTGTGCCACCTACTGAGCCACTGACACTGACTTATCAGGGAGTATATGTAGTTTTGCCCACTCAATAACATTACACATCTTTGCAATCTTGTCCAGAATTTCTTCCTCATTTGATTTTGACAGGTAATTCAGTTGATAGCTGGGTTCCATGTCTAAATCAGCCAATATTTCCCCCAGATACATATTTCATTCATGACTATATAAAGGACATAGTATTATTAAGTGAAGTGGATTATTCTCACCCAGTCAGCATTTACATACTGCGGTCATTTGTTTACTGCATAATTCTCTCAGTCTCTGTGAGTCATTATATTCAAATCTGAATTTGGTAACAATTTTCCTTTTGTCTGGTTCTTTTATTTTAGACAAGTATGGTTCCATTCCAAATACTCGCTTTCTGTTATTGGCCAACCATTTACTTATTTTTAAGTTTCTACTTAACTCCATTTCCTTTTGTATATGAATATCTTTAATTTTATTTTTTATTTGCTGTTCAATATATTCCATAGGTTTAATCAAACTTTCTGGTAAAAATGCCAGCAAGCCATTTGGTTTTATTATTTTTTCTAGTATGTGCAGACTGGAGAAGGTCTATCCCTTTTGACTATATGCAATGGTTTCCTCTAGGCATAAATGGGGTAATCTTAACTCTTTCATATTGTAAACTTTTACCCAATATGTACGTAATCTTTGTTCAATATGACATCTTATTGATAATTTGTCAAGCTCTAACCTTACTAGAGTTGAGGAAGCCCCCATAGGTAGTCCCAATAATCTCTTAGAAAATGTATTCATTACTACTGCAACTGAATCTAGGCTACCCAATCCCCATAGTTCTGTCCCATACAAGATTTGTGATTTGATTTTGGCATTAAGAGCCCTAACACAACCTTTAATATATTGTCCACCATACTTATATGCAAATCTTTCTACAGTTGGAGTAACCCAAGGGGGCATGGCCTGAACTGAAGAAGATGGCAGCTTAAACTGGTAGCTCTCTATGCTCAGGCACAAATCCAAACTTAAACACCTTCCTCAATAGCTTATTCATCATGGAAACCAACAAACCAGGCTGTACAATTGATAAGCCACAAACAGACTTAAGCCTTACCTTACTAGATTGGGTAGTTTGGGAGATAGCGCAACCAGAAGGGAGGACTTGGAAGTGGCCTGTGATTCCTTCAGATCCCCAGCATGGCAGTGGCAGCATTGCAGCAGGGGGAACCAGTCCTGAAATAAATTAGAGACATGTTTGAGGCAATGATTGCAAAAATGGATAAACTAGAAGTAGTGGCACAAAACAACTCCTCAGACATCATTGATCTTTTGCAGCAGACTAGTGTCATGAAGCAGCACTTTGTGGATCAGGAGGAAACCATCCATTGCATAGACGCCAGGCTCGGTGATCAGGACAAGGCCCTACACCAAATGTGGAATCATACCGAAGATCTTGAAAACCACAGCCGTAGAAACAACTTGCAGCTGGTTGGGTTCTCTGAAGGGGCTGAGGGTCCCAACATGATTCTCTTTCTTCAAAATGAATTGCCAGGTCTCCTGGTGTGGCAGGGGCAGGGGTGCTTGGAGATTGATCATGCCCATAGGTCTCTAGCCCCTCGTCCACCTCCTGGGGGCAGACCCAGACCAATTCTTGCCCGATTCCTGTGCTTCAGGGACAGGGAAGCTATCCTGCTGAGCGCAAGGTTGAAGGGAGTGCTACAGTGGAGAAGTGAAAAAATCCAGATTTTTGCTGATTTTTCTCAGGAACTCTTGGCCCACCAGAGGGACTTCACCCTCTCCTGGAGATCCTGCACAAAGCTGTGGATCAAATACGCCCTGCGGTACCCCATGACACTCTGCATCATGATTAATGGGACTCCCAGAATTTTCGAAACTCTTCAGGTGGCTGAAACATTCCTCCATGCACATGCTCCTAAACTCAACTGGGGCAAACTGAATGACACCCTCACACCAAACAATCAAGGGTGCCACACTGAGCTCATGAACTGTACACCACAGGAGGGGAGCAACCAGGCCCAGTCTCGGCCTCTGCTGGAGTAGACATCTCCCAAACCTCTTCTGACCCCTGTCCCTCCTAAGGTAAAGTGGAACCTCAAGAACCGAAAGATCCAGGCACTGGAGGGCACCCACCTGGATAAGTCACCTAGGCTCCACTCCCAGAGTTGCAACAGGAGCCAGGAGTCAGCAGACTCACATGAAACCCCAGACATTCCTCCTGGCTTGAATAGATTCAGACCCCTGATGGATTTACCCGTGGAGGGTCTGAGGTGGTCGCCTGAAGATAGAGCCATTCTGGCGATCCTGAATTCCTGACTGGGGTCCTCCTCTTGGGCGGATGACAGTGTAGTTCCCCTGGCTCTTATATCTTCTGTGGGAGAGGGCCATGATATTGGCCTAATGGCCACTCCACCAGTGTTGGGCCATGAGGCTGCAGGAGCCTGTCCCACTGGAGGCTAAGCCTCCCCCTGTTGATTATGCTTCCCAGCTGACTGGGAATTGATCACAGACCCCAGTGATACCCTCTGAAGGAAGCATACAGGTACCCAGGAGGGCTGGGGGAGTCAATTGTTTAAGCAGCATGGTTAACACATTGCAGATTAAGGTTTAAAGAACCCCCCCCCCTCTTTTGAGATTGGTACAGTCTTGACTGCAGGGCACAGCCATTTTGACGTACGGCAAATCCCCAATGCAAGCAGGTGCCTTAAAGGGGCCAGCATATCTTTTATTGTTTGTTGGTGCAGAATCACGTTTTCAGCCACTATTCTGTTCCACCACCTCTACTCCCCACTACCTCCCCCATGTGGTTAAGTCTGGCCATAAGTGGGTAAGGGCTTAGTGGAGTCAGGCTTGGAGAAATAATACATTAAGAATGCAAAATGAAAAACATCATGAGCCTGCCAGCACTCAGAGCTCTTAGACAAGGGGGTAACATGTAAAGGGGGAAGACATGGGGGTGCAAGTCAGCAGCTAAGACCATATCCTGCTTGTCCAGAGTTTGATCATGCCTGACTTCCCTGTACCCCAGCACCCATGATGCCAGGGATTGGCATAAACTTTTGTTTTCCTGTTTCTCTATTAAAGGGATGAGCAGTTGCTCTCCCCTACTTACTCTAGAGCTCACCCACAAAGGTTAGCTTTTCAGGGTGCAGAGACACAGCCAGTGGTCTGTTTAGGAGATAGACACCACCTACCCCGGCGACCAGCACCTGAGTCTGGGCTATTGACTAGCCAACAACCAAAGGTGTTAGCCAGTCTTACTGAAGTAGAATAGGTGTCATATTTCACTGGCTGCATTCTGTGTTTTTTCTTAGTCTTAGAGTTACTGTTGTTTATTGTGTGTTTTTGAACTATATATATATTTTCTTGTTAAAGTGTTCTATAGCATTTGGGAAGGTTTGGCACTAGACAGTAGCTTCGTGTGGATACAGAGAGACTCCAAATCATTCACGGGAGGGTCAGTACACCACAGAGGACAGCGGGTGCATACCTGCATGACCCACATATATACGTCTAATTGATTACACTGTCACTTCCCTGATGGAGGTCAACTTGATCTCCTGGAACATAAGAGGCCTCAATTACCCTGTTAAATGGAAAAAGGTCCTAACTCAGCTAAAAAAATTGAGACCCCAGGTGGCCTTCCTCCAGGAGACCAAGCTTGCCCTGGGGGAAGCGCAAAAACTAAAACAAGGATGGGCAGTTAGGGAGGTGCACAGCACTGCACCATTGCACAAATGAGGGGTCTCTATTCTGTGGCACAAGAACATCACCTGGAAGATCAGCAGGTCTCAGAAAGACAAAGAGGGGAGGTGGGTGATGGTGGAAATGGCTACTCCCCAGGGCTTCTTGATTCTACTTCACATTTATACTCCGAATCATGATGCCCCAGAGTATTTCCACCAGCTCAGCCAGTTCCTTTTGCATTTTAATGTACATCAGGGTCCAGTAATGCTCGGGGGAGACTTCAGCCTCACACTAGATCCCTTGGTAGACAGGAGCAGGGGAGGTTTGGAACCCCATAGACAGGCCGCTAAAGCGGTCTGAGGCCTAATGGATGAACACGCTCTTTTGGATACGTGGCACACAAAACACCCTGGGGTGCATGATTATACCTGTTTTTCTTCCTCCTATGGGTCCTCGAGCAGAACTGACCTATGGCTTACTTCCTGTGCACTTTATCACATGGTAAGCAAGATATAAACCCATCAGACAGTGATTTCTGACCACTCCCGCTGGAAATTAGGTTGGAGTGGAGCCCAGAAGAACTTCCAATCTCCTTCTGGAGGCTCAACATATTCCTGCTAGAAAACCCCAGTTTCAGAACTGGATCATCCAGGAATCTGGGGAATACTGGAGCACCAAGGACAATGGTGACATATCTGACTCCACCCTATGGGAGGCATATAAGGCCACCATAAGAGGTTACAGTATCTCCTATGCCTCGGCAAGGATGAAGAAAAGGAAGGTTGAGCAAGCTGAGCTTGAACTCCATCTGGCTGTACTGGAAAATAAGTATAAGAAACTGGCACATATAAACCCACCTCAGTCCCTGATAGCACAAATCACTAGCGTCAGGGTTAACCTGGACCTTCACCTAACTAGACAGGCCGAGTTCAACCTCAGAAGAATCAAACATTCCTATTGGGAGGGAGTGGTAAAGTCCGGCAAACTCCTGGCATATTGCCTTAAGCACAGACAAGCTGCCAGGACTATTCACAGCCTGACATCCAGCGCAGGAGAGCAGGTTACAGCCCAGAAGGATATTAATACAGTCATGACCCAGTTTTATGAATCCCTATACTCCTCTCCAACACCCCCCCAAGCACAGAAAAGATAGAGGGCTTCCTGAATAAGCTCCCTATCCCAAGGCTGGCCACCAGTTTGGTAGCTAAGCTGGAAGAGCCATTTTATGTAGAAGAGGTGACCATGACTATTCACCACATGAACCATAACAAATCACCGGGAAAAGATGTACTGCCGGTTGACTTCTACCAAATCCCTGGACTGGACATGGCAAAATACCTACTCCGAGCATACTCGGACTCCCTTGGAAGAGGTGAACTCCCACCTTCACTGCGGAAGGCAGTGATCACCATCCTTCCTAAGAAAGGTAAAGATTCCCTTAGCCCAGTTAGCAACTGCCCAGTCTCTCTCATTAACATGGATGCCAAGGTATTGGTGAAGATCTTGGCCTCCTGTCTAGAGCCCCTCCTGCCTGGCCTGATCCATCCGGCCCAGGTGGGGTTTATTAAAAGCAGACTTGGTTTGAACCATCATAGAACTCTGGCCAATATAATGCACAATACCCAGAAACCTGTTACCCCAGTGGCAGCACTTGCCATAGACTTTGAAAAAGCCTTCGACAGTGCCAAATGGAATTACTTGATGTGTACACTTGAGACCATGGGAGTGGGAAACCACTTCAGGAGTTGGGTCTGTTTTCTTTACAAATCCCCTATGGCATCAGTCCTTATGAATAGGATGGTCTCTTCCCCATTCCAGCTGCAAAAAGGCATGAGGCAGGGCTGCCCCCTCTCCCCTCTGCTGTTCGTCATGGCAATTGAGCACTTAGCTGCAACCATCAGGGAAGCCAAAGAGATACAAGGCATACTGGTGGGGAATACCACGCTGAAGACCTTCTTATATGCTGTTGACTTGCTCATAACAGCAAAATACAACCCCCAAACCCTAAAGAAAATCTTAAAAGTCCCAGCTAGCTTCTCTAATGTGTCTGGTCTTAAAGTGACCAGACCAAGACCGAGGTCCTGCCTCTGAATTGAGCCTGCACCTCTCAAGCAGCCTCACATCTAGGCTCAAGATGGTCTTCGGAGGGCATTAAGTATTTGGGGGTAGTAATTTATCCAGATCCAACAAAACAGATCACCGTCAATTTTAAGCCTATACTGGATAGCACGAGGAATGACCTGGATCACAGGAAGCCACTTCAGCTCTCCCTAGCAGGAAAGATTGACTCTATTAAATTAACGATCGCCCCCAAATTCCTGTGTTTTCTGGCTCCCACACCTCTGACCATCCCTCAGAAATGGTTCCACAAAATAGTTCAAGTGTTGGGATGCCTTCTGTGGGAGGGATGCCCCCCTTGATTCATCAGACAAAAACTAAAACAGCACTGGAGTAGAAGGGGATGGATCCTCCCCTGGTTCCAGGGCTACCACATGGCATTTGTTACTGCACAGACAACTAAATGGTTTTCATGCAAAAAGGCAAATTCCCCGATCTGGGTGGGTCTTGAGGCAGACATGATGGGATCCCCCACCCTGGATGTGGTGCTCTATGCCCCCAGGAGACTGCCAGGATCTGAACCACCCCCAATTCTGCTGTCCCTTGTATACTGGAGTAAGGTGCACAAACTACTCCAGCTCTCTTTCACTCTATGGGCACATATGCCATTATGGAACAACCAAGCAGTGAGGGTGGGGGGAAAGTCCTATCTACTGGAAACTCTGGGAGGCACAAGGGATTCATAAAGTGCAAGACCTCCTGGTACCAGGTACTTCTATGGTTGACACATTCCAAGTGCTTAAGGAGAAATTCCTGCTGCCAGCTAACCATTTCTGGAGATATCTCCAGGTGAGGGATGCCATGAAACCTCCAGCAGCACACAAGGAAGGTGCTGTCCTGTGGTGACCCACCCCAATCCTAATGGTTAGAACCAGTTTGATAGGGGCAAAGCCAATCTTATATATCAGGCAATGAGGGAGAATTAGCCTGACCCCACCCTACCTGCCCAGACATACTAGAAGCATGAGTTGAGAGCACAGATCTCAGAGGTACAGTGGTCCAACTGCTGGGCCAGGATACACCAGGCCTGCAGAGATGGTAGATCCTGGCTGATCATGAGCAAAACCTTGCTGTGATGGTACTATACATCAGCTAAATTACACAAGCAGGGTCTCCTCCCAACCGATGAATGTTGGAGATGTGACCCCCTGAGGCCCACCTACACCATGTGCTTTGGAGCTGTCCATCCATACAGCCCTTCTGGCACTCAGTCATTAATATGGCCCAAATGATATTCCCCCACTCTCGATGCCCCTCTCCTCCTTCTGGACTGTACCCCAGAGTCCACTCCCAGACATGACCTTAGAGCACTCTGGACAACAGTAGTGGGAGCGGAGACAAAAAAGCTATTGCTCCAGAGATGTCATTTTGCTAAGTACCCTACCTTGAGAGAGCTGATGGGAAATTTGTCACAGGTTGCTACATATGAAAAGCTGTCTCATTTTGGCAGCAGGTCACTGGACAGGTATGGTTTAATCTGACATCCCTTCCTAGACTCCAAATACTGTCACAACATCCCCCTCCCTTAGTTTACTGTGCAACCCCAGACTCTCAGTAGATTTTGAGATGTAAGGGCCCAGGACCCCAGAACTGAAGGGGGTGGTTATCTTACCCCCAAACAAGGCTCACTCTCTCATGCCCACTGCTGGATAGCTAACTTGCAGGCCCCTCAAGGGGAGGACCGTGGTGGTTGCCATACAGAGAATATACGCTGCACTGGGATTGATTTGTCTGTGGGTACAATCTCCCCCCATGTGGAGGCTACAAAAGTTACCCTACTATATGGCTTGTGTCTCTGTCTCTCTGTTATCTTTCTGTTTATAGTAATGATTTTTTCTGACTCTTGTGTATTCAAACCTTCTGTCTAATGTGCATTTTTGAACAGATGTATCATTTGGAAAACAATAAAAATTTACAACTTCAAAAAAACAGTTTGAGTAAACCTTTTTGCTTTTTCTATTGCATTACTTTTATGTTCATTCCGTTTAGGTTAAATTTGAATGTTGTTCCCAAATAGCAACATTTCTGGACTCTTTCAATCACATGTTTATCACAATTTAGTATTTGATCTGTCCCACTTTTCCTATAAAACTTATTGCATATCATATACTTTGTTTTGTCATAGTTTATTTCCAATGAGGCTTCTAAACATCCTGCCTGAAATTTTTGCAAGCTTCTTTTTATTCCCAAGTAGCTCGTCGAGATTAAAACCACGTCATCTGCAAATGACAGGTAGGGGCAGTGCTTGTCACTCTCTTTTGGCGTGTGTAACTCCAGATCATCTTATTTAAATATAAATTAAATAAAATTGGCAATGGGACACAACCTTGTCTTAAGCCCCAGTTTATACAAAATGTTGTCTTTGTTATATTTTACACAGGTGTTATTGTTAGTATATAAAGTCATTATAATATTTATTATGGAGCACTCAATCCATATTCCTTTAAAACTTGTCAGAGTTTATCCCTTTTTACCCTGTCAAAAGCTGCTCTTAAATCAACGACTATGCAGTACAATTTCTGTTTTTTAATATTGACATATTTATGAATCAAGTGTACTAGCACAAAACATTGGTCAATGGTTGAATGCCCAGGCATAAATCCTGCCTGAGCTTCATCCATTATGTCAAACTCCTGTATCCACTCCATTATTCTTCCATGTAAAATTTTTGTAAAGATATATTGTGTTGTGTCTAATAAATTAATTGGTCTATAATCTTTTGGGTTAGATTTCTCTCTTTTTTTGAAAATTGGTATGATGATGTTTTCTCTCCACGATGGTATTATCTTTCCCATTTGACTATAAAATTATACTTTTTTTTTTTAAAACAAGGGACCCAGAGATTTATATAATTTAGAATTACGTCCACCGGCACACCATCGGGACTCGGTGCTTTATGTCTGTTTGTGTGATTTAGGGCTGCTAAGATCTCTTCTTCCCTTACCTCAGTTTCAAAAGGAATCCATTCCTCTATACCAATATTTTGTGCCAACAATTCTTTATCAAAGAATAAATCCTGAAAATAATTTTCCCACACATGCAGTTCAATATAGTTCTCAATATCTTCTGGGAAAGAATCCCAGCCATAGGCAGCCAATCTCCAATATTTCTTATTATTCCTATTCCATACTGCTGCTTCAAATTCTTTCCATAAAAATCTTCTGTAAGTCTCTCTTTTGGTGTTCAATAAATATTTATATTCCTTCCTTAATTTATTTAAAACGAGATTTTTTGCTTCTGGTTGGATTATTTCTAACTAACCTGCATATTTATTGATTTCCCTTTTTGCCATCTTGCATTCAACATCAAATGACTTACTCCCTATGCTTTATTTTAAATAGGATGTGTTTATTATAACTGCTGCTAATTTCCTCATGATTTCCTCAAAGTCCTCCACTATGTTATTGTCTTGCTTATTACTTAATACATTCTGTACCTGTTCATGTGCGCCACAGTCTATAACAATCTGATTAGAAGAGTTTTCTATTGGTTCCCATTTTATTCCTTTTTTGGTTCTCAGCAAATTACTTCTTGTTTCTTTATACACTCTTTTGGTCCAATTATCTATTTTTAATGCGACAGGGCTGTGTTCACTCTCAGCCCTATTGCCCACTATCATATCTCTAACATCTAGTATTAAATTTAAGCTAATCCAGCAGAGATTAATGTTGGATACCCCTCTGCTTCCCAAATAAGTGTATTATCCTTCATAATCCCTGTTGATCCTTCCATTCAGCAAGATAAAGTTATTGGTTTCCAGTATACTATACAACTTTTTCCCTCTATGATCCCTTGATTTCCTCTTAGTAGTGATAGATTGTTGATTCACCACCTTACATGCCACTTTTAATTCTGGGGTTAAATCCAGGCACTGCCCCGCCCTGACATTAAAGTCCCCCACCAGAATAATACCGCACCTGGATCATTTTGTGTGCAATCCTCAATTACCTTTTCTATTTTGTCTAAAACTCCTATGTTGGAATATTGAGAGCTTACATGGAACCTCACTAGCCCCTCCTTCATAAAGGTCTCTTCTAACTTCCCCACTATGGACTTTCACATATGATGGAGACAAGGTCATTCATGAATAGGGAGATCAATAGTGGGCCCAAAACAGAACCCTGACTTGATGTTTTAAATAAGGTGTTTCGAATGGAAACTGAGATCTATCAGTTAGAACCTTTCCCACCCATTCCTTTCCTATTTCATCTAAACACCAACACCCGAATTTGTGCCCCAAAATCAGTGGTTTATAGTGTTGAGAGCCTTGAAAAAGTCAATATAAATGGCTCCAACTAGCAAATTCTTCTCTATTTCTTGTTGGATTTCATTGGTAACTTTAAAGCAGAGCCCTATTAGTAATATACAAAGGTCTAAAACCAAACGGTTTATTATTTAACAGATCAGTTTTAATCAAAAAGTCACAAAGTATACATACTGTACAGGGGTGCCAGCCAGGATGCAATGTAATGCAGTACCCTGCAGTATTACTGCAGTATAACTGCAACGTGCTGCAGCATGCTGTAGGATGAGTGTAATTCAAGGGCCATTCAGTCAATTATGAGCTCCACAATGGGCATTGAACAGTAAATAAAGATGATGGAGGGGCACCACTACTCCCACTGGGGCAGCCAGGAGGGGTGACTGCCCCCCCAGATGTCCCTTTAGCTCCGCCACTGCAATTAAGCCCTTCTGTCATGCAGTATTTTATGACATGTCATTTACTGCAAGGGTACTGCATTGCCTCTTGGCTTGCTCAACTATACGAGTACAATATGAAGTGCAAACATAGTGCAAAAATCAAGACACCAAATGTAGTAGTCAAAATGCAGTGCCATACAAAAACAGATAAATAAGATACATATATCTAGGCAGCAGTGGATACATTTTTATCCATATGAGTTCTGGTGATCTTTGATGGCCTCACATGTGGCAGAGTGAAGGGTAGCCATGAATGAAATGTCTCTGTGGTCATGGATGAAACATTTACCCAAACACTACCCTTGTTGCATATTCAATTTATGGAATGTAGTTTTTTTTTCCATAAAGGTGCTTACGCTCCTATGTCTGGTGGGAGTGGCTGCATCAGCCCAATCCCCAGCTTCCCCAAGCCGCCTTCCAACCTCCCCCTGCCACACATGTACCTGGTCATAGGTTCTCCCCATGAGTCCTCCTCCCCAGTACATCAAGTCTGAAGCGAACCAGGTCGCAGACCGAGTGGCAGTGCGGGCCTGAAGGCAGCTGAGCTGGGCTTCATTAAGCCCCCCCGATGCACTACTTTTTGCTTTTCTCTTTACCCTGCTGTCAAGGCCCCTGGAATTCTGCGATTCTGTGGTTGTGGAATGAAAACTCTGGCGCAGAGCACTAGGGGTCCTGCCTACTGTGGAGATGCACCCATCTGAAGTTCCCCACAGTCCCCTTCATTCACTTTGACCCTGACACTGTTCTGCCCTCAGCCCTCCACTTGGGGGCAGCCTAGTCTGGGCTAACAAGCATCCCAACCACGAGAGAGAACAGCAGTCCTTCAGACTCTTGATCCTTTCTCACCCCAGCTGACCCCCGATGACCCAAGTCTATTTCTGAACCTGGGTCACTGGCATGGGAAAAGGTAAGGCACACACAGTGCCTCAGTCCTGTTCACCACTGGACCACTCAATGTAATGTATTTTTTTTAGATATTATTTGATTGATTTAAGTGTATATGCTATTGTTGATTTTAAACAAAATACTGTATGTGGAGCTATTTTGTTCATTTGTCACTGTTGTGCTACTGTTTACTGGAACAGGCAGATGCACTTGATGAGGGACTTTTGCTCCACTGTGGTTCCACTTTTGGACTTTGAGCTTCAATCTGGAGATATTGGGTTATTTATGATTATATTTTTGTAGTCCTACATCTCAGACTCTGTTTATGCTTTCAGTATCACGTTAAGAAGTCATGTTTATAGTATACTGTTCTCTTTAAAACTAGATCCTCTGATCTTTAAACCCTGATTTCTTTGCATGGCTATTTAAAATGTTAATCTGTTTTGTTATGTGTACACCCTTATGTCTTTGAATATGTTTCATTTCATTTGGAGATACAAACAACAACAAATATTTTTAACTTGCATGTTTTGCCCTGTCTTTTTAATGCTGTAGTTTTTTTTTTTGTGGGCTAATACTAGGACTGAATCATTACTAATTGAAGAGGCATTGTTCCCACTAGGAGAACAGTAGATTTAGTAGTTGCCGTATTGGTCCTTGCAAGAATAGATCCAGAAGCAAATGATTTGATACCTTTTAATGGACCAACATAGATGTAACAAGAACAAAGTGCTCTAGCTTTCGGACCAACCAGTCCTTCTTCAGAAGCTCATGGCAGTTGTTTGGAAAATACAATACTTATAACAGCTAGATAATGCAGAGAAAAACAGAAAAAATCCCCATTGGTTTAAAATACTCATTAAAAAAAACAGATGATGTCAGACAAGTTTAACAGTACAATACTGCCTCAGTCGAATGAACCTTGGGTTCAGATGTTCCTAGTGCAAGACACATATAAGGAATCCTACTGCACATAAATTTAATTGACATAAGATAACACTGCAGAAGCAGATAACTCCCAAATCAAGCCATGAGTGTCACAGTCAGTATAAGGATCTGATTACTGAAAGGCAACCCCCACCCAGCTTAAAGACAAACTAGAGATAGTTATAGGGCTCATGAAATTACAATGTATGCATTAAAGCAAGAATTACCAATAAAGTTGTCTAAAAACTTCAGTGCTCACTGTGTGATGTGTAAAACCTAGCTGGACTTGCCACCCAGCTGTATTCTCAAGCTAAATAAAGGCCCAAGAGATTACAAAAACCTCAGGACTATATACATGATAATTAAAATATAAATAGATAATATTAGTGTTAAGCAAAAACTCTAGTCGAGGAACCTCAAGGAGTTCAGACCATGCAGCCTGATATGTACTGATGTCAATATATACTGAGAATGTAGCAACTTCATGTACCACAAGTGTCTAGGGAATCTGAAAAAGAGATAAAATGTAATTTATCTCCTCCTGTTCATACAAACAATACAACCTAACCCACCCACATCACAATAATGTGGGTGAGGAGATCATAAGCAAACGAGATGTAGTCTCTCTCTCTCTATCCCCACCCTCCTTTTCTCTCTCTCTCTCTCTCTCTCTCTCCCACAGACAGACCCACACACACACACACACACACACACACACTCTCAATCCTTCTCCTAGTGAACCTATATTAACTTCAGTCGCTGTAATTGTTCCCTCAAGTGGACGTAACAAAAAACTAGACAATTATATTAATTGTTTCCGCCAACAAGTCAGTGGTCAGATCCTTACCAGGCAAAAACAAACCCATTATAACCTCTCTCCACTGGAACGGCGAGCTATAGGGACACTGAAATCAAACCACAACATTGTCATCAAAAAAGCTGATAAAGGTTCTGCAGTGGTGATTTTAAACAGAGAGGATTATATTACTGAAGCTAATAGACAGCTAACAGATCTTACATACTACAGAGAACTGGAGAGTGACCCCACTACAAGATATAAAGATGAACTATGTGACTTAATTAAAACTTTTCCTGACCATGTCCAAAATAAACTAGTTCACCTCATTCCTGCTGACCAAAGCCAGGGACATTCTACATGCTGCCTAAAATACATAAACCTGGCAATCCAGGAGACCCATAGTCTCTGGTAATGGTACCCTGACTGAGGGGATCTCAGGTTTGTAGAGACCATTTTGAAACCGCTGGTTATGGAAAGAGACAGTTATATCCAGGACACTACACACTTGTTGCGTGACTTTCTGGTTATAAGGATTTACCACCTGATGCCATTTTAGTGACAATGGATGTAACATCCCTCTACACTAATATTCCACACACAGATGGCATTGCAGCATGCCTTAAATACATACATGAGAAAGGACCTGACCAAAACATCAACCCTGGAGTGGTGGGGGAACTTATGGAATTCATTTTGACACATAACAACTTCAACTTCAATGGTAAACATTACGTTCAAACTATGGGAACAGCAATGGGCACCAAAATGGCTCCACAGTATGCTAACCTCTTTATGACTGACTTGGAGGAGGATTTTTTAAGGCAGTATCCCCACAAACCACTGGCTTATTTCCGTTACATTGATGATTTGTTTATCATCTGGACGGAAGGCACAGATGCACTCAAAGATTTTCATCACAAACTTAATAATCTCCACCCTACTATAAAGCTTACCTTGGAGTACTCTACCACCAAGGTTAACTTTCTGGACACCACAGTCATCATTAAGGATGGAACCTTACATACATGTATTTACAGGAAGCCAACAGACAGACAGAGATACCTGCACAGGAAAAGTAATCACCCTAACCATACAAAAATCTATCATATACAGTCAAGCCTTCGTTGTCAACGTATTTGTTCAAATGAGGATGACAGAGATACACATTTGGCTATGTTGAAAAACACCTTTATGGAGCAGGACACTCTTCCAGGGAAATTGACAGGATAACAGAGCAGACAGCAAGTACCAAGACAACAACTACTTCAATATAAAGAAAGACAGCTACAGAAAGAATACCCTTGGTAGTCACATATCATCAGACCTTGAGCGTCTGCGTAAGATTATTAAAGATCTCCACCCAATATTTAGTGAGGATGACACCTTAATTGTATTTTCAGGAACTCCCACTACTATCTTTTAAACAACCGCCAAATTTATCCAGCCTAATTATTAGGAGAAAACTTTCACGGAACAGAATACCATGTCACACAATGGCACACGACCCTGCAATCAACGCCCCTGCAAGACCGTAGGCTCATTTCTACCTCAGACTGTGTGGTTACATCACAAAACAGACAATTCCAGGTGCATGGGAGTTATACATGCAAGTCACGATATGTTGTTTATTTCATTCAGTGCAAGAGATGTCCACAAACAGGTTATGTGGGAGAGACGCCAACAGCTCTGCACTAGGATGAACTCACACAGACATACTATTACAGCAAGGAAGACTGACAAACCAGTGGGGCATCACTTCTCCCAGCCTGACCACTCAGTCTCAGATATGTCAGTAATGGTCTTAAAGGAAATCTCAAAACACACAACAGAGACGAGCTTTTGAGATTAAACTATCTTACATCTCAATATGGTAGCAGATGGGATGAACTTGGATATTGGCTTTATGGGACACTACAGAAACTAACATTCACAGACCTTTTCTTCTTCAAACTGACATATTATAGGACTTCAGCATATGTGAGATGTGGATGCATGTATGTATGCATGTGTGTGGGTATGCGCTAGAAGTATGTGATATAACAGATGTGGGCTTGCTGTCACATTGAGGTAAGTCTCTATTTAGCTATATGGAGTTATAATGTGTTACTATTTTTATTTCACACACATAAAATTTCTTCTTACTTTTATCTTTGCCTGTTGGAAGTTGATTCCATTGCACCATATTCAGATTACCCAGCCTGCTAGTGTACATACAGGAGTGTTATCTTATACTGTTATATATAATTTTGTAACTCTGTACATATTGGGATGTGTGATCTCATTTGCTTGGGGGTCCTGCACATATCTTTTTACATTAGGCTTATATTATAGTACTTTACTCAGGATTTCATGACAAGTTGCATTCCTTTGGGGAACAATTACAGCGACTGAAGTTAATATAGGTTCACTAGGAGAAGGATTGAGAGTGTGTGTGTGTGTGTGTGTGTGTGTATGTATGTGTGGGTCTGTCTGTGGGAGAGAGAGAGAGAGAGAGAGAGAGAGAGAAAAGGAGGGTGGGGATAGAGAGAGAGAGACTACATCTCGTTTAAGCTATGTATCTCCCTCACCCACATTATTGTGATGTGGGGTGGGTTAGGTTGTATTGTTTGTATGAACAGGAGGAGATAAATTACATTTTTATCTCTTTTCAGATTCCCTAGACACTTGTGGTACATGAAGTTATACATTCTCAGTATATATTGACATCAGTACATATCAGGCTGCATGGTCTGAACTCCTTGAGGTTCCTCGACTAGAGTTTTTGCTTAACACTAATATTATCTATTTATATTTTAATTATCATGTATATAGTCCTGAGGTTTTGTAATCTCTTGGGCCTTTTATTTAGTTTGAGAATACAGCTGGGTGGCAAGTCCAGCTAGGTTTTACACATCACACAGTGAGCACTGAAGTTTTAGACAACTTTATTGGTAATTTTGTCTTTAATGCATACATTGTAATTTCATGAGCCCTATAACTATCTCAGTCTGTCTTTAAGCTGGGTGGGGTTGCCTTTCAGTAATCACATCCTTATACTGACTGTGGCACTCATGGCTTGATTTGGGAGTTATCTGCTTCTGCAGTGTTATCTTATGTCAATTAAATTTATGTGCAGTAGGATTCTTATATGTGTCTTGCACCAGAAACATCTGAACCAAGGTTCATTCGGACTGAGGGCAGTATTGTACTGTTAAACTTGTCTGACATCATCTGTTTTTTTTAATGAGTATTTTAAACCAATGGGGATTTTTTTCTGTTTTTCTCTGCATTATCTAGCTGTTATAAGTATTGTATTTTCCAAACAACTGCCATGAGCTTCTGAAGAAGGACTGGTTGGTCCGAAAGCTAGAGCACTTTGTTCTTGTTACATCTATGTTGGTCCATTAAAAGGTATCAAATCATTTGCTTCTGGATCTATCACTAGGAGAACATGCATTCATTTATTAGATTTGATCCACACTATGCCCTATAAAAGGTTTTACACGTGGGCTCCCATCTCTCCCCCCCCCACCAAGGAGGAGAAGTGGCTCCGAATATGTATGGGGTACTGCCACGCAGGATTGATGATTTTTGCACTTTTGCTCTAATGCTAGTCTATTTTAACACATCTGTTTTGCCTGACTCCTGAGTACTTTTTTTTTGTTTTCTGTTTCAAATGCACTCGAGGACACAGGAACCACCTGTTGATCAGGCATATCAATATTTTATCACAATAAGAACATTGTGAGCTTACTAAACTATAAATAGAAGGATGCCAAACCATAAGACCTGTATAAACCAGTTATGGAATGGGAGTTATATAAAGCTTTCAGATGGATCTACATATTATAAAATCTGACTTTGATCAGACAGCTATTTCAAGGAAGGGAGGGTAATCACATGTGGAGTGCGTGGTGACATTTACACTGAGAAAATAAACCATTTGTTGTCATTTATAATGTAGAACCTGGCCAGATAAATTATTCAGCCTGCATTTTTCTCTCACATACATTGCATTAATACATTTATACAACAGGTGTAAAAATAAATTGGGTGAGATAAATGCATTATCTTGGTCCCTGACTTACAAGATAACATTTCAAATGCACGTTGGGTATGCCACAGTAATTATCTTGAAGGCTGTATACATCACATGGACTACTAAATGAATCAAGGAACAGCTTTCGGAATGCTGATGATATCACAATAGCCCTGGGCAGCATAAGTTCAGCAGTTCAAGTCAAAGACAAACAACTAAATCTGCTTACAGGCAGACTAGATGGGCCTAGCGGTCCTTATCTGCTGACAATTTCTATGTATCTATGCACACAAACTGCTGATCTAATAGTTATGACTAGTAAGCTGATGTTTTATAAACCAAAGTATTCAATGAGTGGAGTCAAAATACACAGTTCATCTTCACATTTGAGGGGAGGAGACTTTCCTATTTTAATTATAGCACCACCACTCTTGAGTTTTGCTCTTCCCCGCTTACTTGAAGGTAAACTGTGTATTTTGAGTTAGACCACTGCATGCTCCTAAAGTGCAATATATATACTGTACAAAGATAGACTAGCAGTCATAAAAAGTGCCCTGTGCAAGACTTTAAATATATAATTCAAGAAAATCACAATTGCAATGAGCATAGTTGAGAAGGCAGCATAAATATGTAAGCATCCTCTCTTTTGAGAGAGGCTTATGCTCCCTTTAGGGCCCCCTCCTCATAATGCTTCCAGAGCTTAGGGAGCTATTAGTGCTCTGGAGGCTCAATTCCTGCTGGTCACCATGTGGTGGTAGCAGAGATCAGATTAGTAAGAGTATAAATACGCAGGAACAGTAAGTTTCTTGGTCTTTTGGAGGAGAAAGCAGGGAAAGCAGGAGACCGACAGGTACTGCAGGGCAGTGCAGGGTGGGGGATCCCCCGGGGACCCCCACGCGTTAGGCAGGTTGACTTCTACAGCGGCAATGCATCAGGTTCCTTGGGTGGGCATCTGAGGGAGGGCATGGAGACAGGTAACTTCGACCATTATTGTGGGACACTGGGCTCTGGGAGGTGGATAGAAGAGTAAGGGAGGTGCAAGATAGGTAGGCCACAGGGTTCAGGCAGGCTTTGGTAGGCTTTCAGTGGGCCTGGCTTGTCAGGGTTGCAGTAGGCTGTGGCAGGGCCTCTGCATCCCTGTGTGGCAAGGTGGCCTAGGGTCCTACTGGAAAGGGGGCCAGGGGGACCCTCTAATCCAGTTAGGGCCTGTTTGGAGGGACAGGTCTGGGGGCTGCCATTCTTTAGTCGAGTGGGACTCTGAGTGCTCTGAAGGTATCCCCCGGAGCTGGTTTGCACTTATCGGGCAGCAGGAGGATGGTGAAGAGGGGACTGTTGGCAGCAGCTCCATCTTTTTTATGGCCCTTTAAAAGAGCAGCATACTGGATGGAGAGGTGTTTGGGATGTTAGGGATCCAGGAGTTGTAGCAGGGCTCCTGTTTCTCTGCATGGTAGGGCAGCTCAAATGCGTAACAGCCAGGAGAGTAGAGCACAGCCTGGGTATGCAGTGGGTGTGCCATGCCTGTGTCTGGAGCAGACCCCTAGGCTTCCATTTTATGAGCAGGTCTTTAGGCCCAGTTAGGCCGTGGTTCTGGTACAGTGGCGTAACTTGGAAAGGAAGGTGCCACCATGCTGTTCGGAGAGGCTGTAGTGTTCAGGGAGGCCAATCAGACCAGGAAAGTGACCGGACAGGAGGATGGGGGGGTATGGTGAAGTGCATTTTGGCGGGTACTGCACAATCCATATCCCTGGAAGGCCAGAACTGAGTCAGGGAATGATGGGAGAAGCTCTACACTTCCCTGGTTAGAGGAAGAAGTGAGGAACTCCCTAGAAAATAAGATGCAGGCTCTGTTAGGTACTTACTCAGTGCTAGTGAAATCAGGGAGCTTCATGGTCCAGGAAGAGGGTCGCTAGGTTCCTAAGGAAAATCAGATCTGCTGTTTGAGAGCTGTTAAAAACCTTGCTCTGCTAAACGTTTGCTGCCATTTTAACTGTATAAAAGTTTAGCTCCATGGAGCAGGACTGTTTGTATAAGGAGTGATGAACCCCTGTGGTTCATTAAATCTTTTGGGCCCAAAAGAAATAAATTGGTCTTGTTTTGGGAAGAAACTGTGAGTCTGATTCATTTGTAAATAAGGGAAAATGAAATATAAAATACTCAGTTTTTAATCAGTCCATGAGTTTATATTTACAGGGGATAGGTTGACGTAAGATCCTGCACCTTTTGGGGGTTCGGGGCCTTGGGAGCCAAGGGCCATAAGGCAACAAGAGACCTGGTCCTTCTGTTGGGGTTCTGTGAGGTGCTCTCAGCAATTTTAAGGAAGCATATCGGGGATTCAGCAGTTTGAAGATGTCTTAACGTAGGAGATAAACCTTTTCTTGCCTTTCATGCTGTACAGTTTCAGAAGTGTGTCTACGCCGATTCATCAGCGATTTCAATCATCCCCTAAATGTTCGGGGAGGGGTTTGCTACAAAATTTTGTTGCTGAGGCAGAGGTAGTTGCAGACATGTGTTGTAGGGTTTTGACTAAAGGAGAGGTAAACAAGGGGAAGAGGAGAGTGGAATACAAGGTTGGGGATGAGTAAGGGTAGCAAGATGGGTGCAAAAAGATGCATGGTAAGTAAGGTGGTAAAAATGAACTAAAATAAGAACAGAGGCAACCAAAAATATAGTTACTATACAGTTTAGTAGGTGGTGTAACAACAGATGAGTTACTGAGAAAATAATTGTTAAGTACAATAGTTCTATGCAGACAACAAGTGAATTTATAGTGCAAAAAGAAAGCAAATGTAGTTAAAGGCCATTATAATAGTTAAAAACTATTGGTGAACTGGTAAGCTAAGCTGTAACACCAAGTTCAGATGGCAGGTTAACAGGTAACTAATGCATCAATGAGGTCTAGGTTGATCAATAGCTTGAAGACTAGTCATCCTCCCTTCCTGAGGAAGGGAGGGTGACCAGCAGGGTGCCTTAGGGATCCGTGCCGGGATTGGTCCTCTTTAATGTCTTTAAAAGTCACATTGCAGAGGAGCTGGAAGGGAAGGTCTGCCTCTTTGTGGACAACACTAAAATCTGCAATAGGGTGGACACTCCAGGGGGAGTAGAAAGGATGAGCAGAGACCTGAGAAAACTAGAGTAGTGGTCAAGGGTATGCAGCTAGTTTTCAATGTGAAAAAGTGCAAATTAATGCACTTAGGGCACAGAAATCCAGGGGAGGAGTATAAAATGGGTGGAGCGGTATTGACAACCACCAAGCAGGAAAGAGACCTGGGGGTAATCATATCTGATGAGCTAAAGGTGGCCAGGCAGTACAACAAGGCAGCCGGCGGATCTAGTGGGGTGTGTAGGCAGAGGTATCACCAGCAGAAAAAGGGATGTAGTGTTACCTCTGTATAGATCTCTGGTAAGACTACACCTAGAGTACTGTACAGTTCTGAAGACCACATCTCCGGAAGGACATAGAGAGTGTCCAGGGGAGGACAACTAAAATGGTGCAGGTTCTGCATCAAAATCCCTTTCAGGAGAGACTAACGGTCCTCAATATGTACACCCTGGAAGAGGGGGGATATGATAGAGACTTTTTAAATACCTCACAGGGGTAAATAAGGTACAGGAGGGAAGTATTTTTCAGAAGAAAAGGTGCTCAATCACAAGCACTGAAAAGGAGCAGGGAAATTCAACCCCCCCCCCAAAAAAAAATAAAATAAATTAAGGTAGTTAGTGAGGTAAGCACCAAGATAGGGAAGTTGATAGGGAGAGGGGCAGGGGTAAATGGAGAAAAAGGCAAAGGCAGTATGGACAGGGATGGGGCAGAAAGGGGTCAGGCCATCAAAAAATGGAGGGTAATGAGTACCAGTGCCCATAGTCTGGGTAACAAGCTCCCTGAACTGGTGGCCTTGATGGGATTGGGATGCCTGTATATCATGGCAGTCACAGAAACATGGTACACAGAGAACCATGACTGGGGTGTCAACATACCAGGGTACACAATCTACAGGAGGGACAGGGAAGGTAGAAGAGGAGGAGGAGTAGCTCTGTATGTAAGGGAAGGGATCAAAGCAATGGAACAAAAGGGTGAACGGGGGGAGAGGAGGCACTGTGGGTCATCCTGGAGACTGGAAATGGCACCACAATCTGCACAGAGGTTGTATACAGGCCCCCATCTCAGGGGGAGGAAATGGAAAAGGAAATGATAGAAGACATCCTTAGGATGGCAAAGAAAGGGGAGATATTGTTGATGGGGGACCTCGATATGCCAGATGTTAACTGGAGCACCTTTGCTGCAGTGACATCCAAGAGCAGGGCCATTCTCAGTGCCCTACATTGGGCATGCCTCAGACAGCTAGTGATGATAACCACTCGAGAGGGAGCAATCTTAGACCTGGTACTCTCAAACAGGGATGGAGAGAGGATCTCAGATCTAGAAGTGGGTAGCCATCTGGGAACAAGTGACCACCAAACAGTGTGGTTCATGATAAACTCAGCCGCTGAGTCAAGCTATACAAAAGTGAGGGTACTGGACTTTAGGCAGGCTGACTTTGTCAAAATGGGAGAGTGCCTCAGAAAAGCACTTGCAAACAGGCAATAAGGAGGGGTGGTGCAACAATGGGGAAACATCAAAACTGCCATCACAGAGGCAACAAGTCTTTGTGTGAAGCAAATAAATCAAAATGAAAGAAAAAAACACTATGGTTCTCAAAAGAGGTGGTGGGGAAGGTTATGGAGAAAAAGATAGCATTCAGGAAGCATAAGGAAACACAGAAGGAGCAGGACAGTGAACTGTACCAGTTAAAGCAGAAGGAAGCGGGGAAGGCAGTCAGAATAGCAAAGGCCCAAACCGAGGAAAAGATAGCCAACTCGGTTAAGAAGGGGGATAAAACCTTTTATAGGTACATTAGGGAGCGAAGAAAGACAAAGGGAGGGAGGGATAGTGAGGCTTAACAAAGGGGAAGGTGGGCGGGCAGAGAGGGACAGTGAAAAAGCAGGGATACTGAACGAATACTTCTGCTCAGTATTCAAAAAAGAAGAGGAGGGGGAGGTACCTAATCCAATTAATACAACCACTTTGGATGGGGGGGTCAATATCAGTCCTTTCACAGAAGAAAGGGTTCTGCAAGAACTCCAAAAACTGAAGGTGGACAAAGCAATGGGGTCTAACAGAATTCACCCCAGAATTCTAAAATAACTAAAGGAAGAACTAGTGACACCACTGACTACTCTATTTAACAAATCATGGGAGGATTGTGTGGTACCTGAGGACTGGAGGAGGGCAGATGTGATTCCCCTTCACAAAGTTGGGAGCAAGACAGAGGCAGGCAACTATAGATCTATCAGTTTGACCTCAGTGGTAGGTAAAATGATGGAATCACTTTTGAAGGAAAGAATTGTTGAGTACCTAGAGGCCAGTGGGGCATAGGACCCAAGGCAGCATGGATTCACAGTGGAAAGGTCATGTCAGATGAATCTAATCGATTTCTTTGTCTGGGTGACCAAAGTTGTAGACCAGGGAGGAACTGTGGATATGGACTACCTAAACTTTAGCAAAGCATTTGACACAGTCCCACACCAAAGATTAATAAACAAATTAGCCAGCCTCGGAGTGGGTCCCAGGGTGGTAGCCTGGGTAAAACATTGGCTGGACATCAGGACACAGAGGGTAATAGTAAACAGAGTCCACTCCGAAGAAAGGGGGGTTACTAGCGGGGAACCACAGGGTTCAGTACTGGATCTGGTCCTTTTCAATGTTTTCCTAAGTGATATTGCAGGAAGACTGGAAGGAAAAGTAAGCCTCTTTGTAGATGACACAAAGATCTGCAATAGGGTTGATACACAAGGGGGGGAAGAAAGGACGAGAAGGGACTTGGCAAGGTTAGAGGAATGGTCAGAAGTATGGCAGCTTAGATTCAATGCAAAGAAGTGCATGGTAATGCACCTGGGAAACAAAAACCCATGGGAAGAGTACATAATGGGGGGGAGGTAGTAACAACAAAAATGGAAAGGGACTTGGGGATAGTCATATCAGATGACCTAAAGGTTAGCAAGCAGTGTGAGAAGGCAGTAGGGATTGCTGGGGGGATACTGGAACTTACAGGGAGAGGCATCACCAGTAGAAAACAGGAAGTTGTTATCCCTCTGTACAGACAGTTGGTGAGACCCCATCTGGAGTATTGCATGCAGTTCTGGAGACCCCATCTCCGCAAAGACATAGGCAGGATGGAGGCAGTCCAGAGGAGGGCAACTAAAATGGTGCAGAGTCTGCAACAGAAGCCATACGAAGAGAGACTAAGGGAGTTTAATATGTATACCCTTGAGGAAAGGAGGGAGGGGGGACATGATAGAAACTTTTAAGTACCTCAAGGGAATTAACAAAGTCCAAGAGGGTAGCATCTTTCAGAAAAAGAGATGTGTGAGGACAAGGGGACACAATCTGAAGATGGGGGGTGCGGCTCAGGGGCAATGTAAGGAAGTATTTTTTCACAGAGAGGGTGATGGACGTATGGAACGGCCTTCCTGAGGAGGTCGTGGGGTCAAAAACAGTGGGAGAATTTAAGAATGCGTGGGACAGACATAAGGCAATTCTTGTGGGGGGTAGAAAGAAGTAGGCTGTTGGTTAACTAGGATCTGCGGCTTATCCAATAGGTAGGGAAATGATCAGACTAAGTGGGCCAAGCGTTCCTTATCTGCCATCAAAGTCTATGTTTCTGGGTTTCTAAGGGGACATGCTATAAAGCTGGAAGGGGGGTAAATTCAGAAGAGATGTGAAGAAGTACTTCTTCACAGAAAGAGTGGTGGATTCCTGGAACAACTGTCCAGTGGAGATGGTAGGAGTGAAGAAAAGTGGTGGGGTTCAGAAATGCATAGGATAGGCACAAGGCAATTATAATGGAAAGCAAGGGGGGAGGGAGAATGAGCTGCAGATCAAGTGCAGTCTGTGGTAATAATGCAGGTAGGGGAAAAAGGGAAGACTGGGTGGGCCAAGCAGTCCTTATCTACTTTCAAATTCTATGTTTCTAAGACCACCAATTGGGGAACACAATAGAAGGAGCTTTCTACATCTGATCAATGTATGGAAAGTACAGCAAAAAGCCCCACACAAGTGAGTCAGGGGTTCAGTAGGTCAGCATAACAGGCAGTCATACCAGGCTCCCCAAGCTGACACCTACAAGATGATGCCCTTATGCTGAAGACCACTATACTGAGGTTTGCGTGCCCTGAGGTGAGATAACAAGGCGGCCCAGAGGAAGTCCCTGCCCCCATTCAGCAGCCTGATTGGCTGCTAAACTCCAAGCACTAGAAAAGGCACAAAATATGAATTCCAATAGTCAGTTACTTGAGGGAGGGAGGACTTCCAGGTGTGAGATGGCATCTCTGGCCACTGGTAAAAACAAAGGCATGACTGGCCAAACAGCTGCTGTTCCCACCAACATGGGTTGCACAGTCCTGGGAACTCCTTGCCCCTACTGGGCAACCTGACTGGCTGCAAAATTCCAAGCACTAGAAAAGAAAATTGGTGATAAAAAAAAAAAAAAGAAAAGAAAATTGGCGAAACTTCAACTCTAGCAGTCACAGTTGCTGAGGAAAGGAAGCCTTCACATACAGGCTCACTTACAACCCCAGGGATGAGACAGTGGCTCTGGCCACAAGTTTAACAAAGGGCCAACTTAGCAAACAGCCACTAAGCCCACCAATGTGGGCAACAAAGTCCTGGGGTAGTCCTTGCCCCTGTTCTGTAGCCCAATTGGCTGCAAAGCTCTGAACTCCAGAAAAGGCATGAAACTTGAATTCTAGCATTCAGTTATTGGAGGGTGGGAGGCCTTCGCACAGAGGCTCCGAGTTCCGCATGACCCTAATGATAAGATAGTGTCTCCAGCACCCAATTCGATAAATGTCCATGTGACCAGACAGTCACTGAACCTGCCAGTTAGGGGGGCACAGTCTGTTGGTGCTCCTTGCTCCTGTTTGCCCAAAAGGCTGCCAAACTCTGAGTGATGGGAAAGGCTGAAACTTGATCGCCACAGTCATAGTCACTAGTCACTAGGGGTGGGATGCCTTTACAAACAGGCTCCCTCAAGACCCTACAGATAAGATGGCACCTCTGGCCACAAGTTCAATAAAGACCCGACTAGCCAAAAAGCTGCTGAGCCTGCTGAAGTGGGGGACACTCTCTGGCTGCAAAAGTCCAAGCCCTGGAAAAGGCATGAAACCTGAACCCTCAAAGTCATGGTTTCTGAGGAAGATAGGCCTTCACACACAAGCTTCCTCATGATCCCAGAGACAAGGTGGTGGTTCATGCTGCAAGTTCAAAAATACCCAACTGGCTGAACAGCTGGTGCACCCACTGTTAATCCATTTCCCCAGGCATGTTTTTCTTCAATTTTCTGCAAAGAAAAAACGTTTGATTTTAAATTCAAATTCCACTTATTTGAAAGAGATGTTTTTATCAAGATTATTAATGTGCTTATACTCTGTGTATGTTACTCCATCTCTTATGGCTATGTCTTCTCAGATCCTTTGTGTTCCAGAACTGCATACTCACCATACTCACTGTACACATCTATGTGTTGTTTAAGTACCTGACCTAAACACGTGACATTTTATAAACATTTAGATCATAATTTGGAGTGGAAGAGATTATGTCACTGCTGTATTTGGAAGTAGATGCGAACTAGTGTCTGTGACCACTTAAATCATAGTTCCATTAGGGCATATATATAAATCTATATAATCAGTGTCAGTGGTGCAGTTGGTTGCATGCTCACCTCTGGGGCTAGAAGGCTGGAAGCTTGCGGGTTTTAGTCTCACACAAGAACTTGGGCTAATACCCTAAACTGACTCAGTAGTGCAACACGGAGAGGGGAGTGCTGCACTGTTGAGTTGAGATGCAGTCCTTTATGTGTGTTATCTCTGGTGGCATTCAAGGAGGATGTTATAGCTCCCATGGCACTTATAAGATATGGGGATATCCCCCTGTGTCTTGGTCAACATACCCCTGTCAATAAAACAAGTCTTGTGTAACCCACTCTCAGGGTGCACCTGGAAATATGCTGTCATAGGTTGGTGTGGCTTTCCAGTTTAAAAGATAAAATAACAGAAGTAAAATAATCTCTTTTAAGTTTCAACTATTAGGCATGGTCAGCATGGAAACATTTGACAAAACTCTTATAGGAACAATATGATTTTGCAAAAGAAAAATCTTACATCCTCTTCCTATAGTATTTGTAAAAATACCCAATTATACATGACCACAGAGAACTGGGTGGGTGCATGAGAGACAGAGAGAGAGGGGGGGGGGTGGAGAGAGAGAGAGAGAGCGAGAGGGAGGGAGAGAGAGAATGAATGAGAATGAGAATGTATATGAATGCAACCCCCTTTTTGCTACCTGTCCTGCCAAATGTTTCTATGCCAAGATGGGGTAGCCATGGTCCAGGGCAACTCCCATGTTTAGGTTAACAAAAGACATGGCTCGACAGGAGACCCCTTGCAAAAACAATATAAGCATGCATAGATGCTCTCCATTCACTTCAGATAAAGAAGCAGTTCAGGATGACAGGTAAAAGATCACGCTTCACACCAGATAGATAGTTCGTCTCTGCAGCTTCTTTACTTTGGGAATAATGGTCCAGTGGTAGTTTCAGTTCATGTGGCTCCAATTTCCTTATAAAGCATATTTGGAATTGGTACCCCTCATTACACTTCATTACACATGGGCCCATTCGCTCAGGCTGCTATCAGTACACTAGCATGACTTCTGTTTATTGATTGACTTGAAAATTGGTAGCCGAGAAAGGCACACTGAGCCAAGGCTCATTTCCAGGTGTGACCTGTGAAAAGGGGAAGGAGACACAATCAATGAAATACAGATGTACACAAACACTACAAAAAAGCTAGTGCAAAAAACAGCAGTGCAACATAGTACAAGTACAAACAACAATAACGGGTGGCATACGTTGGAGCTATGAGCAGTACCACAGCCCAATGTGTAAATGGTAAGAGGAGGTTTAACAATTCATTTCAGCAGTATTTGGAATCATAAATCAACCCTAGCAGGGGGACCGCAGGTGGGGGGAAAGGAGACAATCAGAGACTTTCTCCATCCCTTACAATAACACTGGCACTCCTGTGCACTCATCCAACCACATTGGGAACCACAGTGGGAACTGCTGATACCCTTTACTGACAAACACTTTGAATACTATATCTAACCCCCATTAGTAGACTTGACTCTTTCTCCACATTAACAGGTTTCACCTCACTCAGGGATAGAATAGGATACATTCTCTTTACCTTGCTCTGGCATATTCTCTGTACAGGAGTACCTGGAAGTTACCTTCACTAACTCCCTTGTCTACAAGCCCTTTCTCCTTGGGTTCAAAGCTCAGCTTCCAACTATATCACTGCTGTGGCTCCTACAACATGTCTCTGACATGGCATCTTCAGTGAACCCTCCAGGCCCGCATACTGTTGATTCACATCCCTTGAGGGGCTGCCCACCAGGGAACCCACTGTTGCTGTCCCAAGCCATATCCAGCCATACTGAGCTGTCAGTAGCCTCCACAACTCCTTACATCATTGCACCACCCATCCAGTGACTCCACTCTCTTCCACTGCTAGAATGGACAGGAGGAGACTGTCGAGGGGTACAGTTCCACTCTGACTATAAGGCCTTGCCATCGAACCAAGGCAGCAGTTCCCTCAGTCTCCTGATGGTGTCCTAGACCTCTCAGAATCCCATGCCATATCCATCCTGACACTCTGATACTGAGATAAAGACTGTAGGTATCACGGTCGAACAGCGACAGGAAAACAGGGAAGACCATCACAGTGACAAAATCAACAGTTTGCTGTGATGGTCTGCTGCTTTCCCGATGCTGCTGTCTCTGAGGAGTATGCCCCTTCCCCGTACCATCTCTGACTTGGAGTTTGGTAATCTATAGTGTAGGGGGTGCGGCAGCAGAGCCCCCCACATGGGGGGTGAGGGGGCAAAGCCCCCCAAAAAAGACACTTTTTTACACTTATGGCACAATGCCAATTGTTGGCATTGTGCCTTCGCTGTACTGATGGCCAGCAAATTCCCTGTCACTGCGGCGATATGGAACCAAGACTGTAGGATCCCTCAGTGATCCGAAGACCTGACTGCACAGGTTCTGACACTGATGCTTTTGGGCCCCCTAAACTGCTAAAGCTTTTCCTACTCCAACTAAAACCTGAACTATGAATGATCCCATTTCCTCCCCAAACCCCTTACTTATACTCTGTCACTACACTCCACCTTCCCCCCATTCTAAAGTGCAAAGCTATTGGTGCAGCAGCACCCAGTGCTTTGATGGACAAATCAGTAAGAACTTGCCTCTTTGGAAGAAAGGAGTGCTACGTGAAATTGAAATTTCTGGCTACACTCCTAACAGTAGCTGAATAACTGAGTAGACCGTATACGAGTATGTTATTCTGTCTCAGATCAAGGCTGTATAATCTAAGCCACAGCATCTTTTTTTTGTATTTTTTGTTTATGTGCCTCCCCTGGCATCCCTGTCTAGTCACTCCTTCAGAGTGCCTAGGTCCCTGACACCCTCCTGAGCCCTACTGCCATCCACCAGACCCAATTGCAGCTTGCCTGGGCAGCCCGATGTATCCCTATGTCCAAAGGGTCCCTCTCTTTGAGGGGAAGTGCCTTTCTGGCCAACTTTGCAACCCAGGGCTACGGGGCTAATCCAGGCTGACTCCGGTGCTTTGAGGTGGCAGGAGCCAGCATTCGTCACCCGGTCAGATGGAGGCCCATTTTCTCCTTTTCTGCCCCACCCACCACAGTTCTCGGTCTTGCATGAGTACAGGTGACCTCAGGTGGGATGTGCAGGGGCGTGTTGAGGCAGCATGTTCCCCAAGTACTGCACCCAATCCGCCTGCTGGTGCTAAAGATAGTCCCACCCCCACCCCGGGAAGGAAGTGTCCAATGGACACTTGAAAATCCCCTCCCTGCGGTCTGCACTACTGGTACCCAGGCTTGGGGTGTGAACCCAGGTTACCAGCGTGCTGAGCAAATTCCTTCACTCTGCACCACAGAGCCAAGCAGCCACAGTATCTCAATCCTAAATCATGCATGACAACCACAGTGCCATTTAATTAATCAGCCATCAGTGGACAACACCTGAATACAGATATAATAGATAATTAACCCATTTTGCCCATGTGTTCAAGAATCATGGAGAATATCTGAGAATGTGAAGAACAGGATACCATGGAGAACAGGGATGCACCTTCACAGATAATGGCATTTTGTTCTAGTAATGCTTTCATTGGATCCATGGTAAACCATAGACTAACCAAGCTGTAATCCAAACTGAAGAAAAAAATAACTTCCTTTCTTTGTGATGTCAGCACCTGCCAATCCCCTACCTTCTTACTGAAAAATTGTTAGTGTTAACGATTGTAAAAGAAAAGGCAACTCACATATAGTTGTAACCCACTCTGGTGTCATAAACATTTCACAAAAATAGAAATTCAATCAATCAATCAATCAAACTTTATTTAACTAGGCAGTTACATCATTGAGCAAGCTTATTTGCAAGATGGTCCTAGGTACACAGAACAATTTCCATTTACAGTTTACAACAACATGTCAAGACATATTATACAGGAAAAACAGCATAATCATAAATAACATTACAGGATAATATGATATCTGGAATACATCTTGGTAGCAAAGTCTGTATACATATACAGATACTACATCATAAGATGTTTGGGGACAGTAAAAGAGTGAGGCATGAGAGGATGGCAGCCATACATAGGGTACAGTGGGAAGGGGGATAGAAACACATAAGGGGAAGGAGGGATAACCCTGCTATGTTAGAGTCCCCAAGGGGCATTGCCACAGGGAGGGAAGAGGGAAGGGAGCTAGGGGAGGGGTTACCCTAAGAGCCTGCCGGTCTACAGGGGGAATAGGGAGGCCAGGAGGATCCATAAGCTAAGGATATATTCAAATTGAGTATCAACGATTATCGTAAACAGTCACACGCAGTTTTCAGGCATCAAAAAAGCAATTGTTTGAATACATAAGGACTTGGCAGGTGGGAGAGTTTAAGAACTGTTTATGAATTATTCCAAAGTGATGGTAGGAAGGAGCTGATGGCAGCTGTGCCATGGCAAGTCCTTGTTCATGGTAGCTTGAGGAGGACAAGGGAGGAATTCTGTAGGCCATATATGCCTGTTGACTGTTCAAACAGATTACAGATGTAGGGTAGGAGATTGTTGGAGAGCACCCTGAAGATCCACGTAAGGGCGTTTATTTGCCTCCTCAGAGGGAGGGATGGCCAACCAATTGCCTGGTGCAACAGGCAGTGATGAGTCCGGAGTGGCATATCGAGTATAAATCTCAAGGCTCGATGGTAGAGTGTATCAAGCTTCTGAAGGGCATACTGGGGCAAAGGCTGTATAGAAAATCTGCGTAATCAAGCAGGGTTAAAAAGGTTGTTTGAACCAGCCACTTCCTGGCTTCAAGGGTGAGAAGATGCCTTAAGCGGAAGAATATGCCAAGGCGCTGTCTTAATTTTTTTGTTAACTCACACAGATGTGTGCTGAAACCGAGTTTCTTATCCCACCAGACTCCCAGATATTTGAATTTATCCACTCTTTCCAAGGGTTCACCAAGGAGGGTGGTAATCTGGGGGAGGCCAGATGCTCCCATATTATGAGGGGGTGCGGGGAGAAAATCATGGCTTTGGTTTTTTTAGCATTGAGCAAAAGCTTGGGATTCAACAGATTATATTGGAGGGTGATAAAGTCTTGCTGTAGCTCCTTATAAGCAATATCTAATGAAGGGTTGGCTGTATAAAGGACTGTGTCATCTGCAAAAAGGTGAGCATTTCCTATTAGGATGCCAGAGCCAATGCGGTTTATGTAGAGTGTGAAGAGGATGGGCCCCAGGATGGAACCTTGCGGCACGCCTCAGGGCAGAACTTTAAGTGGGGACAGTTTCCCTTGTGTTTTGATTAGTTGTCTTCTGTTTGTGAGGTAACAATGGAACCACTTTAATGCTACAGGGTTTGGCCAGTGTTACCCAGAGAATCAAGCAGAATGGAGTGATCAACCACGTTAAATGCTTTGCCGAGATCAAGGAAGAGAGCATACGTGTGCTGTTTGCTGTCCAGAGTTTTTAACCAATCATTAAATACTTTGGCTAGAGCCGACACAGTGGTATGCTTTGGTCTAAACCCCAATTGGGCTGGGTTGAGGATGTTTTAGCAATCAAAGTGCTCCCTCAGTTGTGAATTGATGATTTTTCCTAATAGTTTGGACAGTACAGGAAGAATCAAGATTGACCTGTAATTGTCCAAGTCTGTAGGATAACCTCCCTGCATACATCTCAAACATCTTCAAATGAGCTAAATGTTCCTATGGCCTGAGACGCTTCTCCTTAATCTGCTTCCAGATTCCTAGAGTGAAAACTACCCTTGTCTCAGCAGCAATCAACTTCTCACTTCCATCACTTTGGAATACTATGCAAGACTCATTAAAATTATCCTCACTTTCAAGCATTTTCACATTCAAAGCTCTATTAACGGATTATCTGAAGGAATCATGCAACTGTTTCAGACGCCGATGACCCCTAAGCCCCGGGTGCCACTCTCAAATCCTACGCCTAAGTATCTCATCCACCCCACATTCCTAACAACAGAAACCTGGGACCTACAAGCCTAGTTCCCTTAATCCAAGATGGCCCTGCCTATTCTCTACCTTTTACCTATTCTGGCCTCCCTTTTGGCTGCCTAGTCTTTCACCCCAATTTCTACCCTATTCCTTAATACCTCCTTATTTTTTATCATTTAGGTATGAACTGTTACTTAGGGGACAATATGCACAATTTTCCAGCTAGGTGGTAGCTCCCCCTGCATAAATGAGCAATTAAATAGGTGTGTGATTGGAGCTGTTACATAACAGAACCCTGCTTTTAGAAAGAAGGGTTCTAACGAATCTGCATCAGCACTCTTTTTGGTATCCAAGAAGAGGAGAAGGTCCTCCACCTGCTTAAAGGATACTGGCGGGAAGTTGAAGGGAGGGCAGCCGGTGCCAAGGGCAAGGGCAGGGCTGGTACGCTAGTGGCATTTGGGGCACACAGTTTGGTGACAGGAGAGGCATTGATTGCAAGGCCTGCAGTAACAAAATGATTGTTGAGTTGATTGAGGATCTCAGACCTGCCTGTGTAAGACTTATTGTTCACAATAATCTTGGCTGGGATTGGGGAGGCAGGGGAGTGTCCTTCGACCTCTCTCATGATTTGCCAGAACTTGGCAGAGCAATTTTTGTTTTCCTCAAGGGTGGACTGAAAGAACTGTGATTTTTCGGCCCTGACCAGTTTAGTGCAAGCACTCCTGGCTACTCGAAAGGAGAGCCAATCTGCATCAGATTGAGACTTTCTTGCCCTTTTCCATAGCATGTCTCTGTACTGCAAAGCCCTTTTTAGGGACAGGCTGAACCAGTCAGGTGCCCGTTTTGGGGATTTGACCTTTCTTAGGGGAGCATGTTTGTTTATTACCCTTGTTAACAGATCCCAAAAGATGCAGAAGGCTTCAGTCACAGAAAGTGCGAGATACAAATCCTGCCACATGATATTCCTAAGATCTGTCAGGAAGGCAGGGAGGCAGAAGTGTTTTAGACTGTGCTTTAATTTGAAGGTAGAGTTGGAAGAGAGGTGTGGGGAGCACCTGGCGCAGGCAACATCGCTGTAGTCACTCAGATCATTATGAAAGACCCCTGTGTGGGAGATGTTATGTGGCTTATTGACGAGCATAAGGTCCAATAAGGAACTATGACCAGGGTTTTTTGAATTAGGTTGGGTAACCTCAGGGGTGATCTGAGTTAACCCGTGCTCATCACAGAAATCCTTAATCCTATTGGCACAGGCGTCATTTCCAGGAGGGAATGAAGGTGTGGCAGTAGACTGAGACCAGCAGCATGTGGCCTATAGCATGCAGCTACCAGTAGGGCCACTCCAGGTGATAGTGTTAACCTGAGGGCAAGACACTCAAATTCTTTGGGCATTGATGTGTGGACAATGTCGGTAATTAGGAATTTGTCTTTAACATATAATGGCAACATCACTGCCTCTAGTTGACCTATCACACCTGTGTAGGTTGTAGCCAGGGATGTTGATTGTTTTGTGAGATATGTGGCTTAGCATGCATATCTTAGCATTTCTTGGCAGAAAAAATCTGATGAGTGTTGAGTCTTTTCCTTCCTTTCGATCATTACGGCTGAATGAGTCTTGCGTGAACCATCAACATTCATTTGGCCTTAATGATGGCAAAGGAAAGAAAGGATTTATGCACAACTTTGGACTTTTTATGACAATACTGAGACTATTTACATTTGTTCTGAAAAATGTATGACACTTCGGGCTGGTATTGAACATAGCTATCAGAGTTTAGTGTGCTTTTCATGGTAAAACAATTGCAAATAAATAAACCGACAGATGTTTTTTTTAGATGATGTTCTGGCATTTTCTGCATCCAATGAATCAAAAGAATTCAAACACACTTTTCAAGGACTAATGATTTTGTAGATCTCCATTACAAAATGAGGTAATCATCTATTATAGAAAATAAAAACACACAAGTGTTAAGAACAGATTTCATCTTAACACTTTGTGGGTCTGTGATATCAGTAGAGAACTCAAGCCTCACTCTTGTGCTTCCAAGATCTCACAGAATCTACTCTGTGTTAAGAATAAATATGTTCCTAACACTTAAGGTGTTAATTCTATATAGGATACAGGTATTAGTTAAATGCCTAATACTGTATTAAAGTTCTACTGTATAATGCATATTCTTCCATCATCGCACAGGTTAGATGCATTAGCAGTTGCAGCTAGTTGGTAAAGTATACCCGCTGGGGAAAAATGTCATTAACATAGAGGATTATGTATGGTCATCCATACGCAGCAAGCCTGTGTCTGAACTGAGAGGTTGCCATGGCAACTAGTGACCTTGAGAGAGCAACTCTAGAGGTCGTCTGGCTGCCATGGCAACCTTGAGATTCAGACTCTGGCTCGTCAGTGTTATGTGTTCATATGTACACTTACTGTGTCTCTTATGGTTGTAAAAGTGCATTCTTGAGTCCTTTGGGTGAGTGAACTGCAAAGTAAAACTGAGCAGTTCTGGCACACGAAGGACTTGAGAAGAAACCCAAAACTGTAAGAGGCACAGGAACTGTACATATAAACACATTCTAAATCATCTTAAAAATGTTGCTTATAATAATGGGAATTTGAATTTAACCCTTGCAGGGCTATGGACTGATATATCAGTCCAAAGTTCCTATACGTTCTAATTCTGTTGGCAGCCTAAGGGTTAAAATTTAAATATTTTACTTTGTGGAATATTAGAGAATCCCCTTTGTGGGACCTCCTACAATAATTCTCCAGCCTCCATCTGTCTGCCTTCGACCAGTGCAGTTCATTGCAGTACCACAGTGAGTAGTTGTGTCTGGAGGTCAATGGACAGATACAGACAGATGCCAGAAGTCCATGGCTGTCTACATTTGAAGACCAAACAGACAAGCTACAGACAATCCAAGAAGGACATATGAGGAGAGACTGGGGAACCTCAACATGTACTCACCAGAGGCCAGGGGTAATATAATAGAGATAGACAAAAACATTCAAGGCAGTGTACAATAGGGTGGGCTACACCAAACTTCAAAATGAAGGACAGTTCAACCACTGGGGGGTCACAGCCTCAAGATGGAAGGTGGGAAGTTCAATAAGGATTTCAGGACATATATTTTCAGAGATAGGGTAGGTGGCAATTGGAACAGCCTAGCAACAGAGATCATAGTAAACACAAAAAAACGGCACCAGCATGTAAGAATAAAGGGAGACTGTGTCCCCTGGCCAGTTTCACCCAGAGGCTTCATCAAAGGGGGTGTCACACAAAACTGGGTAGGGGACACAGTCTTGCTTTATTCTGCTGCTGCTGCTTTTTGGTGTTGTCAGTGTTTGTCTGTGAGTAATGTTTGTGCTTTATACAATAAAATGTGTTTTGCAGCTTACACTGGTGCCGGTTTTTCGTGTTTGCTGGTATTATTTTTGACTGGGCACAGAGTTAGGTACTGCGTGGAGCATCTTTGTTTGCACTAACAGGGATAATGAATGGTTTCAAACTGCAGTGGGGCAACTTCAGGGGAATTATCAGGGAAGGTACACACTAAAGGAAAGGTCCTGGGGGAGATTAGAAAACATCTGAAAATTAGTAGGGCCCCAGGACAGACTACGTAATGAAGTGAGAGTGTCGACTCACGCTCATGCAGTCGTTTCATTCATGCAGACCAGGCTCTGAGGGTAGTCCCTGCACCAATACTTCAGTTAACTCTATTTTGAAAGTGTTTGCTCTCCAAAAATGATGTAAAAACTTCCAAAATAAAATAGGAGGAAGGATTTGACTGAAAAAAAAATGAAAAACAATTCTGTGACTTCTAAATTTGAAAGTGCAAAAGTAAAATATGGCAGATTTTGGGGAAGTAAGAGTATTATATTACTAATAGTTTCTATTAATTTCCAAGAATATGACTCTTAAAATACTGACTTCCAAATCTGGGAATCAGGAAGTATTTTAACTTAAACAAAAACTGGAATGGCCTCCAAATTTGGACACATGGGCATTTCTGACATCCAACCCAAAAATGAATTGAACCATAGCCCTGCTTCTTTAGCAGGGGGCCCCAACTCAGCCAAATGTGTTAGACCCAGTCCAACTCCCTTAAGGCTATCTGGTACCTGCCTGTGCACTTTTGCCAGACTGAACACTCACCCTTGAACACCAGGGGTAAACACTTCCTTCCCTCTTAGATAAGGAGGTGGGAAAGGAAATAGAATGCTGGGGTGCACAGGGAGGGGTATCACCAGCAGAAAAAGAGAGGTATTGTTACTCCTGTACAGATCAATGGTGAGGCCCCACCTTGAGTACTATGTCTAGTTCTGGAGGACCCATCTCAGGAAAGACATAGACCAGGTGGAGGTGGTACAGAGAAGCAGAGAAGGGCAACCAAAATGGTGCATGGCCTGCAACAGAAGACCTATGAGGAAAGACTCAGGGAATTAAATATGTGTGCTCTGGAAGAAAGGAGAGAAGTGGAGGCATGATAGAAACATTCAGATACCTCAAAGGAATCAATAAGGTTCAGGAGGGTAGAATGTTGCACAGAAAGAGATACTCAAGGACAAGGGAGCATGATATGAAGCTAGAAGAAGGGAGACTTAGAAGAGATGTGAGAAAATACTTCTTTAAGAATAGGGTGGTGGACATCTGGAACAGCCTCCCAGCAGAGGTGGCGGATATCGAAATGGTAATAGTTTTCAAACATGCATGGAATAAGCAAAACAGGACCTTAGAAACAAGGAGGGGGGGGGGAGTTAAAGCTGGAGATCAATTAGGGTCTACAGTAGCACAGTAGACAGGGACAAAGGGCAGACTAAGTGGGCCATGAAGTTCTTCTCTGCTGACAGCATCAAAAGGCACTTTTACATGGTGCCCTTCTGCACTGCAATGATTTTGTTGCACTAACTCCCGCTGTGCTCTACTCCTGTATGGTGTGCTTCCACACACTGGAGTTGGAATCAATTCCTGGAGAGTCTTGTGTGATTCTGGGATCCCTGTTACTTGGCAATGCTCACGTCTCTATGTGGGTCCCAAGCCTCATGTGAGCAGTACCGTGCCTGAGTTCAGTTACATATATTTTCTTATAGTAGAAAGAAAGCTGAACTCGGGCAAGTAGGCAGTTTTTAGAAATGAGGCTAAAAAATGCTTAAAAATTATTCAGAAAGTGGGGCCGTGATACTGGGCATTGGCTCATACATATTCATATTCCTTGGGATATGAATATGCATAAGCACGTGCCCAGTATCAAAGAACCACTTTCTGAGCTCTTTTAAAGTATTTTTTAGCCCCCGGTTCTGAAAAGTGCTTAGCTTCCCCGAGTTCAGCTTTTTCTTTAGTAGCTGAAAATGTACGTAGTTGAACTCAGGCACAGTACTGCACACACGAGCCTCAGGACCCAGCATAAGGAAGTACAGTATTGGTAAGCAGCAGGGGAATCCTGGAGTGTCCGAGACACTCTCTGGGATCAATCTGAACACAACAATATTTATGCATGGCAGCACTCAGCAGTGAAATGAAACAAAGCGCAACGGCAAACCCAGGAAAACAGGGAACACCAGACAAGCGAATGCTCACTTGTGTTGCGTTGCTGTTTGCCTATATGTGACAAAAATGTAACGCTCCAGTTGCTCTGTACCACTTAGTGCGGTACAGAGCCTGTCGTGTAAAGGGCGCTTATGTTTCTCTGTTTCAGAGGATGAGGCAAAGGAAAACTTAGTTTTTGTTTTAATTATTTTGCCCTCAACAGCAGAAGTTCTGAGCCCACTGGGAAAAGGCAAGGGATTGGAGCACTACTGCTTGGTGGCTAGAGCCCTGTACAGCTTAAAGAAGGAAAAAACTAGGGCTGGGCAGATTGTTCTGCCATGAATCAGATCACCCCCCCTCCCCACGGACCCAATGCTTACTAACGGATTAGGATAAATATGGACTCCACTGAGTCCATTGCTAAGCTTTTGTGGTTTTTCACTCACTAGATGTGCAACGCACATGTGGCAGTTCCTTGCCCGTCTCCTGATCACACTGATGCAGTCATGGGCAGGCTCCTCCCATCCTCCTTGTGGGCTTCCCTGGTGGGAAATGGTGGAATGTGCAGTGGGGGGTGAGTGCAGACTCAGTCAGGTTGGTTGGTGGAGACCACTCATTCAACAGTGGCTTGCTTTGTTGTCTTGCAATGAGAATCTCTGCAATACAGCATAGCAGCCAATACAATTTGAGATCAGTTAGGTGTCATGTGACTCAGGTCTCCTGGTTCTTGTATGTGGCACAGAGCAAGTGGAAGACAGAAGAGAGTGGAAGCGCATTCCACATAGAATGACTGACAAAAGAGATATCGGGCAGGTGAGTGGTAACAGCCAATAGGAAAGGGAAATCAAAGCCATTAAAAACCTAACCCAGATCAGCCCGGTGATGTTGAGGGTTGAGGTAAAAAGGGGCTGAGACTTCTGTGGACTGGAACATTAAGTGCTTTTGTTTGTGTGCCAGTGCTGCTGGCTGAAGGCCTGTGTGGCGTGTGTGCTTGCCTTGTACTATACAAGTCTGCTGTACTGCAGAGAAGAGAGACAAACAGAAATAATATTTCAAAAGAAGCAGAATATATTATAGGGTTATTGCGTAAAGACTAGAGTAGAGAGAAAAATAAATCTGAAGAATCATCAGATTGTGACTGTGCTGACTGCTGCACAGAAATATGGCAGTGCAACAAAAATAGTAATACTAGCAGCAAGAGGGATTTAAGATAAACAGCAGAATGGAGGCAGAATCTCCAGTAAGAGTGGACAAAAAAGATCAGATGATACTGAGCTTGCTGCCTGTGCTTACAGGCTTCTAAAGCAATAATACAGAATCAGGTGGTGCTTGTGTCTTCCTGCAGGCTGCAAAAAAATAGACACAGAGGCACCAAAAAAAACCCTGCTTCAGTGCGCAACCTGAGCAGTCAGGCCAAGAGTCGAGGCACAGCAGTAGGGAGTGAGCTTCGAGGGGATCACCACGAGATAGCAAGCGGTCTGGTGGTAAAGGACAAAGGCCGAAAGAAAAGCAGAACAAAAATAAAACCTTTTTCCTTTAAAGGCCAAGTTAAACAGAGCAGATATTTTGTGGCAGTGCTGCTGGCTAAAGGAGAAGGGCCGGGCAGCAGAGAGTGCTACAGAATAGAGATACTGACCTAGACAAGAGACACAGAGATCCGATACTGGCTGCTATAAATACACAGCTTAAAGTCCTAATGCACAAGGTTTACAGTACTGGAAGCAAAAAAAAAACAAAAAACATGCATTTGTCAATGCCGAATGTTCGCCACTAGCATTGCTCTTGTACCGGGTCTTGTTTGTACATATTTTAACTATATATTTACCCAGGACAGAGCAGATGAGATGCAATATCTCATTTTCAGTGGTGTCCTACTTTGACACATTGTTAGATTGTAAATACTCATAGAAACATAGAAACATAGAAGTTGATGGCAGATAAGGACCGCAAGGCCCATCCAGTCTGCCCATTTCTTTTTCTACCTTATAAATGTGCCATCGGCCTTTGCTGTCAGTGGCCTATCTATTCATACTCATCTGTATTGCTCCCTTATGCCTATCCCATGCCTGTTTGAAGCCCTGCACTGTATTCATAGCCACCACTTCCTCAGATAGGCCGTTCCATGCATCCACCACCCTTTCTGTGAAAAAGAACTTCCTCACATTACCCCTTAATTGGCCTCCCTCTAATCTCATGCTGTGTCCTCTTGTCCTGCTATTTTTCTTATATTGAAACATGTTAGACTCTTTCACCTTGTTAATGCCCTTAAGGTGTTTGAATGTTTCGATCATATCACCTCTCTCCCTCCTTTGCTCTAGGGTATACATATTGAGCTCCATTAATCTATTCTCATATGTCTTCTGATGCAGTCCCTGCACCATTTTGGTTGCCCTTCTCTGGACTGCCTCAATTTGATTAATGTCCTTGTGAAGGTGTGGCCTCCAGTACTGCATGCAGTACTCCAGATGGGGCCTAACCAGTGTCTTGTAAAGAGGGATTATTACCTCCCTCTTACAACTTGTGATACCCCTACTAATACACCCTAACATCCCCCTAGCCTTACCTACTGGTTTAGAGGTCTGCTTGATGATTTCAGGTCATCGGTGATGATGATGCCAAGCTCTTTCTTCCTTTGTGACTGCCAGCAACTCTCCTCCCAACCTATAGGTAGCTTCAGGATTTCTCTTCCCTATGTGCATGATCTTGCACTTCTTTGCATTAAATCCCAGTTGCCACTCTTCCGACCATTTTGCTAGTTTATCCAGATCTCTTCTCATTCTGCCCACCCCATCTGGATCATCTACTCTGTTGCAGATCTTGGTGTCATCTGCAAACAGACAAGCCTTATCCTCTTGTCCATCTGCAATGTCACTGATGAAGATGTTGAAGAGGAATGGCAAAAATTGTTTCTCTACATCTGCTTAAAGTGTTGCTCTTTCTCATTTGGACAGTATGATGTTATAATTCAGATACTGTACAAATTAAGGACAAAGATTATTTGGAGAATGAGGGCATCGATCCCTCTACCTCTCGCATGCTAAGCGAGCGCTCGACCATTTGAGTTAACTCCTCTCTTCTTACCGGCCTCCTACTCAGGACAGGGCAGCTGAGAGGCAATGTCTACTTTTAAGTGGGGTCCCTCATTTTGACCCCAAATGTCCAACAGTCTTTTTACGACCTGACGTTATGATCAAGACAGGTGGAATTTTAAAAATCCCATCCGAAAGGTGATTTTGCTGTGCAGCTATGGAAACAAGTTTCAGAGAGGATTTAAAAAATGATACATGCTATGTTCAGGAGGTAGGGTAACGCAAGGGATATGTTGAATGTCAGGGGCCAAAATCTGCAAAAAATAAAATTATGAATAACAGTTTGTTTCCTCATAACTTAGTTTTTTCACATTTTTACTTTTCAATATAATCTTTTTTATGACCACTCCTTCTGAGCATGACAGGTGTCATTTATAAAACAATGGTTTAATTTCTAAAATGTCATTGTGCACCACAAGTGTTAAAACACATTTTGGGTTGGATTTGAGAAATGACAGCTGTCATATTCATGAGGTGGTGTGAAAAAATGGCTATGTTGAAAAGTTGAGGTCAAAATATTAAAAATTACCAGAGTTATGAGCGTACATTGAAAAATTGCAGTGTAGACTGGGTAAAAAATTGGCTGGATAACAGGACGCAGAGTGTAACAGTAAACACAGTCCACTCCAAAGAAAAGGGGGTTAATAGTGCTGTACCCCAGGGTTCAGTACTGGGTCCAGTCCTTTTCAATGTCTTTATAACTGACATTGCAGAGGGACTGGAAGGAAAAGTATGCCTCTTTGCAGATGACACAAAGATCTGCAACAGGTTTGATACACAAGGGAGGGGATGGAAAGGATGAGAAGGGACTTGGCAAGGGTGGAGGAATGATCAAAGTATGGCAGCTTAGATTCAATGCAAAGAAGTGCAAAGTAATGTAACTGAGAAAAAAAAACCCAGGGGAAGATGAAAGATGGAAGCAGATCACATTACGTCCTTCTCCCTCCATTTCTCTCTGTCCCTCCCTCCCTCTTTTCCCGTTCTTCCTCCCTTCATCCCCTTCCAGTTCCCCTTGCTTTTTCCTTCCTCCTCCCCTCCATGTACAACATCTATGCAGCATATATATCATGCACTAAATTGCCATTGCTCCTGCACACTAATTCTAAAAAATGGTTTAAATAACTGAATTTATTCTTTGAATTGTGAAGAGACCTATTTAGTTTTGGAGCAAGCTTTGCCATGCTTGATTTTTTACAATTAGCCCGTTTTTGTACTGAACTTTTGGTGAATATTGGTGATTGGTACTTATAATTGGAAAAATTTTCTACTAGTAACAGGTATATGCAATTAATTAATTAATGGTGTCAGTATAAACCCATGTGTCCTACTCTACTTGCTACGCCTCCGACGAAGGGCTAAGACCCGAAGCACCGGGGCAAGTGGTGTTGCGGTGTAGATTTGTACACACTCGAAACATTGAGCATTAAAGCTTTTGAGATACATATTGTGTTGAGCATGCTTTTCTAGCTATTGAGTGGTGTTTTGCTTTGCTTAATGTGAGAAGGCAGTAAGGAAGGCTGGGGGGATACTGGGATGCTTAAGGAGAGGCATCACCAGCAGAAAACACGAAGCTGTCATCCCTCTGTTCAGACAGTTGGTGAGACCCCATCTGGAGTACTGCGTGCAGTTCTGGAGACCCCCATCTCTGCAATGACATAGACAGGATGGAGGCAGGCCAGAGGAGGGCAACTAAAATGGTGCAGGGTCTGCACCAGAAACCATATGAAGAGACACTAAAGAAGCTTAATATGTATACCCTCGAGGAAAGGATGGAGAGGGGGGACATAAAAGAAACTTTCCAATACCTCAAGGGAATCAACATAGTCCAAGAGGGTAGCATCTTTCAAAAAAGGAGATGTGCAAGAACAAGGGGAGCACAATTTGAAGATAGAGGGATGACGGCTCAGGGGCAACGTGAGGAAGTATTTTTTCACAGAGAAGGTGGTGAAAGCATGGAACGGCCTCCCTGAGGAGGTCATGGGGTCACAAACAGTGAGGAAATTCAAGAATGCATGGGACAGACATAAGGTAATTATAGTGGGGGGTAGGAGGAAGTAGGCTGTTGGTTAACTAGGATCTGCAGTTTACCTAATAGGTAGGGAAATGGGCAGACTGGGTGGGCCAAGCGGTCCTTATCTGCCATCAAAGTCTATGTTTCTATGTTTCTAGATGTTTTTATAACTTTGTTGTTTTCTTATATTTTTACCCCAAATTTTCAACATAGCCTTCTTATGACACCACATACTGTATGTTTCTTATGAGTCCACCTCATGACCAAGGGCGGAGAACATTTTCAAATTCTGCTGAAAAGGTGATTTCGTGTCACAAAGGTGCAAAATAACAGCAGTCACATTCATGAGATGCTGTGAAGAAATGGCAATGTTGAAAATTTGAGGTCAAAATATAGAAAATTACCAAAGTTACAAGCCTGTGTTCGTAAATTTCAATGTAGACTCATAACTTTGTTGTTTTTTAATATTTTGACCCCAAATTCTCAACATGGCCTTTTTATGACGCTGCCTCATGATCAAGGGTAGAGAACATTTTTGACTCCTGCCCAAAAGGTGATTTCACTTAGAAAATGGTTTGTAAAAACCCTGCTCTCTGACTGGTCAAGAGCACCCTCCACCAGGGCGGGTATCAGGCAACAGAGGCCAGTAAATAACTAGCCCCTGTGCCTGCTACCCTTTTTACCAAGATCAGTGGGCATTGGAATGTTCACCTTTGAATAAGCCGCCATTTTTTTGCTCGTTTAGCGAACGACATACTAAGTGATGCCCAGACCCCAACAGTGTGAGTTTCACGATGGTTGTATATTAAAAAATAAAGCACTGTCATGCCTCTGGTTCACTACTTTATATACTGCAGTAATGATTACTTCTTTATCACAGAGTTACTCTCACTCTGTTTAAAAGCAGCTGCCTGCCGACTGCAATATATGTCTGCCCGCAGTTTTAAAAACAACCCATTTGGAAACCACTATCTGTACAGGCTAAAGGAACTGCGACGTGGGGTGAAGGTGGGACAATGAAAACAAAAGGGGATGGGGTTGTAAGAGCCTCTTTTCCCTCTCACACTACTATCATTCATCTGGCTGTCTCCTCTCTTGTCCTACTCTGGAGAAAAAGTTATTTTTTTTAATTAGTAGCTGTAGCCCATTGCCTGCTCTGTGCTACTGGTGACAGCTTCTCCCAGCTCACCCTGCCTGCAGCCCAGCTTGACCAAAGGTAACAAAACATAATGAAAACACAGTAAAATGTGTCATTTACTTTTTTACTCTGCACAGCTGGTACCTTAACATTTTTTTTATCCAGTTCTGTCCGTCTGGTGCACTCCAACCTGTGTAGCAAACTCACCAGTTGGCCCACATGATTTCACCTGGGGGTGGCCAGGATGCAAGGGGGGATCTCACTGATATGAATTGTGAGTCGGTGCACACTTTTTCACCTTTGGGCAACTGGGATACAAGGGGGGCCCTCACTGATGAGGTATAAAAATAAAATGTAAGCATCATCTTAATGTCATCAAAATAAATAAAAGAAATAAAGTAAATGCTCTGAAGGGTCTTCCACAAATTCTCACATCACTTAAAAAAGACCTCTAGTTGCCATGGCAACATACTTTATACATAGGGAAGGAGGGGTGCAAGTGAGAGTCCTGCTTTCACAATAATAGCTACAGTACCCCCTAATGGCAATACTAACACTATCCAGACAGCATAAAAAACACATTTTAATGCAGGTGGAGGAACTATTCTATTACAAAACTTACTTTAAAATTATTTTTTATTAACATTTTTTATTAAACTTTTTTTTTCACAGTGCCCATTTTCTAAGCGCAATAATACCCTCCAGGGTGGGTGGTATTGTGTAATACCTGCCCTTCCATGGGTTATAAGGCCCTCCACCTGTGGCATCGGGCCTCATTACGCCCCTGGGTGGTCCAGTATAGCACAATACTGCCCACCCTGTCGGGTATTATTGCTTACGCAGTGACCACGAAATCACCTTTCTGGAGATTTGCCTTATTTCACTGCCATTGTTCATGAGGTGGGGTCCCAAAAAAAGGCATGTTGAAAATTTGGGGCAAAAATATTCAAAAATGACTGAGCTATGTCACTAAGTTCAAAAACCCATTGAAATACATTGAATCACATACCTGGTTTCCTCAGTTCGTGATTCCACATTTAAGAATGAAGGCATGTCTGTGGTCTAGAGAGGATTACGGCATTGGACCCTCAGTGGGTAAGTAATGGCTTGGGGTTGGGGGGCTGGGTGCTGAGTGGGAGGGTCAGGTGGGGGACAGTAACAGTCACAACAGACATCGATAGATGGTTTCCTTTTTTACAGAGTTTATTTAAAAAAAACTACAAGGGACAGTTTTCTTTATTTCAGGTTGCGACACTGGGGGATTGAGCATCCCCAGTGTTGGTGTTATGTTTGGCAGCACCGGGGGTGGGTTCCCCGGTGCTGCAGAACTAAGATAAGGACTGCTTTGCCCACCTAGCCAGCCCATTTGCTGTACCTACTGCAACACCACAGACAATACCTCCTCTCTGGCTTTACACCCTTCCCCCTTTCCTTACCACTAAGATTCCCTTATGCCTATCCCATGCATTCTTGAATTCCTGTTGTGGTTCAAATTACAATAAAGTACATTTAATAGAAAAAAAAAATAATTCCGTAACCATTTTTTCCCCCACCACCTCTGCTGGGAGGCTGTTCCAGGCATCCACCACTCTTTCTGTGAGAAAATACTTCCTCACATCTTCCCTGAGCCTACCCCGCTCCAGCTTCATAGCATGACATCTTGTTCCTGACCATCCCTTTTTCTGAAAAATGCTTCCCTCTTGAATCTTATTTATCCCAGTGAGGTATCTGAACGTTTCTTCCATTTCCCCCTTCTTCCTCCTCTCCTCCAGGATGTACATATTGAGGTCCTTAAGTCTCTTGTCATTGGGCTTTTGGTGCAGACCCTGCACCATTTTAGTCACCCTCCTCTGGACCACCTCTACTCTGTCTATGTCCTTCCAGAGATGTGGTCACCAGAACTGGACACCAATGTTTTATACAGTGGTAACACCACCTCTCTCTTCCTGCTGGTGATACCCCTACCTTTGCACCCTAGCATCACACTAGCTCTCCCCACTGCCTTGACACACTTTCTGGCCACCTTTAGGTCATCAGATATGATTACCCCTAGGTCATGTTCCTGTTTGGTGGTCATTAATATCACTCATCCCACTTTGTAATCCACCCCTAGGACTCTGTGTCACAAGGACATGATTTTGCACTTCTTCACATTGAAACGTAGTTGCCACACCTTTGTCCACTCCTCTAGCTTTTTTAGATCTCTTTTAATTCTTTCCACCCACCCTGGAGTGTCTACGCTACTTCAGATTTTAGTGTCATCTGCAAAGAGACATACCTTCCCTTCTATGCCCTCTGCAATGTCGCTAATGAGAACAATAAGGAGAACCAGTCCCAGTACTGATCCCTGTGTCACCCCACTGGTCACCCTCCATTCCTCGGAGTGAACTCCATTTACCAGCACGCTCTGTCTCCTGTCCCATAACCAATCTCTTACCTAGTTTACCACCTTAGGACCCACTCCTAGGCTGCCCAGTTTGTTTTCGAGTCTCCTATGTGGAACGGTGTTGAAGGCCTTACAGAAAAATAGATAGGCCACATCCACCGCTCCACTCTGATCTAATTCCCTAGTCACCCAGTCAAAGAAATCCATCAGATTGGTTTGACGTGACCTCCCACCAGTGAATCCATGCTGCCTTCATTCTTGTAAGTCACTGGAGTTAAGATATTCCACAATCCTTTCCTTCAGTGGTGATTCCATTAATTTCCCCACCACCAAAGTCAGGCTGACTGGCTTGTAATTGCCAGCCTCCTCCCTGCTACTACTTTTGTGAAGTGGGACTACATCTGCCCTCTTCCAGTCCTCTGGTACCACTCCCATCTCCAGGAAGTGGTAGAACAGAGCTTTCAGGGGTGCAGCCAGCACTTCTCTGAGCTTCTTCAGTATTCTTGGATGCACCCTGTCTGGCCCCATTGCCTTGTCCACTTTCAGATTTGTGAGCTCCTTCAGGACTTTCTACTCTGTAAATGGACTAGAGTCCACTTCCCTTCCTCTGATGCCCCTGGCACCTATCTGTGGTCCTTCACCATTCCTTTCCCCTGTGAACACGTAAAAACATATTTGTTCAGGATGCCTGCTTTTTCCTGGTCTCCCTCCACACACACAGACCCTTCCCTCCTAACCCTTACTATCCCTCTCCTGGTCTTTCTTTTCTCATGGGACGGGTAGAAGCCAGCACAGAGGATTGGGCACCCCATGCCAGAATATTAGCCTGGGTTGGGCTGGGAGGGGCAATTACAGCAGTTGCAGCAACAGACATGGATGGAAGATTTTCTGTTATGTCTGCATGGTGTGTAGGGGTGGTGGATGCGAAGAGAGAGGGTTGGGTGGGGGACTAACAGCCTGGTGGCAGCAACAGACATCAATAGACAATTTTCTTTGTTACAGGATATATAAAAAAACTACAAGGGACAGTTTTCTTTATTTCTGGTGGCAATAAAGGGGATTGGACACCCCCAGTGATGATGTTATGTTTGGGGTAGGGTTGGGTGGTGGATGCTGAGTGGGAGGGTCAGGCAGTGGAACAGTAATGGTGGTGCCAGCAACAGACATTGATGGATGGTTTCATTGTTACACAGGGTGTAATTCAACCTCAGCAGGCTGATCATGACAGATCAGCTGTGCTTGCTGGGTGGCATAGATCAAAGGAAAGATTCAACCAATGATTGGGTTGGCTCTTTCCTTTGAAACACATGAAGTTTCTGCCCAGCAAGCCAGAACACTGTCATGACCAGCCTGGTGAATGACTGGTGTGACAGTGATGAGTCCCTTGCAGACCACTCTGCATTAGACTGACAGTGTCACACCCCTCAGAAGCCACTCTCCTAATGAAATGTTCACTGTTCGTGTGCACAGTGAACACAAAAAGGGTAATTAAATGATAAAGAAGCAGTCAGTAGATGAGAGAGTGAAAAGGGAGGGATTAGTAAGTGTGCTGCTGCGTTGGCTGCGTCTGTCTGTGATACACTGTGCAATTAGTGCACAAAACAGTACTAGCAGCAAAATGGGAGACAGATGACAGAGTGAGAGAGCAGACACTAAAGAACTACTGTATGTTGCTATGTGCTACTTGTGTCCTTGTTGTCGTTGTCATTCCTGCTTCTAGTGGATCTCTGCTTGGCTTGCCTGTCTTCTATACTATCAGTTTGCCTGTATTTTTCATATAAATTATGATTTAAAGTATTCCCTTTGCCCCACTGTGTCAAATACTGTAGATTTTGCCCCTATTATGCCTTTTAACACATTTATTTAATATTTATAAATAATCAGAACTAATGTGACCTCCCCCCCCCCCCATGTTTCACTTCTTATTTAATAAGGTTCAGAACTTCACCTCCCTAGAAAATCCCTGGCACTCCATGTATATGTAGTAGTTAAAAAAATGTTTTATACAGGAAAAATACCATTATGGTTTAAATGTACTCTATTTACAAGGCAGTCATGTGATACATAGGTTACAACAGGGCTTGTAAGCACAAAAACTACCTGCTTAGGGCAAATGCAAAAAAAAGAAAAGGTAACCACCCCCTTTTTCAGCTGCTTTAACCTTTAAGACAGGCAGCTAAGAGAACAAACTCTGTTCAGAGCCAATAAAGCTGCATAATGCATTAGCCTGATAAGGAGTATAGAATAATGTGTAGCTTAGTTGTAATTTGCTTGTATTACTGCAATGTAAAAATCCCACATTTACTGGATAACAAGAAAAGAAGGAAAATGTTTATGGGGCATGGATTCGGCTACCCTCTTGGAATTATTTGAAATGAGGGAAGGGAGTTCAAGCAACCAGTATGTGATAGTATAGATTCCTACACAATCCATAGCATTGCACTACAGCTGTCCTATGGTCAGCACCCCCACTGACTTTTTTCCTTGAAAGGGGTTAAAACAGCAAAGTTCACCATTTACGGTTTTGGCCACGCCCAGTGTACTGCTCACAAGAAGTCTGAGACTGCTTTAAGCTTCACTACGCAGCCGTAAATATGTGACACAGGGATAGTATTGGGGTTTAGTGGCTGGATCACAGGACTTACGACCAGCAAGTTCAGGTTCAAATCCCAACAGAGCTTCTTATTCACTGCTGCCCCTTACAAGCTGTTGTAACTCTAAGTGTAAAGGAAAGGTTCATGAGATATCAGAAATTAGTACAGTATTTTGCAACAGTTTAAGCTGGGTTTTGCTCTGCTCTTATTGTTTTTCTTTCTTCTGTTCTGATGCAAATCAGTGTAATTACTTGAATTTTGGTCTTGAATGGGTACAGTTCCTTGATAGGGATCTGGCATACTGCAATCACAGTTCTAACTGACCAACTTTAGCTGTAAAGTCAGTGATGGGGCTCCTTGGTGATCAGAGTTCAGGTTTCAGTTTATATTGCCACTGTCTGCATACCTATGTAAACTTCAGAATTATCAACATAACAACAGCCTGTGTCCTCCTGTCCTCCATTTGTCTGCTCTCTCAGTACCTGCAATGGTGTTTCTGCCATGTCAGGTCTACATCAGTTGATGATAGAATTGCTCTTCAGTCATTGAGGCTTGCCTCTGCTATGCTAAGTATTGTGTGTAGTCAGCAGCATTCTTTCAGCTACAGAAGTGGCACAGAAAACAAAGTGCCACAACCATAGATTTATGAGTAACGTAGATCTGGTAGGAGGAAGGGGAGGGAAATGGGGGCACAGACAGAAACAGAAGAGCAGGGATCTCATGCATACCAATGAGGTGATGAAACTCCCCTATGGAAGTAGAAAGTAATATGAGTCAGTCTGTGTTCCTGACTGACCTGCTCCCTCTACTCTTCTTAGCATTCCACCACATGGCTCTTGCTAAGCAGCTGTGAAAAGTACAGATGATGCAGCACTTCTTGGTGGCCAGCCCAGAAACCAGCATCAGCTGTAAAGTGTAGAGAAGGATTGTAGAACAGGAAATGAAACTACTGCAGCAGATACAGAAAGCACAAAAAAGGTGAACAAGTGACTTCTTCTTTACATGGCATTTTTACTTTGATTTTTACTATGATTAATTGAATCCCAGGGGGATAGGGCCTTGTCAAGGAGCTGCTACTCTACTAATAGCACCCCAAGTTCTTTATCTATTTATAAAAAAAAAAAAAGAAACCAGTGAGAGGGTCTTGCCCTACCACATGAGAACAGATCCCTGAGCAATAATTATTAGGAAAGACAAATACTGTAAGTAAAGGGAGGGTGACCAGTGTGTTGTGCCTCAGGGCTCAGTATTGGAACCAGTCCTCTTTAATGTCTTTATAAGTGACATTTTTTTATTATTCTTTAATAATCTGGCAAGGTTCACTGGGTACATGTGCCTGTTTTCAGGAGCGACCTAGGAGCACTGAGGTAGTTAAGCGATTGGGTCAGAGTCACACAGTATGCAAGGGGAGGTTGTGGAAATCAATCCCAAGCCTGTTGGATGTATCAGGCTCATTCACCGCTCATTACTTTAACCTCTAGGCTATGCTGCCAGCGTTGCAGATGAGCTGGAAGGAAAGGTATGCCTCTCTGTGAATGACACCAACATTTGCACTACGGTAGACACTCCAGAGGGGGCAGAAAGAATGTGCAGAGATCTGGGAATACTCAAGGAGTGATCAGGGGCATGGCAGTTGGGTTTTTATGTAAAAAAGTGCAAAGTCATGCTCTTAGGGCAAAGAAACCCAGAAGTGGAGTACAAAATAGTAGAAAATATATTGACAGTCACCAAACAAGAAAGGGGGAGTAATCACATCTGAAGATCACAAGGTGCTAGGTCAGTGTGACAAGGCAGTGGGTAGTGCCAGTGGGATGTTGGGGTGCATAGGGAGAGGTATCACCAGCAGAAGGAGGGAGGAGGAGTTGTCACTGTATAGATCACTGATAAGACCCCACCTGGAGTGCTGTGTCCAGTTCTGGAGACTACATCTCAGAAAGGACATAGACAGAGTGGAGGCTGTCCAGAACAGGGCAACTAAAATGGTGCAGAGGCAGCATTAGAAACCCTTTGAGGAGAGACTGAAGGACCTCAATATGTACATGCTGGAAGAGAGGGGGGGGAGCAAGATTAAGACCTATAAATACCTCTCAAGGAAAATAAGGTACAGGAGGGAACTATTTTTCAGTGCAAAAGATGCATGAAAACAAGGGGGACATGCAATGCAGCTGGAAGGGGGTACATTTAAGAGAGATGTGACAAAGTATTTCTTCACTGAAAGAGTGGTGGATGCCTGGAACAGACTTCCAGCAGAGGTGGTGGAGGGGAAACAGTGGTGGGATTCAAAAATTCATGGGATCTGCACAAAGGATTCTTAGTGGAAAGCATGGGGAGGGGGAGAGAGAGAGATGGAGATTAAGCAGTGTCTGCGGTGACAGTATAGGCAGGGGGAAAGAAATGGGCAGACTGGGTGGGCCAAGCGATCCTCATCTGCTATCAAATTCTATGTTTCTATGTAAACAGAATTATGGTAAGTACACCTGTATAATTATCTGAATATCTGCTAAGCAAGTAAACCAAAACACCAGTAGTGTTCCTCATCTAGCTACTGTAGTGCTGAAACACTGCAAGTAATGCATAAACCTCCATCAACCTTATCTTATAATCGCTTTGCAACAGTGTCTGCCCCCTCTTAGTTGTGCTGGGTCCAGGTCATTAAACCATAACTGCCTCCCTCAGCAGAGCACTATGTGCTGGCCTTCTTTAGAACTCTCACACATTCTAATCCTGGGAGCAATTTTCTGAAAAGCCTTTAATTTCAAGAATATCATTAAGAACAGAATGTAACTTAATTGCAGGGGCTTCTCATTTCCTATGCTAATCCACACTGCTGCTCTCTTTCTAAGTGGCTAATACAGAGCTGCCAGGATGGAAGCCCTCTCTCAGTACTTTGCTTCAACTGTAGAAATCAGTGATCAGCATATTTAAAAGGCCATTATAAACTCTTTGGTGCTCCCTTGTGTTCAGTTAGAGTGACTGAAGGAAACATTTCTCTTTCAGTGGCTGGAATTCACAAACCATCAGAATAATTGGGATGCTTGCTATGAGAAATGGAAAACGCCAGCAGACCACTCTTCCAGAAATGTCAGGGATAGAAAATAGCATTGCTCTGATGAAACAGTTGGGTGAGTTGTGGTGTTTTTTTAAGGAAGTGTGCATCATACCTTCTCAACCTTCCTTCACCGAAATGCATGACAGATGAGCAAAATGTGTGACATATCATGAAACATGGCACTGCAAGCTCAGAACATGATGGCTGTCAGTAACTGATGTTCATAATGTTTGCTGATAACTGAGAATATTAGATTATAATATGGATTTCTGCTATAAAGCCTCAGTGGGAAATGTGGAATATAACTTTCCCCATGTAGGGCAAAGGAATTCTGGGAGGAGGTTGGAAATTACAGTGGTGGTGAAGAGGTGCCACATACCCCTACTTTTAGCCTGCTAGATGCCTATACCAAGGACCCAAAGTGTTTCAACAGAAGTATTAAAACTAAACCAAAGTCAGGGTGGCCAAAATCGAAGCTGAACCAAATTTTCAAATTGCCTACTTGTCTCAAGCTTACTTAAGTTGCACCTCTCCATACCCTCTCTTCTCCCAGGTCCCATCTGTAAACAAAATTGCTGTTCTGTATATTCTGTAAGTTTACCTGGAAGAAAGAAAGAAAGAAAGAAAGAAAGAAAGAAAGAAAGAAAGAAAGAAAGAAAGAAAGAAAGATGGGAGGAGGGAGGGAGGAGGGAAGGGAGGAAGGAAGAAAGACCAAGTGGTCCATCTAGTTTGTCCCTTTAGTATCATGAGTTCGTTCTCCTGACAACTCGAGTTCAGCACAGCACATGAGTGTGCTAGTGGACGCCAAGATGGAATTTGGAATTCCAGTGCTGTTCCTTGTGTCAGGAAGCATCCCACACTGTAGCAATGGAACTAGCTTGGCGGGGCAACTTTATAACCTTGCACTGCATCTTGACACTGCACATAGAACTTGTATATCTAGTACAGTGATGTGGGGAAACTCAAGGCAGTGTTATTTGTAGCAGTGTGTCAAGTTCAACGGGGAGCATCTATGCCCTTTGTTCATCCGCAATAATGACTTTAAGAGTATGAAGAGGAATACAGACTCTGGGATGTACACCATTTTCCACTAAATCCTGGTAGAAGGAAATGAGCATCCTGGGCCGGATTTTCAAAGAGTGGTGCAGGGCTAGTGTCAAGCCTTGCACCGCAATACTTTAAATCGGGCAGCAATCCCTTCTGCTGCAACTGTGGACAATTTTCGAAGGCTAGGCACAGTTGCAACAGTTTTCCTGATTTATAGCAGTTTGCACCAAATCTGTGGCACAATCTCTGTAAAAACAGTGCCCAGCATTGATGCAAGCTGGACCACAAAATAATGGTCTAATTTGCGTCAGTTGCCACATGGAATGGAAAATCCCGTTAGATTGCCACAAGCCTGGTGCGCCATATCTTTGGTGCACTGAGTGTAACAGCCCCTTAGTGACTGTTCCATGAAGAACAATAGGTAAATATAGTTAGTTTTAGGATATCTAAAAAATCAGGTTAGTGAGGATCTGGGTTCTAGCCCTGGGGTAGGTAGGAGCTGCCAGATAGAGTAAGGGTGGCCCCTACTTTTAAAATAAAAGCAGTGTCAGAATTTAAAATAAAACTAAACAAATAGTTGCATTTTAAATAGGATAGTTGTATAGTGTGAGCATATTATTAGTGGGGTTTAGGAGGAGGCTGCAGCATGGGGGGAGCATGGAAAGGACTACATGGCTCTGGTTTCCTTACCCACATGCAGTTTTTGTGCTTATTTTCTAGTGATTGGCTTAATTGTTTATATAAATTGACTGCAATTTTACAGATCATAGGTTTAAATAATTGGTGGCCATTGGGTAAGTACCTCACATACCCTGGCTACCGTAACATTGCCCTGGTGGTCCAGTGGTTTTATTTGGTCTACCTTGGGTTGTCCATTTGCAATTTAATGTTTTTATATAAAGAAAGAATTCCTGTAAGGAGAAAAGAGATTGTGCTGCTCTGTTTTAATTGTAAAAGTGCAGAGTGGCAGCTTCAGGCGCCAGCTGCACCTTGGTGAGGAGCTGGGAGTTTGAGCAGCTGAGAGTTGGATCCACAGTAGAGCACTGGTGCGCTCATGTAGGAAATCCAGTCACTCCTCTACTGCAACCTCAGTCACAAGTTAGGCTTCAGCCTACTGCTGTGTGGGAATGCTATGCGATGGTGCGAGAGGGAGCAGTAGTGCTAGGCACTCCTCTCGCAGGCAGGATCAACCAGATGGTGTTTCACTCATATGGAAAGGCAACAAGTGCCAGGGGAAATGGTCTTTAGGGACTGGCTCACAATGAATAAATAAATATGAATAAAATAAGTGGGTGCAGTCCAAGTTTATGGCTCTGGGAAGTCCTGAGGAGAAACGGAAGGAGAAAGTGTAAACAAGCATAAGAGAAGCCATTTTGTGTGACAGAAATTTGTCCAGGGAACCCATGGCAAATTGGAAGGCACAAAATCACTCAAAATCCACATTTTTTTATATTAACAAAAGCCATAATGGGGCTAAATGAAGTTCTGGGTTTAATATAAAAATAAAGTGAATTCACAGAAGTGTTTAGTTTTAAAAACAGAGCAGTTTAAAGACAGGCTCTGTGTCAGAAAGTTGCATGCAGTCAGAAATGCATTCAAGAGACAGATTCATTTTCAAAAGAGTGCTGCCAAGCCGTTTGTTGTCCAGTTTATCCCAAACTTGACAGACTTATGGAGGAAATAGTATTTTATCACAGAAAATCATTTTAAAAGTGAAATATGTAAAATGGAGGAGTCGCTAACCTTAATAGCTAAAGTGGGCCCATGTCAGTCATTTACTTAAGTGTATGTGTAGTTTTCAAGGCCCTACCACTGTTGTTACCTTATACATTGTATTTTGCTCTGGCCTTGTTAGTTAATTATTTATATATTGTTGGCTTCATTGTCTCATTGTGTTGTATAATGTTCTGTATTCTGTCCAGGTCCATCTAGCAAATGAGCTTTACTCAATGGTGTTCGCCTGGTTAAATAAAGATTTTGATTGATTGATTCATTGATAATCCCCAGACAATTGTGTTGATTCCTATATGTGTTTTTGCTTGAATGGATCAGGGAGTGGGCCTTTTCCAGTATATCCACCACTAAAAAATTGTAATTGTTTGGCCATTATACTAACTCTGGGAGGAGATATTGAGAATAACCCATGCCCTGGACATACAAGTAGCATAAAGTTGACTTGTGACAATGCCAAGAGCATAACAACTAAAATTGATCTACTCAGGGACACCTGGATTACTTCTGAGTCTCCTAATTTAGTTTCTCTTCTTGAAACATGGCTAACCCCACAGGTTGATAACCAGGAAATGGAAATGGAGGGCTTCTCAAGGTATAGATCAGGTAGAGTGGGTAAACGTGGAGGGAGGTACTGCTCTTGACTGGGTGGGACTTGGGACAGACAAAATTTATTCTGGGGTTATTGGCTTAATTGATTGTTTATTGGTTGAGATTATTGGCCTAGAGATAGTAATTGGTGTAATTTATGCCCCACCCAAAACTAAAGTAAGTGATTATGAAAAGTTTGCATTGAAAAGACAGGAGAAGATGTTAGGGAAGAAATTAATTCTAACAGGAGACTTTAATGCTCCGTGGGGCAAAAGCAGGGGGAACTCTTTATAGCAAAGTTTTAAACCACTGGCAGTGACACAATTGGTCACTCAAGTCAACCAGGAAAACCCACTCAGAAAGCCCTGGAAATATCCTGGACCTGGTTTTTACTTCTATAAAAATAAAACCTTTGTTAATTTCAGTGAATCAACCTATTTTGGGAGATCATTGTTGTTTAAGATGTGAATTTGATGTATTTAATGATAACATTCGAATATCAAATGTAGTGTCCCTAAAATAAAAATCAGATCATTTAAGGGTTATAACAAATAACATTTTTAGCTAAATTAGCAGAAGTAAAATGGGGTAGGTTTTTCCAGATGCCATCTCTAGATTTGGCAATACAGGAATTTATAAATTGGTACAGAGAAGTATGTGATAAAATCGCATAATTTGAATATAAAAGCCAAAGGAAAAGTCATGTACCATGGATCACAGAAAAACTAAAAAAAAAACAGATTTGAATCAGATCTAGATTATGGAAGAAAGCAGGCAAAACCCTTGATTCATTGGATTGGGCAAAATATAAATCGGCTAGAAATGCCCTAAAACTGAAAATTAGAAAAGCTAAGCAAAGCTAATATAGTAACAAAACTAAGGAAGCTTCAGAGTCTAGACATTACTGGTCCTTGATTAAGTCTTTTGAGGCTCCAGTTACTCAGAGATCCAAAATACAAATGATTAAAAAAGGGCTTTGTCAGACCCCAACCCAGTCAGCAAATATGCTCGATGAGTACTTTGTGACTCTTCCAGACATTCAGATTCCTACCCCTGTAAAAAGAAAAATTCCTCTGGATAATAATTTTTTACCTCCACGCATCCCCAAATTTAGATTTAGGTGTTTCCTGTAAGCAAGTAAAAGATGAAATCAAAAAATTGAATCCCCGTAAATCATTTGGTATAGATGGTATCGAAAATAGATTTTTAAAGGACTCAGTAAGTGTAATAGCACCTATCCTGACAAAATTGTTTAATTGGAGCCTTACTGAAAATAATCTTTCCAACGTTATGGAAAAGAGTGAAAATCATCCCAATCCATAAAGGGGGCTCGCTGACTGAGCCTACTAACTATGGGGCTATTGCTCTACTGTCAACGGTGTTGAAGGTCCTGGAACGAATGGTGCAGTGACAGCTTGGGGAGTATCTTGAATGGTACTCCCTGCTCTCCATGTACCAGTCAGGTTTCAGGAAGTTTCATTCCACAGGCACCGCACTTGCCGACTTGGTGGACCTCATTGCATCCCAATTAGAGGGGGGCAGGTCAGTGGGTGCGGTGTTCATGGATCTCTCGAACGCTTTGAGACCATTGACCATGGCCTGTTGTGTGATAGGCTATCAGAGATAGGCATGTCTACAGAAGTTAGGGGATGGTTTAGGTCCTATTTACAAGATCATACCCAACAAGTCTTTGTAGATGGACACCTCTCTGATAAAGCTTTTGTTCAGAGGGGTGTACTACAAGGATCAATTTTAGGACCTACACTATTGAGGGTAGTATATTTGCTGACTGGGTTGGGGTCTGACAAAGCCCATTTTTAATCATTTGAATTTTAGATCTCTGAGTAACGAGCCTCAAAGGACTTAATCAAGGACCTACAGGGCAGTCAGGAATGGAGACACTGATAAACCCATTGTATCCCACTTTATCTCCAGGGACCACAGTGTCAATTACCTTTCTGTTTGTGTCCTTCAGCAGGGCTTCTGATCATAGAAAAAACATGGAAACTAAGCTGATTATCCGCCTTGGCTCCTAGCAGCCCTCTAGTTTAAATGATAGACATATTTTCTACTAATATATTTCAGTCACCCCCTCTTTCCCTTAAGTCTGCTTGTATCTGTACACATCCATTTTCTTTTTCCGCAGATGTCTCCATCTGTGTCTTCTTCCCCACATTTGTCACCTTTCAGCCTTCTTACTAGGCCCTGCTAATTAGTCCACACCTGGGGACTTCTCTAGCTCATTCAGTGCTAATGTGCCTTGTCACTCCCATCATTATCTTTTTGTTTTCCAGATTCTGTCTTTATCTTGCCATTTATCACTTCTTCTCCCAGAGTCTCTTCCTTTCTTCTTTCCCCATATATATATTCCTTATTTTCCTCTCCTCTACACTAATGTTGCTTTTTCTCTTTTAGATATTTCCTAAAGAAGACCTACGGTTGAAAAGTCAACTTTTAACTCTATTTTCAGCTTGCATTTAATATAACCATTTTGTTTTGTTTGCAGACCACATGCTGGCACAGCACCTTGTTTTTGTTTCTACCCTGTTTTTGATTTATATAAGTAAATTAGAGGATATAGCAAATTTTTCCAAAGTCAGGCTTTATGCCGACGATACCATTTTGGTTGTTAACGGAAAAAAATTAAGATTTAATGGAAAGGATCCTCCAAATGGATCTTTCTGCACTTTGTACGTGGATTACGGAATTGGGTCTGGTAATGAATAATGAAAGAAACAAATCCATGGTGTTCAGGAAAAAAGAGTAAAGAGAGGCAAATACTGTTCCTGCCGTAAAAATAAGAGCAAATAATAATAATAACTTTATTTGTAAAGCACCTTTCTTTGGTCAAGGTGCTGTACAACTTAAAAACAGATAAAATCAAGTGAATAAAAAACAAAAACTTCAACTACAGCAGGCAGTAAATACTGTTCTAGTTATAACAATTTAAACACCATCTGCAAGTTGCCATAGGTAGGTCTTCAGGGCCCTCTTGGAGCCCTCCGTGGTCATGCACTCATGAATCTGACAAGGTAGAGAATTCCACAGGGTCACAGCCACATACACACAGTAAAAGTAAGTGCCCCTGATGTTTTTAGCCGTACCCTGGGAATCTCTAACAACCCCTCACCTGCTGAGCGGAGAGGTCAGCCGGGGTAGTAAGGATTCAGGAGCTCTTGCAGACAGCTCAAACCCAGTCCATGCAGGGCCTTAAAGGTCAGAAGCCTGACCTTGAAGGTTATCTGCAACTGAATAGGCAGCCAGTGCAGTTCGTGCAGCACTGGCGTGATGTGACTCGAACGAGGAGTCCCCATCAACAACGTCGCCGCAGTGTTCTGCATTAGCTGCAAGCAGTGGATATCAACCCCCAGCAGCCCTAGGTACAGGGATTTGCAGTCATCTAGGCGCGAGGTCACAAAGGCATGGATCAATGTCAGAAGGTCACCAGATGGAACAAGGTGCTTAATCCTGGTGATGTTCCAAAGGTGGTAAAATGAGGACTTGATGACTGCTGACATCCGCAAATGCAGTGTCAACCAGTCATCAGAAACCACCCCCAGGTTTTGCACCCATCAGAGGAAGGCAGATAGACACCTCTGAGCCAAAGTCCAGAAGGCTGTCCAGCCACCGACCCCTCTGTCCGGTGACCTGGATCCATCACCAACACCTCAGTCTTTCCAGAGTTCAATTTCAACCAGCTCAATTTCATCCAGTCCTGGATTTCTATGAGGCAGCTATTAAAGACTGAGATTGCGCTATCCTGATTGGGTGCAAAAGAGAGGTAGAGCTGGGTATCATCAGCATAGCAGTGAAACCTCAGCCCATACCATCTTACAGTGTCTCTGAGGGGCAGCATATACACCACAAAAAACATGGGGGACAGCACCAAGCCCTGAGGGACCCCACATGGTAGGGAGAATGGGCCTGAGGAAAAAATCCCTGACACCACCCTCTGAAATCTGTCAGTGAGGAAAGATTGAAACCATCTGAGAACTGTTCCAGAAATGGCCCTCAGGTGCTCGAGGAGCACCCCATTGTCCACGATGTCAAAGGCTTAGGAGAGATCAAGAAGTACCAGGATGGAATGGTGTTTCTAATCCCTCACCATCAGGAGATCATTGAGCACCTGAACCAGAGCAGGCTCTGTACTATGCCTCTTCCAACAACCAGACTGGAGAGGTTTGTAGATATCGGTGAATGGTAAGGTGGTTCTCCAGCTGTAGTGTAACAACTTTCTCTATCACCTTCCCTACAAAGGGAAGGTTAGAGATAGGTTTGTAGTTGGCAAAGCAGTTTGAGTCCAGAGCAGCTTTCTTCAGGAGCGGTGTCACCACCACCTCCTTCTGAGAGCTAGGGGATCTCACCCAGCTCTAAAGAGCACCACACTACCTTTGCAAGGACAGGTCAAATGATATCAATACACCCCATAATCAGGCATGTTGGACTCGGGTCCAAACTACAGCACGTTGGATGCAAACCCTGGGCAATCCGCATGATATCCACGATTTCTAGCTGGTCAAAAGAAATCCAGGAAAACTGAGGAGAAGTGACCAAGCACCAACCACCATTAGCTCCCATAGAGTAAGCTGGCTGGATCTCAGCCCTTATGTTGGCCACCCTATCCACAAAGAATTGAGCAAACTCAATGTTCTATCAAGGGTTCTGAAAGAACTCTTAAAACTGAAGGTGGATAAAGCAATGGGGCCTGATGGATTCACCCCAGAATTGTGAAAGAACTAAGGGAAGAACTAGTAACACCACAGACTACCCTTTTTAATAAATCATGGGAGGATGATGTGGTACCTGAGGACTGGAGGAGGGTGGATGTGATTCTCCTTCACAGAAGTGGGAGCGCGACAGAGGCAGGAAACTACAGACCTGTCAGTTTGACCTCAGTGGTAGGGAAAATGATGGAATCACTTCTGAAGGAAAGAAATGTTGAGTACCTAGAGGCCAGTGGGGCACAGGACCCAAGGCAGCATGGATTCACAGCAGGAAGGTCATGTCAGACAAATCTAATTGATTTCTTTGACTGGGTGACCAAAGCAGTAGACCAGGGAGGGACTGTGGACATGGTCTACCTAGACTTTAGCAAAGCATTTGACACAGTCCCACACAAGATTAATAAACAAATTAGTCAGCCTGGGAGTGGGTCCCAGGGTGGTAGCCTGGGTAAAACACTGGTTGGATAACAGGACACAGCAGGTAATAGTAAATGGAGTCCACAGGAAAGAAAGGAGGGTTATTAGTGGGGTACTGCAGGGTTCAGTACTGGGGCCGGTCCTTTTTAATGTCTTTATAAGTGACATTGCAGAGGGACTGGAAGGGAAAGTATGTCTCTTTGCAGATGACACAAAGATCTGCTACAGGGTTGATACACAAGGTGGGGTGGAAAGGATGAAAAGGGACTTGGCAAGGTTGGAGGAATGGTCAAATGTATGGCAGCTAAGATTCAATGCAAATAAGTGCAAAGTAATGCACCTGGGAAACAAAAACCCAGGTGAAGAGTACACAATGGGGGGTGAGATACTGACAACAACAAAAATCGAAAGGGACCTGGAGGTAGTCATATCAGACGACGTAAAGGTGGGCCAGCAATGTGAGAAGGCAGTAAGGAGGGCTGTGAGGATACTGGGATGCATAGGGAGAGGCATCACCAGTAGAAAACAGGAAGTTGTTGGCCCTCTGTATAGACAGTTGGTAAGACCACATCTGGAGTACTGTGTGCAGTTCTGGAGACCCCATCTCCGCAAAGATATAGACAGGGTGGAGGGTGTCCAGAGGAGGGCAACTAAAATGATGCAGGGTCTGCATCAGAAGACATATGAAGAAAGACTAAAGGAACTAAAGATGTATAGCCTCAAGGAAAGGAGGGAGAGGGGGGACATGATAGAAACTTTGAAATACCTCAAAGGAATCAACAAAGTCCAAGAGAGTAACATCTTTCAGAAAAAGAGATATGCAAAAACAAGGGGGCACAATTTAAAGATAGAGGGAGTATGGCTCAGAGGTAATGTGAGGAAGTATTTCTTCACAGAAAGGGTTGTGGATACATGGAATGGCCTTTCTGAGGAGGTCGTAGAGTCAAAAACAGTGGGGGATTTCAAGAATGCATCGGACAGACATAAGGCAATTCTAGTGGGGGGTAGGAGGAAGTAGGCTGTTGGTTAACTAGGATCTGCAGCTTATCCGTTAGGTAGGGAAATGGGCAGACTAGGTGGACCAAGCGGTCCTTATCTGCCATCAAATTCTATGTTTCTATGTTTCAAACTCATCACACTCAACTTGTGAAAAAGCTCTTTGAACCTGCAGACAGGTTGGGTTGCACAGTCTGTCCACAGTTCGAAAGAGCTGAGCAGGTTGGTTCTGAGCAGCAGCAATCTCCCCAGACAGGAACTTTGCCTTTTTATGGGTGATTGCTGATTGATAGATTTGGTAATGTTCTATCAATCTAAGGTGGTCAGCATCCAGAGCAGATTTCCGCCAGCATCGCTCTAACCTTTGTCCAACTCATCGCAACTCCCTCAAGGTCCCGTCATACTATGGAGACTAAGGGCAGAGAGAGAGAGAGAGAGAGAGGATGAACATGTATCGGAGTGATAGAATCCAGAGCCTCAGTGACAGCCTTATTACAGACCTGAACTAAGCTCTCTGGACCATCACTTGCCTCTGGAAATCCCGATAGGTTTAATACTGCCAATAGACCATAAGGGTTCACATCCTGCAAAGGGTGGTATCTGACCATCTCCACAGAGGCAGGCCTATAAGGGGGAGCCTGGAAACTGTACCTTATAGTGTGATGATCTGACCATCCGACTGGTTCCATCACCAAGTCAGAGATTTCGATCTCCAGGAGGAAAACCAGATCGACTGAGTGACTGAAATTATGGGTTGCAGAGGCAACAACTTGTGTAAAGCCCAATGAGGTCATCAGTTAGAGGAAGTCCTGCCGGAATTGCTAGAGTTCATCATAAACCCAGGCGTTGAAGTCACCCAGGACCATCAACCTGGGTGACTCAAATGCCATATCAAACATGAAGTCCGCTACTTCCTGTAGGAATAGATTCTCACCCCCAGGTGGACGATTGATGAGGATGATCCTGTAGCCCATACCTGCTGCTGTGGTACACTCAAACAAACTGGATTCCTCAACTGGCACATGTACAAGACCCAGTTCCATCTTAAAGCAAATGGCTACACCACCGCCCCTGCGGTCCAATCTCAAGTGGTGTATCACCGAGAACACGGCTGGAACAGCTGCCTCCAAAATGGGGCCAGCATTATCATCCAACTAAGTCTTAGTGATGCATTCCGGGTCTGTAGTCCCAACAAGATCAGCAATTACTGCTGTCTTGTAATACTGCTTGTGTTGGATGGGATTCTGGTGCCGCCTGAGCTATCTGCCCAGAAACATTGGAGCCCATGGGTATGGAAACCAGGCATGGAGGACCATGTTCTGGAATACGTTTTGCCCCAGGGCATCTCCTGATCCTCACTACCCTGATATGAGCACCCTGCTCACTTCCCCTCTGAGGTTTGAGGCCCCCGACCTGCTGCCGCCTCCTGTAAACAATTCCTAGTCCTCTGCAGCATCTGTATACTGCAGCCTGCAGTCGGGGGGAGATGTTAAAGGGACAGAGATCTCAAAGTTCAGAGGAAGAGCAGTGCCTGACTCAGAAAGCAACCTGCCAGCACATCTTCAACCCAAGAAAACTATAACATAAGAAAAAATAAATAAACTCACCACACATACACACCCAAATAATAAACACACACCTACCCAAAGACAACTAAAAATATACACAAAATTATAACACCAAATCAAGCACATTATAAATAAATGAGCATGCACTAAAACATAAACAAGCATTAATAAAAAATGAACAGAAGCAATCTGAGTTCTAGAAAAGAGAGTGCTTCCACCGCTCTGAATAGATGGTCCAAAGTACTTCTACCCTCCATTCTCTCTCACAAAGTGGGGGGAAGAATCCGGAAAGAGTCAGACCCATACACTGTCTCTCACACAATGAGGGTAAGACATAGAAAAAACCCAGTAACTCAAAATAGGCTATGAATTCAGAAGTAAGTCCAAAAGATGTCCTTCCGGCATGAATATCCTGAGGCTGAGAATAATTCAATTCAGTTGTTCAAAGACCATTCCAAAAAGCAGAAACTAATCCAAACCACAACCAAAAATTGTTTCCGAGAAGGACAAATCTTCAGTTAAATCGTTTCTCCAAGGCTCCACTATTAAAAAGTTTACTGCTGCTCGATTTCAATCCGGGAGAAATCCATAAATCCATAAGTCAAATGCATAAAATCTCAAGATCAGAATTATGTCAAGAAAGGAGGGGTCCATAAGCAAAAGTCAGGAGTGTACTATATATCCAGACAAAAGAGGGGTACTCCCCCACCTTCACCACCCCAACCAGGCCCTACTCACACCACCTGCGACCCGCAGCTACAGGAACCCCAAGGTTAGTCTGCCAGGACCAACCGGGGGGGGGGGTTATGTGATAACAGTGAAAGCCTAAAGGCAATTGCCATTATCATGAATCAGAGTGCCAAAAATTTATTTTGACACTCTGACACCCCGGCGCACAGCAAAATGGCACTGGGGACTTACTTTTTTAATGTTTTATGAGGTGGGCTGCGTCCCTGCACTCCCCTACTTAAGGATTCTCAACTCCATGGGGGTGCATGTTGGGGGGAGGGTGAAAAACATTTAAAAAAATTATTTGGACTGGACGCAACAAAAACGCACCAGCACCCGGACCCAAACCCAGTCTGCCAATGCTGCCAACCCACCCACCACACCACGGGATCGGCTCAGCAACCCATTGTGGCACCACCCCTCACATCTCCTCCCACCCCTCGCTGTGCATGCTCACTCTCCCCTGCACATACACATATAGCGATATTCCATCACTATATTCACCGACCCTCTCATCCGGCAGCCCTACCCTACCGTAGCCCCAATGACATGCGCTGGGGATTGGGTCGCCGCTATTATAGGTGCCCAATCGCTAATGCCCATGTCATGGGCTACCCCCCAGGGTAAATTAAAAAAGCCCCAAAAGATGCCTCTGGCTTTCTGGAGCCAAATGAAGTAATTCTTGCTCAGTCCTGAGCAGCACAGCTAGGAATAGCCTTAGGTGAAGGGGCTGGGAGCCTCCCTCACCCACCATGACACACTGACCTAGCTACCCCCAAGTTCAAGCAACAGCACAAATTCTACCACCCGGTGATGATACCAAAACACCAAATCCACTTGCAGAAACAGAGCAGCAGTTTACAGGGCAAGTCCCCCACTCATGGAACTCCACAGGCAGTGTCAGATCTAGTCTTTGGCGGGCCACCTTCTCCTGATAAATCCAGTATGTCAGGAGAAACACAAGTCTAAACAGTAGAGCAGTACCTCCTCGCATATGCATCGCATGCAGATCGAGTCTGGAACAGAACTCCTGCAGACTCCAGCGGGGCAGCCGGCAACGGATAAAGAGCCTTAGAAACAATAATAAAAATCAAAAATAGTTAAGAAGCAGACCCAAATGCTGAAACTAAGATACATTTCGATTACTACAAAATAACACAATGGTAAACAACTCAAAACACAACATATAGATACCTAGCTATCTGGTTAGATGACAATTTGTTTTTTGATTTTCATATAAATGACACCATAACCAAAGTAAATAAGAGGCTAGGCGCTTTTAGGTGTTCAACATTTTGTCTGAATAAGCAAATGGGATCCCTTGTAATAAATCAACTTTTGCTACCGGTCATAGACTATGGAAGTCACATATATGGCTTCGCTAACAAGAAGTGTCTGACAAAAGTTGATATGATGCACAATAGGCTTGCAAGGTTTATTTTGGGCAAAGATTTTAGCACCCACCTCTGCACTTTATTTGAGGAACTTGGTTGGGTTGGTAACTTTGCATAAAAGAAAGTTGCAATGGGTAAAGCTGATGAATAAAATACTTTATACCCAAAAAACAACTTATTTGTACGAGAAAAAATCTAACATCATCACAACTTATGTCAGACTCTTTTATGAGGATTTAATCCTTCAAAATTGATAAATAAATAAATACAGTCATAAGTGTTTTCCAGCTATCATGTTTCAGGTATGGAATTCACTTAATAAAGTACCTACTGTATAGTTGTTCAGGACAATGTTAAAATCTTCATGAGGTAGCTAAAATGACGAGGAGCCTTTGGAAATGAGTCTATGACTCAAAGGATTGTAATTCCGATTTGTACAATAAATAAATAAAATATGAATTGAGAGTGTGATGTATGTGCAATGATTAGAGTATGCTCATTTTCCCCTGCAAGCCCTTATTGGTGGCCTGCCACTACATTACAGTCTTATTGACAATGCCCCTCAGGCTGCAAATTACCGCCTCTCCTCATCCACCTCATCTCTGGTTGCACCAACTACTGTCTAGCTACATCACTGTATAGGCCAGTGTTATTACTCACCTGTAAAATAAATAAATGCCGTAAAATACTGGCTATAGGCATAATGTTCTACTCTGGTCTTGGTTCTGAACTATGTAATAAAATATCTACCTCAGCTTATCTGTTGTGAAGCAACCACCCAGCAAAGTACTCTTGTATATCCTGTAAATACCTGCCTGTCTGTGAAATCTGAAACTCATGTGACTCTGTAACTATGTGATTACCTGTTAATCTGTGCATCTTTCTATGTCTGTGTAATATTTTGATGATGAGCCTTTGGAACCGAGTCTTTGACTCAAAGGGTTGTAATTCTGATTTATAACAGTAAATAAATAAATAAAAAGAATGCGAGTGTTATGTATGTCGCAAATGATTATCTGATTTATTGTTTTGTACAATCTGTCCCTTTTTGTATTGTAACCAAATGGGAGCATCTATAATATAGGCGTTTTGTCCTAAAGATGTTTTGTTCCAGCTTGTCCTGTATAAAAATAAATATTTTTACTACTATCCATGCAGACAGTTACACAGGAGGTGGAGCTAAGGGTGGGGAAAATGAAGATTCAATTTTAACTGAAAAAAAAAACTGTTGTGGTCAGTGTACATTAAGGAGAAACTGCTATTTCCGAGGAGAAGTGAAGTAAAAAGAGTTCAGAAATGTGTTACTTAAAAGTTTAATGTCAGTCAAGTTCAAGCCTTAGCGACTTAGGTTTCCTGTGGGTCTATTTTAATGAAAAAAATTCAGGGCAGAGCTAGAAATGTAAGCTTTACAGCTAAAGTGGTGAGAAAGTGCTTAACCATAGAGAACGTGTGTATTTTAATGTGCAAAGTAACCTTGTGAACAAATGGGACTCAAAGGGAGGGGAAAAAAAGGAAGCCTTAGAATGTTGCTAAAGGTGGTTAGATTTCATAAAATGTGTATTCTATTGTGGCTTATTGCAGCTGCAGAATTTATTTTATTCATTTTATTTTGAAACGTTTCACCAGGAAAGAAATACTGAGCTACAACAGCGCATTTCCAGATGCGTCCTGGGGGAAGGGGATACAATAAGAATACAGAATCAGGTAAAAATATATCTAGAGCAAGTAAGACTATAAAGACATAAACACAAAGAACAGCATCTTTAGTATTCATAAAACGTAAACATAAACATACACACAAGCAATTCAATACAGAAATAATTGCTGTTGTAACACTTGGGGGAAGAAAGTGAAGACTATGACCAAAATAGGGTGATAGGGGAGAGGGCTTGATAGAAGATCTGCCTGCACCCCTCTGGTATGTAAACTCCACAAGGGGATTGGCAGAGGGGAACAAAGTAAAAGATGGAGTTGGGCCCGTGCCCCTCCAGGATGTAAACTCTGCATGGGGATAGGCAGAGGGGAACAAATAAGGGATGTGTAACCCCCACACCAGTTTTGGCAAGTTGGTACCCCCATTAAAACAACTAGTACCCACATATGGCTTATCATTTACTTTTAGCAGAAAAAGTCAGATTGCTACCACCAATAGCTTTAGAGTGTATACCAGGCTCATTATCTAAGGAAGGGGGTGGAGGTACAATTACCAAAATGAACCTTTGTAAATGCAACCAGGTCCAGGGTACAGAATGCTAGGCGTATGCCAGTCCTAACTGCTGAGGGGGCCCCAATAACTCCACACAGAAAGTAATGATCAGAATGTCCAATGCAGCAGCTGGGTTGTGCAGTGTGGCTTTATTCACAGATGTTACTAAAGCACAAGTGGACCCCCAATGGTTGGCCATAGCAAAACAGGTACATTCTTTTTCCAGAAACTCTTTGCTAGGCAGTACAGTTTTCCACAAAGACTTCTAGATCCATTTTTCCCAAAGTGCTTATGGCCTGAACCACATACTTGAGCTACTTTCAAATACATTTGCACAGTGCAAACTCATGACCTGAGCCACATATTTAAGTTCATCCTGGGCACTGGCCTTTACCCAGGGGACCTTGGTGCCATCAATAAACCAGTTAGCCTTACCTTGTACACTCCAGATGGCGTTCCTCCAACCCTTTGCCCCAATCAACGGTCTCTGCCATTCCTTCAGGGTTATACCAAAAGAAGTCTTTAATCCCCACTGAATCACCAAAGACTCCAAGCTCAAGTTTAAATTTGACACCGAAGTGTATGAGGGGTCCTGATAAGTGTGATCTAGCCTTATCTTGAGCACACACACCTCAGCCAATTCATTAATGAGAACAGTTTCTGCATCTGTACTCACATATCTGTTGTTCCTTCCTTAAGGCATGGGGAACAAATCAGAAAACACCCTTTTTCTTCATGGTAACTTTGTCAGAATTTCTCACACAATGTCCTTCTCAAAGGCAGCTGTAAACATTCTAGGACCTTCAGGGGATTGCCCCTCAGATCCACTGAACTGGCAGTCCCTCTCACTCACCCTGGAGTGATATCAAGGATTCCTGCTGCAAAAGGTCTCCACCACTTCACTGTCACTTGTAGATTTAATCCAAACTAGGGTGAGAAACACATGGCTCCCTGTAACAGAGCCCCAACTGGCAGACCTCCTGCCACTCTGACTCTCCAACTCAGACTAACTGAACATTCTAAACTTCCACTGAGCAGCTGACTCAAAAATTGTTATGCTGCTGACAGAGTTCTAAATGACATAATCATCCCTCTCTCAGGCTAGCTGAGTAAACAATGATGTCATTATGTAGAAAGACCCTAATGAGCTCCCTACCAGCTGCCTTTTCTACCCGCCCAAGACTAGCACTAATAGGATTCTAGTAACCCCAGGGGACTGGTCGGTTACAGATGGATTGGACCTGCTTCCCTCCAGTATGTAAACCCAGGAGGTGGAAGGACGGGATAAAATGAGGGACAAAATAATGGAAAAAGAAATCAGTGAAGGTGGCTAAGCAGCATAACATAGGTGGCTGATGTGTCAAGAAATGTGATTGTTGCTGAGTCTCTGGACAGATCAGTGTCCATTCAGTGACCAGAAATTAGCATATATAAATTAGTTTGGGGCATAAAAGTAGCTGCACAGCCAGTGTACAGGGAGTTCAAGCAGGGAGAGTGACCAAGAAAGAGGAACCCGAGCCAAGTGAGTGTCCAGTCAGAAGAGGCCTGCTGCAGTGATAGAGCCTGAAGGGGGCAGCCCTTATTTAATTGAAGTGTAATAGGATTAGGGGATCACCTGTATCCCAGTGTAGTGTCAGATAGGGTAGTGAGTGAGAGCAGGGAGAGAATAGACAGCCTGCTGCTTCAAGTGCCTGATGATCCAGATGTACCAGGTGTTTCTCACAGGAAAAGCTGCAACCTAAAGAATTTGTCACTTCTCCAGTTTTCCATCACCACAGCTGCTTACTCCAGAGGGCCCTCAGAAGAATTCCTCAGACGTTTCCTCAAAAGATTTAAAATAAGTCAAGGAATGTGGTACTGTAAAAACGTATTGTTACAATTGTGTGGACTATTCTAAAAGTCAAGTGACACTGAAGTGAAAGTAATTTACCTCAGACCTGCATTTTAAAAGACCTTTGTCATTTGAAGGACTGAACATTTCAAAGACTGAAGGGGAATAATGTCCTAGCTTTTAGTGTACCAGTATATGACATGTTTCATGCCACTGTTTTTCCTAACTGCTAAATGTGTTTATCTGCTGTAGAGAAATGTTAAATGTTTTAACTGTGTCAAAGCTACAGAGTTAAGTGCAGCCCTGGCACCATCCTCCAAGAGGGCTACTGCCCCTGTCTTGCAGGCATGAACAAGGTTTAGAGGCCTAGGTTCCTATTTTAGCTGTTACGGGAGTTCTTTCCCAAGATAACAAAATAAATAACACTGTGCCTCTATCCAGAGTACATTTTAAATGGGTCAGATTATTTTTATCAGTACAACCCCCTGGGATGCTGTACCAGCTCACCTCCCCATACAGTCACCCAAACATGTGAATTCCAGAACCAAAACTCCCAAATTAAATACTCTGCATTTAAAGACTTTAGCTAATAATATGCTCACCAAAAATGCTCCTGAGTCAGAATTCTTCCAAAACAGTTAACACCATTTGTTTACATGGGAAGGGTTAGGAAAGGGTGAATGGAGAAAAGGTTAAGCAAACCTCTTTGTGATCTGCATTTGGAGATTAGACATCAGTCATATCCCTTTTTAGTTTCAAAACATATTTCAATGCTTGTAGCACCAACCCTCTAACTAGCTAACTGCTGTAGGTTTTTCCCACTAACAAGCCCCAACTGGTACTAATTTACTCCCTTTGTCCTCTGACCGGGTACCCAAGTATTTGTTGCAGCCTAGGACTGAGGTGCAGCTATTGTCTGACGTTGGCCTGCTTACTTGATTTAAAATTAACTTTCCACATTTCCCTTTAAATATTTTAAACTTTCCTACACTACTGGGCATAACTTGAGAACAACTATATACATCCCCAAGGCACAGGGCAATTCCTGCAGTAACTCACGGTTCTGCAGACAGTCTCTGGTGGCATGGTGACTGCGTCTCTGGGGGAAGATGGAACTGCAGAACTCAGAGAACTTGGATTTGAAGAGACTTGAGATGTGGAGCAAACACTCTGCAGCTTGGATCTTCTGACTTGATTGAAAGTCTTGCAGCTTGTCCTCGTCAGCCTGTTTCCAGGCCAGATGCAGAGCGTAAGCACAAGGCTTTCCAGGCCACAGAGGAACCCAGACCCAGAAGTGACCCCACGGCCTGACTCCCCAGTGGATCAGTGTGCCCTAGCACTAGGGCAATGCGCCTGTGGCTCCCTGTGGCCCAGTCGACCACACTTGGTAGGGGTTAGCTGGTTCTCTACCTGGCTCCAACTTGAAAATGACCAATTTCTCAGTCTCTTTTAGCTCAACTCAGTTTGGCAATTGTTAGTTATAGAAGCTTAAGAAAACAGCCTTTAACCACACTACCAGCAAAAGCTGTGGTCCTTTTCTCACAGGTCACAGTCTCTGGCATCCCACCGAGCACACGGTCTCAGTGGGACTTGGGCATTCACCTTGGGCTCCTAGAACCTGGAACTAACCCTTGACTGAAACCTTTCACTTCTCTTGATGCAAGCAAATCCTTTTCCTCACCCTGCAGGTGCTAATAGATGCAGAAGAGGCTCTGTCTTCAATATTTTCGAGTTACCTGGGTTTACTGGCCAAGCCTCCGCATGTCCGAGAGATTCCCATACCAAGTGTCCATACTGAAACCAGTCCATTTTCCATTACCTGTTTTTCAAAACCAGAACCACTACTTGAACCTTTTGTTGTTCCCTTTTTCTTAAGACATTGCGTCATACCAGGGTCAGACAGCGACCTTTTTCCTTTCTTGAACCTTTTCTCCTTGCTTCTCACCATTCAAGTAAAAAAATTAGACATCTGTTTCTCTCAAAAACCTTTAATCAAAACCTTCACTACGGAGGTGTAGCTCCTTTCCCACAGCAGCCTTTTGCAGAACCCTGTAGCTCTATCTCAGCAGAGCTGCAAAACCGCATTCCTTCCTTACATTCTTCCACCATGGGGAAAGGCATAGCCAGGCCCTGGGGGACAAGTTGCTGGCAACCCCCAGGCAGGCCCTTTCCGAGCCTGGCAGCCCCATTTTCTACATAGGGGCTGGAGCCCCCCTCCCTCTGGAGGGGCTCCTGCCGAACTAACTCAGAACCAGACAGTCTCTGGGTTTTTGGGAGCTGTCTGGCAGCTCCCCATTGGCTGCATTCACTGTCCTTTCCAAAAATTAATATTTATGAGGCTCCCTCAACACCTGATTGGTTGTAGAAAAAGCCACCTAAACTTTCCCCAACATTTTCTCCCACAAATTCATTTTGCTGCCCCAAAGTCCTTTGCCCAAATCCTAGCCCTCCGATTGGCTGGACTGACATCACATGGCTGCAAATATAGTTGCTAGCAAAACAGTTTAAAGATGATAGGAAATGGTTCTTAGACCTCTAGATGCCCTCTAACTGTTCTTTTATTGGCTAACCACTATTCTGATATTTTTTTTTTGCCTTTCTTGTTAAATGAATAATCTAGTTTTGTTGCCTATGTAACGACCCTGAATCCTTCTGTGCTCAGCAGTTTCAGCTCTGTGTTTTCATACTACCTAAACATTCTATGACATCAGAAACTCCCATTCCAGGCCATTCAGATTAGGGGTGGGTGGACCAACCCTCCAAAAATAAGACCCCCCCCCCAGATCCAACGGGATCCGACAGACCTGGATTAATAAGATGTAACCCCCCTGCAAATGGGGGTTCCCAAAAGACTTCCAGGAGCTTGCTTGAATGCTCCAAGCCTGAATGGTGTTTGGCGTTTAAGCCATTTATCAGTGAGTGTTTTTAGAACCTCTGGTACTGTCTCTTTAAGAGCTGTCTGCTTGCAGACATAATTAGTTTGTATGGGGGACTGTGTGTTTCTTTGATTGAGTACCACTCAAGCTACTGCCAATTCACTCCATTTTTGCAGTCACTAGGAGTGCAAAGGGGGAACCTATCTGAAAGATGTAACTGTTTGCCAGAAATTATTTAGAGTAATAATGAAATTACAGTTTGTCTAACCTGCTTTCTTTGCAGTCAGAACTGTGTCTGCTAGTTCCCCATTCTAGTTTTGAACTGCTGAACTGGACCAATCAGTGTGGGGTATGCTAGCTCTAAAATGGTGCCTTGGACGAATCAGAACTTGGACTCATAATCTGAGCCAGCCACAAGAGGATTGTATGGGCAGTGACTCTGGGAGATGTAGTTTAGACTTCAGTGCCTTTTTGGACCAACAGCAGCAGTCTATTGTGAGTGACAGCCAATCCAGTCAAGAACTGGGAGGAACTCAAAGGAAGTGCCCGGTTTTGTCGGTTGGAGTTTCAGTTGAGCTTTGGCAGTGAAGAAGGAAGGAGCCCTGTGCTTTTTCAGTGTGCAGTTTTAGTCAAAAAACGTGTGTAAGGCCCAGAGTTCCGGTCTGCAGCTTGTGTAACAGCTTGTTAGGACTGAATCCGTCCTGTGAAAAGAATCAAAGGATCTCTGAAGAGTAGAAACCAGGCTCACCCTGTAGAAGACTGGAGGAATTGCTGAAAATTGCACTCGGTCTTTCAGGAACTGAATCTGCTGTGTGTTCTCCCGGGTATTGTGCAGTAATTGCGATCGGGATACAGATGCAGCCTGCCTGGTATAGTGCTTTCTTTTATATAAATGTGTGAAGAGGTTTGTGTACCTCAAGTGAGCCCTGCTGACATTGAAGGACCCTATCTTATTTGGAGGTCGTGAGTACTAATTCAGAGTTAGCTCCCTGTTGAATTGCCACATTAAATCCAAAATGGAATTACTGTACTGCTGACTGTTTAATTCTCCTTTTCTCTGTGTGAAAGGCCTCACCAGCTGCCACGGTTTGGACTAGCCACTAGGGCTTGGGTACCCAGGGACAGTAACTGATAGGGATAGGCCTGTGCACAGAGCCATAGGTAGATTATTAGAGTGATAAGCTAATTAACCTGATTTCCCCTGTCCTTGTTATATCCCTAAATAAATCAGAGCTGCTTGTTTCTAGCAAAGTTATACTGCCTGAGGTGATTTGTCTATGTTAAAGTACTGTACTGTGATTGTTGCACTGTATCTCATTTCACAGGAGGTCCCAGTGCCGGAACCAGACCTGGGGTAAGTGTATACTGTGAAGGTAATTCTGATATATTGTGTGGGCCACTAGTGGGAAGAAAGGGGGGTTGCAGTGTCCCAGAGGGCTGTGACCAAGTTAGTTTAACTATTGCAAACCCTGACCTCTGGGTGGAGGCACCCGCCATTGGATCCAGGCCCCTCAACCTGTTAGTGGCAAATCAGGCAGGGGTAGTAGCCCCTGGGATAGCGCCATCTAGGGGTTACAAAGAGTTAGCTGCTAACTTGTAGTGAGTCTGGGTCCATTGGCCACAAGTTGCTTTTACTGTATTTCATACAAAAGCACTGTACCTTTCAGCGTTTCCACTTTTAGCATGTAGATGGAGCAAGCCTCCGGAATCCAGCCAGCCACGGTCACCTGTTCGCCACATTTCAGGTCATGTGACTGGTTGACTGGCAGTGGCTTCCTCCTGGGCTGGTAACAGGTACTGATTCACGCTCGTAGGAGAGACAGCAGGCAAGGCGCGAGAAGCAGGAGTGAGTGAGTGAGTGAGTCAATGGCTCATAAATGAGCGTGCACAACCAAAGGGTAGAGAAACTTGCTTGGCCATATCCAGCCAGTCTGACAGACTAGGCAGCCAATAGCCGAAGGAAGACTGTCTGTTAGTCCTGGCTATTGGCCGATGCGGTGTGTGGGTGGATCTGGAATGCACTGTAGCTCTGTGTTCCTTAGAGGAGGTGCCATTTGTGAGCAAGCAGTTGGAGAGAACAGGAACGTTGCTTGTTTTCGTGCTTTAATTTTCTGAGCGTCTCAGTGTTACCAGTTTAAAAACAAACACATTACATTGATAATAATTGTATGTCTAACGTCTGTGCTACCTTACATTTGTAATATATCTTAAAAAATAGCGTGCTGCATTTAAAGAACAGAAAAAGTAAAAATATATAGATCTAGGGTTGGGGGATTGAAGTGAGAGGGAGAGCATCATGTAGGTAGGACAAGGGACATCTGCAGCTCCTCGTAGTGGGCCAGATGGATATATATATCAAAAAGCTGGCAAAAAAAGAAAGATAAAAAAGTAAAATACATCAAAGTGTTTTTTACTGAGTTCATGTGGAGGTTAGAGGTGTTATCAAAAGTCTGAGGACAATCAGATTCTGATCTAAACTTAAAATACAAATAAATGTATTTACTACAGTAAAAGAAGAAAAGGCCTTGATGAAGTGGATGAATAGGGAGTGTGTGTGTGGCTGCGAGGCTGAGAGGACAAAGGAACTTGAGAATGACAGAGGAGTAAAGAAAAATACATACAGAAAAAAACACTTGTTTTAATAAATGAACCGAAATACAGTCAGTGGTGGAAGGGGGAGTGTGTCTGTGAGGCTGAGCCTGTCCTGAGAGGACAGAGGAGAACAAGCGAGAGCACTAAATAAAAAAAAAATACCTTCAAGAAAAAGCATTCTTTTGTATCATTAAAAAAAAATTAACCTACTGTAGCTATAGCGGTGGAAGGGGAAGTGTGTCTGTGAGGCCTCACCTGTTCTAAGAGGACAGAGGAGCTTTAGAACACATGAGAGGACTAAATATTAAACAAAACAAAAAACAGGAACAAGCATTTTCTGTGTCCATCAAAAAAATGGGAACGGGATTCCCCATCTGAGGTCAGACAGGTCTCTTTACAGTTACAGTACTGGTACTGAGGCGGGGAACAGACAGAGATCAACTGCATGGCTGCCGTATTCAATTAACCAACACATCAGTGCTAATAACTCACAATTTTTATATCCTGAACTGCTGTTTACAATTCTATGTGTGTGTCACAGATCTCAGTGTCGTTTTATGCAATTATGTAGCAGATTTGCAGTTTTCATCACATTTTGCAAAAGGTTCTGATTCAAATCAGAACTTATCAGGGCTTTGACCTGGATCCTGAACCTGATAATAAGGGTTAGGACCTTTTCGGGTCCATCAATCCCTAATTCAGATGAATAACATGGAATGGGAGTTTGTGATGTCATAGAATCTTAGAGGGAGTTTGTGATGTTATAGAATGTCTTAGAAATCCGAAAATCAAGAGCAGTAGCTGGAGAGGAGAGTGGATCTCTATGTAGATCTGAGACTATCCCAGAGCGAGGGTATTTTTTTTAGTAAAAAAATCATCAGAGCATATCAGAATACACAACTGGCATTGCGAAGGAAGATGGAAGGGCAGTTAACTGTGTAAAAATCATTTTCTATCTCCTTTAACTGCAGTCCTTACCATAGTCCCAACTTTTCAGTCCCCCTACAGACAAAATAAATATTATTCAACAGTTCCCCCACCATCTTAGTGCAGTCCCTGTGCCCTTTAAACTGACTGCACAAAGTAACCTTTTGATTTACTCCCCCACCTGTCACTGCTGCCGTTACAGAGTGTCCCCAGGCAGCCCATACATAGTCCCATTGTAATATATATCAGTCCCAGCATTAATGACCTCCTGCAGCCATAGTAAACATTTTTATTTATCCTTTGCCCCACTGTCTATTAGCAGTTCCTTAGCCTCCCTTTGCCCTTTCAAACATTTGCTACAATTAACATTTTTATTTCATCCCCTGCCTGTTGCTAGTGCTGCTACACACAACCCCCAAGTGCTAGGCAGGCTCCTCATTAATACGGACGCCCCCTCGTGGATATTTAAATTTTACCCTTGATCAAGAGTGCTCATTGGTGCTCTTAAAAAAAATACTTTCACTGCTTCCCTCGCACCTTCTCCAGGTCTCTGTTAACCGTTTAGCCTAAGTTTGGGACCTGGACCACTGGAGAGGTGCTCGATTGGCCACAGGAACAGCCGCAACACCAATGTGCTCCTGCGCATGCACGGACCGCTGGCCCTGCACTGGAGTGGAAAAACAGGGCAACAACTCTGTGATTCAGCTCCTCCAACCCTGATTCAGAAAAAATACACACGGGGGCTGTATGGAGGTATGGAGACTTGGAGACACAGCACGGACTGACCAGGATCAGGATACTTACGGGGGAGGGGAACCAGGAGAAGACAGGGCATCCCCGTGGGCAAACAGGTATGTCCCTGACAGGGGGGTTACTTAAGTAAGTGCAACTGTGTATGTAGGTACCAAGGAGAGTATCTGGTGTAAGGGATCAGTGGGCTGACTAATGTAGAATGAGGCCTAGTAGCCACTACTCGCCCTTAAGGCTGTAGTGTAAACGAGCTCAGGAATTAAGGCCAGAGAGGGCACTTGTCCTGGGTCTAGTTTGTGTTTCGGAGGGCTGGTGGGTGGTGTGTGCCTGCAGTCTCCAGGGAAAATGTATTGGGGTAGTGTGCCCTACTGTTCGCAAAGTTTATGCAAAGGGTGTGTTTGTCATTGGTGGCTGTACATGCTATTTTCTCTCAATCTTTCAGTAAAATTTACATTCTTTTTTCATTGTTCCAAGTGTCAGTGTCCTTGCTTGAGGAGTCAGTGCCTCACATTCCTGAAGGTCTCCATGTCAATCCAGTCAGCATCTCTCTGCCTTGGCAGCTCCCAGTGACACCAGTTGGGGAGGTAAGGTATGGTGTTCAGGGAGCACTCAACTGGAGGGGTGTTGTCAGGGGAAGAGACAGAACTCTGACTCCCACTACTGTGTGAAATGGTCCCAAATGTGGCCAGAGGGTAATGCAGTAGAGGGGTGGTCATACCGAGGTTTGAGGCAATCTAATGCAATTGAAAATCTGACTCTTGAGCACCTTACGCTGTCTTCCTTGCAGACCTGTATTTTAAGTTTGCCTGCAGAATGCAAGAAAACCTATTGGGAGCATCTGAGTGACAAAAGGTGGCTGTGGAGGTGTGTCAGGCTGTGAACCAATGATTCATGTGCAGATGAGCCACTCTTTCTCCACAGCCAATAATGCAGGCCCTGACTGTTGATGCAGATTGGGATTTGCATGCACACTTTTTTAAATGGACAAGCCATACCTCTCCCGGTGCAGAACTTGCCACTTCTGCTGGTGTGCTGTTCGGCTTGGTTCAGGGGATATAGAATTTTTCAGTGGGGTAGCAGTTTTGCCAAGGGGGTAGCAATTTCCCCAAAATATGTAAAATGCCCCTTTTAAAGCTCAAATTAGGCTAAAAGAGTCACTGTTTGGAGGTCTGAGGGGTACTATGTGCTACATTGCTACATAGCTCATCCCCTAGTGGCTCTGTCACTCCCCCTCCCCACCTCCCAGAATGCCACTGCTGACCTTTCATGCTTGCTTGTTTTGATTCTTTCCTCAGGAGCACTGCCTGACTGCTCCCAATGAAAAACAAAATGTTTAGTCCCTTCCCCCCAAGTTTGGGTGGCCTCTTCCCCTCAGCCCTCCAGTATGGCATCCCTTTAACCCAGCCATTTAGTACAGTATTCCTCCATTGACACTTTCTTGCATGCTGCCATCAGCTTCTCCTTCATTGTCTGCAGAGTGGGCTTTCTTGGATGCCTCTGCTGGTGGCTCCTGCTTTGCCAACCCAGCAGGCTTTCATGTAAGCTACCATTTGACAATTCCTTCATTGTCTGCTGAGTGGGCTGTCTTGTAATACGGGATACATGCAAGATGTCTTGGAAGCAGCTATGGCAAGAGCCATGCACTTTGATTGCCCTGCATGCATTACCAAATAAACAGGAGAGCATGGTAGAACCTGAAACAATTAACTTTGTCTGAGAACACAGTTCAATGGCTGGCGATATAAAAAAGAGTTGTACTTAAAACACGGGTGCCTTTTAGAGGTGGATAAAGGCCTTGGAGTTATTTAATTTCTTCTTATGACCCCAAGATTACTTTTAGTAAATACCCCAGGCTCAGGCACCAACTAGTTAAAGTTCATAGCCATTTAGTACCATTAATAACTAAATGTACCTGACTGCCTCGATCACCACACATATTTTTCTGTGTAAAAAAATGCAACATATGCAGACATGCAGGACAAAGCAATGGCTTTACACAGTGCAGGTGACCCCTATGATATAAGGCAGTTCCTCACATGTACAACTGCCGTTGCAATTTACATGATATGAGCAGACTAGGTAGGCCAAGCGGTCCTTATCTGTTGACAAAGTCTACGTCTTTGCATTTATGTTCATGGGGTACTTGCAGCTGTCTATGTACAGAATGGAACAAACAGTAAGGCCAGTGAAAGAAAAACTACAGGAACAGTTTTATTTATTTATTTGGAAAGTTTCACCAGGAAAGACATACTGAGCTGAAATGAGCTCATTTCCATACTTTTGCACAAACACTGATGAATGAAAAGGCCATCCTGTAGCAAGACATTTTTAGAAAGCACATAAAGGTAATCCCTGTGATTTCAAGTATATTGGTACTGAGGTAGTGCCCATCCCTACCAGAGGAAGAGATTGCCTATATCTGCTATTACAGGAAGAAGGCAAATGGATTTGGAACCTTCAGACCCTTTCTCCCACAGATCTGAACAAAGAGTGAGATCTTATTTCCATTTTATAATACGGTGATACAGCCTGTTGAATACAGCTGTTAACTTGATTGACAGCCAGCAACAGACTGCTATGCACAGTTGTGATACTTGCATATACAATATGAAATCAAAATTATGTTTTTTATGTTAAACATGCATTGTGGGTTGGAATCTCTATGGCACGTCCAAACAATTTTCTCATGGGGTATGACCACCTGATAGTCTGCTGATGCACATGTGACTTCAAAGTGAAATCCATCCCTCTAGCCCCTGACTCAATTTGGGACTCTCAGTTTTTATGGCTGCAGTGGGTGGAACCCTGCAGACACCTTGCTTCAAAAAGGGACTCGGCATTACTTCAACGCATTCTTTCTCACCAAAGAACATATTGGACTTGCAGCACGGTCTCCTGCACCAGATAACTGTACCAGATAACAAAGTCCCTTTCCAAAAAACAAGAAAAACAAAGTGTGTTAGGGCTGCAGTGGGCAGAGCCCTGCAAACATCTTGTTTCAAAAAGGGACTCAGCATTACTTCAAAGCATTCTTTCCTACTGAAGAATATGTTGGACTTGCAGCACAGTCCCGTACACCAGATAACTATACCAGATAATAAAGTCCCTACCAAAAAAACAAGAAAAAAATTTAAGTGTGTTTCCTTTGCAGTTGCAACACCTCTCCTACTTTGCCAGAGTCACATATCAGTCATTTGTACAGAATTCCTTTACATAACAATCCCAGTTCTGTCTGTAGGCAGTAAGGGTCAATAGTGCTGTGCTCAATCAATCACTGCGTGTTGTTTCCTCCTAGGTTTTAAATTTCACACACACACACACACACACACACACACACACACACACACCCCTCTGTGTTTTAGCCTTGCTTTATTACCATGGACTAGGAGAGTCCAGCATTCCTTTACATTCAGACTGACATCATCCGGCATTCCTTTACATTCCAGTTCTGTCTGCCTGTTCTCCTAGTGGTATCGTAAAGAAATTCGATTTTTGTCATGTGATTGATGTATACATTCCAATCTCTTTTTCCTGTTTCTATATATACTTTTGGCCCTTGCATCATAACTTCAGTCTATATATTCATTCAGGGATTAGATTCCCCACTCATGTCATCAATATTATTTCTTTACCGAACTGTAATTTAATTACATCAACAATCAAAGCACATAAGCAATTGCAATGGACTAGATAAGTTGGGCAGTGAATATAATTAATCATGTTTCACTTGTTCTTTTTACATTTATCCCTCTCTCTGATCTCTACCACTACAGCTTGCAGTGCTGTGTGTTCATTTGAGATGCATAATTGACAGCCTCTCAGTGTCCTCACACCGGGAGGTGACGGAGATCAGAAGGGGATTCATATGCTCATGTGTTGTAGAAAAATAATTTCACTTGATAGAATTACCATCCTGTAATTTAAGTAACCACAATTATACTATGCACTCTATACCTGTATGGATATTAACCACAAAATGAGATATTTACAAAAGTAGTGCGAGAAACAACTACAGTACAACACACATTTCTGTTCTCTGCCATGCATTTACACTCGCCCCATGACAAAATGTTCTTTAATTGTTTAAAAAAAAATTTCTAAATCATTTCAGTGAACACTGAGGGGCAAGCTGTTCGTTTCACTCTGGGGGCATCTGTGAGACAGGACTTAGTAAAGTTGTACACACCTGTCTCACAGACAAAAACTCAGAGACCAGAAACAGAACCCTGGTCTCTGGATCCACACTGGCGGAGCTGCTCTATGCCTTAGCCCTCTACACCACAGGAGCATCTCAGTCAACCATCAACTTTTCCAGTTCTTCTTTCCTTCCTCCAGCCACTCCCTGTGACGTGACAGCTACAGGGGTAGCGGTAACTGCCATTCACTGTGTCCTACTCCTGTTGATGTCCTTGTTTCACTCTTCTTACAGCACTGTTCTAAACACGCGCTGTTAAGGGTGCACTGTTCTAACTAGGTACCAGGCATTTCTACATGGGGGGGGTGAGGCTGAGGTGGTAGAACAGACGTGAAGTGGAGGCGGTCTGACAGCCATGGTGCAGGACTGAGCGCCATTTGGAAAGAACTTATTTTTCAAACAGGCAAACCTAGGATATTTCCTCAAGAGAAGACGGCCTTTTAAATCTGTGACTTGGACACTGGCAGTAGGTTAACCCTCAGGTCTTTATTGTGGGTCAACTTTTCATGGTTTACTATCACTAATCTCTTTGACAATGGCTAGAAGTGCTTTGTGACTCAAATAGTGTGAACGATTGGCTGCAACAAGTGGTGGAGCGACTGGTACAACTGACTTCCTAGGTCAAGCTTTGTGACAATCAGTGTAGATCACATTAATGGTAGTATTTGTTAGGGGTGGATGGACTGTTCCATGACAGATTGACCTCCCCCACAGATCCATGAGTGACTCACGGACTTGGATCAATAGGGACTCAGATGCCGGAGTTCGGCTCCCAGTCCATGACTGAGTTATGGTTATCACATTCAGTACTTTTCTATGCACTTTGCTGCTGCACTCCCCCTCACACTCCTCATGAATGATTTATGTAATTGGGTGGGTGGAGACAAGAATGGGAGGAGGTCACCGGATGTGACTTTTTTGCTGCTGTGTCTGTCCATGCATGGGGGCATCTCATTGTTGAGGATATAGCTAGGTCTGCAGTATTACAAGTCTTGTGAGCCATTCCTCTCTGTTGGCATTTCTCGGTAAATCATCATGTGATCTGGTTCAACATGCTGGCTTGCCTTGTAGAGATCAGTTGAGAGGTAGACAGTGAGAGATAAGGAGGAACTGAGAGAGCAAACAAGATCAAGGGAAAGTGGAATTTTAAACATTTTAAAGAGAGATTCATTTGTGACAGAGAGAGGGAGGCAGGGGAATCAAAAAGCATAGAAGAGAGACCAGATAGACATAGACAATGCAAGACTAGAGAGACAAATAGATCAGGATAGAAACAGAACGAGAGAGAGAGAGAGAGAGATTTCAAGAGAGAGAAATACTGTAAAGCAGCACTGAACTTCTGAGTGCCTGTTTTGGCCGAGTGATCAGCACTACTTTGTTACCGTACAAAGAAATGATGGCCCAGAACAAGGAAAAAAAAAAAAGCTGCAGAGAGAGAGAGAGAAAGACGGTAAGAGAGAAATGGAGAACAGTGTAAGGAGGGAAAGGAATTCCTCAGAATATACATACTAAAAAACACTCAGCAGCAGCATAGATAGAGAGAGAGAGAGAGAGAGAGAGAGGTGGGATACACTGGGAGAACTGAAAGAGAGAGATCAGCGAGACAAATCAAAAGCCGTGTTTACAGGGCAGCAGCACTCTGGCATCTGTGACGCTCCCTTCCCGCTCTGCTGGCTTGTTCCCCATCAATTAACTGTTTACACAGCCTGCCCTTGCAGCGCTGCAGGTCACTCTGAGGAGGGGCTGTAAATTCTTTTGTAGATGAAGGAAAAAAACTTTGTATCGGAGCGAGCGCAGCAAAGAGTCCACACTACCGTTTAACGTGCTCGCTCTGATACTGATACCCACAACAGGGTCGGATCAAAAAAAGGATCCGAAGGGCACTTAAGGAGCTCCACAAAGTGTTTACACTATCAACTTTGCAGCGCATCAACCTATGCACATGGGTTGAAGCACTGCAAAGTCGCCAGTGTAAACAAGGCTAAAGAGAGTGTGTTACGATGTGCTGCTGTGCTGATCCCAGGCAGGTGTCTCAAAGGAGGCCATAAAAGAACTACTGTATGCTGTTTTCTCTGCTACAAGTGCCATTGTCCTAACTCCCTTCCACATTATCAGTTCTACTTTATTTTTCATGCAAATAATTACTTAAAGTATTCCATTTGCCCCACTGGGTTGAATACTACAGATAATTTACACCCCATTATGCATGTTAAAGCATCTATTGAAATTTTTATGAAAAATCAGAATTAATCAGGACTAATCAGAACCCCCTCTGATTTGGTTCTTATTTAGTAAGGGTCAGAACTTCTCTCATCCTATCCCTAGTGTATATCTATGTCTATATTTAAATCTATATCTATCTATCTATCTATAGATAATCTATTTTTCTAATCTATCATCTATATCTATCTGTTTATCTATCTATAGATAATCTAGCTATCTATTTATCTATCTATATGTCTATCTATCTGTCTCTCTATCTATCTTTCTAATCTATCATCTATATCTATCTATAGATAATCTATCTATCTATCTATCTATCTATCTATCTATCTATCTATCTATCTACACAGCTTGATGGATCGATCTATCTAGCTATCTATCTACCTATCTATCTCTATCTACCAATGTACACAGCTCTATCTATCTATCTATCTATCTATCTATCTATCTATCTATAGATTATCTATCTACACGGCTCGATCGATCACTCTATCTATCTATCTAATCCATAATCTATATCTATCTATCTATCTATCTATCTATCTATCTATCTATCTATCTATCTATCTATCTATCTATCTAACTCTGTGTGTATATATACACTCTATTTTAATTTCTTTGCCTGCTGTTCATTAGTTCTCTCTATCTGGAACTCATTGCTTCTCTCTGAGGTTCCAGGATCGCGTATGGCATCGAGTTATGTGTATGCTATTCTACTTACACTCAGTTCATCACTAGTGAGGCAGTTCTATGGGACAATGAGCAGCATGCTATATTGGTTTCCCCTGTGACCTGCAGCATGTCTACTCCTCTCCATGAGTGGGGTCAGCATCTACAAATCCACTCCCACAGCTTCTGCTTCAGTGGCTGCAGTTGGAGCACACAGCGACCAGCTCATAAGCGTTCCCTCTTCCAGTGGGACGCTCGATTTCTGCCACACTCCTGGTCACAGTGGATGCCACCTTAGAGCCCCTATTTCAGCTGCTATAGAATCAGATGCACAGCACCTTTATAACTGGTCTTTTGTTTGGGGATAAGGAGTTGCAGCTTCAACAAATGCAGTAATCTTCTGTGGGGCAAGGGAAAAAATCAATCGGCACATGCACAGCATTAAATAATCAGGCTCCAACTCACTTTTCCTCCTGCCCAACTCCACGCCAAATTCCACGTGTGCATGATAGATGCGCACATCTTCCTTTGAATTTTTACTAGGGCCATTCAGGTATGAAATAGTTTTTTAATGGATTTCTGCTGTTTTAGGTTTTTTTTCTAATCTGGGGCAGTTCTGGGGTGCAAGTCTCTACTCTTTCTAATTAGTTTGTGTTGAAAGTTTCATTAATCATGTGGTTTTTATGTTACTGCACTATCACATTCTGCCTTACTTTAACATCCCACTCATTTAAGTCCCAGCAGAGTGCTGACCAGCAGGTTTTTCTCCTTTCCACTGCCTTGTTCGGATGTAACCTCTGTGGCCATTCCTGATCATCATATTTTAAGGGGCATTAGACACTGTTCTTTCAGTGCTGTTTGCTAAAAGCCCCAGGTAGTTGAGTTGGCCCAAAAAAGGCTTTAAACATCCTGGGCTGGATTCACAAATGGCTGTGAATGCTGCCAACTCTAGGCAGGCCGAACATATAGCGCACGGGGCTTGTGGCGTTCTCCTGGCCAGCGATTGGGAATCTTGATCTTGAGCACCAATCACTGTAAGTTAAACCAGCTTTTTCTCATCTAGCTTACAACAATCCAAGGTACCCTTTTTAATGGGCTTGCAACAAATATTTGGCACGAGCTGCTATAAAACAGGATAACTGTTGTAAACGCACTCGATGTTCCAGAATAAGGCACAGTGTGTGAAAGTCATTTTAGTCACTGTTTTTGCTGTTTACGGTGGTTGCTATTGTGTGCATTTGCTGTTTAGGATTTGCGTTTTCTGTATACACTATTTTTTCAGGCTGTTTTTGGCATGGAACCTTTTAGACCTTGATTTTTGCCTCCCCTGAGCTCCCAATTTGTGCTTCTGGATCTCAGGGGAACTTATTTAGCGACCATTGTATTATTTTTTGCACAGTCAATCTTTCCCATTCTAAATTCACTTCTAATACCATTAAGTTTCACTGTTTCAGGAACTTTAACTTGGAAGTTTTTCGTCATGGGCAAGGCCATTGATTTACAATGATTAAAGTAATGAAATTCCATTTTCAAGACTTGAAATTCCAGGAATTGCACTGGTGATTGTTAGTGTAATTTCCAGATTTGACCAGGATTCTACTGTCATTCTGCCCCCCAGAGAGGAGAGCAGTCCGTTGAACACTCAGTCCTCTCCGTGGCCAACCCCCAGGGACCTGAGTCCATTCCAGAACACAGGTCACTGGCATGGTTTCAGGTTAAGGCTCACCAGGCCATCCCTTACCCTTTTTCAAATAACGTTTTTCTTCCTGTCTATACTAGCTACCTTTTGTTTGTATTTTGTGTCTCAGAGTGTTTTATTTTTCAGTAGGTTTGGGTCACTGTCAATCAATGAGCGTGCACATAATACAGTACAGAACTCATTGAGAGCTCCGTCAGCCGCAGGCCATGGTGGTGAGCGATGGGTTGTGCTAGTCGCCAGCTCACTTTAGGGATGGGGGAGCAGGGTGGTGGGACACTGTCAGCTGGGGTGGAAGGGTGGGGGTTCACTAGACCACCAATGATGTTTTACTTCATAATGGGTGATAGGGGCTTGGGGAGGAGAGGCATTACATCACCAGGGAATTAGAACAGAATAATTTATATTAGGGACATGGGGGATCAGAAAGGGGGGTCCACTAGACCACCAGGGAATTTTTTTAAATAACATTTTTTTTGGGACATTAGAGATCAGGGAGTGGGGTTGCTAGATCATAAGGGGAGTTTTGTTACTAGCACATATTCGGGGACATCAGGATCGGAGAGGGGGACACTAGATCACCAGGGGAGTTTTTTTAATAGCATATATTTGGGAACATTGGGAATCGGGAAGGGGGATGCTAAATTGCAAGGGGGGGCTGCTTTAATAACATATATTCAGGAACATAGAGGGTCAGGGAGGGGTTCACTAGACCACAAGGGGAGGTTAATACATTATTTTCGGGGACATCTGAGATCAGGGAGGGGGGCCAGTAGCCACCAGAGACTAGCTAGAGTGGCACACAAACTCCCCACAGGTTGTGGCACACCCTCAGGATTTGCTGTCTGTTTGGTGCAATGCCAGGGTTGCCGTAGGCCATGGGACTTTGCTACCGGGACCCTTCCTGATAGAGAATCAGGTGCAAGGTCCCTGACCTAACAGGCTTTGATGCAAGCTGCCCTTGGTAGCAGCTTGTGTCATTCTAAGGGTCCTTTGAGAATCGAGCCCTTAGTGTTATATTGTTAATGACTTTTGTGTGAACTGTCTAGTAATCTCTTGCCCCCATATGAACCGCAGTTCTGGTTAGCATTATTGTCTACCATTTGCATCTATACTTTTTCTCTACCATTTCTTCAGTTTCAGTGACAGGGTTCTTAATTAGCTTTTTCTCGAACTGATCCCAGTATTTTGTCAATTTGCAGTTAGGTTCTTATTTAAACAGTTTCTTGTTTTCATAGCCCTGCACCCTTTTGAAGGGGCATCCAGGCCTCGAAGTGCTAGGGATTGTTAGCTCCGAGGTCTTCTGTCTGTGTATAACTGCTGTATTGAACACTTGATATCCAGGTGTGGGAACCAAGATACATGCAGTACTGGCTGGTACTAACAGTAAAGGGGCGGCCAGCCTTGGGGGATAAGCACAGTGTCCAAAGGTCTGTAGCATTCGTTAGGAGAACATAAACTTAACCAGACCAGATAGCCAGTGCAACAATGTTTTATTCCTAATTCCCAAAGATTCACAAACTTTTTAAAAATAACAAACAGGCTAACATAGTCTTAGCCGGTGCAGGTAAATGCTGCTTCACCACTCACCCCGGCGCTTTGACTCTCATGAGTCCTCCTCAGGGGAGTGGCTTGGAGGATCATTGTGAAGCATTTATAGAGGCATGGCATAAATATTCATAAGTAATGCATATCCTTAAGTCTAACAGTTATGGTGGATATGCTCTGCCTTGCTTTGTCTCATAGAGCAACTATATCACGTATACTGACTGAGAACACAATGTGCTAGAATTGCTTCAAAATGCCCAAGGTAAATGAGTTGCCCTATTTGACTATGGAATTGCTTTAGGGCAAATGCTTTGTAGTTTCAAAAGCACCTCACAAATATTCATAAGTCAATCAATGTGTGCAAAAGTGCAAATGTATAAAAAAAGTTTAAGAAATTAAAACAATCTATGTCTGTATAAGTCCAGCAATATACTAGTTGAGTAAAAAAAATCCTGGAATCAATACAAATAGTCATAAAGAGACAAATTGATAAAACTAATTTCTCTGCTTTATTCTTAAAAACAGAAACTGCTTATAGATAGAAAAATGATCTGGTAAGTTACTGCGATCACCCCATTCATTTCAAATTGCCTCCTTACTTGTGTGCTTCCAGGATTTGGGGGGGGGGATCCAAAAAGTAACATATTCCAGTCAGTGGAACAGGAGAGACAGAGTGCAGAAGAAACAGAATAGAAAAACATAGTTCACATTGAACAAACAATATGTACTATTAATCACAAGCAAAGTCTATAGATAGCTAGTGAATAAATGTTTTAAGAGTAAGGGGGTTTCATATTGGAACATATCTGAACTACCATACATGCTGCCTATGTTAGAATCCATGCTACAAGAGGGGGTTTTATGTCCCACTGCTCATTCATTCCCATTGGTTTGACACTTTACAGTCTGCAGATCCACCCACTTTCCATCCTTTAAAGGACTTTGAGGTCTATGTGTGACTGCTGCATTGAAGACCAGCTCCTTGCATTTGAAATCAGTATTGGAATTACAGGGGGTCTTGCCAGGGCTCAGTCCCTCTAGCTCTGAAATAAGTCCCAGTAGCTCACGCATCGCTGTCATTGACTTACAATGGGAAGTGGGGTTCAACTTAAAGATAGGGCCCTTATGGGTCCCTCTTTCCCCCAAAGCTCATAAAGTATATTACCAGCACTGTTTGAAATGAATTGAAACCTTTGCTGTAGTAGTCCTGTGTTGAAAGTGTACCCTTGTTATTCCTCTTTTCTGGCTGAAGTTACTGTAAAGCAGCACCCAGTTTGTTGATACAGCACACCCCATGTTTGGTTCCTGGGCCTTCTTGTATGCCATCATCAGCGGTTTCTTCACTGCATTCTGAGTGGGCTTTCTTGTATTCTACCATTAGTGGCTCCTGCAGTGCCCATGCTGAAATGGGCATTCTAATGCTTCCATCAGCAGTTTCTTAATTGCCCACTGAGCCAGCTTATGTAGAAACATAGAAACATAGACTTTGATGGAAGATAAGGACCGCTTGGCACACCCAGTCTGCCCATTTCCCTATGGATCAGCTGCAGATCCTAGTTGGCCAACAGCCTACTTCTTCCTAACCCCCACCAGAATTGTATAATGTCTGTCTTGTGCATTCTTGAATTCCCTCACTGTTTTTAAAACAGCAACCTCCTCAGAACGTCCGTTCCATGTGTCCACTACCTTCTCTGGAAAAAAAAATACTTCCTCACATTACCCCTGAGCCATCCCCCCTCTAGCTTCAAATTGTGCCCCCTTGTTCTTACACGTCTCTTTTTCTGAAAGATGCTACCCTCTTGGACTTTGTTGATTCCCTTGAGGTACTTGAAAGTTTCTACCATGTCCCCCCTTTCCTCCTTTCCTCGAGGGTATACATATTGAGTTCCTTTAGTCTCTATTCGCATGGCTTCTGGTGCAGACCCTGCTCCATTTTAGTTGCCCTCCTCTGGACTGCCTCCATCCTGTTTATGTCCTTGCGGAGATACACTCTCCAGAACTGCACACAGTGCTCCAGATGGGGTCTCACCAACTGTTTGTACAGAAGAATAACAACTTCCTGTTTTCTACTAGTGATGCCTCTCCCTATACATCCCAGTATCCCCCCAGCACTCCTTACTGCCTTCTCACATTGCTTGTTTACCTTTAGGTCAACTGACATGACTACCCCCTGGTCCCTTTCTTTTTTTGTTGTTATTAGTACCCCCCTTCCCATTGTGTACTCTTCCCTTGGGTTTTTGTTTCCCAGGTACATTACCTTACACTTCTTTGCATTGAATTTAAGCTGCCATACTTTTTACCAGTCCTCCAACCTTGCCAGGTATTCACCCTTTCCACCCCCCCCCCTTGTGTTTCAACCTTGTGGCAGATCTTTGTGTCTGCAAAGAGACATACTTTTCCTTCCAGTCTCCCTGCTTTTTTTTCTTATAAAGACATTAAAAAGGACTAGTCCCAGTACTGAACTCCACATTACCCCACCAGTAACCCCCCCTTTCTTCTGAGTGGACTCTGTTTACTGTTACCCTCTGTGTCCTGTTGTCCAGCCAATTTTTTACCCAGACCACCACCCCAGGACCCACGCCCAGGCTGGTTAACTTGTCTATTAATCTTTTGTGTGGGACTGTGTCAAATGCCTTGCTAAAGTCTAGGTGGGCCATGTTCTCAGCCCCTTCCTGGTCTACTACTTTGGTCACCCAGTCAAAGAAATCTATTGGATTTGTCTGGCATGACCTTCTCACTGTGAATCTATGCTACCTTGAGTCCTGTGCCTTGCTGTCCTCTAGGTTCTCAACAATTCTTTCTTTCAGAAATTATTCCATCATTTTCCCTACCACTGAGGTCAAACTAACAGGTCTCTAGTTTCCTGTCTCTGCTTTGCTCCCAGTTTTGTGAAGGGGAATCACATCCACCCTCCTCCAATCCTCAGGTACCACACCATCCTCCCATCATTTGTTAAAAAGGGTAGTCAGTGGTGTCACTACTTCTCTCTTTAGTTTATTTAGAATTCTGGGGTGAATCCCGTCAGGTCCCATCACTTTGTCCACCTTCAGTTTCAGGACTCCTTTCAGAACCCTTTCTTCTGTGAATGGACTTGTATTGACACCTCTATCAAGACTGTTTCTATTGATTGGATTAGGTACCTCCACCTCCTCTTCTTTTGTGAATACTGAGCAGAAGTATTCATTCAGTATCCCTACTTTTTCACTGTCACCCTCTGCCCACCCACCTCCCTTTATTAAGCCTCACTATCCCTCCCTTGGTCTTTATTCACTCCCTGATGTACCTATAAAAGGTTTTATTTCCCTTCTTAACCAAGTTGGCTATCTTTTCCTCAGTTTGGGCCTTTGCTATTCAGATTGCCTTTCCCGCTTCCTTCTGCTTTAAGTGTTACAGTTCTCTCCCCTGCTCCTTCTGTGTTTCCTTATATTTCCTGAATGCTATCTTTTTCTCCTTAACATTCCCCACCACCTCTTTTAAGAACCATAGTGGTTATTTCCTTTTTTTTTATTTATTTGCTACACACAAAGGCTTGTTGTCTCTGTGATGGCAGTTTTGATGTTTTCCCATTGTTCCTCCACCTCTCCTTCTTCCCCGTTTGCTAGTGCTTTTCTGAGGCACACTCCTGTTTTGCCAAACTCAGCCCTCCTGAAGTCCAGTGCCCTCATATTTGTATGGCTTGACTCTACGGCTGTGTTTATTGTGAAGCACACTGTTTGGTGGTCACTTGTTCCCAGATGGTTACCCACTTCTAAATCTGAGATCCTCTCTCCATCCCCACTTGAGAATGCCAAGTCTAAGACTGCTCCATCCTGAGCGGGTTCTAACACTAGCTGTCTGAGGCATGGTCCTTGTAGGGCATCAAGAATGACCCTACTCTTGGATGTGGCTGCAGCAAAGGTGCTCCAGTTAACATCTGGCATATTCAGGTCCCCCATAAACAATATCTCCTCTTTTTCTACTATCCTAAGGATGCCCTCTGTCATTTCCTTGTCCATTTCATGCCCCTGAGATGGGGGTCTGTATACAACCCACATGTGGATAGTGCTGCCATTTCCTTTCTCCATGGTGACCCATAGTGCCTCCTCTCCTCCTCCTTGTTTACCCTTCAGTTCCAATGCGTTAACATCTTCCTTTACATAGAGAGCTACTCCTCCTCCTCTTCTTCTACCCTCCCTGTCCCTCCTGTAGATTGTGTACTGTGGTATGTTGAAATCCCAGTCATGGTTCTCTGTGTACCATGTTTCTGTGACTGCCACGATACCCAGGCTTCCCTCCTCCATCAAGGCCACTAGCTCAGGGAGCTTGTTACCCAGACTACAGGCATTGGTACTCATTGCCCTCCATTTTTTGATGGCCTTAGCCCTTTTAGCCCCATCCATGTCCCTACTTATGAAAAAAATTCAGGGGAGAGCTAGAAGTGTAAGCTTTCCAGTTAAAGCAGTGAGAAAGTGCTTAACCATAGAGAACATGTTTATTTTAATGTGCAAAGTGACCGTGTACACAAATGAGACTCAAAGTGAGGAAAAAAATGGAAGCCTTAGAACGTTGCGAAAGATGATTAGATTTCATAAACTGTGTATTCTATTGTTGCTTTTTGCAGCTGCAGAATTTATTTTATTCATTTTTATTTTGAAAAGTTTCACCAGGAAAGACATACTGAGCTACAACAGCTCATTTCCAGATGCATCCTGGGGGAAGAGGATACAATATGAATACAGAATCGAGTAAAAATATATCTAGGGCAAGTAAGAGTATAAAGACATTAACACAAAGAACAACATCTTTAGTATTCATAAAACGTAAACATAAACATACACACAAGCAATTCAATACAGAAATAATTGTGTAACCCCCACCCCTGCCTTTTTACCAAAATGACAGGTGGCATGCTGTTGGCGCTGGCAGCAATACCTGGTGGGGACCTGGGTTCGGGAGGATGAGGTTACCTGGCACAAGGGGACCTAGGTTTGGCTACTCTGCACAGGGGCACCCAAGTAAATCCGAACACAGGAAGCAATAACTGTAATGTCCAGAACCAGGATTGGGATTTTTCAGTGTGGATTTTATTCATAACTAGCTGAACACAACAAAGCATAGATGGACCCCCATGGGGCTCGTTTGACTGATAATGCAGATTAGAGACTACCAAAGGCGGTCCACTTGAAGAATGGACCAATTCTACTGTTTTCAGGCTCTGGACCCACCAGGCACACAGCCCGGACTTGCATGCGCTTTGGATACACAGCCCGACTGGCCCAGCTCCCCTGCCGGCCACTTGACTGGTGGTTCAATGGAAGAATTAACCCATTTTACTTGTTGTGGCTCCCCACACCACTTAGAGTCTGTGATCCCTAGAGAGATTTCCTTTTTACTTCTTCTGACTCCCATCTCACAAAGAGAATTCTTTACCCATGTTGTGGCTCCCCACACCACTTAGAGTCTGCGACTCCTAGAGAGATTTTCCCATTTGCGACCCACGTCTGGGTACTTCCCTCATCACTTGCCAAGTGCATGAGGTAAGTAGCAATCACAGCAGAAATCCGTAGAGGTGGACCTGGTTACTAAAGATGGGGGGTGTTCCCACCTCCAGCTCCCACAGCCCATACCCGGCCATTTCTCTGGACAAACTGAAACTACGAAATGTAGATTAAACGGTGGATGAACTGTCGCACCCCCTCTACAACATTACTTGAATCCACATAGCACTTTAGTTTTTGACACTACTCCATTTGTTTGTCCTAGTACTATAGGCCTCCCAAATAGTAGTTCAAATCCCAGATTTCTTCACATTTCCCAGGCTGAAGAAACACATTTTTGCCCTCTCATATTAGAGCAAACACTCACCCTTTTGTTGCAGGTGCCCCACAGGTGAAGTACAACTTTTTCTACTTTTCAAGCACAAACCGAAACTGTAAAAGTCAGCTTTCTCTCTTTAGCAGAAGTTAGGGGATTGCCCCTGGAATCTGCATGGGGATACTTTACTTTCTCTTCCCCCCCGGGGGGGGCACTGAGACCTGGACAGCGATCTCCACCACTTGAAACTGGCTTCTCACTCCTTCTCCTTCAGAAGGTAAACAGGAACTGACTTTGAAGACTCCCAATGTTCTATCTCACTCCCTCTGCTGCAGATTCCAATGTGGCTTATGCAGCTGCGACAGTTCTATTGGTGATGTCATCTCTCAGTCTCAGCTGAGACCGAGAACAGAGTGAGACAGTGTGAAACCCATTTAACTGGAGTTTCACAAGCTGCCTTCCCTGCCTACCACTAGATCTTACTGGGATTCTAGTAACCCTGGGTAACAAGGGGTTACAATTGCTATTGTAACACTTGGGGGAAGAAAGTGAGGACTATGACCCAAATAGGATGATAGGGGAGAGGGTTGGATAGCAGATCTGCCTGCACCCCTCTGGGATGTAAACCCCGCAAGGGGATTGGCAAAGGGAACAAAGTAAAGGATGAAGTTGGGCCTGAGCCCCTCCAGGATGTAAGCCCCACATGGGGATAGGCAGAGGGGAACAAATGAGGGATGTGTAACCCCCTGCACCACTTTTGGCAAGTTGGTACCCACCATTAAAACAACTAGTACCCACATATGGCTTATCATTTACTTTTAGCAGAAATGCTCAGATTGGTACCACCTGTAGCTTTAGAGTGTATACCAGTCTCATTATCTAAGGAGGAGGGTGGAGGTACAATTACCAAAATGAACCTTTGTAAATACAACCTGGTCCAGGAGACAGGAGTTTTTATTTATTTATTTAGTTAGTTTTTGTTAACCAGGTAGGTGCACTAGCCATGAAATGACTATTTTCAGGCATGACCCGGGAGACTACAACAATCAAAGATAGGTCCATAGCACGAGTACAATGAAATTACAATAGTATAGGTCAAAACAGTCAGTAGTAATGAATACATGCAGCCAGGACAATAACAAACAATGAAATTCACATATAATTTTTAGGTACAGAAACCCACGCAGTCAAGGAGGAGATACCACAACACAGCAGCAAAGAAATATTGATCAAATTAGTCACAACAATGAAGGTTCAAATAGGCAGCGAAACAAGGCAAGGGCAAATTCCTGACTGGGCAGGATGCATTATCACAGCCTCAGCCTCCGAGACAAGACTCAGGTGTGCATTGTGGGGAGTGGGGATAGATTAGCCTTCAAGGAGATAGTAAGGGTAAGAAGAGCTATGAGGTAGGGAGGTGAAAGTTAGGCCAGGAGGCATCTAGTGGGTGAGTGGATTAAGGAGGATTAAAACAAGTGCAGAGATCAGCAAGAGAGAGATATAGGTGCAGCTCCTTTGAAGCTGCCATGGGATCCTGATATTTGCAGTTCTTGGGGGAGAGAGTTCCAGAGCTTAGGGGCAGAGTGATTGAAGGCAACAGAGCCTTTTGATGTTTTACATCTAGGTACATTCAGCAGGGATTTATCTACCGATCACAGTCTATAGGAGGAGGTTTGAGGTACCAGCAATGTTGTGAACGCTGAAGGGGTCTGGTTTCTGAGTATAGAGTCAATCAGGGAGCCAAGAGAATATTGATGGCAAGCTGAGGGGGATAACCAGCCCAGGTCCCTGTACAGTTGGCAGTGGTGCGTGAGCCGTGGTGACGAGGAGGCTTATCAACAGATATTATTATAAGTGACTTCCCACTTATGAAGGATGGTTTTGTGTGCAGCAGCAAAGGTCAGCATGCCTTAGGTAAGGGTAGGGAGTAATATACCTCTGGCAATAGGAAGTTTAGCAGACGGAGTTAGCATGTTTAGCAGATGGAGTTAGCATGCTAGGCATATGCTAGCCCTAACTGCTGAGGGGTCCCCAATAACTCCACACAGAAAGCAATGATCAGAATGTCCAATGCAGCAGCTGGGACTGTACAGTGTGGCTTTATTCACAGATGTTACTAAAGCACAAGTGGACCCCCAATGGTTGGTCATGACAAAACAGGTACACTCCTTTTACAGAAACTCTTTGTTAGGCAGTACAGTTTTCCACAAAGACTTCTATATCCACTTTTCCCAAACTGCTTATGGCCTGAACCACATACTGTACTTGTACTGGCAGTATAGCCTAGAGGTTAGAGTAACGAGTTGGGAACGATCTTGGTACATCCAGCAGACCAGACCTTGGTTTGATTCTCACAACCTCCACTTGCATACTGTGTGACTCTGAGCAAGTCACTTAACAGCCCAGTGCTCCCAAGTCACCCCTGAAACAGGCAGTTGTCCCTAGTGGGCCTTACCCAGTTACCAAAGATGAAAATAAATAAATAAAATAATTTCAAACAGCTCTACCATGCCGGTTTGACATTTCTAATGTCAACCAGCATTACAGTGACAGGAATCATGTCCACAGCAAATCACAGTTGGCACGATTCCTTGCAGACTCCTAGTCCTGTTTTTGTATCGGGGGGTTTACCCCCGAACCCCCAATTTCGGGGGAGAGCTCCACCCCACACCCCCCAACTAAAGGATTGTTAACTCCAGTCAGAGTTAACTTGGGGCAGGGGTGCAGGACCAGGAGACAGCATGCCCTTGTCTCGGACACACCATCACAGCGACCTGTCAGCAAAGGGTAGATTTTGCCATCAGGAGTGTAGTTCGCTGTGTTGGTGTCGTCGTACAGGGGGCATACCCTTTCAAACACATTTCTACAGTGTTAACTCATGACCTGAGCCACGTATTTAAGTTTCATCCTGGGCATTGGCTTCTACCCAGGAGACCTTGGTGCCCATCAATGAATCAGTTAGCTCCACCTTGTACACTCCAGATGGCACTCCTTCCACCCTTTGCCCCAACCAACAGTCGCTGCCATTCCTTTAGGGTTACACCAAAAGAAGCCTTTAATTCCCACTGAACCACTTAAAACTCCGAACTCTAAACTTTAAATTTGACACCGAAGTGTGTGAGAGGTCCTGACAGGTGTAATCTAGCCTTATCTTGGGCACACATGCCTCAGCCAACTCACAAATGAAAACAGTTTCTGCATCTGTACTCACATATCTGTTGCTCCTTCCTTAAGGCACAGAGAACAAGCCATAAAACATCCTTTTTCTTCATGGTAGCTTTGTCAGAATTTCTCACACAATGTCCTTCTCAAAGGCAGCTGTAAACGCTCTAGGACCTTCAGATGACGGCCCCTTGGACCACTAAACTGGCAGCCCCTCTCACTCCCCCTGGAATGAAATCAAGGAGTCCTGCTGCAGAAAGTCTCCACCACTTCACTGGCAACTGTAGATTTAATCCAAACTAGGGTGAGAAACACAGGGCTCCCTGTGGCAGAGCCCCAACTGGCAGACCTCCTACCACTCTGACTCTCCAACTCAGACTAACTGAACATTCTAAACTTCCACTGAGCAGCTGACTCAAAAATTGTTATGCTGCTGACAGAGTTCTAAATGACATAATCATTCCTCTCCCAGGCTAGCTGAGTAAACAATGATGTCATTATGTAGAAAGACCCTAATGAGCTCCCTACCAGCTGCCTTTTCTACCTGCCTGAGGCTAGCACTAATAGGATTCTTGTAACCCCAGGGGACTGGGCGGTTACAGATGGATTGGGCCTGCATCTTTCCAGGATGTAAACCCCGCAAGGGCTAATAGGCAGGAGGGGGAAGGACGGGATGAAATGAGGGACAAAATAATGGAAAAAGAAATCAGTGAAGGTGGCTAAGCAGCAGAACAAAGCTGGCTGAATGTGTCAAGAAATGCGATTGGTGCCGAGTCTCTGGACAGACCAGTGTCCACTCAGTGATCAGAAATTAGCATATATAAATTAGTTTGGGGCATAAAAGTAGCTGCACAGCCAGTGTACAGGGAGTTCAAGCAGGGAGAGTGGCCAAGAAGGAGGAACCCGAACCACGTGAGTGTCCAGTCAGAAGAGGCCTGCTGCAGTGACAGAGCCTGAAGGGGGCAGCCCTTATTTAATTGAAGTGTAATAGGATTAGGGGGATCACCTGTATCCCAGTGTAGTGTCAGATAGGGTAGTGAGTGAGAGCAGGGAGAGAATAGACAGCCTGCTGCTTCAAGTACCTGATGATCCAGATGTACCAAGTGTTTCTCACAGAAAAAGCTGCAACCTAAAGAATTCGTCACTTCTCCAGTTTTCCATCACCACAGCTGCTTGCTCCAGAGGGCCCTCAGAATTCCTCAGATGTTTCCTCAAAAGATTTCAAATAATTCAAGGAATGTGGTACTGTAAAGACGTATTGCTACAATTGTGTGGACTATTCTAAAAGTCAAGTGACATTGAAGTGAAAGTAATTTACCTCAGTCCTGCATTTTAAAAGACTTTTTTTCATCTGAAGGATTGAACATTTCAAGGACTGAAAGGGAATAATGTCCTAGCTTTTAGTGTACCAGTATATGATATGTTTCATGCCACTGTTTTTCCTAATTGCTAAATGTGTTTATCTGCTGTAGAGAAATGTTAAATGTTTTAACTGTGTTAAAGCTACAGAGTTAAGTGTAGCCCTGGAACCATCCTTCAAGAGGACTACTACCCCTGCCTTGCAGGCATGCACAAGGTTTACAGGCCTAGGTTCCCAGGTGTTACAGAAGTTCTTTCCCAAGATAACAAAATAAATAGCATGGTGCCTCTACCCAGAGTAAATTTTAAATGGGTCAGATCATTTTTACCAGTACAACCCCCTGGGATGCTGTACCAACCCACCTCCCCATACAGTCACCTCAACCCTTGAATTCCAGAACCAAAACCCCCAAAACTCAATACTTTGCATTTAAAGACTTTAGCTAATATTATGCTCACCAAAAATGCTCCCGAGTCAGAATTCTTCGAAAACAGTTAACACCATTTGTTTACATGGGAAGGGTTAGGAAAGGGTGAATGGAATAGAGGTTAAGCAAACATTTTTGTGATTTACATTTAGAGATTAGCATTTTAGGCATTTTAGGCATCAGTCATATCCCCTTTTTGGTTTCATGTCATAATAGTAATTGCAATACAGCGATCGCTATCATAGCGAATGTATATCACCGAAAAGCATTTCTGCAACATATAAACCCAAGCAACCCAACTTCTGGCTATTTTAAGTGTTTCTGCAGGGGAGGCGCAACCCCCTGACTAAGGATTGTTAACTCAAGTGGGGTGCATGTTGAGGAAGGGGCAAAACACGGACAAAAAAAAAACAGCTGCATGCACCGGCAAAACACTCACCCCCAGCAGATCCCAAACCCAGTGCCTGCTGTACTGTAGCCAACCACCTTGACCACTACACCACAGGTCTGGCCTGGCCATTCACCCATTCCTGTAGCAGGATCCCCTACCCATACAAACCCTCCCTCCTATCTCTCCCCTACACCTCCCTACCCCTCCCTTTCCAGTCACTTTCTGCACTCTAGCATCAGTACCCTTGCAGGGCAGCTGATGATGATAGCGCTATAAATGAGTCGCTGTTTCTACTGATTTTTAGTTTCAAAACATATTTCAGTGCTTGTAGCACCAACCCTCTAACTAGCTAACTGCTGCAGGTTTTTCCTACCAACAAGCCCCAACTTGTACCAGTTTACTCGCTTTGTCCTTTGACAGGGTACCCAAGTATTTGTTGCAGGCCTGAGGTGCAGCTGTTGGCCGGCATTGGCACATTTACTTGATTCAAAATTGACTTCCACATTTCCCCTTTGAATATTTGAAACTTTCCTACACCACTGGGCATAACTTGAGAACAACTATATACATCCCCCAGGTGCAAGGTAATTCCTGCAGTTACTCACGGTTCTACAGACAGTCTCTGTTGGCAAGGTGACTGCGTTTCTGGGGGAAGATGGAACTGCAGAACTCAGAGAACTTGGATTTGAAGAGACGTGAGATGTGAGGCAAATACTCTGCAGCTTGGATCTTCTGACTTGATTGAAGATCTTGCAGCTTGTCCCCTTCAGTCTGTTTCCAGGCCCGATGCAGAGTGTGAGCACAAGGCTTTCCAGGCCACAGAGGAACCCAGACCCAGGAGTGACCCCATGGCCTGGCTCCCCAGTGGATCAGTGTGCCCTAGCACTTGGGCAATGCGCCTGTGGCTCCCTGTGGCCCAGTCGACACCACTTGGTAGGGGTTAGCTGGTTTTCTACCTGGCTCCAACATGAAAATGAGCAATTTCTCAGTCTCTTTTAGCTCAGCTCAGTTTGGCAGTTTTTAGTTATAAAAGCTTAAGAAAACATCCTTTAGCCACACTACCATCGTGGCAGCTGTGGCTCTTTTCTCACAGGTCACAGTCTCTGGCTTCCCACCAAGCACACGGTCTCAGTGGGACTTGGGCATTCACCTTGGGCTCCTCCTAGAACCTGGAACTAACCCTTGACCGAAACCTTTCACTTACCTTGATGCAAGCAAATCCTTTTCCTCACCCTGCAGGTGCTAATAGATGCTGAAGAGGCTCTGTCTTCAATATTTTCGAGTTACCTAGGTTTACTGGCCAAGCCTCCGCATGTCCGAGAGATTCCCATACCAAGTGTCCATACTGAAACCAGTCCATTTTCCATTACCTGTTTTTCAAAACCAGAACCACTACTTGAACCTTTTGTTGTTCCCTTTTTCTTAAGACATTGCATCACACCAGAGTCAGACAGAGACCTTTTTCCTTTCTTAAACCTTTTCTCCTTGCTTCTCACCATTCAGGTGCAAAATTAGACATCTGTTTCTCTCCAAAACCTTTAATCAAAACCTTCACTACTGTGGTGTAGCTCCTTTCCCATAGCAGCCTTTGCATAACCCTGTAGCTCTCTTTCTCTCCCTCTCTCTCTCTCTCAGCACAGCTGCAAAACCACACTCCTTCCTCACATTCCTCCACCATTTGGAAAGACATACCCAGGTTCTGGGGGACAAGATGCTGGCAACCCCCAGGCAGGCCCTTTCCGAGCCTGGCAGCCCCATTTTCTACATAGGGGCTGGAGCCCCCCTCCCTCTGGAGGGGCTCCCACCAAACTAACTCAGAACCAGACAGTCTTTGGGTTTTTGGGAGCTCTTTGACAGCTCCCCATTGGCTGCATTCACTGTCCGTTCCAAAAATTAATATGTATGAGGCTCCCTCGATGCCTGATTGGTTGTAGAAAAGGTTGCCTAAACTTTCCCCAACATTTTCCCCCACAAGTTCATTTTGCTGCCCCAAAGTTCTTTGCCAAAATCCTAGCCCTCTGACTGGCTGGGCTGACATCACATGGCTGCAACTATTGCTGCTAGCAAAACAGTTTAACTGTGAGAGGAAATGATTCTTAGATCTATAGATCCCCTCTAACTATTTTTTTATTGGCTACCCACTATTCTGATATGTTTTTTATCTTTCTTGTTAAACTAATAATCTAATTCCATTGCCTTTGTAACGACCCTGAATCCCTATGTGCTCAAAAGTTTCAGCTCTGTGTTGTCATACTGCCTGAACATTCTATGACATCAGAAACTCCCATTCCAAGTCATTCAGACTAGGGGTGGGTGGACTGGCCCACCGAAAATCAGAACACAGAATGGGATCTGACAGACCCAGATTAATAAGAGTTAGCTGCTAATTTGTATTGAGTTTGGGTCCATCAGCCACAAGTTGTTTTTACTGTATTTCATGAAAAAGCACTGTAGCTTTCAGCACTCCCACTTTTAGCCTATAGGTGGAGCAATCCTCCAGAACCCAGCTAGCCACAGTCACTTGTTCACCACATTTCAGGCCATGGGACTGGTTGGCTGGCAGTGGCATCCTCCTGGACTGGTAGCTGGTGCTGATTCCTGCTTCACCTTCATAGGAGAGACAGCTGGCAAAGTGCAAGAAGAATTGAGTGAGTCAATGGCTCATAAACGAGCACGCATGACCAAAGGGCAGAGAAACTTGATTGGCCATCCATATCCAGCCAGACTGACAGGCTAGGCAGTCAATAGCTGAAGAAAGACTGTCTGCCAGTCCTGGCTATTGCCCGACGCGGTGAGTGCATGGATCTGGAATGCGCTGTAGCTCTGTGTTCCTTAGAGGAGGTGCCATTTTTGAGCAAACAGTCAGATAGAATAGGCACATTTCTTGTTGTTGTGCTTTCATTTTCTGAGCGTCTCAGTGTTACCAGTTTAAAAACAAACACATTACATTGATAATTATTGTGTGTCTAACGTCTGTGCTACCTTGCATTTGTAATATATCTTAAAAAATAGCGTGCTACATTTAAGGAACAGAAAAAGTAAAAAAATATATATCTAGGGTTGGGGGATTGAAGTGAGGGAGAACATCATGTGGGTAGGGCAAGGGACACCTGCGGCTCCTGGTGATGGGCCAGATGGATATATATTCCAAAACGTTGGCAAAAAAAGAAAGATAAAAAAGTAAAACGTTTTTTACTGACTTCATGTGGAGGTTGAAGATGTTATTAACAGTCTGAGGGCAATCAGATTCTGATCTAAACCTAAAATAAAAATAAAAGTATTTACTGCAGTAAAAGAAGGGGTATACTGTTACCGCAGCGACGACCATCACAACGACAAGAATTGGGCAAAACCCGCATGTTGCTGTGATGGTCTGTGCAGCTCTCGAGACTGCCTTGCAGGCTGTCTTTCCCTCCCATCCAACTCCGACTCAGAGTTGGAATCCTAGAGACCAGGGGTTTGGGGGGCAGAGACCCCCACATGGGAGGTTCGGAGGGTACTGCCCCCGATAGACACATGAAGGCATCCCTGACACAGCACTGCCAACATTCAGCACTGCGACATTCACTGTCAGGGATCTGTCCATGTCCTCTGTCGCTGCGACATGGTAAAGCCAAAAGAAGAAAAGGCCTTGATAAGGTGGATGAAGAGGCAGTGGTGTGGCTGAGAGGCTGAGAGAACAAAGGAACCTGAGAATAACGGAGAGGAGTAAAGAAAAATGCATACAGGAAAAAGCATTTTTTTTAATAAATAAACCTAGATGCAGTCAGTGATGGAAGGGGGAGTGTGTCTGTGAGGCAGAGCCTGTCCTGAGAGGACAGAGGAGAACAATAGAGAGCACTAAATAAAAAAAAAAATACCTTCAGGAAAAAGCATTCTTTTGTGTCATAAAAATATAAAAAATTAACCTACTGTAGCTACAGTGGTGGAAGGGGGAGTGTGTCTGTGAGGCCTCACCTGTTTTGAGAGGACAGAGGATCTTTAGAACAAGTGAGAGGACTAAATATTAAACAAAACAAAAAACAGGAAAAAGCATTTTCTGTGTACATCAAAAAAATGGGAACGGGATTCCTCATCTGAGGTCAGACAGGTCTCTTTACAGTTACAGTACTGGTACTGAGGCGGGGAACAGACAGAGGTCAATTGCATGGCTGCCGTATTCAATTGACCGGCACATCAGTGCTATAAACTCGCAGTTTTCATATCCTGAAATGCTGTTTACAATTCTACGTGTGTGTCACAAATCTCAGTGTTGTTTTATGCAATTATATAGCAGCTTTGCAGTTTTCATCACATTTTACAAAAGGTTCTGATTCGAATCAGAACACATAAGAATTTATCAGGGCTTTGCCCTGGATCCTGATCCTGATAATAAGGCTCAGGTCCTTTTCAGGTCCATCCATCCCTACTTCAGATGAATAGCAGGGATTGGGAGTTTCTGATGTTATAGAATGTCTTAGAAATATGAAACTCAAGAGCAGTAGCTGGTGAGGAGAGGGGAACTTAATACAGATCTGAGGTCACCCCAAAGCTAGATTATTTATTTATCAAAAAATCACCACAGCATATCAGAATACATAACTGGCATGGAAGGGAAGTTAACTATGTAAAAATCATTTCCTATCTCCTTTAACTGCAATCCTCAGCAAAGTCCAGAAGATTCAGTCCTCCCGCCAGAAAAAAGAAATGTTCTTATTCAACAATTTACTGTGTGTTTTTTTTCTGCTGGGGCTGCAGATTCCGGGACCGCAAAGTGCGTGAACTTGAACAGCGTGACTGGGCTATAAAGGGCAGTAGCCCAGTCGCAAGAGGGTGAGCTGCTTGCTGTGAGTTTTTTTTCTGCTGGGGCGGCAGATTCCAAGGCCGCATCGGCGTCGGGAGCGAGAGGGACCATGTCGGTGGTCAGAGGAGACCCGGGGCAGTAGGAAGCCGCATCAGTAGTGAGGAAGTGATTGGAGGGCCGCCACCGCTCAGGAGCAAGGAGCAGTGGGGCCAATCAGTGCAGAGCACACAAACTTGAACGGCGCAACTGGGCTATAAAGGCCAGTAGCCCAGTCACAAGAGGGGGTGTTGCTTGCTGTGTGTTTTTCGTCCCACACCGCACAACCCCCACCCCGGCTCCGACCTCTATTAAATAGTTGCTGGGGGTGAAGCCTTGGAGGGGAGAAGGCTGTGAGTGGGAATCCTGGACTGCAGTGGGCATCCCGGACTACTGCTGCTGTCTGGATCTGGGAGGAGCAAGCTGAGTGGGTGAACATTTTGTAAAGAGCAAGAGCATTTTGTGAAAAGCAGGCTGAGTGAGTTGGTCTGGACTGAGGACATTTAAAGGAAAAGGTGACTGTATGCTGAGCACAAAACAGCGGCGAGATATGATGTATGTGAACTGATTCTGGGCTGAACTGTTTACTGCTGCTGAACTTTGGGGGGGTAGCCAAAAATGTATGATGGGTATGCTTGGACACCATTGAGCGCATGCTGTCTACATATACGGCTGTGGAAGTTGATAGTTGAAACTGTGATATTTGCTGATTGTATAGTGCTGTCGGTTTTGATAAGTTGGGATTTGTGATAACTGCTGATTGTATATGCTGTTTGAACCTGTGAGGAGGGCAAGAACTATAGGGCTGCAAGAGGTATGTCCTGCTCACACCAGAATGAGGGTGGATTCGGGGCTGGCCAGAGCAGGCATCTTCGGCAGGGTGATTGGGTGTACGGAGTGCGGGGCAGCGATAATCCTAAATTGGGCATGGAAGAACGGAGGGTGTCCAGTGTGTTTCCAGCTGGCAGGACTTAGGGGGAGGTAGAGGGATAAGAAGAAAACTGGAAGGAATGAGGGGGGAGGGGGGAAAGGAGTGGAATAGGTCCCATGGAGGGAGGGAGGCGAGGCCACTACAGCATACCCCAGGGTGCAGGTAGGCCTGGACCTTATGGAGACTCTGGAGAGGAAGGCCATAATATGAGCAATGGATGGAAAACATCTCACAGGAGAGGGGCCGGCCAGAGGGAGCAAAGGAGGGAAGGAGGGGTAGGAGTCAGTTTGCCGGGGGCAGACATCGCCCTTAGCAACAGATACACCATACTCTACCAAGGAGAGGAGGAGGAGGAGGAGGAGGAGGATGGTGGGGGGAGCAGGCGGTCAGAGGGCATTTGGTTAGAATGCCGGGGATGGAAGTAGGAGGGTAGTGACACTGGAAGGGGAAGGCAGGCAATGAGAGTGGAACCAGTAAGCTGGAGGCAGTGTGAGGCAGGAGGTGAAGGGGACAGAGGGAGGGGAATCTGGGGTGAGGAGGCACTTATGCTGGAGAAGTCAGCCAAGGGAGGGGGGGTAGAGGGCACTCTAGGAAGGCCAGTGCCGGGAGGAAGACACCTGCCAAGGGTGGAAGGGAGGAAGGAGGGGAGAGGGGGAGAATTATGCCCCAAGGGAGCGGGGTTGGAGGCAGAGATGGAAGCAGTAGAAGAGGGGAGGGAAGGGGCATCTGTGTATTCTGACCCAATAAGGGAGTCCAGGGGCATCAGGGGGGCCAGCTGTGCTGGCCAGGAGGAAGGGGGGGGGAAGAATAACTTGGGAACTGCATGCAGAAAGAAGAGCATGGTAGGACCCACACAGGCTAGTGATCCACAGACTGAAGGGGGTGGGAGGAGTAAGCTGGGGGCCGATGATAGAAGGAAGAGCCTAGAAGGGGTCAAAAGGGCCAGTAAGGTGGGGATGAAGGTGATCCTGATGGGGGACTCCATGACCAGGGGCATCCAGTGGGAGGGAGTAGGGGAGGGTAAAAACAGCCTGGTCAGGGCTAAATGTATTCCGGGACTATCCGTTCACAAGGCCAAATTCCAGCTATATTCATTAGCATTGGAATGCGGGGGATCTCCTGAATCCTAGTACACCTGGGCGCTAACTATTTGGAGGGGAACAGCGATCTGGAAATCCAGACGCGGTTTCGGGAGCTAGCCAGGGTCTGCCATTCTGTAGGGAGTTCAGTTTCCTTCTTGGAAATCCTGCCATTGCCTAGGGCATCTGGGGAGACCAAGCACAAACTAAGAGGTATGAATCAGTGGCTCAGGGATTGGTGCAGGACAGAAGGGTATGGGCTGGTGGGGGACTGGGGGGACACATGGGATGATAAGGGGTTATATGCTAGGGATAGGATACATCTTAACTTAGAGGGAAAGGGGATCTTAAAACTGAAACTGGCTGAATTCATTAACGAGAAGTGGGGTTTAAACTTGCAAATGGGGAGGGACTAGTGAAGGACTGGTGACCAGAGGACTGACCGAGGTCCCTGGTCTAGAGTGGCAAATGAGGGCAAGGGACTCCGATGGACACAAAGCTAAGGCTGTGCAGGAAAGGTCAAATAGGGAGTGCACAGGGCAGAGTCAGTTGTGTGGGGGTGGGTGTGGTGGAGGATGGTCCTGATCAATGCCAGGAGTATGGGCAACAAAATGCCCAAGCTCCAGATGATGCTGGCAGAGGGATCAGCAGATATGGCAGCGATTATGGAAACATGGGCTACCCAGAAGAATGATTGGGACCTAAACTTGGAGGGCTACAAAATAGTCAGGAGGGATACAGAAGTGGGTAGAGGAGGGGGTGTAGCACTGATAGTCAAGGATGACATATTGGTGAGTGGAGTGGAGGAGGTGGAAGGGGGTGCTGAAGTGATTTGGGTAACCCTACAATCGTAGGCAGGCAAAAGATTAATAGTAGGGGTGGCATACAGACCACCGGCAATGGATGAGGAACTGGAGGGGAAATTGGTTGAGAACATCAAGGGGCACTGCGACCATGGAAAGGGAAAGGTGGTGGTCATGGAGGACCTAAATATGCCAGGGGCAGACTGGGATACCATGACATCAGTGGTGGCCAGGGAGCACAGGCTGATGGATGTGTTTCAAGATGCCTTTCTGGTCCAGCAAGTGGGTGAACCTACTGGGGGGGGAGGATACTGGACATTGTCCTTGCAAACAGTGACCAGATAAGGGGTCTGAAGGTGTGTAGCCCACTGGCAGGAGGAGACCATGCCACAGTCTGGTTTCTGATGTATCTAGGGGGGAAGGCAACTGCTCAAACACAGTAGTAGTGGACTTCAGGGGTGCAGACTTCATGGGCATGGGCAGGATACTGAGGGGGAGCTTGAGCCAGCTTAGGCCAGACATGGATGTGGGTAGCTTGTGGGAGACCATTAAAAAGGGGGTGCAGGAGGCTACTAGCTTGTGTGCAAGGGTAAGGCGTAAAAATGGTAGAGAAAACAAGCCGTGCTGGTGGACCAGGGAGGTGTAGGAGGTGGTGAGGGATAAGAAAGTGGCCTATGCATGTTTTAAGCACTCCAGGGGGGAAAAGGAGAGAGCTGAGTGCAAGTTGTCAGCTCGAAGGGTCACAAGGCTGGTGAGGGGGAGCCAAGGCGAGGATGGAGCACAACCTGGCTAGGGATATCTGAAGGGGTGGAAAGGGATTTTATAGATACATAGGGGAAAAAGGAAGGGGAAAGCACAGATCTCCAGGATTAGGACTAGGGAAGGATGGGCTCAGGAGGTGGGGGAGCAGGCAGAGGTATTGAACAAGTACTTTGCCTTGGTATTTAGGGAGGGAGACATGGGCAGCATTCAACCGGAAGGCGGGGGGGGACAGTTGAGAGGAGAGGACAGAGGGAGATGAGAGGAACTGAAGAGACTGGGGTACCAGGAGGGCCAGGCCCAGAGGAGGATGGGGGCCTTATTTAGGGGGAGGATAGGGAGGGTGAAATCACAGAGGGCAGTGTGAGGGAGACCCTATGGGTGCTGAAAACTGACAAGGCACCAGGACCAGATGGGCTGCTTCCAAGAGTGCTAAAGGAACTGGCAGATGAACTAGCAGCTCCACTAGCTGCGCTGTTCAACGCCTCTCTCCAGACAGGGAGGGTGCCCCAGGATTGGAGGGTGGCACATACGGTGCCTATCCACAAAGGGGGGTCTAGGGAGGTGATGGGAAACTACAGGCCTGTCAGCCTAACATGAGTGGTAGGCAAACTAATAGAGGGCTTCATCAAAGGGATGCTCAGGAGGCAGTTGGATAGGCTGGGGCACATGGATGATAAACAGTATGGATTCATCCTGGGGAGATCATGCCAGACCAACCTCATAGATTTTTATGACTGGGTAACAGGGGCCCTGGACAAACAGTGACCAGTGGACGTCTTATATCTGGATTTCAGTAAGGCATTTGACTTTGTATCCCAGTTCGGGTTATTGATAAAGTTGGGGGGATGGGGGTGGGAAGACAGTTGCTTAGATGGGTGGAAAACTGGCTTACAGATAGAACACAGAGGGTGGTGGCAGGTGGGATAGTCTCTTCCCCTAGGAAGGTCTTCAGTGGGGTGCAGCAGGGTTCAGTATTGGGACCACTCCTGTTCAACGCCTATGCCTCCGACATAGGGACGGGGGTTTGGAGTAGGATGAGCCTCTTTGTGGATGACTCTAAACTGGGTGCACTGGCCGACGGAGAGGAAGCGAGTGTTGTAGCCAGAGGGATCTGGATACCCTCGAGGTTTGGTCAAGGAGGTGGGGGATGAGGTTTAATCCGGGGAAGTGTAGGGTGTTGCATCTGGAGGTCAGATACCCAGGGCATGTATACACCTTGGGGGGTCCCACTGCAAGTCATTTCAAGTGAAAGGGACCTCAGGGTGGTGGTAGACACCAGAATGAGCAACAGTGAGAACTGCAGAAAATCGGCGGCAAAGGCAAACAAGATACTGGGCTGCATAGCCCAAGGAATAACATCCAGGAAGAGCGAGGTGATCCTACCTCTGTATAATGCTTTGGTCAGGCCGCATCTTGAGTATTGCATGCAGCTCTGGAGACCTCACCTTAGGAAAGACATAGTACTGTTGGAGAGAGTCCAGAGGAGGGCAACCAGGATGATCTAGGGCATGAGTGATAGGACCAATGAGGAAAGGCTAGAAGCCCTTAAGCTGTATTCGCTGGAGAAGAGGAGAGATGGGGGGACATGATTGAGGTATTCAAATACATGAAAGGGATTAACAAGGGCAGAGCCAAGGAAATGTTCAGGCTAAAGCAAAGGGGCACAACCAGAGGCCATGAATGGAAACTGGAGGGAGGAACCTACAGGGAGAGCGTAGAAGGCATTACTTCACTGAGAGGGTCATGGAGCCATGGAATGCATTGCCCAGGAGTCTAGTTGAGCAAGGCACTGTGGAGGGCTTCAAGAGGAGGTGGGATAGATGCATGGGAGTACTGAAGCCAAGGTGGACCCTCTCGGGGGCCAGGGAGGAAGGAGGAGCTAGCAACCAGTAGGGGCTGGCTACCGAGCAGACACGAAAGACCATCAGGCCTATTCTGCTGGCTTTTAGTATATTAGTATGTTAGTTTCCCCACCATCTTAGAGCAGTTCCTGTGCCCTTTAAAGAAGCAATCCACTCAGAATTTGCAAAAAACATATGTTATGCAGAGTGTTTTGATATGTATGGTAAGTCCTAGTGTGTCCTTCCCTCTGTCTGCTATTAGGAGTTTTCCCTAAATTAGCCTGCTAGCTGTATGGTAGTTTTATGACCCCTGAGGATCTCCATCACAAATAGGTTTATTGGCTTTCTTTCTCCTACGATGCACCTTGTGTCATGTGACAAATTGGAGAAGAACTAGAGATGTGAAAATAAATCATTCATACTGGTGAATGAGGAACAATGATGCTGTATATCATATAAGAAACAAATAGATTATAAAGAATAGTGAGGCATTATTGAAGATGTGATTGAGGGAAAGAAAAGAAGGAACAATTATTAGGAAAATAGAGAAAGAGAAGGGGCTAATACTAGAAGAGACAACAGCTTAATGGTAAATCGGTAAAAAAAATGGTGCATACATTAATTACTAGAGAGTTTGGAAGAATTTAAGTATTTAAAAAAGTCCTGCCAGCAACTACTGTATACTTTCAACCAGAAGAGATATGAGTCATACGGTCTAAAGCAGCATAGAGAAATAGGTTTTGGAAAATATCTGAGAAACTGGGAATTGAGACAGACTTTCACAGCATTAACATATGGCTTTTAACTAGGAGAAATAAGATGGTCAACCATTTGTTTTGTGCATGTGAAATTGTAATGTTATGTGCATCAGGGATGCCTAGCAAAGCATATTTAGGATCGAAAGTAAAGGGATGACCAATCACTTTGGATGCAAAAATGTAGATAGTACGCAAGAAATTGTTTATGGAAGTACAGTGCCATAAAATATGAAGTAAATTCCCATTGGGACAGTTACAACACCAGCAGTAGTTGTTATTCATTAAACCCATTTGTTGTAGTACTGTAGGGGTTCTGCACCAAAAGAGGACAATTTCAGTTTGAATACATGAACTGTGAGTGTCTTTGAAAGTTTTATGACAGGAGAGCCAGCATTTTCACCATCGGGTCTCTGTTATATTATAGTTCAGTAGCGTGCACCATTTATTTTTTGCCTTAAGAGACTGCTCCAGAAGGGTGACTCTAATATTTTTGTATATAGTACTACCTAGATTGGATTTTGTGTTAATCCATTACGAGATATGTTAGTCAGTAAAGAGATGAGTAGGGAGATGGTGAAGAAAAGGTCACAGGCAAGACGCAGCTGTAGATATTTCCAGAAATAGTGTTTCGGGAGATTCCATATGTGACCGAGATTAGAAAAGGATTTAAGTTTAAAGACATTGGGTTCAAGTAAATCGCCTAGAAAAAGTATGTCTTTGTTTTTCCAGTGTCAGCAGAAGATCAGGTGATTGTTAAGGGAGATGCTTTGATTACCCCAAACCGGAGCAAATGCAATTGGGGTTGGATTACATTTGAGGTATTTGTGGATCGCTTTCCAATAAAATACTGAGGATACTATTGTAGGATGAGATTTAAGGGAAGTGTATTATAGATGTGGGAAGTGAGAGCATTCCCAGGACATAGTGATGCTTCCATATTGATCCATAATGGTGATTGAACAGATGGTTTACAAAACCATTTAGTGGTTTGAGCTGCACGGAAGGCCCATAGATAAGCTTTAAACAAAGGTAGTCAAAATCTGCCTTTCAACCAATGGCAGCAGAGTTTAGTTCTACTAAATCTTGGGATTTTCCCTTCCCATAAAAAGCTGCCAATCAGTTTGTCAAAGTTAACTAATAGCGTGGAAGGAAGGATCAAGGGAATGTTGGCAAAGAGATATAATATTTTGGGTGAAATTGTCATCTTGATGGCAGAAATGTTTCCATTAAATGAGAGACTGAGTAATTTCCATCTGTCAAGTGTGGCCTTGATAGCAGATAGTAGGGGGGGTAAGGTTAGTATCCCATAGTTTGTCTAGTTTTGGAGTGATATAAATACCAAGATATGAGATGTCATGAAGGGCCCAGCGAAAGTCTAAGGAAGTGTTCATAGTTGATTTACAATGGTCTTTCAAAGGTAATGTTTCAGATTTGCTGTAGTTTAGAGCAAGACCTGAAATGGACGTAAATTCTTTGAGTAACTGAATTAGTGGTGGCCCTGCTGATTCCAGATTTTCTACTAAAATGAGAAGATCATCTGCATAGGAGAGTGATATATAGGAGGTGTTGCCGATATGTACAGTATGCTTTTAATGTTGCTAGATTGACAGAGGTGGGCTGATAAGAGCTCCATAGCAAGGATGAAGAGAGATAGCGATAGAGGGCATCCTTGTCTAGTGCCTCTAGCTAGTTGGAAGGAAGATGAGAGAAAGGAGTTTGTAATAATTCTAGCAGATGGGGAAGTATATAATACTTTAATCCAATTACAAAAATTGTTAGCAATGCCATAGTGGGATAATACTAGATATAAATAATTCCAATTTAATAAATCAAATGGTTTCTCAAAATCAATAGCGATGGCTGCAGCAGGAGATTTCAGAGTGTGATGTAGACAGCCAGCTCTGATTGCTGTATCAATTTTTTATTACATATAAAATATGTGATGGGAAGGTCAGTTTGAGAAAACTACTGTCTTACTGGAACTGACACATCAAGACCCCCCAGGGATAAGTTCAAAGGACAGGACATAGCTAAACTGCAGATATCTGGGGTGCAATTACCTTGTCAATTTGCTTTCCTCCCAGGAAATAAGATTAGCCATTCATAATTCCCTCAGGGAAAATCCTTTGACTTACAATAGTTGTCAGGAAGAACTTGAGAGGGAGGAGTGTCAGAGAGAAGCCAGAATGGACATTGAAGAGAGGTTGATGTCTGAGCCAGGGAGGACCCAGATGAATTTGGAAGGTCCAATATACTTTCCCGGGGAACCCTTGAATTACATCAGAGAGACCTTTGAGGTGTAGAGTCCAAGGTCCAGACAAGATTAAAGAGGCAAATACACTTTTGCTTGAATACAGTGACTTAGATCAAAGAAACTTTTGAGTATATGTGTAGCAGAGCACAAACCGGTTTGGTCTGGTTAACCTGAGGGAGGAAAGGCAGTGAGGTCACCTATTATGTTTTTTTAAATATTTTATTTGGACATCCTGTGAGACAAATTATAGATTTTGTTACACCAAGGCGGAGTTTGGTGACCTCAGCGAGCAGGCCGGCTCAGGAACTGTTCTTAACATAATGAAAGAACCTTGACAAACACACACACAAGACAATATTTCTGACTGAGAGAAGAGAGACCTTCAAAGCACTGAAGTAAGGACCTTAGGCAAGATTAGTCTGAAGTTATTAATTGTAGGAACTGAACTTTTTACCTGTTTGTTTTAAGGCTGTATGTGTTGGGATATATATTGTTCTGTAATGTTTTCTGTTTTCCTATTTTAAAGTAAAGATATATATTTTACTACGGAAACTGTCTGGAGTGCCTCGACATTTCTTTTTATTTAAGTGGAGCTTTTAAAGGTTATCAGTAACACTGTGTATGGGCTTATTGTATACCAAACTGGGAAATGGATAGAGTTCTCTAAAGTCTTGCATAGAGTTCTAAGGGTTCATTTGAAAGACCTGGTTGGGTGCCCATAGGCAAAGATATCTGGCCCCCTGAAGACAGAATTTTCTGAGCCTGATAATTGGGTACGCTAACAAGAGGTTATCAGTTTGAATCTCTCCAGAGCTTGAGACTAAGGTGACTTGAACCCACAAAACAGACAAGAGGGTTACCTTGTTCTGTTCACTGTACACAAATTATACGCTCAGAGGTTGGCACTTTGGGAGTAGAGGGCTGACCGGCTGAGCGGGTTTGTGACACAAAGATTTTGCTTTGTGAATTAAATTGAGTAAAGAGCGAAGGTGGTCAGTACCCAAATTGTTCTTGATAAAACTGGCTTGGGAAGTATGTGCTAGTTTTTAGATTAATGGTTCCAGGTGAAGAGTTAAACGCTTTGCAAGAATTTTAACCTCCGTATTGAGTAGTAAGATGCATCTATAGCTGGATGGCAGTGAAGGGTCCTTATCTTTTTTTGGTAAGATAGTAATGATGGCTTCAGTCATAGTGGGAGGGAGTGTGCCACTAGCTAATGATTCCAGAAAGACTTTATGAAGCAGAGGACAGAGAATATCTGAGAGAGATTTATAAAAATCTATGGGGAAACCATCTCCCCCCAGGTGATTTGCCAGATTTTAAAGAGGATAGAGTAGCTTGGATCTTCTAAAGAGTAAAGGGTTCATCGAGAAAAGACCTATCTTGTTCTGAGAGGTGTGGGAGATGCAGTTTGTCCAGAACATTTTGGATGTAACTAACCTGTGCAGCATTTTGTTGTGAGTATAATTGCTGATAAAAGGATTTCATGTTGTGACTAATAGAGGGGCCATCAGTATGTATTTGACCTGCAGGGTCTTGCAGACTAGCTATATGCCTGTCCATCTGTTGGGCCTTAAGCTGGTATGAAAGAAATTTTCCGCATCTGTCGCCTTGGTCCCAATAATTATGCTTAAGCCTAAAGAGGGCTGATTCAGCTTTGCGGGTTATGAGATCGTTGATTTTGATCCTTAATAGTAGGATTTCATGATGAAGTAGTGAGTTGGGATTAGGTTTGCCAGTATTGAAATATTGGGTTTCTTTATCTTTAAGTAGCTTTTCCAGCTCTACTAATTGTTGCTGTCTTAATTTCTTTCTGTGGGCAGTGTAGCTAATGATTTTGCCTCTAATTGTGGCCTTCAGTACTTCCCAAATAGTGCTCAAGGATGTGTCAGTGGTTTTGTGAACAGAGAAATTCTTGAATTTGGTTTTTGATTCAGGGTAAAAATTCAGGGTGTTTAAGAAGAGGCGGGCCAAGACGCCATGATGGGGATTTAGGAGATGGAAGGCCCCACAATAAATGTAGCTTAATGGGGGAATGATCCGATATTGTGATGGGGAGAATAGAATTTTTAATTGTTTTATCAGTGATGAGGGGAGAAGTAAACCAGTAGTCAGTTCTGCTATGTGTCTTAAGGAGTGGGGAATAGAAGGTGTAGTCATGGTCCCTCTGATGGTATAATCTCCATGTATCAGAGAGGCCATAGTCTTTTAGCAGCATTAATACTCCTGGGGTGAGCATCTTGGGACCAGTTACTTCTATCAAGATGGGCTTCTAGGGCAAGGTTAAAATCACCCCCATTAGGATTGGTAAGTTATGTTGATTGTTTAGCAAAATATGTATATGCTGCCCCTGGGAGAGATCATTAGGAAGTACAGCTTGGGGTTTCATTGTTATGCAGATGATACCCAGCTGTACTTATCCTTTGCCCCGGAACATCCAATGTGGTAGAAGTATTAAACAACTGTCTGGCAGAGATCAATGACTGGATGGCCTCTAGCTGGTTGTGACTGAACCCCGATAAGATGGAGGTACTGGTGGTGAAGTCAAACAGGAGGAGTGAGAAGTTGCCCTCTGGGGCAGATTCTGGACTGGTTCTTGGGTCTGTCCCATTGATGGCTTCCTCTAAGGTGCATAATGTTGGCGTGATATTTGACAGTGGTTTGACAATGGAATATCAGGTGTCTGCCATTGTCAAGGTGAGTTTTTTCCATCTGAGAAATATCGCCAGGATTAGGCACCTGATTCCACCCCTGGACCTCCCCACCTTGGTACATGCACTTGTAACATCTAGGCTTGACTACTGTAATGCGCTCTACCTCAGGGTCTCTGGAGGTACCCTCCGTCGACTGCAGCTGGTGCAGAATGCAGCTGCCAGGTTGCTGACTGGTCTGTCGAAATACTGCCATGTCACCTCGGTGCTGCGGGAACTGCACTGGCTCCAGTTCAATGAAGGGTGCTTTTTAAGGTGAGATTGCTCACTTATAAGACCCTACATAGACTGGGCCTTGCTACCTGACTGACCTTCTTACACCCACTGCCTCGGTACATCCCCTCCAGTCCTCTTCGAGGGGCCTCCTGGTAATTCCCAGGACAAGATAGAAAACGGCTGGTGATCGAGCTTTTTGTGTCTCCGGCCCTGTTATGTGGAATTCGCTTCCGCCATTGGTGAGGGAGGCCCTGTCGGTAGAGGTTTAAGGCCTGCCTTAAGTTTTATTTGTTTAGACAAGCCTTCATAGATTCTGTATGACATCATTGATACTACTGATACTATTGTTATCAGTCCTGTGTAAACTAAAGTGGGGTGTATTTGTATATAGTAATTGAGTGTGTTTTCATATTTGTATTAATAAATTAAATGTTCATGTTTTGTACGGTGCCCAGAGCCTCTGGGATTGGGCGCCTGAAAAATAAAATTTGCCTTGCCTATGTTGTGCCAAATTATGAAAAAAATCTGGAGAGTCAAAATTGGGAGCATAAACACTAATTAACACAATGGGGCCAGTAGGAGTGTTTAATATAGCTATCACCCATCTACCTTCTAGGTCAATAATAGTTTTAACAGGGGTCCATTTAAGATTCTTATGTAGTAGGATAGCTACTCCATGTTTTTTTTAAAGTAAAGGAGGAAGCAAAAATTTGGCCGACCCAGTCCTTCTTGAGTCTAATGATGTCATCAGTTAAAACTTTAGTTTCCTGTAAGAAAGCAATTTAAACTTTATATCTTTTGAGGTAGGTTAGAATTTGTAAGGAGAGTTAAGTCCCTTGATGTTCCAAGAGTATATTATTAAGTCACTCATGAGAAATAGGATGAAGACATAACAACAGTCTTGGACTCAAGGAACTCAGTTTGAGTAACATTGATGACGTCATAGGATCAATAGGGAAAAGGCGCAAGCCTACAGAAGCAGGCAGAACTCCAAAATTGTATGGACCAGAAAATTTAGTGGAAGAGTTACCAAGTTGTCTCTCTGAAAAACAGCATAGAAAGTATGGAGAAAAACAGCATAGAAAAAACATCTGAAACCTTATAACTACTTGAAAAATGAAACTTATTGTTATATAACAACTATCAAGTAGCATTTATGATGTGTGGAGAGATATGAGTCGGTATAATATACCAGAGACTCTCCTACCGCACAACTGGCTGGGTTAAGTAGTTAGTAAAGCTTAGGAGAAAACTCCTAAGTTACAGACTGTAATAACAACAAATGATATTATAGTAGCAAGTGACAAATCGAACATTAAGATTCCCCCGGGGAAACCAGAATCACCATTTACAACACTTAAACAAGTTATAAAAGTTGTAATCAACTAATCAGGTGGTAGTGGTATGAGATGAACTGAAACTGAGTACCAGTTTACACATAAGAAATTGTGCCACCTAATATACTGGCACAGACTGTAGTAATGAGCCCAATGGGTGACTAACAACATGGTGGGACCCTCAAGGTCAAATTATATAAATTATATGGGTTACATATAGGTTGGGGGCATTCAAAGAATTATATAGAAAGAAAAAAAAGTAAAACTATATCTTATGACTCAATAAAGCATCCAGGTGATGACTAGCCCAAACTAGAAATCAATATATAAATGAAAAATGATATAATAAAAATATAATGTGTATTAAGTGTGGATTAAGATAAATCAGGCTTCGAAGTTAACTGGAGTTATTTGTGTCAGCATCTAACAAGAAGTGCAAAAAATGGGCTTGAACATTGCCTATATTATGGGCTTGAATATATAGTGGTGTAATTGGGTCTATATCTAGGCCTAATAAGCCCCAACTATGTGTTATTCAGCCCTGTATCAACAGCTTAATTTCTGGGCTTCAAGCCTGGATTATGCACCACAGTGTAATTATTAGGTGAAAGGTATCTAATTAGAATGCTCCAGGAAATTCAAAAATAGCCTGCAGTATATTAGAGGAGCGGAGCCTAAGAGAAGAAAAAATAGTATGCATGAATCCTGCATCAATAGTATTATGGCAGTTGGGATGAGGGTATATATTAGGGATGTAAGTGGAGTTTAAGTATTTGTTTTCAATAAATTGGAGTAGCGGGGAAGAATGGGTGGGGAAAAAAGAAAGATTGTTTGGAGACTGTAATGGAACTAATGGGCTAGCAGTAACACTGGTGCTTCTAATAAAGATTGAAAATCTGAGGTTAATCTAGGTAGCATATTGTTTGAGTGTCCCCTACTTATAAAAAAAATATCTGCTGTGAACAGCTATAAGACGGTACCGTGGCAAAAAAGATAAGACCCACCGCAATTAGAGCATGACCGCGATGTATAGCATCGCCATTTCATAACCAGCTGGAAGTGATAGTAAGTAATTGAAAGAATACATGCACATCGCGGTTGATGCAGCGAGTGTAAACAGCTCATATTGAGCTTAATTAGAGGGTTCCTGTATTACGTGTTGTCACAGATTTAAAGAGCTTGCCCTCTGATTTTATCTGAGGGGAGATTAATTACTAAGTGATTAGGATCCTGCATTCGTTGCATAGAAAAAACTGCACAGTGGCGTGGATCAGCAGGGAGTGTAAAAGCACTTAGGGCTAGGAGGATAACCTTATGAAACTCCCCTTATCGAAACTTGTCAGAAGTGCAACCAAATCATTTCCTGACCAATGGAATAAAAAATTGTGGCTAGATAATGAAAATAATAGTAACACATAGTAAGTATTGGGCAAAAGGCTCAAACTACCCTAATAGGATAAAAGATCCTATTACCCGAGGTAACATTCAGCATACAATAGCACCATGGACCTCCGGTAACACTAGCAGTATTGACACCCCTCACAGCATGCAAGAATTTGTTCTTTAGTTTCCCTTTTCTTTTCTTTTTTGGTGGCTCAAAGAGTTTCAAAGGAGAACTGGAGATAAGCTCGTCTCAAGATGAATCAGGCAATTGTGAGCCTTGTGGGACTTTACTGGGGTTTGCGCGCTTAGGAGGACAGTTTTCATCCAAAATATCTTCTTGGGAGGAAAGCAGATCTTCTTCCAGAAGGGCATATTTATTTGAAAGAGAGAAGGGGGAAGAGAAGCTAGTATGGCACTTGGAGGAACTAGGAGGCATTCCAAAACTTTCATCCACACAACAGATGTTCCTAGCAGGTTGTCCTGATGGATTCTTAGCTTGGATTCATGCCGACAGTCTGGTGGGTAGAGTGGCCACTATGTCCTCAGAAATGGGATCGCCGGGGACAACATTGTTTCCATTAAGGTGATCAGCTTGTGGGGTAGGTCGAGGTGATTCAGAGATGACAATGTCCTGGGAAGTAGTAGCTAGAGCTGGCAGTGTACTTTCAGTTGGATGATAGCCAAGGTAATCTGAGAGTGCTTCTGCAGAGTTGAAGTCTCTGACTGAGTTATTAATAAACAGGCACATCACAGCTGGGTACCTTAATGCGAATTTAATATTTCTCTGATGAGGTATGGATTTAAGTGAATTAAAAGCTTTTCTTTTTATGGAAAATTCTTTGGAGAAGCCTCGGAAGATAAGAATTTTGTGATCTTGTCAGTAAAGGTCCCCTAATTCTCTTGATTTGCGAAGGATTAATTCTGTGTGGGAGTAATTTAGAAATCTTGCTATAATCGGTCTTTGTTTCTGATCAGGCCTTGGACATGGGGCTAGAGTTCAATGGGAGCGCTCAATTACAAGGGTCTGGTCAGGTGGGAGCTTGAGCATAGCTGAGAGAACATATAGTAATAGCTCGCTGGTGTCCCCCAATTCAGTGCCTTCGGGAAAGCCAAGAAATCAGAGATTATTCCTCCAGTTTCTGTCTTGTCGATTTTGTTTTGTAAACCTTTGATTGTTATTTTTTTTTGTTAATTGCTTAACCAGGACTAGCACACTAAGCTGAAAGCGATTTTACAGGTGCGACCTGGGAGCACAGGGAAGTTAAGTGACTTGCCCGGGGTCACACAGTCTGCAAGTGGAAGCCGTGGTATTCAAATCCAGGTCTGATCTGCTGGATGTCACCAGATTTGCAGCTCAGAGCCTTAAACCACTGCGCTAAACTGCCTTCTGTCTTGTTCCCTTATAGTGGCCTGCAAGTCATGGATCGATGAGTCATTCTGGACAGTTTTAGCTTCTGTCGAGGTAAGACTAAGATCCAGAGATTGTGTATTCGTAATATTTTGTTGTGTAGCAATTTTCAAGTAATTAATTTCTGATATTAATTGTTGAAATATAGACTCAATTTTTGTGAGAGAGCTGGTGTTCATTGAGCTTGCAGCCATTTTGCAGGCCTCAGAAGGCAGAGAATTTTCAGAGTAAGGAAGCAGACAAGTTGAAATTTGATAATATTCCAAAGGTTTACTGCGGTAGTTCTAATGTATCCATGAGGTAGATCCTGACTGGTGGCACAGTATAAATGCCTGGAAAGTTAAGGATGGACGATGATTGTTAGAAGGCCCAGGGAGAGAGAAAAATGAGGCTTCCATTTCTATCAGAGCCAGGGCCACGCCCCCATCTTATTCCCATTTTATAATACCATGCTACAGCCTGTGAAATATAGCTGTTAACTTGATTGACATCCAGCTACAGACTGTTATGTATAATTGTGAAACTTACATATACAAATATGAAATCAAAATGATGTTTTTTATGTTAAACATGCATTGTAGGTTGCAATCTCTATGGCCCTTCCAAACAATTTTCTCATGTGGTATGACCACCTGATAGTCTGCTGATGCACATGTGACTTCAAAGTGAAATACACCCCTCTAGTCCTTGGCTCACCTTGGTACTCTCAGTTTTTATGGCTGCAGTGGGTGGAACCCTGCAGACATCTTGCTTCAGAAAGGGACTCAGCATTACTTCAAAGCATTCTTTTCCTCCAAAGAACATACTGGACTTGCAGCATGGTGTCCTACGCCAGACAACTATGCCAGATAACAAAGTCCCTTCCCAAAAAATAAGAAAATACAAAGTGCGTTATGGCAGCTGTGGGCAGAACCCTGCAGACATCTTGCTTCAAAAAGGGACTCGGCAATGCATTACTTCAAAGCATTCTTTCCCACTGAAGAACATGTTGGACTTGCAGCACAGTCTCCTACGCCAGATAACTATGCCAGATAACAAAGTCCCTTCCCATAAAACAAGAAACAAACAAAGTGTTTCCTTTGCAGTTGCAACACCTCTCCTACTTTGCCAGGGTCACATATCAGTCATTAGTATAGAATTCCTTTACATAACATCCCAGTTCTGTCTGTAGGCAGTAAGGGTTAATAGTGCTGCGCTTAGTCAATCACTGCCATGTTGTTTCCTCCTAGGTTTTAAATTTCACACACGCACACACACGCACGCACACACACACACACAACTGTGTTTTAGCCTTGCTTTATTACCATGGACTGACATAGTCTAACATTCCTTTACATTCAGACTGACATAGTCCAGCATTCCTTTACATTCCAGTTCTGTCTGCCTGTTCTCCTAGTGGTATTATAAAGAAATTAGATTTTTGTCATGTGATTGATGTATACATTCCAACTTCTTTTTCCCATTTCTATATATATTTTTTACCCTTGCATCATAACTTCAGTCTATATATTCATTCAGGGATTAGATTCCCCACTCATGTTACCAACGTTATTTCTTTACCGAACTGTAATTTAATTACATCAACAATCAAAGCACATAAGCAATTGCAATGGACTAGATAAGTTGGGCAGTGAATATAATTAATCATGTTTTACTTGTTCTTTTTACATTTATCCCTCTCTCTGATCTCTACCACTACAGCTTGCAGTGATGTGTGTTCATTTCAGCTGCATAACTAACAGCCTCACAATGTTCTCACACAGGGTGGTCACGGAGGTCAGAGGGGGACCGATATGCTCATGTGTTGTAGAAACAAATTTCACTTGATAGAATTACCATCCTGCAATTTAAGTAACCACAATTATACTATGCACTTTATATGTACTGATATTAACCACAAAATGAGATATTTACAAAAGTAGTGCGAGATACAACTACAGTATATCACATATTTCTGTTCTGTGCCATGCATTTACACTCGCCCCATGACAAAATGTTATTTAATTGTTTAAAAACTGTTTTCTAAATCCATTTCAGTGAACACTATGGGGCAAGGTGTTAGTTCCACTACGAGGAGGGGGGATCTGTGAGACGGGACTTACTAAAGTTGTGCACACCTGTCTCACAGACAAAAATTCAGAGACCAGGAACATAACCCAGGTCTCCAGATCCACACTGGCTGAGCTGCTTTATGCCTTAGCCCTCTGCACCACAGGAGCAGCTCAGTCAGCCACCAACTTTTTCCGCCTCTTCTTTCCTTCCTCCAGTCACTCCCTGTGATGTGACAGCTACAGGGCTAGCAGTAACTGCTGTTCACTAACCTATCCCTGTTGCTGTCCTCATTTCGCTTTTCTTACAGCACTGTTCTAAACATGCACTGTTAACAGTGCACTGTTCAGGGGGTCACGTGATGTCTGCCGAGGAGTGAAGTTGTGCCTTAGAGAGCTCCCACGCCCTTACCTCTAAATAATTTAATTAAGCGGTTCTCCTACCTTTTAGCCTTCTCCAACTGCTTAACTCCATCAAAGGCTCATCATAATTTCATCGGGCATTAGTCAATCTTCTGTATCTCAACTGCATGGAGTCCGAAATGAAGGACCTTCCACCACAACATACCCCGCCGACAACCCCAACGAGGGGTAAACAGGCTAAGTGGGCAAAATCGCAAGCCAGTCACCATGGCACCACTACCCTCATCCCAGGCCACTCTTACGGAGAGTAAATTCCAGGAGGGTCTTAGCTCACTTAAAGATATGCTCACCAGCCTGTCAGTGGACGTTCACGCAATCAAGTCCACAGTCGAACAGCTTGCCACTCAAACGGGAGATAATAAGACCAGAATTTCATCCTTGGATGACTGGCGCAGTAGAACTGAACCAGAGATTACAAACTTTACACCACAGAATCAAATAAAATGGAGGAGAAGCTGGAAGATCTTGAGGGTAGGTCCAGACAGAACAACTTGGTGGTGCTGGGCCTACCTGAAAGGGAAGAGTGTTGAGACACTATTCTCTTGATCCAAAAGTTTTGCAAAAAACTTGCAGGCCCCTCTCTAATGGTCCTCCTATATTATTGAGAGGACACATAGGGCCCTTCATCCACTCACCCCCGCACTCCTCCCGACCTCTGATTTTTCGCCTATTAAACGTCTTGGACAAACAACATATTCTGAGTGCTGTTAAGGATCTCAAGGAGGTGCAATGGGAGGGGAAGAAAATTAGGATTGTTCAAGACCTCCTGTACTCTGTTCAGCAGAAAAGGTATGCCCTACAGCCTATGATTGTTAAATTAATTGCAGCCAGCTTTAAATTTCATGCTAAGTATCCCACCCAGCTGCAGGTTTACCTGAAAGATCAATGGTTCTTTTTTGATTCAGCTGAGCAGGCGAAGTCTTCTCTCAAAGAGTAGCTGCCAGATCTCTTTAAATGACTTATTAATGATTACTGTGGATCCCTTAATTTTGGATTTCTGTGCGAGCTCCGTTTTGATATCTGCCACTTCTGATGTCAATCTGCATGGATCACAAAGGTCAGCCTCATTCCCATTTACAGGACGGTTGAAATATGTCTAGACTATCTCGGGGGACTGTTCTAAATTGTTTTAGATTACTCTGTGGTCAAGTGTTTTACTTTTCCTCTACCTGCTTGGTGATCCAGAGAGCACTTAGGACTGCCACAGTGAACTTACGTCTGGCAATGACTCTCGCTTTTTTTTCTTTTCTCTTCTTCAAGGACAAGACGAAGTCAAGGGATTTTCTGAGTTTATAGGTTTTGCCACTGAAATTATTTTCCTATACTCTGCAAAATGTTTGGGCCGAGGAATTTACTATACATATGTTTGCTTATATCAGCTTTGACTCCATCAAGTGGACATTACTGGGTATTGCCGGATGTAACGGTACATTCTGCTCATGGCCCACAAAGTGAAAACTGGTACATTTTGCTGTGATACATTTGTAGTTTTAATTTTTGTCTTCATCTTCGACATCCCTAGTTTAGGGTCCCTGCACCCTCTTATTATTTGGCTATAGAGGTTAGGGTAGATTTATATGAGGTTCCCTTTTGCCTCATGGATGGTTTAATAAATGTTGCGACAAATTTGTATATTTTAGTTAATTTTACTGAAACTGAGGTAGCGGTGGGAAGGGGTATGCACTCTGGGCACTATAAATTTAATCACATTCCAGATTAATTAGGAATGTGGCCTAAAGGACTGGGGGTGAAGATTAAAGGATGAGGGGAGTTGTTACTGTGTTTGGGTATGTTTGTCTGTTGTTACTTGGGATGGGGTTGGGGGGTTGTTCTGACTTTTGCTGACTATTTTGCTGGGATGAGGATGGGAGGGGGTGGTATGCCTTGAGTGTCAGTGGATTATGAAGGGATAGATCCATTCTACTGGAACTTCCCTAAGGTATTATGGGAATGGCTTATTGTATTCCCTTGCTGAAGGTACTCTATGGGTAGCCAATACAATTTCGTCAGTTGGAATATTAAAGGGGCCCAAGACTGCAGTAAATGTACAATGATATTAAAACATCTCCATCAATTGAGGGCCCACCTAGTCTGTCTTCAAGAGACTCACCTTAATCGAGAGGATGTTTTACTCTTTTGGAGGCTCTGAGTGGGGCAGATTTTTGGAGCTGGGGCATCTTCTAGACGGGGGGGACACTGCTATTTTAGTGGCCAAGTTGGTCCCATTTGTTCTTTCGCAGGAATGGTGGGATCCACTGGGATGTTATGTAATCATTCAGGGCATCCTTGAGTCATTTCTTATAGTCATAGGCTCCATCTATGGCCCAATTGTAGAGACACTGCAGTTCTTCATTGAACTGATGTCACTGATACCAGTTCATCCCCCTAAGATTACCATACTCGGTGGAGACTGGAATGTGGCACTCCAATCTGAGGTTGACCACTCAGACAGTAAGAGAGTAGGCTTATCTCCAGTCCAAAGAGCACTCAAGGACCTTATGGCAGGTACGGGGACTCTGGATGTTTACCGCATCCTGAATCCCTTGGGCCGACAATACACATATTTTCCCCCACTGCATAAATCCTTCTCCTGTATTGATTATTTTCTACTTAGAACAGCCTCCCTTCTGGGAGTCCTGGAGGCCGACATCCATCCCAGAGTCCTGTCAGATCACTCCCCAGTTAGTGTTACCCTCCTTCTTGGACCCGGGCTTAAGCAGGACTCTCTTTGGTGCCTAAATATGCAGCGGTTAAAAAAATGTCTTTCCTTGAGTCTAATATAGGCTCTGTGGCCCATGTCGACCTTGTTTGGGCTGCGCTTAAATGTGCACTTCAAGGAGATTTTATCCATCTGTCAACCATTAATACTAAGCAGAATGAGGCCCAGTTGAACTCTGTCCTAAGAAACATTAAACATCTTGAACACTCCTTACATCGTGCTTCCCCGGAGTCCGAGTGGACCAAGTTATGCCAGCTTCAGCCCCAATATGCAGATATAATGGTCCAAAAAGCAGAACTTTCCATTTACCACACTAAAATGAAATATTTAGAGTCAGGTGAGCAAGCAGGGAATCTTCTGGCCCTTAGGCTTCGTCAAGCCGAGGTCACCAGGTTCATTTCTAGTTTACGTCCGTCCCCTGAGGAGAATATTGTCTCTGATCCTAAGAATATTGTCGCACTTTTTGGCACCTACTTTAAAACCCTCTATGCAACTGATGACTCAACTGTTCTTGGAGCTACCAGGATATCTCAATACCTAAATTCAATTAGTCTGCCTAGCCTCTCTTCTCAGCAGGCTGATGGTCTTGGATCTTTAATCACTGTCTCAGAGGTAGAATAGGCCATTAAGCTTCTACCCTCTGACAAAGCTCTGGGTCCAGATGGTCTTCCTACTAATTTATATAAACAATGCTGTGCCCAGATAGGACCACTCCTGGTAAAGGTTTACAATTTTTGGTTTGATACAGGGATGAGCGACCAATCTTTCTCAGAGGCACTAATAACTTTAATTCCCAAGCCTGGTAAAGATCCCTTATTTCCTGGCAATTATCGTCAAATCTCCCTACTCAATTCAGATCTTAAAATCTTGGCTAAAATTCTGGCTACTCTCCTGGCTCCGCTCATGGGAGCTCTTATTGGGCCTGACTAGGTTGGTTTCATGTCTGGTCATTCCTCAGGAGACCATATGAGGAAACTTCTACACCTGATCTTGGCATCGGGGGACTCAGAGGTCCCATCAGCCTTGGTCTCCCTCGATGCAGAGAAAGCATTTGATAGAGTTTCCTGGAATTTTCTGTTCTCCTCCCTTGCTAGTTTTGGAATCCCTGATGATTTTATTAAGTGGGTCCAGATACTTTACTCAGGACCAACAGCCAGGATATGGTGTAACGGTCTCCTTTCACCCCCTTTTCCCCTCCAGTGAGGGACCGGCCAGGGTTGTCCACTCTCCCCTCTTTTGTTTAATTTTTATCTGGAGCCCCTTATTCGTAGACATATCAAAGGAAGCTGGGAAGGCAGTCAGAACAGCAAAGGCCCGAACCGAGGAAAAGATAGCTAACTCAGTTAAGAAGGGGGATAAAACCTTTTTTAAGTACATCAGGGAGCGAAGGAAGACTAAGGAGAGATAGTGAGGCTTAATAAAGGGAGGGGTGGGGCAGAGGGTGACGGGTGAAAAGGCAGAGATACTAAACAAATATTTTTGCTCAGTATTTACAAATGAAGAGGGGAAGGTACCTAAAACAAACAATAGAAACACTCTGGATACAGAAGTTGATACCAGCCCATTTATAGAAGAAAGGGTTCTGAAAGAACTCTTAAAACTGAAGGTGGACAAAGCAATGGGGCCTGATGGGATTCATCCCAGAATTCTAAAAGAACTAAGGGTAGCACTAGTGACACCACTGACTACCCTCTTTAACAAATCATGGGAGGATGGGGTGGTACCTGAGGACTGGAGGAGGGCAGATGTGATTCCCCTTCACAAAAGTGGGAGCAGGGCAGAAGCAGGAAACTACAGACCCGTTAGTTTAACCTCAGTGATAGGGAAAATGATGGAATCACTTCTGAAGGAAAGAACTGTCAAGTATCTAGAGGCCAGAGGGGCACAGGACCCAAAGCAGCATGGATTCACAGCAGGAAGGTCATGCCAGACGAATCTAGTAGATTTCTTTGACTGGGTGACCAAAGTAGTAGATCAGGGAGGGGCTGTGGACATGGCCTACCTAGTCTTTAGCAAGGCATTTGACACAGTCCCACACAAAAGATTAATATTCAAGTTAGCCAGCCTGGGAGTGGGTCCCAAGATGATAGCCTGGGTAAAGAATTGGCTGGAGAATAGGACACAGAAGGTAATAGTAAATGGAGTCCACTCTGAAGAAAGGGGGGGTTACTAGTGGGGTACCGCAGGGTTCAGTATTAGGACCGGTCCTAGTCAATGTCTTTATAAGCAACATTAGAGAGGGACTGGAAGGAAAAGTATGTCTCTTTGCAGGATGACACAAATATCTGCAACAGAGTTGATGCACAAGGTGGGGTGGAAAGGATGAGAAGGGACTTGGCAAGGTTAGAGGAATGGTCAAATGTATGGCAGCTTAGATTCAATGCTAAGAAGTGCAAAGGTAATGCACCTGGGAAACAAAAACCCAGGGGAAGAGTACACAATGGGGGATGAGAGACTAACAACAACAAAAATGGAAAGGGGCCTGGGGGTAGTCATATCAGATGACTTAAAGGTGGGCAAGCAATGTGAGAGGGCAGTAAGGAGGGCTGGGGGAATACTGGGATGCATAGGGAGAGGCATCACTAGTAGGAAACAGGAAGTTGTTATCCCTCTGTACAGATAGCTGGTGAGACCCCATCTGGAGTACAGTGTGAAGTTCTGGAGACCCAGTCTCTGCAAGGATATAGACAAGATGGAAGCTGTCCAGAGGAGGGCAACTAAAATGGTGCAGGGTCTGCACCAGAAGACATATGGAGAGAGACTAAAGGAGCTTAATATGTATAGCCTCGAGGAAAGGAGGGAGAGGGGGGACATGATAGAAACTTTCAAGTACCTCAAGGGAATCAACAAAGTCCAAGAGGGTAGCATCTTTCAAAAAAAGAGGTGTGCAAGAACAAGGGGGCACAATTTGAAGATAGAGGGGGCGGCTCAGAGGTAATGTAAGGAAGTATTTTTTCACAGAGAGGGTTGTGGATGCATGGAACAGCCTTCTGGATGAGGTTGTGGAGTCAAAAACAGTGGTTGAATTCAAGCATGCATAGGACAGTCATAAGGCAATTCTAGGGCATGGGGGTAAAAAGAAGTAGGCTGCTGGTTAACTAGGATCTGCAGCTTATCCATTAGGTAGGGGAAATGGGCAGACTGGGTGGGCCAAACGGTCCTTATCTGCCATCAAATTCTATGTTTCTATATAAGTTCTACTAACCTGACTGGTATTCAAATTGAAAGCAAAAGATACTTCCTTTCAGCCTATGCGGATGATTTGTTACTACACGTTGAAAATCCTGTTTCCTCAATACTTTCTCTACTTGATGAACTAACCTTATTTTCTGAAGTCTCCTCTTACAAACCTAACCTCTCTAAATCCCAGATTTTCCTTCTTAACCGCCATCTCACACAAGCTGGGTTTTTAGACTTGAGCTTGACTTGGACGCCTCATTCCCTAACTTACTTGGGGATTAGAGTCACCAGGCATGTATCTTCAATGGTGAAGGAGAATCTCACCAAATTAATTTCTACTCTTAAAGTGGACCTGGCTAGGTGGAGCGCTCTGCCAATGTCCCTTTGGGGACACTTCAATGTTCTCAAAATGAATGTCCTCCCGAGGATCCTGTACCCCATGGATATGTTGGGCCTCTTTATTCCTAAAACCTGGCTTAGCCAGTTATGGAGTATGCTCAATAAATTTTTAAGAAAAAGTAAAAGTGTTAGAAGAGGATACGTTAAGCTTACTGCACCTAAATTCGGAGGGGGGGCGCTCACTCTCCCTTCCTTTTTTACCTATTATGGGGCCCAGCATATCAGCAAGCTGGCCAGATGGGTGGATGACTTGGTCGTGGATCAGGCTCACCTTTATACTCCTACTTGGGATTGAAATTGAAAGGGCATTAGTGCAAACAATTCACTGTTCCCTCTCGGCTCTTTTTTATCAGCTTCCTCACTGTCTCCCCGTCACCTTAAAGATTCTTCCATTGGCTGGTCTCTCCGTGCCCTAAACCAGGTACAAAAGCACCTATCCCTTAACTGGAGTAATTCACTGCACCAACCCCTTTTTAATAATCCCCACTTTCTGATTGGAAATCAGGTAATTCTACCCTCTTTCCTCCCCAAATTACAACATATTACATTGGAAGATTTCTGCACTGAGGATTCTATTATTCCATTCACCTCATTACAGGAGAAATTCCAGTTGCCCATGGTTGACATTTTCAAATGCTGGCAACTCAGGCAGGCTGTCTTAGCCATCTTAGGCCCCAAACCCTAGTCCTTCCCACTCAGTGATGATTTGCCAGCTGTGCTTCTAGTGGCGAAACAACCACATGCGGTTTCCGGTGTATATAAGTTTTTGAAAGAACTCGATCCTGAACTTCCCAGTGAGGTTTGTTACTACTGGAAACAAACATTTCCTCTTCCTGATGATCTGGTTTACTGGCAAAAACTGTGGAAAATTATTTATAGATTTGTTAAACAAGACAGGTTGAGACTCATCCAATTCAATATCATGCACAGCCTGTACTATACTCCTGCTAGACCACACGCCATGGGGAAGCTAGTGTCCCCCCTCTGTCACAGATGTGGAGAAGAGACAGGATCTCTCCTTCACATGTTGTGGGACTGCCCAAAAGCCCAAGCATTCTGGACTACCATCCGAAACACCCTTGACCCGCTTCTGGGGTTAGACTCCTTGTTTACCCCCAAAACCTGTTTATTACTTATTTTCCCACAGGGCACACTCAAAATACAAAAAGCCCACCTAACCCTAATAGCAGCCACTGCTAAATTAGTCATGCTCAGACACTGGAAGGATGAATCCCTTCCCTCGATTATGGAATGGTACCGTGAGACCTTAATTGCTATTTGATTAGAGAAACATGTAGCTAGTATTTGGCATAGATTGGATGTTTATAGATCAATATGGGAGCCTCTCCTGACCTTGTTGTCCCTTTGGCCGCCCAGAATATCTGTCCCAATATGCTACGCTTTTTAGTTATCCTGACACACAGGCTTGGGAGGGGAGGGATTTGGGGGGGATGGGGTTGTACTTGGTTTGTTGTTGATTTTGTGTCTTGTGCTTGTCTAATAAGTATGTCTGCCTGTTTTATGTTTTATTTGCAGCTGTGTTGTTAATAATGTGTTCCTTTTTTGTATGCTGCCAAAAACAATAAGCATACTGAATTAAAAAAAAAAGAGTGCACTGTTCTAAGTAGGTACCAGGCATTTCTATCTGGGGGTGGAGGCTGAGATGGTAGAACAGACATGAAGCAGAGGTGGTCTGATAGCCATGGTGCAGGCCTGAGTGCCGTTTGATAAGAACTTATTTTTTAAACAGGCAGACCTAGGATATTTCCTCAAGAGAAGAGGGCTTTTTAAATCTGTGACTTGGACACTGGCAGTAGATTAACCCTCAGGTCTTTAACGTGGGTCCACTTTTCATGGTTCACTATCACTAATCTCTTTGGCAATGTCTAGAAGTGCTTTGTGACTCAAATAGTGTGAGTGATTGGCTGCAACAAGTGGTGGAGCGACTGGTACAACTGACTTCTTAGGTCAAGCTTGGTGACAATCAGTGTAGATTGCATTAATGGTAGTATTTGTTAGGGGTGGGTGGACTGTTCCATGACAGACTGACCCCCCCCCCCCGATCCAGGACTCACTCATGGACTTGGATCAATAGGGACTCAAATGCCAGAGTTCAGCTCCCAGTCCATGACTGAGTTGTAGTTATCACATTCAGTACTTTTTTATGCACTTTGCTGCTGCACTCCCCCTCACACTCCTCATGAGTGATTTATATAATTGGGTGGGTGGAAAAAGGAACTGGAGGAGGTCACCAGATGTGACTTTTTTGCTGCTGTGTCTGTCCATGCATGGGGGCATCTCGTTGTTGAGGATATAGCTAGGTCTGCAGTATCACAAATCTTGTGAGCCATTCCTCTCTGTCGGCATTTCTCAGAGAATTTATTAATTTATTTTTTTTATTTAGTTTTTTGTTGACCGAGTAAGTGCACTAGACAAATCCTGCCTATTTTCAGGCATGACCCAGGGAAGGGGGATACAGATGAATGCCAACTGACCTTGAACCAGATGAAGCTGTTTGTGGTATTTTTTGTGAATGGAGGAAATCTGGCCATTGTACCAGGGAAATTCACCTGCTCTTTTCGAGAAGTGCCATGGAATCTTTAACATCCACTTTAACTACCACCAGAACAGGCAGATGGGACCTCGGTTTAACGTCTCATCCGAAAGACGATAGAGATGACAAACTCATCCGAAACAGAATCATCATGTGATCTGGCTCAACATGCTGGCTTGCCTTGTAGACATCAGTTGAGAGGTAGACAGTGAGAGATAAGGACGGCTTGAGAACAAGATCAAGGGAACGTGGGATTTTAAACATTTTAAAGAGAGATTGTGACAGAGAGAGGGAGGGAGGCAGGGGAATCAAAAAGCATATAAGAGAGAACAGATAGACAGAGAGACAATGCAAGACTAGAGAGACAAACAGATCAGGGTAAAAACAGAAAGAAAGAGAGAGCGAGATCTCAAGAGAAAAATACTGTAAAGCAGCATTGAACTTCTGAGTGCCTGTTTCAGCTGAGTGATAAGCACTAATTTGTTACTGTACAAAGAAATGATGGCCCAGAACATGGAAAAAAAATAAGCTGCAAAGAGAGAAAGACTGTAAGAGAGAAATGGGGAACAGTGTAAGGAGGGAAAGGAATTCCTCAGAATATACATACTAAAAAACACTCAGCAGCAGCATAGAGAGACAGAGTGGGATACACTGGGAGAACTGAAAGAGAGAGATCAGCAAGACAAATCAAAAGCCGTATTTACAGGGCGGCAGTGCTCAGACACCTGTGACACTCCCTTCCCGCTCTGCTGGCTTGTTCCCCATCAATTAACTGTTTACACAGCCTGCCCTTGCAGTGCTGCATGTCACTCAAAGGAGGAGCTGTAAATTCTTTTGCAGATGAAGGAAAAAAAGACTTTGTATCAGACCAAGCGCAGAAAAGAGTCCACACCACCGGTTAACGTGCTCGCTCCGATACCAATACCCACAACAGAGTCCAATCAAAAAAAGGATCCGAAGGGCACTTTATTTATTTATTTATTTTAAGAAGTAATCAGAATTACAACCCTTTGTCTGGAAGACAAATACATTATTGTGTATTCTATTTACTCAGCTGTTTATCCTGTATTTTGCAATCCTTTGTATAATTTGACAACCCTGTTGTGTTGTAATATCCTGACGTGGAACCTATGTAAAGAGCTTTTAGCTCAAAGGTTTAATCCGAAAATGCAATAAATAAATAAAATAAACATTAATAGCAAGAAACAGAAAACAAAGTAAATGAGGTCAAATAAAAGTAAACAGGCAAAATTAAGGGCTGGTTACAAAGGCCTCACATCAAGGTAAATTAGTAATAAACAGACAAACAATAATGTGGGCTATAATGAGTCGAACGAAGGGCAGTCAAAAATAGGCAGACTGAGAGGAGTAAATGCAGGGGAAAACTCAGCCAGGGCAGTTACAGCAGCAGGAGGAGAGGAGGTGGTTCTTTTTTTTTTTTCAATTCTGTTTATCTTCCCCAGGCACCAGAACTCTCTCGGGCCTCTCCACTCGCCTATGCCGCTCTACCGCCCACTGTGAACTCTGTCATCTTCAAGGGCGTTACTTTCTCCCCGAGCCCCAAGGGGGGATGAAGGGCCCGAGGAGTCTGAAAGGGCAGTGGCAGGGCTCCAGTGTTGGGCATGTGGCGATTCGGCACTGGGATGGCTGTTGCCTATCCGGGCTGGAGGGGCTTTTTACATAGAGTTTACGCCCCAGACGTGGGACATGCAATGTTGTCCAGCCCGCGACGTGGGTGCTCCCAATCATGTCCGGAAGGCAGCTGCCCAGTGTCTTTCCCATTTTGTGAGCCCCTGTGCGCCGCAGTGCCGCCGCCGGTCTCCACTGGGACCGCTGCTGCACCAGGCTACTCCTGATCCCTCCTGAGAGAGGAGAGCAGTCCTCCGTGACACTCAGTCCTCTCTCCCTGCCAACCCTGGTGGTCCGGGCTCGTTTCTCAACCCGGGTCACCGGCATGGTACAAGGTGTGGCATCCACCGCCTCAATCCTCAGCGCCACTGGACCGGCTGAGGAGGTGGTTCTTGAGAGCAGTTTTAAAAGGCCCCAATCTTGGTAGGTAGGCGATAGCAACAGGCAGGAAATTGTACCAGGACGGGGCAAAGTAATGGAATGACCTCTGTTCAAGGGAGGTCCTAACTCTGGGGACTTGCAGAGGGGAGAGGACAGCGCTGTGGGTAGAGAGGAAGGGAGGGGGAAGATAGGCTCATGATAGAAGACAGACCGGGGAGTCAGACTTGCAGTGATTTTTTTGGTCAAGAGGCAAGATTGATAGATAAGCCTTTCCTCCAGATTAAGGAAGTTAGAGAGGGAATACAGTGTGCAAGTATGGGTAAGACATGGGGAATCTGTAAGCAGCCAGCAGGCCTTATTGAGGGATAGCTTAATTTTGTGCAGTGCAGTGTTGTCAGCGGCACCATAAATAGGCAGACCATAATTCACGAGGGTCAGTACCGAGGATAAGATGGCCAGCCTTAGTGCTTCAGTAGCAAGACAGTCATGATGACAATACAGTAGGCCTATCCTGGAGTTGATGGTGGAGCAAAGGGAGCAGATGTGGTCATGAAAGGATAGAGAGGGATCAAAGAGAATGCCAAGATATTTGAAGGAGGAGGTTCATTCAAGGGGGAAGAGGGTACTAGATAAAACCCGGAGTGGACAGTCTTTATAATTACTCTGGTTATGCACAAAGAGCATAATTTTAGTTTTCTTTAGGTTCAAAACCAGCCTGTGATCAGAGAACGAGTGTTCAGCCTGGGTGAAGGAATCCTGCAGGGAGTTTTGTAGGAGGAGAGGGTCACCGTGTGAGTCAAACAGGACCGCATCATCATCCGCATAAGGTAGAAGGTTTCCATTACAAGCGGAGGGGAGAGAATTCAGATAGAGGCTGAAAAGCAAGGGCCCTAGGATGGAGCCCTGAGGAACACCAGAATGAACCTGTTGGGGGCAAGAGATGGTAGACCCGATTTTGACACAGTGGGTGTGGCAGGAAAGATAGCTGGGGAACCAATTCAACACACCCTGTGAGAGGCAGAGGGGTTGGAGAGAAGAGAGGAGAAGGGAGTGGTGGATAGTGTCTAAAGCTTTTGACACGTCAATGAAGACAGAGCCAGCAACATGACTTTGTCAAGAGCAGTGTGAAGGAAATTGGAGAATTCAATAAGGGCACAAATGGTGCTGTGTGCGCCATAAAAAACGTTTTGTTCATAGAAGAGGAAGTTATAGGTGGAGAGGTAGTCAAAGAGCTGATAGGCCATGATTTTTTCCAGAGCCTCAGAGAGAAGGGGGAGAATAGAGATTGGGCAATAGTTGCTGGGGGAGGTCCGGTCATCAGATTTATGAAGAGGGGTGATCACTACAGTTTTCCAGGCAAGGGGGAATTGACCAAGGCAGGGGGAGCGGTTCAGCAATTTGGTAAGGGGGTTGAGGACAGCATCTAGGACCCTTTTAAGCAGTTTGGTGTCGAGGGAGTCACTGCTATGACCAGTGCCCTTAAGTGATCTGAGCAGGTAGGGCCTTGCTTCATGAGTGGAGAGAGCCTTGAAGTAGAATGGGGGATGAGCAACTGGATCGGCGGAGGGGAGTGGGACTGAGTCAAAAAGAATTTTAGGGAGGACAACCGAGAGGTCAGAGAAGGAACTATTTAAGCAGTCAGCAGTAGCCATAGGATCAGTAGACAAGGCACCGTCAACAAAGAGATGGGCGGGAGGGGGGTCACAGCCTTGCCATTAAGTTCCTTGATATTGTTCCAGAAATTACCGGACGAACCCCAGGAGGAGGCAAGGGTGGACCCGTAGTGTTCAGCCTTGGCTTTAGGGATAGCCCAGGTACATTTAGTTCTAGTGGTACAGTAAGCTTGCCTGTCCGCAGTCCTACCAGATTCAATAGCCCTGTGCCAAAGGTTGTCTCTGTGGCACATGAGACCAAGCTGAGATGGAGTGACCCAGGAAGATTCATGGTCCTTGGAGACAACTTTGGAAAGGGGAGCAAAGGTGTCACAGGCCTTGTTGAAAACTTGGATAAAATAGAGAAGGGCGGACTCAATGTCAGAGGCACAATCAATTGGGGACCAATCACAACCAGCAAGGTACTCTTTTAGCTGGGCAAGTTTACCGGAGCATAAAAGATGATGAGTGGACAGTTTGGGTGGATGCTTAGGCCTCATGCATGACCAGGAGAAAGTGATAAGGCAGTGATCACTGAGCACATCAGGGAGCACAGTGAGGTTGGAGATCTAGAGGGGTTTGTTGGATAGAACAAAATCCAGTAAGGTAGAGGTACCAGTGACCAGGTTAGATCTGGTGGGCAGAGTAACAAGTTGAGTAAGGTCTAGGGTGGCAGCGGCATCTCTAGCCTGGGAGGCGGAGTCAGCAAGCCAGTTAATGTTTAGGTCGCCAAGTAAGATTTGCTCCATCCTGGGGAGGCAAGTAGGTAAGATGATTGAGGAGTGATTGGAAAGCAACGTGTTGGTGCCTAGGAGGAATGTAGAATGCAGTAAGATATAAAGGGGCTCTAGAGGAGTCAGGGGTAAGTTTGAGGGAGATGGCTTGGGCACCGTGACTGAGCTGAGGGTTGGGGTGGGCATGCCCTTGTATTGAGTTGAAGAGGTATATGGCACAACCCCTGCCACGCTTAGAGATCTGGTCCTCCCTAAAAAGTGAATACCCAGGAAGGGCAACAGCAGCATCAGGTAGTGGCCTGGGTAAGCCAGTTTTCAACAGTGGCCAAGATATCAGCCTGATGTAGAGCAGTACAACCCTGTAAGTCAGGGAATTTCATTAGCAAACTGCATAAGTTCATGGATGTAAAGTGCAGTGAATGGGGCACCGGAGTGTGAGATGGGGTTAATAGAAGGGGGCCTAGGATTAGGGTGGACGTTTCCAGAGAGCATGAGGAGGAGAGCAAGGACCCTTACAGTGGCTAGGTATTGCATGCGGTGGGAAGGGGAGATGCAAGAAGAGAGGGTTGCCCAGGTAGTAACAGGGATGGGAAGGGAGCGAAGCACAGGAAAGGCAAGGAGGGTGGGCACAGGGTGATTGTGACAGAGGTTGGGGTGGTGGGTGAGACGGTAGGGGGTGGGGAGGCTGGGAGGCTGGGAGTGGAACAGAGTAGGTGAGAGATGGTGGAGAAGGTGGGAGAGGGGAATTAGGTATAGAGAGGTGTAAGAGGGGAGAGAAGAGTTAGGAGAGCAGGGGTTATGGCTAGAGAGGTTGCTTGGAGGATGAAGGGGGATTAATAAGAGGAGAAGAGCAGGAAGGAGGTAGAGGGAGGTAATGTGAGAGAGAGGAGCATAAGACACCATGATAGCTATGGGAGGAAGCAATACAAGGGGAATAAAAGAGATGAAAACAGTAGGACTAACCAGACAGTACAGTGGAAAGGTCACCAATTGCGGTGCAAATGGTCACCAGTTCAGATCCCGGGGGGGGGAGAAAGTAACAGAGCAAGGAGTAAGGGTGAGGGGTGGGAGTGGGCACTTGGGTGCCACTAGAATGTTTACATTGAGACTTTGTAGCTTATCAACCCATGCACATGGGTTGGATGCACTGCAAAGCTGCTAGTGTAAACAAGGCTAGAGAGAGTGTGTTATGATGTGCTGCTGTGTTGGGCCCAGGCAGGTGTATCAAGGGAGGCCATAAAAGAACTACTGTATGCTGTTGTCTGTGCTACATGTGTTGTTGCCCCAACTTCCTTCCACATTAGCAGTTCTACTTTATTTTTCATGCAAATAATTATTTAAAGTATTCACTTTGCCCCACTGGGTTAAATACTATAGATAATTTATGTCGCATTATGCATGTTAACACATCTATTGAAATTTTTATGAAAAATCAGAGCTAATCAGGACTAATCAATCAATCAATGAAACTTTATTTAACCAGGCAGTTACATCATTGAGCAAGCTCATGTTCAAGACGGTCCTGGACACAGAGGACACTTTTGCTTACAGTAGACAACACATCATACAAAAGTAGACATCGGTACAGGCAGTTACAATGTACAAACTCAGTACTTGCATGGATCAGACATGTAAAGCAAGTGCAAATATAGGCATTTAAAGTGCAGCATATACAGGTTGTAGCTTATAGAGTACAAGTGAGGAGAGGAAGGAGGGACATAAAGAAGGGCAGTGGGAAGAAAGGGTATCCAACACATAGTAGAGAGGGAAAATAGGGTCTAATAGAATGCAGCCCCCTGCAAAGCTAATTGATGTGAGGGGGGAGGTGGGGAGGAGGTGGTTGCCCTAAAGGGATGCTGGCTGACATGGGAAATAGGCGGTCCGGGATTACAGAGGTTAATGGACTCAGTTGAGTGTGGTAAGGCTTTACCTGAAACAATCACATGCCGTTGTCAGGCCTCTCTAGAGCAACCCCCTAAATATAAAATGGCTGGGCAGCAGGGAGATTTTAAGTAATTTGTCCTTGTTATTCCAAAGCACTGGTAAAAAGGAGCTAATGCCAGTTGAGTCAAGACATGTCCTTGTTCATGGTAGCTTAAGGAGGACAAAAGAGGAGTCCCTTAGTCTGTAGGCACCCTTTAAACGTTCAAAACAGGTCACAAATATAGGGTTGTAGTTTGTTGAAAAAAGCCCAGAATAGCCACATGAACGTGTTTATTTTCCTCCTTGTGGAGAGGGACAGCCAATCTAATGCTTGGTACCAGGAGCAGTGATGAGTCTGCAAGGGCAAGTCAAGAACAAATCTCAATGCATGATGAGAGAGTGTATCCAGCTTTTGGAGTGCATACTGGGGGTAATGGCTGTATAGGTAGTCGGTGTAGTCAATCAGGGGAAGAAAGGTTGTTTGAACCCGCTGCTTTCTAGCTTCCAGGGTGAGTAGGCATCTTATGCAGTAGAAAATACCGAGGCGCTGCCTTAGCTTTTTTGTTATCTCACTTAGATGGACACCGAAGGTGAGTTTGTTATCCAACCAGACTCCCAGATATTTAAATTTATCCACTAGCTCTAGTGGTTCATTAAGGAGGGTAATAATCTGTGGTATCCCAGGTATCCCTGTATTGTGGGATGGAGAGATAATCATAGCTTTTTGGTTTTTTTTGCATTTAACAAGAGCTTTAGATTCAGCAGCTTGTGCTGGAGGATGATAAAATCCTGCAGTAGCTCCTTGTACGTAATGTCCAAGGAGGGGTTGGTCGTGTAGAGGACTGTGTCATCTGCGAATAGATGAACGCTTCCAGCAACCAGGCCGGAGTCGATGCTGTTGATGTAAAGGGCGAAGAGGATAGGTCTCAAAATGGAACCTTGCAGAATGCCTTGGGGCAGTAATTTTAGTGGGGAGATTTCCCCTTGTGCTTTAAATTGCTGTTTACGATTTGTGAGGTAGCAGCGGAACCACTTTACTGCAGCAGAGGTTAGACCAATGCTACTCAGGGAATCAAGAAGTATGGAATGATCAACCATATCAAATGCTTTGCTGAGGTCAAGGAAGAGTACATAGATGTGCTGTTTACTGTCCAGGACTTTTAGCCAGTCATTTGACACTTTGGCAAGAGTAGTCTCGGTACTGTGCTTGGGTCCAAAACCTGATTTGACTGGATTGAGGATTTTCTCACAATCCAAGTACTCCCTTAATTGAGAGTTTACAATTTTTTCCAGGAGCTTGGATAAAACAGGAAGCAATGAAATAGGCCTATAGTTGTTCAAGTCAGTGGAGTCTCCTGTCTTGAACAGGGGGATAATGTGAGAGGGCAGTAAGGAGGGCTGAGGAGATACTGGGATGCATAGGGAGAGGCATCACCAGTAGAAAACAGGAAGTTGTTATCCCTCTGTACAGACAGCTGCTGAGACCCCATCTGGAGTACAGCGTGCAGTTCTGGAGACCCAATCTCCGCAAAGACATTGACAGGAAAGAGGCAGTCCAGAGGAGGGCAACTAAAATGGTGCAGGGTCTGCATCAGAAGACATATGAAGAGAGACTTAAGGAACTGAATATGTATAGCCTCGAGGAAAGGAGGGAGAGGAGGGACATGATAGATACTTTCAAGTACTTAAAGGGAATCAACAAAGTCCAAGAGGGTAGCATCTTTCAGAAAAAGAGGTGTGTAAGAATAAGGGGGCACAGTTTGAAGATAGAGGGGGGACTGCTCAGATGTAATGTGAGGAAGTATTTTTTCATGGAGAGGGTTGTGGATGCATGGAACAGCCTTCCTGAGGAGGTTGTGGAGTCAAAAACAGTGGTGAAATTCAAGAATGCATGGGACAGTCATCAGGCAATTCTAGGTGGTGGGGGTAGGAAGAAGTAGGCTGTTGGTTATCTAGGATCTGCAGCTTATCCATTAGGTAGGGAAATGGGCAGACTGGGTGGGCCAAGTGGTCCTTATCTGCTGTCAAATTCTATGTTTCTGTGTTTCTATGTAAGAGGAACCAGGGGTGTAGCCAGGAATTTTAAACTTGTACTTAAAACTGATGCACTTTTGCCCCGTTACGTAAACATAAACAAAAATATGCACTGTCATGCCACACCAACAATAGGCCCACCCCCTCTGTTTGTTATGCCTGAGTTCATGTAATCAGTTTCTTCCTGTAATCCTCCTTCCTTTGTTTTTCTGCTTGCCTGGTAAGTTGTTCTTGTTTGTGTATTTGGCTGATGGCATCAGTGCCCTATAGCGAACAGCAAAGGCAGAAGGGCTCAGAGCGACACAGACACAATGTGACCCACAATGTCCTTGTATTCTGCTTTTTGTTGCCCCTGCCTAATTTGTTGCCCCTGCCTGATTTTTTTACTGTGCTCTGCTGAGTACAGTCTGTATGCCTGTCGATGCCCCTGAGAGGAACACATACACTACCAATCAGACAGAAGTCAGCTGACTGTTAGTTACAATATTTAGGATACATTAAAAGCCTCTGTATCACATCAAGGTAGCTAGCCTTACAGAAGTCCATTCACACCAGTACTCATGCATGAATGCATACTCGCTTGGGTCACTCACACAATCATGGCCTCTAAGTTTAGCATTCACACATCTTCCAAAGACCATTCACAAACTCACACTAAAGCATCCAAGGAGGGAAAAGCAGTCCTTCAGATACATCAGCTCTATTTGTGTTTGTAGCCCTGGCCTGGGGCTCATGTTACCCCTGGATTTTCCAGATTTTACTATACTCAGCAAAGTACACCAAGCTTGCCTGCCAACACCCATGCTGTGGGCACTAAATCACTAAATATGTACTTAATTGAGGGCGACAGGAAAAGAATAAAAAGGGTGAACTGTGAGGAGCTATTACACAGGAATCATTGGTCCATAACAAGGGGAAATGAACTAAAGCTGGGGGGAACGGAATTCAGGTAGGATGAGAGAAAATTTTACTTCGCAGTCAATGGTTGAGCCATAGACCAGCTTACCAGCTGTGGTGATGGGAGCAAACTCCATATATGGGTGCAAGCATGGCTGGGATGGAGTAAGGGGTCTGATAGTTTCACAGGGGGGTAGCAGTACAGCAGGGAACAAGGAAGGGAGGTCAAGGATGTAAAACCCTTCTAGATGATGGGATGAGGTAAGGTAATGAAACTGGGCAAACTGAATGGACTAGTGGTATTTTTCTGCCAACAATATTTACAATATTTTTCTATGTAAAAGTGGATCACAATGGGACCCAACTATAAACAACATGTTGCATCTCAGCTGGGCTATCCTGGGAAAATAAACTGTAAAAAATAAACAGACAAAACATTGCCGGCAGTGGCCAACCTTTTCCTACCTCCCACTGAAGCAGTGCTCCCAGATTGATTAAGCACTTTCCCTGTAACTCCTGGGCAATTTTCCCGTGTTTTCTGGTAGATTACATTATTCCCATGGAAACCAAAGTACTCTGTTTTCCTGTATAACCAATGCAAGTCTATGGGAAGAGTTTCTTTGTAGATGACTTCAAATCCCTGTAAAATACAGGAATCCATGTAGATCTGGGAGCAAAGGCAACAGATGGAATTTGTTATGGTGGTTAGGGCACTCCTGGGAATCAGGAGATCACAGATTCCATTCCCTCTTGAGCCTAATCCTTGCATTATACCTGTCTGATATTATCCTGATGGACAGCCAAATCTCAGTCCTCCAGAGAGGTCTCCATTACATACCAGCACCCCAAATTTATGATTTTTAAGTGTTTATAGAGCTACATATGTTTTTCAGAAAAATCTGACTAAAGCATTTAAGCATTTCTTAAAAGACCATGCTGGGAATACAATATAACAATCGCTGAGATAGGATTAGCAGAGGGACTACCTACACCTGTAAGAGGGGATTTGGATTTTGTCTTAGCAGCTACGAAAAAATGAAGAAAGCTGGAACAAAACAAACAATACAGGAGTTCAAGACATGTGGAAGGGCTCTGATATGGCAACCATTGAAGACAGACAAAATATTGGTAACAGAGAGGAAATACCCAATGCACGAGGGGATTTGAAATCACAATCCACAGGAACTCAAAACAGCAGTGACAGTAAACAGATTTGAAACTGGAGGGACTCGAACATGCAGGAGAACATTACACCAGCAGACGTGCACATGCTCAAAGTTTTGAGAACAATGAACTTGACATGGAGGCCTTGCAATTACTATTATGGCTAGAACATGAAAATCTTTTAAACTTGAACTGTGATGGGGACTTTTTGACACTCAGTATGGCTGCCTATAGTCATGACTTCCCTACACTGTTAACAGCAGGTGGTAACACTTTATTTTAAGTGTCATTAACTACACTGTAACTACTGTATAACTACACTATAACAACACTGTAACTAAGGGTGTAGTTACATGTAACTTCTATGTAGTTGTTAACGAGTTTCACATTTACATGTAGTTACACATAATTTGCGTGAAGTAACTACACTGTAACTGTACTGTAAGCTCTATGTAGTTGTTAACTAGTTTCACAGTTGTGTGTTGTGTAGTTACACAATTTGCATCAAGAAATAGTTATATGTGCAACTACTACTGTCTCCCTTTCAGTACAAATTAGTTCATTCTGACAAGTGTAACTACACATTTAATAGCGGTTGCAAACTGTAACAGAAAATCTGTTATGCAACTACCACTGTATCTCTTCTGGCATTATGAAATTTGTTCTTACAAAGGCAACTACACATGTAATAGTTATTGCAAATTGTAACAGCAATTCTAATGTGCAACTACTATGTTACTAATTTTGGCATTATTAAATTTGTTCTTACAAGTGTAATTACATATGAATGCAGGTCTTGTACACTGTTTCAACAGTCTATGTCTATCTGAGTTTTAATTAAGAGATAATCACACAGAAAAACTTAGAAGTGTAATAAGAATGGTAACTAAAATATGATTACAGTGTAACTTCAGTCTGCTACACTTAAATGCACTGACTGGCAACTCAATGATGTTTCATGTCTGTATGCTAGTTTTTCATGAACTTACAGGTTAATAAATATGCAGTCTAATACTGTGAACTGATATACATGTATGACTGTACACAAAAGTTTTTAATTTTCATAATTACTAATTGGCGTTGTAACAATATTGTGGATAAGAAATAATGATATTGTTTTCACAGTTGATGTCTAGGTAAAATGTATTTGCAAGTGTGCACACTTACATTTTTTTAATTGAATATACTTTATTCAACATTTTAAAATATAGATTACAAAATTAAAACCAACAAACAAGACAACACATAACAACATACCAGTCCACACAGCTCTAACACAAAAAACAAACAAATACCCCACCCCCTCCCCCAATTACCCCACTCCAGTACTCCGGAGAAGAAACTTCCTAAAATATAAGCAACATGAACATAAAACCTTAAAAAAAAAAAACCAGAGAAGACAGATGGGAAGGACATAATCATTGTAGAAATAATAACAAGCAGAGCAAAGGAACTTCTTGTCAAACATATAGATACATCCCTCAGATGACAATATGTAATCTTAAGCCTCATGGAGGGAAAGTAACACATACAGTATATAGTTGTTCCCACACTTTATTATAAATTGGTAAGTAATCCTAGGTAACATGTTCATCTTTAATATATTAACACGCCCGAAAAAAGAAATGGGAAGAAAGGCCCACCGATTCAAATCATGTTTAATCTGATCACTTAATAGGTCTAAGTTATAATGTTTCATTTTAGTAGGACAAACACTAATATATACCTAAGTACTTAAGTTTATCTTTTACCCATACCAGTCCTAAATGTTCCATATCCGCATTATTGGTCCAGGAATTCAATGGCATAACTTCAGTTTAATCTAGGTTCAGTCTATAATTAGATAGTGCACCAAATTTCTCAATTATCTCCTGGACAGCAGCCAGGGAGCCAGCACGCTGTGTGAGAGGCAGCCAGAACCCCATCCTGAACTTTGTGCTGAGTGTGCAGTGAGAAACATTATCAGTTTGTGACTGTGAGCTCCCAATTGATAAACTATTGCCAGTGACTGTTGTTTTACTTACTGGGGAGAATCTGAGGCAAACAAAGTTTCCCACGGGTGAAGAGGACTCAGCAGTGAGCCAATCAGTGCATAGGAACGCCTCAGAGGGAGGGGTTTGGCACACATTTAAACCCCCGAGCTGCACTCCAGCTGAATTCTGTACCAGCAAGTCATCATATCCCATACACTGCAAGACAGGCAGCCAGAATGCCATCCTGAACTTTGTGCTGAGTGAGCGGCTGAGAAACATCATCAGTTTGTGACTGTGAGCTCCTGATTGATAAACTATTGCCATTGACTGCTGTTTTACTTACTGGGGAGGCTCTGAGGCAAACAATGTTTCCCGCCAGTGAAGGGGGCTCAGCAGCGAGCCAGCCAGTGTGCGGAACACCTCAGAGGGAGGGAGGGAGGGTTTGGCACACATTTAAACCCCCAAGCTGTGCTCCTGCATGAGCGTGGGGTGCAAGTGTGAGTGGCACAAGTACCACTCGGTGGAAAAATTCACCTTTGTGGGCTTGTTGTTTTGATATCATGGAAGCTAAGGTTAAAATACCGAAAACCAAGCAAGAAAACATCTAAAATTGCAAATATTGGTTTAATAGTTTTAGTGATAAAGGGTTGGATTATGTTGCATACTTTGAATTGGGGCATCACAAATATAATGGGGAAATGCTTGATTGGGTTAGTGAGACCGGCGCTGTTTCCTGCATGGACAGTACAGTATTTATCCTTGCAGAAAACTGCAGAAGCACAACTCTAAATCAAGAATGTGTTTATAAATCATATGGGAAAGCAACAATTCCCTCTGCCTTTCCTCCCCCATACATGGTTACGGGCTTGGCATCTGGCATGTTGCCTCAAATTACCTTTACTAGTTAGTGCCGTTAGGCCCATAACAGAGATAAAAATCTATTTTGAAAATGGAGGACACCTCAGGATAAGACTAAGAGTTAAAAAGTATTCTTGAAGAGATTTATAACAGCTAAAGGAATGCTGTTGATGTGTTTAATACTTGCAAGGGATGTGCAGCTAAACTCAAGCCCATATGCAGGTATAAGGGAGGCTCCAGAAATTTGGGAGGGCAGGGGGATATTATTATATATTTTAATGCTCGCAGTCTGGCCCCTAAAATGTGTGGTGTAAGAGAATAGATGTTGGAACATAATCCCAGAGTGGTGAATAATGCCAAAACTTGGTTAGATGGCAGAATAGATAACTTAGAGATACAAGTACAAGGTTATCAAAGCTGGAGACATGACCGCAGCAAGAGGGGTGGGGGGTATTGATATACGGCCAAACTACTCTGGATTTATCTTTTATAGATTCTAACTGTGCACATACTCTAGGGATGGAGAAGGTTGTACTAGAATTAAGGCTGCCTGGAAACAAGCCTATCCTAATTTTGGGGTGTTATTCACCCCCAAAAGGAAGGGAGGAAAATGTTGCTAACATTCAGGACTTCTTGTACTCATATAGGGACAGTCATGAAATATTGATGATGGATGATCTCAACGTGGACTGGTCTGCCTCTCCTAGGAGGTGGGTTGTTAGATTTGACATTAGGAGTAGGGCTGACCCAGCTGATTGAGACCCCCCACCAGATTGAATCTCAGAAATATAGACCCATCATTAATTTTAGATTTAATACTAACTTCTGATCCTGATAATCACATAAGTCATGGGGTGTTGCCAGACTCATTTAGTGACCATCAGGTCACCTACTGTGTCCGGAAATTAGAGAAAAGGGTGGAAAAATCTGTTATTAAGGAATTACAAAAATACGAACATACGAATGTGCCAGCAGAAACAGACCATCCGGTCTAGCTAAGTCTGCTTGAGTGTGCAGCTAGCACCCCTAGTTTGCAGCTGCCCCACCCCCGACTTTTATGACAAATGAAACATTTTGACTGTTGAAGATTTATGACTGATCTAGAGGGGAGGAATTGGGAGAGACTGACCCTTATCCCAGAGATAGATAGCGCTTGGGATTATTTTTATGCTGAAGTTATGGCTGTGTGTAACTATCATGCCCCAGTCTTTAAAAGAAGGGTAAAAATAAAAATGGCAGAGTGGTATAATAGGACTTTAGGCTTACATGGGAAAAACAGGGACAGATCATGGAAAAGGGTCAAAAAGTTAAATACAAAGGAAGCATGGGAAAAATATCAGTTAAGGAATAATTATCTCAAAGAAATAAAGTAAGCTAAAAGCAGGTATTTTAATAATGTATTTGAGACAGAAAGGACAAGAGACCCCCAAAGGTTCTGGAAAATATATTCCAAATTAAAAGGAGAGAAAATAAAAGATTTCCCTGGTTCTTTTAGAACTGATGGTATAAACATTCCTACATCTAATTATGTGGCAAATGTTATTAACAAGTTTTTTTTAAAGATTTTGGATTTACAGCAACAGAGAGCGAAAAAGAAAGTGTAGGGACTGTACATCTGGAAGGGACCCCAAAGGCTGATAGTAATGAGGAAGTTTGGGGTAAGAAGGGAAGGGAAGAAGACCATAGTGAAAGGACAAAAAAAAATCCAAATTTAAACTTTTTGTAAGATTAGTTCCAGAGAGGTTATGGATGAGTTGTTAAAATTAGATGCACAAAAAACTATAGGTTTAGATGGGATTTCTACGCTACTTTTGAAATTTGCAGCTCTTGTAGTAGCACAAAAAATTCTGACATCTTTAATCTGTCTATAGCTACTGGAACATATCCCAGTGCTTGAAAAGTGGCGAAGGCAATTCACGTATATAAATCATGGACTACAGATGATAGAACTATAGATCTATATCTTTACTGCCAGTTATATCCAACCTTTTTGAGAAATTTACTGTATAAGAAGACAGTTACAGGCTTATTTGGAGATCAGTGATTTATATAATCCATATCAATCAGGCTTTCGCTCTAATCACAGTACACTAACAGCTTTAACTAAGGTGACATCTGATATTCAGATTTCAATGGACAAGGGCCTCTTGTTAGGGACCATATTTACAGATCAATCAAAAGTATTTGACATGCTTAATCATTCAGTCTTATTAGACACGTTGAAGGACACTGGCCTCTACCAGGTGACCCTTAACTAGTTAAGAGAATATTTAATTGGTTGGACACAATCTTTTTTGTCTCAGCCTGAGTGTATTAAATCTGGGGTCCCTCAAGGTTCGGTGTTAGGACCAACACTGTTTAATATGTACACAAATGGTGCCGGTACCCTCATAAAGGGGGTGAGGCCCCATTTGTATGCAGATGACGTTTTGTATACGGAGGGTGTATCTATTTTGGAAATCCAGAAAACACTCCAAAGTGATTTCGATATTTTGCAGGAGTACATTAGATCACAAAATTTAATACTGTATTAAATAATAGGAAATCACAAGTCATGCTTTTTGGGAACAAACGGGCTGTTACTTCATACGCATTTCAACTAAAAACATATACACATCAGTTATTAACACAAGTGAATTCTTACAAGTATTTAGGTGTTTGGTTAGATGCGCAGTTGAAATGGGATGTGCATTTAGACAGTTTGATTAAGAGACTACATTCTAGGTTGGGGGCATTGTACAGATTGAGACACTGTGTATAGTCAATGCAACAATAATTCCACTGTTTGATTATGGAGATGTGGTCTATGCGGGAACATCCATGGCAGAAGTGGATTGGCTGGATGTAGCCCTGAATAGAACTGCCAGGTTTGCCTTGGACGCCTTATGGTTGACGCATCACTACACGATGTACAGATCCCTGAACTGGATTAATTTAACGGAGCATAGACATTTTCACACAATGCATTTCATTCATCAGTATTTAAAGAAAAAGACACCGCCATACCTAGATAATTTATTTGAAATACGTACTCCTAGGGTAGATTTGAGAACAGCACAAAACTTAGAATTGGTGACCCCTAAAATGAGAACAGTAAAGGGAAACTCTGCTATAGTTACCCATGGACCAAGAATTTGGAATTGGTTGCCAGACTATTTGAGACCAAAGACAATTGTCCCATGGAAAAAGATCAGATGTTGGTTGTTTCAAGAGTTTGCACAATTAAAAAAAAACTGCTGCTGTTGTTGATATCTTTATTTTTTATGGTTTTATCCATTTTCATGAGTGTATGTGATTGTGTAAGTCTTTTTGAGTGTTTATGAAATACATGTATTTCTTATGCTGTATATTTATTGTATTATCTATTATGCACGAATGTGGACCCCATTGAAATGAGTTAATGCTCAAATGGGCTATCCTTTTCCTTGGAATGTTCTTAAGGAATAAACTTTTACAAACAAACAAACACAACTAGGTTGGGTTAAATGTAGTAAGATATCATCTGTGTAGAATACTTACATTTACCAAATGTCAGTACTGTAGCTGTGATATAAGTCCTCATTCAGAAATCAGTCCCTGAGGAACTTACAGCTTACTAAACATGCGATCTAATATTGGACCCTATTCACATAGGTGACCATAGGTAGACCCCATCTGGAGTACTGTGTGCAGTTCTGGAGACCACATTTCCACAAAGACATAGACAGAGTGGAGGCTGTCCAGAGGAGGGCAACCAAAATGGTGCAGAGTCTGCACCAGAAGACATACGAAGAAAGACTAAAGGAGCTTAATATGTATACCCTTGAGAAAAGAAGGGAGAGGGGGGACATGATAGAAACTTTCAAGTACCTCAAGGGAATCAACAAAGTCCAAGAGGGTAGCATCTTTTAGAAAAAGAGATGTGCAAGAACAAGGGGCACAATTTAAAGATAGAGGGGGGATGGCTCAGAGGTAATGTGAGGAAGTATTTTTTCACAGAGAGGGTTGTGGATGCATGGAACAGCCTCCCTGAGGAGGTCATGGAGTCAAGAACAGTGGAGGAATTCAATAATGCATGGGACAGACATAAGGCAGTCCTAGTGGGGGGTAGGAGGAAGTAAGCTGTTGGTTAACTAGGATCTGCAGCTTATCTGTTAGGTAGGAAAATGGGCAGACTAGGTGGGCCAAGCGGTCCTTATCTGTTGTCAAATTCTATGTTTTTAGAATGTTTCTGTGTAGGTGGCAGGGAATGTGTCAAATGTGCATTTCCAGGCCTGGTAATCAACAGCAGCCATCCAATCAGATGGACTGCCCACCTGCAGACTGGATCCAGCACTCTGTGTAGCACAGTGAATTGTGGGTTATGGCTGGTCCTCCCAGCGCTGCTGTTTTCCAGTAAGGGGACCTACTGGTCTGCCCGTGGTCACCACTGTACCACCAATCCTCTTGGTATAGTCAGAGGGCCAGGTTAGCTTGGTGTGAAGGATGGTGCCATAGCCATCACCCTGTTCAGCCAGTGGGAAGAGCATGTAATGGCTAAGGAAGGGTCCCTGCCTGTGTATCTGCTACCACCCACCACCACTCCACACAGCAGATCAGGCTTAAAGCATGGCATGTAGCCATGCCCCATCCCCAGCCACCCACCTGGGCAGCAGTAGGATAGAGGTATGTGTGCAGAAGAGGTGTGGGTCAATGCCACAGAGGCAGCACAGTTAAAATTGTGTAAGTACACAACACATATTGTGAACCCAGCTGACAACTACCGTACATAGTAGTGCAGTTACAGTGTAGTTAGTGACACGTGTTACCGATATGTTATTCTCCAGAAATCATTCCCCCATGAACTTACTGCAGTATAGTGTAAGTGGTTAAAAGCACTGACCTGCAAACCATGAGACCTGGATTAGAATCCCAGAGCCACCACTTGTATACTGTGCGACCAAAAGAAATTTAAATAAACAAATTGATATACAATAAAAATCATTCATTTACATAATTATTTATTTGCTTCTAACAGTGCTGTAGTTACTATGTAATGTGCTACTTCTGTGGCATTGCTTCCACAGTTGATGCCTAACTAGCATGCATTTGCAAATCAAGTACACAGAAACTGACACTTAAAGTGTAAGAAGAAAAGTGTAACAGTGCTGTAGTTACTAAGGAATGTGGTGCTTCTGTGGCATTTCCACAGTTAATGCCTATGTAACCCCCCAGACAAATTGGGGGTACTAGCATGTATTTGCAATGTAAGCATGCAGAAACTGACACTTAAAGTGTAAGAAGACATGTGTAACTATTATACACTTACATTGATCAAATGTCAATGCTATAGTTCTGATATATGTTCTCCTTCAAAAATCCTTCCCTTATGAATTTAACTTCAGTGCATTATCAAGTGGGGCTTGTATACTTCTTAGCTACTACATAAAGTATTTTAAGTGACCCAACTTGCACTAGATTGTGATGCAGACATTGTTTTATTGCAGATATTGTCCTTTATGTTTTGCACATGCTGTATCTTGTTTCTGTGTATGAATATGCATTGAGTCAAGAATATTTATGTGCTGCATGTGCAAAATATATGATTCATTCTCCCACAAGCCAGGATCCCCGAGTCGATGTGCTGGTGCAAGTGGCGAAGCAGCAATACCTGTACCAGTTACAATCCTGTAAGCCTGTTGTCCTTTACTCTGATTTTTTGTGAAGAAATACAATTGTAATGGCTACATGATTTGACTACTCCTTACGATGGATACGGACTCCTGGACCTTGTACTTAGCCTGGGGCTGGCAGCCCCTTTCCTGTATACACCAGCCCAGCATCGCATGTATCGTGATTCCCACACTTGGATTGCCACTTACAATGTTATTTTGAGCAGGTCACATAACCTCCCAGTGCTGTAGTTCACCCTGCTGTAGAAATGGGTATGAGCAGGAGCACACTGGATGTTAAATGTTGCATCTCAGCTAGGCTATCCTTTGTAAATAAATTTAAAAACAAAATTCTAGCAGTTGTGGGCCTTTCAACTTGTAACACCCCCCCCCCGACCACATGCAGTTGAAGAAAGGCATTTTAGTGGTCAGAGCACTGCTGGAGCACTGTTGGCAATCCACCTGGATGGATAAGGGCCTATACAGGGGTGACGGCCTGCATCCATCCGGGAGGGGAACCACAGTCCTCAGTGGATGGTATAAATGTTACTCTGATGAACATTTAAACTAGCTGAGAGGGGGTGGCAGAAAGAATCAGGGAGGCAGAAACTGCCCCCCCCCAGGCTGAAGTAGACAGTAGGGAGAATCCAAGGGGAGAGGGATCCCCCAGGGTGCAAATTAATAAAGGAAGCATGCTGGTAGGAATGAAGAGGGATGGGAATGAGAACATTAAAAAAGATGGGAGAAGAAGGGAGGGCAAAAAGGAAAAAAAAGGGGGCAACAAGAAGAGTGCTAACAAAATCTAGAAGGCCATATGTGTGAATGCAAGAAGTTTAGGAAAAAAGATTCCAGACCTAGTGGCCACCATCACAGAGGCCAACCCAGATATTGTGGCCTTTACCGAGTCATGGTGTGCTGAAAACCATGACTGGGACATGGCCATACCAGACTGTACTCTGTTCAGGAAGGACAGGATGGAAAGGAAAGGAGGGGATGTGGAGTTTTATGTGAGGGGAAAGTATAAAAGCAATGGAGATAACAGAAAATATGGGGAAAAAGGCAGAAGTAGTGTGTGTTACCATGGAGACATAGCCATTATTTGCATTGGTGAGATCTACAATCAATCAATCAATCAAAACCTTTATTTATTCAGGCGAACATCATTGAGCACAGCTCATTTACAAGATGGACCTGAGTGGTCATAACAATATAAGGTTACAAATTTTACACAAAAACATGGTACTGAATGAACACAAATACAAAGATTTATGAATGAGACAGATATACAAATATTTACATATATACAAGGCAAAATGACATTGGACCTAGATCATATTAAAAGGAAAGAAACAAACAGTATTGTAGGGATAAAGCTAGGGTAATGGGACTTGGGGGGGCATTTTTGTACGAAGTAGGTTGGAGAACAAGCTAGAAGAACAATAAAGAAATAGGGGGTAGTATAAAAAGGGGTAGGGGAAGGAGGGGGTGTGAGAGGACTAGGCCTTATGGAAGCAGTTGCATGATTCTGGGAAAAGACTAGTGTACAGTTTTTTGAAGGATGTTAAAGGAATGAGGGTATCCAATTTCAAGGTCTTTTGAAGAGAATTCCAGATAAGTGCTAGGGAATAGCTGTTTGCAGCCCTTCCATACCGGGTGCAGGTGATAGGAATCTTCAGCATGATGAGTTTATTGGTCCTTAGGGTGTAAGGCCTGGATGTGATCCGGTTGAAACAATCTGAGATGTAGGAAGGGAGTTTGTTTGTCAGAGCTTTGTAGATCCAGACAGCAGCATTTTTGTTTCTTCTATGTTGTAGGGATGTCCAACTGACTGCATTGTAGAGAGAGCAATGATGGGTGCTGGAGGAAGATCTGTAATGAATCTAATAGCTCTATGATACAAGGTGTCTAATTTATTTAAATGGGAGAGGAACAGTGACCATAAAGGAAGTCAGCGTAGTCAATGAGGGATAGGAATGATGCCAGGATTAGCCTTGTTTGGAATCTCTGGTCAGGTAGTGTTTGATCCTATAAAATAGGCCAAGTCTTTGTCTAAGCTTTTTCAGGAGCTCTTCAATGTGGCTAGTATAGTCAAGTTTATTGTCAATCCAGACTCCAAGATATTTGAATTTGTCCACATATTCCAGATTTTCACCAAGGATGGTAGACAATTGTGGGAGGGTGAATGATGGGACAGTGGAAGAGCAGCTCTTGGTAGCAAAGAACATAGCTTTCGTTTTCTTGGCATTTAGTAGTAATTTATTTTCTAGTAAGTTGTGCTGTAGGAGGAAGAACTCAGACTGTAAAAGCTCACAGGCTTTTGATGGTGAGGGATTACTGACATATAGTACAGTATCATCTGCAAAGAGGTGAATATTAGATTGTGAGAGATTGGAGTCAATATTGTTGATGTAAATGGCAAAGAGGATGGGGCCCAGGATGGAACATGCGGTACACCTCTTAGGAGTGGTTTAGAGGTAGATAGGTCACCTTAATTTTTACCAGTTGTATTCTTCGGAGATAGCATCTGAACCATTTAAGAGAGAGTGAGTCAAGGCCTATGGAGTTCAGAGAGGAGATTAGTAGTTCATGGTCCACAGTGTCAAAGGCTTTGCTTAGATCCAGGAACACAGCACAGGTGTTATTCTTTTGTCTAAGGCAGTCTGCCAGTCATTTGTAACTTTTGCTAAGGCAGAGATGGTGCTGTGCATAGATCTAACCCAGATTGAGCTGGGTTAAGGAGATTATTGGTATCAAGGTAGGCACTTAACTGAAAGTTCACTAACTTTTCAAGCATTTTGGACAGTACTGGTAAGATGGAAATGGGCCTATAGTTGTTGAGGTCCATGGGATCACCTGCCTTAAGTAGTGGAAACACTTGAGCTGTCTTCCATATTGAGGGGATAGAACCAGTGGCTAGGGACAGATTGAAGAGGTGAGTGAGGGGGGCAGCTAAGGCATGCAATGCTACTTTTTAGAAAGCAAGGATCCAGGAGTCTGCACCTCGCTTTTAGTTGTATCTAGTTGGAATAGTAGGTCTTCTACTTCTTTTAAGAGTATTGATTTGAAGGAGAATGTGGAAGCAGCCTTTTGTCCCTCAGTAGAATGTAAGTTTAGTGATGACCTCATTAGGTTTGCAGGTGAGGAAGGAAAGCTCAGGCCAGCTGTAGTGAAATGATCGTTGAAGGCATTTAAGATTTCTTGCTTGTCAGTGATTTCAACACTATTTAGGGTGCACTTTGGGTGGTAAGACAGGGTAGAAGCTTGACCTAGGATCCCTTTATGGTACCCCAGAACCTGGAAGGATTGTGATAGGAGGCATCCAATTCAGCTGTGTAGAAAGCAGCCTTGGCATTTCTCACTTGTTTTGTGCAGGAGTTTCTGGCTTTCTGAATTGAAGCCAGTCATTTGGATCTTGGTCTTTCTTGCCCTTTTCCAGAGTTTATCTCTGGCAAGCAGTGCGGATTTAAGGTCAGCAGAGAACCAGCGACAAGATTTGAGTTTGGTTCTAACACTGGTGAGGGGTGCATGTATATTGAGGGCACTTATGATAATATCACTTAAAACCTGAAGAGCTGTCTCTGTTGAAGCTGTGAGATAGAATTCTTGCCAATGTGTGGTGTGGCACAGATCATGGAGATATCCTGAAATATTAAAGTTCTTTTTTGACCTTCTTGGGAGAAATTTTGCAGGGTTGGGTGGCTTGATTGTTGATCTTATGCCAGCTATGGGACAGTGATCACTTATGTCACTGAATAGCACTCCAGCATGAGAATACAGATGAGGCTTATTTACCAACATGATGTCCAGGAGTGTGCTGTTGAGATTATTCTTTGGATTAATCCTTGTTGGTTCTTTGATTAATTGAGTGAATCCAAAAGTGTCACAGAAGGTTACCAGGGTGAAGATGCATTGGCTAGCCAATTTAAATTCAGGTCACCTAAAATGATGGTGTCTTCAGGGCCTAGATTAAGTATAGATCCTAGGTGGGATAGGAGTTTGAGGCCTGCAGAGGGGGGCCTGTAGCAGCCAATCAGTTGAAAAGATGATATGTTGGGAAGGGTTATTTTAATTGATAAGCATTCAAATTCCTTTGGCTGTGATGTAATATTGAGGCAGGATGCAGAGATGTTTGCTTTGACATAGATGGCTACCCCACCGCCCCTGGATGGACGGTCAGATCTGAAGAGCTGGTAGTTGGGAAGATTTATTTCACTGTCTTTTGTTGCAGATTTCAGCCATGTTTCAGAGATAACCAGAAAGTCAGGTAAGGTGTGTGCAACCCAGGCCTGTATTAATGAGAACTTTTTAGGAGGCTGCAGGCGTTGATATGAAGAAACTCTGGCCATTTATGGAGGCTAAGTAAGCTGGGGAGATAGAGCTTTCTGTGGGTCCAGGGTTGATTTCAACAGTGCCAACACAGATCAGCAGAAAGAAGATTAGTTTGATGAGGGCACCAAGTGATAGGAATAGGGAGTAGTCAGAGGACTTTCTCTTCTTGCTTGGGATCCAATGTATAGTGGGCGATGATCCTGCTGTGTGGTTATAGATTTTGTCATAAAGTACCAGCTTAATGGACAGGCATAGGGGGTCATTATAGTGCCAATAATGGAGCAGGGGGGCTTATGGAGTACCGAACTGGTTGTGAGCCTTTTTGTGGGATACCCCAAGGATTACAGTGCAGAAGCGGCAGTATATACTTGGGGAATTGAGGGGCATCCACTGGGGACAGCAGAGGGGGGACAAGCCCGAGTAGCCGCCCTAATCACCATGGCATGGGCTGCTTCAGTTTCCTCTTCTACAGACCTCCAGCATAGCAGGAGGAGTTAAATAAAGTACTGGTGAAAGCCATTGGCAAGATGGCAGAAAAGGAGCAGGTGCTGCTGGTGGGGGACGTAAATCTACAAGATGTAGATTGCAACATCTCAGCTGTGGTTTCAGCTAGATGCAAGGATATCCTGGACTCCCTGCAGGAGGTTTCTTCAAGCAACTAACCAACAAACCCACACATGATGGGGCAATATTGGACCTGGTACTCATTGACAGGTATTAGTGTTGCAGTCGTCAAGTTGGGAGGCCACCTGGGGACCAGTGATCACCATATAGTGTAGTTTAATATAAGGATGACTGCGAAATCCAACCACACAAAGGTGAGGGTCATGGACTTCAGGAGGGCAGATTTTATTAAGATGGGCAAATGCCTCTGGGATGACCTGGCAAGGGGATGACCTGGCTGGGGTGGAGGAACAATGAGCGAAGCTAAAAGGGGGCACAGTGAAGGCAACAAACCTCTGCATCAAGCAAGTGAGCAAAAGCAAGACAAAAAAGAGACCACTATGGTTCTCAAAATGGGGGTCTGAAAAGTACAGGCTAAAAGTGTAGCATTTGGAAGGTATAAGTTGACTCAGAGGGAGGAGGATAGGGAGGTATATCAGTGGAAACAGGGAAGCAGGGAAAGCAGTAAGAAGTGTAAAGGTGCAAACTGAAGAGGGAATAACCCAGGTGGTACCGTAAGGAGTCAAGACATTATTTTGGTATGTAAGTGAAAAGAGCAAGATTAGGTGAGGGACTGTAAGGTTGAAAAGGGAAGGGGGAGAACTGTGCAGTGGGGGACCAGGAAAAAGCAGATGTCCTGAATAAACACTGTTGTTCACTATTCACAGAAGAAGAAGGGGAGATGCCACAAAAAAGTAACAGGAGTTTTGGAAGGAGGGAGGTGGACTCTAGTCCTTTTTTGGAGGAGAGAGTCCTAAAGGGACTCGCTAATCTGAAAGTGGGCAACACAGTGCAGCCAGGCGGGGTGCACCCAAGGGTATTAAGAGAGCTCTGGGAGGTACTGGCTGCACCTCTGGCAGTCCCATTTAACAGCTCACTGGAAACAGGAGTGGTTCCGGAGGACTGGAGGAGGGCAGATGTAGTCCTACTTGATAAAAGTGGTAGCAGGGAAGAGGCTGACAATTATAGGCCAGTCAGCCTGACATCGGTGGTGGGAAACTTAATGTAATCACTGCAGAAGGAAAGGATTGTGGAATATCTTGAATCCAGTGGGTTACAAGACCTGAGGCAACATGGATTCACCAGGGGTAGGTCATGTCAGATGAATCTGATAAATCTCTATGACTGGGTGACCAAGAGATTAGATTAGGGTGGAGCAGTGGATGTGGCCTACCTAGATTTCACTAAGGCTTTCCACACCATTCCACACAGGAGACAACTAAGCAAGCTGGGTAGTTTAGGAGTAGGTCCAAAGGTGACAAGCTGGGTAAGAAACTGATTAGGGGATAGGCAACAGAGCGTAATAGTAAATGGAATTCACTCAGAGGTAGAGAGGGTGACCAGAGGGTGCCTCAGAGATCAGTGCTGGGACTGATCCTCTAGCTATTACTGTAAATCGTTATTTCTAATCTATTGTTATATTTGGATTAGAGTGTTTGCTTTAACCTGCCTTCTTGCAGTTTATTCATCTGAATGGGAGTCACCATGTTTGGTCCAGGACTTCCAAGTATTTGGACCAATTAGGACATAAGGGACCTCGAGGGGTCCTTAGATCAAGTGCCTCGTGGGAAGGAAAACTGTAGTACTTGTAGTTTTACAGGTTGGCGCCTAAACTAATGGGAGCACCAGAACTGTGACTGACAGCTTCCCAGCCAACCGGATTGCTAGAAAACCAGACTAGTTCAAGAACTGTTAGAAAAAAGTGACAAAGCCGGCCCATCGGCGCAGCGGTTGGATTTCTGTTTGTGATACCAGCGACCCAAGTCTGGGAACAGACTTGGGTACTGGAGGGCCGGCCGGGGAGAGAGGGCTCAAGCATCAGATGACTGCTTGCCTTCTCTCAAGGGGTGGGGAGGGCAGGGAAGTGATCCGGTGTTTGCTGACCCCTGGCAGAGGCTGGGGCATGGCAATGCGTGGGTTCCCACTAACTAATGGGGCATGGTGAATGTTGGCATATGCCTGATGTTAGTGGCATGCCACGCCCCCGGGCAGCAAATGGGAAAAGAGCCCTGTGGCCGACCGAATGACAGTCACCAGCTCCCACTGCCGCAAGACCTCGAGCAGTGCATGAACCATTCCAACAGCACCCGGACCAAGAATTGTGCTGGTTGCCCCACCAGTGCCTTCCCCCTCGGAGAAGAAGGACCCGATCAGTGAAGGGTTACATCTGGGTTATCCAGGGGGGGCTGCAATATGGGGTGATGGGTGGCTGCATTGAGGCAGTGTGGCAGCAAGGGACATAGGAAGGCCTGAGGGAGAAGCCGGCCCAGAGCTGGGAAGGGGAGCAAAAAAAAATAAAAAAGTGCCAGTTGCTGTTAGAGCTGAGAGAGTAAGCAGCCCGAGCCATCGAGAAGCAGCTCCAGGAAAGGAGCTGAGGAGAATCAGCAGGGAAAGGCCTGACTTGCCTTCCTGCCATTGTATCCAGCATTGGACTGCTTTATAGCAGTAATCGGACTAATCCTAAGCTAATCTTTGAATTGTGGCAGTTTGCCCGAGACTCTGAGAAATGCAGCTTGAGATATTGAACCAAGAGAAGCTCCTAAGCGTTTGGCCCAAGAGTTGTGTAAGGGACTGCTTTCGTGAATTGAGAAGTTTGCTCAGTGAAACGACTGAAATAGTGAACCGGCCTGAAACCGATTTGAGAGGTGGAGAAGTGAACGCTGTTCTCATTAAATGTGCTGAATGTTTATTGTGGGTCATGGCTTACTGTTCTTGGTTACCAGAAAGGAGCCTTCTTTACTAGTGACCGAACTGTCTGCCACCTGGAGGTTTTCACCAGCAAACAAACTGAACTTTGCCAGAAGTGTTTATCCAGCCTTGGGCCTATGCCAAACTCAGCCCAAGCCATCTATTTCTGCACCACTGACTGTTTTCTCAGTGACAGACCAGACTGGGGTTCCAACTCCTGCACAGCAAGAAATTGCAGGTTGTGGCCACCTGGAGGGAAAGGCCATGAAGCAGAGGTGAGTCGTGCAGGCCCAGCTTCCCCGCCCTCTTCAGTTTTCAGCAGCAGGTCTTCATATCACCAGACCTTCCTCAACCAACTGGTGTCGTGAGTAAACTCAGGGTAGCTCCCTGCAACTTTTCTTTGAATCTTTCTGTGGTACCATCTGATTGCTCCAGTGTGTTTCAGGGTTACAGAGGACTGGACCAACCGGCCCTGAATACAAATAACCAAAGCCTTGTTTATGCATGTTTAACTGCCTTTTCTTTCCATTAGGGGCCCCAACAACAGCTGCAACGCCGGGCACCAATTATGGCCAGCCAGCGTAACAATCTGGAATCCCAGTGTTGTCAGACTGTTTACTGAGGGACTAGAGTGCATGCATGCATAGTAACCTGAATCAAATCAGTAAAGTAATCATTCTTCTAAATTCATACCCCCATCCTTGTTCACATCCCCTTAATAAACCTGATTTGCTTTTTCACGTTTAAACTGGCTTATGAGCATATTCTTAGTTAGTGTACAGTACTGAAAGTGCATGCTTGCCTTGCTAACATTGCCTTTACAGGGAGTTCCAGGAGAGCTGCTGAACACCAGTTCCTTGTGGTAAGCGCAAGGGGTGTATGCATATCATTAATACTCATTGTTAACTGGGTGGCAACTGTTGCAAAGAGTTATCTCCTATTACAAGGTATTTGGTCACTAGGTGGGTTTGTGGGTGGTTATAGCTTCCCAGAGACTATACCAGGTTTGGTAGATACCCCCACTATTATTACTACTATGGGTGAAGGCACCATAATACCGAATCCAGCCCCTTCAACCTGTTCAAGCTGGAAGGCTGTTCCAGGCATCCATCACCCTTTCTGTGAAGAAATGTTTCCTCACATCCCCTCTAAGTCTCACCCCTTCCAGTTTCATATCATGCCCCCTCGTCCTTGAGTATCTCTTTCTACATAATATGCAACCCTCCAGTATCTTATTGACACCCCTGAGGTATTTGGATGTTTCTATCATTTCTCCCCTTTCTCTCCTTTCCTCCAGTGAGTACATATTTAAAGATCATGTGCAAAGGTTTTTGCATATGGTTAATCAATCATCTTTATTTTACCAGGCGAGGCACCATTAAGACAAGCTCGTCTACAAAGTGGACCTGGAACGGTCAACAAGGCAACACATATAATACATGATACATAAGAAAGAAATATAAATTCAGTAGAATAACAATAAACAAGTAGAGTGATCATTAACATTAACATCTTTTTGTTCATGGCAGCTAACAGTAAAAAAAATTGCGAAGGAGTTAGCAAGGCAATAATTTGGGACAATAAAACATAATATTCACAAGTTGCAAAGAAAGGTTGTAGGGAAGAGAGAGGGTTAAGAATGCTATAGAGATAAAGGGGGTGCAAGGGGGGAGAACCTGAGTTGGCAAGATGAGAGAGGGGAGGTAGAGCAGGAGAAGTTAGGATCAGGGATAAGATATGTGAAGGGGAACCCCAAAGGAATTCTTAGAGGAGATGGGTAAGAGCTACAGTGAGGGACGATACGTCCATGCAGGGCTTTCAGGGCTCGAGATGGAGTCACACTTAAGATCGGCATTCACATAATTCAGAGAGCTTACTTTGGATCAATGCCTTAAATAAGGTCATGCTTACTGGAGATATGAGTTTTAGAGCCTTTTGAATATTATTCCAAATTACAGGGAGAGCATGACTTATGGCTGCAGCACCAAATCATGTCCTGACCTTTGGGATTACCAATGAAATGTATGAGAGACTTCTCAGTGCATAGCAGCTCACTTGGGAGACAGGCAAGCAATTGGAAATGTACTGAGGGAGTTTTTTGGTTATAGCTCTGTATGTCGAAAGCACTATATTCATGCGTCGTCTGAGACTGAGTGAAGGCCAACCAATAATCGGGGAGGCAGTATAGCGCAGTGGTTTAAGTCTCTGAGTTGCAAATCTGGAGACCTAGGTTTGAATCCTATAGCCCCCACTTGCATACTGTGTGACCCAGAGCAAGTCACTTAACTTCCCTGTGCTCCCAGGTCACACCTGCAAACGAGCTTTCAGCTTAGTGTGTGTCTCGCCTGGTTAAACAACAAAAAAAAAAATTATGGTATAGAGTGTGCAGTGGTGAGTGTGGTATGTGCTCCCTTGATAAATCTGATCGCCCAATGTTACAGTGTGTCCAATTTAGATAAGTGGAGGGAGAATACTGCCTGTGAATAAGGTCAGCATAATCCAATAGAGGTAAAAATGTTAAGACTAGCTTAACCTTTGCATCACACGTGAGTAGGTTCTTCATTCTAAAAAATAGACCAAGTCTCATATTCAGTTTCTTAGCCAGTTCATCCACATGCTTCCTGAAAGACAGTTTGTGGTCAAACCACATGCTCAGATACTTAAATTTTGTCATAAACTCCAAAGATTCCCCTAATAAGGTACGGATCTGAGGGGCCACTGAGGGTGTGTGTGCTTTTGGTACACTGGCTGAAGGCGAAAATAGGCTTGCCTTGGTTTTCTTAGCATTCAGTAACAACTTTAAGGACAGGAGGTTATTCTGTAAGATATTGAAGTCAGCTTGCAAGTCCTGCATGCTAATTCCGGGGTGGGCCTTTCTAGATACAGGACCGTATCATCATCAAAGAGATGAATTTAGCTGATTTGATCCTTACATCGAAGTTGTTTATGCAGATAGCGAATAGCAAGGGGCCTAAGATTGACCCTTGCGGTATGCCACTTAATAGAGGTTTTGGAAGGGAGAAGTCCCCACCCACCTTGACACACTGCTGTCGATCCGTGAGATAGGTTGTAAACCAGGACAACGTCGGATGATCTAGACCAAGGTTTCTGAGAATAGTAAGGAACAGATCATGGTCAACAGTGTCAAACGCTTTACTCAGTTCTAGAAACAAAGCGCAGACATGCATTTTCGCATCCAGGGATGTTAACCAATCATTGTAAACTTTGGCCACTTCTGAGATAGTACTATGTCTAGGCCTGAATATAGATTGGATTGGGTTGAGGAGATTATTGCTTTCAAGGAAATTCCTAATCTGTACGTTGACCACTTTTTCCAGTAGTTTGGATAGGATAGGAAGCAGTGAGATAGAGCGATAATTATTTAAATCATTTCTGCTACCTGATTTAAACAAGGGTATGACATGTTCCATCTTCCAATTAGCAGGTAGGACACTCTGGGACAGGGATAAGTTGAATAGATGAGTAATTGGGGGGACAGTACATAATAGCCAAGTTTTAAAAAGTGAAGATCTATAAGATCCGCACCTGCTCTTTTCCTTACATCCAATTCCAGGAGAGGGTCTTCCACAGTTTTTACGGACACCTGGTTGAATGAAAAGGAAACTGAAGGGGCTTCATGGTATAATGCTGATGCTATGGTGGAGCAAGGTAGATTCAGATTATATGACTGATCCTGAAGGACACTGACTGATGATGTGTCAAAGGCCAGTCCTGCCGTAGCGAAGTGGCTGTTAAGTAATTCAAGTATGTTATGTTTTTCAGTACAGTCAACCCCCTCTGAGCAAATTTTAGATGGTAGTGAATTTGCAGGGCTATGTCCTTCCAGGTCCTTAAGAGTTCTCCAGAGCTTGGAGGAGGATTTAGAAGAGGCTTCTAATTGACACCAGAAACAACTAGCCTTTTTAGTTTGGATTAGTTTGGTGCTAATGTTACTCACTGCTCTGAAAGTGGCTCAGTCACCCGGAATTCTTGGTTTTTCTTGCTTTTTTCCACAAGGCATCTCTATTAGGTAAGATCTCCTTTAGCTCATAGAAACATAGAAGTTGATGGCAGATAAGGACCTCAAGGCCCATCCAGTCTGCCCATTTCTTTTTCTACCTTATAAATGTACCATCAGCCTTTGCTCTGTCAGTGGCCTATCTATTCATACTCATCTGTATTGCTCCCTTATGCCTATCCCATGCCTGCTTGAAGCCCTGCACTGTATTCATAGCCACCACTTCCTGAGGTAGGCCGTTCCATGCATCCACCACCCTTTCTGTGAAAAAGAATTTCCTCACATTCCCCCTTAATCGGCCTCCCTCTAATCTCATGCTGTGTCCTCTTGTCCTGCTATTTTTCTTATATTTAAACATGTTAGACTCTTTCACCTTGTTAATGCCCTTAAGGTGTTTGAATGTCTTGATCATATCACCTCTCTCCCTCCTTTGCTCAAGGGTATACATATTGAGCTCCGTTAATCTGCCCTCATATGTCATCTGATGCGGTCCCTGCACCATTTTGGTTGCCCTTCTCTGGACTGCCTCAATTTGGTTAATGTCCTTGTGAAGGTGTGGCTTCCAGTACTCCAGATGGGGCCTAACCAGTGTCTTGTAAAGAGGGATTATTACCTCCCTCTTACGACTTGTGATACCCCTACTAATACACCCTAACATCCCCCTAGCCTTACCTACTGCTTTAGAGGTCTGCTTGGATGATTTCAGGTCATCGGTGATGATGATGCCCAAGTCTCTTTCTTCCTTTGTGACTGCCAGCAACTCCCCTCCCAGCCTATAGGTGGCTTCAGGGTTTCTCTTACCTATGTGCATGATCTTGCACTTCTTTGCATTAAATCCCAGTTAAATCAAGTGCAAGACCTCTTTTTTGTGCGGGTTTTAATCAGAGGAGCATGCCTGTTAATGGTATCAAGCAAGATACTGTGAAAAAGTACATAGGCTTCATCAACTGTAGCGGCCAAGTAGAGTTTTGCCAGTTAGCATTCTGTAAATCAGAAATGAAGGCGGCAGCATTAAAGTTCCTGTGGCTTCTTCTGTAGGCAAAGCCAGAAAATGGCGTAGATGTGGGGAGTGACCTGACGCAGGTGATAAGGCAATGATCACTAAGATCATTAAAAAAAATACCAGAATGAGCATACAGGTGTGGTTTACTTACAAGTATTATATCCAGTAGGGTGCTATGTTGCAGGTTTTTGGCATTCGGACGTGTGGCTTCTGTAACAAGTTGAGTCTGAAGGCGTTACAAAGGTCTTTTAGAGGAGCTAGACAGCCAGTCTAAGTCAAGATCACCTAATATGATGACTTCGGAGGGAGTCCGGGATAGTAGGTTGTGCAGATAGTCCATTACCAAAATCCCTGCTGAAGGAGGTCTATAACAGCCTATAATAAACAGTTCATAAAGCTTTAATTCAAGTCCCTGTGTCATGATTAGAGTTTCCTGAAAATGTCATGCTGTTTGGTTTTGTGGTTTTCTTTAAATCAGCATATGTTAACTTGCTGTACAGTGGCTGAAAACAGTGGAGTTATTTCTGTCTCTCAGTCAGGCTTGAAGAGCGATTACATCATCTTGGAGCACCACAGCTTGCTGCTTCAGATTTCCAGTCACAGCAGACTGTAGAGTTAATGGTTTGCTCACCAGGTTTCTGACAAACTCAGTCTGTGGGTTGTATTTTGATAGATTAGCTTAAAATCTACCATTATTTTCTTGTAAAAGTTGATCATTTGAGTTTCAGTGCTGAACTGAAATAGTGGAAATCTTTTTCTGTGAGAGATCAGCTTGTCTGTTATCATAGCTCTAAGTTCTTTCTTATCAAAACTCTGATTTTTTTCTAACTATATAACACTGGGTTGTTTAATGAATATAAAATAAATCTAAATTTTGTTCATTCATGCTGCCTCAGATCCTGCAATCCACTGGTGCTATGGTATTCCCCAGTCCTTTCTTTAAGTAGACTTTCCATAACCTTGCCCTCCACCAAAGTCAGGCTTACATGTCGGTAGTTTCCTGCCTCCTCCCTATTCCCACTTTTGTGTAGTGGGACCACATCCGCCCAATTCCTGTCCCCCTAGAACTTTCCCCATATCCAGTGATAGATTGAACAGGGCCATCAGAAGTGCAGACAGTTCCTCCTTTAGTTCCTCCTTTAGTATCCTAGGGTGAACCCCATCCGGTCCCATAGTCTTGTCTACTTTTAGTTTTTCTAGTTCCCAGAGGACTTTCTCTCCTCCTTAAAAGGGCTAGTGTTCTCCTCCCTTCCCTTAATACCTTCTTCACTATCTGTGGCCCATCACCTACCCCTTCCTTTGTGAATACCGAACAAAAGTACTTATTCAGTATGTCAGCTTTCTTCTGGTCCTCTTCTACACTTGCCACCCCCTCTCCTTTTAGTCTTACTATCCCTGCCTTGCTTTTTTTCTTTTTGTTTATGTACCTGAAGAAAGTTTTGTCCCACTTTTTTGCTGATTTTGCAATGTTTTCCTCCATTTGTGCTTTAGCTCTCCTAACTGCCTTCCCTGCCTCCCTTTGTTTCTCCGATTACTCTCTCGGTCCTCTTCCTTCTGTGTCATCTTGTACCTTTTGAATGCCTACTTCTTTGCTGTACCTTCTCTGTTACTTCATTCAAGAACCGTAGCGGCCTCTTCTGTCTCTTGCTCTTAGTGACCTGCTTGACACAGAGGTTTGTTGCCTTCTCAGTAGCCTGTTTATTTGTGCCCACTTTTCCTTTTCCCCCACCCTTATTCCCTATTCCTACAAGGGCTTCCCTAAGGCACTCTCCCATTTTCTTGATATCGGCCCTCCAGAATGCCAGGACCCTCATTTTAGTGTGGTTCAGTTCTGGCCCTGTCCTTATACTGAACCACACTGTACAATGATCAGTGGCTTCCCACTGTGATGTAAGAGACACTGTCCCTTTTTGACAGTACCGGGTTCAGTAATGCCCCCTCATGAGTGGTATCTTTTATTTAGCTGCCTGAGGAATGCCCCCTGCAGGGAGTCTAGGATTTTCCTACTTCTAACTGATGCTGCAGCAGGTAGGCGCCAATCCACATCTGGTGGATTGAAGTGACTCTACAACTCTGCAGTGACAACAGTGTTGTGATCCAACAGTATGGTGACAAATTTATGTCGACCGCAAGTTGCGGTTGACATAAATCCATCTGATAGACTCTCTGTTTTTTTGGGGGGCTTTGCCCCCGAACCACCCACTCCCCTACTTAATGATTACCAACTTCGAGTCATAGTTGATTCAGGGAGGGGTGCAAGACCAAGAAAAAGCAGTGCTGGGTTCCCGCAGGTTCATTACAGTGGCAACATCGACTTGCTGCTGTAATGACTGTCAGTATCGAATTGTCACTGTTCGGTCGGCATTCGGATTGAAGTCCCCCACAAGCAGTACCTCCCCTTGTTTCCCATCCCTTGAATTTCATCTATCACATCCTTATCTCTTTCCTCTCCCTGTACTGGACGTCTGTAGATCACCAATATCCTAATAGCGACCCCACCCTCCCTGTCTCCAGGGTGACCCACACTACCTCTGCTTTACTCTGTCCCCATTGTATTTCTGTGGCCTTTATATTCTCTGTCACATAAAGAGCCATGCCTCCTCCCTTTTTTCCTACACTGTCCCTCCTGAGTAGTGCATACCCTGATATGGCTACCTCCCAGTTCTGGTTATCACCGCACCAGGTCTCTGTAATTGCTACTATGTCCAGGTCTCCTGTTGCCATGGTGGTCTCTAGGTTCACTATCTTGTTGCCCAGACTTTGAGCATTTATTTGTTGTAGTTGGATGGATGGTGTAGATTCAACAATTCTGTATTCTACCACTTTGCCTATAAATCCTGGATGATGATGATGAGCCCTCCCACTGGAACCCCTTTACCTGTAGCTTAATTGTCTCTGTGTGCCCTGACTAGGGATGCAGATTATTGTTCATTGTCATGGTGGTGTTTGTGAAGTGGACACATGCCCACTGGGAAATGGACTTGAACTACTGCAGTCCATTTCATAATGAGCACTGAACAGCCCTCAGGTGATAATGTCTTTTGGCCACTAACATCGTGGGCCGGATTCGAATCAGAGATATAAATGTTAAATGTTCCTTAACCTAGTACCATTCCACTGAGCCATTCAGCCTTCATAGAAACATAGAAACATAGACTTTGATGGCAGATAAGGACCACTAGGCCCATCTAGTCTGCCCATTTCCCTACCTACAGGATAGGCCACAGATCCTAGTTAACCAACAGCCTATATCTTCCTGCCCCCCACAAGAATTGCCTTATGTCTGTCCCATGCATTCTTGAATTCTCCCACAGTTTTAGACCCCACAACTTCCTCAGGAAGGCTGTTCCATGCATCCACTACTCTCTCTGTGAAATAATACTTCCTCACATTGCCCCTGAACTGCCCTCCTTCTATCTTTAAATTGTGTCCCCTTGTTCTTGCAAGTCTCTTTTTCTGAAAGATGCTACCCTCTTGGACTTTGTTGATTCCCTTGAGGTACTTGAAAGTTTCTATCATGTCCCCCTCTCCCTTCTTTCCTCAAGGGTATACATATTAAGCTCCTTTAGTCTCTCCTCATACAGCTTCTCTTGCAGACCCTGCACCATTTAGTTGCCCTCCTCTGGGACTGCCCTCTATCCTGTCTATGTCCTTGCGGAGATGGGGTCTCAGAACTGGACACAGTACTCCAGATGGGGTCTCACCAACTGTCTGTACAGATGGATAACAACTTCCCTGTTTTCTGCTGCTGATGCCTCTCCTATACATCCCAGTATCCCCGGCCTCCCTACTGCCTTCTCATTGCTTGCTAACCTTAAGGTCATCTGATATGATTACCCCCAGGTCCTTTCCTGTTTTGTTGTTGTTACTACCTCCCACCCATTGTGTATTCTTCCCCTGGGTTCTTGTTTCCCAGGTGCATTATTTGCACTTTTTGCATTGAATCCTAGCTGCCATATGTCTGACCATTCCTCCAACCTTGCCAAGTCCCTTTTCATCCTTTCCACACCTCCTTGTGTATCAACCCTGTTGCAGATCTTTGTGTCATCTGCAAAAGGCATACTTTTCCTTCAGTCCCTCTGCAATGCCACTGATGAGAAGACATTAAAGGACTGGACCCAATACTGAACCCTGCGGTACCCCACTAGTAACCGCCCTTTCTTCAGAGTGGACTCCATTTACAATTACCTTCTGTGTCCTGTTGTCCAGCCAATGTTTTACCCAGGCTACCACCCTGGGACCCACGCCCAGGCTGGTTAATTTGACTAATAATCTTCCACAAACCTATAATAAAAAAAAACAGTTCCTGACTGCATCCTCTTCTCCCCAAGTTTTCCCTCTATGCACCACTCACCTAGACCTGCTGTTGACAGTATATGGAAACTGTTGGGTATATTTTAATTTTCAGTTTACAGTTTATTGGCCCAAGATAGCCCAGACTACCTGTCTGAGATATGGCATCTCATTTTAAATGGAGTCCTGCTTTTAGCTAGTTCCACATCAAAGTGGTCTGCATCATTGGCAAGATGAGTGACTTGCTCATTGTCTGGTCTCAGTATGCCTGAGAAATGTTGCTGCCAATAGCTCTTTGTGTATGGTATATAATTACTCATTTTAACAAAATATATTTGTAGCGCAGCCCCTTTTGGACTTACCTTGGCTGTTTCTGGGGCCCTCAGGTCTTCTCTGGACACACCCCGAGGGGGCCAGCCTAGTTTCTTTAGCAGACAAGTGGGGCTGGAACAAGTGTGCCTGGTGCCACCACCTTGGGTATTGATAGGGAATATCTGAAGATAAATCACAGGTTAACACCCCCCAGGAAAATATAGTAACTGCCCCCACTGTACCATCCCCACACCCACACACCCACACAACAATTCCCACGTTTTGCAATGAATCTCAATATCAGGATGTAACATTAACAGTTTTCATTTTAGGGGAAGGTGAAAAAAGGGAGAAAATTAGCATAATAACTTTAACAACTATTGTGACACTGCCCCACCAAATCCCACCTCCCATCCATGGGTGCACCTGGCTTCACAAATGGCAGCTGCCCAAAATTCTATAGAGTCCCCTGGGTGGGTACCACACTGCCGATGCATAAGACACTGGAGATCTTTCATTGGGGCACAAATAACTTTCAATAGATACAAAACTTTTAACCGTTTGCCTGGGCATACTTTTGATTTTGGCGCAGTCCTGCCCAGGGCTTAACCCCCTTTATTCTCACTAGCAAGCTAATTGATGAAGGCTTCCCCAAAGCCGCAGGCCAGGGTACTTTTAATTCTGGAGATTTTCAGGGGATTTTGCAGATACTTGATTTCACAGTGCCGTGCTGGTATGAGGAGTTGTTGGTGCAACACACAGCCACTGGCTGAAGCAATGATGAAAACTGGTTTTGACTCTTAACCTGCCAGGCCTTTCCAATCTTTGCCCACAGGGGGCCTTTGTTTGCTGTATTCACCTGGCAGGCCCCCTGACATCTTTTTCTCAACTTACTCTCTCCTTGTTCAGGTATAACTTCTCTGCCCCGCCTGGGGGAACATACTTTCAAGTCATCTTACTCTTAGCTGGAAGACGCTGTGGATTTTAGATAGCAACCTTTACAGTCTCTGAAATCCAGTTGTAATTTTCACTGGCACTTTCTGCACTGCAGAACAGTCCAATCCTTTGGACAAACCTCAGAAATCTCACAGCTCAAACTGTAGGCTCTTCCTTCCCCAGCCGCAGGTTTCTATTTTCAAAGCACATGTACCAACTTCAACAGCGAATTGCTCCACTACAGTTTCCAAACTTGGTGATAACTTTCAACTTCATCACAGATTCCAAGTTCAACACAAATTCTTGCAGGTACTGGCTCACTCTCTGGAGCAAAATCCACTCACTGCATCATCATTCACTGGCCACAGGTTCATATCTCAGAAACCCTTTTCCTGTTCACTGCAGCAACATTTGTCAGCCACAGGTTCAGATCTCAGAAGCACCATTTTCTCTCTCATTGCAGCAACCTTCTTCAGCCACAGGTTAAAATCTCAGCAATAGCTTTTCTTCCTCACTGCAGCACCCATCTTCAGCTGCAAGATCAAATCTCACCCAGGGAATTTCCTTACTGGTTCCCTGGGGCTAACTGGTTTCTAGGCACAGTACAGCTTGTCCTATCCTGGGGCCAATGAGACCTTTAGGCAAACACACAGCCCACTGCATTTTTTCTCCTTGCCTCTGTGCGGACTCACAGCTTCCAGCTGAACTCCCCTCCTGGTGGGCAAACAGTTCTATTTATCAGCTGTCCAGCAGCCTTGTCTCACTGGCTGCAACTCTTGTCCAACAGGGCAAATTAATATTCATTAACCTCCTTTGATGCCCTATTGGTCCCTTGCTTAGGCACCAAAAATCAGCCCTCCTTTTACTCCCAAAAGTCCTCTGGCATGATACTAGCTGTTGATTGGCTGAAACAGGGGGCAGAGGCGACCATCATGGCTGCTGAATTCTCAGTCCAACAGAGTCCTAGATTATAAATATATATTGCAGCCACACAAAATAGTTTTAAAATGTATTTCCCCCAGAACTCAATAGCAGTCCCTCTACCCTCACACCCACTTGCAGAATTTTACATTTTTAGACATCTACAGCCTGTCCCTGCTGCTGAAACACTGTCCCCTGTGGCAGTAAGTAGGATCATTAATATTCATGATCCTCATTAATATTTGTAGCCAGCCTCATTAATATTCACAAACTGGGGAATATGGGTGTGGGCAGGACAGTAGTGCTGTGGGTAGGTAACTGGCTGGGCTGCAGGACACAGAGGGTGGTGGTAAATGGCTGTCACTCCACAGAGGGAAGAGTGACCAGTGGGGTACCACAGGGATCAGTACTGGGACCGGTCCTATTCAACATCTTCATCAGTGACATTGCGCAGGACCTAGAAGGCAGAATTTTACTGTTCACTGATGACACAAAGCTCTGTAACAGAGTACACACCAGAGGGTGTAGACAGAATGAAAAGGGACCCACAGAAACTTGAAGAATGGTCAGGGGCTTGGCAGTTGAAATTCAATGCAAAGAAGTGCAAGATAATGCATATGGGGCACAAAAACCCTGGCACAATATATCAGTTGAGGGGTGAGGATATAGCATGCACCATGCAGGAAAGGGATCTTGGGTTATCATCTCTGATGACCTCAAGGTAGGGAAACAGTGTGACAAGGCAGCAGGTAAAGCAAATAGGATGCTGGGATGCATAGGCAGGGGCATCACCAGCAGGAAAAGGGAGGTCATAATTCCACTATACAAGACACTAGTGAGGCCCCACCTGGAGTACAGTGTACAGTTCTGGAGACCTTACCTATGTAAGGACATAGACAGGGTAGAGAAGGTTCAGAGGAGGGCAACAAAGATGGTGCATGGATTGCATCACAAGTCCTATGAGGACAGGTTGAAGGAACTGAATATGTACTCCCTGGAGGAGAGGAGGGAGAGAGGGGATATGATAGAGACATACAAGTATCTTACAGGGAGGAACAGGGTGCAGGAATACACTATTTTTAAGTGAAAAAGATGTTCCAGGACTAGAGGGCATGGGATGAAGTTGGAGGGAGGCGATTCAGAGGAAATGTGAGGAAGAATTTCTTCACAGAACGGTGGTGGACAAGTGGAACACCCTGCCAGAGGAAGTGGTGGGGGCTGAAACAATCACGCGATTTAAGAATGCATGGGATAGACATAAAGGAATTCTGGAGGTCGGGGTAAGGGGCAACAGACTTCTAGGAAAACAAACTGAACTTACAAGCTCAAATGGGCAGACTGGGTGGGCCATAGGCCCTTATCTGCCGACACGGTCTATGTATCTATGTATCTATGTATTCATGTCCCACTCCCAGCACTCATTGGTGCTCCGTCCTAAACTAAGTACATTTTGGCCCCCTCTGGCACCTCCTCCTTGTGTCCAGACTCCCTTTAGTACCAGGAGCATTGGAGAGGCATCCTGTTTGCCATAGCAGTGGCAAGAAAACAAAATTGCACTACTGCGCATGTGCGGACTGCCAGTTTGCACATCCAAGGTATGGCAGCTTGGCAGTCCTGTGGCACTTGCTCCTCCTGCCCCATTTCTATAGCAAACATTGTGAGGGCCAGACAGAGAACACAGAGCACACAGGGCAACATCGAAGCTGCAGCAATGAGGACACACAGGAATGAGAGTCACACCAGTAAGCCCAACAAACTTTGGGGGCTTACATATTGTTTTTCTCAAAGTTTCTATTGCATGTGGAGGCTCCTGATCTTCTTTTTTAACTTTATTTTTTATTAAATCCCAACACAGGGTAGCACACAGCAGTACGTACAGGCAGGAACACAGAATACAAATGTAAAGTCTGTATATCACACTATTCATACAAAGAGCATACAGGTGGTTTAGTATAAACTGGTTTGATTAGGAAAATAGACAAGTCTACTTATGCAGTGACATTTTTTCCCATCTTCTTTTTATACTCCTTTGGACAGGATAGGCTGGGCTTCCTTCAGCTCTACTTTGCTAACCCCCACCATCTGACATCTCTACAGGACTTACCTAGTGGCCTGACAACCCAAGGATCCCCCCACGGGGGATCAGAAGAGGAAGGCCATCCCCCCCCAAAGTACAAATCCAGTTCTCAGCCTGCAGGTCCTAGTAATGCAGTGGGTGAGGGACTGATGGGCACGGATTCATACAAGCCTCTTCTGCCACCACTGTCTTCCTGCCATTTTCTCTCTTCCCCACACTGGGTCACGTTCATCGATGTGCATGTGTGGAGGCACGCACACACTGCGGTGTCCTGCAGCACCACCCATGTCTGCCGCTCCTGTACCACATTGCCACCAGGCCTCCACCTTTGGCAATTATTTCAGTGGAGAAAGCAGTCCTCCCTCCCCAGGAGAGGACAGCAGTGATTCAAAAGCTCAATCCTCTCCAGCTGGCCAACCCCTGGCAAGCTGTGCTCCTTTCCAATGTGGAGTAAGGTGTGGCATCCAGTGACTCAAGCCTCAGCACCACTGGGCCGGCAAGTGCAGTAGCATTTAATAGCACTTAATAGCTACCATCCTTAATAGGGGTAGTCTGAGGTACCTCCAGGATATAATAGTTGGATTAGCGAGAACACAGAGGGTACCACTGTTGAATCATATAATAACTGTGGGGACAGTAAGAAAATATTACGCTTTGTACCCCTCTTTACAAGTATTATGAGAGGTTGGAGTTAGGAGGGCTAAAGCAGAGCCCTCACCCTCTTCCAGCTTGTGAGGTGTTTAAGCCCAATTACAGGGGACAACATAAGGTAAGAAAACGAAGTAAGATGAAAAGTTCCCACCGTGTCTCTATCCTGGTTATTATGACTCTAAGCCAGCTAATTGATCCAGTACCGAAATGCCTTCCATTTTTCTCTAGGAGTTTCTTATATAAACAGCATCCAGACTTTCCCTTCTGTATAGAGCCTCAACCAGACTATAAATCTTTCCATGGTCTGTATTTCTTTACATGCTGCTAATCATTCTAATCATTCTGTCTAAGTGGGGGCTGGAGAGATAACCATCTGATCATAATGCATTTACTGGCTGCTGCCATGCAGATATGAAACAATTTTTTGTGGCATTCTTGCAAAGCTCCAGTAGATGTAGGCCTGATATGATGTGGATCATGGGGTGGGGGTTGGGGGTGAGACAAGGAGAAAAGGGATTTTGGTGCTTGAGTGGTACTGTAGCTGTCCTGCAGGGAGTTAAAACAGGACATGATCTGAAGATATGAGAATGAGTACCCACTTGGTCACATTCTCACTAGCAGAGGCTGGAATACTTGGTTTAAAATGTTATGTAATCACTGATCTACAGAAACAGTGTTGTACAATAATCATTTACATTCTTCCCAAATAATAACAGCTCTGGTACTATGAATAGCAGTGTAAACAGGAGGGCATTCTTGCTCCGTGACTTCATGACCCAGTTCGACATGCCATTATAGATGGATTAACTGTATAGTTTGAGGTGTACAGATGAAGCTTGCAGATATGTTTCCAAGTACTGATGATATGGAGAGAGTGGGGAAGATATGGATTGTTTCTGAGGCTCCATCTGTAAAAAGCTCTGAAGTTGAAGACAGAAGGAAAGTGGGACTGATGCACCAGTATTCCTGTTGTAAGTCTTGAAACAAGCAAAGAACCTCTCATTGATACAACAGACCCAGATGTATCGACCCCCTGTTTGCCCATAAATGGAAGTTTGGATTAGTATGCGCTGGCAAAGAGCTGGGGTATGTTGCTACTGAAGTAAGTTTAGAAATTGTATTTGGGAAATGATGGCGACAGATGACTTTGTACTAGAGATGTGCAAAATTGGAAAATTTCACCTAGCAACATATTTTGCATAACTCCTGCATTATGCAAACTTTTTCACCTAGGCAAAACGTAATTTCACCTCTAATTTCGCTTTTGCATAATACAAAATTTTGCCCAATTTCGCTTTCGTGTAAGGTGAAATTTTGCCATTATCCTTAATTTTGCCAAAGTTTTTCAATTTTGCCAGCGAAATTGAAATACATTGTGTGTAGATAGCTGAAATATCACATGCAGGCTGTTTCCTGCACAGTATATTGTCTTTGGAGTCAGACAGCAGTACAGTGGTTTGCTCACAGAGGTTCTTTGTCTTTTAAATAGTTTTTTATTTTAATGGGTTCACCACAATATAACCCAGGCAGTCCGTCTTAGGGTAGCTGGTTCATTCCACTGGGGTGTCAAACAGACGAGGCATACTAATGAGTCCTGGTAGGACGAAACACGTGTCTATGTCATCTGTTAGCACACTTTGCAAACTGTGTGAGAGGCCTTTCGGCACCATGCAATTCTGCTTAAAGTTGAACCAGCATAACATTCTGTGGTGATTTGCATATGCAGCCCATGATGCTTTGCATTGTGTGGGCATGTGTGATTTTGTATTTTCTTGAAACTTGGCTTCCGAGCCATATGCCCTTTGGGGTAACCCTTGCCTCAGTGTTTGCGCACAGAGGTTCTTTGTCTTTTAAATAGTTTTTTTTTAATGGGTTCACCAAAATGTAACCCAGACAGACCATCTTAGGGTAGCTGGTTCATTCCACTGGGGTGTCAAACAGACGAGGCATACTGATGAGTCCTGGTAGAATGAAACACGTGTCTATGTCATCTCTTAGCACCCTTTGCAAACTGTGTGAGAGGCCTTTCGGCACCATGCAATTCTGCTTAAAGTTGAACCAGCCTAACATTCTGTGGTGATTTGCATATGCAGCCCATGATGCTTTGCATTATGTGGGCATGTGTGATTTTGTATTTAGCATTACAGTGTGGTGCATCACAGCCAATAAACCCTTCAAAAACCTCTTAATTTGTGATTTTTGAGAGTTAATTGCTCCCAAAATGTTCATTTGATTTCTAATGCTGCGAGTGAACCTTTTTTTTGTTTTGGAATCTTTGGATAATACTTAGTTAGACTTAGGTAGTGTGTTCAGTTTTCTCTGTGTCTGTGAGGAGTTGAGTGGGGGAGGGTTGACCGTGTGGTGTGTCTGTGTCTGTATGAGAAAGCAGAGTAGGTTACTTCCTAATATTTGACAGATTTCTCACAAGTTGTGAGTGAGTTTCTGTAATTTCTTTTAAGTCTCAATATTTTTGTTGGTGTGCTACTTATTTTTGCTATATTATTCTTACATATTTACCCTTTTTGGGGGGTAACTTTATCTGAACAGTTACTTATTCTCAGTAGTTCTGTTCCTGTTTCCTTTTGCTTAATCGCTTGTGCTTTATTTTTTATTGGAAGTATTCATGTACATTGATGGTTTGACCACATGACTTGTTCATACACAGGTGAATTGCTCACAGAAATTAAAATTGTGATCTAGCCTCTGCATTGCAGCGTTCCTGTTTTTCTAGTTAATTTGCTTACCATAGTAACCCTTTCCTCCCTGTTGCACCACTGGTGTTTACTACCTGACCATGTTATATTTGGGGGCATGTTAGGCAGTGGCAGCACCACAGTTAAGCCTGAAAACCACTTGAAATGGTGCAGAAAACAGCAGATTTGTGCCCTGACGGTGGGCGTGAACCATGTAGCTGCATGTCTGACACCTGATTTCTGCCTGAATGTAGTGTAACATGTTTTGGGAAACATTTCTGGACATCTGGGCCATGTTAGGCAGTGGCAACACCATAATTAGGCCTTAAATCATTAGTAAACAGTGTGCCAAACAACATGTTTTGGGCCAGGTGAAAGGCGTGCAACATATTACAGCATGTCTGACAACTGATTTAGGTCTGAATTTACTGTAAAATATTTTGGGAAACATTTATGGACTTGTGGGGCATGTTAGGCAGTGGCACCACCACGGTTAGGCCTGAAAACCATTTGAAATGGTGCAGAAAACAGCAGATTTGTGTCCTGATGGTGGATGTGAACCATGTAACTGCATGTCTGACACCTGATTTCTGCCTGAATGAAATGTAACATTTTCTGGAAAACATTTTGGGAATTCTGGAGGATCAGAAGAACAAGGGTAATACAACACTGAGTGGGGATAACTAACAGAGAGAGAAAAGGAAAAAGGACTGAATAAGACAGAAACAAACAACAGCAATGATCAATAAAATTATTTTACGTACAAAATAAAGAAACAAGAGGACTTTAGGAATGGATGTAGATTAAAGAGGACAGAATAGCTTTTTTTTTGTTTTTTATTTTTTATGGGGGGGCATACAAACAACAGAATGGAAGATAGAAAAATGAAAACAAAACAGACAAATTAATTTGTGCTGCCTCATTAAGTGCCAGTGGAATTTTTTCAACATCACACTGCAATTTAGAAATCTCCTGCCCTCCCCCCCAGGCATCACAAAATTCCTGTCTGAAATCGATTAACTGTTGTCGGTCATGCTGGACTGCAGACAGGACAGCGGATAAGTCTGTATGTGTCACTGGCACTTCTGGCAAGACGGGGGCTGCCTGTGCTGCTGGTTTTGAACAGGGAGGGCCCTGGAGGGGTCTTGATGTTACTGACTGCTGCTGTTTTCTGGTATGGCGAGGACGCTTAACTGGTCCAGCCATGCCTCCCTCCTGCACAGCCCCTTCAGTGCTTATACCCACACTGCTCCCCACAGCTGCACTTGATGATGCCGCTCCCTCCTGCAAGTTGAGGTACCATTGCGGCAGGTGATGGTGGACCATGTGGCTATGCTGGCTGGTTGTCCCAAAGTATGATCCACCCTTTCTTCCATGCACTTCCTGCCTGCATAGATTGCAGGTGACGGTTCCATGTGTAATCAGCGCAAAACAAAACAGCGTGGTAAATAACATCGCAAGCATTCTGATGCAAGTCAAATACGCGCTGTGTAATTACACTGCAATGCATCTGCATGCAAGATGTTGTCAAATGGCTACCAATCACAAGTCAAACTATTTAGGACTTCTGATTTCTTGGCAACATTTGATAGCAGTTCAACGGAGGAGTCAGAATGTCACTGGAATATGTTATCAGCCAGTGTGGGCAGCAGCTTTTGTCTCATGAAGGTTTCTTGTATCGTAAGGAATGTACATATAGCAGTAAAACATGCTGGAAGTTCTGCCAGTATGATAGTGCATGATGTCCAGCTCGAGTGCACACAGAGAATGATATGATTTCTAAGTTTCTTTACGAGCACAGTCATGTACCTGATGCTGGTACAATTACTGTGCATGAGGTGGTACATGACATTGAAACAAAGGCACAGTGATCTCTGGAGGCCACGAGAGAACTTGTTGTGGGGCAACTAGCCAACTGGACCCAGCGACTGCTGGAAAACTTCCTTCATTTCCTTGTTTAAAACACACTACACAGCATGCAAGGAAAATAGCATCTGTCTCACCAGTACAGCCAACTTCTGTTGCACAGCTGAAAATCCCCCTTGAACACTATATTACTGACCGTGGGGAGGACTTTCTACTATTTGATTGTGGTGAAAAGGATACTGAACGTTTCCTGATTTTTGGTGAAAAAAAAAAACTTCAATATATGAAGGAAAGCAAACATTGGTTTGCTGATGGGATATTTAAATCAACTCCCCCACTGTTTTCCCAACTCTACACAATCCACAATGTGATGTACACTGCAGTACTGCCAAGTGTGTTTATCCTAATGTGCAGCAGATCAAACGCAGGTTATGTTAGAGTTCTGTCAGCTTTAAAAGAATTGTGCAGCAACCTCAGTCCACAGTCTATAATGACAGACTTTGAATTGACTGCTACTAAAGCACTCAGCACTGAATTCCCTGGGGCAGAAACAAGAGGTTGCTTCTTCCACCACTGTCAAGCTATATGGCGAAAAATACAAGAACTGCCAGAGGTGCACACAGATCATTTAGTTGATCAAGAATTTACGCTAAATGTGCGAATGATACCAGCACTAGCGTATGTCCCAGCAGATGATGTGCTAGCAGCATTTCAAACTCTCAGGTCTGCCAAATTTTTTACAGAACATGATGATCTTCTAGCACCGTTAATGGACTATTTCGAAGACACATATTTGGGACGGCCTGTTGGGAGATGAGGAAGATGAAAACCACTGTTCCTACCGACTTTTTGGAACTGTTACAATGCTGTGAGAGATGGTATCCCAAGAACAATTAATGCAGTTGAGGAATGCCACTGAAGTATTAATCACCTGTTAGGTGCTACACATCCCACAATTTGGAAGTTCATACATGCAATACAAACTGAGCAAAATATGAATTAGCTTAAATTAGAGCAGTACCAGTCTGGCATTCAACCACTGGCCTAATGTAAGAAATATAGAGATACATCAAAGTGAATCACTGCTGTAGTTCACGGATATGGCAACTGTGATAGCAATAGCTACTTATGTGGAATCGCACACTGCTTTCAGCTTCAAGTTTAAAAGTCTAATAAAGTATTAAATAAAGACATAACTTTTTAACAGACACAGAAAACATTGAGGGCAACATCTACATTTGTTGATGATAAGCCCAGTTGCCATTGGATGTCACAAAACACTGAGCCACACTACATGCTACGATCCCATTTGCAGAATGCTGTGACGTTAACACGTCATTCAACAATTGGGAGTTGTCCATCTGAGCAGCAGGTAAGGAAGTTTAATCTAATCTGATTTCCTAAGTTTGAAAGTTCCTAAGAAATGAAATGCCACTCTTCAGTGCGCAACTGTAATTGTCGCTGTGCTTGTACGCTGAAATTGTTCTTGTGCTGAGATGTTATACATGTATTATTGGTTATGCACTGTACTGCTTGTGCTCTGTTGCTTGCGCTAAGTTGACATGATACTGCAGGTGACCACTGGGTCACCAACCAACATTAAGTAGAAAAAATTCCAGACAGAAGAACTTCAGGGATGACGGAGAAATGGGGGGGAGGTGCCACAGATAATGCCCCAGGCGCTGACGCCTCCTGCTGCTTGAGAGGGGGCATGGTCTCCTGCTGCCTGGGTGGAAGAACTGTATCCTCCTGGTGCTGGGGAGGGGGCACTGTCTCCAACTGCTGCTGGTGAAGGGGCACAGTTTGCTGCTGGGTACTAATGCTGGAGCAAAAAGCCTCCTACTGTGGCATTTCATTTGTGATGGTTAGCTGAAACATGCGTACAGGTGCCACACTGTCTTCACCCTTTTCCACTGCATCCACAGTTCACAAACACCACCAATTCAAACAAACAAACAAAACAAAGAAGCAGAGATAGAGACTCAGAGAGAGCCGGGGGGTGGAATCACACACACACACACACACACACACACACACAATCACACACACACAAACACAATCACCAGGTACTATATTATGAACTATGACAAAGACAAACTATAAAAATTAGAAACAAATAGCACAAATTAAACAATTTAGGTGTAAAAGTGCAGTCTGCAGACACAGGGAGTATAAACGCTGCCTGCTTCCTCAAGATACATAGCACAGGAAATTAACCACTCACTTACTGCCTGTTTAGACACAACCATGTGACCACCAGCAAAGAAAAATGCCCAATTTTTTCCAATTTCACCCCAGATGTGCAGGTGAAATTGGCGTCGCGATTTCACTGGCGAAATTTCGCCGAAAGGCCATAATTTTGTGAAACGTTTTGCTAGGCGAAATTGGCAATTTCTCCATGATTTCACTGGCAAAATGAAATTTCACTGCACCTCTACTTGGTACCAGACAATGAAAGACCTCAGTGTCCAGGGATTAGAAATATTATGAAGAAAGGATCTCAACAGTGGCATGACTGGTGATGCAAAATAGTGTTCTAAGCCACGGGTAGAACTCTTCAAGTCAAGCCAGTCATTGCCCCATCTTGTTGAAGGATATCCAGTAGTTCTGAGAGGCAACTAGTGTGGTAATTTTTGAAATTAGAGAGACCAAGTCCTCCTTCTGTCTTAGGAGCACATAGCACTGACCAACACAGATGGGGCTTATGATGGTTTCAGATAAATTGGTTAGTAAGGTGAAGGACATGTTTCCAAAAGAAGTTGGATAATAGAATAGGAAGAGTATGAAATAGAAGCAGGAGTCTAAGGAGTACATTCACATGGACTGTTTCAACCTGTCCTACCAGAGATAAAGCAAGAAGAGATTATCTACAAAAGTCCAGCTCCAGCAGTGGGCCCAGAGGCATGGAGGTCTGAGGAGCTGGGCACCTTACCTCCTGCCACACTGGTAACCTGGGGTCAGGAATGGAACTGGGTTGCTTGGGGGCTGGTGGGGTGATGAAGAACTGAGCAACCAAAGACAGCTCTCCTTCTTCAGGAAGGGGAGTCAGAGTGGCATGCTGCTTGCCTGCCAGGCAGTAGATGCATGTCACTAAGTAGGGAAGAGAACCCACGTACAGAGTGCCATGGCTGTCTTCGCAATAGCAGAGCTCAGACATTGTGACCATTGCATGTATGTAGGTATAGGGGAGAAAATGGAGGAAAAACACTACAGACAGCAGGAAGATCGACCAACCCCTCCCCCCATAGGCCCCGCTCCAGTTGCCAGGCACAGCCACAAATCTGTGGCAGAGGATGACAGCTAAGGTAAATCCCACAGGGAGCTGGGTGATGGGGCTTGGAGGGGTCAATCAGAAGGGGGCCACCAGGAGTTGAAACAGGAGATAAACAGACTATGAGAAAAAAAGTCCAACTCCAGCTGTCATATGAGGCGGGATGTAATTGTTATCATATTATTTAGAAAGGTCAAACCAGATATGCAGTCCCAAATATCTAAAGATCAATCCAATTATATGAAATCAGGGTGTGATCTGTGATAGAGGAAAGGGCCACTAAGCCAGAGAACTTCTGTCTTTGAAGCATTTATCTTGAATCCAAGAGTGTCCATATTAAATCAGGAGAAGCTGAAGATGCGGAATGACTCTGGCTGGTTCTGGAGAAAAAGTAATATATCATCTACATAAAGAGCTAGTTGAGACTCACATCCATTCATCTGAATGCCTTGTGATGTAGGGGATTGGTAAATAAATGCAGCCAATGGATCTGTGGAGGCAGCGAATAGTAGAGGTGAGAGGGGGCAGCTATGATGTGTACCTACTGTTAAGGGAAACCAGGAAGACAGAAATCCATTGGAACAAGCTCTGGCATTCCCCCTTTGATATAAAGAGCCTAAGATGGTACAAAATATGAGGCTAAAATTCATGGCATGAAGCGCAGAAAAGAGGAAGAGCCAATGAAGGCTATTGAACACCTTTTCGACATCAACCAAGGTTGACACTGTAGAAAATGGAGATATCTGGGTTGCTAAAATGGCATTTAGAAAATGGTGTACTGAGTCTTTAAGTTATTGTTCTGGCATGAATCCTGTTTGATCATGGTGAATGAGCAGCACTGTATGTTGATTTAACTTGGAAAACAGAATTTGTGCATAAATATTTGCATCAACATTCAGCAAAGTGATTGGTCTGTATACAATTTACAGAGGGTGTCATCTTATCTAAGTTTCGGCAACACCACTATTGTGGCCTTCGACTAAGTGTCTGAGGAATGTTTTCTTGAAAACATTTGTTTAGGGTAGAGCAGTAACTGTGAAGAAGATCTGTGCAAAGGTGTTATAGAACTCTACAAAACTATCTGATCATCTTGTGAAGGTTGTGGTAAATTAAAACGCTGGAGAAAAACTGGATGCCAAGTTAAAGTTAGACGTGTAAAGCCTGGTATAGAAATTTTCGAATGAGGAAGATATTTTAGTGGGTCAGTATGGTAGTCAGTGGAAGTTTTTGTAGAGTAGAGTTTTACTATGCTTCTGAAAGTCATTAATTTGAAAAAATGAATGGTGAGAACTTTACTGGCTCTATTTCTATGCTTATAAAAACGTTGACCACAGAATCTCAAGGTCCTTTCTGCTTGTCTGTGCGATAAGTCAAGCAATTTCTGGTGTACTTGTTTTAACTGAGTTTCCCATGCATTCTTACATGCATACATACTGTATGAACACACGAAGAAGCCAGCAGAAGAAGGCCATTTGGTCTATCTAGTCTGCTCGTACAGTAGTAGTCACAGACATTGCCAGCTATTTCCCAAAATTTCTGTGATATTTCTAGAGAAATCTCCTGCTTTCTGCATTGCCACAGTAGGGGCAGCAGAGAGAAACTCTTTAGAAATTTTGCAAAATATCTGGAAATAGTTGGCAATGTCTGTGGCTACTACTGTATTGCTGGGTCCACAACCTGAGCTACTGTCCCTGGCCCCAATCCCCACTTACATCCTCCCTACCCATGACCCTTACCTTCTCCTATGCCTATCCCAGCCTCTCTTGAAGCTGCCCACTGTCTTCAATGAGACCACCTCTTCTGGCAGCACATTTCAAGTGTCCATCACCCTCTTTGTGAATAAGTGCTTCTTGACCTTCCTCCTAAACCTCCCCCTTCCAGCTTAAGACTGCCCCCTCGTGTTATGGTTGTCTCTTAGCTTAAAGAGACCCCCTTGTCCATCTTATTTATCCCTTTCAGACACTTGAAGGTCCCAATCATGTCCCCTCTGTCACAAACTCAAACCTGAGGGTCAGGTCCACTGAGCTCACAGTGCCCACTTCTAAGTGCAATCTGTGACAGGAAGGGGGAAACAGGGGTTACCCTCTTCATTTCCTTCTCTAGTGCTCGCTGAGTTCACAACTGAACACTCGCCATAAAGTCCCAGGGTCCCCTCTTTACTCTGGATCCGGGTACAATACTAGTGTTGAGTCTTGTAGCCAAATATGAACCCTTCTTGGTTGTCACACAAAGGGGGAAGATCCAGGTGCTACAACCTCTTCGGGTAGCATTGTAACCCTGATTCTGCTTTCTGCCAAAAGGCGTGCAATAACCTGGTTCAAATCCCTACAGACCCTTCCTTGAGGAATGGTATTCCCCCTATCTTTATCCAAACTTTCCCTTTTCAGACCCTTATTCAATTTGGTAGCTTAGGATGGCACCCCTTAGCAATAACAGTTTAGTTACAGATTATTACTGAAACATCCCACAATCACACAAACAATATAAAAATCTTGCTCAGGCAGTTTCTTAAAAACAAATGTTTTTACCAAATAATTAATTATCATACATTTACAACTAAAAGGTGTTATCAATTTGGTCACAGAATAACACAAAAGTGGAAAATATTAATGAAAAATGCACTATAACTGTTATCTAATGTTCTACCTTAATGTTCGTAGTGAACTGAAAGTTCAGAAGAATAAATAAAGTCTGCAGAATTCTTTCCTTCTCTTGCAGCCACTGGCCTTCAGTGTCTGCTGGCAGTTGGTCTGGTCTTGTCTTGTCAGAAGAGCGTCCAGAATGAAATGCTCCATGAAAATGAGAGAGTTTGCTCTGCATCAGAGCGGCTTAAATAGTCTGGCTCCAGAGTGAAAAAAAAACTCTGTCTGATCCCAAGGGTGGCCTTCTCTTTTAGGCCAGTAGAGGTCACTCTTGCACTTTCCCCACAGCCCAGTTTTCTGGCTGCTTTTGATGCACTACTGCCTTACTGGTAAGATAATGTACAGCAGCTTGTCAAGAAGAACCATTTCCTTAAACCTGATTTCCCAAGCATCCTGCCTTTCAAATGTAAAGGTTTATGACAGGTAATGGTTTTCTGGCACATCCTTGTTGAGCAGCCCCTGAAGTAAGTTTATTACAGGCAAACAGATTTTGGTATATCCTTGTTGAACAGCCCTTGATGTAATTTGGCTTCCTGCCCATCAAGCTTCCCTCTCAGGTTAGAGGAAGGTCAAACATTTTAAAAATGCAATCTCTCCCTCTGTGTGACCCTTTTATCCATTTTCCTTGTGGCATTTTAAACATACACAAACTATAACAAGAATATAACACCATGTATCTGTACATCTGACTGACAGTGGCATAGCTCACGACACCCTCTTCTCCTTTCCTCCAGGAAGTACATGTTCAGTGCCCACAACCTTTCCTTGTATGCCTTACCCTGATGACCTGCTATCATCTTTGTAGCCCTCCTCTGGACCTTCTCTAGCAGGCTAATGTCCTTTTTGAGGTGTGGCACCTGTACTGAACTCTATACTCTAGATGTGGGTTCACTAGTGACCAGTACAAGGGTAGTATAACCTCCTCTCTCCTACTACTGATCCCCCAGCCTAGCTGTGCATCCCAGCTTGCCCTTGCTGCTGCTTTCTTGCACTGCGTGGAGTGCTTCAGGTCACTAGTGATTATCACTCCCAGGTCCTTCTCTTTCTTTGATGCAGATACCTGGACCCCAGGTAGTACTCCATCCTAGGATTCTTAGCTCCAATGTGTATAACTTTACATTTCTTGACATTGAAGCCAAGGTTCCAGATCCTGGACCACATCCCCAGCTTTTCCAGATCATCCTGTAGATTCTGTATCCCTTCAGCTGTGTCCACTCTCCTGCAGAGCTTGGAATAGGCACATTTTGCCCTTAATGCCATCCCCAATGTCACTGATGAAGACATTGAACAACACTGGCCCCAGCACTGAGTTCTTAAACCCCACCACTGTTTCCATGGAAGATTGCTCCATGGAGCCTCCACTCTTTCTGTGAAGAAGTACGCCCTCACATCTCTTCTGAATCTACACCCTCTAGCTTCTTATCCTGCCCCCTTGTCCTTGATCACCTTTTTTGTCTGAAAAATACTTCCCTTCTGTACCTTATGTTTATCCCTGTGAGGTATTTAATTATCTATATCATATCCCCCTTTTCCTACTCTCTTCCAGTGTGCACATATTTAGGTCCTTAAGTCTCCCCTCATAGGGTTTCTGTTGCAGACCCTGCACTATTTTAGTTGAGGAACTCCACAAGACAGGGGCTTCAGGAGAGAGGAGAAATTTGCCATCCCCACCCTTTGAGTCCTGTCTGTGAGAAAGGACTCAAAACAGCTGATGACGGAGCCAGTGAATCCACAGAGCTCGCTACAATGATCCAACAACACGCCATGTTCCACAGTGTTAAATGCTGAAGAGTGTTAGAGTAGAGTGATAAATGACTGTTCCCCTCTATCGCACACCCTGAGCAGATAATTTTGCACCCTGGCTAATATGGTCTCTGTACTGTGCCTGAACCTTAATCCCGACTAGAGAGGCTCATAGATGTCAAAGGTAGTGTGATTTTTAATGTCTTCATCAGTGACATTGCAGAGGGACTGGAAGGAAAAGTATGCCTTTTTGCAGATGACAACAAGATCTGCAACAGGGTTGATACACAAGGAGGCGTGGAAAGGATGAAAAGGGACTTGGCAAGGTTGGAGGAATGGTCAGAAGTATGGCAGCTAGGATTCAATGCAAAGAAGTGCAAAATAATGCACCTGGGAAACAAGAACCCAGGGAAGAATACACAATGGGTGGGGAGGTAGTAACAACAACAAAAAGGAAAGGGACCTGGGGTAATCATATCAGATGACCTTAAGGTTAGCAAGCAATGTGAGAAGGCAGTAGGGAGGGCTGGGGGTATACTGGGATGCATAGGGAGAGGCATCACCGCAGAAAACAGGAAGTTGTTATCCCTCTGTATAGAAAGTTGGTGAGACCCCATCTGGAGTACTGTGTCCAGTTCTGGAGACCCCATCTCCGCAAGGACATAGACAGGATAGAGGTAGTCCAGAGGAGGGCAACTAAAATGGTGCAGGGTCTGCAAGAGAAGCCATATGAGGAGAGATTAAAGGAGCTTAATATGTATACCCTTGAGGAAAAAAGGGAGAGGGGGGACATGATAGAAACTTTTAAGTACCTCAGTGGAATCAACAAAGTCCAAGAGGGTAGCATCTTTCAGAAAAAGAGACATGCAAGAACAAGGGGACACAATTTAAAGATAGAAGGAGGGCAGTTCAGGGGCAATGTGAGTAAGTATTATTTCACAGAGAGGGTAGTGGATGCATGGAACAGCCTTTCTGAGGAGGTTGTGGGGTCTAAAACTGTGTGAGAATTCAAGAATGCATGGGACAGACATAAGGCAATTCTTGTGGGGGGTAGGAAGAAATAGGCTGTTGGTTAACTAGGATCTGCGGCCTATCCTGTAGGTAGGGAAATGGGCAGACTAGATGGGCCAAGCGGTCCTTATCTGCCATCAAAATCTATGTTTCTATGTGCCTTGAGCTGCAGTGCCACTATCTTCTCAATTACCTTCCCCAAAAAGGGAAGGTTAGAGACTGGTCTATAATCCGCTAAGCAGTCCACATCCAAAGAAGGTTTCTTCAGAAGAGGTTTCACCAGAGTCTCTTTTTAAAACACTAAGGAAAGACCCCTCTGAGAATAAGCAGTAAACAATCTCAGTGAACACTGGACCTACGGATTACGCACAGCCCACTGCGAGATGTGTCTTGCCTGGGTCCAGTTCACAACAAGTGGGCCATAGCTTCGAAATTACCTTACTATTCTCTTCCGCCCCCATTGGCTTAAACTCGCTCCAGACAGAAGGGGTGCTCCTAGTGATGACCAACTCTCCACTGCAGGGCCATGACAACCCCGTTGGGGCAATCCCAGGCCTGACAGAGGATGCTCTGTCAGACAAGAACAGAGTGAACTCATCACACCTGGCAGCTGAAATTGCTGTTTTTGGCTGAAGACAGGCAGGATGCAGTAGCCTGTCCACAGTCTTTAAGAGATAGTCATTCTGTTACTTGCTGCAACAATCTCCCTGGACAGGAATTCTGCCTTCTTACGGGAGATAGCTCTTTGATACTCACCACAGCGAGTTCTCAAAGTCAGTCTATCCTCCTCAGTCCCAGGTCTCCGCCAACAATGCTCCAACCTCCAAGCCCTCTCACAACTTCCAAGCTCTGTCATACATAGGTCTGCCACCCTACCTCTCTTGTAACACCATCACCATGGTTAACCATGGGCAGGAGATCATTTGCCTTCTCTGCTTTGTCTTTATGGAATTCCTTACCACATGCGATTTTATCCTGCACCTCCCTCTCCCTATTTCAACACTCCTTCTTGCTCCACCTCTTGACATCCTGACACTGTACTTGCCTCAGATGACAGTACCCTTCCCACTTGTGATTCACCTCTGTAGGGGTGGCCAGCCTCATGTGTCGCTACTACTGCCGTTTTGGACTACATGTTTGACACCCTGCCTAACTGTAATGTAATACTGAATTACTGTTGCACTGTCTGTTGGATTAGTTTCTTTGCATATGTGGATGATCTCCTTGTAATAGTGCTCTTTTCCTACTTGTAAAGCACTGTAATATATTGGATGTACAAACCTTGTAAATGTATGTTTGATCCCGGGTCGCACATGAAAAAGGAACTGTATTGTCTCAGTGGGCTTACCTGGTAAGAAAGAATCAAAGAGGGGAAGGAAGGAAGGAAGGAAGGAAGGAAGGAAGGAAGGAAGGAAGGAAGGAAGGAAGGAAGGAAGGAAGGAAGGAAGGAAGGAGAGAGAAAGACCTGGTCTTCATCTCCCTGAGCTCCCCGTCAAACCATGTGGAGCTCATGAAAGCAAGCAAGCAAGCAAGCCCTGGTCTTCATCTCCCTGAGCTCCCCATCAAACCACATGGATCTCAAGCAAGAAGACTTGGGTCATATATGGACCAGTGTAACAGAGTTGAGAGCCGAGACAGCAGCCCTGTTATAAGCTATCACCATGTCTCACAAACCTGCCTTACAAGCAACCATCCCACCCATGAGGTTCATCACCGTCTGGAGTCCCACTGGGGACAACCCCTTTAAAAGACAGTAGTGGACAATCTCCATAGGGAAAAGACTACCAGGGGGGCCCCCAGACAAGAACTTTATCATGCAATGATCTGACCAAGTGACCAGTTCAATCTCGAGATTATCTACCTCAAGCCCCATTGAGAATATTAATCCTAAATAGTGAGCTGCGGAGCTATAAATTCCTCCTTTCTGATGATCAGCCATTCTGGTTGCTGGTATAGACATGAGCACCTCTGAGGTGGTTGGTAAGTAATGAAAAGAAGTGTGGTTTCAAATGGGGGAGTGAGGAGCAAGTAGCTAAGCAGTCATGCCGTCGGTGATGCAACCGGAAGTGAAGTTCCTGTTCTGAGAACTATATCCGAGGCCCAATAATTGGGAATGTTGATCACAGCTTTAATCTGCGTTTCTGCTCACCTTTCATGCAAGCATCTCAAAGTGCTTTACAAGCAACGCACAGTGCTCCATTCAGTGCTGATCTTGAAGTGCAGCCAGATCTGTAGTGAAATGCTACAGCCACTGTGTGCCAGCACACTACACAACAGCTCTCCAACTCTCCCTGCCCCGTCACAAACTGACTGATTGTGAGCCAGGTCAATCTGTTGGTTACTGAAGGGGGAAATTTGGCCTGGACACTGGGGAAATTCTTCTTCTTCTTTCGAGATGTACCACAGGATCTTTAATGCCCTCCTGGACAGCCAGACAGGACCTCAGCTTTAATGTTTCATCCAAAAGATGGATCTGTTAAGCTAGGTTTATATCCATCATCATGGTATTTCTTGGCATTCTGGATAATCAAAGTGGAGGGATGGGTTAGTGGGGAACTTTTTGACCCTCCCTCCCATATTGTTGTTAAATCAAAAACAGAGACGTCAGGGCCAAATGCAAATTAAAATGCTAATTGTGAATGCATTCTTCTCTCACCATATTACCTTGTATTGTAATGTCTCCCATTAAAATAATAAAATATAAGTTTGAAAAAGAAACAGTTCCAGTTCTTAAGAGAGTCTTGCACTGCTATTGGAGTCAGCTGCTACACTGTTTATGTTTCTTGTATTTTATTAATGTTGCAGTAATTATTGAGTATACTCCTTTGGTTATTTGTCCTGTCCATTCATTCCTATCTACCTTTCCACCCTATACTTGCTTGCTGTTCCCCTGGGACACCATCCCTTCCCCCTCATGAAAATGAGAGGATGTGTCCCATGGGGGATGTCCCAGTGAGCTACATCTTAAAGTGATTTATCATTTTTCCACTTTTCTACAAAATAAATTACAGTCCGTAACAGCAGATGGCAGGACAGGAGATGCCATAAAAGTTCAACAAAACAAGAATTTCAGGATCTTCCATCCTTTATTATTAAATACTTTTTGCATATATTCTTCACCCCTAAAGCTTATTTTATTCTGCTGATTTTTGTGCCCTGAAGTTATAATCCTCTGCATATGGCATCAGAATCATTTCTGTGGCAACAAGCTGTGATTGCATCAGCAGGGCATCATGAAGTTATCTGTGGTGTTCGGCATAAGCAAATCAAGCAGCTGCCTAAGGCACCAGCACAAAAGGGGCTCCCTAAAGTAAAAAGTATACCAGAGAGCAGATCGAAATGCAAAAATCAATAGTATATAAACCAAGACTATAGTGGTAGCACTTGTGTCCAGAGACTTTTTAACACTTTTTGGATGTGGGGTGGGGCATGAGGAGGGGAAGGACAGTGGGAGCAGTGAAGGGGGCAACATATGTATACTGTTCCATCATTTATCCCCAAATCTCTGTACATCATGAATGTTAGTGGATAATAGAGGGTGGTGATTAAAGGGGAAGACAACATTTCTTGAAAATGGGATGGAAGGTCACACCAGCAGTAAACGAGGGTGACAGATAAAAGAGGGAACACTGTAGTGCTGCTTGGGTTGCTTTTGGGGCTAAAATCAGTCTGACAAGCATAAGACACATGTACAGATCATGAAAGGAATGCCTGTTTCAATGAAAAGGTTTTCAGTGATAGAAAATGGAGGGTCCAGAAATTCAAGTCTGGGAGGAATTTTGTGTGGCTGAGTCCTAATAATGCCAACTGTGATGTTTTTGTTTTGCTGGAAATTGGAAAACCTTTCTTTTAAGTAAATAATTAGCTGTATGGAGAGCAGCCAGGCTTTTAAGAACGAGCACAATAGCATGGCAGCTTAATGATGTATAGTACCTTTGTTTTCTAACTCTGCATCCTGTCCCTGGCACTCTAGCTACTCATCAAGCTCCCTTTGTGTGCCACGGTATAACCTGATCACTTTTTTTGGCAAGTGTCACAGCATGTACACTGTTATCTCTGCCTGACATTACATTGCAGCTTTCTAATACATACACACATACACACACACACACACGCATAATGGAAAACTGGCACAGTGCTTTGCCCTTCTCCACAGCAAAAACATTTTATTCGTGAAAAACAAGGGTGATAGCAGATGGAGACCTGTGTAATGAGATACATAATGAAAAAAATGCCTTTATTCCCATGCTCTATAGAGACACTACATTACAGAGCACAGAGTCACATGTCAGAGGCTTGGCTAAAATTAAAGGATTTTTCTAACATAGAAGTTGTCGGCAGATAAGGACCACTTGGCCCACCTAGTCTGTCTTAAATTCCATACCTATAGTGCCACTTGGGACCCTATACTTGGACTCCGGCTTACACCCCCCCCTTTTGCTTCTATGATTTTCTTGTCTCTATCCCATGCATTCTTAAATCCTGTGACCATTCTAGCCCCCACCACTTCTTCTGGGAGGCTGTTCCAAGCATCTGCCACCCTCTCCGTGAAGAAGTATTTCCTAACGTTTGTTCTGAGCCCCCCCCCCATCTTTATATTGTGTCCCTTGTCCTCGAGCATCTTTTCCCTTGGAAAATGTTCCCTTCCTGTACCTTGTTTATTCCGTGAGGTACTGGAATGTCTCCATCATATCCACCCATTCCATCCTGTCTCCCAGGGTATACCTGTTTAAATTTAACAATGTATTTATCAGGAGAATGGATGAAATATTCTTGCTCAGTTTGGTCCCGGTTCTAATAAATTTACAACTGGGAAGCCTGAAACTCTGGGAGGTTAAATGGCTTGCTTAGGGTCAGACAGTGAAAAGGTGGCTGTGTGGGTGGGAACTAGGGGGGTGTGCAGCAGGTCTGGTAGGAGATTCAGGCAGCCAGATATTGCCTGGCCTGATGTAGTGGGCCAGAAATGGGACACAGCCAGTCCAACCTGTTTGTCTCCCAGTCACTGTGCCTTGTGATGAAATCTTGGACAAAAAAAAAATAGGGTGCCAGGGCAGGCAGGCAGTAACAGAAGAGTAGCACACTAGGGCCCTTTGGCATCCTTTATCTTCCTTACAACCATTACATGACTCACTCTCTGCAGCTGGTCAGAGAAGAGGTGGAGACTGAGATGGAGGGAAGGAGAAGGACGTGTATGGTGGTTTGGTGGCATATCAGGCTGGGGACAGAGGGACTGGCTATGCAGGAGGAGGACTTCTAGAGGAAGCTTCTTGGAGGATTCAGGGGAGGAGGAAGAAAAGGGATGGGACAACTGAGAGAGATGTGCCTAGTGACTGGCTTCATGAGGGGGAACTTAATGGTGCTGATGAACAATTGGAAGCTGTATGACTGGTGGTTGGCTCAGCATGTAAACAAATCATTCAATTCCACATCTGTGTGTGGGCTATCATCGGCTGTATTTGGTGCCTGTCAGGGGAGGAAATAGAGAGGGGGAAGCATATTGGGTGGCTGGCCCCAGTGGGGTGATCCTGAGAATCAGTATCATGTTACATAGAAACACAGAAATATAGAATTTGATGACAGATAAGGACCGCTTGGCCCACCTAGTCTGCCCATTTCCCTACCTATTGGATGAGCTGCAGATCCTAGTTAACCAACAGCCTACTTCTTCCTACTCCCCACAAGAATTGCCTTATGTCTGTCCCATGCATTCTTGAATGCCCCCCACTGTTTTTGACTCCACGACCTCCTCAGAAAGGCTGTTCCATGCATCCACAACCCTCTCTGTAAAAAAATACTTCCTCACATTACCTCTGAGCCATACCCCCTCTATCTTAAGATCATGCCCCCTTGTTCTTCCACATCTCTTTTTCTGAAAGATGCTACCCTCTTGGACTTTGTTGATTCCCTTGAGGTACTTGCAGCATCAGCAGCACAGACCTCACAGAGAGAGAAAGAGAGAGAGAGAGAGAACAAGCATTTGTCAATGCCGAATGTTGTCTTGCTGGCATTGGCATTGGTAGTGCAGGAGTTAGACAGATGCATAATAGGAATGGCAGTGAAGAACTGAACTGATGCCAACCTCACCCACACCCTTCAGAGACTGACAGGCATTGGAGTGTGCCTTTGGGTCATCGGCCATAATGCTCATGCCACTTCACCTCACCCTATCCTGCAGACACCGAGAAGTGTCGTGGTGTGCCTTGGGGTCTTCTGGCCTTACACTCACCCTATTCCATAAGGAAATACACTGAGATAGGTGCAGTATAGAAGAATGGGGTGAACTTTGGGGCCGAACAGTCCAAGGCACACCTCCATGCCTGTCACTGTCTGCAGGGTGGGGGTGGGAGTGGAATGGCATGAGCATTACAGCTGACAACCCCAAGTCACACCCCTGATGCCTGTCAGTCTCTACAGGGTGGGGCGTTACGGTTGGAAACCCTAATGCCCCATGCATTTGTTGGTATTTTCACTCCAAATTTTCAACATGGGCTTTTTGTGACCCCACCTCATGAACAGTGGCACTATCAGTTCATTTGCCGAAAGGTGATTTTGCACAGCGACTGAGCCATTTGGTGCCACAGGTGTGAAAACACATTTTGGGCACAATGTGAAAAATGACAGCTGTACTGTTCATGAGAAGGTATAAAAAATGGTACTGCTGAAAATCTGGAGTAAAAATATGAAAAATTGGTGAAGTCAAGAGTGTGAGTAGAAACTGCTCAACACACACCCATAATGCAATTATTTGGGAGATTTTTTTAATCAAATTTTCAACATAGGCATTTTGGGACCTCTGCTCATGAAGTGTCGCTGTGATTTTGTTAATCTGTCCCGAACATTGATTTCCCACAGCGACCGCGCCATTGTGCGCCAGATGTGCGAAAACACATTGAACTGTTCATAAGGAGGTGTAAAAAAATGGCAATGCTGAAAATCTGAAGTGACAGTCTGAAAAATTGGTGAAGTCATGAGTGTGTATAGAAACTGTGCAATGCACACCCCTAACGCAATTGTTTTGGGAATTTTTTTAACCAAATTTTCAACATAGGCATTTTGGGACCTCCACTCATGAGAGCACCCACCACCGTGCTCTCTACCAGTCTCTTGGATGGCTCCCATTACAGGGTCACTTTGACTATACCACGGATTGTGTAATTGCAGACCCCATCAAGTGCCACCAGTCTTCGCCCTACTCTTCTCTTCTCACAGACAGAGTGATACCTAGGAGCTTCAGGGTAACCTCTGTTCCCCACCCCTCGAAGTGCCGCATATATCTTCTATCATGGGCAGTCGAGCTTTCTTAGTCTTTGCCCCCCTCGCCCATGGAGCAGATTACCTGCATCCATCCACTCCTCTGCCACCCATCTGTCCTTCAAAACCAATCTGCGCAACTGGCTTCTAGTTGGGTCAGGCTGTAACTGCCCCCAAGACAATACCAGAGGGAGAGGGCTATCAAGAGGTTAGGACCTGGTGAGCTGTTGGGACAACCCCATCGCCCTACATTTCTGGCCTTTCCCACTCTGTTTGTCCCTTAGCTTTCTCTGCCAGCATCAATTGCCCCCAAGATAACACCAGTGGGTGCGGGCCATCGTGATGCCAGGACCTGCTGTGCCATCTTTTGGGACCCTTCCCCTTCCTTCAACTCACCTCCTTGTTGCCCCCAGCCTTCTCTACCTGCATCGTATCTCACGGTACTCTCTGATCTCCTAACCCTTTCTTAACTCTTTGCAGTACTACTGCTCCACTGTTTTGATATTTCTCTAGTAAGTCTGAGCTTCTATGCACCTAACTATTCGAGATCATTGCCAGTTTGCATAGCTTGTATGCTCTATGTAAGCTTCCATGCACCTACTAGTTTGGCCTACTGCCCACTGTTACAGCCGGTAGGCATCTTAGATAGACCTTGAACACTGAAACTATGCTTGCACACCTGCTTTGTCTCCATCATATGTTAATTACCTCGTCTGGAGGTCCGTTACCAAATCTTGTATTATATTGTATATATGGTATTATATGTGCTATTCTGTACTATTGTTATTTTTGTACATTGTCGCTGTTGATTATGTTATTTTGTAGCCAGATCTGTGGCCCGGGTCATGTCTGAAAATGGTCCAATGGATCAGTGCACTTACCTGGTTTATTTTAGACGTAAATAAACAAAATATAAAAAATTGTCAAAGTTATGGACGTGAGTGGAAACTGCACAACGCACACTCGTAACAGTTATTTTTTGGATTTTTTTCACCAAATTTGTAATATTAGCTTTTTGGGACCCCACCTCATGAACAGTGGCACTGTCATTTCGTTAATCGGTCCTGAAAGGTGATTCTGCACAGTGACCACAAAATGACCTTTCCGGACCGAATAATGAGATGACAGTGCATGTGTGTATGAGGTGGGGTCCCAAGAACCCCATGTTGAAACTTTGGAGCCAAAATTCAAAAAACTGGCTGAGATATCCGCCTAAGCTGAACCCCCCCTCCCCCATTTATGCCATTATACAGCTTACCGGCATTTCTTCATTTTGCAGTTCAATTTTGAAGTGCCCAGACATGTTCTCGCTACAATGAGAATCACAGCACCAAACCTCTGGAGGTAAGTATGGGGTGAGGGGGGTGTGGGGAGGTGAGAAGAAGGTGGGTGCGGGTTGGGGAGGGGGCGGACAATGAGGATCGCTTCCTTTTTTCGGTACAGAAAAAAAAACATGTCGCTGGACCATTTTCTTTCTTTACAGATGAAATTAAACAAATGTTGGGCACACTGGTGGGGTGGGCTCCCAGTGTGCCCCATGACTTTCAGGGGTGATGTTGGCCACACTGGGGTGCGCTACCAGTATGCCCCATGACTTTTGGAGGTGATGTTGGCCACACTGGGATGGGCTACCAGTATGCCCCATGACTTTTGGGGGTGATGTTGGCCACACTGGGGTGGGCTTCCAGTGTGCCATACAATGAGGGTGGGGCAGAGCCAGGAACATGCTGACGCGATCAGATTTCTGTGAGTGGCAGCACACTGGGGTGGGCTCCCAGTGTGCCACACAATGTGGGGAGGGGTGGCAGACATGTCAGCACAGGGATTGCACCCCCAGTGTCGGCTTTCTTTCGGGATTGTGTGGTGATGGCAGGAGTCACCGCCTTGTTTATTGAAATGTTTCACCAGGAAAGGCACATACAGGAGGTGTGTCATCTGTGCCGCTACATGATGAGCTTGTCTCTGATTGCAGTGGCACATTTCTCACAAGTTGTGTCCGCTTTACATAATTCTTGTGGCAGCACTAGCATGCTGGCTAATTGGAGAATGAGGGACGTACATACTAAAGCGACCCTGCATTCGCCAACACTGACACACCTCTGCATTTCTCGTACTACCACAACATGTTGCTTGTGCAAGTGCAAGACAACATAAAAAGAGACAGAGCGAGAGAGAGAGAGAGAGAGAGAGAGAGACAGAGGTATGAGAGACAATAGTGGTGAACTCAGCTTGCAGAGGATGCTTCATATCAAGCCCCCCACCCAAAAAAATTTAGCTTTTGCTAAACTGCACTGAAAATAAAATACCTGAAAGAAATACCATTTAAAAAAAAAATCACAGAGAAAGAGATTGGAGTAGCAAAAGGCCTGGCAGCTGTCTAAGCAGAGGGCAGTGGGCAATAGGACCAGGGACGGGGGGGGGGCTACAGCTAAACTGCACTGAAAAATTACCTGAAAGCAAATGCTATCTTTAAAAACAAGTCAGACAGACAGATTGAAGCAGGCCAGGGCCTGGCAGCAGTCCAGGAAGGGGGCACTGAGCATTGGGGCTGGGGGCAGGGGACAGAGCTAAACTGCACTGAAAAAAAAACCTGATAGACAAAAAGACTGTTATACCCCTCAGCTTGCAATAATTGTCCCTGCCTCACATCCACTTTTAGGTACTGCTTTGACCCAGTTGCCTAAATGGCTAGTGGCAGTTTAAGCATTTGTCTATTTTCTGCAAAGAAAAAAAACTTTGTAAGTCCCAGTGAATGTTAAATGCCTTAGCTTGCTATAACTGCGCCTGCCTCTGTCATGTCCTCTTACGCACTGCTTTGACCCAGTTGACTGACTGGCTAGTTGCAGTTTGAACACTTATCTGTTTTTATGTTTGCTTGCACGCATGTGCAAGAAATATAGTGCCACCATACAAGAATCCATAGGTGTGCCTCCCCCACTTCTAATGCCCTGGTCCGTTTTGCAGACGCTGCTGCACCACGCCAGTGACAGTCCGAGCTGTCTATGACAGCATTCAGATGCAGTGGCGTACAGTTCAGAGGAAAATACCGCTACAATCAGCGGTGGTAACATGTAAGCAATTTGGGCAGTATGCAAATTGCCTACACGTACGTCTTCACTGCATCTGAACTGTCATAGACAGTTCGTCATCACCGCCCCAGTTACATAGCACGCTGGGAGCCCACCCCAGCGTGCTCATGCTCTCCCCTCCACCCGCCTGCACTGTATGACTGACGGGGGTGCCCAATCCCCCGTTGGCTCCACTGCCCCCCCAAACAGACCTCTAGGTGCCACGCTGGGAGCCCCTCCCAGCATGGCAAACTTTGGTATGACTGATGGGGGTGCCCAATCCCCTATCAGCTCCACTGCCACCCCCCCAAAACATAACCTTTCACCTGCTATACTGGGATCCCACCCCAGCATGGCAAAAGTCCTGCGTCGTCTTCCTGCAACAGAAAAAAAAAAACGGTCAAAAAAAAAAACAGTCCCTTGTTGAATGTCTGGTCCCCCTCCTCCAACCCGCGCCCACCCTCTGCGCACCCACCTCCCCACAACCCCCATACTTACCTCCAGAGCCCAGCGCAATGATCTTCGTGGACCGGGAACACGCCTGCACTCTTCAAAGCTGACTGCAAACTGAAGAAATGCCGTAAGCTGTATAATGGCATAAATGGTTTTTTTTCAACTTTGGTGCATATCTCGGCCATTTGGGGAATTTTTTTCACCAAATTTTCAACATGGGGTTCTTGGGGCCCCACCTCATGAACTCAGTCAGTCATTTTGTTGTTCGGTCCCAAAAGATGATTTCGCAGTCACTGAGCGGAACCACCTTTTGGGACTGAGTAATGAAACGACAGTGGCACAGTTCATGAGGTAGGTCCCCCAAAACCCTAAGTTGAAAATTTGGTGAAAAAATTCCCAAAAATGACTGTGTTACAAGCGTGCATTGCACAGTTCCAACGCATGTTCATAAGTTCGCAAATTTTTAATATTTTCACTCCAGATTTTCAACATTGCCATTTTACCATGCCTCCTTATGAGCAGTACAGCTGTCATTTTTCACCTCTCGCCTAAAATGTGTTTTCACGCATGTAGCGCACAATGGTGCAGTCGGTGTGCAAAATCAATGTTCGGGACAGATTAAGAAAATCACAGTGACACTGTCCATGAGCAGAGGTCTTAAAATGGCTATGTTAAAAATTTGGTGACAAAAGTCCATAAAACGACTGTGTTATGAGCGAGCATTGCGCAGTTTCCACACACCCTCGTAAGTTCATGAATTTTTAATATTTTCAGTCCAGATTTTTTTTCCCACACCTCCTTATGAACAGTACAGCTGTCATTTTTCACACCATGGCCGAAATGTGTTTTCAGACTTCCGGCACAGAAATGCATGGTCACTGTGGGAAATCACTGTTCAGGACAGATTAAGAAAATCACAGTGACACTGTTGATGAACGGAGGTCCCAAAATGCCTGTGTTGACAATCTGCTGTAAAAAATCCCCAAACTAATTACATTATGGATGTGCATTGCACAGTTTCTACGCACGCTTGTGACTTCAGTTTTTTTATATTTTCACTGCAGATTTTCAACATTGCCGTTTTTTACACCTCCCCATGAACAATACAGCTGTCATTTTTCACATCTTGTTCTAAATGTGCTTTTGCACCTGTGGTGCCAAATGGCGTAGTCACTGTGCAAAATCAGCTTTCAGCTAACAAACTGATATTGCCACTGTTCATAAGGTTGGGGCCACAAAAAACCCATGTTGAAAATTTGGAGAGAAAATACCAATGAACACCTGAGGCGTTAGGGTTTCCGACCATAATGCCCCAGCCTGTAGAGATTGACAGGCATCAGGGGTGTGACTTGGGATTGTCACCTGTAATTCTCATACCATTCCACCCCCACCCACACCCTGCAGCCAGTGAGAGGCATCGAGGTATGCCTTGGACTCTTCAGCCCCAAAGTTCACCCATTCTCCTATACTGCACCCATCTCACCGTATTTCCTGATGGAATGGGGCGAGCATAAGGCCCAAAGACCCTAAGGCACACCGTGACAATTGTTGGTGTCTGCAGGGTAGGGTGTGGTGAAATGGCGTGGCCATTATGCCTGATGACCCAAAGGAACACCCCAATGCCTGTCAGTCTCTGCAGGGTGGTGGTGGGGTTGGCTTCAGTTAAATACTTCACTGCCATTCCTTTTATGCATCTTTCTCACTCCTACACTACTAATGCCAATGCCAGAAAGCAAACATTCGGCATTGATAAATGCTTGTTTGTAATAATTTTTGGTAGTCTCAGTGGCTGTTATATGCCTCAGCTTACCATAACTGTGGCTGCCTTTGTCATGTCCAGTCACGTACAGCTTTCACCCAATATTACACTTTTGTGAGGCTGTACCAATGGAGCAAGGTGGGTGGAATGAAACCGACAGAAGAATAAATAAGCCACGGGTTCACACGGGTCTTTTCAGTACAGATGCAGGCTTGCTGCTTAACCTTAGTCTTGCGTTTTTATTGATTGCGCTACTGATCATTACTGTATATTACACTTTTTGGTTTGGTTCCGGTTCTGATTTGCTTGGCCCACCTAGCAGAACTGGGAAATCTGACCTGCACACCCTTAGTGGGAACTGAACCCAGGAGCTCCTGTTTCACAGCTCTATACTCGCACCATTAGATCTCACTACATCAGCCAAGCTGCCACAGATCATTGACTGTGAAATCCTTATCCGGCAGATTTCAACATTTTTCTGGGTTTGATCTGAGCATAAACTGTTCATGAAATTTGTAAACCTCTGTCCAGCGATTTTTTGGGATACTGTTTCAGAATCTTTTTAAGTAAACAAGTGATAACATGCATCTTTCAAAGTGTTTTTTGTTTGTTTGTTTTGCCAGTTTGTGAAACCAGCAAATGTTTGTTTGTTTACTTGTTTATTTATTTATTTGGAATGATCAGCATGGGGTAGGCTCATTTAGGTGCATGACCTAGTATTCAAGTGGGTCCTAACAAAATAAGAACACAGCAGCAGTAAGCAGCACACAGTTACAATTGCATTGCATTGGTACTATATGCTTCTATCAGGTCAAATAAACTTACATGCAACCATTTTTATGTTGGCGTGCTTGCACAGCCAACATCTTGCAGCAGTGGAGATTTGGAGGCGTGGTCGCTGTTGGGCGAATGCAGGGCACGCACCAGTAGGTGCGTCCCTCATTCCTCAATCAGTCAGCATGCCAGCACCACACCATGCATAGCTAATGCAGCAAGCACATCTAAGGAAAGGTCCGCTGCAATGGAAAGCTCGTCTGCCCTTGTGGACCTTCCCTCGTCTTCCGCCCGCTACAAACATGGCAGCACAGTGGCTACTAAACTGCCGACTTCGGGGGCATGCACCCCCTTACTTTCGCTGTTTGCCGACGGGGGTGCCCAATCCCCGTTGGCATCCGTTAGCCCCTTTCCTATTTTAATGTGCCGATGGGGGAGCACACTCCCTGTCTGCATGACGCCCCCCTCCCTTCTTCTGTGATGAGGGGGTGCCCAATCCCCCTCAGCTAGTGTCCCCCACTCCCTATTTGCCGATGGGGGTGCCCAATTCCCCATCAGCTACTGAATCCCCCCCCCAAAAAAAATCCACCTGTAACAAAAGAAAACCGTCCGCAATGTTTTGGTTTTTTTACACCTGTAAACAGAAAACGGTCCCCCATAGTCTCCCTACCCACCTCCCACACCCACCCACTGTGCACCCTGCCTCCCAACCCCCCACTCCATACTTACCTCTGGAGTTCAGCGCGACGATCTTCGGTGGACCGGGAACATGTCTGCACTCTTCAAAGCCGACCGCGAACTGAGGAAATGCCGGTAAGCTGCATAATATAATAAATAGGGTTTTTTCAACTTTGATGCATATCTCGGGCATTTTTTGGAATTTTTGCACAAAATTTTCAACATGGGGTTTTTGGGACCCCTCCTCATGTATTCTGTCACTGTTATGATGTTAATCAGTCCCAAAAGGTGATTTTACAGTAACTGCGCGGAATCCCCTTTCAGGACTGATTAACACAAGGACAGTGGCAGTGTTCATGAGGTGGGCTGCCAAAAAGTCTATGTTGCAAATTTGGTGGAAAAATAAAAAAAAATGGCTGTTTTTCGAGTGTGCGTTGTGCAGTTGCTACGCACACTCGTAACTTCGTGAATTTGCAATATTTTCACACCAGATTTTCAACATTGTCATTTTTCTACACCTCCTTATGAACAGTACAGCTGTCATTTTTCACATCCTGGCTAAAATGTGTTACCGCACTTCTGGCACACAATAGCGTGGTCACTATGGGAAATCAGTGGTTGGAGCAGATTACAAAAATGACAGTGACACTGTTCATGAGCAGAGGTCCTAAAATGCCTATGTTGAAAATTTGGTGATGATACTCTTTAAAATGAGTGTGTTGTGAGCGTGCATTGTGCAGCTTGCACACATGCTCGTAACATGCATTTGTAACATTTTCACTCTGAATTTTCACCATTGGCATGTTTCCACACCTCTTGATAAACAGTACAGCTGTCATTTTACATATCCTGCCCAAAATGTGTTTTCGCACATCCGGTGCAGAATAGCGCGGTCGCTGTGCAAAATCACATTTTGGGACAGTGTGAGGAAATGACAGTGACACTGTACATGAGCAGAGGTGCTAAAATGCCTATATTGAAAATTTGGTGCCGAAAGTCCATAAAATGACTGTGTTACAAGTGTGCGTTGCGCATTTCCCACGCACCTTTGTAACTTCGCAAATTTGCAATATTTACATGCCACATTTTCAACACTGCCATTTTTTTACAGCTCCTTATGAACACTACAGCTGTCATTTTTCACATCCTGCCCAAACTGTGTTTCCACGCTGCACTACCAAAGCCAATGCCAGCGCGACAACATTCGGCATTGACAAATGCTTGTTACATTAGCTATATAGAACAATAAATATACCTGGACGTATGGATGGACAGTGGCCTGAAATTTGAGTACCACATAAGAGAGATGGTTGGAAAAGAAAACTCCAGACTAGGAACGTTTAGATGAACTAGATATTTTCTAGATTATAAAATGAGAGACTCAATAGTCAATCAATTATTAATTCCAATAATGGATTACGAAGACCATATTTATGAGATGGCAAATAAAAAATCTCTGTTAAAAGTTGATAAATGATATAATAAATTAGCAAGTTTTAAAAATTTGATTTTTACACACATCATTGCATTATGTACAATATACAGGGATGGAGAGACCTGGAGAACAAAAGGAGAATAAAGGGGACCAGTCAATATATATAAATCTAATCACACTAGAAGTCCTAGTTATCTAATGGAAAAAATTACATTCAAAAGAACATAAATATAGGTTGCGTAATAGTAAAACAAATACATTTATTTTACCTAGAGTGGTTAATAAATATGGTGTTATGACATTCCCACATATGGTCACCAAATTCTGGGATCCATTGAATATTCAAGTTAAAGAGCTGGTAAAAAATTCTAAACTTTTCCAAACTCATCTCAGAAAAGAACCTAAGGTAATGTCTTTGTGTGATCAACGAGGTTTGGAAGGCATAGACTAACCAGCCACTGAATAAAATCTATGCAATTCAGGTACAAGTACCTAATCTTAATCGACTCAAACTCTTTTGTAATTGTACATAATTTTGAGAGCTAAGACTAAAGAGAAACTTGGGTCCTCTAATATTTAAAGCAATGTTATAGTGTGTGGTATTGCCAGTGTCAGTGGCTCAGTAGGTAGCACACTCGCCTCTGAGGCTGGGAGATCAGAGGGCTGTGGGTTCAGTTCCCACATCTGGTACTTGGGTTAATATCCCAGTACTGACACTGTAGTGCAGCATGAGAGGGGTGCTGCACTTCTGAGGTGCCGTCTTTCGGATGAGACATTAAACCGAGGTCCCGTCTGCCTGGATTGGTGGTAGTTCAGGTGGATGTTAAAGATCCCATGGCACTTATCAAAAAGAGTAGGGGTGTTTTTATTTATAATAATACATACAGGAAATCACATGAAACAAAAAAGATGATACTTGATCCTCATAATAAACTACAGTGAAACTGAAAATGTAGAGAGAAAAAAAACATAAGAAAGGACACAAATTAAAAGGAAAAATTCATAATTACCAAACAGTAATACTGCCTAAAAACCAGCAAAAAAGGGGGGTTAGGAGGAAGGTTAACTATCCAAGTTATTTATATTTAATAATGTAAGAAAACCCTCCACCAAAAATTTACTTTATCAACGTTATACATTTGTTTATCTTTTAAATAAACTTTCAACAATTCATTCATGAACATAACAACAAAACCCTTCCACTGTACTCAATTTCTGATAAATTACCCATTGACATCGTAATTGCCATAAACAAAATCTTAAACATGCAAAAAATTAATAACGTGTGTTTATCATATATCTGTAAGCAGGTGGCACTATTCCAATAATTAAAGTCTCATAATTAATAAGAGACAACCAAGGCATATTCCATCTATTAGCAGCATATTTCCATATTGATTTAGAAAAGGAACAATACAAGAAAAATGCTCCATAGTTTCCTCTTGGTTTATACAATCAGGAAAAGGACAATTCCTCTCTTCCTAGCCTTATACTTAGCCGTGCCCTCACATTTAAACGACCATACATGATGAGCCACTGGGTTTCCACATCTGTATAGGAGTCTGGGGTTATTTAATTGTTCTAAAATATTTTAACACCTGCAGAGGGGCAATTTTAAAACATGGGTCAGTAGGATAGACTCTAGCCATTATCATCCTATAAATATTTTTCATATTGGAAGAAGAAATTTGTTCTTTTAACACCTGCCATTTATACAGCTTTTAGTGCGGAAGGTCGGAAATATGCTGGGAAATGAAGATGTGGATGAATTTTAGAGCATAAGTTATCCAGGCCTGCAGATATCGCCTAGAGACTGCCTAATCCAAAACCTATCTCGACTAACTGAAAATAAAAACATTTCCTTAAATTAAATGAAATAAACAATACATGACAAAAATAACTGGGTCCACCATACCCAAACCCCTTTGTCCTTAGCCAAATATGTATAACATCTTTCACTGGATTCAGTCTATTCCCACATAGAAGTTGGAAACAACAACTATATATTCTGGCTTCATATTGAGTAGGTACTGGAAAGATTTGGGCAATATATTGTAAACAGGGTAAAATAAATTGTTTTAGAACCTGTATTCTTTGAGTTTGGAAAATTTAAACTGCTTCCACCTAGCAATTTTCCCCTCGACCTTTTTACAAACTAAATCCCAGTTATCTACTGGCAAATTTTGTGGCCCAAAAAGAACACCCAAAATAGTTATAGGTTCGAAAGAGAAACAAATATTATTAACTAAAATAGGAAAATGAATAACACTCCCTATCAGAAGACCTTTGGATTTTGTATGATTAAGCTTAGCATTTGACAAAGAAGAGAAAAGAGAAAATTCTGTAAAAAATTCCGCTATCTGCTCCTGAGAATTAAAAAAAAGGCAAACATCATCAGCAAAAGCCTGTACCAATAATTGATAATTTGATAAAGGTTTATGTACCCCTTCCCAGTGGGGAGGGTTAGTTAAAGCACGTAACAAAGGCTCTAATGAAAAAACATATAGCAAGGGGCTCAAAGGGCACCCTTGATGCACCCCAGTATTTATTTCTATTACCTTTGTTATATGCTCCTTAACCACTGGATAGACTTTAGATGATTTATATAGAGCCTGAATCATCCTAACAAATGAAATCGATCCCAAGAAATTCCAGGACCCAAAATAAAATCCCTGGTTAACCCTTATCAAAAGCTTTCTCCAAATCAATTGATAAAACCAGCCTTCCTTCTAAAGATAAATATTCTATTACCCTCTAATGATTATTAAAGGCGACTGGCTATTCCTATCTGGAACTCCACAATACTGAAATGGAGAAATAACTTTACCAGCCAATAATCGTAACCTATTGTTCAACAATGAGGCAAAGATTTTATAATCAGTGTTTAAAATAGTAATGGGCCTCCAATTCCTAATGTGTCCTTTATCCCCTGATTTAAATATATGAATCAATAGTCCTTCTGTAAAAAAATCTGGGAACTGAACTTTAGAGACAAAAATTAAAAACTAGAAGTAAACAAGTCGTAATGTCTGTTAGAAAGATTTATAAAAAGAATTTGAAGGCCATCTAAACCTGGCGTTACATTATCTTTTAATTTTTAATAACTGTTTCAATTTCAAGGCAGGAGAAAGGAACTTCCAATTTATCCCTCTCCTGGGCTTCTAAAAGGTCAGGAGGCACTCTAAATAATGTACAATCTCAAAACAGAAGGTTCCAAATTGGTTTTAAAACTATCAAAATAATCTTTAATAATAGAATTAATACCCCTGCATCCTCCACCTTAATCTGATTGCACATGAGATATTCCAAAGCTGTAGAATCCTTTAGTTTTTTACATAATGCAAAGGGATCCCCAAAAACTGTTTTAGAAGAGTGATTAGTAAGGACTGCTTGCAAAGTTTGAGACCTATTATATTGATATAGTTTCATTTGATCTTTAATGTATTGAATTTGATCTGAAAAATCATACTTAGATGTATTGGCTAGGGTAATCAGGTATTGCAATTGAGACCTTAACTTTAAATATGAAAGAAAATCAATATTCCGTTTTCTTTTACCATATTTTTGAAACCAAGAACAACAATCTTGCTTCATTTCCAACCACCAAATACCTAAATCAGAATACAAAAATGCTATTGATAGCCTGGCCCTCAATATAAGGGAAATTGAGTTTATTACCACAGCTTCTTTCAAGATGGAGGTATTTAGTTTCCATCTTGAAGATGTCCTCCCAACAGAGGGGAAAGTGCCCACTTCAACCAACACTAAGAGGTGATCTGAGAATTCCACAGGGACTATATTAAAATTTCCTATTTCTGTATTTTTTGAAAGGAATAGATAATCGATCGTAGAACCAACTTTTCCCTTAATAAAAGTAAAATTAGAATCTAGTTTTACCGAGGAGTTACAATTAACCAAATCTCCTGTCTTGATAATTGATGCTAAACAGTTTGAGTCACAATAGATTTTTTTGTTTACCCCACCTTTGATAGAGAGAGTACAATTAAAATCGCCTCCCCAAAAAATAGTAAGTGAAGAAATCAAAAAGGGTTGAATTAGTTTCATGTACTCAGTTCGAAAAGCCTTTGTCTGGGGATTATAAATATTAATAAATCTACAAGCTCTAGAGTGCCATAGACCATCAATAATTAAAATTCTCCCCGGAATCAATTCAAATAGTTTGAGTAATACAAAATGAAAAGAATTAAACAAAATACCTATCCCATCTGCTCTGTCCCTTCCAAAGGACCAAAAAGAAGGCCCCCAAGGCCAGTCCCTTTTGAAGGAAAAAATTTGTTCTTGAGCAAACATCCAGGTTTCTTGGAGAAAACATATTCCCAAAGATTGGTCTCTAAGGAGCTGAAAAACAGCTCGTCTTTTAGCAAAGTTAAGCAGACTGTGTGTATTAAGAGAGCCCCAAATAAACCTGGCCATGAAAGTAAAAAAAAACAAAGGAAACACAACCTATTTTTTCCTCCTTTTCTTTTTTTTCTCCTTATAATCTTCTATAGGGGCACTCATACCACCTTGAAAGGATTTTTGGGAGTCCGAGTCTCCAACATCCATCTCTGAATCCCCCCAAGAGGTAAACAAAGCAGCACAAGAATTTGGAGATTCAAAGATTCATTTTAGAAACAACCCCAGCCTTCACATGTCTATTTGACCGACGTGAGGAAGGGAAGATAATCCTACACTGTCCCTAGTAGGTTGTTCTGGTTCTGTAGTGTCAGTGTAACAAACAGGATCTAGAAGATTTACCACTTCTGCTTCAAATTTGACAATACTAGCTGGAACTACAGAAGGGAAGGTGAAGTAGGAGGAGGAGGGGGGCAAGGGCCTGAACTGGGAAACCAAATCTAAGGATTCCTGCTGAAGAGAAGGAGCCATTTCCTTAGTCTCCACTTTTTTGGAAACTGCATCCTGGGCCTGCTGAATGATTAAGTCTGTACTACCACAGGAGGCCTTATTTTTAGCGGCCCAAGGGCAATCTTTAAAGGCATGGCCAAAATCCTCACATAAGTCACACTTCGTGTGGTTCGCACATTGCATAGTGATATGACCCACTTCCCCACAATTATCACATCTCGGCTGGTCACACACACTAGAAAGATAAGATTTAGCTCCACACTTATAGCATGCCCTGGGTTGCCCACTGTAAAAACATACCCCTCGATCTCTCCCCAACAAAAAGGCATTTGGAATATGCTCAATTCCGGAATCCGTTTGTCTAAGCTTCACCCTATATTTCCACCCACCGGTCCAAAACTGCTCAGAGTCCAAAATAGGGTCTGGATCACTTAGTATATCACATTTTTGGGAAAGCCAATAAGTAATATCTTCCACATGGACCCCCTCATTCCTAAACATCACTGTGACATTTTTGATTAAAGGCTTAGAAAGTGGAATTACCAAAAAGGGGGTCCACACAGGGGAAAATTTAACTTGCCCATAACGTTCCCAGAAAAGGTCTAAATTATAAGCTGAACGAAAACTAATGTCAAAATTATCTTCCCCAGAAATATTTATAAACGCAAAAACATCTCTTGGTAAAAATTTCAATGAATCCTTAATTAAATATCTCCCCACATAATGTCTATCGGGCCTGACATCCAGGCCACCTTTGTAGCGTATTCTCACTGCATTCCGCCGAGGTGCAGCTTCCCTTCTAGATTTTGAAAATAGTTCAGATAAGAGAGGTTTAGTTATAGGTGCCAAAGCTCCCACACTCTCTTTTTGCACTGAAGCCTGTGATCCTGAAGCCAAGTCCACCTTTGAAAAAGGTTGCAGATTAGGTACAGATGTTTGTACTGGCATAGCTGTAGCAGGAAAAGTAGAAGGGATACTCTGTAAATTAGTCTTTGGCAGCCACTCAGGAGTCTGAAGATTAAGTGAAGGATCCCAGGCTGAATCCGGGGTCCAAATCCCTGATGGGCCCTTCTCCCATCCAGCATCCTGTAATGCTTTCTGAGGAGACCAGGAAGCATCATGTATACTAGAAACCCCATTTCCTTGATGTATTTGGACAGATTCTGAATTAGTCACACATTTTTTAGACTGGGAAAACTCCTGTGCAACAGCTGTAGACCCTTGTAGTAAAGGTGCATTGTGTTTAGGGGTAACCAGCAGAGAAAAACTAAATTCAGTCACTCCTTGTTGATCATTAACCTTTGTTTGATATGATATAAGATGGGCCTCAATCTGTGCAGTGCCAGAAGGCGACTGCGGATGGAACACAAAACCCGATTCCTTTGACAAAGTTATAGCAGTTTGAAACTTTGAATCCGCCTGTTGCAGCACTGAAGCCACAGTAGGCTGTTTGAAAAGTTCAGAAAGAGCCGAAACCGGCTCACCGATAATGGCAGTCTCAAGAGATGTGCCCGGCTTTCGGCACTCGTTATTCTCAGCGATTAACCTGCCAGCCGGCACACTCATTTCAGTTTTCTAAGCCTTGGAAGAAACAGTAATGCACTCACCCGTCTTCTTTAAAGGGAGCTGACCGACGACTTCCTCATTCCTGCTGTCAATATTCACTGGCAGCTTGTCAGACTGCTCAGCTGAGATAGCGTGTGACATACAGCTTTGCAAAACAAGCGGCGCAATATATGAAATTTCCACCATGGTTTCTTTGCCTTCACTCCATAAATTAGAATTTCTTGCAGTTCTTAATAACTCTGTTGTAGACCTCTCTGGTACCAACAGCTCCGGTGCCAATAGAGCTTCATGAAAAACCTCGTCTCCGTCACCAATCGGCATTTTCAAAACGGCATCAGAAAAAACATCCTCTGCTAGTAGTGAGGCCTTCCCCACTACTAGACACGCATCCACCTCCTCAGACAACTCTCCCAGAGTGGGCTTCTCACACAGAGATGGCTGTCCACCCACACGCGAAACAGACAAATCCATAGCAGAAGAAGTAAGCTGAAAAGCAGGAGCTGGAACCTGGGGACAGAGAGCAGCATTTCCACCACCTCCACCAGGATCTGGAACAGCAGCCATCTTGGAGTCACCAGCAAATGGGTCCCCCCAGCTTACAGGAAGCAAGAGTAGGGGAATTTCCCCGGTGTCCTGGCCAGATTTCTTTCATTTCACTACAAATACCACCAACAGCTTAATCTGGTTCAAGGTCAGTTGGCATTCATCTGTATCCCCCTTCCCCGGGTCGTGCTTGAAAATAGGCAGGATTTGTCTAGTACACTTACCCAGTCAATAAAAAATAAATAAAAAAAAATATTTGTTATTAAGTTTTAAATTTGTATGTATTGTATTGTGAAATTATTTGTGCAAGTGATAAGTGTACTAGTATTTTATCTGTGATAGTAACTATTTCAAGTGAAACAGGATCACCTTGAAAACAGGTCCTTATGTTCCTAATGGTGTAAGCTTCTAACTTCCTGTATAAAAATAAAGATTTACGACTATTTTACTCCACTTTTTAACAGAGCAAGCCCTGGGTACTCATGGTCCTAAAGTGGGGGTTTTGGTCAATAGCTCAGTGGGCTCTGGCAATTCGGGTTCTGCCAATCACTTTCAGAGGGGAACAAGCAGATGGGCAGAGAAGATTAATTGGAACAACCTTGGACTTGCTTGAAGGTCTGGCCGCTTGTCCCCTTCAGTGTGGTCCCAGGCACGTGGCAGAGCTTTAAGTGCAAGGCCTACCAAGCCACAAAGAGCCCAGACCCAGGAGTGGCTCCACAGCCTGGCTTCCTCATATGGGTGTAGAGTGCACTAGCACTCAAACATGCGCCCGTGGCCCCCTGAAGCCTAATCTGCCCCACTTGGTAGGGGTTAGCAAGTTCCCTGCCTGACTCGGGATTGCAGCCATAGAGAGTCTCAGATTCCGCTTCTCCCTTGGACAAAGCAAATAGCTCCAGCAGGCAGCACGACATGTTCTCAGGATTTTCCACCTTTCACGTGGCTTTTGGCTACTGGATTTCAGTCTTTAATACAAATCTCCACCTTTTCACAGCTGGCTTTCAGCAGACCACAGGCTCCTGTAACACTGGACACCTGCAAACCTTTTCCTTCCAATGTCCTCCGCTTCAAACAGCAGTGCCCTTTTTCTCTGGCACTCACAGTTCCAAGTACCCCCATTTCACTGCCTCAGGGGTTTTCCTCACACTGGTGCAGGCTCACTGCACAATCCTGATACTCTTACACTGCCAGGTCCTCTTCACCCAAAAAGTCTCAGATCTGCAGATGCAGCTTCACAAACTATCTCTGCTAGAATAAAGTCCTTTTCAGACCCTCCAAACACTAGAACACTTTGCCAAACCAAGACCTGGAAAAGGATCTTCTCCCTTGACACACACACACACACACACACAGCCTGAGCCCTTCTTGACTCAAGAGGAGCCCCAGCAAAGATTGTCCAAACTGCCCAAACTCCTGGCAATGTCGTATTTCACCCAAAAATCCTGCCCTTTGATTGGTTGATTACGGTCATCAATCATAATTATTACTATTCATTAGCTCACTTCAATTATCAATTGGCAAAAGTCTTTTGGCATCTGAAATTGGTTCACACCTCTTCCCATAAGGCATCACAAACAGTTTTTGGGCACCTAGATAGCTGATTGGCTGTCCATTAGGGGTCAAAGTACCAAGATGGCAGCTACCATTCAGTCCAAAACACAATTTATACAGCTGCCCTATCTTTGCAGTGTTCCGGCAGTCAGTTAAAACAGTTTTCAAACACAGTTCCCCCTTGAGTCTGAAGCAGACTTTCCCCCTTGCCAAGTGACTGCTCAAATATATGTTCAGGCTGTGCCATTTGCCTGTCGCTAGCTCTGATAACCACTGCCCCCTTGGAGTAGCAATCAGGCTCATTAATATTCATGAAATCCTAAGGAATATTCACATGCCCCCCACCATATCAACAGTGCTTACAGGTACTGTTTTAAAACCATGAGGCCACTTTTCTGATGCCTCCTCCAGGTCTCTAGTCCCCGATTAGCAAAAGAAGGGGACAGAGAGCACCGGATCGGCATCTATTTGCCTGTAGACAAACTGCACCAGAGTGCAGAAACAGGTCGATGACTCCAGGGTCCAACTCCTCTGACCCCAGCTGAAGGAAATACTACAGAGGCTGAGTGGAGATGACAGGAGAACAACATCGGGGGTCATGGGGGAAAAACAGGTAAGCCCCCACAGGGGGTTACACAAGCAAGAATATTTGTCATCTAAGACCCAGTGGCCTAAATATTGGTCTTCTACCCAGACTGTCCATGAGGCACAAACTAGCTTAGTACGTTTGAAGCTCTACCAGCAATAACTAACTAACTAAGATTCTTGGCCATAGATTTGATTGGTTAATCATGGTTCTGTAGACCTCAGAGGCCCTGAAAGGCCTTTGCTGTGTAAACAGGTCTCTCTCACTGCAGCTGCTGCTACTTGGATGCCAGTCCTGAATCTGGCTGCAAGTGGCAGGGCAGTAACTACAGAATGCAGGCGCAAGCCTTGAATGCAACTTTTCTGCCTCTCTGGTCTTCACCCCATGGGGTCTTCTATTTTCAACCTTTGGTAGGGACTTTCTCCTCTTCTGCCCCATGTGGGGATTCCCATAAGGGAAGCTGGACAGGTGAGGTAATCAACTAGAGATGTGCGAAGTTGGAAAACTTTGCATTGTGGAATTCTTCCTGAATTTCCTCAACTTCACAAAGTATGAAGGGCAACTTGTGAAGTTGTTTCACCCAGTGAAGTGCCTACTTGACCCTCAAAGAACCAAACCTAGCAGCACTTTGCCAACACAGATGCTGGAGAAGTGTCAATACGCATAGTTTTTGCTGGGTAAAGTAGCACTTTGCTGGCAAAGAACTACATGCAGTCAGCTCCAGAAGTCTACTTTACCTGTTAAAAAAGGAAGAATCCTCCCCCCACCCTATTGGTTATATTCCTCCACCCTTCCTCCACCGTGCATGAATGTTTACAATGATATCCCCTCATCTGTCCCCTTTATAGGTCCCTTTTTCCCTGTGCCTTGCACACCCTGCAAAGTTCTTTTTATTACTGTAATGACTGTTTGACAGTCCCTTCCACCAACTTGCACCAAAATGATTGTATGGTAGGTTGAATTAGTGCCCGATAATTTTCGTGGCAGGCAGCATGTGGTACCTATTCGTGTCTGCTTGAATTAGCACTCCTGGCACACTATGAATTACAGCATACTAAACGGTCACAATACAATACAAGCACTCAATAGCCTTGCAATCAAGTGCTAACTGGTATCAGGTAGGGCACACCTTCTGGCAGACACACCTTAAGTGTGAATAGTGAGCTGTGCACACAGATAGCCAAGTGTGTTATCTGTTGGAGCTGATTTCTGCTGTCTCTGAGCTACAATGGCACTGCTTAATTGGATTCGTAGCTCACAAGTGAAAGAAAGTACCTGGTGGAAACAAACAATTTGACCATTGCGGATCTGAGTGAGACTTCTGGTGTTGACATTTCTGTTACTGTCTTGCTGGTTAAGGAGCTGGCTGCTTCCCCTCCACTGTGTAAGAAAGTCATCCTGCCTCTTATGCGAATTACAGTGCTATGACACGATATCAACTCCACAAGTATGCCACCAAGCATGGTGTGATGGCTGCTGTGCATTTCCACCTCTCCAGTACAGGTAATCGAGTGAGGCCGGGAGAAGCAGGCAGAAAGCCGGCACAGCCCTCGAGATCCAGTGAGCAGAGGGGCTCCGAGCCGCCAGCGGGCCGGCGGCGACCGCCTAGCCGACCGAGGGATCCAGGAGGCCAGGAGAAGCAGGCAGAAAGGTACGGGCAAAGCCGCAAACCAATCGGAAAGCGACCGCTGTCTCTGCCTTGCTTCCGATTGCTGCGCCTTTCCCATAGACTTTAGCTGGACTTTGCAACACTATTCTGGCCGGGATTTCTGTTATTTTTACTTCTTCTTAATTCCACCTAAAAAGAGCTGTTTTACTCTTGAAATGTGCCCGATTTAAGGGTTGTATTGTTGTTTTGTAAGATAATGATTACAGCCTTTTGAAATTCTGTGTAGGCTAGACGCTTAGGCGCCTAACCCCCCCCCATACCCTCCCAGTCTTTTGTTGTGTAGATCCTGATTTTTAGCACCTTATTGCAGATTGCTGCAATAAAGTACCTTCTTACTGCCTTCTCCTCTGTCCCTACCTTGTAGCCAGCACAGTCCTCGAGATCCAGTGAGCGGAGGGCTCGAGCCACCAGCGGGCACGGCGACCGCCCAGCTGACCGAGGGATCCAGGAGGCCGGAGACGCAGGCAGAAAGGTACGCAAAGATAAAATTTTTACCGCCTCCCCTCTCTCGTTGATTCTTTTTACACTTTCTCCGCCATTTCTCTAATCCACGCCCAGTTATTTCCCTTCCTCTATTAACCCTTACCTAACCTCCACAATGCTACTTTGCTTCCTTTGCTCCTGGCCTCTCATCTCCCCATTCCCATATGATAATCATGATATACCTTGCCATGGTGAATAAGGTAGTGAATATGGTCTGCCCACCTGCCATCCCAATGGACACCCATCTATTCCTTATTTATATCCAGCCATTTTGCACTGCAACCCTGGGTATCCCACATAAAGTCTCTCTAACCCTACAACATTCCTCAAGTACCTTCATTCATCCTGGCTTTATATTAACCCACTATGCCTGTCCATCAGATTATTATGTTGCGATAAACTTCTACCTATATAACAGGACCCTCACCCATTATACAGTGGTCCCCTAAGAAGAGGAGGAAATGCTCTGACCACTCCTATCCCTTTCACTTGGTGCCTCCTCAAACTAATCTTCTTCCTTCTGATCTGTATTGGTACTATTGAAATAAACCCTGGCCTCATTGAAAGTTTCTTATCCCCTGCTGATCTAACCTCCATAAATGGCCTAAGTTTCCTTCACTTCAATGCTTGCAGCCTTCTAAAAAAGTTCTCCTTAATACAGACCTGGGTTGCACATACTCTACCTGACTTCCTGGTTATCTCTGAAACTTGGCTCAGACCTACAACAAAAGACAGTGATATAAACCTTCCCAGTTATCAGCTCTTCAGATCAGATCGCCCTTCCAGGGGTGGTGGGGTGGCCATCTACATTAAGGACACCATCTCTGCATCCTGCCTCATCAATACATCCGAACCAAAGAAATTTGAATGTTTGTCAATTAAAATATCCCTTCCAAACTTGTCTTCATTTAAATTGATTGGCTGCTATAGGCCCCCCTCTGCAGGCCTCAAACTCCTATCCCACCTAGGATCAATACTCAATCTAGGCCCTGAAGATACCATCATCCTTGATGATTTGAATTTAAACTGGCTATCTAATGTATCTGCACCACTAGTAACCTTCTGTGACACCTATGGATTCACACAATTAATCAAAGATCCAACCAGGATTAACCTAAAAAATTCTATCAACAGCTCGCTCCTGGATATTATGTTGGTAAACAAGCCTCACTTATATTCACATGCAGGAGTACTACCCAGTGATGTAAGTGATCATTGTCCTATAGCTGGCATAAGATCTACATTCACACCATCCAATCCTGCAAAATTTGTCCTCAAAAGGTCAAAGAAGAAATTCAACATCTCAGGATATCTCCATGATTTGTGCAATACAACATATTGGCAAGACTTTTGCCTTACAACCTCAGTTGAAACAGCTCTCAGATCTTAAAGGACATCATCACTAATGCTCTCAATATTCATGCACCAATCACCAGTATCAGAACTAAAGTAAGATCTTGTCCTTGGTTCACTACTGACCTTAAATCATTTGTTAGCCAGAGACAAACTCTGGAAAAGGCAAGAAAAACAAAGGATACCAGAGACTGGCTTCAATTCAGAAAAGCAAGAAATTCATGTACAAAACAAATAAAAATTGCCAAGCTGCCTATTATAGAGCTGAATTAGATGCTTCCTACAATAACCCATCAGACTTTGGTACTATAAAGGAATTCTGGGCCAAACTCTACCCTGCATTAACCTCCAAACTGATACTAAATGACACAGAAATCACGGGCAAGCAAGAAATCCTAAATAGCTTCAATGACCACTTCACCACAGCTGGCCTAGCATTTGACTCCTCACCTGCAAGTTTCTTGAGATCATCTTTAAACCTTCAATCCACTGTGGGACAAAAGGCTACTTCAACATTCTCCTTCAATCCAATATCCTTGAAAGAAGTAGAAGATCTCCTATCTAATTTAGATACTTCTAAGAGTGCAGGTACAGACTCCCTGGATCCCTACTTTCTTAAAATAGCATCACACGCCTTATCTGCCCCCCTCACTCATCTCTTCAATCTTTCCCTAGCTACTAGATCCATTACCTCCACTTGGAAAACAGCTCAAGTAGTTCCACTACTTAAATCTGGTGATCCCATGGACCATAACAATTATAGGCCCATTTCCATCCTACCGGTACTATCCAAGATGCTTGAAAAATTAGTAAATTCACATTGAGGCCTATCTGGATAAAACAATCTCCTAAATCCAGCACAATTGGGATTTAGATCAAGGCATAGCACCATTTCTGCCCTAGCCAAAGTAACTAACGATTGGCAGATTGCCTTGGATAAGAAGAATAGTACCTGTGCTGTGTTCCTGGATTTGAGTAAAGCATTTGATACAGTGGATCATGAATCATTACTCACCTCCCTTAGCTCTCTAGGCCTGGATTCTCTCTCACTCAACTGGTTTAAGTGCTATCTATCTGATAGGTCACAATTGGTAAAAAATGAAAATTACCTATCCACCTCTAAACCACTGCTAAGAGGTGTACACAAGGCTCTATTCTTGGCCCCATCCTCTTTGCCATTTATATTAATAATATCGATGCCAACCTCTCTCAATCTAACATTCATCTGTTTGCTGATGATACTGTATTATATGTCAGCAATCCCTCATTATCTAAAGCCTGTGAGCTGTTACAGTCAGAATTCTCCATCCTACAACACAATCTATTGGAAAAAAAATTACTTCTAAATGCCAAAAAAACAAAAGCCATGTTCTTTGCCACAAAGAGTTGCTCTGCCATTACCCCATCACCCATCATCCTACAATTATCCACCTTACTTGGAGAGAAGCTGGAATTTGTGGACAAATTCAAATGTCTTGGAGGCTGGATTGATAATAAGCTTGACTACTCTGTCCATATTGAAGAGCTACTAAAAAAGTTGAGACAAAGGCTTGGCCTATTTAACAGAATAAAACACTACCTTACCAGAGACTCCAAACAAAGATTAATCCAGGCATCATTCCTATCCCTCATTGATTATGCTGACTTTCTCTATGGCCATTGCTCACTCTCCCTCTTAAATAAGCTGGACACCCTGTATCATAGATCCATCAGATTTATTACTGACCTTCCCTCCAGCACCCATCATTGCTCTCTTTACATGGCAGTAAATTGGACATCACTACAACACAGAAGAAATAGGAATGCTGCAGTCTGGATCTTCAAAGCTTTATCAGGCAAACTCCCCCTCCTATATCACAGACTGTTTTACCCGAATTACTTCTAGGCCATACACCTTAAGGATCAGTAAACTCAACATGTTAAAGGTTCCCAATGCCTGCACCCAGTTTGGGAGGGCTGCTATCAGCTACTCCCTAGCAGTTACTTGGAACTCACTCCAAAAATCTATGAATCTAAATACCCTCTTACCCTTATCATCCTTCAAAAGATTATTCTCCACCCTATTTCCAGAGTTCCATAAGCTTCCATAAAGCCTAATCTCCCATCCAACCTACATCCCCCCCTTCCGTATTCCATTCTGTTTAGTTCTCCTTCTATTATCCAGTCAGCTGCTATATTCTTATAAAAGCCATAAAGGCCCTATTATTTGTACACTATGCCTGCTATATCTATCCTCTCCTTTTTTTACAGGTTAAGTGATTTTTACTGTGCCTTGTATACATGTAAATTTTTGTATACTCTCATTTTATGTCATTGTACTATTGTTTATGTTATTTTCTTGTCCATGTAAAAATACTTGTACTCTTATTTGTATGACCACTCAGGTCCATCTTGTAAATGAGCTACGCTCAATGATGTTCGCCTGACTAAATAAAGATTTTGATTGATTGATTGATTGAATGAGAGTACTGTTAAGAAATTCAAGCTCGACTACCTTAATGCATTTAAAAAACACTCTGACCCCACTGTTATGTCACCTAACCTTCCAAAAAAACCCTGCGGATGCCCCATGTACCTGGAGTTAAATTTGGAAGAACAACTCAGAAAAATTATAATGTCATTGCATGCAGGGGTGCTGTTGTGAATACGGGTGTACTTCAAGCCTTTGCTGTGGGCATAGTTAAAGCAAACACCCCACAGGCACTTGCTGAAAATGGTGGACACCTTAATTTACCCAGCAAGTGGGACTAGTTTTTTTTAAACAGAATGAGCTTTAGCTGCAGGAAGGGGACAAAGGTAGCCCATAAAACCCCCGAGTGACTTTCCTCCATTATGAGCATCGTTCCTGCGGAGGAGTTCAACAGCCAGTGCCCAAGAATTGATCCCTCCTAAGTTGATTCTCAATATCAACAAGACAGGTAAATATGGTCCCTGTCTCAGAGTGGACAATGGCCGCAATGGGGTCAAAACAAGTCTCCCTGACTGGCCTGGGTGACAAATGACAGATATCGGTAGTACTAGTGTGTACATTGAATGGGGACATGCTGCCACCACAGCTGATTTATAAGGGCAGAAATGCGGCTAGTCACCCAAACCGCAAGTTCCCAAATGACTGGCATGTAACCCACAGTGAAAATCATTGGGCTAACAAAGAGACAACAAAACAATTTATAGATCATGTCCTCACCCCTATGTTACCAGCATGAAAGCAAACCTGACTTTACCAGATGAGCAAAAGACAATCATTATCCTTGATTTGTATTGGGCGCACACCACAGATGATGTGATAAAACATCTGGAGGAAGCAGGCTAATCCCGGTGTATGTCCCAGTGTCTTGTAAGGATGCACTTCAGCCTTTGGATTTGTCTGTTAACAAAATCTTTAAGGACTAACTGAAGGCACAATTCACTAACTGGTATGATGGTCTAGTATCAGACAAAATTGCTACTGGTGCAGAAGATCTTAACACAGTCTTGAGCTTACAAACACTGAAGGATCACCACGCTTGCTGGTGAGAAGACAGCTTCAAGAGTCTGCAGTCCCGTAAAGAGGATGTAATCTGGGTTTCAACAAGCCGGCATTTACGAGGCACACCAGAACTGCCTGAATTAGTAAGTACAACCTTTATTAAATGAACAAATTTACTGTTTTACTGTTCTACCTTTTTACTGTTTCACTAAGTACTGTTAGCACAGCGATTGTAACTGGTGTTCCTGTGTATTCCACAGGCAAACACCAACAGCCGTAGACAGCAGACTGAAAGTAGAACTGGCACCATGAAGGTTAAAAAAGCTAACTGGAATGAAATGAACACAGGAGGACTGAACAAAAAGATTTATTTATTTTTTCCCCTAATTAAATAAATGAAATAGAGCACTATATTTAACTATTCAATAAAATGTATTTGTGTTGCACACATACAAGTACTGTGTAGTCTGACTCATGTCAAGCACACTCTGTAGCCCACACTCTGAAGCCCTACCCATTCAGATTATATTTGCGTTCATTCAAGGGTGTGGACAGGCATACTCACTGTACACATTGTGTACAGTTTTGCTGAGTGCCTATCACAAACCATATGCCTTTCTGTTTAGAATGAAAATGTTATTTGTAATATCTGGGTTAGTTTAGGCCACTGAGTAGTGTCTCTGTTTAAACTTCTGTTGTTTAGGAGACAGATGCAGGTATAACCTCTTTAGAGATTAGAGGAATCGTCTGACAACAATCTGATTTGTTTGGAAGGGGTACCTTTTGGAGAGGATGTGCGCATTTTTTAATGGGGGGGGTGTAACTGTTGGAGACTGTGTGTACAAAATGGAAATTTCTGGCTACACCCCGCGTTCATTTTATTTTCGCTTAAAATGTCAATAGCAAAAATAGTGAAACTAAAATGAACTTGAATATAGCCTACTATACAGTACTTCCCACCATCTCTCCCCACCAGTCCCACAACACTTAAACCCCACACCCTTCCCAGCCCTCTTGCTAATAACCCCTTACTTTTCCCTGGCAAAGCCCCCAGATCCCATTACAAACAGTCAAAAAATGCTTGCAAAGAAGAAAACCATCCCCCAGTGGAGCCAGCATCTTCACTCTTCTGTATTTGCCAGCAGAATGAATGGTGATTGAGTGACCGATACCCTAGTGGTGGTACTGTACATAATCATCATTAACTGCACAGAATATAATTGGTGAATTTACCCCATGTACCTGCACAGAAACACAGAAACATATCTAAGCCTTCTCTCTTTGAGAGAGGCTTATGCTCCCTTTAGGGACCCCTTCCCACTTATTCCCCCAGAGTTTAGGGATTTATTGGTGCTCTGGGGGGCATAATTCCTGCTGGTCACCATGAGGTGCCAGCAGAGAGTAGGGTTTCAGGAATATAAAAAGGGAGGAATAGGAAGTTTAGGTTGGCTGGCAGGGATAGTGGAAGGAGAGGCAGGAGCTCGGTGGTCCAGGTTTGGGCCTGTTGAGGGGGGGACACCCCAAGAGAGTAGTCAGAGTCGGTGGGTGCAGCCACGTGGTGTCAGAAAGGAAATGGTGCTCCAAGAGAGGATGGCCAGATAGCCAATCAGTGTTGTTTGGGAGTTGGGATTTCCCGGGATGAGTTTGAAGTGAGCCCTGGTAGGAGGCAGAAGGTAGGGCTTTAAGAAGGAACCCAGTGATCCCGTGCAGGTGTTGGCCTGGGCTGCCAGGGCTGTGGGAGTCATGGCAGGGCTCCCACAGGGGAGGGGCCAGTGGCAGTGTTCCCCTTCTGCATCCAGTGCGGCAGGGCAGCCCAGGTGGTATGGGGGCACAGGAGAGCTTCCACCTGGTAAGGGGCCTGCTTGGAGTGGCAGGTCCTGGGGCATGATCAATCAAGGATCGGGTGGGCCACAGATCTTTGGACAGACCTTGGAGGGTTGCTCCTGGCCGGATGCTTATAGCAACCTCAGGAGCTGAATGGTGGAACACAGTTAAGGCTCAGGGACCATCCAGTTTGCCATCTTAGAGGGGCACTTCGGGAACAGGATGCCAAGAGTACCAGCAGAGAATCTGAGCTGCTCAGAGGGCCTCGGTTGTGGCAGGGCCCTAGATCCTTCATGTGGCAGGGCAAATTGAGGTGTGGCAGTGGGCAGTGGGCTGCGGCCTGGGTAGGCCGTGGGTCTGCTATGTCCGTGTCTAGGGCAGGCCCCCGGGGCCTCCATTTATGAGCAGACCATTAGGCCCATATTGTCTGCAGCTCCACACTAGGACAGTAATATGGAGGACTGCATAAAGGGAAGTGTTTACAGATGAATCAAGGCTCCCAGGGTCAATCAGGGACTGGTCAGATGTAGAAAATTCCTGGAATCCCTGAAGGATTTGGTGTTTGGATCCAGGGACCAGGTGGGAGAAGTTGCTCACTTCTCCGCATGGATTGAAGGCATGGCATGACCAGGGAAAAGGAAAAGTAAGCTGTTAGGATGGCTTACCAATGCCAGACAGATGTAGGACCTGTGCTTCTTTGAAGAGAAGAAGTTCCAGTTCGGGTAAAACACCTGAGTTCCAAGAGAGAAACTGTACAGCCTTGCAGTAACCGTCTATAAGATCTTTCTGCTTCTTTGGCAGTGCCAGCAATTGTCGCATATGTAAAAAGTTCTAGCCCCATGGGGCTGATACCCTTTTTAATGTAAGGAGGTGCCCCCTGTGGCCCTGCGATCATTTGGACACAGGCTTAAATAAAGTGCTTATTTGGGGAAGAAACAGCAAGTGGGGATTTTGTGTGGAACAATAGGAGTAAAAAAATATATAAATCCTCAGTTTTTAATCAATCCATGAGTTTTCTTTTCCAGGAGGCCACCTGTTCCAGAAGCTTGCACCTGCGGGGGATTCGGGGTCGAGGGGAACTGTGGCTGAAGTTCATCGTGGAGTGCCTGGTTCCAAAGAAGGGGGGCTCCTGGGGTGTTTTCTGTAATATTTGGAGTGGATACCTGGGGTTTCAGTGGTTAAGAAGCCATCGAGAGGTAAGATAAGGTTTTTTTCTTGCCTTTCATGCTGTGCAGCTTCGGAAGTTTATCTATGCTGTGGGCTCCCTCACATGGTTCATCAGCAATTTCAATCATCCACTAGACATTCAGTGAGGGGGTGGCTACAAGTGGGCTCATCTGGAATGTTCCCTGCACCCCAAAACCCACTGGACCCCAAGTTCCTGGATCTGAGGTGCTGGCAGGCCTCCCGCCTTGTGTAGGCCATGTGGTGCACAATAACATTTTTGTGATGGTGTGGGAGCTAGGCCTGGAGTAAAGGTAGGCCTCTGCTGTCCTGGTGTGGTGTGTGCTCATGACTGGCTGGTCACGTGATGCCTTTGGCACCTCTGATTGGTGGATGGCTGCAAGGAGAAGAAAACAGCCTGTGAGCAAGCGCCATTTTTCCAGCTGCATAGAGAAGGGTGAGAAGGTGTTGAGAGCAAGCTGTACAATTGTGAAATGGCAGCCAGTTGAAAAGAGAAAAACCTTAAGAGCATTCCTTTTATTGTCTGCGCACTGTGGGGAGAATTACAGAGTAGAGGAGATTGTGGGGTGAATTCATGGACTAGTGACAAAAAATGTTGGGCCGTGGTTCACCAGTTTTCCTCTTGGAACCTCCTTCAAGTTTCTCAGAGGGTTCCCTTTCCTTGTGGTCACTGGGCAGTGGGGAGTCTGGAGCCACTGGAAAATTTTCCCTGGGGGAGATCACCCTGGAAGAAACAGCTAAAGTCAGGAGCGTGTCTCCAGACCTGGTCATTGGTGCAGAAGAACAGGAGGGTGCTGTAAAAGAAGAAATGTCAGGAGGTGACGGGGAGTGCAGACATCTGCTCTTCTCCCCACCGCCAGCTACTGACTATCCCCATGGCAGAGGGAGGGGCAGGGGCTACAAAAAACAGTGGGAGACTCCTAGGGCCCAGGGGCTCCCCACCCTGATCCCTGCCCGGTGGTAGCCCCCCGGCCCTGTCAGTGATATCGAAGCTCTCAGCTGGAGCCAAGTCAAAAATTCTGCATCTTAGTGGGCTTGGCACTGTGCAATCTATGGCACCAGGAGGAACTAAGGAGAGTGCCAAGGCTCTAGAGGACTTGGAGGAAGTGGATGAGGAGAAGTCTATAGGCAAGAAATTCCAATTCTCGGACTACCAAGTATTCCATGCAATCCCCCAACCTTTCCACTGCCAGGTGGCCACCATGGATGACCACACCCCACATTTGCCAGTTCATGCCAGGACCCTCCAGACCCGGCTGAAGGGGTTGAACAGAAGTGACCCCTTAAACATCAAGTATAGAGGGGAAGTGTGGTTGCCATCAGGACACGCTCAGAGTACCAGCATCTGGGACCTTCCAGAGTGGAGTCAGGCCGAGAGGTGGGTCAGGGGAAGATTGCGAATTGAATATCCATTTCTGGATAATCCATACATGTCAGAGAGGTTTTGGGACATCATATAAGAGATGCAAGAGGAATGGATTTACAAGGAACAACTTGAGAGACTGAAACATTTGTCTGTTTGTCTGAGTCAGCTGAAGTGAATTATCTGTGCAGTTATGTAGACATTTGTCTGAGTTGGCTGAAGTGAATTGTTATCTGTGCAGTAATCTAGGTGTAGAAGGAGCTGTATATTAGAGGGAGTGGCTTAGCTAGAAGGAAGCCAGGTGTTTTGGATTTAAAAACTGCCCTAGATAGCTTCTGGCAGAGAACAGGCAGAGAACAGTAAGAGGAAGGAGGTGCTGTTAGAACTATACTTCTCTACTGGGACTAAAGATCTAGAACTCTACTACTGGGACCTTCAATTTAGGGTAAAAATAAACAAACAAAATAAAAGAGTTAGTGTGTTTGTCTGATTTGGCTGAAGTGAATTATCTATGCAGTAATCTAGGTGCAGAAGGAGCTGTAGATTGGGGGAGTGGTTTAGCTAGAAGGAAGCCAGGTGTTTTGGATTTAAAAACTGACCTAGATATCTTCTGGCAGAGAACAGTAAGAGAAAGGAGGTGCTGTTAGAACTATACTTCTCTACTGGGACTAAAGAACTAAAACTCTACTACTGGGACCTTCGATTTAGGGTAAAACAAACAAACAAAAAAAGGGTTAGTGTGTTTGTCTGATTTGGCTGAAGTGAATTATCTGTGCAGTTATCTAAGTGTAGAGGGAGCTGTAAATTAGGGGGAGTGGCTTAACTAGAAGGAAGCCAGGTGTTTTGGATTTAAAGAACTGGCCTAGATAGCTTCTGGCAGAGAATAGGCAGAGAACAGCAAGAGGAAGGATATGCTATTAGAACTATACTTCTTTACTGGGACTAAAGAACTAGAAATCTACTACTGGGACCTTCAATTTAGGGTAAAAACAAACAAAAAAAGAGTTAGTGTGTTTGCTTGAGTTGGCTGAAGTGAATTATTATCTGTGCAGTTATCTAGGCATTTGTCCGAGTTGGCTGAAGTGAATTGGTATCTATGCAGTTATCTAGATGTAGAAGGAGCTGTAAATTAGGGGGAGTGGCTTAGCTAGAAGGAAGCCAGGTGTTTTGGATTTAAAAACTGCCCTAGATAGCTTCTGGCAGAGAACATCAAGAGGAAGGAGGTGCTGTTAGAACTATACTTCTCTACTGGGACTAAATTGCCCTCCTTCCCTCCCCTCCACCCCCTCTACCCTTAGCCAGTTCTACTTTTATTGGCACAGGATTTGACTGACAACAGGAACTTCCTGTTTAGGAGCAGGAAGGGAGTGATCACAGAGCCACAAAAGACTCATCATCCTCGAAGGAAAAGAGTAGCTCTTCATCCCCCCCCAGCTGCTGAAGGTCTGACTCTGAACAAGTAAGGAGACTACTGAGAAACATTGGAACTTCCTGTCTTAGAACAAGAAGATCAGGAGCTTTAAGGGCACGGAGGCAGTAGGTAAGGAGGGAGAAAAATAAAAAAATAAATAACCAGAGGAAAGAGTAAGTATTCAAAACAACAGTTAAGGGGCCACAAATAAGACATGATGGGAGTGATGCAGTGCAGTGGCTCTGGAGCAGCAGTCTTGTGGAAGACATTCTGGAGGATGCAGTGTTGTCCCATCTGCAGTCACCTCTCTGGGCTGGGAGAGGAGGTTGCTCATTTCCAGGCTGAGTTGGCCAGGATTTGGGGGATCTCCTCTCCCACCCAGAGACCACCAGTGCCACCGCCATTGCCTCAGAGGTTGCCAAGAAAGAGGAGCCCTTGGACAACAGAGGGCTCAGGGAGGGTGAGGGTGGTGGAACAGTGGTACATTCCTCCAGTTGTACCTCTCCACAATTCATATGCCGTTCTGGCAGAGTATGGTTCCTCTATGGAGGCACCTGCAGTGGAGACCAAGGAGGATGCTGAGAACCTCCATGACGGAGACCCACAGGGGAGTGGCATGGGACCCCACAGGGGAGGGAAACAACTCCTGGTGGGAGACTCCATTGTTAGGAGGGTAGAACTTGGGGAGGAAGAGGAGAGGTAGCTGAGGTGCCTCAGGATCATGGGAGCAGCTGCACAGGGAGGGAGCTGGATGTCATTGTCAACCTAGGGACAAATGACCTGGCTGGGAGAGGGATCAGAGCAGTGCAGGAAGAGTTTGTGGAGTAGGGAAGGGGCCTTAAACAACTAGCACACACAGTAACCTTCTCAGAGGTGCTGCCTGTCTATTGCACGTGTGAGGCTAGGGTGCTCCACACCATGGGATTCAATCAGTGGTTGAAAAACTGGTGCAGAGCTCAGGGGTTTGGCTTCATTGGGGACTGGGGGTCCACCTGGAGTGATGCAGTCCTATACTGGTGCGATGGTCTGCATCTGTCCAGGAGGGGAACCAGGATCCTAGGTGATAGGTTTAAATGCTTCATTGGCAAGCATTTAAACTAGCCAAGGGGGGCGTCACTGGAAAGGAGCAGGGAAATCCTAGCCCCCCCCAAAAAATCAGGGTGGTTAGTGAGGTAAACACCAAGATAGAGACATCGATAGGGAGAAGGGTAGGGGTAAATGGAGAAAATGACAAAGGCAGTAAGGACAGGGATGGGGCAAAAAGGGGTAAGGCCATCAAGAAATGGAGGGTAATGAGTACCAATGCCTGTAGTCTGGGCAACAAGCTCCCTGAACTGGTGGCCTTGATGGAAGAGGGATGTCTGGATATTGTGGCAGTCACAGAAACATGGTACAGAGAACAATGACTGGGATGTTAACATACCAGGTTACACAACCTACAGGAGAGACAGGGAGGGTAGAAGAGGGGGAGGAGTAGCTCTCTATGTAGGGGAAGGGATAAAAGCAATGGAACAAAAGAGTAAACAGGGAGGAGAGGAGGCACTGTGGGTCACCTTAGAGACTGGAAATGGCACTACAATCTGCACAGGGGTTGTATACAGACCTCCACATCAGGGGGAGGGAATGGACAAGGATATTTATTTATTTATTTAAGAGTTTAACCAGGAAGGCATGCTGAGCGGAGACCACTCAATTCCAGATGCGTCCTGGGGAAGGGGAAGCAGGTATATGTACAAAAGCAGTAAACAGCACAGGAAAAACAGGAACATTAAAACAAATACTCAAGGCAGCTACAATACATTTGCTACAGGGCTGATATCCCAAAGGTCACACAGTGGCTGGGATACCAGAGTAATAAGCAGGTGAGTGAACGCTACAATGCTTAATAGAGACCAAAAAAGGTGCCTAGCATACTTATACATACAATAACTATATTGAGAGGCCCTGTTAGCCCTAAGGGAATGGCTGTATGGGCGCGGTAGGAAGAGAAGGAGCTAGGTGCATGTGCAGGTGGGGGAGAAGTGCGCCTTGAGGAGGTGGTTTAAATGCTGGCTGCTGTCTATGTGCCAAATTTCAGCTGGTAAGGTGTTCCACAGTTTGGGCATATGGAAGCTGAAAGCAGCTTGTCCTTTATGCGAGGACATGAGTGGGACGAGAAAGAGCCTGGAGTCTGAGTTCCTGAGTGTGTACGCAGTTGGGGGCTGGATAGAGAGGGCCGACTGGAGGTATGAGGGATGGGATTGTTCCCAGAATTTAGCTGTAACCCTGGCACAGTGGGCCTGTCTACGATCCTGTAGAGATGTCAGGTCGAGTGACTTATAGAGGGTGCAGTGGTGTGTCAAGGGTGGGCAGTCCTGGGCAAACAGGCAGAAGGAATGATAGAGGGGATCTAACCTGGTTAAGGCAAACTTAGCGGCTGTGCTGTAGACTACATCCCCGTAGTCAAATATTGGGAGGATCATTTTCTGTATGATTGCTTTACGGGCCGGTAAAGGTAGGCAGGCCCTGTTGCGATATACAGCAGCCAATTTGGGATGTAGGTTTTTGTGCATTGAGTCGATATATACAGAATAGTCAAGCTGCTGGTCAAGCCATACCCCAAGGTATCTGAAAGAGGTGCAATCCTCCAGGGAGATCCGTCAGTGGTGTGGAAAGTGGGGGTTAGGGAAGGTGGGAGAGTCTTTTCCGCGTTCTGAAAGTTAGTGAGATAGTTTTCTTTGGATTGAGGAAAAGCTGGTTTGTACGAAACCAAAGCTGAACAGCATTGAAATCCTCCTGGAGTCTTTCTGCGGCAACCGAGGTGGAGGGACCCGATGCAGACATTACCGTGTCATCGGCATACTTGTGGATGAGTGAGTGTGCGCTAGCTGAGGGCAGGTCATTTAAAAAAATGGAGAACAGTAAAGGGCCAAGGACCGAGCCTTGAGGGACCACGGAGGTGACAGGGAGAGGGCCGGAGGTGCAGGAGCCAATTTTTACCGCTTGTGACCTGCCTGCCAGATAGGATTGGAAACAGCTGGTGGCTGCTCCTGATAGACCAGCGCGTGAGAGTTTGAACAGCAAAAAGGAGTGGGAGGCGGTATCAGAGGCTTTGTCAAGGTCGACGAAAATGGCTGAGGTGGTGTGCCCTTGTTCCATACCAGTGAGGATGGCATATGTGAGCCTTAGAAGTGAGGTGATGGTGGAGTGTGACTTCCTAAATCTAGACTGGTATGGTGTGAAGAAAGAGGAGGAGACGAGAAAGGGGGCAATTTTAGAAGAGTACGAGGTGCTCCTGTAGTTTAGCTAGGATGGGGAGCAGGGATATAGGGCGGTAGTTTCCTGGCACGAGGGGTTCCCACCTTAGGGAGTGAGATGACAGTGGCTGGCTTCCAGTCAGATGGGATATCAGCAAGCTTGAAGGAGAGATTGAAGAGATCTGCCAGTGGTGCAGCGACAGCAGGGGCAGAGAGGTGAAACATTTTTGAGTTCATCCCTGAGGGCATTTACCTTTGGAAGGGTTAAGAGCCTGCAGGGCTTTAAGCACTTCGGTGGGAGTAACCGGGAGAAAGGTGAAACTGGAGGCCAAGGTGGTGAGCGGGAAGGTAGGGGGTGAGCTGGAGGGGTGGGGAGGAGGTTAGAGAGGAAACGCACAGCTGGTAAAAAGGTGTTGAAAACTGCGCCACTGCATCAGAATCAGTTATGATGGAGCCTTCAACATTTACGGCTGGGGGGTTGAGTGGGGGGGAGAAAAGTGAGTTGATTGTTTTCCAGAATTTAGCTGGGTGGTTTATATTTGTGTGGAAAGAGACCTTGAAGTAGTTTGCTTTGGCCTGACATAGTAACGTAGTGCAGGAATTATGGAGTGCTCGGTAGAGTTAGGGAGCCGCCAGGGTGCCAGTAGTCTTATATGGTTTCCAGGCCTGATCCCTGGCATGAAGCTGGTCTATGATATTTGCCGTGACCCAGGGCAAGTGGGCTCCCCATACTCTAGACCTTCTAAGTGGGGCGTAGTGGTCCCAGATGGCTAGAAATCTGGACTTGAACATTTCTAGGGCAGCATTGATGTTTGGAGCCCATTGGATGCAGGACCAATCAACGTATGATAGGTCATTTAAGAGTGCACCAAGGTCAAGTGATTTGAGTGATCTGGTGAGCAGCGTTCGGGGGGTGCTTTGGGCTGGAATATTTTTCTTTCCATGTAGATCATGTGGTGGTCACTTAAAGAGTCTGGGAGGAGACCGGCTACAAGTATTCTGTGGGGGTGGGAGGTGAGGGCCCAGTCTAACAGAGAGTGGTTCTGAGATATGTGATTTAATCGTGCAGGTTCAGAAATTTGTTGTGCCATGTTTAGGGCAGTTACCTAGCTAAATAGCCTAGAGTTAGCAGTGGAGAGCCAGTTGAAATTGAAGTCCCCTAGGATGTGTAGCTCGCCCCCTGCTGTGAGTGACTTTAGTGTACCCAGGTGGTCCAGTACGGCAGGCATAGGGGTGTCCCAGGCACAGTAAGACCCTGCTATATATACTGGAGTCATGTGTGGTAGTGCGATCTTGATTAGGAGGGAGTTGATGGATGGTGTGGGCAGGAAGAGATGGATAGGAGTGAACTGATGTTGAGAAGTGATGAACATGGCAATGCCTCCCCCTCTTTTTTTGCCCTGGCAGTCATGCCGAATGATGGTGTATCCCAGGATTGCAATTTCTGTGTCCAGGTTGTGGGGCTTGAGCCAGGTTTCGGTGATTATCAGAATATCAGGACATAGCATTAGAGCAGTTAGCTGCAGTTTGGTGAGCTTGTTGAGTATGCTACATATGTTCAGGTGGATTATCTTTAGGCCCCTTGGTAGTTTGAGTGATGGGGAGGGGTTTGGGCTCGGGGGTCCAGGGTTTAACTCAATGTCCCCTTCTAGCAGGAGCAACAGAGTTAACAGCTGCCTTGTTTTTAGCATGAACCATTGGGATTTGCGATGGGCATAAACTTTTTGGGAGGTTTGAGGAGCTGAGCAAGTTGTGGTTGATTTTAATGCTAACAACCCTGCATAGAAGGAGGGTGGCAGGATGGAAGCCCCCATAACCCAGTTGGTCAGGAGGTTTTGAGGCGGTTCCATGATGCAGAAGGTAGCATGGGGGGGAGGCTTCACTGACTGTAGTGTATTGGGCAGGCTGAGGTACTGGGTAGGAGGAGAGTGGGAGGGAGACATGAGGTGCAAGCAGGCCTAGTAAGAAGAGAGAAAGTGGCAGAATGTTTTTTAAGTTGCAGGGTTACAGTTTAAAAACTGAGTTTAGGGAGGCCTCTAGTGGCTCAGTTTTAGATTGCTGTGTGTTGTAGGTGATATGCATTAGGGAGGCCTCTAGTGGCTCAATCAGATAATCTGCTAATGAGAAAGTTGATTGATTGGCTAAGACCGACACGTGAGCCACACTATAAAGCACTGAGCTCACCTAGGGTGGTGGCGGGGATGGTGGGGCAGCCGGCGCACAGCGCCGGCGGGGACACTCAAATGCCGAGTTCAATTGCTGGGGAGTTGAAGCTGCAATGTGGCAAAAGTCATACCTGGGTGCTCTGACAATGATTCCAGGGGGTTGCTTGTCTTGGGGTAGGGCAGGACACATGGGCCCTCATGACCACCGAGCACACTGAGGAGGAAAAAAGAACAACCTTTTTATAATACCAGGTAGGTGGAAAAAACAGCTAACAATTCAGCAGTTTAAAACTGAGCCTCCTGATTTGATCTGGGGGCCTAGCAATTTAATTGACTCTGCTGTAATTCAAACTAAGATGGAGAGGGCCTAGTAATTTCAGTAGCTGATACAAATTACTTGACTGCTGTAATTCGAACTAAGATAGTGAGGACTTAGCAATTTCAGTAGCTTTAGGCATTTAAGCTACAATAGCATAACGTGTTCTGAGTGGCTAAAATTCGAATCTAGGAGGGTGGTTATACTGTTGCCCTACAATGAAATTACAGTGGCTAAAACAGTTTTAACTTGTAGACACACTTTAGGCAGTAGATTGTACCAAAATTAAAGCAACCAGCAAAAATAGTTTCAAACGATGAAGCTGGTTAAAAACACATTAAAGCTCCCATCCGAAGTGCATCAAACACTGAGGAATCTGGGCTAAAATAAACTATCTAAACTTCTATGCCGACTGTCTGTGGTGAGCCTTTGAAAAGGCGCCAGGTTTAAAAGTCCATTCTTTTTTTTACACTCAAATGCCAAGTTCAGTTGCTGGGGAGTTGAAGCTGCAACGTGGCAAAAGTCATACCTGGGCGCTCCGACGATGATTCTGGGGGGTTGCTTGTCTTGGGGAGGGCAGGACACATGGGCCCTCACGACCACCAAGTGCACTGGGCACTCCGACAGTAATTCCGGGGGCTTGCTTGTCTTGGGGGAGGGCAGGACACATGGGCCCTCACGACCACCGAGCACACTGGGTGCTCCGACAATGATTCCAGCGGCTTGCTTATCTTGTGGGAGGGCAGAAAACATAGGTCCTCATGGCCACCGAGTGCACTGGGTGCTCCAACGATGATTCCGGGGGCTTGCTTATCTTGTGGGAGGGCAGAACACATGGGTCCTCACGACCACCGAGCACACTGGGTGCTCCGATGATGATTCTGGGGGGTTGCTTGTCTTGGGGAAGGGCAGGACACATGGGCCCTCTCGACCACTGAGCGCACTGATAGAAGGCATCCTTAGGATGGCAGAGAAAGGGGAGATATTGCCGATGGGGGACCTGAATATGCTAGATGTTAACTGGAGCACCTTTGCTGTAGCCACATCCAAGAGCAGGGCCATTCTCGATTCCCTACGGGGGCATGCCTAACATAGCTAGTTTTGGAACCCACTTGGGAGGGAGCAATCTTAGACCTCATACTCTCAAATGGGGACAGTGAGAGGATCTCAGATCTAGAAGTGGGTAGCAATCTGGGAACAAGTGACCACCAAACAGTGTAGTTCATGATAAACTCAGCCATACAAAAGTGAGGGTACTGGACTTCAGGAGGGCTGACTTTGTCTAAATGGGAGAGTGCCTTAGAAAAGCACTAGCAAACAGGTGGAGTAGCGCAACAATGGGGAAACATAGGGCCGGCCCGCCGGTGCAGTGGTTGGATTTCCGCTAGCGACGCCGGCGACCGGGTTCGGGAGCGGACCCGAGTCGCCGGAGGGCTGGCCGGGGAGAAGGATCGGCGCCCGCAGGCAGCTCTCCTTCTCTGGGGGGAGGGTCCCGACAGTATCCAGAGTGACGAGGACTCCTAGCGGAGGCTGGGAGACCTCACACTACTGGACTGTGATGAGGGAGGGGTGAGGTAGGAGGGCGGACGCTGGCGCATTGCACGTCCCGCCTCCGAGGGAGGGAAGTATAGGGGATAAAATCCTGCCTAAGCGTCTAAATGACGCTCCGCCAGGATTGCCCTGATTGGCCACCAGCCGTTCCCCCAACCAGTCACAGTTCCGCGGCCGATAAGGGGGGCCGGTACCGCGGCCCCGCTCTATGGGGGGTAAGCCAGAGATGACCAGGAGGGAGTCGGCGATGTCCGGTGGTCGGGGCTCCAGGGTCCGTGACTGGAGCAGAAAGGTGGACGCAAGGTGGGCATAAAGAAGCAAAAATTAATAACAATGGGGAAACATCAAAACTGCCATTACAGAGGCAACAAGCCTTTGTGTGAAGCAAATAAACTAATCAAAATGAAAGAAAAGCCACTATGGTTCTCAAAAGAGGTGATGAGGAAGGTTAGGGAGAAAAAGATAGCATTTAGGAAGTATAAGGAAACAGAGAAACAGCAGAGCAGAGAACTGTACCAGTTAAAGCAGAAGGAAGCAGGGAAGGCAGTCAGAATAACAAAGACCCAAACTGAGGAAAAGACAGCCAACTCGGTTAAGAAGGGGGAGAAAACCTTTTATAGGTACATTAGGGAGCATAGAAAGACAAAGGGAGGGATGGTGAGGCTGACTAGAATGGATGGTGGGTGGGCAGAGAGGGACAGTGGAAAAGCAGGGATACTGAACGAATATTCTGTTCAGTATTCACAAAAGGGGGGGGAGGTACCTAATCCAATTAACAGAAGCACTCTGGATAGGGGGGTCGATCCCAGTCCTTTCGCAGAAGAAAGGGCTCTGAAAGAACTCCTAAAACTGAAAGTGGACAAAGCAATGGGGCCAGATGGGATTCACCCCAGAATTCTAAAAGAATTAAGGGGAGAACTAGTGACACCACTGACTACCCTTTTTAACAAATCATGGGAGAATAGTGTGGTACCTGAGGACTGGAGAAGGATGAATGTGATTCCCCTTCACAAAAGTGGGAGCAAGACAGAGGCAGGAAACTACAGACCTGTCAGTTTGACCTCTGTGGTAAGGAAAATGATGGAATCACTTCTGAAGGAAAGAATTATTGAGCACATAGAGTCCAGTGAGGCACAGGACCCAAGGCAGCATGGATTCACAGCAGGAAGGTCATGTCAGAGGAATCTAATCGATTTCTTTGACTGGGTGACCAAAGTAATAGACCAGGGAGGGGCTGTGGACATGGCCTACCTAGACTTTAGCAAGGCATTTGACACAGTCCCACACAAAAGATTAATAAACAAATTAGCCAGCCTGGGAGTGGATCCCAGGGTGGTAGCCTAGGTACAACATTGGCTAGACAACAGGACACAGAAGGTAATAGTAAACGGAGTCCACTCTGAAGAAAGGGGATTACTAGTGGGGTACCGCAGGGTTCGGTACTGGGTCCAGTCCTTTTTAATGTCTTTATAAGTGACATTGCAGAGGAACTAGAAGGAAAGGTATGCCTCTTTGCAGATGACACAAAGATCTGCAACAGGGTTGATATGCAACGGGCCGTGGAAAAGATGAGAAGGGACTTGGCAAGGTTGGTGGAATGGTCAGATGTATGGCAGCTTGGATTCAATGCAAAGAAGTGCAAAACAATGCACCTGGGAAACAAAACCCAGGCGAAGTGTACAGAATGGCGGGGGGGGGGAGGTAGTAACAACAACAACAAAAATGGAAAGGGGCCTGGGGATAATCACATCAGATGACCTTAGGTTTGGCAAGCAATGTGAGAAGGCAGTAGGGAGGGCTGGGGGGATACTGGGATGTATAGGGAGAGGCAACGGCAGCAGAAAATAGGAAGTTTTTGTCCCTCTGTACAGACAGTTGGTGAGACCCCATCTGGAGTACTGCGTCCAGTTCTGGAGACCCCATCTCTGCAATGATATAGACAAGATGAAGGCAGTCCAGAGGAGGGCAACTAAAATGGTGCAGGGTCTGCAGGAGAAGCCATATGAGGAGAGACCAAAGGAGCTTAATATGTACACCTTTGAGGAAAGGAGGGAGAGGGGTTACATGATAGAAACTTTTAAGTACCTCAGTGGAATCAACAAAGTCCAAGAGGGTAGCACCTTTCAGAAAAAGCGATGTGCAAGAACAAGGGGACACAATTTGAAGATAGAGGGGCAGACAGCTCAGGGGCAATTTGAGGAAGTATTTTTTCTCAGAGAGGGTGGTGGACGCATGGAACCGACTTCCTGAGGAGGTTGTGGGGTCTAAAACTGTGGGAGAATTCAAGAATGCATGGGACAGACATAAGGTAATTCTTGAGGGGGAGGAATGGAAGAAGTAAATAATTATAGGCCTATAGCCTTATTACCTCTTTTATCAAAAACTTTGGAGAAACTTATCTCTGTACAGGTTATGGATTTTTTGGACAAATATAGTTTGTTAACATCAAAACAATCTGGTTTCCGAAAAAACTATTCCACTACAACAGCCCTTTTGGAATTTTGTGATTTGTTAAATAAGTCCTTAGGAAATAATATGGAGACAGCGGTAATTTTTGTAGATCTTTCAAAGGCTTTTGACCTGGTGGACCACCCCTTATTGATCGAGAGATTGCAAGACATAGGTATCAGAGATGGTCCCTTAAATTGGTTAAAATCATATTTGGGTAACCAAACTCAGAGGGTGGAGGTACAGGGTTGCTTATCGGATAGCAGAGATATTAATAGAGGTGTTCCACTGGTGGTCGAGCATACAGAGATTTGGTTATATGCTGACGATACGGTAATCATTGCATCTGGTAAAACAGAAGATGTATTGCAATCAAATCTGCAAGCAGACTTCTCAAAGATTGAGGGGTGGTTCACCAGGTCAAAATTGATCATGAACACAAAGAAAACAAAATGTATGAAATTTTCATTAAATAAAAGTAGTGCTATTATTCATAAACTTTATATTCATACTGAAAAATTAACTAAATTTGAACAGGTTAAAGATTATAGTTATTTGGGAGTGATATTTGATGAGCACATGTCTTTTTCTTCTCATGTTACAGAGTTGGTAAAAAAGTGAATAAAAGGGTGGGGGCTTTAAGGAGAAGTACTGAATGTTTAACGACAATAGATAGGAAAAAGCTGGCTGATCAGTTAATTATTCCAGTGTTAAGATATGGTGAATTGATATATAGGAAAACTAATAAAACACTTTTGGCCAAGCTGGATAAAACTTATTTTCGAGTGACCAGATATGTTTTAAAGGGGAATTATCATACTCATCATTGTTTATTACTGAACAAAGTGAATTGACTACCTTTAGAAATAAATTATTTCTGTCATTGGGTAACCATAATTCATAAAATGACACATCTGTTTAAATCATCCAGTTTCATTGCTGCTGTTTCCAGTGAAACAAAATTCTAAAAGGTTATTAACTAGATCAGTTCATTTAAATAAGATTACTGTAGAAAAATCACAAAATAAATATGGTGATAGGACTTCAATTTCTCAAGCTGCCAGTTTATGGAATTCTCTTCCTGATGATGTAAGGGAAATTACAAACCATTCTACATTTGTTCACACCATTAAGAAATTAAACATCCATGTCTGTAAGTGTTGAATATTACTTTAATGTATTGTAGAAATTGATAAGATAGAGGCAGTCCAGAGGAGGGCAACTAAAATAGTGCAGGGTCTGCAAGAGAAGACGTATGAGGAGAGACTAAAGGAGCTTAATATGTATACCCTTGAGGAAAGAAGGGAGGGGGGAGGACATGATAGAAATTTTGAAGTACCTCAGTGGAATCAACAAAGTCCAAGAGGGTAGCATCTTTCAGAAAAAGAGAAGTGCAAGAACAAGGTGACACAATTTAAAGATGGGGGGGGTTCCGGGGCAATGTGAGGAAGCATTTTTTCACAGAGAGGGTAGTGGATGCATGGAACAGCCTTCCTGAGGAGGTTGTGGGGTCTAAAACTGTGGGAGAATTCAAGAATGCATGGGACAGACATAAGGCAGTTCTTGTGGGGGGTAGGAAGAAATAGGCTGTTGGTTAACTAAGATCTGCGGCCTATCCTGTAGGTAGGGAAATGGGCAGAATAGGTGGGCCAAGCGGTCCTTATCTGCCATCAAAGTCTATGTTTCTATGTACATATTGATAAAGGAAGTAATTTCCTTTTATATATTTTTTTGTATTTTGTTATGTAACCCCCCTACAAATGGGGGTTCCTAAAAGCTTTCCCGGAGCTTGTTTAAGTGCTCCATGCCTGTCTGGTGTTCGGCGTTTAAGCCGTTTAAATGTTGTAGCTAGTGAGCACTTTTGAAGCCTCCATATACTGTCCCTTTAAGGGCTGCCTGTTGCAGTCATAATCAGTTGAAATGGGGGGGGGTTGTGTGGTTGTATGCCAGAGTCCCGCCCGGGCTGCCGAGTAAGTGCTCCATTATGCCGTCGCTACTAGTGCGGAGGGATTTCCATGGAAAAGATGTAACTATTTACTGATAATTGCTTAGGGTGGTAATGATAATGTAGTTGTTCTAACCTGCTTCCTTTGCAGCAAAGACTGTTTTGATTATCTTCTCCAGATTGGTCCCGAACTGCAGATATGGACCAATCAGTACTTCGGGACTCTCGTGGAGCCGTCTGACCAATAGAGGGACTGCTTGTAACGTTGGAGAAGGCATTATGGGCTATGGTGCTTTTTCGGGCCACTGAGGGCCAGAGTAATTGACTGGCAGGTGACGCCAGCCAATGGGATCAGGTAGCTCCCAAACTGTAAGGAGTGCCCCATGCCGCTAGGGGCAGATTCGCTGTGGCTGTGAAGGAGAAGGGAGCTCTGAGCTTCTGGGTGTTTGAGTGTTCATGCGGAAAGCGCGTAAAAGGCCTGAGTTGGCCGTTTGTCCTGTCTAGTGCTTTGGATTAAATCCGCCGGCGTGCGGTCGGAGGAGGCTGTGTAGGGACACAGCTACCTACCAGGCTTTACCTGAAGGGGACTGGAGAATCTGATGAATCTCGCTTGGTCCATTTGGACGGTTGGAGTGGCTGCTACTGCCCGGAGTGGTCGTGAGTTCGTTCGGATCCTGAAAGCCACTGCCTGGTATGGTACCCCTCTGTGTTTTGCCATATAAATGTGTGAGGAGGCTGGTGAAGCTCCTGGTTCTGCCCTGCCAGTGGTAAAGGAAGGGTATCTGCTGGAATCGTGAGTATTGGAACAGGGTAGCTCCCCGTTAAGCTTACAAGCAGTGGTCAAGGTCCTTCTTGTTATACTACTGCCTGCATTAACTGAGCCTTCTGCTCATTCTGATCTACTCGGGACAGAAAATGTTTCATTTGTGTCAGGGCCCCCACCAGCTGCCACGAGGGACTAGCCATTAGGGCTTGGGTACCCAGGGACAGTAACTAATAGGTTTAGGCCTGTGCACAGAACCCTAGGTAGATAAGTATAATGATAAGCCAATCACCTTGATTTCTCCCTAGCCTTGTTATTCCCCCCCACCCTTAAATAAATCAGATTGTTTGTTTTGCAACTACACCCTGGCTGGATTGTGTTTTGCTGAAGATATACTGTACAGTGAAAGTGTAATAACGGTACCTTACTTTACAGGGGGTCCCCGGAGTGAACTGAGAGATCTGAGCCGGGGGGTAAGTGTGCTAGGGAGAAGTATTGTCGCTACCTCTTGGGAGCCACTAGTGGGACCAAAGGGGAGTCGCAGTAACCCAGAGGGCTGTGACCGAGTCAATCTTGACTGTCTTACCCCCGACCTCTGGGTGGAGGCACCCGCCAACGGATCTTGGCCCCTCACCCTGTCTCAGGCGAGGCAGACAGGGGTAGTAGCCCTAAGGGAGCGCTCCCTGGGGGTTACAGTTATTTGGTTTTATTTATTGATGTGTTTGTCTATGTATTATTATGGAACTTTGTATGAACTTAGATAGGGATTGCACAGGTCCGTCTTGTAAACTGGACTTTTTGTCCAAATGACATGTATTACCTGTATAAAAATAAGATTTTACCTACCTACCTTGTGGGGGGTAGGAAGAAATAGGCTGTTGATTAACTAGGATCTGCAGCTTATCCAGTAGGTAGGGAAATGGGCAGATTAGGTGGGTCAAGCAGTCCTTATCTGTTGTCAAAGTCTATGTTTCTATGTTGGAGGAGGAGGTGCCCACTCTCAGCAGCTCTTCCAGAAGGCACAGACAATGTGTCACACTGCACCATGATCCAGACATACCCTGTTTAAGAACTTTTCCTTGGTCCAGGACTTGACAGGGACACACACCAAGTACTACGTCATTGATTGACTCATTTGGGGATCTAACCACCAAGCCGGCCTCAGATTTCTATTTTCCACCAGGTGGGGGACCTGCTACTTAAGTAGTGCAAGTGGTAGACAAGAAGTACAGGAACTCAGACATTGACAAATATGAAACACAAAATTAAGATCCTCACTCTGAAGGATGTCTATCAAGACACATCTATCTGTATAGATACTAGTAGATTTGGTTAGAGATAGTGTAGTATTTCTAGGAAAATTACATTCTTGTACAAGTTAAATTTTGTGATGGAAACCCCTGATTTCAGGTGACAGACCCAGAAATTGTCATTATTTTGCTGGTTTAAGAATCTAAGTTCCAATATCAGTAGGAAGAAGTACAGGAACTCTCTTCCTGCTGCAAAAAAGGTAAAGGAACTGAGTTCTTGTGCGTTCCGGTTCACTTTCATCAATGCTTAAGGCCCCTGTAAAGAACTATTGGACTGTGCCAGGAGAGTTGCTCATCAGAACAGGTTACAGTGACTGTATAATTATTAAAAATAAAAAGCCTGATCATTGCTGTAACCCCTAGATGGCGCTATCCCAGGGGCTACTACCCCTGCCTGATTTGCCACTAACAGGTTGAGGGGCCTGGATCCGATGGCGGGTGCCTCCACCCAGAGGTCAGGGTTTGCAATAGTTAAACTAACTTGGTCACAGCCCTCTGGGACACTGCAACCCCCCTTTCTTCCCACTAGTGGCCCACACAATATATCAGAATTACCTTCACAGTATACACTTACCCCCAGGACTGGTTCAGGCACTGGGACCTCCTGTAAAATAAAATAAAGTGCAACAATCACAGTACACTACTTTAACATAGACAAATACCTCAGGCAGTATAACTTTGCTGAAACAAGCAGCTCTGATTTATTTAGGGGGATATAACAAGGACAGGGGGGAATCAGGTTAATTAGCTTATCACTTTACTCATCTATTTATGGCTCTGTGCATAGGCCTATCCCTACCAGTTACTGTCCCTGGGTACCCAAGCCCTAGTGGCTAGTCCAAACCGTGGCAGCTGGTAGGGGCCCTTTCACACAGAGAAAAGAAAATTAGTTAAACAGTCAGCAGTACAGTAATTCCATTTGGATTCAATGTGGCAATTCAACAGGGAGCGAATTCTGAATTAGTACTCACAACCTCCAAACAAGATAGGGTCCTTCAATGTCAGCAGGGCTACTCTTGAGCTCCACGAGACTCTCACACATTTATATGGCAAACTGCAACAGGTAAAAGTCCTTTAATGGCAGTAGGATTCACTCGAGCTACACAAGCCTCCTCACACATTTATATGGCAAAAAGAAAGTACTATACCAGGCAGGCTGCTTCTCTATCCCGATCGCAATTACTGCACAATACCCGGGAGAACACACAGCAGATTCAGTTCCTGACAGACCGAGTGCAATTTTCAGCAATTCCTCCAGTCTTCTACAGGGTGAGCCTGGTTTCTACTCTTTAGATATCCTTTGATTCTCTTCACAGGACGGATTCAGTCCTAACAAGCAGTTACACAAGCTGCAGACCGGAACTCTGGGCCTTACACACGTTTCCCGACTAAAACTGCACACCGAAAAAAGCACAGGGCTCCTTCCCTCTTCACTGCCAGAGCTCAACTGTAACTCCAGCAGACAAACTGGCACTTCCTTTGAGTTCCTCCCAGTTCTTGGCTGGATTGGTTGTCACTCACAATAGACTGCCCCTGTTGGTTCAAAAAGGCCAGTCTAAACTACATCTCCCAGAGTCACTGCCCATACAATCCTCTTGTGGCTGGCTCAGATTATGAGTCCAAGTTCTGATTCGTCCAAGGCACCATTTTAGAGCTACCTTAACCCACACTGATTGGTCCAGTTCAGCAGTTCAAAACTAGAATGGGGAACTAGGCAAACACAGTTCTGACTGCAAAGAAAGCAGGTTAGACAAACTGTAATTTCATTATTACTCTAAATGATTTCTGGCAAACAGTTACATCTTTCAGATAGGGTCCCTTTGCACTCCTAGTGACTGCAAAAATGGAGTGAATTGGCAGCAGCTCGAGTGGTACTCAAGCAGAGAAGCACACAGTCCCCCCATACAAACTAATTATGTCTGCAAGCAGACAGCTCTTAAAGAGACAGTACCAGAGGCTCTAAAAACACTCACTGATAAATGGCTTAAACGCCAAACACCATTCAGGCTTGGAGCATTCAAGCAAGCTCCTGGAAGTCTTTTGGGAACCCCCATTTGCAGGGAGGTTACACCCTTCCTGGCCTGGGAAAGCTTGATGTCCGCGTCAAGCAAGTACCCCCATAAGTTTCAACTGCAACCATATACATTTGCATTAGGCTCACACATGTAATCATCAGTCAATACATTATTTTACCAAGAACACATTTCTGAAACATTACAGTACGTCACTCTTTACACAGTATTACACACACATTGTACCATAACTCAAGTTATTACCTCTTGTACATGAAACCTGAAGAGAGGGGGCCCTTCCCTATCAGTTACCTTGGGGCTGGACGGGGCAAGGACACCATACTTAGAGGGCAACACAAGTAACTTGGAGTTAGCACTGATGCTCAGTTTGGGCAATGAGCTCGGGGACACATACACTCCTTTATGGACAACATTGAGAGGCAAGTCCACAGGCCTCCCAAGGAATCATAACTGAGGTGCACCACAGGCTTTACAGCTCGACCAGTCTTTCTAGGGGAACTGTTATAGTCTCTGCACTCTGAGCCTCATTTTCAGCATTGTCCTCACTTGTCAGGGGAGTCTCCATGGGGGTAGAGAGGCTAGAACTTGGGGCACTTTCAGCTCCAGGAGTTACAGTTTCTGAGTCCACAACATTTGGCCTGCATGGAGAGCTTTGGACACTGGCAGTGGACTGTCAGGGCACTCAAAAACTCTTCTTGTTCTGGTGTATCACCAGTCTGCCCTAATCCATCATTTTCCTCCCTGAAAGCTCAAACAGTTCAACCATGCACAATGATTCCATTTCATCTGATCTGATGCTTTGCACTTCACTTTCTGGGAGCATTGGCTCCAGGGATGAAGTTGGGGGCTTAGACAGTCCAGAAGGCCCAATTTCGCTCTCCAGTATTGACTAGGGATTGCCTCTAAACAATTGACTCAGTTCGTAAGAAGGATAGTACTAAAGTCACTTCACTTTCTTCTGATATGGACTGACAGTCATGCTCAACTGGGACTTGTGGAGGGAACACTTTAACTCTGCTTCTGTAGGTGCAGACTTTCTTGATCTTTTCTTAGCAGCAGCTCTAGTCACTGGTCCAGAGGGGCATCTTCTGGGGGCTCAGACTCAATCAAGATTTGTCCAATGGGCAGTAAATGATTTCTATGTATTGTTTTTACATCTTTGAATTATTCTCAGGCCTTACTTTGTACACTGGCAGATCATCTAGTTTGCCCACTACAATGTGAGGGAGATGGTGCCATCTGTCAGCAATCTTGTGTTTGCCATGCAGTCCCAGATTTCTTAGCAATACCCGATCTCCCTCCTGGAGTTCCTGTGCTTTCACCTTTTATCATACCTTTCTTTATTGGCCAGATTTCTTTTGGCAGCCATGGTTTGAGCCAGTTGGTACGCTATGAGTTAGTTGGGCCTTTAACTTTTGCACATACTGTAAATAGTTGTCAGCTTGAACCCCATCAGAGAGACCCCAAAACACACATCTACCGGTAGTCGAGCTTTCTTCCAAACATCAGGCGGTAGGGGAGAACCCAGTGGCATCACTTTTGGTGCAGTTATAAGCATGTACCAGGGTGCTAATTTGTTGGCTCCATCTAGGCTTGTCCTTTGGGTGCAGGGTGCCTAGTATATCTAGCAAAGTGCGGTTGAAACGTTCAGGCTGTGGGTCCCTCTGGGGTGGTAAGGAGTGGTTCTGGACTTTGCACTCCCCACAGAGAAAGCATCTCTTTGATCAGATGACTCTCAAAGTCTCTCCTTGATCAGAATGGATTCTTTGTGGAGCCCCATAGTGAACAAAAAGTTTTCTACAAGTACGCTGGCCACAGTGGATGCTTTCTGGTCTTTGGTGGGAAAGCTTGGGCATATCTCGTGAAATGGTCAGTGACCACCAGCACATTACTGATATTTCTTTGATCTGACTCCAAACTCAGAAAATCAATACAGACCAGCTCCATGGGTGCACTGGTGGTGATGTTAACAAGGGGCAGCCCTCTGGGGCAAAGCTTTCTCTGTAAGCAGCGACTACAAGTTCGAATGTGTTGCTCCACATCAGCCCCCATCTTAGGCCAATAGAATCTGGATCTCACCAAGTCAAGTGTTCTGTCTATACCGAGGTGCCCCATGTGGTTGTGCAAGGACATCAGTACTGAGTCTCGAAAGGCAGTGGACAGCACTAGTTGTTGTTTGTCTACTTGTCCCCCTCTGTCTACTGTTTCTCTGTATAACAGTTTATTGATCAGTTTCAACTTAGGACCTTCTTTGTATAACAGTGCAGTTCTCAAATCAGTGGAGCTTAATTTGGACACATCTTTCCTGCATAGAGGGCTTCTAAAGCTGCTTTGATCATGGGATCGCGGGATTGAGCCCGGCGAATACTGTCATTTTCCAGCTGAGGCAGTGCACCAATGTCTATTGCAGAAAAGTGGCACTAAGCAGCAGGTATGCAATTCTCAGAGGGTCCCAAGTAATCCACCATGCAGTCCACTGCATCCGGTGGACATTGTTCCTCCCTGTCAAACTTCGGCAGAGTGCCCGAATGTCAGGTTCTGCCAATCGGACCCAATCATTCTGGGGAACAGACCCGGAGAGAGCATCAGCATCTATGTGGTTCAGACCTGCTCGGTATTCAGAGCATAGTCATATGTAGATAATGCAGAAAGCCACCTATGGCCAGTGGCATCCAACTTAGCTGAGGTCTGCACATAGGTTAAAGGATTATTGTCAGTTTTTACTAGTATTTTAGCCCCATACAAGTACTCATGGAATTGGTCAACAATAGCCCACTTCAAAGCTAGGAACTCTAACTTATGTACAGGATAGTTCTTTTCGGATGGGGTCAGGCTTCTACTGGCAAAGGCCACTGGTCTCAGGCCATTCTCATGCTCTTGGTACAACACAGCCCCCAACCCTTGCAAGCTAGCATCAGTGTGCAGGATGTAAGGTTTTCTTGGATCGGCATAGGCCAGCACTGGAGCATGGGTAAGTTGATATATGATCTCATGAAAAGCAGTCTCACAATCAGGAGTCCAGCGGGCTCTAAATACTTCATCAGACGAAAAATACACTTTTTCAGTCTTGAGGGACGCTGACTTTTGGTATTTTTGTGGGTTGGGGATACCCTTGAGTAAGGTTAAGTAAAGGGGATCACTCTTGAATAGTCCTTGATGAAACACCGATAATAACCACAGAATCCCAGGAATCTTTGCAGTTCTTTTAGATTTTGGGCTGTGGCCAGGTGGTCAAGGCCTCAACTTACTTGGGTCGGTCTCTATTCCCTCGTGGATACTATGTGTCCCACATACTTTACTGATGTTTGAAAGAATTGACACTTATCAATGGACAGTTTAAGGCCAAAGTCCTCCAGTCGGTCCAATACCTTAAATAATCTGCTCTCATGTTCCTCCAGTGAGCTGCCAAACACAATAACATCATCTAGGTATACCAGGCACTCTAGTAAGTTCATGTCCCCCACTGCACGCTCCATCAATCGTTGAAAAGTGGCTGGGGCACCTGAAATCCCTTGAGGCATCCTCATGAATTCATAGAAGCCAAGCGGACAGATAAAGGCTGTCTTCTAACGGTTCTCTGGGGCCATTGGGATCTGATAGTACCCACTGCGGAGATCCAGCACAGAGAACCACTTGCTCCCGTTTAGGCAGTCCAAAGCATCCTGAATGCGGGGCATTGTGTACTGATCAGGGATAGTCCGCCGGTTTAAGGTGCGATAATCCACGCACATCCTTACTGTCCCATTCTTTTTCCTCACTACCACAATGGGGGAAGCATAAGGGCTTCTGGATTCTTGTATTACACCAGCAGCTAACATCTCTTGCAGATGCCGTCTCACATCATCTATATCAGCAGGTGCCAGGCGTCGAGACCTCTCACGAAATGGTCTTTCGTCATGCAGCCGGATACTGTGCTCAGCTTCTTGCATGCATCCTACGTCCCATTCCTTTAAAGAAAACACCTGGTCTCTCTGGGCAAGCTTCTCACTGATCCTCACTTTCCATTCAGCTGGCAACAGGGAGTCGCCGAAATCAAACAAGTCAGGCGTTACTCTGTCATTCTTCCTCAAACTCTTGCTGCTGGGTAGCACTGCAGTGTCTGCACAATGCACATTAGCCAGGATGCAACCTCTATTTACTCGAATGTCTCTTTCAGACACATTATGAACTTGGACCATTACCCTTCTGGCATAAGCATGGGCTCTAGCGGGCAAAATACTAGGCTTGACCAGCAGTCCCTCTGGCAATTTTCCATCGCCTGGTGCATCCAACATTAATATTTTATTCTTAACATCCTTTCTGAAATGGACCTCTCCTGAAGGTACACTGGGCATTTGGCGCCAGGATCAGAGACTCAGGATCCTTCTTCCATACAATTCTGACCGTTCCTCTGGTTCTATTTTTCAGCATCTCTCTGTGCCTCATAGGCCTTCTTAATTAAAGCCGGAACTCTTAAAGCTCTACTAGTCTTTGACCCCTGTTTTTCATAACACAACTGTGCCAGCCTTCTGAACATATGAGCATTTGTTCCAATCAACAAAGGGACACCATCGTACAGTCCAGTGAGGGGACACACTAAGGCTAGGGTCTCTACTTGTTCGGCCACTCCAGCCACGGAGGTGGGGAAAGACAGCCAAATTCGGATATACCCGGAATAGGGGTAGGCCTTCTCACTTAACCCCCATACATGCAGTCCTTCTAATGGTTATAAGGGTACGTCTGACAAATGCTTCTGATACCAATCCTGGAACATAATTGTCACTTGGGAGCCACTGTCTAATACAGCTCTTGTAGACACTCCATTCACCTTTACAGTGGTCTCCATGGAGGGACCCACTATTCTGGACCAGTCTGGAGAGGCGGTAGTGGGGGCCTGGGCAACTGACCTTACCACAAAAAGACGTGAGTTAGCATTTTTGGTGCACTCACTGGGATCATTTTGTGCACCTCTTAACCACTGATTTGTTCTCCGAAGCTCTCCTTGTAGCCTATATGCAACTTTGTCAGTGTCTTTTGGGGACTGGTATTCTCTTCATGTGCCCATCCTTCCCGCAATTATAGCAAAACATACTTTCTGGAGTTTGAGGTCACGAGGCGCCACACTGGGAACCAGGGCGGGGTACTTACTAACTGGAAACCTTGGTGCCATCTCTAATCTGCGCGTGATAAGCATTTGGAGACATCTCGTCAGTTTCTCCACTTCCATGGTCAAGGAATTGAGTTTGGAGCTGTTATCAGCAGGAGATACATGGGTGGGTACCCCACCCCATAGCAGATGCAGTCGGATATAGGTCGGGGCCCGTACTTGCAGGCGTGGCCTTCATAAAGGTACTGTTTTTGAATTCCAGGATCTCTCTCAACAGTTCGCCCCAATGTGGCATATCTTTTTCCTTGTCAGAGCACTCATTGACTGCCAACCTCTGCCCCTGAACTTCACTTGATGGGCCACCCTCAGTCACTCGGGTCGTAGCCGCAGCTATTGGTGCAGATCCCTCACGAGGTCGCCTTTTCTCAACTCCTCAAATTTCTCTCATTAACTCATCATAGGAGGGTGGGGATTCCAGTCAATTTGCCAGGCGTAACTGAAGCAACAACAGTTCTGAGAAGGGGCAGACTTAAGGATCCTGTCCAGCCTGGTTCGGGTCCAGTTCAATCGCTGGCAAACTACCCTTTCTGAGGCATTCTTGCAACAATTTTTCCAGCGAGATGCATACACAGACAACAACTCCCCTTGGTACTGTTGTGCATTTCTTACTCTCCACCATAGATCCTCATCAGAATCTGGGCTCCCATACACATTCTCCAAGGCCTCAAGATAGGCCTGTGCAGTCACTTCAGGGTTACTGGCCCGTTTAGCATGGATGGTAGCCAGGGCAGGACCTCGGAGGCTCTCACTAACCCTATTTCATTTTTTGGCTTCCGAGCATTGCCATTCTAGCATTTGGGGGGCAACATAGTCTATCCAGGTCTCCCAGTCATCCTCCCCTTGGGGGGTGGGGAGGGTGCCAGAGAAGATCCTCAACCTTCGGTAAGAGTCGTGACTAATGGCAGGTGCAGAAATAGGAGTCTGCATTGGTTCAGCCACCATTACGAGTACTGGAGCGGGAGAGGGTGTTGGGGGAGGAACACCCCCAGGTGGCAAGAATAGTTTCTTCAAGTCCTCCACAGTTTTCCCTTCCCCCAGCAACCATTTAGCAAATTTCTCCTCAAAAGTTTCAGACAGTGGTGGGGGCTCATTCCCCGGTCTTTACTGTACTTAGTTATCACTCTCCAGGCAGTGAGGGCTCCTCTGGGGTAATGGTCTGTGGCACTTTGGAGCTATCTATGGGATCCTTAAACTCTACTAGGGCTAGGAAGTGTGGGTGAGCAGATTAGCATTCCGACCCACCACCACAGGGTTTTGTAAACCTTCCACCTTGAAAGTACTCCCTGTACAGTGTCCGTATTGATACCCAGGGGATGTCCAGGATAAGATAGCATTTGGGGTCAATCTCCTCCCCAGTACACCACTCCACCAGCAGTGCACAGCACTTCTTGTCGGTACCCATTTTTTTTCTTAACAGTGGTTCGTAAATATGGCCACTAGAGGACACACAATCCCAGCGGAGCATCCAAGATGTAACCCCAGATGGCGCTATCCCAGGGCTACTACCCCTGCCTGATTTGCCACTAACAGGTTGAGGCCTGGATCTGATGGCGGTGCCTCCACCCAGAGGTCAGGGTTTGCAATAGTTAAACTAACTTGGTCACAGCCCTCCGGGACACTGCAACCCCCTTCTTCCACTAGTGGCCCACACAATATATCAGAATTACCTTCACAGTATACACTTACCCCCAGGACTGGTTCAGGCACTGGGACCTCCTGTAAAATAAAATACAGTGCAACAATCACAGTACAATACTTTAACATAGACAAATACCTCAGGCAGTATAACTTTGCTGAAACAAGCAGCTCTGATTTATTTAGGGGATATAACAAGGACAGGGGGAATCAGGTTAATTAGCTTATCACTTACTCATCTATCAATGGCTCTGTGCACAGGCTCATCCCTACCAGTTACTGTCCCTGGGCACCCAAGCCCTAGTGGCTAGTCCAAACCGTGGCAGCTGGTAGGGCTTTTCACACAGAGAAAAGAAAATTAGTTAAACAGTCAGCAGTACAGTAATTCCATTTGGATTCAATGTGGCAATTCAACAGGGAGCAACCCTGAATTAGTACTCACGACCTCCAAACAAGATAGGGTCCTTCAATGTCAGCAGGGCTACTCTTGAGCTCCACGAGACTCCTCACACATTCATATGGCAAACTGCAACAGGCAAAAGTCCTTTAATGGCAGCAGGATTCACTCGAGCTACACAAGCCTCCTCACACATTTATATGGTAAAAAGAAAGTACTATACCAGGCAGACTGCTTCTCTATCCCGATCGCAATTACTGCACAATACCCGGGAGAACACACAGCAGATTCAGTTCCTGACAGACCGAGTGCAATTCAGCAATTTCTCCAGTGTTCTACAGGGTGAGCCTGGTTTCTACTCTTCAGATATCCTTTGATTCTCTTCACAGGACGGATTCAGTCCTAACAAGCAGTTACACAAGCTGCAGACCGGAACTCTGGGCCTTACACATGTTTCCGACTAAAACTGCACAATCAAAAGCACAGGGCTCCTTCCTCTTCACTGCCAGAGCTCAACTGAAACTCCAGCAGACAAAACTGGCACTTCCTTTGAGTTCCTCCCAGTTCTTGGCTGGATTGGCTGTCACTCACAATAGACTGCCCCTGTTGGTCCAAAAAGGCGCCGAAGTCTAAACTACATCTCCCAGAGTCACTGCCCATACAATCCTCTTGTGGCTGGCTCAGATTATGAGTCCAAGTTCTGATTCGTCCAAGGCACCATTTTAGAGCTACCTTAACCCACACAGGTTGGTCCAGTTCAGCAGTTCAAAACTAGAATGGGGAACTAGGCAAACACAGTTCTGACTGCAAAGAAAGCAGGTTAGACAAATTGTCATTTCATTATTACTCTAAATGATTTCTGGCAAACAGTTACATCTTTCAGATAGGTTCCTTTGCACCCTAGTGACTGCAAAAATGGAGTGAATTGGCAGCAGCTCGAGTGGTACTCAAGCAGAGAAGCACACAGTCCCCCCATACAAACTAATTATGTCTGCAAGCAGACAGCTCTTAAAGAGACAGTACCAGAGGCTCTAAAAACACTCACTGATAAATGGCTTAAACGCCAAACACCATTCAGGCTTGGAGCATTCAAGCAAGCTCCTGGAAGTCTTTTGGGAACCCCCATTTGCAGGGGGGTTACATTGCTAACTGCTACCTTAGAGTTTCATTATCAATGAATAATAGCTTCAATTGCATTTAAACTGTTGTGGTGGGTGTGACTGTGAGAGTGCATGGTTGAGATCCTGGTGTGTGAATGTTCTTATTTTCTTATTGTACATAAAGCAACTTGTTCTAATAGTGGGAGGCACAATCAGAGATAAGTGTTTTGGTATTTCAAACTGTATCTCAGTGCTGTTTAACTGTTTGATAATTATTAACATTAGATAAGCAACAAATTGTTTTCTTGTCAGTATCAGTAGTACTAGTTTTTGAATATTAAAATGTGTTGAGTCTCTTGGCACAGGTACGCTTTACTTCATGGGTTTTAAATAGGTTAGAGTGGGTAGCTTGGAGAAGGTACCCCCTTTGTGCCAAGGTATTGAGGTGGTTCTCTTTCTGGCAGGCTGGGAAGATGCACATACCCAGTTTGCTGGGAGGAGGTCATTTTGGTCCCTCTGCCATCATTCCCAGGAGAGAATGATTTCCTGGGTGGGGAGAGTGTAAGCCTCCTCTCTTTGAGAGAGGCTTATGCTCCCTTTAGGGACCCCATCCCACTTATTCCCCCTCAGAGTTTAGGAATCTATTGGTGCTCTGGGGGGTGGAATTCCTGCTGGACACCATGAGGTGGCAGCAGAGAGCAGGGTTTCAGGGATATAATAAGGGAGGAACAGTAAGTTTAGGAGAGCTGGCTGGGATAGTATAAGGAGAGGCAGGCAGGGTAGGAGCTCGGTGGTCCAGGTTTGGGTCTGTTAAGAGAGTAGTCAGAGTCGGTGGGTACAGTGACGTGGCATCGGAAAGGACATAAACTGGACATGCTTTATCACAGAGCTATCAGATTTATAACAAGCCTTCCTCTTTCTACCCACCACTGCTTGCTGTATGCTGCCATAGCGTAGTCCTCCCTTATGTTTAGAAGAAATAGAAATGCGGCTTTTTGGACTCTTAGAGCTGTCACAAAAAAGCTTCCCCAATATGTCTTTGACTGTCTCCCGCTAAGCACATCAGGAACTTATGCCTTAAGAAGTGCTTCATTTTTCACACTTTGTATTCCCAAGGTCTCTTCACACTTTGGTAGAGCAGCATTTAGCTTTGTACTGCCCACCTTATGGAATAAATTGCAAAAATCTCTGAAATTGAGCGTACCCATCAGCTTGGATTCCTTCAAGACCTTATTTGCCCTAACTGTGAGGGAACACTGTAACTGTTTGCCTCGCTCCATAACCTATCCTGAGTCCTAGGCACCCAGCTCTCAGCTGCCTTCAGTGCAGACTAGAGTACTGCTGGCCCTATGGATCCATCTCAAGCTGTGAGCAAACCCTTTAATTTCTCTCTGCCCAATTAGGTTACAACTGCACGCTAGCTACCTGTTTTCCGGCTTAGGTTCCCTACCTCCCTCCCTTATGCTCTCTCGTACCCACCATGCCCTCCCAGCTCCCCTCCCTCATTATTCCCTTCTGTTTTATTCTGCCATTGCATTGAGCACCTACCTTGTATTATTTGTGTCATATGATATACTGTCACTGTTGTATATAAATCTATTGTGTACTGGTATTAACCAGGCCCATCCTGTAAATGAGTTCTGTATTTATTTGTTGCCTTAATGATATATTGTCACTGTTGTATGTAACTCTATTTTGACCGGCCTTAACCAGGTCCATCTTGTAAATGAGCTTTGCTCAACGATGTTCGCCTGGATAAATAAAGATTTTGATTGATTGATTAATTGATTAATGGGTGCTCCAAGGGAGGATGGTGATTGCCAGTGTCGTTTGGGAGTTGGAGTTTCCCGGGGTGAGTTTGAAGTGAGGCCTGGTAGAAGGGAGAAGATAGGGCCTAAAGGAGGAACCCCAGTGATCCCATGCAGGTGTCAGCCTGGGCTGCCAGGGCTGTGGGAGTCGTGGCAGGGCCCACACAGGGGAGAGAGCCAGTGGCAGTGGTCCCCTACTGCACCCGGTGTGGCTGGGAGGCTCAGGTGGTTTAGGAGGCACAGGAGATCTTCCACCTGATAAGGGGCCTGCTTGGAGGGGCAGCTCCTGTGGTGCTGATCAATCAAGGGTTGGGTGGGCCGCAGGTCTTTGAACAGGCCTTGGAGGGTTGCTCCTGGCCGGATGCTTGCAGCAAGCTCAGGAGTTGGATGGTGGGGATGCAGTTAAGGCTCGGGGACCATCCAGTTTGCCATCTTAGAGAGGCACTTCAGGAACAGGACGCCAAGGGTCCCAGCAGAGGACTTGAGCTGCTCAGAGGGTCTGGGTTGTGGCAGGGCCCTGAATTCTTTGAGTGGCAGGGCAGCTCAAGGTGTGGCAGTGGGCAGTGGGCTGAGGCCTGAGTATGCTGTGGGTCTGCCATGCCCTTGTCTGGGGCAGGCCCCCGGGGCCTCCATTTATGAGCAGGCCTTTAGTCCTATATTGACTGCAGCTCCACGGTAGGAAAGAGATATGGAAGGCTGCACAAAGGGAAGTGTTTACAGATGAAACATGACTCACAGGGTCAATCAGGGACTGGTCAGAGGGAGAAAATTCCTGGAATCCCTGAAGGATTCAGTGTTTGAGTCAAGGGACCCAGTGGGAGAAGCTGCTCGCTTCTCCGCATGGGCTGAAGGCATGGCCTAACCAGGGAAAAGGAAAAGTAAGAGCAAAAGTTAGGGTGGCTTACCAGCGCCAGAGAGATGTGGGAGCTGTGCTTCTTTGAAAAGAAGTTCCAGTCTGGTTAAAACACCTGAGCTCCAAGGGAAAAAACATACAGCTTTGCAGTAACTGTCTATAAAGATCTTTCTGCTTCTTTGGAGGTGCCAGTAATAGTAGCATATGTAAAAAGTTCTAGCCTCATGGAGCTGATATGCATTTTAATGTAAGGAGGTTCCCCCTGTGGCCCTGTGATAATTTGGGCACAGGCGTAAATAAAGTGCTTATTTTGGGAAGAAACATCGAGTGGTGATTTTGTGTGGAACAACAGGGTTAAAAAAATATATAAATCCTCAGTTTTTAATCAGTCCGCAAGTTTGCATTTCCAGGAGGCCACCTGTTCCAGAAGCTTGCACCTGCTAGGGGTTCTGGGCCGAGGGGAGCCGTGGCTGCGGTTCTTCGTGGAGTGCCTGGTTTCAAAGAAGGGAGGTTCCTGGGGTGTTTCCTGCAATATTTGGAGTGGAGACCTGTGGTTTCAGAAGTTGAGAAGCCATCGAGAGGTAAGATAAACTATTTTTCTTGCCTTTCATGCTGTGCAGTTTCGGAAGTGGGTCTATGCTGTGGACCCCTTCCCCCAGTTCATCAGCGATTTCTTTTTTTTTTTCTTTTTTTTATAATTTATTTTTATTTTTTATTTTAGAGAGAAAAGGAAAAAAAAAACAAAGCGCTTACACTAGTCACTTCTCGAATAAATCTTAATAACAGTTACTTAAAACATAAATAATTTTTGTGGGTGTCGTAAAGAAAAAAAGATGCATTTAAGCTCCTTGCTCCAAGCTTTCAAACATCCCTTCCATAGAAACTTTAAAGTTCATCCTGGCAAATAATTCAATAAAAGAGTAAACCCAGAGAGATATCAAAACATCCTTTCATTTAATTAAGTAGCCATTGGAATATACTGAGTGTTACCAGCTAAGTCCTCTTCATTCTGGTCCTATTGGTCAGATCCCAAGTCTGTGGGCAAAGCCACATTTTTCTCAAAGAAAGCCCAATCTGCGTCAACATCGAACTAGCATTTGACAATGCTGAATGTTTACTTGCTTGCATTGGCATTGGTAGTGCAGGAGTTAGAGAGATGCATAACAGGAATGGCAGTGAGGTATGAAACTGACACCAACCCCACTCCAGCCTGCGGAGATTGACGGGCATTGAGGTGTGCCTTTGGGTCATTGTCCATAACGCTCATGCCATTTCACCTCACCCTACCCTGCAGACTCCGACAAGTGTTGCGTTGTGCCATGGGGTCATCGGGCCTTACACTCACCTCACCTCATTCCATAAGGAAAAACATTGAGATGGGTGCAGTATAGGAGAATGGGGTGAACTTTGGGTCCGAAAAGTCCAAAGCACACCTTGGTGCCTGTCACTGGCTGCAGGGTGGGGGTGGGGGTGCAATGGCGTGAGCATTACAACCGACAATCCAAAGTCACACCCCTGATGGCTGTCAGTCTGTACAGGGTGGGACATTACGGTTAGAAACCCTAACGCCCCTGGCGTTTGTTGGTATTTGCACTTCAAAGTTTCCAAATGGCCTTTTTGTTACACTGCCTCATGAAAGCATTTGGTATCTCCACTCATGAACAGAGGCACTGTGATTTTGTTAATCTGTCCCGAATGTTGATTTTCCACAGTGACCACGCCATTCTGCGCCAGATGTGCGCAAGCACATTTTGGGCAGGATGTGAAAAATGACATCTGTACCATTCATACGAAGGTGTGAAGAAATGGCAATTTTGAAAATCTGGAGTGAAAATATAAAAAATTCTCGAAGTTACGAGTGTGCATGAAAACTGCGCAATGCACACTCGTAACACAGTTATTTTGTGGAATTTTTTCACCACATTTTCAACATAGGAATTTTGAGACCTCTGCTCATGAAAAGTGGCACTGTGATTTTCTTAATCTGTCCTGAACGTTGATTTCCTACAGTGATCACGCCATTGTGCTCCAGATGTGCAAAAACACATTTTGGGCAGGTTGTAAAGAATGACAGCTGTACTGCTCATAAGGAGGTGTAAAAAAATGGCAATGTTGAAAATGTGGAGTGAAAATATTAAAAATTGTCGAACTTATGAGGGTGCGCGGAAACTGCGCAATGCACACATGTAACAGTCATTTTTTGGAATTTTATCACCAGATTTGCAACATAAGCTTTTTGGGGGCCCACCTCATGAACAGTGGTACTGTCATTTCATTACTCAGTTCCAAAAGGTAATTCCGCACAGTGACTGCAAAATCACCTTTCAGGACAGAATAATGAAATGACAGTGACTGAGTTCATGAGGTTAGGTCCCAAGAACCCCATGTTGAAAATTTGGAACCAAAAGTCAAAAAAATGGCCTAGATACCCACCTAAGTTGAACCCCCCCCCCACCATTGATGCCATTATACAGCTTACCGTGATTTTCTTGAGTTCGTGGTCTGCTTTTGAAGAGTTCAGACATGTCCCGCTCCACCGGAGATCATCATGCCAGGCTCTGGAAGTAAGTATGGGGTGAGGGGGGTGCAGGGAGGTGGGGTGCGCAGAGGGTGGGGGCACTCCAGATGCAACGGTGGACCGTTTTCTTTTTTTTAGGAACGGACATTGCTGGAAGGTGTTTTTATTTACAGGTGAAATAAACCAACTGTTGGGCACACTGGGGTGGGCTCCCAATGTGTGCCATGACTTTGGGGGGGGGTTCTGTTGGCCACACTGGAGTGGGCTTCCAGTGTGGCACACAATGGGGGTGGGGTTGGTCAGGGGCAGGAACATGCAGACGTGGTCAGCTTCGGGGTGATAGTGGAGAATACCAAACCACGACACACACTGAGATGGGCTCCCAGTGTGCCACACAATCTTCAGGTGAAGTTCTAAACGTGCTGATAGGGGGATTGGGCACCCTCGTAGTTGGCTTTGTAAGGATTGTGAGAGGCAGACAGAGGAAGCCGCCATCATGTTTATTGAACTGTTTCAGCAGGCAAGGCATGCCCTGCAATGACTGGGTGCTCCCTCATTGCGGCAGTGAAATTCTTTCACGTTGGTGGCACGCTTCTCAACAGCTGTTATAGACAGCATGTTCATTCATTGGTGCCACACAGACCAGCCGAAGAAAGCAGTGGCACCATTGGCCACAACACTGCCGCACCTCCACAACCTGCTACTGCAGCAAGCTGCCACAAAATGTTGCTTGTACTGTGCGTGCAAGACAACATAAAAAGTAATAGTCTTTCCCTTGAAAATTGACTTGTTTGGCTGGAGACTGGAGTACTGCATTTACCCCTCCCTGTATAAATTCCGATTTAATGGTTAGAAATCTTTTTCTCCAACGCTGCATGGTTAAACAAAAGTCAGGATAAAGATGTAGTTTGTTTCCATTGTACATAAAGCCTTTCTTAATTCTAGCTGCTTGCAGTATCTTATTCCTTTGTGAAACAAAAGTGAAAGTACATATCACATACCATGTAACAGGTTGTGAGTCCAATCCTGAAGAATCTTTTCTAGTTTGTGGTCGAAAAACTGACTCCAATGTTATGGGTTGTTAACGGAGAGAAAATTAAAGATATCATCTTTTCCACTTCCTGTTTTAAATCTGCATTCGGGACTTGAGCTGGTAAGCCGATCAGCCTCAGGTTTTTCAATAGTAAAGAGTTCTCCTTTTTTTCTAATTTGGCCATCATACTTATCTACTCATGAAGAGATGCATTTACAGCCCCCTTGACCGTCGAGATCTGCTGCAATAATCTATAATTCTGGGCTTGTATATAAATTTCATACCTACTCTTCTGTCTCCACAGCCATGGAGGATCCGCCGACAGTCCCAACCGAGGTCGAGAGGGCTGAGTAGAGCTGCCCTACCCTACCCCCTGAAATTGATGAAGGTACAGCAAATGAGCTCAGGAAAGTGGCTTTGTTTGCACCACAGTGCAAGACTGTAAGTCCTCAGTACTAGCTACTAGTTCTGTTTGGCACCTTTTTTATTTCGAATTCTGTTCGGCATCTTCTGTCTCCGCAACAGTGGAGATAGGTTTTTACGCTCTTCCTCGCAGTTGCTTCGCAATTGCACCCCGCCTTTCTCCCAATACCCTCCCACCCTTAGCCGGTGTTACTTTTATAGTGTATTCTCTGGCGAGAACTGTTGTGTTTTTATGCTATCTCCTTTGTTTCTCATCTGCACATCATATTAATTAGCCACTAGAGGTCGACGGTTATCTTCGAGAATCTCTGTATTCTTTCTCTGCCTCAGTGCTCATCCAAGACTTTTATTTGTTTTATTTTTTTCCCTTAATCCTCTCTCTCTCTCTCTCTCTCTCTTCCTCATGCCCATTCGCTCCTCTCTAAGAACCCCTTAGACTTATACTCATACTCCTCTCTAATCATGGATACTAGGTCTATATACACCCTATTGCCTTTGGTACTTAGGCTGTTTTTATGTTTGCTTGCACGCATGTGCAAGAAACATAGTGCCATTATCCGAGTTTTCAGAGGTGTGGCACCTGTCTTCCAATTCAGTCAGTGAGTTTGCAGACGCAGCCACCGTTCGCCAATGAATGCTGCAGCTGTCTATGACATCAGTTGAAAATGCAGTGCCATACAGTTGAAAAGGAGAGCTACACTTCAGTGAGCAGCGATAAGATATTGCATGCTCATGTGCGCCTCCCACACTCACACGCACGCATATTGCGTGCTTATGCGCTCCCCCCCACGCGCACACTGTATAGCCGACGGGGTGCCCAATCTTCATCGCTGTGCTGCACTTTCCCAACAGATTTCCAGGTGCCACGCTAAAAGCCCACCCCAGCATGGTAGCAGTCTGTATGGCCGACGGGATGCCCAATCCCCATCGGCTTCACTGCCCCAAGAGACTATCGGGTGCCACGCTGGAAAACCACCCTGGCCCGTGGCAACAGTTCTTATAACCCGATGGTGCCCAATCTCCCGTGACTCCACTTCAAGCAGCCTTCCAGCTGCCACGCTGAAACCCATCCAGCGTGAGCTGAAGTCCTGCATCGCTCTAAGTAAAAAAAAAAATGAAAAACCCTTCCTCACTGACTTTCCTGACCCTCTCCCCACCCACACCCACCCTCTGTGCATCCACCTTCCCACACCCTCACCTCACCCCATACTTACCTCCGGAGTCCGGCGCGATGATCTTCGGTGGACAGGGAACACGTCTGCACTCTTCAAAGCCGACCGCGAACTGAGGAAATGCCGGTGAGCTGTATAATGTGATAAATAGGGTTTTTTCAAATTTAGTGCATATCTCGGGCATTTTGGGGAAATTTTTCACCATATTTTCAACATGGGGTTTTTGGGACCCCATCTCATGAGTTATGTCACTGTCATGGTGTCAATTGGCCTGAAAGGTGATTTCACGGTCACTGCGCAGAACCACCTTTTGGGACTGATTTACAAAACGACAGTGTCACAGTTCATGAGGTAGGCCCCCAAAAGCCCTATGTTGAACATTAGGTGAAAAAATTCCCAAAAATGACTGTTTTACGAGCATGCGTTGTGCTGTTCCTATGCACGCTCGTAAGTTCGCAAATTTTCAATATGTTCACTCCAGATTTTCAACATTGCCATTTTACCACACCTCCTTATGAGCAGTAGAGCTGTCATTTTTCACACCTCGCCCAAAATGGGTTTCCGCGCATGTAGCGCACAATGGCGCAGTCGGTGTGCGAAATCAATGTTCGGGGCAGATTAAGAAAATCACAGTGACACTGTTCATGAGCAGAGGTGTTAAAATGGCTATGTTAAAAATTTGATGAAAAAAGTCCATAAATGACTGTGTTACGAGCGACCATTGCGCAGTTTCCATGCACCCTCATAACTTCATGGATTTCTAATATTTTCAGTCCAGATTTTCACCAGTGGCATTTTTCCACACTTCCTTATGAACAGTACAGCTGTCATTTTTCACACCATGGCCGAAATGTGTTTTCGCACTTCCGGCGCAGAAATGCTTGGTTGCTGTGTGAAATCACTGTTCGGGAAAGATTAAGAAAATCACAGTGACACTGTTCATGAGCGGAGGTTCCAAAATCCCTGTGTTGACAATCTGCTGTAAAAAATCCCCAAACTAATTGCATTATGGGTGTGCGTTGTGCATTTTCTATGCACGCTCGTGACTTCACCTAGTTTTATGTTTGCTTGCACACATGTGCAAGAAACATAGTGCCGCTCATCCGAGTTTTTCAGAGGTGTGTCAGCGCCTTCCAGTTCAGTCAGTGTGTTTGCAGGCGCGGTCACAGTTCTCCAATCATTACTCCAGCTGTCTATGACAGCAGTTGAAAATGCAGTGGCATACAGTTGAAAGGGAGAGCTCCACTTCAGTGAGCAGAGCTCCCCTCCACACGCCACAGATATTGCATACTCATGCGCTCCCCCATGCACATACTTAACGGCCGACGGGGTGCCCAGTCTCCCATCGGCTCTACCCCCCAAAAGCTTTCCTGGTGCCACGCTGAGAGCCCACCCCAGCGTTGCACACTGCCAGATGGCTGACGAGGTGCCCAATCCCCATCAGCTCCAGCCCCCAAACAGTCTACAACTGCCACACTGAAGCCCACCCCAGCATGGCACAAGTTCAGTGACAACGGGGTGCTCAATCCTGTTGGCTCCAGCCCCCAAACAGCTCTTCTAGCTGCCATGCTGGGAGCCCACCCCAGTGTGGCAAACATCCCGATCGCCTTCCTTTAAAAAACAAACAAACCTGTAAACAAGAAAACATTCCTTCGGCACTCTCCCAGCCCACCCACGCCCACCCACTGCGCACCCTGCCTCCCCACACACCCCCACCCCATACTTACCTCCGGAGCTCAACGAGATGATCTTCGTGGACAGGAACACGCTCTGCACTCTTCAAAGCCGACTGCGAACTGAGGAAATTCCGGTAAGCTGTATAATGCAATGAATAGGGTTTTTTCAACTTTACTGCATATATCAGGCATTTTTTTGGATTTTGGCACCAAATTTTCAACATGGGTTTTTTGGGACCCCTCCTCATGAATTCTTGAACTGTCATGGCGTTAATCAGGCCTAAAGGGTGATTTCGCACTCACTGCACGAAATCACCTTTCGGGACCGATTAATGAAACGACAGTGCCAGTGTTCATAAGGTGGGCTCTTAAAAAGCCTATGTTGCAAATGTGGTGAAAAAATTCGTAAAAATGACTTTTACGAGTCTGCATTGCCCAGTTCCTACGCACGCTCGTAAGTTCGCGAATCTTTCATATTTGCACTCCGGATTTTCAACATTGCCATTTTACCACACCTACTTATGAACAGTACAGCTACCATTTTTTACATCTCGCCCAAAATGTGTTTCCGTGCATGTAGCACACAATGGCGCAGTCGGTGTGCGAAATCAATGTATAGGACACATTAAGAAAATCACAGTGACACTGTTCATGAGCAGAGGTCTTAAAATGGCTATGTTGAACATTTGGTGACAAAATTCCTGAAAATGACTGTTTTAGGAGCGCACGTTGCGCAGTTCCTACGCACACTCGCAAGTTTGCGAATTTTTAATATTTGCATGCCAGATTTTCAACATTGCCATTTTATTACACTTCCTTATGAGCAGTACAGCTGCCATTTTTCACATCTCGCACAAAATGTGTTTCCGCACATGTAGCGCACAATGGTGCAGTCGGTGTGCGAAAGCAATGTTTGGGACAGATTAAGAAAATCACAGTTACACTGTTCATGAGCAGAGGTCTTAAAATGGCTATGTTGAAAATCTGGTGACAAAAGTCCATAAAATGACGGTTACGAGTGAGCATTGCGCAGTTTCCATGCACCCTCATAAGTTCATGACTTTGTAATATTTTCAGTCCAGATTTTCACCAGTGGCATTTTTTCACACTTCCTTATGAACAGTACAGCTGTCATTTTTCACAACATGGATGAAATGTGTATTCACACTTTCAGCGCAGAAATGCGTAGTTGCTGTGGGAAATCATTGTTCAGGACAGATAAAGAAAATCACAGTGACACTGTTCATGATCGGAGGTCCCAAAATGCCTGTGTTGACAATCTGCTGTAAAAAATCCCCAGACTTATTACATTACCAGTGTGCGTTGCACAGTTTCTATGCACGCTCGTGACTTCACCAGTTTTTTTAATATTTTCACAGCAGATTTGCAACATTGCCATTTTTCACACCTCCCCATGAACAGTACAGCTGTCATTTTTCACATCCTGTTCGGAATGTGTTTTTGCACCTGTGGTGCTAAATGCCGTAGTCGCTGTGCAAAAGCAGCTTTCGGCTAACAAACTGATATTGCCACTGTTCATGAGGTGGGGGTCACAAACAAACCATGTTGAAATTTTGGAGTGAAAATACCAACGAATGCCTGAGGCGTTAGGGTTTCCATGAACCCTTGTAATTTTGCAGATTTGTAATATTTTCACGCCACATTTCCAACAGTGGCATTTTTTCACACCTCCTTATGAACAGTACAGCTGTCATTTTTCACATCCTGGCTAAAATATTTGTTTGCACTCCTGCCGGAGAATAGCATGGTCGCTGTGGGAAATCAGTGTTTGGGACAGAATAAGATAGAATGAGTGAGAGGGGGGAGTGACCGAGCTCAACCGAGCTGTGTTGGGACTGCTGCAGATTTGTTTGTGGGCAGGCAAAGGCCCCAATGCAAGTGTACAGTACAAAAGGGCAGCCTGCAGCGCTGGGAGAAACAGAATGAGAGAGCAAGTGAGGGAGGGGGAGTGAGCGAACTCACCGGAGCGCTGTCAGGCCTGCTGCGGATTTGTTTGTGGGCAGAAAAAGGTGTCACTGCAGGCAGGCACCCAGTACAAAAGGCCAGATTGCAGAGGTGGCAGAAACAGTATAAGCGCATGAGACAGGGGGACTGAGTGAGCTCAACAGAGCTCGATCAGGACTGCTGTGGATTTGTTTGTGGGAAGAAAAAGGCACCAATGCAGGCAGGAGTCCCCTACAAAAGGGCAGCTTGCAGCGCCAGGACAACCAGAATGAGCACGTGAAAGAGGGAGACTGAGCGACCTCAAAGGAGCTGTATCAGGACAACTGCTTATTTCTTTGTGGACAGACAAAGGTGCCAATGTAGCCAGGAGCCCCGTACGAAAGCGCAGCCTGCAGCGCCAAGAAAAACAGAATGCGCGAGTGACAGAGTGGTAGTGAGCGAGCTCAACGGAGCTCTGTTGAGACTGCTGTGGATTTCTTTGTGGGCAGAAAATGTGGCAACGCAGGCATGAGCCCAGTACAAAAGGGCAGCTTGGAACGCCGGCAGAGACAGAATGAGCGAGTGAGAGAGGGGGAGTGAGCGAGCTCAATGGAGCTGTGTTGGGACTGCTTTAGATTTCTTTCTTGGACCAAGAAGCCACCAATGCAGGCAGGAGCCCAGTACAAAAGGGCAGCCTGCAGCAGCGGGAGACACAGAACGAGCGAGTGAGGGAGAGGGACCGAGTACGCTCAATGGAACTCTGTTGGGACTGCTGCAGATTTATTTGTGGGCAGAAAAAGGCAGCAATGCATGCAGGGGCCCAATACAAAAGGGCAGCTTGCAGTGGGGGGAACCCACAAGAAGTGAGTCAGAGAGGGCAAGTGAGCGAGCTCAAAGAAGCTGTATTGTAACTGCTGCATATTTCTTTCTGGGCAGAAGGCGGCAACGTAGGCAGGAGCCCAGTAGAAAAGGGCAGCCTGCAGCACTAGCAGAAACAGAATGAGTGAGTGAGAGAAGGGGAGTGAGCGAGCTCAACGGAGCTTTGTTGGGACTGCTGCAGATTTCGTTGTGGACAGAAAAAGGCACAAACAGAGGCAGGAGCCCAGTACAAAAGGGCAGCCTGCAGCGCCAGGAGAAACCGAATGAGTGAGTGACCCAAGGGGAGTGAGCGATCTCAATGGAGCCCTATCGAGACTGCTGCGGATTTCTTTGTTGGCAGAAAAAGGTGCCAATGCAGGCAGGAGCCCAGTACAAAAGGGCAGCCTGCAGTGCAGGGAGAAACACAACGAGCGAGTGAGAGGGGGAGTGAGCGAGCTCAATGGAGCCCTATCGAGACTGCTGCGGATTTCTTTGTTGGCAGGAAAAGGTGGCAATGCAGGCAGGAGCCCAGTACAAAAGGCCAGCCTGCAGCGCTGGCAGAAACAGAATGAGTGAGTGAGTGAGGGAGAGTCAGCAGGCTCAACAGTCCTGTGTCGGGACTGCTGCAGATTTCGTTATGGGCAGAAAAAGCCACCAACAGAGGCAGGAGCCCAGTACAATAGGGCAGCCTGCAGCGCCAGGAGAAACAGACTGAGCGAGTGACAGAGGGCCAGTGAGCAAGCTCAACAGACCAACGCAATCAACATTCGGCGTTGACAATTGCTTGTTTGCACCTCCCCATGAACAGTACAGCTGTCATTTTTCACATCCTGTTCGAAATGTGTTTTTGCACCTGTGGTGCCAAATGGCATAGTCGCTGTGCGAAATCAGCTTTCGGCTAGCAAACTGATATTGCCACTGTTCATAAGGTGGGGTCACAAAAAACCCATGTTGAAAATTTGGAGTGAAAATGCAGCTTAACGCCTGAGGCGTTAGGGTTTCGGACCACAACACCCCAGCCTGTAGAGACTGACAGGCATCAGGGGTGTGATTTGGGATTCTTGCCTGTAATGCTCATACTATTTCACAGCCTACAGCCAGTGAGAGGCATCAAGGTGTGCCTTGGACTCTTCAGCCCCAAAGTTCACCCCATTCTCCTATACAGGACCCATCTCACCATATTTCCTGATGGAATGGGGTGAGCATAAGGCCAAAGACCCAAGGCACACCGTGACACTTGTCAGTGTCTGCAGTGTAGGGTGTGGTGAAATGGCGTGGTCATTATGCCTGATGACCCAAAGGCACACCCCAATGCCTGTCAGTCTCTACAGGGTGGTGGTGGGGTTGGCTTCAGTTCAGTACTTCACTGCCATTCCTATTATACAGCTCTCTAACTTCTACACTACCAATGCCAGCAAGCAAACATTTGGCATTGACAAATGCTTGTTTCTACCAGTTTTCACTGGTCCTGCTGAGTTTCCCTCTTCTAGCTCTGTTTACTCACTTGACAACTTCTGCTTCTCCAACCTACTGTCTTCCCCAGTCCTAATCTATCACCTCCATCTGGGCTTAGTTACAAGCACCTAGAAGTATTAATTAGTTTTATCCTGTGGAGGTTCTGTATCTGGGTGCGCCTCTCAGGCATATGTCATTGCTTCAATATGGATAATCACCCTATCCCTTACCCTTGCAGGGGATGTCAAGACCAATCCAGGTCCTGCCATTGCTACTAATCTCACCCAGTCTCATCCTTTGAATTTCTTGCCTCAATCTTTGGCTTCACCTTCACCCACCTTAACATTAGGAGTCTGATGGCTAACCTCCCTGAACTTGAGGCTTGAGTGTGTGCAAACAACCCTGATATACTGGCCTTATCTAAAACTTGGCTTAAACCTTCTGTTGCGGACTCCCTGTGCTCCCTCCAGGGAAATAATTTGCTTTGGGTGGATCGCTCTAGTGCCAAAAGAGGTGGGGGCTTGGCACTGTACTACAAGGCTCATCTGAATGTTTCTATAGTACATGATCCCACTCTCGCTAACTCTGAGGTTCTTCATTCCCTTCTACTGCTTGGGGGTGTTAAAAAAACTCCATATTTTCTGCGTTTATATACCTCCCAGAAACTCCAGGCTAGGTCTAGATGAATTTATGGAGCATGTGCTGTCCGTGACTGGGAAAAATTATATAATCTGCCGGGGTGACTTTAATCTAAACTGGACCGGGCCTAGCTCCTCCCTACTATCCTCCATGACCAGCAAGGCCAATCTCACTCAGCTTATACAGGACCACACAAGGATCTCCCATCGTGATGCCTGCAACACTCTCTTAGATTGGATACTGACAAATAGGAAGGAGTTCTTCCCCTCTGCCGGAGTTCTACCTGACTCCATAAGTGATCATTGCCCGGTTTACTGCGTATGGGACACCTCCCTTCCCTCCTTCCCCTTGAAAGTCTTATCTTTTTCCAACCTCTCTAAGCTTAATATGGGTGTGTTCCTTCATGATTTAAACCAGGTTGACTGGTCTCCCCTCTACATTACCAATGACATTAACATTGCAACAGACTATTTTAACGCTACCCTACTCTCTCTGCAAAACCAACACATTCCAGTCTCCACACGTAGGATAAAAGGAAAAGCCACCAAATGGCTCAAGCGTCCCCTGCTCCAGCTTCTAAAATGAAGGGATAAACTCTGGTCAACATGGAAGTCCTCCTCCCTGCTATCCGACTTCGAGGCCTACATGACCTTATGGAACACCTTAAAAAGCAGATTCGCCTGGCCAAGAATATATACTACAGGAACCTCCTCAGCTCCTCCTCCACTAACCCTGAATGGTACTGGTCTCAAATTAAGGAAATTTTTGGGAACAATAAGCCTCTGACCCTGAATGACATGTATATAAATGATACCCACTGTAACCACCCTCTCACCATTGCTAATGCCTTCAACTCCCTCTTTTCCACACGTCCCTCTCCCACCCCCACCATGTCCCTCTATGCTCGGGCTGCCACATCCCCGCTTGCCACTGCTCCCCCTGCTCTTCAGCTGTCACTGGTCATGCGTCAGGATGTCCTTAAATTACTAAAGACTATTCTTGCTAGCGGTAGTGTAGGCCCCGATGTCATTCATCCTGGGATTCTTAGACAGTTTGCCGCTTGCCTTGCAGCACCCGTAACCAGGCTGTTCAAGCTCTCTATCTGTTCTGCCTCAGTCGCCTCGGTCTGGAAAATGACCAGAACTATATCAGCGTTTAAGAAAGGGGACGACAAAAATCCTGTCTTAACTACCGCCCCATCTCACTTCTTCCCACGCTCAGTAAGCTGCTTGAGAAACTAGTCCATTGACCGGTCTCTGAGTGCCTTCTCAATTTTAATCTAAAATCCCCTATACAACATGGCTTTAGGGCTAGGCACAGCACAACCACTGCTTTGACCCAGTTTACAAGTGATGTCAAATGTAAAATGGACAGGAGCTTACTCATTGGAGCTGTGTTCATAGACCTCTCTAAGGTGTTTGACATTGTACATTACCCACTACTACAGGCTAAGCTGCAGGCTCTAGGTGCCTCTGACTCTACCCTGTCCTGGTTTGGTAGCTACATGGAAAATTGTTCTCAGACTGTCTCTGTCTGTAAGGTTCTTTCCTCCCCTGCTCCTATTACCTGTGGTGTTCCGCAGGGTACTATCCTTGGTCCCCTACTCTTTTCTCTCTTCCTTAATTGCATCCCTATTCCTTCTCCTCACAGCAGCATACTCATGTACGCTGCTGACCTAGTGCTTTACTCTCCCTCCAAGTCTATTGTGGACATAAATCAAAATCTTCCTCGGGAATTTCAGTCCCTACAATCCTGGTTTTTGTCTAAGTATCAAATCCTAAACATAGTTAAGATCCAGGCCATGCTTTTTGGGTCCACATAAAAAAGTGCCCACAGAGTCCCCAAACCTTCTGGTCCACTGCTGCAATAGTACTGCTGTCTCTAACGCCTTAACCTTCAAACAGCTTGGGGTTACCCTTGACCTGGTACTGGATTTTGCTGCACATGTCAATCAAGTATGTCGCTCAGTTAACACTAAGATTGGTGCAGCCTATACAGTGTGCCACTCTCTCACTCCGGCTGCTAGGATTTCAGGAGCAAGAGGTGTTTTACTCCTACAACTCCTATATGCCCTCACTGTACTCTCTCATGCCAGTGCTGGGGTACTTCGCAAGTGGGATACTTCTTATAACGATATCTGAAGATTCACCTTATCAGCTCCTCTCCTAACCCGTCACTGCCTACTCTATGCTGCCTTAAACTGGTTGTCTCCCAATGCCCTCCGTTCATAAGCTCTTGGGTGTTTTGTTGACTCCCTTACTAAAACCCCTTGTCCTGCCACTCTGGGTGACATGCTTACTGCAGTCACTCTCTCCCTCTCCCTTAGGTCTTCCTCCTTCCCAGTGCTCTCTCTGTTCATCCCTGCTCATCTAAAATGGGTGAACAAGCTTTTTCCTATTTTGCACCGAGGTTTTGTAACTCACTCCCCCTTCATGTTAAGAACTCCTCATCTCACCTTGCATTTAAGCATTCACTGTTTTCTCATCTCTATGCTCTTGGTAACTGCGACTGCACATGACTACTGAGTTGTCACCAGTGGTACTCATGCCTTGGCTGTAAATGTCTAACATATAAATACTGTCTACCAGTGTGTCCCTTTATTCTTGTTTTCTCCCCTAGCTAGGCTATGTGACTGTTACCAGCTTATTATGCCATAATTATATCCTACTCTAACTGGTGTTATCTTTTACTATTATCTTTGTCTTGTATTAACTTCTGTGACTTCTACTACTGATTTATTGTTGTACTGACGGTTAACTTCATTATGCTCCTAATTGTTGTCATCGCTGTACCTTACTGTTGTCATTGCTGTATTCTCAATTTGTGCTGTCCTGGGTCGTGCCTGAAAATAGGCAGGTTTTTTGCCTAGTGTACTTACCCAGTTACCAAAAGCTAATAAATAAATCTCTCCACATTTTCCTCAGCCTTCTCCACTCTTTCTTCCAATCTGGTAGTCTTTTTCTCTATATTTTGGCAATAATTAGAATTTTCTATCAGCGTGCTCTGCATTGTCTGAAGTACCATCTTCGTGTCTCCCTGGAACTCCTGTAAGAACAACTGAATAGAAGTGAAGGTTGGCTTTGTCAACTTTGCCTTTGCACCCAGGTCAGGGCATGGTGGTATTGGGGAACTCATAGCCCCACTAGGCTGTGGGGAATCCCTTGTCCCCCACTGTGAGGCCAGGTTCCCAGTCTTCGGGGTTAGATAGTTTTCAAGAGAGTTTGTTCTTATTTCTGCTGTTTCTTTGAACTTATTGTGATTATATAAGGACATCCAGCCCAAGAAAATAGTTTCAAAAATTAAAAAACAGCAGTTTCAGCTTCCTAAACAGCAGAGCTCAGGAATATACATGCAGCCATTTTAAAACTCAGCAGTGCCCCCTAGTTTATCAGCGATTTCAATCATCCTCTAGATGTTCGGGGAGAGCTATACATAGAATTTGTTGGCAGATAAGGACTACTTGTCCCATTCCTTCTGCCCATTTTGTCTGTCTGTAGTGGCACTGCAGATCCAACCTGATCTCTGACTATACCCCCCCCCACTTTCCCTTTCCTATAAAGAAGGAAGCGTGACGGCATTGGTCTCTATGTTTCATACTAAGTAGTGAGGAGCTTAGGGGGCCCATGGTTTGACCCATAACAACGCTCCTTTCCTCTTTACCCATAGTATGTCAGATTGTGCCCTTCTAGGATATATGTGTCTAAGTTCCTTTTAAACTGTGTCTTATTTGCTGCGTATACAATTTCCCCTGGTAACCCATTCCACGGGGAAACCACTCTCTGAGTATAAAAAGCCATATGCTTCCTTGTGTTACACTTTATATGTCTTAGCTGGAGATAGTGTCCTCTGGTACCCAGCTGATTGTTTCTAAACTGCAGATTTAGTTCATTTAACATATGGTCATCCTGCATTATGTCGTAACATAACATCTAGTACCCCCTAACTCTTCTTGTTTCCAATGATATCAGCCTTAGTTCTGTTAATCTTTGCTCGTAGGGCCTATCCCACATGCTGTGCACCATCCTAGTGGCCCTCCTCTGCACCCTCTCCAACCCCGCCACTGCCCCTTTGTTTATGGGTCCCCACACTGGGGCACCATAGTCCAGTATGGGTCTGACATAAGCTCTATACAATGGCATAATTACAGCCTCGTTCCTGCTTTTAAAGTTTTTCTTTATATTCCGTAATACCCTATTTGCTTTTATTATTTGTTTATTACTGTAACCCCTAGGTGGCGCTATCCCAAGGGCTACTACCCCTGCCTGCTTGGCTAGTAGCAGGTTAAGGAGCCTGAGTTCTGAAACGGGTGCCTCCACCCAGAGGTCAGGGTTGGTAGTGGTCAAGCTAACCTGGGCACAGTCCTCTTGGATACTGTAACCCACCTCTTTCCCCTCTAGTGGCCTGAACACTGTATAATAATCACTTTCACAATACCTCTGGTACACCACACAAGTACCCACACTGTTTGCACTTACCATCAGGGCTGGTTCCTCTGGCTCGACCCTGGGGACCCCCTGTAAAACAAGGTTAAGCACAGCAAATAGCAACAGTACAGTACTTTGAGCACAAACTAGAACCACAGTCAGATTACATGCAGAAAAAGTTAGATCTGATTTATTCAGGGACTTGAACAAGGCAGTGGCAAAATCAGGTTAATTAGCTTAAAGGTTATATCAATCAAGCAGTTATGCATGCGCTTTGAGTCCCCCCACACAGTCCACCTCTGGGTGCCCAGGTGGAGAAGAGATGGGCTAGCCAGGACAGTTGCCCGGGATTGCAGCTGATTGGGGCCCTGTGATGGAAAACACAACATGCACAGTACACAATATTTGTAATGCAGAGCCAGAGGGCTCAGTTTGTAAAGGAAACGAAACAACAAAACAATCAGATGACACACTCAGATTAAGCTGTTGGTGCAGGGAGCTACCCTGGTATTTACTCACGATACCCAAGACTGGACACAGGCTGGACGAAAATCGAGACCACAGGTGGTTGATCTGAAATGCCAGGAGAAGCAGGGCCCACACAAGTTGCAGAGGTGTTGTTCCTGTTCAAGCATGGAGCAGGGGGCTGATCCCCAGGAAGGTCTCTCGTCGATAGCTTCTCTGTGCAGTGGGCAGTCTGCCTGGGCCAGTCTGTCAAAGCCCAGACCGCATGGAGACAAGTTCGGATGCAGTCTGTTTTGGTCTGGATACAGCTTCCAGCAAACAGAACACAGTTCACACAGTGGGGAACTAACTCACAACCCACTAGCAGCTCATAGCACATTTACATGTACGGGAATTCTACTGTACCAGGCAAAGTGCTCCCCGGTCACAATCGCAAAGTCTCTGCACACACTGGGAGCTTAGGGGTAGCTGGAACTCCTGACAGGCCAATCGCATTCAGCAAAAATATTCGGTCTTCTTCAGGTTGAGCCTGGCCCACTTCAGTAGCTTACTTTAGTCACACAAACTTGGATTTAGTCCAAATAATTCTTTTCTCTCCCTCTCAGGAGCAGCAGGCAGACATGGAGGCCAAACTCTCAGCCTTTTCATAGTTCTCCCATTCAAATCCACTCAGGATTCCTCTCAGAATCACTTCAGCTCCTTCTTGCTCAGCTTTCAGCTTAGTTCTAACTGAAAACTGCAAGCAGCCTGGGACTTCCCCAAGATCCAAAAGCTCTGGTTGGCTGATTTGGCTGTCAGTCAAAGCAAGAGCTCCCCTTTCAGTTGCAAAAAAGGTGCAAAAACTCAAACCACAGTTCCTATAGATTTTGAATTCAGATAGCTCCTGTAGTCTGGCTACATTTTAGGTCCTACCAGAACTGATTGGTCCAATTTGCAGTCCAGGACCAAGATAGCGGAGACAAACAAAACAGTCCTTGCTACAAAGAAAGCAGGTTAGACAAACTACATTATCATTATCATTCTAAATAGTTTTCAGCAAATAGTTACATCATTCAACAGAGCTCCATCTCAGATTACTTATGCTGCAATCAAGCAGCTCTTAAAGAGACAGTACACAGAGGCTATACAAGCTCTGGTAATCACATTTAAACTGCTAGAACTCAGGACACCAGCCTGGCAGTGAGCATTTAGGTAAGCTCAAGGAAGACTTTTTGGGAACCCCCATTTGTTGGGGGGTTACACTCATTTTCACCTGCCGGCCAACACGGAATCAGCCCCACAACTTCAATCCTATAAACGGGACACATTAGCCTGAAAAATGGCACTGCATGTGTCAGTCACCCTATTTTGCAAGAAGCACTCTGCAGAGCACTTTTTGTTGGCAAAGCAGGTAGTGTTTACTGAAAATGCAGCTATCTAAAAAACTGTATTCCACTTTCAAGAGAAACAGCTGCAGCTTCTGTACCGCTAGGTTGCACAAGTGGAGCGGCTCTTTCTCATACTGCAGATGAACGGTACCACTCCTCACTTCACAGGCGTCATGAATTATTGTTCTCAGGTCAGTCACTTATCACTTCTGTCTCCTAAGTCCATCCAGTCACCTTATGGCTAGCGGTGGCAACAACTGCTGATTGAAAAAGGCGAAAAAAAAAAAATCAGTGTTGCTAGACAGACTGTTATTTTTTTTTTTTACCAATTATTTTACCAGGTGAGACACACTAAGCTGAAAGCTTGTTTGCAGGTGCAACCTGGGAGCACAAGGAAGTTAAGTGACTTGCTCAGGGTCACACAGTATGCAAGTGGGGGCTGTGGGATTCAAACCCAGGTCTCCAGATTTGCAGCTCATAGCCTTAAACCACTGTACCATGCTGCCTCCATATGTTATAGCACTAGCATGTTGCGTTAGTCCGTTTAAGTCACTGACTCCACAAAATGTTCACCCATCTGTTCGTTTTTTTGTAAACAAATATCAAGTCCTAAGTACTCTGATTACCTCTCTGATGAACAGACGGCTTCCCTGATCACCTGAGTAATGCCATCACTCTCAGTTGCATAGAGGGTTTCCCGATGGTGCCGCCAGTGTCCCAGGGTAAAAAATTAAACACAAGTAATTGTGACTAGGGGGTTCAAATGCAGTCTCAAAACAAATAAAACAAAACAAAAACAAACAAACAAACAAAAACAGAACACAAGTAAGCTGGGGGGGAGTGGTGATGGTTCAAAACCAAGGATGGACATGATGATGTACAGAGCAGTAAGAAAACAATAGAACAACTGTGAATGGATGCACTGCCCTCTTCTGGTAAGTATTACTAATGAAACCAGTAGGGGGACTACTTTAGTAACAACACAACTTAGAGTTGATTTTCGATCTTTTTTATTATTTTTTTAATTCTTAGATATTACAAAAAACCCTTTATTTATAGCCCATTTTCTTAGTGCAATAATACTCTCCAGGGTGGGCATTATTGGGAAATACCGGACCTTCCAGGGACTATAGGGCCCTCCGCATGCGGCGTTGGGCCTCATTATGCCCCCCTGGGTGGTCCGGTATTTCCCAATAATGCCCACCCTGTCAGGTATTATTGCTTACATAAAAAATGTTCAAGAACAAGGGGGCATGCTATTAAGCTGGAGAAGGGTAGGTTCTGGAGAGATGTGAGGAAGCACTTCGAGTGGTGGATTTCTGGAACAGCCTTCCAGAGGAGGTGGAGGGATTTAAACAGTGGTGGGGTTCAAGAATGCTGGGATAGGCACAAGAAAATCTTAGGGGTGTAATGTTTAAGCCGTTAAAGTATTTGTCTTTCGAGCCTTATAAGAACCTGTCAAGAACTGGTAGGTGCACTAGGTGGGGTCAAAGATCAAGGGGGTTTTTAGTACGATGCGACCATTCTAGAAGAACTGGAGTGTGGAAAACTGTCTGTGAATAAAGCCTCTTATAACATGGAGTAGATACATAGAAATTGTCGGCAGATGAAGACTGTTGGGCCCATCTAGTCTGCCCATAAGCCCTATACTTGTATGCAGTGACCCTAAGTGATCAATGGCTTTTCATCACTCCCTCCCCACCCAATGTTCCCCTGTGCCTGTCCCAGGCATGTTTAAACCCTTCTATTGTGCTTGCCCCCACCACCTCTTGTGGCAGACTGTTCCAAGCATCCACCATCCTCTCTCTGTAGAAAAACTTCCTCACGTTACCGCTTAATCTACCCCCCTCCAATTTCATATTATGTCCCCTCATTCTGATAGCTTTCTACATTAGAAAAGATCCCCCACCTGCACCTTGTTTATGCCCTTGAGGTACTTGAAAAGTTTCTATCATGCCCCCCCTTTCTCTCCTTTCCTCCAGTGAGTACATACTGAGGTCTCTTAGTCTCTCCTCATATGTTTTGTGATGCAAGCCATGCACCATCTTTGTCGCCCGTCTCTGGATAGCCTCCACCTTGTCTATGTCTTTATGCATGTGTGGTCTCCAGTACTACATACAGTAACATAGAATTTGACAGCAGATAAGGACCGCTTGGCCCACCTAGTCTGTCCATTTCCCTACCTGATAGATAAGCTGCAGATTCTAGTTAATCAACAGCTTACTTCCTCCTGCCCCCACTAGAATTGCCTTATGTTTGTCCTATGCATTCTCGAATTCTTCCACTGTTGCTGTCACCACAACCTCCTCAGGAAGGCTGTTCAATGCATCCACAACCCTCTCTGTAAAAAAATACTGTCTAACATTACCTCTGAGCCATCCTCCCTCTATCTTCAAATTGTGCCCCGTTTTTTTTGCACATCTCTTCTTCTGAAACATGCTACTCTCTTGTACTTTAATTCCCTTGAAATACTTGAAAGTTTCATCATCATCATCATCAAATCTTTATTTATTCAGGCGAACATCATTGAGCAAGGCTCATTTACAAGATGGACCTGATAAGGTCAAGGTTCAACAGTTGATACATAACAGATACATCATACACTTACATAAAACAATTATACATACAGGGGAAAAAAATGTTTATAAACACAGTGATGTACAGTAAAATTTACATGATAAAAATGGGTTATAGGAGAGTTAAGTTAATATTTACAGTATATACAGTATATACATATCCCAGTGGAGGGGCCATGGCAAACACACAGCATAATGTAATACTAGGATGGTGAGGGTATTACTGGGTGCCATAAGATGGGGTGTCTGCCTGGGAGGGAGAACTGAAGAACAAAGATTATGCCATATATGGTTAATTTTTGGGAGGGAGATTGTGAGATGATAAAGCTAGCTCTAGCGATAGCAACTGCATTTCTCTGTGAAGAAAACTGTACAACGCTGTTTAAAGGATGCAATTGGAATAATATTGGACAGTTTTAGGGATTTTTGTAGGGTGTTCCATGCTGTAGCTAGAGAATAGCTGATTGCTGCCTCCTAGCCGGTGTTGAATTTGGGCAATTTGAACAGGATGATGTTGTTGCTTCTTAGGGCATAGGAGCTAGGAATGGTCTGGGTGAAGCAGTCCAGAATATAGTTTGGAAGTTTTTTGATAACGCTCTGTAAATCCATAGGGCTGCATTTCTGTTCCTTCTGAGGTGAAGGGAAACCCATCCAACTGCAGCATAAAGAGAGCAGTGATGGGTATTAGATGGCAGATCTGTAATGAATCTTATTGCTCTATGGTATAAGGTATCCAACTTGTGTAGGTAGGAGGTGGGGCAGTGACTATAAAGGAAGTCTGCATAGTCAACAACTGAGAGAAAAAATGGCCTGGACTAACCTCATCTTTGAATCTCTGTTTAGGAAGGGTTTTAATCTATAGAGAAGGCCAAGCCTTTGGCGAAGCTTTTTTAGCAGTTCTTCTAAATGATGAATGAAGTCGAGTCTGTTGTCAATCCACACACCTAGGTATTTTAAATTTTCTACATACTCCAGGTTTTCTCCAAGTATAGTGCATAGCTGGGGGAGAATGATTGAAGAGGAGGTGCTGGTGGAGCTTTGATTTGTGAACATCATTGCTTTAGTTTTCTTTGCATTCAACAGAAGCTTTTTTCTCAAGTAACTGATATTGTAACAGAGCAGCTGCAGATGAAGGGTTGCTGACATACAAAACAGTGTCATCAGCAAAGAGGTGTACAGAGGAATTGGTGAGGGTTGAATCAATGTTATTTATATAAATGGCAAAAAGGATAGGACCCAGGATAGAACTTTGGGGGACTCCTCTTAACAGTGATTTTAATGGGGATAGGTCACCTTCAGCTTTTACCTGCTGTGACCTACCGGTGAGATAACACCTGAACCACTTAAGGGAGGGTGGATCTAGGCCAAGGGAAAGCAAGGATGATAGTAGAAGCTCATGGTCCACAGTATCGAATGCTTTGCTCAGGTCCAGAAATACTGCACAGACATTATTCTTTTATCTAATTCGCTTTGCCAGTCATTTTGACCTTACTAGTGCAGAGATAGTGCTATAAGTGGCCCTGAATCCAGATTGAGCTGGATTCAAGAGGTTAGCGTTGTCAAGATACTCCCTTAAATGGTTACTCACTAATTTCTCCAGCATCTTGGAAAGCACTGGCAGAATGGAAATGGGCCTGTAATTATTAAGTTCCATAGGGACCCCTAATTTTAGAATGGGAACCACTTGGCTGTCTTCCACAGTGTGGGAACAGAACCAGAGTTTAGAGATAGGTTAAAGAGATGAGTTAGGGGGAAGGCAAGTACGTGGGATGCAATCTTTAGAAAGTAGGGGTCCAGAGAGTCTGCCCCTGCGCTTTTTTTGGTATCCAGCTGCATAGTAGGTCCTTCACTTGCTTCAACAGTACAGATTTGAAGCTGAAGGAAGAGTCAGCCTCTGAACACCAGTGTACTGGGAGCTTAATTGTTCCCTCAGCAGGGTTAGCTGGGAGGTGTCAAGGCAAGGCCAGCCGCTAGAAGTGGTTATTGAAGGCGTCCAGAATTTCTATTTTGCCAGTGATAGGGCCATCACTGTGGTGTAATTGAGTTGGAAGGGAGGTACTAGCATCCTGCCCCACCATCCCCTTGATGGTACCCCAAAACCTAGCAGGATTATGATAGGATGAGTCGAGCTCAGCCAAGTAGAAGGCAGCCTTTGCATCCCTAACTTTCTTGGTGAATCTATTCCTTGCTTTCCTAAAGATCATCCAGTCATTTGCATCCTTGGTTTTTCTTGCCATTTTCCAGAGTTTGTCTCTCTCCAGCAGTGCAGCTTTGAGGTCAGCTGAAAACCAACGACAGGATTTGTTTTTTATTCGGATACTAGATATTGGGACATAGGTGTTAAGGGCATTTATTATAATGCTATTTAGTAACTGCTGTGCTTTCTCCACAGAATGGGCAAGGTAAAACTCTTGCCAGTTTGGAGAGTGAGCTAGATCATGCAAATATTCTTCGATATTGATGTTTTTCTTGGATCTCCCCATGAGGAATTTTGCAGAGGTTGTTGTTTTGCTGGTGGATCTTACCCCTGCGATGGGGCAGTGATCACTTATGTCGCAGAGAAGCACTCCAGCGTGTGTGAATAGACGTGGTTTATTCACTAGCATGATATCGAGTAGTGTGCTGTTATTACTATTCCTTGCATTAATTCTGTTGGCTCATTAATTAGCTGTGTGAACCCATATGTATCACAGAATGATACCAGATGTGCAGCTGCCTGATAAGCCAGTTGAAATTCAGGTCACCTAGAATAATGACTTCTTCAGTGCTGGGCTTGAGCAGATTCCCCAGGTGGGATAAGAGCTGAGGTCAGCAGAGGGGGGTCTGTAGCATCCAACTAGCTGAAAAGCTGCTGTATGGGGAGAGAGACTTTAGGGATAGGCATTCAAATTCCTTGGGCATAGAGGTTGCAGCAACACAGGATATAGGTATACTGGATTTTGCATATAGCTACTCCACCTCCCTTGTTTGGCGATCCGCTCTGAATAGCTGATAGTTGGGTAGGTTAACATCCCTGTCTGCTGTGGTGGGTTTCAGCCATGTCTCAGATACCACGAGAAAGTCTGGCAAGGTATGGGCAACCCAGGCTTGTATCAGTGTAAGCTTTTTCAACAGACTGCATACATTAATATGCAGAAAACTGAGGCCTTTAATTGAAGTTAGGTCTGATGGTGAGGTAATACATTCAGGGGGTCCAGGGTTGATTTCCACGTTACCAATACAGAGCAAAAGAAAGAGCAGGAGTTTCAAGAGGGCTGCCAGTGATAGGGAGAGGGGGCTGTCTTTGGTCCTCCTTCTCTTATTCTGTTGCCACTCTTTTGGGGTGCTCCATGTGGGGTTATGGAACTGTGTCGAGACACCAAGTAGCAGTTTGGTGGTTAGGCGTAGGGGGGATCTGTATATCCAGTAGTGGAGCCTTGATAGAAATACATCTGTGGTGGTTTGTGTCTCCTTTTGAGGGTCACCCCACTGTAATCGATGCAGCAATGGTAGGGCATATGTGAGGGTATGAGCGTCAAACAATGGGGATGATTCAGAGAGACTGGGCGGATGGATCACCCTATGTTGTGTGACAGGGACATCTTCTTTGTGGAACCCCATGGCTGACAGTGAAAGGAGTATCAGCAGTAAACTCCCCATTGTGAGAGAGATATTGTTGGTTGGCTACCGGGAGAGTAGTGAAGTTGCTGATTGGTTGGATCAGCAAGCCGGTGAGACAGTTTGTTGGTTTAGGGTAATGCTGAGGGCAGGGAAGATATTTCAGCGGGAAGATGTCTATAAAAGTAACACACAAGAGGGGGGAAGGGCAGGTGGGCAAAAATTTTGCAGCTTTCGCGAGTCCTCTCTCACTGTCCCTCCCGGCCTTGTGGTTCCCTGAGTCGGCTAAGGGTGCCACCGACCACCCGCTGGCGGAGCGAAGCCCCGGTGCTCAGCTGGGTGCTGTGGGGCAGTGATGGTAGGCTGGAGAGAGACAGAGGAAGGTGCAGGAATTAAATAGAGGTGGAAACAAGTGTCCCTGTTCGTCACTGACTAAATCTGCACGACAAAAGGCTGTGGGGGGGGGTGCTGTGGCGCCTCAGTGTCTGGCCCACCTTGCAATTGCAAAAAAGGATTTGTAATCACAGTGAAGAACAATAAATCAACAGTTTCTCGCAATTACCTTAGCAGAAACAGCACTTTTAGGTATTTTTCACAGTTTAAGGAAGGAAAGTGCGCCAGCTGCCTGGCCCACTTGGATACCAGGATTTAGAATTACAGCAAAAATACAACAATCAACAGAATCCCTTTACAATTTCAGCAGATAGAAGACAGCTCTTTTTTGGGGGGATTTTGCAAGAAAACAGGGAAGAAATTCCCAACTCCCAGACAGGTTTCGGTATAGCAGGCTCAGTCAGTGAAAGTCAATGGGGCAGGAGAGCCAATCGGCTGCTGTGCCTAGAGGAGCGCTCACTTACCGATTGGCTGCAGCTTTCCCGAGTCCTCCCTCACTGTCCCTCCCAGCCTCGTGGTTCCCTGAGTCGGCTAAGGTGCCGCCGACCGCCCTCTGGCGGAGCGAATCCCCGGCGCTCAGCTGGGTGCTGTGGGGCAGTGATGGTAGGCTGGAGAGAGACAGAGGAAGGTGCAGGAATTAAATAGAGGTGGAAACAAGCATTCCTGTTCGTCACTGACTAAATCTGCACGACAAAAGGCTGTGGGGGGGGTGCTGTGGCGCCTCAGTGTCTGGCCCACCTTGCAATTGCAAAAAAGGATTTGTAATCACAGTGAAGAACAATAAATCAACAGTTTCCCCTTGCAATTACCTTAGCAGAAACAGCACTTTTAGGTATTTTTCACAGTTTAAGGAAGGAAAAGTGGCGCCTCAGCGTCTGGCCCACTTCGGATACCAGGATTTGGAATTACAGCAAAAATACAACAATCAACAGAATCCCTTTACAATTTCAGCAGATAGAAGACAGCTCTTTTTTGGGGGGATTTTGCAAGAAAACAGGGAAGAAATTCCCAACTCCCAGACAGGTTTTGGTATAGCAGACTCAGTCAGTGAAAGTCAATGGGGCAGAAGAGCCAATCGGCTGCTGTGCCTAGAGGAGCGCTCGCTTACCGATTGGCTGCAGCTTTCCCGAGTCCTCCCTCGCTGTCCCTCCCGGCCTCGTGGTTCCCTGAGTCGGCTAAGGTGCCGCCGACTGCCCGCTGGCGGAGCAAAGCCCCGGCGCTCAGCTGGGTGCCATGGGGCAGTGATGGTAGGTGATTGGCTGCGGCTTTCCCAAGTCCTCCCTCACTGTCCCTCCCAGCCTCATGGTTCCCTGAGTCGGCTAAGGTGCCGCCGACTGCCCGCTGGCGGAGCAAAGCCCCGGCGCTCAGCTGGGTGCCGTGGGGCAGTGATGGTAGGCAATTGGCTGCGGCTTTCCTGAGTCCTCCCTCGCTGTCCCTCCCGGCCTCGTGGTTCCCAGAGTCGGCTAAGGTGCCGCCGACCACCCGCTGGCGGAGTGAAGCCCCGGCGCTCAGCTGGGTGCTGTGGGGCAATGATGGTAGGCGATTGGCTGCGGCTTTCCTGAGTCCTCCCTCACTGTTCCTCCCGGCTTCGTGGTTCCCTGAGTTGGCTGAGGTGCCGCCGACCACCCGCTGGCGGAGCGAAGCCCCGGCGCTTGCTAGGTGCTGTGAGGCAGTGATGGTAGGCGATTGGCTACTGCTTTCCCGAGTCCTCCCTCACTGTCCCTCCCAGCCTCGTGGTTCCCTGAGTCGGCTAAGGTGCCGCCGACCGCCCGCTGGCAGAGTGAAGTGCCGGCTCCGCCGCTGGGTGCTGGCGGGCAGTGATGGTAGGCGATTGGCTGGCTTTCCCGAGTCCTTCTCGCTGTCCCTCCCGGCCTCGTGGTTCCCTGAGTCAGCTAATTTGCTGGGCCGATCACACATGGAGCCGGCCCGGCGCTCAGCTGGGTGCTGTGGGAAGTTTCTATCATGTCCCCCCTCTCTCTCCTTTCCTCAAGAGTATACATATTAAGCTGCTTTAGTCTCTCCTTGTAAGTCTTCTGGTGCAGACCCTGCACCATTTTGGTTGCCCTCCTCTGAACAGCCTCCACTCTGTCTATGTCTTTGCAGAGATGGGGTCTCCAGAATTGCATGCAGTACTCCAGATGGGGTCTTACTAACTGTCTGTACAGAGGGATAATGACTTCCTGTTTTCTACTGTTAATGCCTCTCCTTATGCATCCCAGTATCCCCCCAGACCTCCTTACTGCCTTCTCACATTGCTTGCCCACCTTTAGGTCATCTGATATAATTACTCCTAGGTCTCTTTCGATTTTTGTTGTTGTTATTAACTCACCCCTCATTGTGTACTCTTCCCCTGGGTTTATAGAAACATAGTACTTCTACTAAGGTGAGGCCTTACCAGTGTTTTATACAATGGCATCACCACTTCCCGTCTCCTGCTAATAATGCCTCTGCCATGCATCCCAGCATGCCACTGGCCCTCCCTGCAGCCCTTGCACACTGCTTTGATCCCTTAAGGTCATCAGATATGATAACCCCAGGTCCCTTTCCTCTTTGGTGACAGTCAGCACCTCTGCCCCACGTTCTTGCTCTCCCCAGGGTTACCCCTACTCAGGTGCATTATCTTGCACTTTTTTTGCATTGAACCTTAGTTGCCACACCTCCAACCATCTTTCAAGCTTCTCCAGGTCGCTCTTCATTTTCTGTACCCCTTCTGGACTATCCACCTTGTTGCAGAGCTTGGTGTCATCTGCAAATAGGCAGACCTTTCCTTCCAGCCCCTCTGCAATGTCACTAATGATGACATTGAACAAGACTGGTCCCAGTACTGATCTCTGTGGTACTCCGCTGGTCACCTCTCTCTCGCCGGATTGGATCCCATTTACTGTACCTCCACCCTCTGCCTTCTGTCCATCAGCCAGTTTCTAACCTAGTGTATCACCTTATGCCCCATGCATAGACTACTCATCTTGTTAACCAGCCTTCTGTGTGGATGGTATTGATGGCTTTGCTGAAATCTAGGTAGGCCATGTCTACCATCCCTCTCTGATTCACTTCCCTAGTCACCCAATCAAAAAAATCTATCAGATTTGTTTGACAAGAACTTCCTGCTGTGAATCAGTGTTGCCTCAGATCCTGGGCACCATTGGATTCCAGGTGTGCCACTATCCTTTCTTTCAGCAGTGTCTCCATGATATTCCCCACCATTGAGGGGAGGCTGACTGGCCTATAGTTCCCTGCTTCCTCCCTACTGCGACTTTTGTGCAGTGGGACTACATGTGCCCTCCTCCTCCAGTCCTCTGGGAACCATGCCTGTGTTGAGTGTCTCTGTGAACAAGACAGCCAGAGGCGCTACTAGTTTCCTTCTCCGATCCCTTAATATCCTTGGGTGTATGTCATCTGGCCCCATGGCTTTATCCACCTTCAACTTTGTGAGTTCCTCCAGAACTGTCTTCACTGTGAATGGATTGGTGTCCACTGTAGTGAATACTGTACACAATTATTTGTTCAGTATTTCTGCTTTGTCTAGATCCCCCTCTTTACACTCTCCCTCCTCCCCTTTGAGCCTCACAATCCCCCCCCCCCAATTTTTCTTCTATCACTCATGTACCTATAGAATGTCTGTTCCCCTTGTTTCATAGTCCATGCTGAACCCTCCTCTGTCTGCGCCTTGGCTCTCCTAACAACTTTCCCTGCTTCCCTTAGATATTCAAGGTACACCTCCCTGTTCCCCTCCTTTTGGGTTCCCTTATACTTCCTGAAACTTGCTCTTTTAGCCCTTACTTTGTCTGCCACCTCTTTAGAGAACCACAGTGGTTTCCTTCTCTTTTCCCTTTGGCCACTGTCATAACGCATTGGTTAGTTATCTCCACTATGGCTTCTTTTAGTTTGGAGTTCCTCCATTCCCTCCATTGCTTCTCCCTTTTCCAGGGCTGCTCTTAAACATCTACTCATTTAACTGAGATCCGCCCACCAGAGATCTAATACTTTTGCCCTAATGTGGCTTAGTTGAGTCCCTGTCTCCATGCCAAACCACACCATGTGGTGGTCGCTGGATCCCAGCTGCCCTGAGTCCAACGCCCTGCAGGGATTCCAGGATGGAAGTGCTTCTGGCTGGAGCAGCTGCCTGGGTGGTCCATTCCACATCCAGGATATTGAAATCTCCCATCAGCAGGATTTCACCTTTAGCTGCCATGTCATGAATTTCCTCCATTAGTACCCTTTCCACTTCCTTCCTCTGTGGTCTATAAAGCACCCCTGTATGTATTATTCTGCCATTCCCTTGTTCAAGGGTGACCCACATTGCCGGAGCCTCCCCCTGTCTTCCCTGTACTTCTGTAGCCATTTTGCCTTCTCTGATGTACAGAGCTTCCCCCCTCCCTTTTTATCTTCCCTGTCCTTTCTGAACTGTGTATAGCCTGGTACATTGATGTCCCAACTGTGATTAGCAGAGTACCATGTCACTGTTATTGCTGCAATGTCAAGGTTTGCATTCATCATCAAGGCTTCCAGGTCTGGAACCTTATTTCCCACACTGCGAGCATTTGTGAGCATGACATTCCAATGTTTTACACCCTGCCCTCCCTCTGTTCTTGTTCTCTCTCCCTTACCTGTTTTCCCTATCCTGGTTTTCTTGTTCATGTGCTCCTGCCCCCCATCCCCCCTTATACATGCTTAGCCTGCCTGCTCCTCACTGCCCACTTCAGTTGTTCCTGTTGTCAACTTGTGTTTTTGCAAGTTCCCATGGGGGAGTATTCCTAAGCCACCTATCCCTCCTGGCTCTTTCCCCTTGGCCAGTTTAAATGCTTTCTGCTGAAGCATTCCAACTTCTCACTAAGGAGTGAGGTCCCCCTTCATGGACAGATGCAGGCCATCCTTCTAATACAAGCTCACATCTGCCCAGGTGGGGCCCCAGTCCCCTATGAAGCCAAATTCTTCACTTCCATACCAATCCTTCAACCAGGTGTTGAAAGCTTGGATGTGGAGTGCTCTAGCCTCCCCTGTGCTTTGGACAGGTAGCACCTCCGAGAATTAGATGGAATGTGCTACCTGTTTCAGATCCCCCCCCCCAGCTTACTGAAATCCTCCTGGACTCTGGCTAACTCCACCCTTCTCCCCATCAGGTAATTGGTCCCCAGGTGGACAATGACATCCAGCTCCTCCCTTTTGACTATCGTCCTAGTGATCCTATGGATTCACTTCCCATCCCTCCATGCAACGCTTCCTGGGATGCACTTGACCTCCCTCTCCCCCCTGCTAGGCGTCCCTAACTTCACACCCTGGACAGTAGAGTCTTCTATAGGAGAAGCTTCCCCCTCATCCACGTTCTCCTTCCCACCTTCCCTGGGGCTCCAGCTTGGAGGTCCCGACCATCCTCCCTGGTCCCAGCTGCAGGTGTCTGTGTGGGGCATTCCTGTTCTTCCAAAACAGTGTAGGAGTTATTCAGCTGGACCAGTTGGGGAATGTGCTTCTGACTCCCCCCCCACCCTCTTTGAGCCCAACGTGGTCCAGTCACACTTCTTCCTAAGCATCCTATGAGGTTCATATTGTGGACCTGGTGGTCTCAGGGTGGGGGTGGATGCCACCTGTAACCTGACCAACTTTGCACAGAGGCAGGCAACCTCCTCCCTCAGCCCAGAAAGTTTCCTGCAGATAGATCAGCATTGCAGCCTCCAGAACATCTCCCTGAAGATGCTGCTCCACAACCACTGCCCTGCACCACTCCCATCATGACTGTTACCCTCCTCACTATTCTTCCTGCTTATGCCTCCTAACTTCTATTTGCTATCTCCTATTCGCTTGGTTTTTGCTTGCTACTTCCTGTGTGGCAGCAGGATGTTGCAAGGCACTCTGGGATCTGCCTTATAAATGAAGGCCGAGCCTTGGGGTGGATGGGTGGGATTAATTCCACAAGCTGTGCCCAAATAAAACATCAGCCAAGGAGTTCCAGGGCAGTGGTTGGTCCAGCCACACCCTGTTAAAGCTGCTACAAACTTCCACTAATCAAGCAGAAACCAACAAGATAAACAAGAAAGCCAATTGGTCAGACAGCATTACCTGATCATGGAAACACACACCTGACCATGGATTACCTACTCGTAAATGCACAGTTGCTGTGAATGTCCCTGAAGCAAGATCCCTGGAAACAGAGAGGAATCAATCAATCAATCAATACTTTATTTAACCAGGCATGTCATCATTTGCAAGTTGATCATGGGTATCAGACACAGTACAAAAAAGTTTAAACAACAGAATACGGCACAGTACAAAAAAGTCACAAAAATATTGTACAGGCATAGGTATTTACAGGTTGAACATTACGCCAAAGTAAGCAAGATAAATTAATGAGCTGGCATTTGTGCAGATATGCATATGTGAAATATTGTACAGACAATGGAATCACAGGTTGAACATTTTGCCAAAGTAAGCAAGGTAAATTAATGAGCTGGCATTCATGTAGATACGCATATGTAAAATATAACAGAGGAGTACAGAGGCGCACAAGTAGTACACAGATAAATTAGTGTGGGAGGTAATTGCTAGGTAGTTTGGGGATGGAGCAACAAGAGATAGGGTGATAAGGAGAGGAAGACAGGAGGGGAGAGGGAGATACGGTGGAATGGTAGGTGGGAGGTGAGAAGTGGTAGAATGGCAGGAGAGGTGGGGGAGGGGAGGAGCAGGGTGAGGGGCAGAGAGTGAAGGGAGGATAGAAGGAGTGGAGAGAAGAAGAGGGAGAAGTGAAACAAAAGCCACAAGCCTAAGCAGAGCAGTTACCTCTGCAGAGGTTAATGAGGTGCAGGTGGGGTTTACGTTAGAGTGGGCCACGGTTGATTTAAGCTGCAATTACAGGGAGAAGGTTGTTTGCAGCAGGGGGGCCCTAAAGTGGAAGCATGTTTGAGCCTGGGTGGTATGACAGAAGGAACAAGAGACGTCGGTTTGAACTAAGTGTGCAGGGTGCCCTGAGGGTAAGGAATAATCACCTGAAGCAGGCGCAAATATCCTTCAGGTATAGGACAAGCAACGTTTTAAATGGCTGTGGACCCGGAAGTGTGGAGATCATTAGAGTCTTTTGCATAGTATTCCAGAGAGAGGGGAGGGAGCGGTTGGCAGCAGCCATCCCAAATTGTGTGTTTATTCTGGGCACCTTAAAGGAGATAAGAACAGCACTTCTAAGACCATAAGTCCCTTTGGCTTGATCAAACATGTTCAAGATGTAGGCCGGGAGCTTATCAGTTAGTGCCCTAAAAGTCCACAAGAGAGCATTACTGTGCCTTCTCAGTGTGAACGAGAGCCACCCCAGTGTTTTGTAGAGCAGGCAGTGGCGGGTTCGCAGAAGCATATTCAGAACAAATCTCAAGGAGCGATGGTAAAGAGTGTCACGTTTACTCAATGCCTGGTTAGGACAGTGGCTGTAAAGAAAGTCTGCGTAGTCAATTAATGGTAAAAAGGTTGTTTGGACTAGCCTCTTCTTGGCTTCAAGAGTGAGAAGGGTCTTATACAATAGAATATGCCCAGTCGCTGTCTCAACTTTTTGGAGAGCTCATTTAGATGAGCCATAAAGTTGAGCTTATTATCCAGCCATATTCCCAAGTATTTAAACTTGTCCACCAATTCCAGTGGTTCTCCATGCAGGGTGTATTTCTGAAGGCATGCTGGTGGCTGTGAGGTATGGAAGGCATGCGGAGAAATAATCATGGCTTTGGTCTTTTTAGCATTAAGCAGAAGCTTAAGATTGATCAAGTTATGCTGAAGGATTGTGAAGTCATGCTGGAGTTCCTTGTGAGCAAACTCCAGGGATGTGTTGGCAGAGTACAGTACCGTATCGTCAGCGAATAGATGTATGCTACTTGTATGTATGCCAGTGTCAATCTGATTTACGTAGATAGCGAACAGTATTGGGCCCAGGATAGAGCCTTGAGGAACATGGTGAGGAAGGATTTTTAATGGGCAAAGTTCCTCTTGATTCTTTATTTGCTGCATTCTTCTGGTAAGATACCATTGGAACCACTTTAAAGATGAGTTGTCAAGGCCAAAACTCCTCAGTATGTTGAGTAGAAGGCTATGGTCCACTGTATTGAAGGCACAAATGTGATTCCTTGTATCTAGGGCAGTTTGCCAGTCACTCGTAACTTTAGCAAGGGCAGATATAGTTCTATGCCTCGGTCTAAACCCCAATTGGACCTGATTTAGGAGGCATTCATTCTCTAAATCCCTGAGCTGTGAGGTCACAATTTTCTCCAAGAACTCCGAGAGGATTGGAAGAAGGGAAATTGGTCAGTAGTTGTTCAGGTCTGTTGGGTCGCCGGACTTGAAAAGAGGGATAATATGTGCTATTTTCTACAATGAAAGTAATTCGCCTAGAGACAGGGAGCAACTGAAGAGATGGTGATCGGGGCTGTCAGGTGGGAGTTGCCTATTTTCAAAAATAACAGTTCAATGAGATCTGTGTCAGCACTCTTTTTCATGTCCAGGGACAGTAAGAGGTTCTCCAGCTGTTTAAAGGTAACTGGGCGAAAGCTGAAGGTGAGGTGATGCAGGTTAGGAGCAGAGTTAAGGCTTGGGCCACTAATAACATCACTGGGGGTGCTGAACTTGTTGACAAGCGAAACATCAAACACCAAGGCCTGCTGTGGCAAAGTGATTGTTGAGCTGCTCTAGAATATCCTCTCTGTTAGTGTATGAAACGTCTCCAGATATTATTTTGGCAGGCAGAGAGGAGGCTGGTGCATGACCTTCAACCTCTCTGAGGATCTTCCAGAATTTAGCAGAACAATTTTTATTATCTTCAAGGGCAGTCTGGAAAAAGCGTGCTTGTTCTGCCCTAGTTAGCTTGGTGCAGGCATTTCTAGCTGCCCGAAAGGCAAGCCAGTCAGAATCCCGGCACAAATCGGAAAGTGAGAAGCAGCCATTTCTTTTTCTGTCACCCTGTTCAAAATAGATCCAGAAGCAAATGATTTGATACCTTTTAATGGACCAACATAGATGTAAAAACAAGAACAAAGTGCTCTAGCTTTCGGACCAACCAGTCCTTCTTCAGAGCTTCTCCATGAGCTTCTGAAGAAGGACTGGTTGGTCTGAAAGCTAGAGCACTTTGTTCTTGTTGTTACATCTATGTTGGTCCATTAAAAGGTATCAAATCATTTGCTTCTGGATCTGTTCTTGCAAGGACCAATACGGCAACTACTAAATCTAGATTTCAACCTGCTCAAAATAGGCATGAGACATTCAGAGCAACATGTGATGCATTGTTAGCTGATGCTGTAGCAGTAATTAGATTTCCTCCTTGGTGACACCCACTTAATTTTCCAAACCATGTTAGTCGTGGCAGCCTTCATTTTGCTGTGCTCCCCATGATCTCGCTGTTAGGTGATCCTGTTCACCATTTACAACCCGTGTCTGATCAACACAGAGAGCAAGTACTGAAACAGCCATCGGAAACCAACTTGCTGAAATAATGTAATGTAGTGACACACTTACTATAAATAGTAAATCGTTCTCCATCTTCACCCACTGCACTTGGTCAAAATTAATCTCAAAAATGTTTCTCATACCTCACATAGTGAACCAGACAATTCCTGCATTTCTGTCTGACAGCATTCTGAACCATACATTACAGCAATGTTTGGCCAGGTGAAGCAAGACAGTCCGAGCAGGGCACTGTGCTGCAGGGTAGAGAGAGAGAGATCAAGGGACACAGCGAGCAGTGCACCCCATTGCAATAAGAAAGAGACACCAAGAACGAGCACATCACACCACTACCGCACAAGTAATCAGGACAGAAATAGTAGAACAGCTACAAACTGTCTGATGGACAACAAATGTCAGAAATCATTGTAGGAGTGTATTTCTGCTATTTGTATGGTCACAAAAGACGTAACATCTGCATTCTTCACAAGAAACATACTTATAAATTGTGGGGACTACTTTTCAACTTGGCAGGATACCCACGAATATTCTGTGCTAAAACAATTAAAAAAACACCTTTGTGGAATTTAATGATTTTTTTAAACATAACCCATGTTATAAGTATAATAACTCACTCCAGGGTATGGGGTTATTGGCAGTTAATCCACACCTCGGGTGCTATGAAGGCATCTGGCCTGCGGCCTTATGCCTCACAATGCACCCAGGGTGTAGATTAACTGCCAATAACCCCATATTCTGTCATGGATTATTGCTTACTTAAAAGATGTCTTAGAGTCAGTTAATACTTTACATGGTAACGAGTGATTAAATGGCTAACTCGTTTCCAAAGGATACTCCATACTGCACCTTACAAGTGAAGGTAAACAAAATAACATGGAATTTAAAAAGAGAATACAGAAAGTAGGAAGAAACAAAGCTGTAAACAGAAGACAATGGCAGGAGCACTTCCAGTTTTCCTCCTTTTGGTGTGCGTTCAGAAGCAAGAGCCACTGGTGTAAGACGGAGAATGTGGGTGTCAAGATCTAAGAATCTGCTGCTTGCGCTTGAACATAGAAGACCTCAAGAGACAAAGAGCTCTCTTGCTGCACTACATTGGTGGGCAGGTAAATGATATGTTTGATATACTACCAATTACCACACCAGGGAAAGATGAGAATGAACTGGATAAGGCTATAGATGCCTTGACAGCATACTTTACTCCTAAGCAGAACACAGAGTATGACATATATGTATTTTGGCAGGCAAAACAGGAGAGTGGAGAAATTAGTTTCCTGTCGCACGTACTTGAGGCAGTTAGCAGCAACGTACAACTTTACTGATGTGGATCGTGAGGTAAAAACTCAGATTTTGCAAAACTACTCATCTAACAAGCTTTGTAGAAGGGTGTTGGGGGATCCCGACATGATTTTATGGCTTGATGTATACAAAGCAAGGGAACTATCTGAGGCCCAGGCAGCTGGGATCTGAGAGTGATCACAATGTTGTAAACAAAGTAACACCAAGCAAATCAGCGGACAACACACAATGTCCCAGACAGTATTCACATTTTCCTGATCGAAATGCTGGCTCTGTAAAATGCAGGAACTGTGGTGGGACATATTCACACTCCGGTGGTAAGGCAACATGCCCTGGTTTTGAGAAAGTTTGCCACAAGTGCAGAAAAGCAAACCATTTTGCAGCATGCAGTAGACCAAAGCTACCAAACAACACTGGGAAGCAGAAAGTGAAGCATCAACCAGTTGTACTTCAGGTGCATGAAGATGCCAATGATACACTCATATACAGTATATATATATATTATATATTATATATATAGGCGCAATAGCGCCACTATAGTTAGGGTTGAGTAAGCAGTTTAATGTTAACCCCCAAATATTGCACTTTAATAACTTTGCAACTGTTCAACGGATGTGCATAAAATTTGGAATACACGATCCCTTGGGCATACCTCTCAAGTGTACTGGATTTTCCATGACGTACTGGATTCAGAGCCTAGCAATCCACCTGTACCGCCACCCTGCATTTGCCTTGTTGTTTCCGCATGAACGCTAAAACCATGCAGCTGTACCATGCTCAGCACTGGCGTCCCTTTGTTTGTAGTTTTTTTTTATAATTTTCCCAGACTCTTCACTTGGCTCCTAATCTCCAGTGGCGTCTAGCAGTTCTGTAATGACGAGGAGTTGGGAGGTGTCACAGCCAGTGAGAGTCTGAGAGGCGACCCAATGCAGAGAGATAGAGAGAGAGAAGAGCATAGCCCGCCCAGCCCCACAAACCAATTATAGTGCTGCTCTCTGTGCTGTTTGTCAGGTCCCCCATCAGGTCCGCCACCCAGCTACTAAAGCAGCTTGCTGCTCAGAAGGGAACCATAACATCAGGATTGATTTGTGGATAGGACCACTACAGGAAGGACCAGAAGGCACCAATCAGAGTGGAGAGCTGCATTGCCAGGAAGGAAGCCCGCCAGAGGAACAATACAAGGCACTGACTGAACAAGCTTCCAGAGAGCGAGCCGAGGAAGCAGAAGAACACCACAGCATCAGCGGCAGCCATTGTCTGAGTCCCAGAGCCAGAAGAGAACCCAGACCAAGCAACCGCCACCAACCCACCTGTGACCCGACTACGACTGGACTGGAGAGTCAGTCTTTTTTTGTGCTTACTGCTTTGTTTTGGGGACAGAGCTGTGGGGGGGTGACCATGTGAGGTTCTCCCATTCTCACGACAGGTTCAGTCCACTCCAGATTCAAGTCAGAGAGGCTCGGCGACAGCGATTCAGCTCGGGAGTGGGACAGGAGAGACTCTTGAGGTTGGATCATGGGGATGGGTGTGAAAGAAGACAGTCATCCCGATCGGGATTCTCCAGATAGATCTAGATGGAGAAAAGGGGGATGGAACAGAAGAATGAACAGTCCCTCCTCGGAGAAGTCAGGAGCACACTACTGTGCTGCCAAGTTCCTTCCACTTCCTTGTAAAAGAGCTGCTATCATGGAAGTTGGCTTGGGCTTGGCTACAGTGCTATACTGCTCTAACAAATCTGTGCTGGCACTGGCAGCATTAAGGAACATTGTTCAACACTCAGCCAGCCTGCTAACTTAATGTCTGTTATTTGAATTCATTGGCAGTTGTCTATTGGCTTGGCAAGCAATGTGTGTATGGTGCAGCAGAGCAGACTGGGTGTGTGGGTCCTCCTGTGTGGTTTTAGGTTCGATCCCTAGTTGGTGGGCTAACAAACATGCCACAGCCTGGTGCTCACTTGCTCAGCTGGCAGAGTTGTTAGCAGTATAAGAGCAGCAGCAACTCCACCACACTGGAAAAAGCTGACCAGAAGTGCCTGCTGGCTACTTTGTTTTTTTTTTGACTGAGATGTTCCCTTCTTTCCTCACTCTTGCCTGGCTGCTCATGCTCCTCAGCAAGCAGTAGGACAGAAGAAAAGCAGCAGCACCTCAGTGAAAGAGCTGACTGGCCAGAAGGGACTACCTTCCCTTACGCTGCTGCTGGGCTATTGGGTATTGAGTGAGCCAACCATCCAGGCCAGTTACTGGTGCATTGCTACAGGTGTCCAAGGCTGTGTTGTGTGGATCTTGATGGCAACAGTCATAGTGATGCCACTGTACTGCTTGTAAAGTGCTTTAGGATACAGTGTGTATGCAAGCTATAAATGTTAATCTTTCTTTGTCTTCTTCACAACAGATACATCTGCCACCCTGACCGAGGGAGACAGTAGCTGCCACTGTACCGATCTTTAGGTTCTGAGGAGAGGGAGACTACGCCAGCCAAGAGTGACCAGCTTCCTTGTCCATCATCTAACTCAAACGTAGCCCCACCAGCAACCCAGACTCTCTTGGAGTGAGTGTGACCTGACCACCGCCATTCAGAGGGAGCATCAAGGACTACACCACTACACCATGCAGGCGTTCATCAATAGCAAAAGAAGGCAAGAGGAGGAGCGGGAGCAGCCGCAGCTGAATAGTGCTACAGGTATGTTCCTGGAGATGTTGGGAAATAGAACTGCTATGTTGTGCCATGGTGTTTAACAGACTTTTTGTGTGGGGGGGGGGTTGTTGCCTGCTGCCAATTAGTCATATCACTGTCTGTTTTGTGCAAGTACACCTTGTTTTATGTATGGGGATGGGGTCAGTTTGCTGTGACACCTAGATGGTATGTTAATATAGTTGTTGTAATGTCAGTGTGACAAACACAGTATAGTTAATAAAACATCAGTATTGTTCGTATATATATTTGGTTGGGGGGGCTGCATGCTGCTTCCAAACATGTGTGGTAGTTTATTAATATGTTTGTAGTTTTATAGTGTAACACTCTACAGTCATGTTAATAAGCCATCAGGATTGATTGGGCACAGCAAGCACGACCCCTCTCGCACCAACCCAAAGAATGACATACACGGGCTGGTTTTGATGGTGATGATGGTGTGGCTTGCTACTATGCAACGTTGCCGGATTACTTTATGTGCATGCCGGGTATTTGGTTGCATTGTGGGGGAGCTGCATGCTGCTTCCAAACAATGTGTGGTGGTTTATTAATATGTTTGTAGTGTTATAGTGTAACACTCTACAGTCATGTTAATAAGCCATCAGGATTGATTGGGCACAGCAAGCAGGACCCCTCTCCCTCCAACCCAAAGAATGACGTACACGGGCTGGTTTTGATGGTGATGATGGTGTGGCTTGCTACTATGTGGTGTTGCCGGATTACTTTACGTGCATGCCGGGTATTTGATTGCATTGGGAGGGGGGCTGCATGCTGCTTCCAAACAATGTGTGGTGGTTTATTAATATGTTTGTAGTGTTATAGTGTAACACTCTACAGTCATGTTAATAAGCCATCAGGATTGATTGGGCACAGCAAGCAGGACATCTCTCCCACCAACCCAAAGAATGACGTACATGGGCTGGTTTTGATGGAGATGAATCAGTGTGGCTTGCTACGTGACATCGTCAGATTACTTGCTTCAAATGCATATTCCAGAATATTAATCAATCCTTACCATCCCTTGGCCAAGTTGCCTCTGGCTTGCTATGCTACGTGCCTGGCCTGTGGGTTACTTTGGATGCATCTCATGGAATTCTTCTGTCTTTGCTGCTATATCTTGCTAAGTTGGGGCACACAAGTGTGTTTCTACATCTTCTATCCTTTGTGGTCTTTACATGCACCATCCCTACTCTTGTTGAGTCAGTCTTTTTATTGAAGAGTGAAGCAGGTAGGCCTAGTTGCGTGGAAGGCTGAGATATCACACCTTACCTCCTGTCACTCCGCCGAACAGATGACTATTTAAAATTATTGTCTGCCTGAAGAGATTACAATCTCTGAGAGTGGAGGTCATGTTGTTGAGATGTGGTGCCTTCTTTTGTTGAGATTGTTGCATTTCCTGTTTGCATAGATTGTGGGGGTGAGTCATAATCTGATAAATCCAGTGGGCACAGCCCAGAGAAGAAGCGAAGACGGTACACAACATTCCAGGCTACCTGGAAATCTTCATTTGATTGGGCAACTGACAGCAGGAAAGGAAGAACATATGCATTCTGCAAGATGTGCTTCTGTGATTTCACCATAGGCCATGGAGGACGTCATAATCTGCAGCACCATGCAGCCTCAGAGAAGCACTGCCTCAATGCCAAGCATGCCACATCTGGACAGAAGCTCTCCAATATTTTTGCAGCACAAGCAAGCTCAGAAGTTACAGAGGCTGAAGTTGCTTTTGTCGTTATGCTTGCAGAGCACAACTTGTCATTTTCATGTGGGGATCATATTATTAAATATATGAAGAAGTACTGTTCTGATCCTGAAGTACTAAGAAAGATGACTTGAGGTGCAACAAATGCAACCTACATAGCAAGGGACGTCATGGGGCCTATGTACCAGGAAGATGTTGCAGCAAAGTGCCAAAAAGTGCCATACTGCGTCTACATGGATCAGAGCACAGACATGGGAGATGAAAAACTACTAGTTATTCTTGTGGGTTATTTTGATGAACAGCAAGGAAAGCATGCAATAAGGTTCTTGGACATGCCAGAGTGTATTTCGGGTACTGGACAAGGCATGTTCGACTGTCTGATGGAAACCCTAAACAGATTTCACATCCTAATGGACAATCTTGTTGCGCTATCATCTGACAACGCTGCCTCCATGATCGGCAAGAGGAACTCTGAGTTATCAAGGATCCAAACCCTAAATCCACATATTGTCAACATGGGGTGTCTCTGCCACCTGGCAGACATCTGCAGCAAAGCAGCAGTAAAGACTCTGACAAAAATTGAAGAGCTTGTGTCAGATGTTTATTGCCACTTTGCTTCGAGTGCACAGAGACAACAGAAGTTAAAAGAATTTGCACTGTTTGTGGGTGTCGAACCACTCAAGGTTATCAAGCATGCACCAACACGGTGGCTCAGCCTGAATAAGGCTGTCGAGAGGATGTTGGATCTGTGGCCTGCACTCCTGACATATTTCCAGTCAGCAGAACAAAGACCAGCAAAAGTGGAAAGCATCACCAAAAGACTGGAGAGCCATGAAATCAGAATGCAATTTATGTTTCTAAAATATGGACTTGAACCTCTGTGCCAGTTCAATCAACAGATGCAAAAAGGTGACAGCCAACTAATGACTTTGCACTCTGACATCTCTTCACTGCTCCACATATATGCCGGCAGAGTTCTGCGGCCTGAGATGGCCAGGAAATTGCTAAATGACAATGATGCTACCATTCTGGACAATCCTGACAGTTTTTTGTGCCACAGTGACCTTCGTCTAGGGGCAGAAATATGACAGTATATGATGGAGCAGGAAGACAGCTTAGCTGGGACAGTCATAGAAACCAACATTTATCAGAAAGCAGTTGTGTTTTATTCTACCATCATATCCAAAATATTAAAGAAATGTCCTGTGAACAACAAATTTGTGCAAAATGTAGGATTTGTCCTCAATCATTCATCGAAGCTCAAGGTAACACCCTCTATGATGTCAGACTTGGCAGATCATCTAGGAATCTGCAAGACCATAGAAGAGAAGGACACATTGCTGGATGAATTTTCTGTGTACCAGTTGTCTGATACAGGGACCCTAACTGGACCTATAGATGGACCCCATTCAGCCCTCTCAAAACATTAGGCCACAGTCCTCAAAACTGTTGGTGGAGATGGTTCACTGCAATACTTTAAAAGATTGATGATGGTACTACTTTGCTTGCCCCGTTCAAATGCAGATGCAGAGTGTGCTTTTAGCACAGTACATAAAGTTAAAACAGAACTACGACAATCCCTGCATCTCAAAACGCTGAACTCTGGGGTGAGATCATGTGATGTCGCGGTCGGGCTAGCAGCGCTAGAAGCTGTCTCCCGAGCCACCCCCACACTCCACATTAAAATCCTAAGCTAGCGGCTTTCTTTTTGCTTTATCGCAATATCGGAGGGTCTAGGAAATACTGCTGATTGCATACATCTGCGGTCATTTAAAGGAATTCACAACCGGCAGCACGATTCGTGGCCAAGAGAGTTGGGCCTACTAGGGTCATGGAGGCCGAAATGCGCCGAGCGCCTCCACGGCATACTCCTCCACAAACCCCCGAGAAGGGACCGAAGAGACCTAAAGGGCAGCCCGGCAATACCGCAAAGGTGCTACTATCCACAACACAGCAAGCAGGGCCTACTCCATTATCGGAGCAAAAATTTCTAGAGGAGTTACAGCCATTTAAAATGGCACTACAAGATATAACAAAGGAGATTAAGTGTTTAAGGGAGGAGCTCTCTGACACAAACCGATCAATCTATGATGTTTCGGCATGGACTGCATCACTTGAGACATGAAAGAGTAAACTGGAGCCAGAGGTGGTGGTTTTAAAGCAACGCCTGCATAAAATGGAAATCAAGCTAGAAGATTTAGAAGGCCATAGCAGGAGGAATAATATAGTTATTCTTGGCCTTCCAGAAGAGGTGGAGGGAACCTCTCCCATTTTGTTCTTTCAAAAATTTCTAGCCAAAATAGCTGGGCCGTCTCCCAATAACCCAGTATATATTATTGAGAGGGCGCATCGCTCACTTCTCTAAGCCAGGCAACGGCAAGCCCCGAGGCCGGGTCATTATTAAATTATTAAATTATCTGGACAGGGCCCACATCCTGGAGCAAGTTAGAGGCCTACAGCAAGTGGTTTGGGAGGGCAAACAGATTCGTCTGCAAAAGACCTTCCGGTTTCAAAGCGACAACGTCTGCGGAATACCACCCACTGGTGTCCAAATTGATTACGGGTGGTATAGTACAAGGTCCAGTACCCTTCCAACTGATGGTATTACACTCTGAATCCTGGCATTCCTCTCGATCACAGCCCAATCAGCTGCTCCTGCATTGAATAAAATGTTCCCGGACCTGTTCCTGCTCGCTGAAGATTTGTGACATGGCAATGCGTGTGATGTTGTATTTCCTGGACTGATGGGGATACTGGATTACGCCCGACCACAAGAAGATGGCTAGCAGGACTGCTTCAAGTGGCTGTATGCCATTCCCCTCCCCTTTTTTTTTTTTACTTTACTTTTGGACCACCAACTGGACCCTAAATCATCGATGAACAATATGGACAATATGATTTTGGTGCCCCTCCCTTCCCCCTTTTTTTTTTCTCTCTCTATGCTCTTTGTACATGTGACCCTTATATGAATATTAGGGTGGGGGCGGGATCGGGAGTGAAAGGTTCCTGGATGAAACTGCAGTCTCAATCAGGCTACGTATTGGCACAGGGTGGGATGTAATCCCACAGGATGTTAGGGCCATAGGAACGACCTTGCTATACATATAGTCTTGAAGTTAGAATTGTTGAGGGCTATGACCCATATTTTGCCTTTTCTTGTTGTGTAGAGTTTACTCCCAATGTGGGCTTTGGGGTGCGAGGGTTGGTGTAGGGGAGTGGGGATGGGAATAGTTTGGGGACTGTTTAGGGTGGAATAATACTTCCTTATCAAGCTTCAGGGTCTGTGTTGTATTATGGGATGATATATTGGTTTAAGAGGATTTGGGGGACTCTGTATATTGAAGGGAGTTGAGGTGGTAGGGACTGTTAGGAAATGCCACTATTTATTCAAGCCGCTATCACATGGGATGTGTTCCGCTCTCAAGGAAATATGCTGGAAACAAGAATATTGTCCATACTTGGCCTGGTCATGGCATTGCTGTGTTAAAACTTTGTTCATGGAATGTTAAGGTGCTCAATCCCGACAAAGAGGGCCAAGATCTTGCTGCATCTTAATAAACTTAATGCAGACATCACTTTTATCCAAGAAACTCATCTACCTAACTCATAAATTCCTACTCTAAGGTGATCCTGGGTGGGACATGCACTTGGGGAGGATTAGATACTCGTAAAATGGGGTTGCGATATTAATTGCGTCGTATACCCTTTCGACTGCTTCAGTCGATGGGTGATCCCTGTAGATATATATTGGTGACAGCCATTCTTGGCCACACGAAGTAGTACTGGGATCAATCTATGGACCTGTTGGTGATGACCCACAATTCTTTATGAGCCTTATGCTAAGTTAGCACCTTGGGCCCAACTTCCCATTACACTTGGTGGAGACTGGAATCTAGTTCTCAATAATACCTTGGAAAGGTCAGTAGGGAAAACACTCTCACACTCCTGCAATTGGCTCTTAAAGACCTGATGAATACCCTGGGTCTTGTGGATCCGTGGAGGACCCTCTTCCCATTGACTAAAGAATATTCATTTCACTCAGTGCCCCATAACACTTTCTCCAGAATTGATTTCTTTTTGTTGGGGTTGAGCACCTGGGGGGTTCAGAGTTGTGTTTACCTTTCTAAGGTGATCTCGGATCACCACCCAACTCTCCTGCAGTGGGCCATGTCATCGTCTGCTGCCGGGATAAAATCTGGAGATTTAACCCCCAGCTGTTGAAATCCCAGGAGGTAGTCGACCTTCTCTCTAAATTTATAGTTGACTTCTATAAATTAAATATAGTATCCACGCCTAAATTAGATGTGCTTTGGGGGGCTCTAAAATGTTCATTAAGGGGGGAAATTATTAGATTGGCATCCATTAGGAAAAAGAAAATCTCCTCTAAATCCTCGTCACTTCTGCAACAAATCAGGACCCTGGAGAAATCCTATCCCCAATCGCAACTCACAGACTTTGAAAGACTAGAAAACTTACTTATTTCAATATAACACCCTTTGGGTGATAGGGTTCAACACCTCCATCTGAGGGCCAAAATTAATTACTTTGATCAGGGGACAAAGCAGGTAAGTTCCTGGCCTTAAAGCTCAGATCACTAGCTGCAGATAGGATTGTTGTTACAGTTCAGGACATGGAAGGAAGTTTTATACTACCTAGGAGATCACTGATTGTTTTAAGAAGTTCTACCAAACCCTGTATTCATCCCCCTTACAACCCTATCGACGTTCTGCACTAGATCTTTTTCTCCAAGATATTGATCTCCCATACTTGCCCGGTGATCAGATAACTCTTCTACAGTCTCCCTTGACTGTAGAGGAGATATATGAAGCTATAGATGCGCTTCCTATAGATAAAGCGCCGGGACCAGACGGTTACTCGTCTAATTTCTATAAAGCTTTTAAACTTCAATTGGGGACACGGTTATTAGATATGTACAATTATATCTATAAACAGGGCCTATCTGATCTCACCCTTACAGAGGCAATTGTGGTGGTCCTACCTAAGCCGGGTAAGGACGCGACATTGCTGTCGAATTACCGTCCAATATCGTTAATTAATGTGGACATGAAAATCCTGGCTAAAATCCTTGCTTGTAGGTCAGCCAAAGTCTGGCATACATTATTAAGCCCTGAGCAAGTGAGTTTTGTTGCCAGGCGTCTCTCATCAGACCACCTGCGGAAGATTTTTCATCTCATTTCTGCGTCCAGGAACTCCCAGATCCCTGCGGCTCTGTTGTCCCTGGACGCAGAAAAGGCCTTTGACCGGGTTTCTTGGGAGTACTTATTTGATTTGCTCCCGAGATATCGAATTCCCAAACAATTTATCCAATGGATCCGTACAGTTTACTCATACCCATCTGCGAGGGTACTGTGCAATGGAGTCCTGTCCTCATCCTTCCTCCTCCAACAGGGCACGCGACAGGGTTGTCCTCTTTCCCCTTATCTGTTTAACCTGTTTCTGGAACCATTAATCAGGAAAATTAATCACTCTGTAGTGATCTCTGCATTTCAATTAACCATATTCAATATAAACTATCGGTATATGCCGATGACATCATGCTCCATATCACCCACCCATCTACATCCATACCTGCCATTTTAATATTATACTGAATTTGGGATTTCTCCAATTATAAGTTAAATGTGGGGAAATCAGAAGTAATGCCCCTAAATTGTTACACTCTAAAGGCCGACATTGTACCGTTTGGGCTCACTTGGATAAGAGATAAGATCAAATATCTAGGTATTTTCTTGTCACAGTCAAAGGTTAAATGAAGCAATATAACCTGGACTGTTTAATTGCTAATATTAAATCAGATCTTAATCGCTGGGTGCTGCTTCCAATTTCTCTTTGGGGGCGCATCAATATTATAAAAATGAATGTTTTACCTCGGTTGTTATATCACCTCCAAATGTTAAATCTTAGCCTTCCTCAGTCTTGGTTTCTTCAAGTGCATAGTATGATTTCTAGATTCATTTGGAAAAATAAATCCCCCCAAAGAGCGATAACTAAGCTTCAAAGAACTAAAGAACTTGGTGGATTACAAGTCCCCAATATTTATCACTATTACCTGGCTATTAGTTGCGCTGTAGTCTCGCAATGGCTAAAACCCTCAGAGGACCCTCCATTGTGGTTACAAATTGAAAAGTCAATTTGCGATGTTGCTGGAGTTGACATTAGATGCCTCCCGTACCTGACTATTAAAAAAATCCCCAAACAATGCTTAGATACGCCTATTATGGTTTCCATTCGAGCATGCACGCAGATGAATCAAACCCTTGGGCTTTCATTTACAAAAGACATATCCCAGCCTCTTATTAGGAATCCCAATTTTAGAATAGGGAATACTAATATCACTGCAGCTTTTTGGCCTACTGGTTGTGGGGAAACAGTGGCTGACTTAACAGAAAATCAAACACTACTAGACTTTTCAGGTATCAGGGCCAAATACAACCTACCTTCCTCTCATTGCTTTAAATATCTCCAAATTTCCCATGTTCTAATTCAACATTTCGGTAGTGGTCCCTGGGACCAATACATGTTGGGCCCCATACTCAGCTCCTTGTCCATGAGACCTTCGTCCCATCTCCTGGCCTTCTACTACAAGGAAATTCAGAAGCGAATCAGTGAACTTGAGGGTACTCCTCATTACGTGTGGGATAGATTTCTTCCCCCCACCTCATCCACTCCCCGTCAATGGCACCAAATATGGAATAGGCTATATAAAGATATCAGATGGGATCAGTACAGATTGCTTCAATTTCATGTATTGCATGACTTATACTATACACCTGTAAAGAGTAACAAGATGGGTCAGCCTTCTTCAGATTTGTGCACCAGGAGTGGTTCTCAGAGGGGCAAGTCGCTCCATGTTTTCTGGGAGTGTGCTAAAGTTACCCCATTCTGGGAGTCCATTCGTTTAAAAATTGACCCTGCACTGGGCCTGCAAGATGTCTTCTCACCAGAAATCTGCATCTTGGGGGATGTAGGGCAATGCTTGACAGGTACTCGGAGAAAGCACATGCCCTAATATCCTTTGTGCTAAGAAAATTATATTACGTCATTGGTGGATCAACAAATCCCCACATGCACAGAATGGCATAAGGAAATTTTGTTCGCTTTGCAGTATGAATACTTCATAGCAAATATATCTAAAATACTAGTAAATACCAGAAGATTTGGGCACCTCTGCATACATTACTAATTATATGATACGGCTCGATACCTCCTGGCTTTATGACAGTGGGCCTCCGCAACGAATATGTACCGTGTTTAGTCCTTGTTTCTCCATTTTGATTGCTCCCTTTAATTGACCAGATTGTTTTCCTTCTTTCTTTTTCTACTTCCTCGCTAATAGGAATCCTCCCAACTATCACAGTGTAGTGGCATGGGGTGGGGGGAGGGTTGGAGGGAGGGATAAGGGCGGTTATAATTATTTAGGTGGGTTGTTGGTTGCTAATGCTAGATAGCCTGGTGACTGGGCCTATGTTATTTCAGTAGAAATGATCTTGTTTTTTTGCCTAGTATCAGGCTCATGTTCGCATCTCAGTGTGTTAAGGGGAGGTGTTTGCTTGTATCCCCCCCCCTTTTTGGCTTTGCAAGATTCTGTATGTGTGAGATGTGCTGTGTACTAACTCTTGAATATATCTGTGCTGTCGAAAAGCAAATAAAGTATATTCAATATGAAAAAAAAAATGCTGAACTCTTTGCTGGCAATCAAGAAGAATGAGGAGCGAGACTGCTATGATGTTCAGTATTCGAAGGAGACTCTTGCTGCTGCCAGAAAAGTAATGGCCGCCTATAATAAAGAACACCAGACCACAACGTAGACACCTGCCCCACACTCCCACAGAGTTTTGAAGGAAGACATTGACATTTTGTGGTCCTACAGCTGTGATTTATAGGTTTGCAGTTGCATATACTGTTCGTTTTAGTGTCCAGCTGCCAGCAGGTGTTTGTGGTTGCATGTGAATATGCTTTTATTATTTAAGTTCAATAATTGCTTACTTGGGTTTTTAAGGTTTAACTGTCAAGCAATTTGTAATTGCTTTATTCACTGGTGCATTTATTTAGTATAGTTAGTATATAATAGTATTATAGTTGCAGTATTCAACACATTTTTTTTATACATTATGGTGTAGTATTAGCGTAGGTTCAGAACACATTTAGTTTTATAATTGCTGCAAATGCTCTAGAAATAGCTGTTCTTTCATTCAGTAGTGTTGTATTAGTATAGTTTCAATAAACTGTTTCATGATTTCATCAAATAATGAATAAGTGGTGTTTGTTTCATTCTCTAGAGGTGTATTTATAGATTACGTCAATAAAATGTTAACACACATTTAGGATTTGCGTCACTTTATTTTATTTAAGGACACACAGACACAACACTTTCTCTTTAATTTGCAACACAAGCCACATGCCAAGCATACAAACAATAGTTTTACTGTGGTAAAATTAATTTTACTTGAGAATGCCAGTGTGCGACTCCTCGCGCTGTAAAAAATCAGGTGTACCACATTTTTGGTACTTGTCACACATTTTGTAGCTCTCTGTCACACATTGACAAGTTGGGAGGTTGAGAGGTATACCCTTGGGGTACATCTGTTGATGTGCCAAGTTTTGTTTTGATTGGATGTATAGATTGTGCACACACATGTTAAAATATATCACAGTAACATACTGGTATCTGTCTCTCTCTTTATTGCAGCTTCAAGAAACAGAGCGATAATGAGAATCTGGAGTCTGAGGGAGGTGTGCTGCCTGCTTGAGGCAGCTCTGGCTAGGGGCAACGCCAAAGTGCTCATGAGGAGCACAAATAGGAAGCTGGATGCAATGTGGAGGTGCATCAACAGTTACCTCCACCTAATGTTAAAAGTCAAAAACAAGAATGCACAGATGTGCAAGAGGAAGTGGAAGCTGTTGCGCCAACGCTTCTACGGGCTCAAGAACCGAGGGGAGGTACCGGGCAACGATGCTGGCTGGTACTACCTCACTTATGAGATGTGGGAGGCTGCTGGGAAGCCTGCTGCAGGGCAGCGCCTAACACACCGTGAGTAAAGAAACCATTTGTTACTCAGTATCGCATATTCTTAAACAGGAATCACTAACAAGCTGACTGTTGTGCTGGATAAGATCATACCTCTGGTAGTCAGGTACGAGACCACAGGCTGAGTACATCCACTACCTGAGGCGTCACGTAATCCCACCACACCACACAGCTTGAAAGGAATTTTTGACATAATGCTATGGTTTGTTGTAATACAGAGTGTAAAAAATAATGTTAGTTTGTGTGTAACTGCAATCACAGTGATGTTCCATTACTGTACATGGTCTCACTTTTACAATAGATCTGCACTCTGGGTGCAGTACCTACTCGGGGGGGGGGGTCATTGACTGGCTGATGCCATGAACTTCTAAGTGTCCTAACTTGTGTCTTCTTGAAATCGGGGTGATACTCCTTTGATGTCCATGCCCTCAGTTTTACAATGGGTCTGCACTCAGGATGCAGTACCTGATCGGGGGTGGGGCATTGCCTGCCTCACACCGTGCAACTCCTAACTGTCCTAACTTGTGTGTCCCTGCAACCATGGAGCTGCACCGTTGATGTCTATGGACTTTCTTTTCCTGTTACTCTCCACTCAGGATGCACTACCTGGCCTTGGGGGGGGGGGCATTGCCTAGCTGACACCATACAACTCCTAACTGTCCCAACTAGTGTGTTACTGCAATCATGGAGCTGTACTGTTTATATCCATAACCTTCATTTTCCTGTGAGTCTGCATTCAAGATGCAGTACCTGCTCTGTGTGGGGGGGGGGCATTGCCTAGCTGACACCATGCAACTCCTAACTGTCCTAACTTGTGTGTCCCTGCAGCCACATAGCTGCACCATTGATTTTATTTATTTTATTTTTATTTAGCTTTTGTTGACCGGGTAAGTGCACTAGACAAATCCTGCCTATTTTCAGGCACGACCCGGGGGAGGAGGATACAGATGAATGCCAACTGACCTTGAACCAGATTAAGCTGTTGGTGGTATTTTCAGTGAATGAGGGAAATTTGGCCAGGACACCGGGGAAATTCCCCTACTCTTTTCGATAAGTGCCATGGGATCTTTAACATCCACCTGAACTACCACCAATCCAGGCAGATGGGACCTTGGTTTAACGTCTCATCTGAAAGACGGCACCTCAGAAATGCAGCACCCCTCTCATGCTGCATTACAGTGTCAGTACTGGGATATTAACCCAAGTGCCAGATGTGGGAACTGAACCCACAGCCCTCTGATCTCCCGGCTTCAGAGGCAAGTGTGCTACCTACTGAGCCACTGACCCTGCCATGTCACCGTACAACTTCTAATTGTCCCAAGTAGTGTGTTACTGCAGTCATGGAGCTGTACCGTTAATATCCATAACCTTTGTCCATGGACTTTCTTTTCCTGTGACTCTCCACTCAAGATGCACTACCTCACCTGGGGGGAGGGGGGGCATTACCTAGCTGACACCGTACAACTCCTAACTGTCCCAACTAGTGTGTTACTGCAGTCATGAAGCTGTACTGTTTGTATCCATAACCTTTGTTTTCCTGTGAGTATCCACTCAGGATGCAGTACCTGCTCTGGGTGGGGCATTGCCTAGCTGACGCCGTGCAACTCCTAACTGTCCTAACTTGTGTGCCCCTGCAGCCACATAGGTGCACCATTGATGTCTATGGACTTTCTTTTCCTGTGACTCTCCACTCAGGGTGCAATACCTGGCCTTGGAGGGGGTCATTGGCTAGCTGACACCGTACAACTTCTAATTGTCCCAAGTAGTGTGTTACTGCAGTCATGGAGCTGTACCATTAATATCCATAACCTTTGTTTTCCTGTGAGTCTCCAGTCAAGATGCAGTACCTGCTCTGGGGAGGGGGGCATCCCCTGGCTGAAGACAGGCAACTCCAAAGTGTCCCAGCTTGTGTGTTCCTGCAATCACGGTGGTGTACCACTGATGTCCATGGGCTTCCTTTTCCTGTGACTCTCCACTCAGGATTCACTACCTCTTCTCTGAAGGGGGGGGGCTTTGGAGCTAACACCGTGCAACTCCTAACTGTCCCAACTTGTCTATAACTGCAATAATGGAGGGATACCATTTATGTACATAACCTTTCCTTTCCTGTGAGCCTCCACTCAGGATGCAGTACCTGATTTGGGGGGGGCATTGTCTAACTGACACTGTGCACTGCTAACTGTCCTAACTTGTGTGTTCTTGAATCAGGGTGATGTACCGTTGATGTCCACAGCTTTCGTTTGCCTGTGTGGCTACACTCAGAATGCAGTACATGGCCTGTGTGGGGGAGGACCATTGCATGGGTCACACCATGCAACTCCAAACTGTCCTAATTTGTTTGTTCCTGCAACCACGCTCATATACCTTTGATGCCCATGAGCTCAGTTTAACAATTAGTCTCCACTCACGCTGCAGTACCTGGTCTGGCGGGGGGGGGCAGCAGTCATTGCCTGGCTCACAGCATGAAAGTCATAACTATCCTAACTTGTCTGTTCCTGCAACCAGGCTGGTGTACCTTTGATGTCCATTGCCTCAGTTTCACAATGATTCTACACTCAGGGTGCAGTACCTGGTGTATAACTGTCCTAACTTGTATACACCTCCAATCATGGACATGTACCGTTGATGTCCATGGGCTCACTTTAACAGTGGGTCTCCAATCAGGATGCAGTACCTCATCTGGGGCCATCTTAAGTAGCAGACAATACTAGCATTGGCAAAACAAAGCTGTATTAAATAACTGAAGAGACACATACCACACTCAATAAATATCATTATTATCTTTTATTCACAGGACATCAGAAGCACTCCCTACCACATGCAGAGGTAGTATCAGACCAAGCTGAGGCTGTGGAGGTCGAACAGTCAGACTCGGACAGTGTTAACATTGTCGAGTCAGAAGGTAAGAAAATCCTAGTGTAAAAATTTTGAATAGCTGCTCTCAGTACTTGGTGTGTATTGCATCCTTGATCCTCTGCAAGCACTCAGCTTCTGTAACATTGCTGTGTAAGGCTGTAGTTTCACTCTGACTCTACACTCACAAGCCAGAACCTCCTTGTGGGAGATCAGAGGACATATCCTTGCTGACCCCATACAACTCCTAATTTTGCAAACTTATGTAGCTGTGCAATCAGCAAGGTGTTCTGCTAATCTCCATGTCAGTAGTTTTCTTTTACCTCACCACACAAGACACACCTGTTCAGTGGTGAGTGGTTCACACCCTGGACGACACCAGGGAACTCCTAACTGTACAAATGTCTGTACCATTGATGTCCATGACAGTACCTTTCTTGTAGCACTACAATCAGACTACAGTACCAGTTTCCTTTTGAGGGCATTGCCTACCACAGAACATCAAACTACTTAGTCTCCTAACTCGGCTAGATAACCTTGCTAAGCCCATGTAACTAACTATATTAATTTGTGAACACCTCATATCACAGTGGTGTACCATTGATGTACATGACCTCAGTTTTCCTGTGTGTCATTAGTTGGCTTTATCTGTACAAGTCCTCAGTGTCTTAACTTGTGTGAATCTGGCACCATGCATACATACAGGGAAATCTGTGGGACATATACAGGAAAAATTACAGAAATACTTTAATATATTACAAATATAATTTTTCAGAACATGGTTTGGTTTTAAATCCACAAAAGTCACAGGTAATGTTGTTTTCAAATAGAAAAAATATCTATGGATTTGGATATTGAGTCGCTGGATGGGTGTAGCCTGGCCTCTGTGGATTGTTATAAATACTTGGGAGTCTGGTTGGACTCTCATTGTAGTTGGGATTTTCATATTGATAACATGATACAAAAATTGTGTAAAAAGTTGAGGGTATTGTATAAGCATAGAAACTGTCTTTCACTTGATGCTAGGTTAAAGATTGTGAATTCGATGATAATTCCACATATTGATTATGGTGATGTCATATATAAATGGGCAGCCAGGGGCAGCTTGGAAAAGCTTGATGTCATCTATAATAGATATGCATGCTTTGTTTTGGATGCACCTCGGAAAACACATCATTGCACCCTTTATAGAAACTTAAATTGGATATCCTTGACAGAATGGCGAAATATGCATGTGCAATGGTTAACTTATCGCTGTTATTTTAAAAAAGCACCAGGATGTCTAGTGAAGTTCCTGGAGGAGTGGAATGTTAAGGTAGGATTGAGATCTGCAGGGGAAATAAAATTTAGGGTACCATTTATGAGAACAGTGAAGGGCCAACATTGTTATGTATATGAGGGTCCGAAATTGTGGAATTTACTGCCAGGACACTTGAGGTCAAGTATAAATAAAATATCCTGGAATTAAATAAAATCATCACTTGTAAAGGAAGCAATGTTCTTAAAAACTTGCTGTACTTGAGATATTTGTATATATGATATATTGTTGTAACTTCTACTTGTCCTTTTATTTCCTTGGTCATGTATGTAATGTGTTGCATGTATGTATAATGTGTGTATTTGTATTTTCTTTAAAATGAAACATGTTTTTGTATAGTAGGACCCCATTGTAAATTAGCTGATGCTAAATTGGATTTTATCCTGTTTCTGATATCAGAAATAAACTTTTTACTACTACTACTACATACTCATTATATCAATGTCTTTTGTTGGACTGTGGCTATCCACTCAGCAAACAGCACATGCTCTGCAGTTGTATAAAAAGTAGTGATACATCATTGCCTAGCTCAGCGTGTGTAACTCCTCAGTGTTCTCACTTCTATACAGCTGCAATCAATATTGCATGCCATACATGTCCATCACTGTACTTGTACTATGGCTGTATACCCATCTTCTAACACATAAGGAGGGGTCTGATTACATTGCCTGTCTGAAACAGTGCTTCGACTCATTCTCCTATCTTGTACACATCTGCTATCAGAAACATATGTAATTAATGTTCATGCCTCTATTTCAGCAGTGTTTATGTACTAAGGATGTAGTACATAATTTGTTTAATCATTGCTTAAATCTCACAACTACAAGTTGTCAGCAGACACACGATTAACTGTTGTACAGTGTGTCATGCCATAATCATAACATGAATAGATATATAAGACAATAACAGCATTGTTTACCATGGACATATTGAGATGATCCCAATTAAGCAATCTATTTATGTATTTTCTAGTGGTTGGGGAGACTGTTGCCGTACCACAAAATCGGGTGAAGCAGGAGCCTGGAACCAGTGCTAATCGTAAGTGTTGTAACAGAAAGACATACAGACGTCATTAACTGCTAAACAGACTACTAGCACTTGTTATATCCTAGTCTATGTTTACTCAGTCATAAAGGTGTACAGTTGATGTGCATGGCTCTACTTTTGCTGTGATTTATCTCTCAGGGTACGCTATCTGGTCTGCAGTGAGGAGGAGGCATTGCCTCGCTGAGTCCACGCAACTCCTCAGTGGCCTAACTTGTGTCTAACTCCAGTCAAGGAGCTGTACCATTTATTTCCATGGCCTTTGTTTTGCTGTGCCTCTCCAGTCAGGATGCAGTACTTGGTCTGGGGGGTACATTTCCTGGCTCAGTCCGTACAACTTCTAACTATCCAAACTTCTGTACACCTTCAATCAGAGAAGTGTACCATTGATGTACATGGCTTTAGTTTAGCTGTGGCTGTCCACTCAGCTTGCAGTACCTGGTCTGTTGGGTGTGGGAGATATTGCATGGCTGATACCATGAAACTACAAACATTTCTAACTTGTCTGTTCCTGCGACCAAGGAGGTATACCGTTAATGTCCATGGGCTTTGTTTTCCTGTGCCTCTTCACTCAGGGTGCAGTACCTGGTCTGGGGGAGGGGAAGAGCATTGCGTAGATGAGTCTGTGCAACTCCTAACTGTCCTAAGTTGTATAAACCTGCAATCATGTACAGATACCGTTGATATCCATGGGTCAATTTTACTGTGGTTCTCCACTCAGGCTGGAGCACGTTATCTGGGGGGCATTGCATGGCTGATGCCATCCAACTCCAAAATGTCCTAACTTGTGTGTTTCTCCAGCCATGGACATCTACCATTGATGTCCATGGCCTTCGTATTCCTGTGACTCTTTACTCAGCATTCACTACCTGGTCGGAGATGGCACAAGGGCATTGCCTGTCTGAGCCTGTGCAACTACTAACTTACCTAACTTGCATACAGCTGCAATCGGGGAGGTGTACCGCAGATGTTTTCTTGTGGATCTTCACTCAGGAAGCAGTACCTGGGCAAGTGCAGGGGGGGGAGGTAGCCTTGCCTGCCTGATGCCATGTAACTTCAAACTATCCTAACTTGTGTCTTACTGCAACCATAGACATGTACCATAGATGTTCATAGGCTTTCTTTTCCTGTGACTCTCTACTCAGCATTCAGTACCTGGTCTGGGAAGGGGGGCATTGCCTGTTTGACACTGTACAACTCCTAACTGTCCTAACTTTCTGTGCTGTTGATGTACATAGCCTCAGTTCTGCTCTGTTTCTCCACTCAGGATCCAGTACCTGCTCGGGGGGGGGGTCATTGCCTGCCTGACATCATACAAGTCCTAACTCTCCTAACTTCTCTGTTCCTGCAATCAGTGACATGTACAGTTGGTGTCCATAGGCTTTGTTTTTTTGTGGCTCTCCACTCAGGATGCAGTACCTGCTGTGCAGGAGACAGCAGGGGGAAGGGTCAGGGGGCCTTGCCTACCACAGTCCATACAACTCCTAACTATACTAATTTGTATGCATCGGCAATCAGAGATGTGTACCATTAATGTACATGACCTCAGTTTTCTTGTGGGTCTCCACTCAGGATGCAGTACCTTACCATGGGGTTGGGGTGGTGGGAGTGAGCATGCATTGCGTAACTCAGGTCGTCCAACTCCTAACTTTTGTCCACCTGCAATCAAGGAGGTGTACCATTCATCTCCATTGACCCAATATAGCTGTTACTGTATAGTCAAGATGCACTACCTGTCCAGAGGTTGGAGGAGAGGGGGCAGGGGGTCATTGCCTGACTGAGGACACACAACTCCTCATTATCATAAGTTGTATGTATCATAACAAAAAATAAGTATGTAAAACTATTGTAAAGATGCAGACCCCAGAAACCACATCTAATGAGATCAAACAGAACCAGTGAAGTACAGTTATCACTGTAACATGTTAATAGATGTGTTTTTTCTCTTTACAGATCTGCCACAAACTAAGCATTGCACTGCACACTGCCGCTGTGTTCGCAGAGTCAAGCACAAGGTTGACTGCAAAAAGAAATTGTAGACCTGCGAGAGGGACAGGCACAAATATTGTCCCTCCTTAAAGCCCAGCAAGCGACAGTCAGCCTTGTGCTCGAGCCTGTGGACACAGCAGCAGGAAGCAGCGCACGCACCAGCACTGCTTCACCTGCAAATGTGACATCCAGTCTCCCTGACCACTGATGGACAGCCTCCACAGCTTTTTCGGTATCTCCCCGCCATGGCGTAACAGCTTCTACTTCCATTGCGCCTCCACATGCATCCAGCTTCCTGCCTGAGCTGCCTCAAGCAGCAGTACACCTCCCTCAGAACTGTTTAACTTAAAAACTGTTCTTTTATTTTCAAAATACTAAATAATATAGTTTTGTAATAATTTTACTTTTAAATAAGAAAAAAAAAGACATACAGTTTAAAAAAGCCAACATTTTATAATCAATATTTCTTTTTACAGAACAAATGTAGATTTTTTTCTAAATTATGTTATCTAGATTTTTTATATTTTTCTAAAAAGTCTTAAGTAAAAATCAAAAGTTTATGATGAATACTGTTTTACAGAATACAAGAATTTTTTTCTAAATTATATTCACATCATTATACAAGATGTTGATTTCGTATACTTTGGTACAATTATTTTTTACAGGAAACTTTTATAAATATTTTCTAAAAAAAAGTGCCTTTCTTCTACAATTTTTAACGCATGACTATTCTGCACAGCTATAGGCATCCTAACTTGATCGCATGCCATAGAAAACCATAAACACCATTTTTTACCATGGCTGACTTTTACGACGGGTCTCGACTCAGGATACATTACCTAATCTGTGGGGGGGGGGCATTGCCTGGCTGACGCCGTGCAACTCCTAACTGTACTAACTTGTGTGTTCCCGCAATCAAACTGGTATACCGTTGATCTTCATGGCCTCGTTTTTACCCTGGGTCTCCACTCAGATTACAATGTCTGATCGGGGGGGGGATTGCCTGGCTGACACCGTGCAACTCCTAACTGTCCTAACTTGTGTGTCCCTGCAACCATGGAGGTGCACTGTTGATGTCTATGGACTTTCTTTTCCTGTGACTCTCCATGCAGGATGCACTACCTAGCCTGGGGGGGCATTGCCTAGCTGACACCGTACAACTCCTAACTGTCCCAACTACCAACTAATGTGTTACTGCAGTCAAGGATCTGTACAGTTTATATCCATAATCTTTGTTTTCCTGTGACTCTCCACTCAGGATGCAGTACCTGTTCTGTGGGGCCGGGGGGGTGCATTCCATGGCTGATGACAGGCAACTCCAAAGTGTCCCAACTTGTGTGTCCCTGAAATCACAGTGGTGTGCCACTGATGTCCATTGGCTTCCTTTTCCAGTGACTCTCCACTCACGATGCACTATCTCGCCTGGGGGGGTGGCATTGCCTAGCTGACACCGTACAACTCCTAACTGTCCCAACTAGTGTGTTACTGCAATCATGGAGCTGTACCGTTTTTATAAATAGCCTTTGTTTTCCTGTGAGTTTCCACTCAGGATGCAGTACCTGCTCTGGGGGGGGGGGCATTGCCTGGCTGATGCCATGCAACTCCTAACTGTCCTAACGTGTGTGTCCCTGCAACCACGGAGGTGCACCGTTGATGTCTATGTACTTTCTCTTCCTGTGACTCTCCACTCAGGATGCACTACCTGGCCTGGGGGGGTCATTGCCTAGCTGACACTGTACAACTCCTAACTGTCCCAACTAGTGTGTTACTGCAGTCATGAAGCTGTACTGTTTATATCCATAACCTTTGTTTTCCTGTGACTCTCCACTCAGGATGCAGTACCTGCTCGAGGGAGGGGGACATTGCAAGGCTGACACCGTGCAACTCCTAACTGTCCTAACTTGTGTATCCCTGCAACCACGGAGGTGCACCGTTGATGTCTATGTACTTTCTTTCCTGTGACTCTCCACTCAGGATGCACTACCTGGCCTGGGGAGGGCATTGCCTAGATGACACCATACAAGTCCTAACTGTCCCAACTAGTGTGTTACTGCAATCATGGAGCTGTACTGTTTAGGTACATAGTGTTTGTTTTCCTGTGAGTGTCCATTCAGAATGCAGTACCAGCTCTGGGGGGGTGGGCATTGCCTGGCTAATGCCGTTCAACTCCTAACTCTCCTAACTTGTGTGTTCCTGCAACCACAGAGCTGCACCGTTGATGTGACTCTCCACTCAAGATGCACTACCTCACCTCGGGTGGGGTGGCATTGCCTAGCTGACACCGTACAACTCCTAACTGTCCCAGCTAGTGTGTTACTGCAATCATGGAGCTTTAGTGTTTATATCCATAACCTTTGTCTTCCTTTGAGTCTCCAATCAGGATGCAGTACCCACTGTGGGGGAGGCATTCCCTGACTGATGACATGCAACTCCAAAGTGTACCAACTTGTGTGTTCCTGCAATCACAGTGCTGTACTGTTGATGTCCATGGGCTTCCTTATCCTGTGACTTTCCACTCAGAATGCACTACCTGGTCTGGGGGGGGTATTGCCTAGCTGACAGCGTACAACTCCTAACTGTCCCAACCAGTATGGTACTGCAGTCATGGAGCTGTACCATTTATATCCATATCCTTAATTTTCCCATGAGTCTCCACTCAGGATGCAGTACCTGCTCTGTTGGGCAGGGGGCATCCTCTGGCTGATGACATGCAACTCCAAAGTGTCTCAACTTGTGTGTCCCTGCAATCATTGTGGTGTATCACTGATGTCCATCGGCTTCCTTTCCTGTGACTCTCCACTCAGGATGCACTACCTCACCGGGGGGGGCATTGTCTAGCTGACAACGTACAACTCCTAACTGTCCCAACTAGTATGTTACTGCAATCAGGGAGCTGTACCATTTATATCCATAGCCTTTGTTTTCCTGTGGGTCTCCACTCAGGATGCAGTACCTTCTCTGGGGGGTGGGGCATTCCCTGGCTGACAACAGGCAACTCCAAAATGTACCAACTTGTGTGTTCCTGCAATCACAGTGCTGTACCATTGATGTCAATGGGCTTCTTTTTCCTGTGACTCTCCACACAGGATGCATTACCTGGCCTGGGGGGGGCATTGCCTAGCTGACACCATCCAACTCCTAACTGTCCCAACTAGTGTGTTAGTGCAGTCATGGAGCTGTACTCTATATATCCATAACCTTTGTTTTCCTTTGAGTCTCCAATCAGGATGCAGTACCTCCTCAGGGGGGGGCATTGCCTGGCTGGCGCCGTGCAACTACTAACTGTCCTAACTTGTGTGTCCCTGTAACCATGGAGGTGCACCGTTGATGTCTATGTACTTTCTTTTCCTGTGACTCTCCACTCAGAATGCACTACCTCACCTGGGGGGGAGCATTGCCTAGCTGACATCATACAACATCTAACTGTCCTAACTAGTGTGTTACTGCAATCATGGAGCTGTACCGCTTATATCCATAACCTTTGTTTTCCTGTGAGTCTCCACTCAGGATGCAGTACCTCCTCTGGGGGAGGCATTGCCTGGTTGACACCGTGCAACTCCTAACTGTCCTAACTTGTGTGCCCCTGCAACCACGTAGCTGCACCGTTGATGTCTATGGACTTTCTTTTCCTGTGACTCTCCACTCAGGATGCACTACCTCTTCTGTGAGGGTGAGGGGGAGTTGTCACAGTATAGTAGTGGTGGGAGCGCAGGCCTTTTGAGCCCCACGCTCCCACCACATGATTTTTTTGCACATAAGAACAGTAACTGCAAATGCATGGGCACAGTAACACAATTGGAAATGCAAATAGTAATGGTAAGAGCAACGATGATGCAAAACGAAAGAGAAACGCAAATGCAAATGGAAGGGCGGCTGCAAACGCAAATGGTAATGCGCATGGTGACACAAACAGAATCAGTAGTGGAGATGCAAATGCTAACAGTAATGCAAATGCAAGCGCAAATGAAAATGCAAAGGGTAACACACACGGTGGCATACACGGGAACACTGGCACAAATGGTACGGAAACACAAGTGGAAACATTAAGTGTGACAGTAACTGGAGCGCACACCCTGGTTTTCCCCTACAGCTGCATAGAGAAACACACTGACCACAAAGAATGTATGCATAATAATAGCCCTAAGAGTAGAAAATGAGGTGTTGCAATACTAAATTGCTTATCTCTCAGGAACCGTACGATGTAGAGAAAAAAATTAAAATTTCATATGACTCAGGACTTTCCTGGCTAGGTTTTCACTAAACACTTAGCCCCCAAAGGGGCTAAGTGTGTTTCCGATGAAAAATCTGTATCTCGCACTGTTTCCGAGATACGAGTCCCGAAAGGCACGGAGGACACCACAATGTTAGTCTATGGGAAAAACTGTCAGTTTTGGAGTACCGTAACTTTGCATCCCTGCAATATTTTGTCACCAAGCCACAAAAAGGCACATCTGAGAGATGTTGGCTGCATTCCTTCCAAATTTCAGCCCAAAAGACCAAACCGTTCTTTTGCAGCAGGGTAGCAAACAATTCCTGTCATTTTGGCCATAGTGTTGAAAAGTAGTGTCGTGATTTGTGACACTTTTCGCAAAAAAGTGTGACAGTATCACAAGTGCATAACTACTTTGTGACACTACTTTCCCAAAAAATTGAAAAACATATTTCTGGGGTGTTTAACCCCAAAATAAAGACATGGCTAGCATCCTCAGGGCACGACTAGGTAAACACAAAAAGAATTATGTCCCTATATGGTCCCAATTTTAAATGCCAAGCATTCTGTGATCAGTAACTGAAAACAAAATGGCAGATTTGCAACACTACTAGGGTCATCTGTGACACTAAAAAGTGCATTCGCAACACTGTCAAACTTTTTGTCAACTTTTCCCATTGACTATAATGGGAAATTTGTTTTTTGAATAACTTTTGAACCGTTCAATTTTTTTTCATGAAATCTTCAAAATGCACACTGGGGACCCCAGCTGCATGGTCCCTGAAGTTTTCGGACTGGTCGTGCAAACCATGCGACCTGTAGGCACAAGCAAAGAATGCGCAAAAAAATGTAAATGCACCCCAGAATGTCGCTTAATAACTCTGCAGCTGTATGTCCGACCGGTACGAAAGTTGGCACATCCCAAGATCTATGGTTATGCCCCATGCCTGCTACATTTCAGACAGATCTGTTGAATGGTGGCAAAGTTATTAAGGTGCAAAATTTCACCATTTAACATTAAATAGGGCATTCAACCCTAACTATGGTAGCACTACTGTGCTACCATAATATATATATATATATATATATGTATATACACATATGTAATACATACCATCACAGTATACAGCCTTGATGACAGAAAGTAGCAGGTACATCTGCATTTTGATGTAAACTCTTTGGTCAGCCCATAAATATTATGGTTAATTCAGGTGCCATGATTAATCTGATTGATGTATTTGACTTTCCTGACAGACTTAGATTGATGGCCCATTGAGTGGACTATCAATCAGAAATCTCCCATAAGAAGGCAAAGTTCCTGTCAAGGGAGATAGCTGCATCAAGAAATCGACCAGCTCAGCTTTTCTGGACCATGGACAGACTGTGCAATCCAGCCTGTCTGCAGGGTCAGAGAGCTTTTTCAAAAATAAAGTGTGATGAGTTTGCTCGGTTCTTTGAGGATAAGGTGTCATCGATCAGGTCGGAGATCCACAGTATGCGTTCTAATGAGCGTGGCAGTGATCGATGTGGGGTTACAGGCCCTCGGTCTGCCTGGACAGATTTTGACCAGCCAGTGATCATGGATATCATGAAGATTGTCCAGGGCTTGTGACCGACTTGCTGTAGTTTGGATCCTGGTCCCACACGCCTCCTTGTGGGGTGCATGGATGTGATTGGACCAGTCCTTGCTGAGATATGTTCTTTGGACCAAGGGGTGTTTCTGGAGTCTTTGAAAGAGGCTATCGTGAAACCCCTTTTAAAGAAATCTTCCCTTGACCCAGACTGTCTCGCTGACTACAGACTGATCTCTAACCTGGCCTTTTTGGGCAAGGTTATAGAGAAAGTAGTCACATTGCAGCTCAATGGCTTTCTTACCACCCATGAGGTATATGATCCTCTCCAGTCCGGTTTCAGGAAGAGGCATAGTATCGAGATGGCATTGGTTCGGGTACTTAATGATCTCCTAATATCGAGATATGGGAGGAGCCATTCGATCTTGGTCCTCTTTGATCTCTCTGCAGCATTTGACACTGTGGAACATGGGATGTTGCTAGATCACCTGCGGCTGTTCTGCGGACTGTCGGAGACAGTCCTCAGATGGTTCCACTCTTTCCTCACAGGCAGAAGTCAGAGGGTAATTTCATGAATTTTTTCCTCTGCTTCCTTTGCTCTGCCCTGTGGGGTGCCACAGGGTTCTGTGCTTTCCCCCATGTTGTATACGGTGTATATGCTGCCGTTGGGAGACATTATAAGGCATTATGGGCTGAGTTTTCACTGCTATGCAGATGATACTCAGCTCTATATGTCCTTTGTACCCGAACAGAATGACTCATTATCTGTCTTTAATAACTGCCTCGCTGAGATTCAGGACTGGATGAGTGCTAACTGGTTGAAACTGAATCCGGATAAGACTGAGGTGTGGGTTGTGAACCCAGGTTATCGTGCAGAGAAGTTGACTCATGGATTTCCCTCTGGCCTTGTGTTAGGGGGCAACCAGTTGAGACCTTCAGAACAGGTGCGGAATCTGGGCGTAATTCTTGACAGTGAGCTGACGCTGAAGACACAGGTATTGGCCACTGTCAAGTCTTCCTTTTACCATCTGAGGAATATCACCTGGATAAAACACCTTGTTCCACACAATGACCTTCCTGTGTTGGTCCGCACCTTTGTTTCCTCGAGTCTTGATTACTGTAATGCTCTATATCTAGGGTTGCCGGGGGTGGATCTCCATCGCCTGCAGCTGGTGCAGAACGCTGCAGCCAGGTTGTTGACTGGGTTACCAAGATTTGCCATATCCCACACCTGTGCTGCCACGAACTGCAGCTGGCAGTGATGTGAAGAATCCCTTCAATCTGCGTTGCTGACCTATAAGACTCTACACGGTCAGGGACCGGGCTACTTGCGATATCTCCTTCGACCCTACCGCCCTCTCCACCCACTCTGCTCTGCTGACAAGGGATTGCTAGAGATTCCCAGGGTTCATCTTCAGTCATCTGGGGCCAAAGCTTTTTCTTTCATGGCCCCAAACCTGTGGAATTCTCTACCTCGTCAGATTAGAGAGTGCCTGTCCACGGAATCATTTAAGGTGTCTCTGAAGAGTTATCTATTTGAATTAGCATTTGAATAGGTTTATTGCTGCTTTTTATTGTTTTTATTTTGTTATTTATTATGTTAGATGTTATTTTGATATGTACTTGCTCTTTGATGTGTTGAAAAGCGCATTATAAATAAACTTTGATTGACTGATTGATTGATTGATTGAAACTTTGACCATGACCCAGCAACCAAAACGTATGAAAACAGATATAAAAATCCATCCATACAGCTCAAAATAACTACCTGTCCTGGGTACATTTCATGCTGCTGTTGAGTCTAAAAGAAAAATCTGCCAAGAGACTTTTTATGTGGTAGAAGGGGCAGGTGGGTCATTTCTCAGCTGGAAGACCTCACAAGATCTCAACTTGATCAAAATGATACAGCACGTTTAAACATGAGGAGGCTAACAAGTCACAGCCTACTGAACATTTTCCAGCAAACTACTCCTTGAATTTGTTGACCTATTTCATGGATTAGGTATATTAAAGCTTTTCAAGTAATGTTATGTATTGATTCAACAGTTCAGCTTGTAGCACAACCCCATCCCAGAGTCCCATTCCACATTCGGAAAGAGCTGGAGGACCAGTTGAAATGTGATGAAAGATTAGATGAGATAGAGAAGACTGAAGGGCCAACACCATGGGTGTTGCCTGTGGTAGTGGACCAAAACCTAAAAGTCCAGTGAAAGTCCATGTGTGTGTGGATATGCATCAAGCAAATAAAGTGATAAAATGAGAACGTCATGTGACACCAACGATCAGCGAGATCATTAATGATCTGAATGGTGCTAAAATTTTCAGCATGCTGGACTCCAACTAGGGGTACACCGTATAACCAGAGGCATGCTATAACACTAACTTGCGTTAGCCCCAGAGTCATGCTGTATAACTACATTCTCCACTCATGTCAGTCTAAGGAGCTATAAGCATTTAAACTTTGGTATATCAAGTGCGGTTGAGATATTTCAGAACACAATCCATGAAACTCTAAGTGGACTGAAAGGTATTTTAAACATAGCGATGACATTCTTGTCTATGCTACATCCCCAGAGGACCATAACACAAATCTGCAAGCTATGTTACAGAGGCTGCATAAGAAAGGATTGACTCTAAACAAAAAAAATGTGTTTTTGGCAAAAAACACTCTTGAACACTTTGGATATATTTCTACAGAAAGGGGTATGATGGCTGACCCCAAGAAAGTTCACGTGATCCGTGAGCTTGACACACCTACCAATGTTTTTGAGATCAGAAGCCTGTTGGGATGGATAATTTCTGCTCTTGTTTCATTCAGAATTATGCAACATTGACACAGTAACTGAGAGAGTTAATCAAGAAAGATGTACCTGTAACTTTTAAGTACCTCAAGGGAATTAACAAAGTCCAAGAGGGTAGCACATTTCAGAAAAAGAGATGTGCAAGAACAACGGGGCACAATTTAACGATAGAGGGGGGATGGCTCAAAGGTAATGTTAGAAAGTATTTTTTCATGAAGAGGGTTGTGGATGGATGGAACAGCCTTCCTGAGGAGGTTGTGGAGTCACAAACAGTGGGGGAATTCAAGAATGCATGGGACAGACATAAGGCAATTCTAGTGGGGAGTAGGAGGAAGCAGGCTGTTGGTTAACTAGGATCTGCAGCCTATGCATTAGGTAGGGAAATGGGCAGACTAGGTGGGCCAAGCAGTCCTTATCTGCCATCAAATTCTATGTTTCTATGTACCATAGGAATGGTCAGCAAAGCATGAGAAGGCATTGTGTCAACTTCAGGAAGCTCACGTCTGTCCACCTGTCATAAGGTACTTTGATTCAGAGAAACAGACAGAAATTGTGGTGGATGCAAGTCCACTAGACCTTGCTGCCATCCTTGCACAAAAAGGTGAAGACAGTCCTGTGAGTCATGCTGCGGAATTTGCTAGCTATACGCTTACACCTGTGGAGCAGCACTATTCACAGACTGAAAGTTTGCTGTTAGCAGTGGTTTGGCGCATGTGAGCATTTCCACATTTATATGTTTGGAAGACCAGTCCCCATATACTGTATAGCTGGTTGAATTCATGGCTGTTATATTTCACGCATTTCAACCTGTTGCACATGTTCGCATCCAGAAGAATCAGCGCATCAATCTTACCCATTGTTACAGTTTTAGTGCAAGTTAAAGCTGCAGATCTCGGCAGTAACCAGTGAGCTGCTAGATATTATTTAGCAATTGGGTCGCGCTACCATCATAATCCTGTTTGGGTGTGAAACAAACATAAGGGATATAACTGAGAAAAAGCACACCCAGAAGACTTGCAGGCACACTTAGACAGGTAATGGCTAGGAGTTTGTAACATGGTGCATATATGTAGAGAAATGTTCCTAGACCTGGTACTGTCAAATGGGAAAGGAGAAAGGATCTCAGATTTAGAAGTGGGTAGCCATCTGGAAACAAGTGACCACCAAACAGTGTGGTTCACAATAAACACAGCCATAGAGTCGAGCCATACAAAAACAAGAGTATTGGACTTTAGGAAGGCTGACTTTGGGAAAATGAGAAAGTGCCTTAGAAAAGCACTTGCAAATGGGCAAGAAGGAGGGATGGAGGAACAATGGGGAATAATCAAAACAGCCATCGCAGAGGCAACAATCATTTGTGTGAAGCAAATCAATAAAACAACATGAAGGAAAAAAACACTATGGTTCTCAGAAGAGGTGGCAGGGACGGATAAGGAGAAAAGGATAGCATTCAGGAAATATAAGGAAACACAGAAGGAGCAGGACAGAGAACTTTATCAGTTAAAGCAGAAGGAGGCAGGGAAGGCAGTCAGAATAGCAAAGGCACAAACTGAGGAAACGATAGCCAACTCTGTTAAGAAGGGGGATAAAAACTTTTATAGGTAAATTAAGGAGCGAAGAAAGACCAAGGGAGGGATACAGAGACTTAGTAAAGGGGAGGGAATGTGGGAAGAGGGTGGCAGTGAAAAAGCAGGAATACTGAACGAATATTTCTGTTCAGTATTCACAACATATAAGGAGGGGGAGGTGCTAAACCAAACAAGGGAGAAACTCTGAATAGGGGGGTTGATACCAGTCCATTCACAGAAGAAAAGGTTTTGAAAGAACTCTTGAAACTGAGGGTGGACAAAGCAACGGGGCCTGATGGGATTCACAAAGAATACTAAAAGAACTAAGGGTAGAACTAGTAACACCACTGACTACTCTCTTTAACAAATCATGGGAGGATGGGATGGTACCTGAGGACTGGAGGAGGGAAAATGTGATTCCACTTCACAAAAGTGGGAGCAGGGCAGAGGCAGGAAACTACAGATCAGTTAGTTTGACTTCAGTGGTAGGGAAAATGATGGAATCACTTCTGAAGGAAAGAATTGTTGAGTACCTAGAGGCCAGTGGGGCACAGGACCCAAGGCAGCATGGTTTCACAGCAGGAAGATCATGTCAGATGAACCTAATAGATTTCTTTGACTGGGTGACCAAAGTAGTAGACCAGGGAGGGGCTGTGGATATGGCCTACCTAGATTTTAAAGGGCATTCACACAGTCTCACACAAAAGATTAATATATACAAGTCAATCAGCCTTGGAGTGGGTCCCAAGGTGGTAGCCTGGATAAAAACTGGGTGGACAACAGGACAAAAAGGTAATAGTAAACGGAGTCCACAGTGAAAAAAGGAGGGTAACTCGAGGTACCGAGGGTTGGTACTGGGACCAGTCCTCTTTAATATCTTTATAAGTGACATTGAGAGCACCTGGAAGAAGAGGTATGCCTCTTTGCAGATGACACAAAGATCTGCAACAGGGTTGATACACAAGGTGGGGTGGAAAGAATGAAAAAGGACTTGGCAAGGTTGGAGGAATGGTCAAATACGTGGCAGTTCACATTCAATGTAAAGAAGTGCAAGGTAATGCATCTGGGAAACAAAAACCAAGGGGAAGAGTACACAATGGGGGGTGAGTTAATAACAACAACAAAAATCAAAAGACACCTAGGAGTAATTATGTCAGATGACCTAAAAGTGGGAAAGCAATGTGAGAAGGCAGTAAGGAGGACTGGGGAGATACTGGGATGCACAGGGAGAGGCATCAACAGTAGAAAACAGGAAGTTGTTATCCCTCTCTACAGACAGTTAGTGAGACCCCATCTGGAGTACTGCGTGCAATTCTGGAGACCCCATCTCTGCAAAGACATAGACAGAGTGGAGGCTGTTAAGAGGAGGGCAACCAAAATGGTGCAAGGTCTGCACCAGAAGACATACGAGGAAAGACTACAGCAGCTTAATATGTATACCCTTGAGGAAAGGAGGGAGAGGGGGGACATGATAGAAGCTTTCAAGTATCTCAAGGGAATTAACAAGGTACAAGAGGGTAGTATCTTTCAGAAGAAGAGATGTGGCAGAACAAGGGGGCACAATTTGAAGATGGGGGGGACGGCTCAGAGACAATGTTAGAAAGTATTTTTTCACAGAGAGGGTTGTGGATGCATAGAACAGCCTTCCTGAGGAGGTTGTGGAGTCAGGAACAGTGAGAGAATTCAAGAATGCGTGGAACAGGCATAAGGCAATTCTAGTGGGGGGGGAGCAGGAGGAAGTAAAATGTTGATTAACTAGAATCTGCAGCTTATCCATCAGGTAGGGAAATGGGCAGACTAGGTGGGCCAAGCGGTCCTTATCTGCAGTCAAATTTTATGTTTCTATGTTTCTAAACTACAATATATACTTGCAGCACTTGAAGTACTAGCACTTAATGTTTCCCAATTTTACAAGAAAAAGCAGACAGGAGAAGGATTATGCCCCCAAAACGTAAGCACACTAATCTGTAGCACGTCTATGTCAGCAGCACTTGGAAAGCTTTAGCGTCCAGTTCAGACTTTTGGTTCATGGTTACAGGTTTGCTAAACTGCTAAGCTTTTTCTTGTAAAACTTTTTTCTACTACATCTTTGGCACTGCTTCTAATGCTGAAGGACTATTTCTGTGCCAACTGAGCTGACAAGACAGGATGAAATGAGATGCTTCCCATACCAAGGCAATTCACTTCCCCTGCCGAACCCTATTTTGTTTGAAACATTAAGTGCTGGTACATCAATACTGACAGCACCATTGATTTTTTTTCACGTTTACATTATTTCTTTTACTTAAACAACTTAAATAATGATTTTTGATGCACTGTTCCCTTGCTAACCATCGCCTGACTCATTTACTGCACTTGCAAACCTGGCTGCCTTTGTCCTGGTAATATTAGCGTTCTGTTTATTTTTGATGATTTTTCTCTATAGTGAAAATAATAGAACATGAATATAACCTTCTATACAGTATACAGATCACAAGCCACTGGTGGCCATATATGGCAATCTGACATCGAAACAGCCAGCATGCATAGCGAGATGGTCATTACGACTTCGACAATATGATGTGATAGTTGTCTATTAGGCAGTGAAAACCCTGTTGACTACATACTGTATCATGTCATCTACCAAAGGAGACAAAGCCATTATGATGGAAAGAGAAAATTACAGAGGAATATGTAAATCATATTGCGGAACATGCAACAACAGTAGCAATGTCCCTGGAAGACATTCAGTCTGTAACATGCAATGATCCCACTCTGCAAGCAGTAGCAGAAGCTGTACAGTCTGAGAAATGGTTTCTTGCTTCTACAGATACTCAGATTAATGCCAAAGTATATACACCTCTTTTGAGCACGACAAACAAACTGACCATTTGTGCAAGTAGTTTTATTCCAAGAGGGAACAGGCTGACTATATCCCAAAAACTTCAAAAGCAGGCAGTAGACCTTGCACATGAAGGTCACTTAGGATTGGCAAAAAACAAAACCTTACTGAGGGAAAAGGTTTGGGTCCCTGGGATTGACAAGATGGTAGAAGAGACAGTGAAATCATGCCTTGCATGTCAAATAGTGATGTCCGAGACCAAACATGAACCCCTCGTGATGTCAGAGTTACCCAAATCACCCTGGAAAAAGGTTAATGTTGATTTTGCCCAACCTCCCATGGGTGAGTACCTCCTTTTAATTACTGATGACTACTCCCACTACCCAGTTGTGGATGTTGTTAAATCAGCTTGTGCTGGGACTGTAATTCCAAGGATTGACAAGGTGTTTTCAGAATGTGTTGTACCCAAAATTTTAAAGTCAGACACAATGGTCCTCTTTTTCAATAGCTGTGACTTCAAGTTTTTCTCCAAATACCTGGGATTCCATCACAGAAAGATCACTCCTTATTGGCCCAAAACAAATGGGGAAGTTGAAAGGTTTATGAGAACTGTCAAGAAAGCAATCAAGGCTGCAATTGCTAAACAAAAGAACTGGAAACAAGTGATGTACCAATTCTTGAGAAATTATCATGCCACGCCAAGCTGCACACCTGGATTTCCCCATCAACTCTCATGTTTTCTAGGCCAGTAAAGACTAAACTCCCTGAGAAGCAAGAACAAAAACAGGCCTACCAGCTTGAATTTATAGAGCATAAGAAAGCCAGATTGGATGATAGCTCATGCTGACAACAAGGTGTTTGTGAAGCCTTCAACTTTGTCTGAATGAGATGCAGTGTTCGTTAAAAACTCAAAGCCCATAGGGAAATTGCCATTGTCTTTCAGGAAGCATCCATATACAATTGTGGCACACAGAAAGGGTCTATGGTGACAGCACATATGGGGAGATGACACAATCACATGGAACTAATCCTTCTTCAAGAAGATAAACAGTGATGCTTGTCAGGGTCTGTGACTCAAAGAAGGAGGTAGAAACACAGGTAGAGCAGCCCATGCCATCCGTGTCAGCTGGTTCAACACCTGCAGCATCTCCTGTGCCCAATCCACTTAATGACAGTCCTGATTTACCAGTAGCACCTTTGCCTGAGTCATTTCTGCGCTATCCCAAAAGACAGAATAGCAGACCCCCTAAACATTTAAGGACTATGTGCCAGTTTAGTCCAGTTCATTGTGCTGTTTGAATGTGAAAAAATTCTGTAAAAGGACTTCAACAAAGTTTGTTTTGTGGGGATGGCATATTGTTATTGTTTAGTTCTTTGTTCGTTGTAAATGTAATTCCTTCCTTCCTGCATCCAAAGTATGTCTAATGTTTTGTTTTTTTCCATCTAAGTATTTTTCTTAAGGGGAGAGATGTAATGTTCAAGCTGTTTAAGTATTTGTATTTTGAGCCTTACAGGAACCTGTAGAGGACTGACAGATGCACTAGGTGGGGTCAAACAGCAAGTTTTTTTTTAGTACAATGCGAGCATTCTAGCAGAGCAGGAGTGTGGAAAACTCTCTATGAATAAAGCCCGTTAAAAGATGTCTTGGAGAAGGAAGGAAGGAAGGAAGGAAGGATGGATAGATAGATAGATAGATAGATTGATTGATTTGCCCGGGATACAGTAGGCAGGAAAAAATGGGCACACTAGGTGGGCCAAGCAGTCCTTCTCTGCCGGAAAATTCTATTTTTCTGTTTTAGCCCTCTACTTCCTGCCTGCAGGCCAGTTAACAATCTGCCACATGTACTGTTTGCCTTGTCTACACCACAATGGTTTATTTTTCCCAGAAGCTTGTCATACTCTTCAGTGTTAAAGACCTTGAGGAAGTCCAAATAGATTATGTATACAACCCTGCTGCTGTAAACCTCACTGGTCACCCCCCCAAACAAAATCTGATCAGAGCCGGTACGGCTGCTCAGAGTGGCGAGACCGAGTGAAAGAATACTCGGAGCTCTCACTGTGCCAGAGACTGCCGTATCCAAGATGGCCGCAGTGACAGAACTGTGCATGCGTGATACTTGCACATGCGCAGTTTGATTTGGCAGCCATCTTGCGCACGACAGCCGTCACTTCCGCAGTTGTTTGAGAAAAAGTAGTGGCCCAGGAAGGGGGTGTGTTTATGCAGCTGGTGGAGGGGAAGGGCCGTTAATACAAAATGCAGTGGAACTGTGCCACAGCACTGTGGAAGCACACCGGAGAGCTGTCCAGTCACGCACTTCCACAGTGCACTTTTACAGAATGTTAGCAATACATCTGTGGAGCTCCACCTGCACAGCCATAAAAAGGTGCTCAGAATGGTTTAACATGATCATCCTCTCATAGTACCATGCTGGGACAGGGAAAGAACTGCAGCCTCAACCAAGTATTCCATTACTCTATCAGAGTCTATCTTTAATGGCTTCCAGGAATTTGCTCAACAATGAAGTCATGCTTACTGGTCTGTAGTTGCCAAGGTCAAACCCCTTTACCATTCTGGAAGATGGAGAGCACACTGAACATTTTCCAGTCCTATCTGGCACCACACCTCTCCAGACGGACTCCTGAATGATTACTGCAAGCAGTTCCATCAATTGTCCCTATGTTGATTCTGGTGTGTATACTGCTCACCCCTTGGGACTTACCTTACTTGATCATTGCCAGGTAGTCAGTTACCAGGTGTGTGAGGTGTCTTCAGGCAGGATCATGGCTACTTCCTGATGCTATGGACACTAAAATTAACATCTTCCCTCTTCCAGGGCCATATGGCAAATACAGAAGAAAACATTTGTTCAGTATCCCAGCCATCATTCCTGGTGCTCTTTCACTGGTTCCAACCCAGTTCTGTGGTTCCAGAGGCCCAATCCTCTCCTTCAGCCTTCCTTCTTCCTTTTACATATTGGGAGAAGGCTTTGGTGTTCTCTGCATCTGTGACTGCTGTCCTTTTTTCCAGGCTCTCCTTGACTTTCTTAATCCTAGCCTTGCATTCACACAGTGTTGCTTTTACTCCTCTCTGGACTGGAGGCAACCTGTCTCCTTCCAGCAGTCATAGACTTTCTTTTTGTTCAGGATCCGTTTCCTTAGGCCCTGTTGAACCAGGAGTGCCACTTCATTGCTATTGCTTACTAAGATGCAAGGCTCTGCAGCTGCTTAGAGTACTATCTTTAAGAAGTTCCACATGTGTTCTGCATTAGCAGCCTCCTGGAGCTGCTCTCGAACGTTGGGCACTAGATCCTTCATCGTGGCAAAGTCTGCAATTCTGAAGTTCTTTGTCTTGGTGGCTGGGCCTCAGCTAGTCTCCCCTGTCACCAGGGAGAACATTACTGGTTGTGGTGACTGCTTCTCACTGGGTTTCTTGATGTTCACACTGGGAATAACCCACCCACACTGCTAAGAACAAGAGGTGGCCTCAAACCTAGTCACCTGTTCGACATGTTGCTCTAGAAAGTGATCCTTGAAAGAGGACTGGAACTTTACCCCAGCCCTGTCATTAGTACTTTCAGGATGCCATTATGTATATCAATCAGGGTGGAGTTGTGTGTTCAAAACCCTAAAACAGAACCCGATTAAAAAGGAGAAATTGTATTAATTCAAAATCTCAGCCATTTGCCCATCAAGTAAATTGTTCTAACAGTTTAGAAATAACTGAGAGTAATGAAACAGGGCGATCGTTCTCAGCTAGGTGTCTTTTGCTATTTTTAAAACAAAGTATGGCCTTGGATATCTTCAGTGGTTCTTGGGAAGATTTTAGTAGCTAGACATAGATTAAACAAATCAGCAAGAGGTTGTGGCAATGGGGCAGCAGCAGCACATTTCAGCATATAACTGTCCACGTTATCAGGACCATACGTGGAACCTACAGCCAACTGTTTCAGCAAAACATCCTTATACAGAATCTTTCTAAAACACATTTTTCTCACTTTGTTTATGCCTCATCTATTCTGGCATCTCCCAGTCCTATCCTTCCCTTCCCTTCCCTGGCATTTGCCTCCTGCCTTTCAGAGGATCCACAGAGCAACTCCCGCAGCTGTGGTAGATTGCTTTCAGGGTTGGACAGTGGGCCCCTCAAGTCTTTGTAATGCCTGGGAAGTGGAATGGGCAGTTTGTTCGGTGGGTCTGAGAGGGTCCACATTATACAGTGCTCCCCTGGGCTTTCCTCCTTAATTTGTCCTCAGCCCACTGGATGCCAGTATCTAGGATGTCATAAATCACATATACTGTATGTAACTGTGTCCACCATCACCCAATGGCAGAAAGTTACTTGGGGCCTTCCCATTAGCTGGAATGGGATGGTCGTGGTTGTGGGGGAGTGTGGGCATATCCTTGGGACACAAATGAACACACTGCAATAAGGTGCTTTTCCTGGTCATAAATAGTCTAATTATCATGCTTTATTAACTCCTTTGTCAGTACAAATCTCTCACTATTCACATACTCCATCCAGACAGTATTCTCTGTGAGTAGTAAACAGCAGTCATCGTGACGTCTTGATAAATGAATTCTCAGCAATCAGTGTCAATCTGCTCTCCCATGGAAGAATCAGCGGACCTGTGTGGGATAACAGTTGGGTGCTGAGGGATCCACAAGGGTACCACGGTTTTGTGCACAGTCTTTATTCACCACCCACCTTGTGCTGGTCCCCAGGAGCAGAAGATCCCATAAGGATTCATGTGGATAGACCTCCAGTTGGAGCCTGCCAAGATGGCAGCATGATCCTGCAGCTCTGCTTCTTGGGTGTGTAAGCCCTCCAAATGGGCTTACCTTTGTAGGCTCCGGCCTCCTCACTCCCTTGGCAGCACTCCAACAATGGCTGCAGCTTGGATCTGGACCCAGCAGTCCTTCGATTGTCTCCTTGGCTGCAAGCCACCTGGCTCTATGTCATGACTCCCTGTGTAGATGGGGGCTGAGCTTCAGTAATGTATTTAAACCTCTGGGTGCTGGGGAGTTTTGCTCTGGGGTCCCAGAGGTGGCATGAGGCCTGTACAAAAATGTAAACAAAAGACATGGTGGTCTGGGATCCTCTGAGCATGTGCGACCATCAGGAGGCAAATTTAATGGAGCCATGGCTCCCTTGGTGGTGTGGGCAACTCGCTCACTAATAACTAATGTCCCTGGCATCCAGGAAGGAACAGGAGCCAAGGGCCAGGTGAAATAGTCACCAGAAAGTCTCCAGTTTAAAGGGAAACTGTTTTACACTCTTTTAAGGGCTCCTGTATTAATAGTTAAAGACTGTATTGTTTTAGGATTAATGTACTCCAAAATGGCAGCCCGTATAGGATTACAGACCACAGGGGACTGCTGGGTAAAGGCTAAAGGGCACTGGAAAGCCCGGGACTGTTGCATCCAATCAGAAGAGTGCTGGAGAAATACTATAAATAGACCTGGCAGCCCACCAAAACAAGAGTCTATCCCAAGGGGAAGTGCAGTACAGCGGAGTGGGCTTCACAGGCCCATAACTGCACTCGGACCCAAAGCCTAAAGGATCAAAATACTGTATACTGAAAACTACAGCATAAAGTAAGCACAGAGTTTGCAACAGGAAACAGCACCGGGTTTTGGAAGTGGCTGCAGACAACTCAGTGCCAAAGTTTCTGCAGAGAGAGAAAAATGAGCTGAAAGCTGTAAAAGGAGCTGAGAGGCTCGTTCAATGCTATTTGAATTTGGAACTGAGAGACTTGTTCAGTGCTGCTTGAATTTGGAACTGTGAGACTTGTTCAGTGCTGCTTGAATTTGAAACTGAGAGACTTGTTCAATGCTGTTTGAATTTGAAACTGAGAGACTTGTTCAATGCTGCTTGAACTTGGAACTGAGAGACTTGTTCAATGCTGTTTGAATTTGGAACTGAGAGACTTGTTTAGTGCTGCTTGAATTTGGAACTGAGAGACTTGCTCAATGCTGTTTGAATTTGGAACTGAGAGACTTGCTCAGTGCTGCTTGAATTTGGAACTAAGAGACTTGTTCAGTGCTGTTTAAATTTGGAACTTAGAGACTTGTTCAGTGCTGTTTGACTTTGGAGTCGAGAGACTGTTTAAGGCTGATTGAATTTTCCAGTTGAAAGAATCCTTGCATCAGAGACTGAGAATTCTCTCCTCTGATGGGTATTTTGTGAGTGCATCTTCCAGCAAGGGGAGAGTTAAAGAGGGCTGTGGCCAATAACTAAGAGAAAGCCAGTCAGCCATGGAAAAGGACACGAAGTGCAAGAGGACTGGGTAAAGAGACTGAAGGGAAGCCCAGCAGCACTTTTCTTGCTCAGACTGTTCCACAGAAGGGTCTAGAGAACAAAGTTTAAGGAATCTCTAGACTGAAGAAGGGAGAGAGGACCTGCAGCATTGGATGACGAGAGGTCTGCCTAAGTGAAGTCAGTCAATAAAGGCCATCGGGTAAAGCCAAAAAGGCCGGGCAGGTGAAGATCAATGGTCTTCTGTTTTACAGTGCTTCTGCATTGCATCTGTATCAGCGGGAACCCCCATGGTAACATGTATCTGGCACTTGATCTGCTGCATCACCTTTGATTGGATTGCAAAACTGTGAGTACCCCAAGCTGCAGCTTTGGGGAGTTTCAGTAGTTAGCTAGTTAGATTGTAAGGGGCAATCCCCAAAAGAACTGTGTGGAATTCTAAAGCTGACCAAAGTTAAAGTCATGTGTTGAAAGTGTTTAAAAGTTAACTGGGCCCCACCACGAGATTTCAGGCCTACATCACCGGCTGGTGAGGTACCCACCACAACAGAGACAGTTAAGGGTGCACCCTAGAGTGGGAGGCAAAGAGATTGTATGGGGTTGTTTGGAAGTGTTTAAAAAGGCTGTGTTGCTATTTAAATCCTTTCTCCCCTTCCCCAAATAAATCTCAATATTGTTTGTATGTTAATACTTGTGGCTGTAAATCTGTGTATCTTACTTACTGTATGTGGGGGATTGTTATTGAGTGGGAAAGTGTACTAGGGGGCATATACTGTTATTTCCTAGGGGGTGGTAAACTGCATTAGTTATCTACAGGTATTACCTGCCACTGCCCCAGGTGAAGGCACCATGCCAACAGACCATCCAGTTGCAGAACCCAGGCCAGGCCCCTTGTAGGTGTGTTCCTGGTACAACCGAAGACCCTGGAGCAGCCCAGGTGAGTCAAAAGGCTGTTACAGGTGATTTTGAAATATATCCTTTAATACCGGTTTGCCGATTTGTAAAACTCAAATAATAGGGTTTGTTTCTTCAGACTCCCTGACATCAAAGTATCTGGTTTTATTGCAAAAAAAACATACTTTTGTTCAGTAGTTTTTGATTGGATTCATCTCCTCAGTATGACTAACCAACCAACCAGGCCATCATGTCAACTTCCATGGCCAACCCCTCTGTCCACGAGTCAAATCGCAATACTGATCACGTTTGAAAAAGTCTGAGCCAAGGTCTCTGGCATCAAAAACTAGATATACTCGCTCAAGAATCAGCTTGATAATCTCTCTCTCTAAGGGTCTAGGACACCAAATATTTCCTCTGACAAGTAGACAGATGTGATGATGACTTCATCACTGAGGTACAGGGAATGAAGAAAGAAACTGAGTTAATCTGACAGAATGCCAAGGTCACCGAAACAATAGTGTGTAGTGCATGTGCCCAAGGGGGCAGCTGGCAAAAATATGCCAGACTGTTTGAAAAATTTCTTATCTCAGCCTCTGGGCTACCAGGGTTCCCTACTAGATGTGAAGCTCACTCACCTCTCCTTAGACTCAAAAGCCAATTAGGTAGAATGGCCCTTACATTCCTACATTCTAAGCTATGATGCAAAAGAACCCTGCTTTACTTAGCCAAAGAGCATGGGACCCTTATCTGGAATGGGTGAACTGTCACACTGTACCAAGACTTTTTTCTAATGTTACGGCCCAAAGGAAATGTTTTACCTTAGTCCAGCACACACTCCAACAGCCAGGCATTAAATACAAAATGTGATACCCAGCAGTTTTGAAAGTGCAGCCCAATGCAGTCTTTTATGAATCTTTAACACCTCATGAAGTAAGTAAGTAATACTTTATTCAATTAGGTGCCCAATCCTAGGGGCTCTGGGCACCATACAGTAGAAACAGTTTAACAGCGTCATAAAACAATCATATTGTACAAACAATCAGCAACAAATAAAATTATTTAAAATATTTTTTGCAAATTAAAAAACATTTGCAGGGAAGGCTAGGCTATAAAGATGAGTTCTTAGGCCCCTCCTAAATGTTTTCATTGTAGGGGCCTCCTTCAAAGGTCTTGGCAGTGAGTTCCAGAGGACCAGGCCAGTCACCCCGAATGAGCGATCTCCTGAGATTTTCAGCCTGGTCCTCAGAACTGACAAGGGGCCTGGGGTGGAGGAATGGAGGGGGAGAGCCGGGATGGCAGGAGTAAGGAGGACTGACAGGTAGCCAGGGCTCAATCCATAGAGGGCCTTGTAGGTGAGCAAGCCCACCTTGAAGAGAACCCACCACCTGACCAGCAGCCAGTGCAGACCCTGCATGATCGAGGTCACATGACAGGACCTAGACAGTCCTGTCAGCAGCCTGGCCGCTGCATTCCACACTAGCTGCAGCCGGGTGGAGGTTCCCTCCACTGACCCCAAAGTACAGAGCATTACAGTAGTCAAGTCAGGATGTCACAAAGGCATGCACCAGTGACAGTAGGTCTTCAGGCAGAGTTAGGGGTTTAATCCAGGTGATGTTTCTCAGATGGTAAAAAACACTTTTGATGACAGCCGACACCTGTGCTTTAAATGTCAGCTTGTCATCGAGGATCACACCCAGATTTCTCACCCTAGAGGTTGCCATCAACAAGGTTGACCCCAAGACCAAATCTGTTGTTATCCTGGAGGCATCCACATCACGCTTGCAACCCGGATCAACCACCAGTACCTCAGTCTTATCTGGGTTAAATCTCAACCAGTTAGAATTCATCCATTCCTGGATCTTGGCAAGCCATTTATTCAGCACTTTGACAGCACCATTTGTCCCTGTTGCAATGGACATGTACAGCTGAGTATCATCTGCATAACAGTGAAAACAAAGACTGTACTGTCTGATGATCCTCCCCAGGGGCAGCATATACACTGTGCGCAACATCAGTGATAGGATCACGCCTTGAGGAACTCCACAGGGCAGAGGCATCGGGGGGAAGGAGAAATTCCCCATTCCATTCAATCTCTTGCCATGAGGCGGTCATTATGCACCCAGACCAGTGCTGTCTCTGTACTGTGACTCGTCCTAAACCTGGACTGGAATGGCCCATAGATGTCAAAAGTCTCCAGGTGTTTCTCAAGCTGCAGAGCCACTATCTTCTCAACAACCTTCCCTAAAAATGGAAGGTCTATAATCCACCAGGATGCCTTGTGAACACTTTGGATTAGACAAGTTTAACCAAACATTTTAAAAAGGGATTTTGGTGTAATTTTAGACTAAGACTGTGTTTAGAAAGTCGTTAATTCCCTTGCTTGTTGGTGTGTTTTTTTCTTTTTGAGCATCTGGAGCAGTTGGAATTGAATTATAATAAATCAAGTGTAGAGTGGAAGGGTGTAAGATATTTAATTTAATGGGTATTTTTTAAATATTTTTTCACTATTTTTAGGGATATGATTTTAAAATAATTGGTGCCAAAAGTAAAGATCACGTGCCAGGTATTCTCCACTTAAGCATAGACCTGTAACCTGACGTCAGATGCCAAAAACCAAAGGTATACTCAGATGCTGAGCAGGTAGAAGGAGTAAGTTGTAAGGGATTGCTGGCTGGAACTCAGTGGTTTTTTTTTTTACTTCAATGTGTGTTGTTTGGATGCATCTTAGCCTCTCTATTTAAATGGTGAATTCTCTGTGAAAAAGTTATATTGAACAGCCCCACTCGATTTATTCATTTTATTTGAACAGCGCCGCTCGACTTATTTGAAGTAGAGCGTTCTCTGTCAAACTTTGAACTGAACTGAAGTATTGTGTGTTCTTCCTCAAATCGCCAAGCTGTGGTCTGGTTTGGTGAGGATCCCAGTCGGGGTAATAAGAAATACCATAGGAACACTTGGACAAGTAAGCTGCATTTTATTGGGAGTATTGTTTTATATTCATAGCTAATATAGTCAACATAGCTAACGTTTAAGCTGGAGGGGTTGGGCTGATTAAGTGGAAAATAACTAATAAGAATTGTATATTTTTTATCTATTTTTTGAATCAGCTTTTCCAGAAAAAGTAGAATAAAGTAGAAATAGCTTGTTTTTCCTGTGCAAAACTAACTGAGTGATTAGTGGTTGGGACCTTTATTTCCACTGCAGTAATTTATTTTTGTTTTCATTGCAGTGCCTCTCTTGGCTTACATACAGGGACGGCATGCAGAATCATGTAAGGCATGTAAGGCATCTGAAATTGACTGGAAACTATGCTGGAGTGGGGAATCAAGGTTCGGGACAGTGGCCTGTTAAGGACTGTAAAGGTAGAAGGCTCAAAAGAGTGAACATTTTACTTGGGGGACCAATCCATATTCAGCTCGTACTTAACTTGTGGCCAGTAAACTTTTGACGTAACTTTAAAAGAAGTTGGACTTATAATTGAAGGTGAAAGGTGGAGCATGGAAAATCGCATCGGTGAATAAGAAGTGTGTATGAAATATTGTATGGGACTCAACTGGTGGATTTATAAAGGGAAATGGTTGTGTGATTACTAACTGTGAGAGTGTTAGATATCTGTTATTTGAATTGGCCTCTGTGGTATTCTGTGGCAATTTTGAGAGTAAAAGTTGAAAAGTGCTAGTAGCATGATGACAAGACAGTTTAAAAGTGAGAGGGAAAAAAGTAACAAAATAAGAACCAACAACCCCATAATTAAAAAAAAAGCAAGAAGAACAAAATAAGAAAAGGAATAATATGAAAATCAAGGGGAAAAAATAACTAGTTATCTATTGGCCTTGGGAAATCAGATTGACTTAGTAGGGAAGAGGGAAGTACTAAGAATTCAGAGTTCAAGTCTAGCACCTTTAACCTCTTCCCCAATTAAAATGCAGACATTACTTTCTGATCACCCATTGTTACAACAGATAAGGGATTTAGAAAAAGAAGCAGAGGAAACAGAAACTCTAGCTCAAGGAGATTTAAAGGTAGAATTAAAGGCTGAAGCAAAAACAGCAGCTCAGAAGTGTCATGTGAACTTATTAAGGGAGGGGAGTAAGATTTCATTGGAGGAAACTGAAAGAAGGGAGATAGGGAGTGGAATAGTGGAGAGGATCGAACCTGAGACCATGCTAGGCTCCTTTCTGAATCAGTTTGATGAGTTTCTTGCTCCATATATGAATAGAATAGTGCTAGATCCTCCATCTAAATGTCCACCTATTCTTATACACCTGTGGGAGACAAAAGGACAAGAATATGAGCAAAAGCCCTTGTCACCCCATTTAGGAAATTTTGTAAAAGAAAAAGTGATGAAAACTTATGGAAAAATAACAGAGGGACATAATATTTCATCACAGGAAATAAGAGGAGAACATAGCAAAGTGATTGAAGAGCTTAAAATAGAAATAGCATATGGAAATAGCTTACTTCTGGAGATTTTGGCAGTATTAAAGAGTAAGCTGATTAAAGACAACGCGGAAGGGCAGGAAGAAAGGTAAAAAAAGGAAATGGTAAAGAAAAGTAAGAATAAGGAAAGAACTATAAAAGATATAACAGAAGAAGTAAGTAGGAAGGAAGAGCTGGAAACACAACAGTGTGTACAACAATTAAAAGTACAAAAAGAGAAAGTAAAAAGGAATAATCAACTAATAAAGGAAAAGGAAAGGATGACAGGTGGACCCCATGACAAGAAGGAGATCAAAATAATGGGAAGAATAGAGGGAAAAAATAGAGAGAAGAATAGGCGAGTATATCTGGAAGGGGAGAATGGAATGCTTAGTCCAACAATGGCCTCCTATCAAGTAGGGGAGCCTGTGGCCATATATAGTGATAAGTAAGAAGGAAAAGGAAGTGATAGACTTCTAAAGGAACAGATTGTGGATGGCACTGAACACAAAAGCCAGAGAAAGAGTAGTAAAAGAGTTAAAAAACAAGTGGCAAAAAATAAAGATGGAAGTTTAAAAGAAGAAAAAAATAAGAAAGGGTTTAATAAATCCAACGGTCTTCTTTAGGGGAATCCTGAGGACTAAGAATGAAAATCTGACTACACTTAAGATAGCAGTGTATAACATATGTAAGGGCCTAATGGGAAACCAATTTAGGTGGAATGATATTGTCTCAGTGTATAGATATTTGACCGGAAAGGAAAAGGGTTGGATTTGCATGGTAAGGCAGAAGATTGGAGTTAGACAGTTGATTCTAGATGCTAAATCTGATTTTCCAAAAATATGGGTAAAAGCAGAAACAGCTATCGACATAGACAGAAAAAGACAAGAGGTTAATAAGAACCTATTAGAAGAAGAGACTGAGACATCTAGGATAGATATAGAGTTTGGGCCAACTAGGAAACTTCAAATATATCAAAGAATAACAAATTACTGGGAGCCAATACAAAAAGAGCATTCATTACAATATAGTGGACAATTGGAGCCTAAGGATAGTATGATTAGTGGAAGGAAAATCAGAGGCCCGAGGATTAATAATAGTTTGATACTAACATCTGCTAATTGTTCTGTAATAGATTTGGGCACCCCGTCCATGAATATTACAAGGGGAAACAGGTACTACCCATTAGAACCTGAAGTGATTCTTAATTGACTGGAAAGGGAAAAAAGATTGCCCCTTCCCCACCCAGGAGTAAAGATCTTGAAGTAATCTCTTGGAATATAGTAGGATTAGGGGACAAAATGAAGGTTATTAGTTGGTGGAATTCAATTTCTAAATTTACGGTTATCCTTTTACAGGAAACCTGGATACCTAATCAGGTGGGGCATTATTTTGAGGGATACCAGACCTGGGGGATTAATACACAAAAAACCTCCAGATATGGGTGGCCCTCTGGGGGGATATGTACCCTCGTAAAAAACGATTTGGGGTAGAAGCAAAATGTATTGTAAAGAATGAAATACATAACATTTTGGGTATTGTACTGTCCAGGGATGGGACACCCATTTGTGTAATCTTGAATGTATATTTGGTCCCTAAGGACAAACTGAAAGAAATGACTAACAAAATAGAAATCTTGCAAGAAGTGTTATTAGATTTACAAGTAAGATACCCAGGAATTACTATCATAATGGGTGGTGACTTGAATGCAGGAGTTGGGACACAAATTGAAGATCCATGTAATAACTGGAATTTGGATGATGCCTTAGGAATTCCTATAAGGAGGTCTCTGGATTGTAAAATTAATAAACAAGGACAGCTTTTGTTAAATGTGTTAAAAATGACTAATATGAGGATGTTGAATGGTAGAGCTGCAGGAGCTAGAGAGGGAAAGTGTACCCATATGGGAATTAAGGGAGTCAGTGTTCTGGACTATTTTATAGTTGATGCATACTCCTTTTTTTCATATCCAAAATGAGAATTTTGGAAATATGGGACAGTGATCACTTCCCTCTCACTCTAAGTATAGATCCATCACTGACAGGGAATTTAAGAATGGAGGATATGGAAAAGAGGTTTGTGGCAAATGAATATATGCAAGTGTGTTATAGGAAGAGAATAAGATGGATGGAAGAGATCAAAGGGAAAGTTCAAATGTTGATGCAAGAAAAGTCTCTCCTACAACAAAGAAGGAGAAGCATCAGATATTATCAGAAAAAAGGGAAAGATGGTGCAAAGCAGAATGGACAAGTAATGGAAAATCTGAGTCCCATGTTAGGGGAAGAAAAATGTTTTGGGATGTGTGAAAAAATGATTTTGGATAAACTAAAAGTAGGTAAAGTAAGGAAAGTAGGACTGTCAGGAGAAATCTGAAAGAAAATAGAAGAGCTAAATGGTTTGATAGAGATTGTGTTAGTGCAAAGTTCAGAATGGTGAAGCAGGGGAAAAGAATGAAAAATACAAAATAATTGCAAGACAGGGTAGCTTTTATAAACTTAAGGTATAAATATAGGATGACAATAAATACAAAAAAACAAAAATATTCTAGTGAATTGTGGCATGCTGTCCAAACATCAATAGTGAAAAAGGATACAAAGTCTTTTTGGAACTTAGAGGCATTTGGCACGGATAATCTTAGAAAATCTAAAGAGGCCTACATTACCCCAGAGGTTTGAGTTAACCATTTTAGAACAATATATAGGACAGATGAGAGGCCTGTGCAGTTTATGAGAAATAACATTGATAATGAAGAAAACACCTCGGTAAACAAAAGATGGGAGGAGTTTACAATAAGAGAAGTGGTGGAAGCAATTAAGGCCCAAAAGAATAATAAAGCCCCTGGCCTAGATGAAATAGAAGCAGATAAGTATCAAACAGACATGGAATGGTGGGCAGAAATATTAAACCCAATGTTTAATTACATGGTGAGACTGGAAAAAATCCCGGCTAGCTGGGCTGTGGGCGTGATTGTCCCCATACATAAAAGGGGACCTATAGATGATCCATGTAATTATAGACCAATCACCTTGTTAAGTATAACCTCTAAAATTTTCTCAAGAATTGTGCTAGAAAGGCTAGAATACTGGGTAGAAGAAAACAATATTGTATTTCTTTTTCAGGTTGGGTTTAGAAAGCAAAGATCGACTTTAGATCACATTTTTACACTTATTCACATAGTAAATAAATATGTAAAGAAAAATGGAAGAAAATTATATGTGGTATTCATAGACATTAAAGCGGCGTTTGATAGTGTTAATAGGGAGCTTTCGTGGGAAATTTTGGATAAGAAGGGTATAGATAAAAAATTATTAAAAATGATTAAATTATGATATAAAGACACAGAAGTGGTAATAAGCTACAGCAAAGATGGTGCATGTACAGAACCTCTGGAGATCGAGTATGGGGTAAGACAAGGTTGCTTGCTGGCACCAATATATATATATATATATATATATACAGTATATATATATATATATATATATATATTGAACCTATGAGAGAAGAACTGCAAAAAATTGACTCTTTCCCATCTAGAATATTGCAGCTACCTATAAAAATGATGTATGTGGATGATACAATTATTATGTCTCAAACCCCTCAGTAGTTAGTTCACTGAGGAAGATTGAATTGGAGGTTAATATACAGAAGACAAAGATCATGGTTTTTGAACATGGAAATATAAATCTGAATCTAAATCCAAAAGTACAGAAGTGGTTAATAGGAGATAAACAACTAGAGGAAGTAAACCCGTTTTGTTATTTGGTGTTATGGTTTACAAAGAATTTGAATTGGAAAACCCAAGTACAAAAAATAAGGAAAAAAAAATATAAGAACGGTGCAGGGAATTGCAAGGTTTGCTAATACGTTTGCACAAAATTCGTATGTTGCACAAGCTAGATGATTGGAAGCAAAGATTAATGCACCGATGCTGTATGCATGAGAGATGTGGGGAGTACTGGGGGAGACAAACGCACTGGAATCGATACAAAACAAGTTCCTTAAACAAGTATTGGGCATATCTATGTATACACATACAGCAATAATAACAGCAGAAACTGGTGTACGCTCTATTAAAATGAGGATAGGAAAAAGAGCAATACATTTTTGGTATAAAATTATAAATAATGAAACACCTAATCTTGCCCAGTATTGTTTAATGGAGAAATGTGAAGAAAGATATAGGGGCTAAGTGACATGGCTGTCTACTTTAAATTCTATTTTAAATAAGTTGGGACTTGAATATAATTATGTCTTACAGCTGGATGAGGGCAGGTATTTGTTTAAGAATAAGGCCATACAGAGACTTTTGGATGTCGCTGCCACACAAAATTTGGAGAAAATACATGAAAATAGTGAAGGGAAAATGTGTAGAAATATTAAAAATGTATTCTCAACAGAAAAATATTTGTTTTTTTGTGAAAATAAAAATTAGAGAAAAGTGCTTAGTCAACTGCGAATGGAACAGATAAATCCAGAAGGAAATTATAGGACAGGGAGGGTGGCACCAGTGGTTTCATGTTATTGTAATGAAAATTGCAGATGGGAAATTCCGCATGTGATCTTTGAATGCCCAGTTTTTGATTTTCCTAGGATAAAATGGATAGGGCCCATGAATACGTATATAGAGAGGGCAGATTCATGGGCTAAAACTATGAGTATATTTAGTTGAGGGTAGGAGTCAATAATATATGCACTAGCAAAGTTTGCACATGTTTCTTATTATGTGGAGAAGGAAAAAAAATGCAAGAAGAAAGAATAACATGAACTATAAGACTGAGAGGTCTTGCTTTATGCATACAACTATGGATGTCTTATACCTAGCTCAGCTCTGTCTTTGTACTGCTCTTAAAGATTATCTGATTGAATGTATGTGAAATGATAAAAGGTGTCAGGATGTAATTTTTAGTATGTTTTTAAATTTCATGTGTAACACAATTGCTTTTAAATACATGTATGTCAAATAAAATGTGAACCTTGAACCTTGAACACTGATAGCCTTGACACAGCCCACTAGGAGACACGTTGGGCCAGGGTCCAGTTTACAACAAGTGGGCTGCAGCTTCTAAATTACCTTGGAGACCTCGGCCACCTCCACTGGCCAAAACTCCACCCAGAGAGTAGGAGTACCCCTGGTCCACCTCGTGGGACTGATCTTCTAGACCCACTGGTGAGATCCCATCCCGAATACAGAATACCCTGTTAGAGAAGAACAGAGAAAACTCTTCACAAAGTGCAACTGAAAAAGCTCTTTTAGGCTGCAGACATTTCAGGGTGAAGAAGCCTGTCCATAGCCTGAAACAGCTGAGCTGGTCTGTTCCTCCCTACAGCAACCTCCCTGGACAGGAACTCTGCTTTCTTACAGTCAGCTGCCCTTTGACAATCAACATAGTCTGTCCTCAAAGCTAGTCTATCCTCCTCTAACCGAGTCCTACACCAGCAATGCTCCAACCTCCAACCCATGGTCTTCATCACCTTTAGAGCCCCATCAAACCATAGGAGTCTCAGGTGAGATGACCTAGGTCATATACAGACCAGTGTGATGGAGTCGAGTACGCTGGAGACAGCCCTGTCGTAGGCTGCCACTGTCTCACCCAAGCCAGCCACACAAACAGCACTAGCACCGGAAAAATCAACTACTGACATCAGTGCCTCTAGGGACAATCCCCTTAATGAGCGACAGCTGATCATCTCAACAGGGGAGAGATCATTGGGGGAGCCCCAAATGAGAATGTCACTGTTCAGTGATCGGACCGAGCAACCTGATTGATCCTGAGGTCAGTGACGTCAAGACCCAGCGAGAATACTAAGTCTAAGGTGTGGCCGTGGTGGGGGGTCACAGAGACAACTGCCTGTGCAAGGCCCAGTGATGTCATTAGCTGGAGGAGGTCAGAACCAAGTTGTGAGGATTCATTGTCAACCCAGGCATTGAAGTCCCCCAGAATATGACATCTGGGCAACTCCAGCACCCTGTCGGTAATGAAATCCACAGCCTCCTGCAGAAATTCTCAACCCTACCCTGGAGGACAGTAAACCAAGAGAATTTTGCATCCCGCACCTGGACCCCCACACTCTGCTACGCATTCATGTGACAAGGTACAGCCCACTGGACGTATGGAGAAATTTAAGCTGGATCTAAAACAGATGGCTACACCCCTGCTCCTGCGATCCCTTCTCAGGCAGTCTACCACAGAGTACCCAGTTGGGACCGATGACTCCAAAACTGGACCTGCATCATCCCCCAACCAGGTCTCCTTGATGCACACCAGGTCAACTGAAGAAATCAAGTCCAACATAATTGCAGTCTTGTTTTTCATCGACCAGGCATTGCATAACACTGCCTGGAGGTGATCAGTGAAGGCTGTAGGCCCTCTAGCTGCCTGCCCATGTGGTCCAGTGGGAACTCTGTGAATGGAAACCAAACACATTGGGCCTCTCTCAAGTCTTCATTTTCTCTTAGGGTGCCACCTGTTCTGTATCAACCCAGTCCCCCTCACCTCTGATGAGCCCCTGGTTCCCCACCACATTCTCTCATGCCCCCTACCAATACCCACCTCCCTGCAACATCTTACAGCAGCAGCAGGAAGGGGGAGATCTCAAAAGGGGTGGAGGTCACACAGCAGGGCTGACAGGTAGCTGAATCAGAGAGGACCAAGACTCCTACACATGCCTGAATGACTAGGATAGCTAAAATAAAAAGAAATACTACTAAAATAGCTAAACCAACTAAACAAAACACACAGTATAAACAGAACTAATAATAAATAAAAATTCTAAACTAACCACTCAGTCACCATTCATACTACAAATACAATAACATTTCCTACACAAGCACCACCAATCAGTCATATACTATCTAATCCCAATTTCCATGCACACCACCTACATTCCAACTTATATAATTAATAAATTAAAAAGAAAATAGAAGAATCCTCAAATTTCAAGTTCCGCAAAAGCTACTCCAGGAGAAATTACAATTTCATTAATTTCATTTATTGGTTATATTGGAAAGGCACATGAGCGTTGTTGCACGTTTACACAAGTGTCCAGTTACATACAACAATCATTGAGACATGACATAGGCTTAAACATTTAACTAACAGCAAGGGTTAATGAAATGGTACATGAATTTAGGATAATATAGACTAAATGGCAAGCCATGAATTAGCCTTGGTGAATTAACAAATTCAAGGTAACATTAAGCATTCAGTGAGGGTTTAACAATAATATAACAGTAGAAAACAAAAAAATGTAAATACAATCTAAAATCTAGCCTAGGTAGGTTAACAATACTACAAGTGCTAGAAAGAAAGGGTAATGGAGACAGTGAGAGGATCTCAGAACTAGAAGTGGGTAGCCATCTGGGAACAAGTGACCACCAAACAGTGTGGTTCATGATAAACTCAGTTGCAGAGTCAAGCCATACAAAAGTGAGGGTACTGGACTTCGTGAGGGCTGGCTTTGGCAAGATAGAGTACCTTAGAAAAGCACTAGCAAACAGGCTAGAAGGAGGGGTCGAGCAACAATGGGGAAACATCAAAACTGCCATCACAGAGGCAACAAGCCTTTGTGCAAAGCAAATAAACAAATCAAAATGAAAGAAAAAGCCATTATGGTTCTCAAAAGAGGTGGTGGGGAAGGTTATGGAGAAAAAGATAGCATTTAGGAAGTATAAGGAAACACAGAAGGAGCAGGACAGAGAACTGTACCAGTTAAGGCAGAAGGAAGCAGGGAAGACAGTCAGAATAGCAAAGGCCCAAACTGAGAAAAAGATAGCTAACTTGGTTAAGAAGGGGGAATAAAACCTTTTATAGGTACATTACAGAGCAGAGAAATACAAAGGGACTGATAGTGAAGCTGAATAGAATGTACGGTGGGTGGACAGAGAGGGCCAGTGAAAAAGCGGGATACTGAATGTATACTTCTGCTCAGTATTCACAAAATAGGAGGAGGGGGAGTTACCTAATCCAATTAACAGAAGCACTTTGGATGGGGGGATTAATCCCAGTCCTTTCGTGAAAGAAAGGGTTCCGAAAGAACTCCTAAAACTGAAGGTGGACAAAGCATTGGGGCCTGACAGGATTCCTTCCAGAATTCTAAAAGAATTAAGGGGAGAACTAGTGACACCACTGACTACCCTTTTTAAAAAATCATGGGAGGATGGTATGGTACCTGAGGACTGGAGGAGGGCAGATGTGATTCCCCTTCACTAAAGTGGGAGTAAGACAGAGGCAGGAAACTACAGACCTGTCAGTTTGACCTCTGTAGTAGGGAAAATGATGGAATCGCTTCTGAAGGAAAGATTTGTTGAGTACCTAGAGGCCAGTGGCACACAGGACCCACGGCAGCATGGATTCACAGTGGGAAGGTCATGTCAGATGAATCTATTCGATTTCTTTGACTGGGTGACCAAAGTAGTAGAACAGGGAGGGGCTGTGGACATGGCCTACCTAGACTTTAGCAAGGCATTTGACACAGTCCCACACAAAAGATTAATAAACAAATTAGCCAGCTTGGGAGTGGGTCCCAGGGTGGTAAAAATTAGCTGGACAACAGGACACAGAAGGTAATAGTAAATGGAGTCCACTCTGAAGAAAGGGGGTTATTAGTTGGGTACCGCAGGGTTCAGTACTGGGTCCAGTCCTTTTTAATGTCTTTATAAATGACATTACAGAGGGACTGGAAGGAAAAGTATGCCTCTTTGCAGATGACACAAAGATCTGCAACAGGGTTGATACACAAAGGGGGGTGGAAAGGACGAGAAGGGACTTGGCAAGGTTGGAGGAATGGTCAGAAGTATGGCAGCTTGGATTCAATGCAAAGAAGTGCAAAATAATGCACCTGGGAAATAAACACACAGGGGAAGAATACACAATGGGGGGAGGTAGTAACAACAACAAAAATGGAAAGGAACCTGGGGGTAATCATATCAGATGACCTTAAAGTTAACAAGCAATGTGAGAAGGCAGTACGGAGGGATGGAGGGATACTGGGATGTATAGGGAGAGGCATCATCAGCAGAAAACAGGAAGTTGTTATGCCTCTGTACAGACAGTTTACTGAGACCCCATCCGGAGTACTGCATCCAGTTCTGGAGACCCCGTCTCAGCAAGGACATAGACATGATGGAGGCAGTCCAGAGCAGGACTACTAAAATGGTGCAGGGTCTGCAAGAGAAGCCATACGAGAAGAAACTAAAGGAGCTTAATATGTATTCCCTTGAGGAAAGGAGGGAGAGAGGGGACATGATTGAAACTTTTAAGTACCTCAGTGGAATCAACAAAGTCGAAGAGGGTAGCATCTTTCAGAAAAAGAGATGTGCAAGAACAAGAGGACACAATTTGAAGATAGAGGGAGGACGGCTCAGGGGCAATGTGAGGAAGTATTTTTTCACAGAGAGGGTGGTGGACGCATGGAAGCGCCTTCCTGAGGAGGTTGTGGGGTCTAAAACTGTGGGAGAATTTAAGAATGCATGGGACAGACATAAGGCAATTCTTGTGGGAGGTAGGAAGAAATAGGCTGTTGGTTAACTAGGATCTGCAGCTTATCCAGTAGGTAGTGAAATGGGCAGACTAGGTGGGCCAAGCAGTCCTTATCTGCTGTCAAAGTTTATGTTTCTATGTAAGTGCTTGAGGTGGATAACTAGAGAGTGTGGGGAAAAAAGTGCAGGATGGGAGCCAGATTATGGCTGCTAGCAGGTGCAGGTGGGAGAGAAGTGTCTATATTGTGTTTGAAGGCATTTGTGGAGGCACAGAGTTTTAGTTCCAGAGGGAGAGAGTTGAAGAGCTTGGGTCCCATAAACGAGAATGTTTTATGGCCTTGAGTGGTCCAGCAGAAAGGAACAGTGAAAGAAAGAGTGGCGGACAGTCTAGTTGTCCTGGTGGTCGTGGCTGTCTGGAAGAGAGAAGTGAGGCAATCAGGGAGCAGTCCATGGGAGACTTTGAAGAAGAAGGTGGCCATCTGGCAGTTGTGGAGGGCCTCAAGGGAGGTCCGCTGGTGAGCTAATAAATGTCACAGTGGTGTGTGAGTTTAGGGAGATCATAGGTAAAGCAAATAACGTTGTGATAGGAGCTTCGAAGTCTGGAGAAATGTTTGATGGATAGGCGGGGAAGGGAGACAATTGAACTATAGTCAAAGACAAGAAGGAGGAAACTGGAGACTAAGAGGAATTTGGATTCCCTGTTAAGGAAATGCTTTGTTCTGTGGATGATATCAAGGCGTTGGTGGGCTTTTTTGATTGTGAGGCTAGTGTGAGCACATCGAAATTGAGGTGGCTATCCAGGAGTAAGCCAAGGTATTTGAATTCACTGACCTTCGATGGCGTTACCAAGGTTATCATAGAGGGAAAGGTCAAAGCCAAGGGGTTTGTGGGGGCTGGAGAAAACCATGAACTTAGTTTTCTTGGAGTTGAGTACAAGACCTTTGCACGTGAACCAGGTATGAAGTCTGCTGAGATCAAATTGGAGTTTGTTAATGAGACTGTTGGGTTTTTTATCCTGACAGAAAAGGGCTGCATCATCAGCATAGAGAATGAGTTCTGAGGTAGTGCAAATGTCAGGCAGGGGTTAACGATGAGAGAGAAGAGGGCCCAGGATGGACCCTTGGGGGACACCGTATTTGATGGGGCAGGATTCAGAGAGGACACGGCCAATAATGATGAGATGGGATCTGCCCATTAGGTAATCCTTGAACCAGAGGCAGTCCTCAGGTGAGAAATGGAGGCCAGCCAGGGTACTGAGGATGACTTCATGATCAACAAGGTCAAAAGCTTTGGTGAGGTCTACGAATTCAGCACTGGTGAGGAGGCCTTCGTTGTTAGCTTTGTCTATGGAGTGGGTGAACTTAATGAGAGCAGTTTCAGTATTGTGTCATGCATGGAACCCATGCTGGGCCTCTGTGAGCAGGTTATATTTGGAGAGGAATTCTGAGGTTTGCCAGTGGACCACTTTCTCTAAACTTTTGGAGAGAGGGGCAAGGAGGGAGATGGGATGGTAGTTAGATGCTAGATCCTTGGAACCAGATTTGTGAAGAAGTTTAATAACGGTACACTTCCAAGCTTTAAGGAAGGACCCAGAGCAGAGGGAGTGGTTGAGGATGTTAGTAAGAGGGATGGCCAGGAAGTCACAGACAAGATGGAGAATTCTGAAGTTAATGTTGCCGGTGCCCTTGGATGGTCTTGGGTCATTTGTTTTAATTAACTTGACCACTTCACCAGGGGTTAGGTACCTGAAATGGAACTTAGGGTGGGATACTGGGAGGGGTGCAGGGGTAAACAAGTTAGAAGGGGAGCTGAGCTTGTACTGGTCGGGGTCACCAAAGTATTTATTGAAAAGAGAGGCTATTTCACTTGTCTCTGTGGTGATTGTCCCTTTGGAGGTAAGACAAATATGATCTTCAGAAATTCCCCTACCAATAAGGTTGTTAAGAATGTTCCCGGTCCTCCTAGGGTTTCCCTGGGCAGCATGTTTTTTTTTTCCAGCATGAAGGAGGATTTAGCAGATCTTGTGGAAGATTTGCACCTGTTCCTGAGGGCTTTGAAGTCTTGGAGGAGTTGGGGGGTTTTGTGTTTTCTGTATAACTTCCAGGCTCGGTCCCTATTCCTCATTAGTTTGTGAAGCTTGGGGTGACCCATTCTTGGCTAGAACCTTTAACCTGGATTTTTTTAAGCAGGATGAAATGGTCGTAGAGGGTGAGGAACTTATTGCTAAAGATTTCAAGCACTTTGCAAATTTATTTTATTTATTTATTTAGTGATTTGGAAAAGACCTTTGAGTGCAAGCTCTTTTACAAAGGTTCTACATCATAGATTACAAAACAAAGAACAATAGGAGAAAGCAAAGGTACATTACAATGAACAATTCAGCTTGGATCCAGAACTTACAGAATAACTCAAAACATAGGTACAAGTTAAAATAACAAGAAAAACACTTTATGGGGGGGGGGATAAGCAGCCACAGAGTGCCTTGTCAGTAGTTCAGAGGAACGGGGATAGCTGGCAGTGGGGTGAAGAAAGGAGGTATGAGAGAGAAGTATGTAATGCGGTGGAGGTGAAGGGTGGGGGAAGAAGGGCGATAAGGTATAGGGATAAATGGTGGGGTGAGGGGAGGCTGAGTGGAGAAGACATGCTAAAGTAAATGGTGGGGTGTGAGGGGGCATGGTCAGGCAGCCTGAATTTGTAGTGGCTGTTAGGGAAACTCACAGGACTGTGAGTTGGGGGAGGGTGGGGTGGTGGATGCCGAAGGAGCATGATGCAGACTGATTGCTGAGGCAAGTCATGAGAAGGGACAGAGTGAGAGGGTACCTGAGGCCTGCCTAGTACTTGCTGGGGGCAGAGAGAGAGCAGGTGTGGCTGGACTCAGGGGCATGTGCATTTAGAGAGTGTTATTAGGCGATGTTTGAGGTCTGTTTTGAATTGTGCCAGACAATTGGTGGCCAAGAGGTGCCCAGGGAGTTCATTCATCCACAGGGGAGCCCTGTAGGCAAATGCACATTGCTCAAGTGAGGTGTGATTGAAGGGGAGAGCCAAGGCCCCTCTAGTCCTCCCTCTGGTGACCTGTAACGAGTTGGCCACCTTGATCAAATTGCCTACATAAGGTGGTGTTTTACTCAATAGAGCCTTCTTCACTAGGATGCAAGTCTGGAATCTGACCCTGTTTCTTAATGACAGCCAATTTGTGCATTTGTACAGAGTACAGGTGTGAGTGCCATGTTCATGTCAGAGATGTTTTCAGTGAAGGACTAGTCTTGGGCTAGGTCAGCTTTGGAAAACTCAGAGGCATCCAGCTTCTTCAATTGCCTGGTTTGGATGAATTTGTGTGGGCAGGGGGCTGTTTTTGTGGACCATCGGCAGAAGACAGCACAGTGGTCACTGACTTGAGTTGGGAAGAACTCCAGAGGTGGTGACATGGGATGGGTGTGAGACCAGGACCCAATCAATGAAGGACTGAGATCCAGGTCTGTAGTTGGTTCTGGTGGGTTCAGTGATGAGTTGGTGTAGGCCAAGACCAAGTATGGAATCCTTGATGGAGTCACAGTGAGGAGACAGCCAGTTTAGGTTGAAATCCCCAAGGATGATCCAATCCCTCCCTTGGGGAAGGGAGGTCTTGATATCGAGGAAGAGGTCAAGATCATGGGGTGAGGAGGAGGGTAGCAGGTACACCACGCTGACTGTGACCATTTTATCTGCTCCAAGGAGGAGGTTAATCGAGATGGTCTCGAGGGAGGAGCTGGATAGTGGGGGGGTCGAATTCGGTGGCAAGGAGGTTATTGGCAACCCGGATGAAGCAGCCTCCCCCACTCTTCCCCACCCGGTCTTTTCTAAAGACTGAGTAACCTTTAAGGAGGATTTCATTGGGGGAGATGTCCTCCTTCAGCCAGGTTTTGGTGAGGGAAATGACATCAAAAGTGTTAGCTGTCACCCAGGACTCGATTAAGTTTTTTTTGCCAGAAGGCTTTGCACGTTAAGGTGAGCAAAAATTAGCTGTTTTGTGGGTTTGGGGGAGGAGTGAGGGGTGAAATCGGTAGAGGGTGTGGGACCAGGGTTGGGGTGAATGGAGCCTGAGATAAGAATTAGTAGGAGGAGGAGCCTTAAGTGCCTGCAGTTTGCAAGCAAAGTCAGCTTGGTGAAGTATATCCTGGTGTAGTGGTGGGTGAAAAAGATATGGATGTGGTAGAAGGAGAGAACTCATGGAACAGGGAAAGGCTGATGAAGGGGCTCATGTAGGGAGGGGCAGGGATGGATTTGGACACACAAGTGGTGGGATGGCAGGGAAAGGGAGAGGAGGCGAGGAGGTGTGGGATGAGGGGAGAGTGAGAGAAATAAGGGAGGATGTGAGAAGAATTTCAGGAGGGCAAAACTGGTGGGGAGGGGGATGGGATGGAGGGCAAGGGTGAGGGGAGTTGAGCAGAGAGGGGCAGAGGAGAAGAACAAGGAGTGAGAGTAAGTAGGGGAGGTGAAGAGCACTCCATGCTGGTGGCAAGAAAGAGAGAAGGTGACAGGACAGTAATCAGTGAGGGAATAGGGAAGTGGGGTACAAAGTTGAGTGTGGCAGAAGAATCTATGCCCGGGGTAGAGCAGTGGTAAGGCACTGGTAGTGAGGGGTTTTAGGAAAAAGTGTGTGATAAAGACAAGGCAGTTGGCAGAGTTTTTTAAATTTGGACACCAGAGAGGACCACCCCTTTAAGAAGATACAGGAAAGGACAGCCCCTTTAGTAAGTTGCTGTAATTGACTAGTATGAGGCCTCAGGGGATGAGGATCGCTGGGGAAGTGTATTTAGTTGGAGTTTAAATTCAGGAACTTTTCCAAATACATGGAAGCAGAGTAAAGTTATTCCAATCCACAAAGGGAGAGCAATCATAAGCCTGGTAATTATCGCCCCATAGCGCTGCTTTTAATACTTTCAAAATATTTGGAAAAACATGTACATGGGCAGATAATGGTTTATTTAGATAAGTATAATTTGTTGACACCTTATCAAGCCAGATTTAGGAGCAGCTATTCAACTGACTCAGATTTAATAGAGTTAAATGACTTGGTGGCAACCTCGTTGGACGCAGGTTTAGAAACAGCAGTTCTTTTCGTGGACTTATCAAAGGCCTTCAACCTGGTGGACCACTCCCTATTACTGCAAAAGATCTGGCATATGGGTATTACCGATGGCCCCGGGGAATGGATCAACTCTTATTTGATGGAACGGTCGCAGAGGATGTCAGTGTTCCAGACCTTGTCTGATAGTAAGCAGATAAAACGAGAAGTCCCACAGGGGTCCATATTGGGACCCCTGTTGTTTCTAATGTTCAATAATGGTCTACCACAAGTGGTTAAATTTTCAAATCTAAGACTTTATGCTGATGATACAGCATTGGTCACTACTAGAGTGGATACTTCAGACTTAGAAACTAAAATCCAGAGGGACTTTACCAGTGTTGGGGAGTGGTTCACCAGGTCAAGGCTGTCATGAATACAGGGAAAACAAAAATACTTTACTTTGGATCAAAAAATAAACCTAAAAGGAACATAGTATCTCAAAATAATACAATTATTAAACAGGTGACTGAATATTGGCTATTTGCAGACAGGTGGGCCAAGCGGTCCTTATCTTCTGTCAAAGTCTATGTCTCTATATTTGATGTAGAGCTAAATTTTGTTAAACTTATATCAGAGATGGTAAGGGGTGTGGGTAAGAAAATAGGTGCACTAAGACGAGCTTCGAAGTGCCTGGATAGAAACACTAGGAAAAAAATAGTCGAACAAATGGTTTTACCCCCCCCCCCCATGGAATATGGAAGGACAATAACTGGCTTTGCCTTTTTCCCATAATATAGAGAATAAAGTATGGGTCAGGTGTAATGAGATTTTACACACCGAGGTTGTGGATACTACATAAACCCGAGGAGAAGCCCGAGGGGTTTATCAACAACCTGAGGTAATTAAAATCGGTTGTTACATTCCGACCCATATTTTATTTTATATAATTGCTGGGTTTCCCTTTTTCGCCTCAGCAATTATATAAAATAAAAAGCTTCCGATGCATTCGCGGTGTGGCTTCTGAGGTGCCGATTTGAATCGGTATATTTTAAAGCCTTTTTTTGCCCTGGTTTGTGAGGTTTTCACTGTGTAGGAAAAAGAAAGAACTTACCACCGAGTTCTTCTGTCAGTCCCAGTGCTGTTTCGGGAGAGATGGAAGCAGTCGATGGTCTTGAGTGGAGGTGCTGCTGCATGAGCATGCGCACAGCAAGGGAAACTGTGCGCGTGTTTGCTGTTATAAACACTCCTTTGTAATGGCAAATTAGGCCACGGTTTCCCTATGGGAAAAAGGGGAAGCCGGTTATTATGAGAAGTTTACACACACCCTTGGGGTTAGATGCTTTTGATAAACCCTGTAAGAGTGAAGCTCTTGGGGTTTATGTAGCATCTAGCCCCTCGGGTGTGTGTAAATTTCTCATTACACACCTCGACCCATACTTTATTCTCTACATTATCTTTAGGGTTGCATCCAAATGTATGTTGGAGAAAATAAAGTCCAGTTTAAACTTGTTCGATATATATTAGGTTGTGATTTTAACACACACCATTGTGTTATGTTGAAAGAAGTAGGCTGGCAAACTGTGGAATCTAGGAATAATGTGAGATTGTTAAGCTTGATACACAAATTTATTATAAAGTATCCTGTACATTATATCTCAGTTACCAGTAAGATAAAGAGAGAGGAGTAAACTCAAGTTTTGACAAGATCTGTGCATGAAATCAAGATAAAAATCAATGTTTGCAGGACTAAACAAGGAGAGAAAACATTAAATTACCAAGTTGCTAAACTCTGTAATAAACTTACTCATTCAATGAGAATAACAACTTCACTTGTAAATTTTAAAAATGAATTGAAACACACATTCCGTATAGTTTGTAATTGCTTATTAGGTGTAATTGTATGTGATGTTTTTTGTTACAAATTTGTATGTCTGACAATATACTTTGTGATACGATATTTAAACTGTTTAACTTATGTAACATCTGATACAGGGCTGTCTTGTAAACAGGGTTTTTCTCTTATGGCATGTACTCCTGTATAAAAATACAAATTGTTATCTATCTATCTATCTATCTAATAAAGGAGGGAGGAGAGTCACTGTAGGAGCCGCTTTAACAGTGCTCCCACCACTGCTAAGAAGGGGATGCAGTTCAGATTCAGGTTTCAACAGTTCTGTCACAACAGTCAGATGAAATCCAACCAGAAGCAAAACTTTTGCGAGTTGTCCTCTCACCACCACTCATACAGTACTAAGTACTTATTGACTGTCCAGAGTCCAAGAAGAAGGGGGTGGGGAATCAGAGTTCAGCCCAGCTCCAAAAAGCAGATTCCAGAATAAATCCAAAACAAAGCCATCCAGCAGTCCTAACAGCCCAATGGATAGAATGGGGAAAACCCTCAAGAGTCGGCTACAATCTTAAGATAGCAGCCGGACTCTGAGCCTGGCACTTGAACAGCCGCCAGGCCGCCAGTCAGCTCATGGTACCACCATTCAGCGACTGACCACCGTCAATCTTCATGCCTGAAACTTGAAGCCCCATTGTATTAGCAGGCTCCTTGATGGTAAACAGTTCAAACAATTCAACAGACCGTATTTATCCTTGATCTAGACCCAGAGTTTGGAAATTATCCTTTGGCTGGACTCTGAGATACACGACTCCCAATACTACTAGATGAAGCCACAGATTATTCCGAGCAGAAATTCTTCCCCCCTCACAACACCCTCTTCACGATGATCTTCCAACGCCCCTCACCGGAGTGCACCTGGCAACAGATCAGGGACCCTTCCAAACAGGCTCAGTCCCCAGGTGAACTCCTTTTGGCTCCCTCCTTCAGAGCAGCCAATGGAAAAGAATAGTGCTGGATAAGCCCCAAACAGTAGCAGACCAGCGCTGTAAAAATAACCAGATCTCCTGAAATCACCAAACTAAAAGTAAGGCATTCTATCTAAAAAATAAAGAAACTGGCTCCTAATCTACACTCACTGTTTGCTCTACCTGCACTAACCCACCTTAACTATAAACTAACTAAACTCTACTGACTCTTTACTTAGTTACAAATTTAAAATGCACTTTGTCGGTAAGGACAACAATGAGGCAGCTAAATAACTAACTAAGGATCCTCCCAGTAGTTTGTCTCCAAAAATTGCAAACATAGAGTATTAGAAGTCATTCACATATTTGGGTCTGTCTAGTACAGGGTGCCCTGCAAGCCCATTGGTCCACATTGTGGACCAATGGGCATACATCCATACTGTACCTGTCATTCGGGCGGGCAGCGGGTGGTATGCAGGTGGGTTGCAGCTGCCCACTGATGACAGGGAGAGCAGGGGTCATGGGGTTTGTGTGGGTGGGCGGGTGGGGTGCCACTGGATCACCAGGGATGTTCTTTACAGAGTGATCGTGGCAGCGGGTGGGGGTGTACCACTAGACTACCAAGGCTTCATCAAATCTACTTTACCCACTGATCGGGGACACGGGAGGGAGGGGGGTGCCACTAGACTACCAGGGCTTAATAAACTCTACTTTACCCACCAATTGGGGGCACAGGAGGGGGGAGGGTACCACTAGACTACCAGGGTTATGTGGGTGCTACATGACGGTGTTCTGGGTGGGCGGGCGGCCACCCACAGCTAGCGGCTGCTGTGTTGCACCTAGCAATACAGCAGCCCACCTGTGGGTGGCCAGGAGTTGTTCCATTGTTTCATGGGCTCAACTTTGAGCCCCCCTATGTGGCACAATGCAGAGGTACGCTGGCATAAGTGCCACACATCCCGGGCTGAATATTGGGATGTGCCGCATATGCATGGGCACGCCCTTGCATATGCGATGCATACACTTACATTGTGCCCCTGTGCATCAGGATTTGCGCTGTGCTGTGCTAGGCAGCCTTCTCAATATCCCACCGGGGTGCAATGTGGGGTTGCACAGGTGCAACACTGTTGCGCCAGGCACAACCCCTTTGGATATCCTAGCCATTATGTACAGAGATACGTTGTAACGTGGTTATACTTGTATATCATACAATAATCAGTCAGGACAAGGATTACAAAAATAGAGGAGCTTAACAATAAATTACACAGGTAAAAGTACTAGGTAGGTCTAGTAAAGCCAGTGTGGTACAAACACGTAACTATTGTATATTGAAAATTCTATACATGTATCTGGGAGAACTAAAGAGAGAAAAACCCCATAAGTGAGGAGTTGAAATTGCCAAACTCAGTAAGCCATATGGGGTAGAAAAAGGGGTGGAGGTGGGGAGAGAGGACAGGCACAGAAAGGGAGGGAAGATCTAGGGAAGGGGGAAGCATGGTGTCAGAGCAACACCACAATCCCGACACCAGCAGAGCTACTGCTGAAATTCCGACTGCCGCAATGGAAACCCACAACAGCAGCCAACACCCCCCCATAGCGGTGGCAGGTTCACTGGCAGCAACTACAAAGTAGACTGCTGCACCTGCAGACCTGGGTGCACTGGGTGGGCCCTCTTTATCCCTTTTGGTGTGTGCACTCAGCCCCATGCCATGACAGCCCTCCAGACCTGCGTCTGGCTGTGTCGGAGGCATTGCCTTTCCCAGTGCTTGGATCCATGCTGCAGACCCTGTCGCCAATGTTGTGCAGATGATGTGCCTACTGGTGACGCATGCCCACATCCTGTACTGTCTCACCACTGTCCATCGGATACTCCACGGCTGGGGGAGGCATGTCGTTGAGTCCAGTGCCACAGTGGCAGTCATTGCCAGTGCATCTGTCCAGAGGCCATGCACCTGTCAGTCCACCGGTGTGTCAGTTGTGGCTGCAGTGTCGGGTTGCCGGCAGTCATTGTGGAGTGCAGTGGGATCGATTGCAGCGGTTTCCTAGTGTCGCTACGGGGAATGCCGGCAATGTGGCTGTCGGCAACCTGTGGTGCTTCTGGGGAAGGGAGAGCACGTAGAAAATAGTAAGGATTATTTACAGTCACAAAATGGAGGCAGAAAGAATATTGCTTTGTATAATCTTTTAAATTGCCTAAGAGACGTACATGCGAGTAGGTGCGATGGGCAATTGTTCCATATTTGAGGGGCAGCAACACAGAAGGATCTTTTGCAAATAGCTAGGCAAGTTTTGGGTAGTTTTAGGATTGGATATTGAGAGGGTCGAAGAGATCTGGTAAAGGGTTTCAGTGTGAGTAGGTTGGAGAGACATAGAAACATAGAAGTTGACGGCAGATAAGGACCGTGAGGCCCATCCAGTCTTCCCATTTTTTCTACCTTATGAATGTGCCATAGGCCTTTACTGTGTCAATGGCCTATCTATTCATACTCATCTGTATTGCTCCCTTATGCCTATCCCATGGCTGTTTGAAGCCCTGCACTGTATTCATATCCACCGCTTCCTGAGGTAGTCCATTCCATGCATCCACCACCCTTTCTGTAAAAAAGAATTTCCTCATATTACCCCTTAATCGGCCTCCCTCTAATCTCATGCTATGTCCTCTTGTCCTATTTTTTTTATATTGAAACATGTTAGACTGTTTCACTTTGTCAATGCACTTAAGATGTTTGAATGTTTTAACCATATCACCTCTCTCCCTCCTTTGCACTAGGGATACATATTGAGCTCCATTATATGTTTTCTGATGCAGTCAATACAAGATTTTGGTTGCCATTCTCTGGACTGCCTCCAGTTTGTTAATGTCCTTGTGCAGGTGCGGCCTCCAGTACTGCACACAGTACTCCAGATGGGGCCTAACCAGTGTCTTGCAAAGTGGGATTATTACCTCCCTCTTATGACTTGTGATACCCCTACTAATACACCTCAACATCCCTCTAGCCTTACCTACTGCTTTAGTTGTCTGCTTGAATGATTTCAGGTCATCTGTGATGATGATGCCCAAGTCTCTTTCTTCTCTTGTGATTGCCAGCAACTCCCCTCCCAACCTATAGGCAGCTTAAGGGTTTCTCTTACCTATGTGCATGATCTTGCACTTCTTTGCGTTAAACCCCAGTTGCCACTCTTCTGACCATTTTTGCCAGTTTTTCCAGATATCTTCTCATTCTTCCCACCCCTGGATCATCTACTGTGTTGCAGATCTTGGTGTCATCTGCAAACAGGCAAACCTTACTGTTCAGTCCATCTGCATTGTCACTTATGAAGATATTGAAGAGGACTGGCCCCAGAACTGATCCCTGAGGCACCCCACTTGTGACTTGCATCTCTTCTTACTGTATACCATTTACCACCACTCTCTGTTTTCTGCCCGCCAACCAGTTTGCCACCCAGTTGACCAACCTCTGACCCACCCTGAGCCTACACAGCTTATTTATCAATCTTCTATGTAGAACAATATCGAAAGCTTTGCTGAAGTCAAGGTAGACGACAGCAATGCACCCCCTTAGTCCACCACTCTGGTTAACCAGTCAAAGAAATCTATGAGATTAGTTTAACAGGACCTTACTGTTGTAAATCCATGCTGTCTTGGATCCTGTGCTCCTATGGATTCCAGGTGTTGCACTATCCTTTCCTTAAGGAGTGCCTCCATAATCTTGCCCACTACTGAGGTAAGACTGACTGGTCTGTAGTTCCCTGCCTCCTCCCTGCTGCCACTCTAGTGTAGCTGGATCACATGAGCCCTTCTTCAGTCTTCTGGGACCTTTCCTGTGCTCAGAGACTCACTAAACAGTTCTGCTAATGGCTCTGCTAGTTCCACCCTTAGCTCCTTCAGTACCCCGGGATGTATGCCATCAGATCCCATTGCCTTGTCCACCCTGAGCTTAGTGAGCTCTTGTAGGACCCTTTCTTTTGTGAAGGGACTTGTGCATACCTCCCTTTCCCCTGTGTCCATGGTGTTGAGCTGTGGGCCCTGCTCTACCTTCTTATCAGTAAATACTGAGCAGAAGAATCTATTTAGACTAGATGCTTTTCCTTGGTCCTCCTGCACAAACTTCCCCTTATCTCCTTTGATCTTAGCAATACCCCCTCTGGACTTTCTCCTTTCGCTAATGTTTCTATAGAAAGTCTTGTCCCCTTCTTTTACTGTTTGTGCTAGTGTTTTCTTGATTTGGGCCTTTACCTGCCTTACTGCCTTCCCTGCTTCTCTTAGGGAAGTTTGGTATGCCTCCCTATCTTCGTCCCACTGCGTTCCCTTGTATTTCCTGAAGGCCAACCTTTGGGCTCTGATCTTTTCTGCTACTTTTTTTGAGAACCAAAGTGGTTTCCTCCTTCTTTTGCTCTTGCTCTTGCTTTTCTCCCTCACAATGGGATGTTGCTTCAAGTATTGCATCCTTAATGCTTGCTCACTTGCCTGTACCTCCTCACCTGTAGTTCATCTTGCCAGGGCTAGTTTAACTCTGTTGCCCATTTTATCAAAGCCAGCTCCTCTGAAGTCCCATATTTTTGCCTTGGAATGGGATAATTTAGTTCTAGTGGCCAAATTGAACCATACCATGTGATAGTCACTGACCACCAGGTGACCTTCTACCTGGAGATCTGTGATCCTTTCCCTGTTAGTCAATACTAGATCCAGGATAGCGCTGTCTCTTGTGGGTTGTTGTACCAACTGTTTATGGCCCTCCCCCTGCAGGGAATCCACTATGTGTCTAGTTCTGGCAGATGTTCCTGCGGGTATTGATTAATCTGTATCTGGCATGTTGGAGTCTTCCATTAGCAGAACCTCCCCTTTAGCTGTCATGTTTTGTATATCTTCTAACGGTAATGTGTCTATGTCCTCTCCCTGGTCTGGGGGCCTGTAGACAACCCCAGTTCGTATGGTTCTCCCATTTTCTGTTTCCAGGGTGAACCACAGTTCTTCTAGCTCCTTATGTGTATTCTGAATTTCTGTAGCTTTGATATTTTCATTAACATAAAGGGCCACTCCACCCTCCCTTTTTGCACATCGGTCTCTTCTGAACAGTATATAGCCAGGTACTGAAGTCTCCCAAGTGTGGATACTGGTGAACCATGTCTTGCTAATGGTTACTATGTTCAATTTAGCCTCTGGCAATGTTGCCTCCAGGTCTGGGATCTTGTTCCCAGACTGTAGCATTTGTGTACATGATTTTCCATTGGGCAGATTTTGGTGTGTTAGTTGTTGGGTGAGGTCCAGCATTTCCCTTGTGCGTCGTATGGGGAGTCAGACCTTTTTCCTTATCTGGTGATGCAAATGAACTACAAACATGCTGAACTTCTGTTGATCACTACCTGAGGGGGGGAGGGGTGTTCTTCCCATTCAATGTATCGGGTGCTGTACCTCTCCCCATTTGCTAGTTTAAATATTCTGCAAAGACATCAAACTTCTGCCCCAATGCACCGATTCCCTCATTAGTCAGATGCAGGCCATTGAATTTAAAGAACTGTCTCTCCCCAAACTGTTGCCAGTTACCTACAAATTTGTGTCCTTTTTTCTGGCACCAGCCCTTGAGCCACATGTTTAGCTCCCCTATCTCCCCTTCTCTGACCTTCTGTCCATCCAGACCAGCAGGATCTCAGAGACTGGGTGGGGAGGACAGGTGGATGAGCTTAAAAGTGGTAAAGAGCAAATGCTACAAATGATGACCAGCCTAGGGTGTGAAGCATATCACAGTGGTGGGTATGCGCAGGGACTGACACAATGAAACGAGCTATTCTATAGTAAGCTTGTTGTAGTCTGTTTAAGTTAGTAGTCTTAGCTGAATGCAATAGCATAGTGCCATAGAGAAGGCCTGGAAGCAGGGTAGCAGAGGCAATCGTTCGCCTGGTCTGAGGTCGAAGGTAGGGTACAGTCTGGTATAGGAGGCCTAGCTTCTGATACGTGGATTTTATGACCTTATCAATATGTGTTTCAAATGATAGGTGTTAGTCTAGTGTTAAACTGAGGTATCTGAATAAGTTTACCCCTTCTAGAGTTTCACCAGTAGAGGTCTTGACTACCAAAGGAGGATGGGTAGACCTATCAAAAGCGATATGGTGAAATAACATAGTCTTAGTTTTTTTGATGTTGAGCACCAATAGGTTGTTCTTAAACCACGCCTCCAACTGCTGGAAGTCACTCTCTAGGTTGATATTGAGGGGTGAGATATCATTGGAGGGTCTTTAGAGTATGGCATTGTCTGCGTAGAGCTCTATTGATGCCTCTCCACAGTTTGATGGTAACTCATTGATAAAGGTGGAGAAGAGTAGTGGGCCAAGTATAGAGCCCTGGGGAATCCCAGCTGTGATGGATGATAGGGAAAACATAGAGTCTGACCATTTAACACATTGTAACCTGTTGGTTAGATAGTTGGTGAGCCAAGAGATAGAGAGGGTATCGAGACCAATATTGGCAAACTTTATTAGTAGAAGTTGGTAATTGATGAGGTCAAAGGCTTTTGTTAAGAACACGAAAGTGGCCTCAGTCACAAGCCACTGATCCATGGCCTGAAGAATGTCCATTGTAACACACAGGAGGGTAGATTCAGTGCCATGCAGTCTCCAGAAACCATGCTGATGTATGGTCAAGGAACTGGTCTGTTCAAGGTAGGAATAAAGCTGTTTGTAGAGTATCCTTTCTTGTATCTTAGCTAGGGGGCATAAGATAGAGATCAGTCAGTAATTCTCTACTAAGTCAGTGGAACCACTTTTGTGTAAGGGGACAACTACTGCAGTCTTCCATTTGTCTGGTATGGTTTGTGTGAGGAAGGATCTATTGAATAATAGTGATACTGGGTGAGCTATTACAGGAGCTGCTATTTTGAGGAATTTAGGTTGGAGGGAATTGAATCCTGGAGAGCAGTCTGGATTGAGGCCATTTCACAACTTAAGAACCTCGGAACACGTTGTGAGTTTTAGATGGAAAGGGGGATCCTGGACCATAGGGTTTGAGGACTGGTGATGACGGGGTGTCGAAGGCAAGTTAGACTTGTATTTGTACAGGCCAGTGAAGAAGTTGTTTATGCCTGTAGCTATATCAGAAGGGCTGTATTGTGTTTCACCCTTAAAGATCATTTGGTTGACAGTGTATTCTTTACTCTTGAGTAGGGAGTTAATATGAGACCAGAAGTTTTTTGGGTTAGCAAGATGTGTTGTCTGCAGGGAATGGAAGTAGTCCCACTTGGCTTTGTTAGTTATAGTTTTACAGGCATTCCGTAATTGCCTGTAGGAGTGCCAGTCAGATTGTAGTCCGGATTCTTTAAAGGTTTTCTATGTTTTATCTCGAGAGTGCATTAGTTGCCTGAGGTACTGGCATAGCCAGAGGGAGTGGTTACCTTTGGCGCGACTTAATTTGAAAGGGGCATGCATGTGCAGGATGGAAGTGAAAGTGTGGATGAAGTATTCAAATGCCTTATTAATGTCAGGAAGGGATGTAATGGGTGACCAATCAACAGATTTTAGACTAAGTATGAAAGCGGTGAGATTGAAGTTTGCCCGATCTCGAGCTTTTATGATTTTAGGGGAAGGGTGTTGGAAATTGTTCCTCTAAATGCAATAGGTAGGAAGGTGGTCACTAAGGGCATCAGGAAAAACTCCTGCAGCCTTGATGCTGTGTCCCTTATAGGTCAGCATCCAGTCCAAAAGGCTGTGGTTGCTTGTTTTCATGTTAAGTCTGGTAGGCTGATTGATAAGTTGCTCTGGGGTCTAGATTAACGTCTGATAAGGTGGCCTGATAGGTCATTCTGTTAGGACATAAGAAGTCAAGGTTGAAATCACCACAGAGTATTAGATCAGTTTGATGGATAGAGTCAATGTTATTGAAGAGTTCAGGGTAGGAGGAGGAGGCAAGGTTTGGGGCAAATAGATGCACCCTATAGTAACTCGTTTGAAATGACTCAGGGCAATGGAGATAAAGAGATGCTCAAAGGGTGATTTTGTGGTGAGTCCAGGTAATGTGGAGGTTGCTAGCTCATTTCTCATATAGATCAGCACACCTCCACCTCTCTTTGAGGTATGGTCACACCTGTGGGAGGTGAAACCAGTTAGAGCAATCTCGTGTGAGAGTATGGAGGGCTTTAGCCAGGTCTCAGTTATACATAGGATGTCACGTTTATAGTGCCTTACCCAGGCTTCAAGTTCTGCCATTTTCTGCCTGAGACTTTGGATATCCATATGTGGTATTTTAAGTCCCTTTATGTTGGATCAGTGTGGGGTAGAGGAGAGGGTGTGTGGTGTAGCCCTACTTATGGGGCCAGCTTTCAGTTCAATGTCTCCCAATAGTAATATAATATGGGTCAGGCAAGGGAATGAGGGAGGAGGGAGAAAAGAAGATTTGCATATGGACCTAGGCTGCAGTACTCAAAGTAGTGTTTTGCTGTGCTGGGCCCAGGTCAAGTAGCCAGCAGGTAATGCTATCATAGGTGATTTACAATGTTCGAGGGAATAGGTACTTGAGTGTGCATGGGAGGGGATGGGTTTAGGGTCCTCCCGATGTTTGCTATGATAAACTGGAGACCAGCCAGGGAGGCACAAAATAGGAGTAGTCATTCTGCAAAAAACAGATTCATGTTTCCTGGGTTGATAATGGAGAGCAGAGGCATAAGAGGGGGCTTGCACATTTAAAACCACTTGATGGAGGGTTGCCCGTTTAAGAGCAATGGGTATGCCTCTAAGATAGTCCGTGAGAGGGAAGAGTGGAGGGACAAGTGAGAAAGTCTATTTAAAGGAGTTGGGGTGGGTGCGGGCGGAGAAAATATTCAAGTACTACTATGCTGCACTGCTAAAACACAGTAGTGAGGAAACTACAGAGAAGAGCTTCCATCACTATACTGACTTCAGAATCTGGGCCATTCATGAGTCTTGTCCAAAGAGTGTAGCTAATGGCGAGCAAGCTTGAGGAAGAAAGTGGCCAATAGCAGAGCCGGTGGAGTCTTTCAAGCCTAGGGCATACCTGTGGGGTTTGCTGGTGGGCCTGTGGTTAGTGGAGGGTGGCAGAGAAAGTAGCCACAGGTCCTTGGAACCGGAGGTCTGTTCTGGCCAGTGCGCCTGATCAGGGGCCACTTGCAGCAGAGCTGGGCTGGGAAGATAAAGACAGGATTAGACAACAGGGGTAGTGGGGATGAAAAAAGAAGCAAATCGGTCGGCGAAGAGCAGACAGGGACTGGAGACAGTAGAACAGCAGGGGAGAGAGCTACAGGGGCAAGATAAATCAGTGGGAGGCCCCCAGCAACCAGGCGGGGCGGGGAGGCTGAAGTGCTAGAGACAGAGAGAGTGAGAGAGAAGTTTGAGTAAGGAGCCGTGGGGAAGTTTGAGTTAGGAGTCGTGGGGGCAAGAGGCAGAGAGAGAGTGAGAGAGAAGTCTGAATTAGGAGCCATGGGGAAGTTTGAGTTAGGAGAAGGAAAGGAAAAGGCAGAAGGAAAAAGAATCACAAAAGGGCATAGTCACAGAGTCAGTTGGTAAAAAAGGAAGAAGCAGTTTGATATAATTGTCAGGTACAGGAGCGGAGAACTGCCCGTGGTAAAAATCAAATTAAGGCTAGCTACATGCAGTCAAATTAAAGCTAGAAGGCCACTAAAGCAGGAGCAAGAGACGCTCGCTGTGGCAAAACAGTGTATTTTTTTATTTTATTTATATTATTTATTGAGTACTAGGATTACAAATACCTTTGAACCAGAGATTAATTTATAAAAGTTCTGCATCAGCATAAAAAATGAACAAGTTTTAGTGAAAAAAGACTAACAGCAAAGAACTAGACATCATAATACACCAACAGTAGACACAGTAGATACAAATTGGTTCAGGTCGCATTGAACAGAAATATAATGATACAGTTAAGTTAAACAAACTAGGTGGATCAAGAAAAACTTTAACAGATTCCTAAAATTCAAGTACAAGTTCAAATTTAACTTAAAATTCAAATTCAAATCAAGGCTAGAAATCCACTAACGCAGAAGCGGCAAATGCTCACAATGACAAAGCAGTGTACTTAGCTGAGTTAAGCAAAATAGACAGCTCAAGAAAAACTTTAACAGAATCGTAATACTCAAGTACTACTATGCTGCACTGCTAAAAAAAACAGTAGTGAGGAAACTACAGAGAAGAGTTTCAGTCACTACACTGGCTTCAGAAGCTGGGCCAATCAGGAGTCTGGTCCAAAGATTGTAGCCAATGGTGAGTAAGCTTGAGAAAGGAAGTGGCCAATATCAGAGCTGCTGGGGTCTTTCAAGCCTAGGGCATACCTGTGAGGTTTGCTGGCAGGCCTATGGTTAGCAGAGGGCAGCAGAGAAAGCAGCCCCAAAGAGATAGATAAGGTGCCACTTGCCCCCACGAGCAGCGGGTCACTTATCCAGCCATAAGCACCTCTTTAATGTGCAAGGAGCCTGATCCACCTACCCCAAAGAGATAGATAAGGTACAATGCTTGAAAAATTGCCACGATTTCTCTGGGCTATGAGAATGCTGAACAGATCATCACTTGCAATTTGCTGTTTTCAATTTCAGCGCCTTCTCAGGAGTGCCTTGGCTGCTAGTAGCTCCCTGATTGGCTGGTCTCACTCACCTGAGACAGAAGCACCCGAGGCATGTTGCGTAATGTAAGCCTGCATCCCTGTACTCGTCTTCTAATTTATATATTTTAATTTAACCTGTTCTGCTCAGCCTGTGTAAAGTAACTTACCATTCCCCCGCTGCAGTTTCTCTCCAACTGTATGTGCACTTATTCAGTGCTAGCTCTGCAAACTTCCCCTTGATTTTTCGTCTCACCCCTCCTCCCCCTCCCAGGCCTCCTTTAAATGCACTCAGTCTCCGCTCACTCCTATCTGATGTTTCAATTTATTGGTTACTTACTGTCAACAACTGCAATTCCTCCCATCCCCTTTTTGCAACTAAGCCTTCTAGCAGCTTTATCTCATTCTGTCTTGCTGAGGCATACCATTTTGGTACTTTAGGTTTGCTTATTGCTGACTAGCATATCCTGTCTTGCTAAGGCACTGTTTTACTTGAAAATTGTACTACAAATTACTGAACTGTGACTGATTTGCCAAAAACTGTGTTTATTGTCTAAAAATGTTCCCAGCAACCAAGTGTTACAGCCCCTTCGTGACTTTGTAGCTGTCTCCAGACTGCAAGGCATCAAGGAAATCGTTTTTGCTCAGACTGCTAGCCTTTGTGTTGCCCCACTATTAATTCGAGCTCCTCTCTCCTTTCTCTAGCCAAGAACCTGCTAGGGATCCCAGCTCAGACGCCCTCCGTGTGAACCGCAGACACCAGGTGGTCGGCGCTCCCGAAGCCGCCACCCGAGACCTCCTCATTGGACTCCACCGCTTGAGAGGTATGGCAAAGCTGCAATTTTTCACTCACCCGCCCATCCCCCCTCCTGTGTACTATTATATAGACCTGTTAGCACCGCCCACTCCCATCCCTGATGAATCTCCTGCCTTCTCTTTCTTAATAAAACAATTTGTTACTGCCAGGGTTCCGCCAGAGGATTCCTGCAACCAGCAGCCAGTGAGCTACCCTTGTTATCAAAATTCCCTCATTTACCCAACAACTGCAATTATGGCTGCCTCGTGGCAATTCCTCCTCCTGACTGCACTGTGTATCATACCCCTTACTGGCTTATTATCTGAAAAATTTGAGACTGGGGGTACACCACATCCTCATCCTGAAGACTGCTCGCCCAATCTGACTCTACACATCACATGTTATGCCACGGCTCCTTGCCAACTGATCCAGGTAGACTACCTTCCTCGAAGACAACTATTGCAGGTTTGTCTACACCTCCTTCCTTATCTCTAATTAATTTGAGTTACTCCCACTGGCGTTACACAGCCAGAGTATTAGCCTCAGTGTCCTTAGGCTTGCATAAATTAAAAAACAAAGCTTGGCACCCCGGTTCCTCCTCCATGCCAAGCCAGAAAAAGCCTCGAGCTCATTTGCTTTCACTTGAATCCCTGAAAAAATTGCTACTCCTCCTCTTACTCTGCTCTAGCAATGTCGAGCTTAATCCAGGGCCCATAAATAAACTTACCTCCCCTTCTGAGTCACTATCTCTTAAAGGTATTAATTTTATGCACATTAACGTGTGCAGCCTGCTGAAAAAATTCACCCTTATCCAGGCTTGGACCACCCATACAATGCCAGATGTGCTTGTTATCTCAGAATCCTGGTTACGTCCCTGTACGCCAAATAGCGTGATTAATATACCTAACTACCAGATCATTAGATGTGATAGGCAATCCAGAGGAGGTGGGGCCGCCATCTACATCAAAGATAGATTTGTGGCATCAACACTTAATTATAACTCATTGGTAGCAGGATCTGAGTGCCTGGACATAAAAATCAACCTATTCCCATCATTAGCACTCCGAGTCATAGGATGCTATAGACCACCATCTGCCGGTACTCAGCTCTTGTCCTATCTTACAACTATCTTGGACACTAGCCCCCTGGAAACAATTATCCTTGGGGATCTGAACTACGATTGGCTGTCGGAAGCCAGTCACCTGCTTAAATCTTTCTGCAACTTCCTTGGTTTCATCCTACTCAATGAAGAACCCACCCATATCAACAAAAAAAATACAGCCAAAAGTATCCTTCTGGATGTCCTGCCTGTGAATAAACCCCATTCCTTCTCCCACGTTGGAACCTTTGATGCGGATATTAGCAACCATTGCCTAATAGCTGGAGTTTGGGCAGCCAACAAAGTGCCAACTACCACCAAATTCTCCACCAAAAGATCAACCAGGTCATTCGACCCAAAGGCATACCTACTTGACCTAAAAAACTCCCCCTTGTGGCAGAGTTTTTACCTTGCTAAAATAGTGGAAACTGCATATTCTATACTACATGAAATCATTACCTATGCCATGAATCTACGTGTGCCTCTGTCAAAAATACGCATAAAGGCTAGGAAATGCCGTTGGTTCACTCAAGATCTCAAGGCTGCACTACTGTCCAGGGATAAACTCTGGAAAACTGCCCGTAAATCCCAAAAGAGGAAGACTGGTGCCTCTTTAGAACAGCCGAAATCGTTGCACCAAACTGATTAGGAAGCTAAAGCCTGCTATTACCAAACAGAACTAGATACTGCAGTCAATTGTCCACAAATTCTGGGCCACAATCAAAGAACTGGCAGGAACCACGTCTAAAATATACCCTAAAAATTACCTCTGTGTACAATAATCAATGACAAAGAGATGCGGGCATTCAACCGCGCCCATACACAGGCTTAGCCGATGCTCGCCTGCATGTAGCCTGCACCCAACTTAGCATGACCCCACAAATGTTGGCTCCGTTGAGTCAACATTTCTCATTCTCACCAGTTTCCTCAAGGAAGTGGAAGACTTGATTCTCCACCTGGATACTAAGGAAAGTGCCGAGCAGATGCACTTGAACTATACTTCCTAAAGATAGCATGCCAATGATTGGCAGTGCCTATTACTCATTTATTCAACCTGTCCCTAACACAAGGTACCCTCCCTCAAATATGGAAGATCGCACACGTTATCCCGCTATTTAAATCTGGAGACCCTTGCGACCTTAATAACTATAGGCCAATTCCTCTCCTACCCACACTCTGGAAGCTACTGGAAAAAATTGTAAATGGCCAACTGAGATCCTTAATCGACAGAGAAAAATTTACTAAACCCCCTTCGGTCTGGATTCAGAGCCAACCACAGTGCAGTCTCTGCATTAGCTAAAGTAACCAAGGACTGGCAACTGGAGTTGGAGCATAAAAAGTCAGTATGTGCTGTGTTTCTTGACCTCAGCAAAGCATTTGACACAGTCGACCACGACCTGCTCCTCGACTCACTAAAAACACTAGGACTGGATGCTACTTCTCTAAACTGGTTCTCTGAATATCTGACAGACAGATACCAGCAGATGAAAGTGGAATGGCGAACTATCTGCCCTAAAACTCTTACAAAGAGGTGTCCCTCAGGGGTCCATATGAGGTCCTCCCCTCGTCGCAGTGTATATCAACAACATTGATAAGGGAATCAAGGATGCAAGTATTTACTGTTAAATGGATGACACAGTGCTGTAACTAGTCGTCCCACACAAAAAAGAAGCTTGTACTGACCTACAAAAGATTTCAACCTCCTGCAACTCCAACTAATCAATAAAAACTGCTATTAAATGCTAAGAAAACTAAAGCCATGTTATTTTCCCCCCGCAAACTACACAAGCACTACCGACTCCTTCCCCCCAATAACCACGATGCTGGGAGAGTGTTTAGATTACGTTCCAAAATTCAGATATCTTGGGGTCTGGATCGACTGTAAACTCTCCTTTACTGACCACCTGGAAGACTTGCTGAAAAAATTAAGGCAAAGACTTGGCCTGTTTTACAGGATAAGAAGACTTCTTACAGAAGATGCAAAGAAACGACTAGTCCAAGCCACGTTCCTGTCCTTAATTGACTACGCAGACTTCATATATAGTAGCTGTGCGGCTTCCTATCTTGGAAAATTGACTACGCTCTACCACAGAGCTATACGCTTCATCATTGACCTCCCCTTCTCTACCCATCATTGCGCACTATATGCCGCCACGGGCTGGACCTCACTTCACTATAGGCGCAACTTTAATGCAGCACTCTGGACACTTAGAGCCCTCAGTGGCATACTCCCTCAATACATTATCGACTGTCTGCCTCCGATTGTGCCCAGGAATTTTTCCCTTAGAAGCTGCTCACAACTCCTGCTAAATATACCTAGGGCACTCACACGAGTCGGGAGAGCCACCTTTGGATTCTCACTCCCATCAATATGGAATAAAACCCAAAAAATACTTAAGCTGAAAACCCCAGTAAGTACCGTTTTGTTCAAAAGGCTTTACCATGATGGCATTATGGAAATTTGCAACTGCTTTACTAGACACTAACTAACCTCCCTCCCTCAAATGGCGGCCCACAAATGGCGGCCCCCCAGCTGAAATGTGTGCCTCTGCATGCCCACCAACAAATCCACAGGATTTATTGCCGAACTCCCATATCTTATTCTTTGACGCTCTGAACAGCTGCAGCCTGATTCTAGCACATGCTACCGCACTTGGGGATAATTATCGTCTTTCACCCCCAAGAATATTCGGTCCCTCATCCATCCAACACCTCCCTCTGCCCCAACCTCCAGGACCCTCCCAGTTATGCCCCTGCTACTATATTTCTCCTCTTGCACTTAGTACAGCAGCAGCTTTTCTCCTCCATATGTAACGTGTTTTGGGGCAAAAATCGCCGTTGCTTTCTAATACGGTCTCTCCGCTCTCCCAATTCCTCACTCTGCTCTAACAATTGGGTCCTCTTCGCTTGCGCCCCTATTCCCCACCTCTCCCTACATTATACGCTTGATATCTTCTATCTGGTATGCCTACCCTCTCCCTAACATTTCCCACTACAAAATGCACAGTTTTTGAGCTAGGATCCAGCACAAGTTCATTATCCAAGACTCCTTGTAGATCTATGTTCAATGTATATTACCTGTAAATGTGCATTTTTACTATAATAGCAGCAATTTTTACTGTTTGTACTATTGTAACTTGTCTTTCTGTATTATTACTGTAGGACTGCAGGTCCACCTTATAAATGAGCTTGCTCAATGGTGCCTGCCTAGATATATAAAGATATTGATTGATTGATTGAAGCAGCCTCAGGTCCTCGAAGCTGGAGGTCCATTCTGGCCAGTACGCCCGATCAGGGACCACTTGTGGCAGAGCTGTGGGTTTTGCTGGTGGGACTGTAGTTAGCAAAGGGCGGCATGGAAAGCAGCCACAGGTCCTTTGAGCCAGAGGTTTGTTCTGGCCGGTGCCCCTGATTAGGGGCCACTTGCAGCAGAGCTGTGGGGTTTGCTGGTGGGCCTGTGGTTAGCAGAGGGTGGCAGGTAAAACAGCAGCAGGTCCTTTGAGCCGGAGGTCCATTCTGGCCGGTGAACTCGATCAGGAACAAATTCAGCTTTCCATGCCTGTTTGGATCAGCAGAGGCTGCCAGATCTTCACCTTAAGATCAGTGATAGCAAAAGCAAGGCAGGAATAGAAAAAGAGCAGTCCCAGTTCCCAGAGCCCCACAGAAACAAGAATTGGAGCTGTGACTCTAGAGCTTTGACCCTCAGATCAGCATTGCCCCAAATTGTGAGGCCCTCTCAACCTCTGAATAGTTATTTATGTATGTATGGATGCATGTAATTAATTAATTAATTAAAAGTTTGGTAACTGGGAGAGGCACACTGAGCTGAAGCTCATTTCCAGGTGTGACCTGGGGGAGAGGGGAAAGGCGGAAGTGTAACTGAAATACAATTTAAATAAGGCATACAGGTAATCAAAAACATAAAGTGCTTGGAATTACAATGATGTGAGTAGAAAGGATTGTATTATTGCATGGGTATTACACATAAAAAAGTAGAAGTAGCATGAAAGAAGGGAGAGAAATGTGCATGTATGAGAGCATTTGCAAAAAGCCAACAGGCAGGTCAGGAGAGATTAAAGTGCCTCACCTTGGATACAAGGAGGAGGAGAGAAAGGTGAAGGGGGATTGGGAGAGAATATGCTTTAAACAATGCAGAGAAGGGGGCTAGTCAAAGACATGAGCTTAGAAGAGTTTTCCAGACGGAGGACAGACAGTAGAAGAAGGCTGCCTGCCCCAAACAGGATATAGGACATGGGAGAGAGAAGGTACAGGAGTCTCTGGAGCATAGCGGGTAGGAAGAGGGGATGAGGGGGACAGGAGAGATGGAGGGAGAAATCTATACCAGAATTTGGAGCTGAGAGTGGTGATGTGGTGCTGCCTGAATAGGTGAAGAGAGGGAGGGGAGAGGGAGGAGTAGAGAGAGCAATGATGTTTGCAGAGGGAGCATTAGAGGCAAAATGGCAAAAGGCATTAAACAGGGAGTCCAGTCTAGAGAGGGAAGAGGCCAGGGCAGAGCCAAAGACCACATCAGCATAATCAAAAATGGGAGGATCATTTTTATTGAGCAGCTCACGGCAAGCAGCAGGAGAGAGGACATCTTTGTTACGATACATGGCTCCAAGCTTTGGACGGAGTCTAGAGTGAATGTAGTCGATATGGGAGGAGAAGTCAAGTCAACTGTCCAACCAGACACCCAGATATTTGACAGCACGGACTAAATCTACAGTGGTGCCGTCAAGGGTGATGAAAGAGGGGAGAAAGGTTGGCCAGTTTCTGTGAGGTACCAAAATTCATAGACAAAGTTTTCTATAGTGTTTACCTTAAGTTGATTAACCTAGAACCAGTGAAGAACCCTCAAAAAGTCAGATTGTAGCTGGAACTCCACTTCAGAGGCTGACGGTCCAGAGGCATAGAGGATAGTGTCATCAGTGTACATATGGTTACTAGAGGAGACACAAACAGAAGGAAGGTCATTAAGGAAGATCGAGAAAGGACAGGGCCCAGGATGGAACCTTAAGGGACACCAGCTTGAATGGGAAGGGGGAAATAGGGCATCTGCCTGGACACATTGTGTACGGCCCATGAGATATGACCTGAACCAGTCAACAACATGGGTTGAGAGACCAGTGAAATGACGTTTGGATAGAAGAAGAGGGTGGGACACAGAATCAAAAGATTCTACCAGGTTGATAAACATGGCAGCAGTGATGTGTCCTAAGGTCCATGCCAGTGAGTATAGCATCGGTAACATGGAGGAGGGAAGTGATAGTAATATGATTTTTCCTGAAACCAGATTGAAAAAGAGAGAGAGAGCAGATCCGTGGAGTTAAGAAGATCAGTAAGTAAGGAGAATACAAGAGACTCTTGCAATTTGGCCAGGAAGGGGAGGAGAGATATAGGTTTATAGTTGCCAGGAGTGAGGGACAGCCTCCTTTGTGAAGGGGAATCACACTGGAAACTTTAAATGGCCTTCCCTCTGCCTGTTCATCTGTGTCCATCCATGTGTATGCAGATGACACAGCCCTGTTTTTTTCTGGATCTTCTCCAGCAGAGTTAGGATCCAAACTCCAACCTGATTTCGACTCGGTTCAGAAATGGTTCAGATCAAATCAACTATCACTAAATGCCAAAAAAACTGTCTTTATGTGCTTTGGCACCAGGCCAAGGATTTCTAATCTCCCATCCTTCCCCTCCTTCCTCACCCTAGATAGGGACACAATTGATGACATGTCCTCATTCAAGTACTTTGGTATCTGTCTTAACCTTCACCTTAATTTCTCTCAGCACATACAGGTAGATGCCAAATACAGTAAACTCCACCCCAAGCTTGGCTTGGTGCCCTCTACAGAAATGAAAGCTGCATCCCTCTTCCCGACCACTGTGACTTTCTTACAAGGATGATTTTCCTCATCTTTGATTGTGACGACATAGTCTATGGTGCTGCCCCAAGGTTCACCCTGGCCAGACTGAACCCCTTCTTCCACTCCTTCTGCTGTTTCACTCTGACCTGTTCTACTCACACCCACCATGGTTCTCTTTACTCTGCTGTCTCCCTCCCTTCTCTAGAGGATCACCACCTAACCCACGGCGCCACCTTCACTTCCAAGTTCTGGCTGTTCTCCCTCCCTCCCTATCTGAACTCTCTTCTTTCATGTATCTCCCCCTCCTACTCCCTCTGCAGTCCTGGCTGTTGCTCCCTCCTGCTCCCCTCTCATAAATCCCTTATTGGTCAAGCTGCTTTTTCGTTCCTTTTTCCTGAACTCTGGAACTCTCTCCCCCTTCCCATTTGCTCTGCTTCCTCCAAACACTCACTAACCTCACAACTCTGCACCCACACCACCCCCTCCTGTGACTATCCCTAGTTACCAGGCCCATTTGTTTCACTCCGCTCCTTCCCCCTCACTGCCCTCCACCTTTTCCTGCCTTTCTATCCTCCTCACTCTCTCTTCTCTCCCCTTCCCCTCACTCTCACTCTCTCCTCCCTCTTCCTCTTTTTCCTCAATTTCCTCTCTCTCCCCTCATTCCCCCCTTATCTCCTCTCCCCTTATCCCTCTCCTCCTCCCCTCCCATTGCCCCTCCCTTACCTGCCCCCAATCCTCCCCTCTGCCCCTCTTCTCCACTCATTCCCCTTCTCCTTGTCTCCACCCCTGACCCCTGACTAAATCCTCTTATCAATTGCCCTGCGTTGGGCCATTACTTCAACTACCCACGAGGACTCAGCTACACCATTACCTTGTATCTTACTTGTATATGATTGTAAATGCTGTAAATAACTGTTTGTTTTAACAAGGGAAACCACTGCTCACTTTATTGTACTGTATATACACTGTTATTCTTGCATCATTCCCCTTCCCCCATCCCCCCCAAGGATGCATCTGGAAACTAGCTAATTCAAAGGTCAGTACGTTTTCCCTGGTGAAACGTTTGAATAAATAAATAAATAAAACTTTCCATGCCTGAGGAACAGCACCTAGAGTGAAAGAGAGGTTCAGCAAGTGGGTGAGAGGAAGAGCGATTGCAGGGGCAGTGACCCATAGAAGGTGGGGGTCGAGGTCGTCTGGGCTGGATTTGTGCAGGTTGAGAGAGAGGAGGGCATGGCAAACTTCCTGCACAAAAACAGGAGAAAAGGAAAAACCATTAGATGGGGAGGAGGCAAAGATATCATGTTTGAGGGGAGGGCACAAGTATTAAAAAAGGAATTGAGTATGGAGACAATGGAAGTGGGGTACAAGACAGGCGAACCATCAACCAGCTGGGTAAGTGAGGAAGGTTGGGTGGGGGAATCAAAAAGGGAGTGGGGAGTATGCCAGATGTTGGAGGGGGAGTTGAGGTTATGTTATAGGGCAGTTTTGAAGTATTGTGCTTTCCCAGCCCTAATAGCCTACAGACAGTCCTTAGGGACCTGTAGAGCTGGAGATCAGAGGGGAAGAGGGAGGTGTAGTAGTGCACCCAGGTGAGATCACAGAACTTGCAAAGCTGGATGATGTCAGCAGATATACAGGGGTGGTGGAAGCGACTGACTCTACATCTTCTAGGGGGTGTGTGAATATTTAATGCTTTGTTTAGGAAAAAGCAGAAGAGGGAGAGAGCTAAGTCAATATCGGGGGCACAGTATACAAGTGACCAGCTGGAGGATAGAAGATCTTGGAGAAGGGCATCAGTATTAATCAACCTGAAAGACCTAAGCCAGCGGTAGTTAGGGAGTGAGTGGGATATGCATATTATACGAACACAGTATATCATATAATGGTTGCTGAACGCATCAGGGAGAGTACCAGCAGCAGCAGCAGTATGGTATGGGTGGGAGGAGAGCAGCCAGTCCCAACCAGCCTCTTAAAGCAGCTGTAGCTGCGTCTCCAAAACACGATAACTCAGCGCAAATTTGGGCAGAAGTCATACAGCAGGGAGAAATTCAGCTGAACTCTTCCCAGCTAGTACTAGATCCACAGTCCGCACAAGGAGGAAATGACTGATTTAACAGCTAGTGACATGACTCCCTTAAAAATGAACATCCTTTCTCAGGGACTGACAGACTAAACTAGAACTTCAGGGGAGCAGCGTGGCGGAGCGCCAGGGGCCAGCCGACTACCCTGCCCTGAGCACAGGCTGAGGTTAGCGTCATGCTGAGGCCATGTGGCTGCCATAAAGCTACAACATATCTCAATCTCCAGCCATACAATAAGAACATACAGGCATTTAAACGGAAAAACTTGGTTTCAAGATGAAACAGAGCAGGCAGGATAATTTTACACACAGAAAAAAGACTAGTTCCTACATGCTGAGGCCATGTGGCTGCCATAAAGCTACAACATATCTCAATCTCCAGCCATACAATAAGAACATACAGGCATTTAAAAGGAAAAACTTGGTTTCTAGATGAAACAGAGCAGGCAGGGTAATTTTACACACAGAAAAAGACTAGTTTCTACCTTGCTAGAGCAGACAGGGATCCCTGGTGTGCTTATTGCCTATTCAGATGCACAATTCAGAACTGGACAGCAGGGGTTTCTGGGACCTGGATATACTGGAAATCTGATCTGGGTCATGTGCATCACTAGCCTATCAGGTGGGCTGTAACCCCATGAGGTAATGTCTGGAGTGCCATGGATGCCAACCAATCACAATGACAGTTTTCAGACCCAGAGTGGGCCCCTGGATAAGTCAGATATAAAAGTCCTCATATGTGACCCCATATCAAGAATTCCAATGTCCCTCTCTCACACTTTTCAGTTAGAGGAATTGAACCCTCTCATTCCTATAAGGTTTGGAGATGGATCTCACTCTAGCCCCCCATTTAGTTCAAATGTTTATAGGATATCCAGATCAAAGATAAGGGTTACATGCCAGATTTCTTAACCCCATCTCCACTTAAAAGGCAATATCTTAGTTGTAGCTCCCTTCTTTTTTTTAACACTTTATGCTTTGTGGTGATCACTTTTGGCCTCCTGGGTGGACCCCAGAACTGCCTGCCACAGTGCCTCCTGGATTGCCCCCTAGCGTGGAGCCTCCGGAGCCCCCAGGCACAACTCTGGATGTGTCCAATCACAGTGGCGGAAGGGATCCAGGCTAGTCTCAGGGTAAGGCGTCATCTAGGCACACCAGAGACAATTTTTCTGTATTTTTCTCGATGGTGGGGGGGGGGGGTTGTGGAGCAGATACTGCAATGCACCCATGCCATGCGTCTGACACGCCCTCCCTAATGTGGCACATTAGTCAGTACTCTGGTGACAGTGTGTCCTGTAGTCACCCGAGAGCCCTGAAACCAGAGTCACGCTACCCACCCCAGGGGTGGAGAGTGTGCTATGTCCACTCAATCCACCCCTGCCCAGGCTGGCCCTCAAGCACCCCGAGTCTGTTTGTGTCTCCCTTCATTACAAATCCCCCCCCCACAGGCACATGCTACTTCAAGAAGAACATGGCACTGGTGCAGCTTGGTAGTACAAATGGGTATAGAGACTAGCCTCTTGTGGGGTATAATTCCCCATTTCTGGTGGCATGCTCAATTTTCCCCAAAATGTTACAATTCATAATACGATTCATTAATTGTTACCTGATTCTGTATTTCTCTTATGGTTCTCTCTCACATGAGCCTTGTGCCCTTTGTCTGGTAGTTACATGGCCTTCAGTCCGGTTTAAATGCATGGTTACTCCTTGTACAACTTGATCCAGAGAGAGCATCTGTTGTAAATACACTATAACCTTTATGTATTAAGATGCTGTAATGTTCTGTTTCTTCACGTATAAATAATTTTATAGCGTTATGTAACAAGGTTTTCTTAAAAGGGACCCTTACACTATATCTCAAGTCTGCTTCACCTCTAATATCCTGTATGTGAGGAGATTATGCCAAACAAATCTGACAGATGTTTTTGACTGGGTAACGAGGATGATGGATTGGGGGGGGGGTAGTGGTGGATGTGGCCTATTTGGAATTCAGCAAGGCCTTTGACACTGTTCCACAAAGGAGGCTGGTAAACAAGTTGAGTTGCTTGGGGTTGAGCAATAAGGTGGTAACCGGAGCAAGAAACTGGTTAGGGGATAGGAGGCAGAAGGTGGTGGTAAACAGAGTTCGCTCTGAGGAAGGGAGAGTGACCGGTGGGGTACCACAGGGGTCAGTACTGGGACCAGTCCTCTTTAATGTCTTTATTAGAGAGACAGCAGAGGAACTGGAAGGGAAGGTCTGTTTCTTTGTGGATAACACCAACATCCGCAACAGGGTGGACACTCTGGAAGGGGTGCAAATGATGGAAAGAGACTTGAAACAACTGGAGGAGTGGTTAAAAGCTTGGCAGCTAAGGTTTAATGTAAAAAGTGCAAAATAATGCACTTGGGTCACAGGAATCCGGGGGTGCAGCACAAAATGGGGGAAGAGATACTAGCAGCAACCAAGCAGAAAGAGACATGGAAGTAATCATAGCAGATGACCTGAAGGTGGCCAGACAATGCAACAAAGCGATCGGGACAGTAGTGGGATGCTGGGATGAATAGGTGGGATATTACCAGCAGGAAGAGGGAAGTGGTATTGCCACTATATAGGTCTTTAGTAAAATCCCACCTGAAATACTGAGTCCAGTTTTGGAGGTCACATCTCAAGAAGGACATAGACAGGATGGAGGCCATCCAAAGGAGAGCTACCAAGATGGTACAGGGTCTACATCAAATGTCCTATGAGGAGAAGCTAAAGGAACTAAACATGTATACCCTGGAGGAGAGAAGGGAGATGGGGGGTATGACTGAGACCTTTAGATCCCTGAATAAGGTACAAGTGGGAGGTATTTTTCAGAGGAATGGGTGCTCCAGAACAAGGAGCAATGATATGAAGCTGGAGGGGGGTAGGTTTAGGAGAGATGTGAGGAAATACTTCTTCACAGAAAAGGTGGTGGATACCTGGAACAGTCTTCTAGCAGAAGTATGGGGTTAAAAAACAGTGGTGGCTGGGGTTCAAAAAAGCCTAGGATAAGCACAAGGGAATTATAAGGGAAAGGAAATGGGGTGGCAGAGAATGTGTGGTACACTTGGAGGGGTCTACAGTGTAAGCAATGCAACAAGGAGGAGCAGACTGGATGGGTCATGCAGCCCTTGTCTGCCGTCAGCTTCTGTTCTTCTATGTTTCTATGATCTCTGTGTCTCTTTTGGCTTATTATCAAGAAGGTACTAGTTATTTCTCACAGTTAAACACCATATACTGATGTTATGGAAGTCTGTTTCAGTTCCCAATTTCTCAGATATTCTCCAAAACGTATCCCAATATGCCACCTTAGATCGTATGACTCATATTTCTTCTGGTCGACTCAAACAACACAATAGATGCTGGCAGGAATTTTTTGACTATTTAAATTCTTCCAAAGTTTCTACCAGTTAAGGTACGGACCATATCAGCTTTTTATCCCCTCTCTCTTTTTCTTTTTCCCCATCTCCAACTATTTCTTTTTTTTCGAATTTGCCCTTTATCCTGGCTGGACCACCGTCTGCTTTCTCCGCCCTAGTCACGGCCCCGGAGACCTCCACCACCCCTATAGCTGCAGAGGACCTCGGTCACCCGGCTTACCCCAGGTGGGCGCAAGGCCACCTTCGTGACCCCGGAACTGTGACTGGTTGGGGTCCCGCAGCGGCGGTGGCGAGGCAAGGATCTCCAGAGAGGGCTTCATTCTTCGGTGGTCCTGCCCGCCATTTTCTGTTTTCTCCCCAGAGGAGGTGGGGATGTGCAATGATGCCAGTGTCTGCCCCGTCTCCTCCCCCTACCCACGTCAAGCGTCGGCTGCGTGAGAACTCCCGGGCACCACCAGGAGTCCCCAGCGCTCCGAGCGCCACCCACCCTCCCTGGAGAGGAGGCTGTCCATGGACTCAATTCTACTTCCCCAGCCGGCCCTCCGACGACCCGGATCTGTTCCTGAACCCGGGTCGCCGGCGTCACAAGCGGAAATCCCACCGCTGCGCCGACAGGCCAACTCTCCGTCTATTTCTTGTTCTTTCCTTTTTATATACATCTTCAATAAACCTCATTGCTTTCCCACTCCATTCACTCTTTATATGATTTTTGGCATCATTATTTCCTATTTACTTCAACTTTTGTATAAATAATATATTTCTCCCTCCTGTGCTTCCACCAATTTGTATCTCACTTGTCAATATTATTACCTTGATTTAATTTAGCTTGTTATCATTGAAGATGTGTACCTATTCAATACTGGCATGTAATGATGCTGTATATTAATATACAATCGGATTCATGGATGTTCTTTATCTGGTACTGAAGGTGTCTATCTATGCTCTGTTTGTTTAAAATAATAATAAAAGGATTAACTGCAAAAAGAAGGTACTAGTAATGGGTGAAATACTGAAACTCACCTCATGGAATGTTCAGGGGGTCAATACACCAATCAAGAGAAAATTAAATCTCCAAACACTTCAAAAAAGAGCATTGCAATATCACTTTCATCCATTACAGATTGAAGGTTGCACTCCTGACCAATTGGAGTACTCCTTTCCTCTGTGTGTGAGAAACTTACTCTGTGAAGAGTGTCTCATGCACAGCTGCCCTAGAAATGATCAAGTTTGGCGAAAGTTTTTTTTTTTTTTTTAATTATTGCTTAATCTTGACCAATAATATATTAATACCACCACTGAGAGCACTCTTACGGTTGTAAGAGTGGTCTCACATTATTATGGTATTGGTTTGTTGTTCTCCTGCCCTAAGAATGCACATATTACCACTATTATAACTGTAAGACTGGTCTCAGCAGTGATATTAACATACAGGAGACCCACAGCTTTCTGAGTGAATTGAAAAGACAGCGGGTAGAAACTAGGGAATGCGACTGCTAGTTCCTTTACTGAACAGAAAAAGTGAGTAGCCATTCTATTTTGCAAATGGCTCCCTATGACGAGCAAGTACCAGGCAAGAGATAATGAGGATATGTGGGTACCAGCAAAAGTGCTAATCTGCAATACCACCATTCTTCTGTGCAACATATATGGTCCTAAATCCTAACCATGACTCCTCCCAGCTATTCTCCAGTTTAGCACAGAAACTCTTAAAGGCATGTACACGTGGAGATATAGTAATAATAGGGATGAGACTTTAATGAAGTCTGGGACCCATTATAGATGGTTTATCAGGAACTATCACTTGTAGTACTAAAGAGACAGCAGTGCTTCATTATCTGGCAAAGGAGTGAAATCTCCTTGACCCGTGGAGAGTCTCCTATCCCAAAGGTAGAAAGCTTTGCTTTTACCTGGCCACATACAGTATCATAGCAGCAATCATATAGATTTCTTCCTTCTACCTCACACATATGTTCAATGTACATGACCTCCATATGGGCCTATAATTTTCTCGGACCATGCCTGTGCACACTTATCTCTTGTCAATGCATAGGTGTCCAAAACATTCTCGAAGTGGTGCCTACATATCTTTATGTTACAATCCAGGGACTTTCAGACTTGGCTAAAAAAGGAAATCATACAATACTCTGTGAACAATGACACTTATGAGGTCACAAAAGATCTTCATCGAGGATATCTCCTTTATTGGGTCGCACCTTTGGAACTGTAAGCTGTCGGAGTCAGAACCACTTGGAAAATTTTGGTAGCCATGGGTCACCCATAATGATGTGCAACATCGTTGCCAATAAAATGTGGGCATTCCCATTGCTCCTAAGTTCTTCCTTCTGCTATCGACTGGTTGTTGGACCTGCAAAGAAACAATGCCATCATTTCATCATTATTTATTATTTTCTGTGCTAACTAACTTATTGATATTGTCCCTGTATGCCTCTGACTTGCTTGTGGCTAGAAAACCTTGCATGAGACACACATATTCTTTAAACCAGAAACTTCTCCACATGGAGTGCTTCTCGTTCAAATGACCCATTTACATGTCCAGTCAATACTGTTCTAGGCTACCTTCTGTTACTGTGAGATTCAGGTCTCCAGTACTTTTATTTCATTTATTTATTTCAAATTTTTGGTAACCGGGAAAGGCACACTGAGCTGGAGCTCATTTCCAGGTATGACCTGGGGAGGTGGAAGTGGAGAAAATGCAAAAAACAATACAGAGGTGGCTACATAGCAAAAGGTACAATGAAATACAGGATGCTTTTCAAAATATATACAATAAAGTACAAGAAATATTGCTAATGTATACTATATTTACAATAAATACAAATGAGAATATATAATGTTTTACAATAAGGCAACAGTATTAGGAGTGAAGTGCAATGAGACTCAAATGAATAGCTCGAAAGTTAAGGGGAAGGGGAAGAAGTCAGGGGAGAAGGTGCAGAGGGACTTGTTCATCAGTGTGCTCTTAACATCCTTTTTGGCTTTCCATGCCCCTATCAATGAGCCCACAGTGACACAGCTAGAGGTGTCCAGTGCATTTCTTAAGGGAATTCTGTACCTGCATCCCCTGATTTGAAAACCGGTTTCACCTTGGGACATAAATTTCATTCTTGAGAAACTGACTCAGACTCCGTTTTCTTTATTTTCTTTATATATTTATTTATTTATTTATTTATTGTGAGCTAGGAAAACCATTGAGAACAAGATCATTTCATAGGTTCCACGTCAGATTTCATATAGATACATATAGATACATAGACAGTGTCGGCAGATAAGGGCCTATGGCCCACCCAGTCTGCCCATTTGAGCTTGTAAGTTCAGTTTGTTTTCCTAGAAGTCTGTTTCCCCTTACCCCTGACCTCTAGAATTCCTTTATGTCTATCCCATGCATTCTTAAATCCTGTGATTGTTTCAGCCCCCACCACTTCCTCTGGCAGGGTGTTCCACTTCTCCACCACCCGTTCTGTGAAGAAATTCTTTCTCATGTTTCCTCTGAATCGTCCTCCCTCCAACTTCATCCCATGCCCTCTAGTCCTGGAGCATCTTTCTCGCTTAAAAATAGTGTTTTCCTGCACCCTGTTCCTCCCTGTAAGATACTTGTATGTCTCTATCATATCCCTCCCTCTCTCCCTCCTCTCTCCAGGGAGTACATGTTCAGTTCCTTCAACCTGTCTTCATAGGACTTGTGATGCAATCCATGCACCATCTTTGTTGCCCTCCTCTGAACCTTCTCTACCCTGTCTATGTCCTTACATAGGTATGGTCTCAGAACTGTACACTGTACTCCAGGTGCGGCCTCACTAGTGTCTTGTATAGCGGAATTATGACCTCCTTTTCCTGCTGGTGATGCCCTGCCTATACATCCCAGCATCCTATTTGCTTTACCTGCTGCCTTGTCACACTGTTTCCCTACCTTGAGGTTATCAGAGATGACAACCCCAAGATCCCTTTCCTGCTTGGTGCATGCTATATCCTCACCCCCAACTGATATATTGTGCCAGGGTTTTGTGCCCCATATGCATTATCTTGCACTTCTTTGCATTGAATTTCAACTGCCAAACCCTGACCATTCTTCAAGTTTCTGCAGGTCACTTCTCATTCTGTCTACACCCTCTGGTGTGTCTACTCTGTTACAGAGCTTTGTGTCATCAGCGAACAGTGAAATTTTACCTTCTAGATCCTGCGTAATGTCACTGATGAAGATGTTGAATAGGACCGGTCCCAGCACTGATCCCTGTGGTACCCCACTGGTCACTCTTCCCTCTGTGGAGTGACAGCCATTTACCACCACCCTCTGTGTCCTGCCACCCAGCCAGTTACCTACCCACCACACTAATGTCCTGCCCACACCCATATTCCCCAGTTTGTGTAATAGTCTTCTATGTGGCACAGTGTCAAAGGCCTTGCTGAAGTCTAGATAGGCCATGTCCACTGCCCTCCCCTGATCCACCTCCCTAGTCACCCAGTCAAAAAATTCAACGAGGTTGGTCTGACATGACCTCCCCCTGGTGAAACCATGCTGCCTTGGGTCCTGTAGTCCATTGACAACCAGATGTTCCACCAATCTCTCCTTCAGTAGTGCTTCCATGATCTTCCCACTACCGAGGTGAAGCTGACTGGTCTGTAGTTCCCTGCTTCCTCTTTGTTCCCACTTTTGTATAGGGACTACATCTGCTGTCCTCCAGTCTTTGGGTACCTCCCTGTTTCCGGTGATCGGCTAAACAGGATAGCCAGAGGTTCCAGCCACCCTCTCTTAGTTCTTTAAGGACCTGGGGTGCACCCCGTCTGGCCCCATTGCTTTATCAACTCTGTACTTCCAGTTCCTTCAGGACCCTTTCTCGTGTAAAGGGACTTGTGTCCATTTCTGCACCATTCTCACCCCTTGTACTCCCTTCAGACCCATTACCCCCCTCTTTCTCAGTAAAGACTGAGCAGAAATACCTGTTCAATATGTCAGCTTTACTGTTGTCATCCTCCACACGGCTCCCATCCTCCCCCTTCAGTCTCACTATCCCTCCCTTTGTCTTTCTTTTTTCACTTATGTACCTGTAAAAGGTTTTGTCCCCTTTACCCACTGATTTTGCAATGTGTTCTTCTGTCTGAGCTTTGGCTTCCCTTACTGACTTCCCTGCCTCCCTTTGCTTCTCCTGGTACTTCTCCCTATCCCCTTCTGCCTGTGTCTTTTTGTATTGCCTGAATGCAATCTTTTTGGCTTTCCTTTCTTTGCTACCTCTTTGGAAAACCATAATGGTCTCCTCTTCCTTTTCCTCTTGCTAACCTGCTTAATGCATAATTCTGTTGTTCTTATAATCCCCATTTTAAATACTGCCCACTGTTCCTCAACTCGATTCCTGTCCCATCCCCCTTAATGCCTCTTTCAAGTATCTCCCCATTTTCCCAAAGTCTGCCCCCCTAAAATCCAGGATACGTGTTTTTGTGTGGTTTGGTTCTGCTCTTTCTGTGATTTCAAACCACAATGACTGGTGGTCACTGTTACCCAGGTGCTCCCCACTGTTACCCCCACATCACACTGTCCCTGTTTGTGAGCACAAGGTCCAGTATTGCCTTCTGCCGGGTTGGTTCCATGACCAGTTGCTTGAGGAAGGCACCCTGAAGGGAGTCCAGGATAAATCTGCTCCTAGTTGATGCTGCTGCTGGGATGCTCCAGTCCACGTCTGGAATATTGAAGTCTCCAACCAGTACTACCTCACCCTTGTCTGCCATCCTTTGGATGGCTAGCATCAGCTCCCTATCTGTTTCTTCCTCCTGGGCTGGTGGTCTATAGACCACACCTGTGTGGATGGCTGTCCCATTTTCCTTTCCAGCTTAACCCACAGTATCTCTCCCCATTTTGTTCCTCCTGGATCTCTGTGGCCCTTATGTCATTTTTCACATACAGTGCCACTCCTCCTCCTTCCGCCCTGCTCTGTCTCTTCTGAATATGTTGTAGCCAGGTATGGCCATCTCCAGTCATGGTTATCATTACACCAGGTTTCAGTGATGGCCACAATGTCCAGGTCTGACTGCACCATGACAGCCTCCAGATCTTCCATCTTGTTGCTAAGGCTTCTGGCATTTGCACACATGGCTTTCCATGATTTAACCTCCCTAGACTGCTTCACTGTTCTACTCCAGCCCCTTCCTTGGTTGTCATTTATCCCTGGTTCTCCTTGCTGTCTGCCCTTCTGCTGAATTTTGCCCCTTTTCTGCTTATCCATCTCTTTGGCACTAATCTCCATCTTTTGCATACTGCTTTGCAGAGATAACCACTCCTCTGGTTCACTGGTTCCACTGCTAGCTGTGGGGGGTGAGCAAGTAGGTACCCTCCTTGCTGGCCTGCCACCCCCCCTTTGCTAGTTTAAATGCTTGTCAATGTGGCATTTAAACTTATCATTGAGTGCTTGGATTCCCCTCCAGGATGGATGCAGGCCGTCAGGCTTGAACAAACCTTCATCCCTCCAGGTGGGTCCCCAGCCACCAATGAATCCAAACCCTTCCTCACAGCACCAGTTCTTCAACCATGAGTTAAAGTTCCTGGTGCATGCACTCTATGCTCTCCTTGCCTCTCACAGGTAGTACTTCTGAGAAAGTGACAGAAGTAGCTACTTGCTTGAGACCCTCCCCAGTTTCCTAAACTCTTCCTGAACTTCCTTTGGCTCCCATTTGCCAAGTCATTAGTACCTAGGTGGATAATGACATCCAGCTCACCCTCCGTCTTGCCTTCCCAGTGATCCCCAGTATCTTCCTTCCATCCCTCCATGCCGTGGCACCTGGTAGCACCTCACCTCCTGTCCTCCCCTCCTGTGTTCCTAGCTGGATCCTCTTATGATGGAGTCCCCACCAGGATTCGCCTCCTCCTCTGGGGTCCACTGCCTTCCCGCTGAGGTCACCTCCTTGGCTAACCTCCACATCCTTTCCTTCCACTTCTCTGGGTACCTCTATTTGGTTGTCCTCGTTTGCCAGTGTGGCATAGGAGTTCTTGAGTGGAATAGGATCTGGGATGTGCCTCTGCCTGACTGCTCTAACCCTCCCTGAGCCCACTGTCATCCAAGTGCTCCTCATTCTCGGCATCCTTTGAGGCATTTGCATTGGACTGGGTGGTCCCTGGATAGGGGTGATGGTACTCCTGACCCAGTTTACTTCCGCTCTGAGTCTGGCTACCTCATCCCGCAGTCCAGAGAGATGCATGCAGATAGGGCAGCACCTCAGTGTCCAGAAGGTCTGCCTGAATATGGCTGCCCCACAGCCACTGCATTGCACCACTCCCCACATTATACTGCAATTCCACTACTTGTCTGCTACTGAAGCTCTCCTAGTTCTCTTTTTATTAATTTACTGTACTAAAAATCCTGTCACTGATCCTCAGATAATTTTTTTTAAGGAAAAAGAAACCAATAAATAAATAAATGAGTCAAAACACTTGTCGTACTGAGGGTGGGCTTCTTCCCCCTTATGCCCCTCCTACTTCACACCTCTTACTATACCCTGTGTTTAGCTCCTGTCAATCAGATTTATCAGGGCATATAATTAAGTGTTGGGGGAAGGGGAGGGGGGAAAATTGCAGCAATTATAGGACAGAACAGACATTAAAGTTACAGTAACACAGAGATAAGGGCAAAAACAAAGCTAATTTCATAGATCCCAACATCAGAGTTAGTTCAGTACAGAACAGTCATTAAAGTTACAGTAACACTGAGATAATTGTATGATACAGATCATTGCAACTACAGTAGATTATCAAATATGAGACAGTCTAATCAGGGTAGTAACAGGCCTGCAAGGAGAGTAATGATTCAGATGTAAGTAGACAGTAGGGGAAAGTTGTTGGGGCAGAGTAGTGAAGAGAACAGGGAGAGAGGCTATAGGAAAGTGAGAGTTGGTAGCCACTAGGGCCACTGGAATGGCAAGTAATAGGGATAGGGGTGCTATCAGCCAGGAGTAGGCCACATCAGGTTTATGTAGGTGAGCTACATCCAGAGTCAAGGTGACGTTCAAGGTAGTGATTGCAGAGGGGGCGTGAAGGGGAGGATAAAAGGGGAGTATTGAAAAGGAAGGGAAGGGGTAGGGTGAGGGTGTATTGAATCAGAGGAGAGGGACCTCTGATCCATACCATAGACAGTGAAGGGAACTGAGGATTGAGGAGCTTAAAGAGAATTAATCCATAGAAATGACGGGGCCATAGTCTGGCCAGTCAGTTGAGGATTAGATGAAGCAGATACAAGTGGATAGGGAGACAAGGTGGTTCCTGAGATCCCATTTGAAGATGTGCCAATCTTGGTTTCAGAGGACAGTGCTGTTGGAAGGTTGCTAAACTATTTGGGAGCCTGGTAGGGAAAGGCTCTTGGTCCTATGGAAGTGTGACAGTGGGGTATTTTAAAGGAAGTGGTATCCGAACTTCTAATAGGGCGGCTACTTTCATAGGGGGAGAGGAGCTGCTACACCCATTATGGCACAAGGCCCAGTGTAACCTTCTTAGCCAAGAGACAGGCTTGGTACTTTAGTCTTCCTGAGAGCTGGAGCCAGTTAGACTGGGCATATAGATCACAGGTATTTGCCAGCCTTGCAGCCCCCGTGAGGAGACGGCATGCTTTGTTCAGAGAGATAGTGACTCGATGAAGGGCGGAGTCTGTCGCCGAGCCATAGACTACTAGCCCATAATCCACAAGTGTCACTACAGAGCTGAGTATAGCCAGGTTAAGAGCTTCAGGTGTAAGGCCCCATCTGTGTCTGTAAAGCAGACCAATGCCGGTGTTGACAGCCTTGGCTAGGATGTCAATGTGATTGGTGTATGACAAGGTGGTGTCAAGGGTGATGCCCAAGTATTTAAAATTGTGAACTAGTTCTAATGGGGCCCCTGCTACATTACTTATACTGAGAGTGAAATTCTGATGTCTGCTTTGCGGGCTATGGAACATCATGGTCTTGGTTTTCTTGTAGTTCACGTACTTCTCCTTGTAGAATTTCTGAACTTCAGCCTCCTTGCTTGATTTTTCACAAAGACGGCGTGTCTTTACAGACCAGTCCATATTTCTACCTAAAGTGGTCCCTGATTTCACATTGAATCAGACCACAAACCTACCTATTGCTCTGAGCATGCTAGCACAGGTGTGACATTGCTCCATACACTTGATGTACACCGAACATGATTTTATCTTTTTTTATACTTTATTTTTATCAGTTTTCATCATTTCCTTTTTTTCCCATAATATAATTTTTATTGTCTTGACAGAATAGAAAAAAAACATTTTACATTACAGAAAATTCAACACAGTTTCTATGTTACAGAAAGTTCTGAAATAACAAAACCTTTAAACATATGATATTCTTCATTCAAAATTGTAGCACAATACAAATATAAATAACATATATCATCAAAGGTAAAGTTAATAATTAATTAATATCAACTCAGTCATGGGAGCCTAAAAGAAAAATGGGGGGAGAATAGTCTAGAAAGTTTAAATCACTAGTGAAAAACAACATACAAAACATTAAATAGTTACCTTAAACTGGTCAGATGCCCTATTTTATTCATTGAAATTATTTCAGAATTGAATAAAAAATGGACTCCAGATGTCTAAGAAGATATCCAACTTATTTCTAAGTGTATAAGTAATCCTTTCATTGTTGGCTGTAAATCCCATCAAATTAATCCATTCTACTATAGTAGGGGAATTAGGATTTTTCTAATATTTTAAGATTAACCTTTTGGTACAAATAGACAGTACTGTTAGCTAGCGTTTCTGATGATAAGTAATAGAATTATTATCAGGAAAAATGCCAAGAATGAAAATCAGTGAAGAGGGGATTAGTGTGATTTGTAAGGCTTTCTCACTTATTTTAATAATCTCTCTCCATAGTGAAGCTATCTTGGGACAATTCCATAATATATGAGTTAAATCAGCTTTTGGGGATTGACATTTCCAACATCTGTCAGTATTATTTAGACCCATTTCGGCAAGTTTGAGGGGTGAAAGGTAAAAATGATGCAATATTTTAAATTGGATCAGCTTATCTTCAGTGTCAATAGTACCTTTGTGAGCAATGTCCCAGACCTCACTCCAGTCAGAATCAGAGATGGTCTTGTTAAGTTCAGACTCCCATTTCCATTTAGCTGAATAGGTTAGAGATGATGTTAAAAGACAATTATACAATGGTGTGTGAAAATCCTGTAATCTCATTGCTCAAAACATGTCACATGACTGTGGGTAAATCCTGCATAACCCACAGCTGAGGAATGGCATTTATAAAAAACATAATTAAACCCATTTTAAATTTATTTTACACATGGCCCCATTGTATAATCACAATAAGGCACTCCAGGGTGTGAGTTATTGGGTGATTTACCCACTTCTTGTGTGGTTAAGTCATTCGGCTGTGTCTCATGACACACCACACAATGCGTGGGTAAATCCCCAATAACCCACACCCTGTTGTGCCTTATTGCTTAATTATTCAGTAGTTTATAAATAAAGCTAGCTCCTTTCTTTAGAGGTGTTATCTTAGATAATTGAGCCCATTCTTTGCTATCAGGAATTGAGTAGTCATCTAAAAGCACATTGGCTTTGAGTAAATGTCTCAGTTGTAAATACAAGTGAAAATGAAAGTGAGGTAGTCTATAGACATCTCTTATTTCTTTGAATGACATCAGAGTGGAGGAATCGTTAGACAATATATCATCAATTCTATTAATTCCTACTTGAGTCCATATTGTATTGGGTTGTAAGGGTTCTTTCTTAGTGAGTAAAGGGTTTGACCATAGAGGCATTTTTCTTAGGGGTAGGCTGGATGGTTTCATAGCTTGACATATTCTTTTGAGCACTCTAATAAAATTATTTAAATAAGGATTGTCCCTAATAATGATAGGAATAGGTCTAAATAAAAAGTCAGTAATCTTATAGGGCCCTAATAAGGATGTTTCTAAATGTAACTATAAAGGGCTGTGTATATCAGTCACCGATTCATAAATCCAATGATTAGAGATTTGTTTGAAAATAAAAGCCCATTGGTAACATTCCAAATGTGGTAATGCCAAGCCACCTAGTGTATAGGGAGCTCTTAGCTTATTCAGGCTTAGTCTTGGAATTTTATTATTCTAAATAAAACCTGTTATCATCGACTCCAATTTTTTTATCAGTTTTTTGTCCAACAGAAATGGGATATTCTAAAATAAGTAAAATAACTTTGGAGCTATAATCATTTTAATAGAATAGATTTTACCATACAGTGATAGGTGTAAATTACCCCATCTGATTAGATCAGATTCAGTTTCCTGCAGCAAAGGTAAATAGTTGAGTTTAATCAGAGAACCTTGATTATTAGAGATTTGTAGGCTCAAATAAGTTATTTGATCTTTGACCCAACCATTATCAAAGATTTCTCTTAAATTCCTTATAACGAAGGGAGAGGGGTTTGGACATAAAACCTGGGATTTATCCCAGTTAACCTGTAGCCCTGAAAGATTCCCAAAGAGTATAAGTAATTTTTTGAGAACATTATACGATTGTACTGGTTTTGTCAAGGTTAATAGCAGATCATCGGCAAAAGCATATGTTTTATGGGTTTGGTTGTTTATATGACTCCCATCTATATTCATATCATTCTCAATTGTTCTAATCAAAGGTTCTGTAGCTAAAATGAAAAGGAAGGAAGAAAGAGGACAACCCTGTCTGGTGCCACAAGCTAGAGAAATGGGATCAGTCATAAGACCATTAGTAATGATGTGAGCCGTAGAGTTTTTATATAATAACGAGACCCAAGTATTAAAATTGTCACCACAATTGTAGTGTTCAAGAGCTTTAAACATATAATCCCAGGATAAGGAGTCAAAAGCTTTAAATAAGTCCAGAGATAGTACCATATAAGATTCCTTAGATTTGTTGGCGTACCAGATTGAGTGAATTAGCTTCCTAACACTATCTGTCCCAGATCTGCCTTGCATGAAACCCACTTGTTCTTTTCCTATAATAAATTATATGCATTTATGAATACGTAGTGCTAATATTTTAGCTAATATTTTATAATCTGTATTCATTAGGGAAATAGGTCACTAACTAGTGCAAAAGAGGGGGTCTTTGTTTTTCTTAAGGATCAAAGTAACCAGGGATTGTGTAAGGGTGGGGCAGAATATTGTTTTCCCAAGATTCTTGATACATATTAAATAGCTGAGGGGATATTTTAGAATTTAATAATGTATAAAATTCACTTGGGAAACCATCTAAACCTGGGGTTTTGTTATTAGGTAGGATATTGATTGCCGTAGATATTTCTTCCTTTGAGCTCTCCTTATTTAATTGATCAAAATATTTCTGAGGTACCCTGGACGTTTGAACAGAATTTAAAAAGGAATCCACATCTAGTATGTTTATAATCTTATGGTCATATACCTTCATATAGAATTCTTGAATTAACCTGTTGATATCTTTATTGTTATTATAAGTTTTTTCCCATGTTATCCTGAATTCCTGGAATAATGTTCTGGCTATTCAGTTTTTTAAGTTTATAAGCAGGTAGTTTCCCAGCTTTATCCCTAGATTCCCAGTAGCTTTGCTTTAGGCGAAATAGAGCATACTCAGCTTGAGCAGAGAATATGCTGTTAATTTCATATTTAACCATTTCCATTTTATGTACCAGTAGCAAATGAAGAGATCTTGTATTTTTAAGTTCAGTTTCCAAAGCAGTCAGTTCCGATTGTTTTTCTCTCAAGGTTTTAGTTTTTTTCTCTTTTCTTTCCTGCTGAAAAGCTTATTATTCTGCCCCTAATGAATGCTTTATAAGCCTCCCATAGGCAAGCTTTTGATACCTCATCATTGTCATTGTTTCGAAAGTAATCCTCACTTTCACTTGTTAACCAATCAATGAATTTTTTGTCCTTTAAAAGGGATGTATTAAGCCTCCTTCTATATTCCTTTGGTCTACCTTCCCCTATGACCAGAGTCATCTCAACTAAGGTGTGATTTGAGATTGTGATAGAGTCTATCCTAGCATCAAAAACTGAACGTAAAAGGTCAGAAGAGATGAATAAATGATCTAGCCTACTGTATGATAGGTGTCTATTAGAAAGGAATGTAAAATCCTTAGCTCGGGGGTTTACCATCCTGCACACATCAGCTAAAGAAAGGTTCTGAACCAAATTATGTAAGGCCAAGTGAGATTTAGTAAAAATCAGTTGGGTTTTAGTACTTTTTTTTTTATCTAAAATAGGGTCCATAACCTCATTAAAATCCCCACCCATAGTAATTTTGTATTCTGAGTAACTAGTCAAGAATGCAGTAACCCTCTCAAAAAACACATTTTGACTTGAATTAGGTGCATAAATAGTAACCAACAAAACTTTAATACCGTTGAGTGTACCAAGAAGGCATTGAAATCTTCCCTCTGGATCTGAATGATGATCCTCTTTCACAAAATGAATACCTTTCTTAATCAAAATAGCAGTACCTCTCTTTTTACAGTTAAATGTGCTAAATTCAGCAATTGCTACCCAAGATCTACATAGTTTAGCTGATTCTTTATCATCGAGATGAGTTTCTTGTAAAAAAGCAATATTTGCTTTTTTCTTATTAAGGTACATTAGTACTTTTTTCCTTTTTATAGGGGTCCCTAGACCATTCATGTTGCAAGTAGTAATTCTATAAGGAAGCATTAGTAAACAGTTGTTTCATAAATGAAATAAAATAAATAATTATAGTTGTACCCAAAAACGTAAAACAGAAGACTCCAATTATATAAATAAGCAACAGAAGAATATATTTAAGCAGGAGCTTCTATTGTAGGTAAACTGTGGGCTATTACTAGAACCGGATAATTTTATTAATAAAAAAGCAATAGAAGCTAAAATAAAAAGGAATGATCAAAATCTAAAAAGTAGTTAACAAATAAGATTAAACAGTAGGTTGTTAGCTACTGTAAAGTCAGTTAATGTCCACCGGACTATTGCCCAAGGTTTTACTGGTCAGTCACACATCACAGAAAAGAACACAAGAGAGAATGTTTTCCTTCCAAATGTAGAGTTTGATGCCCTGCAAAAAGGAAATTAACTACTAGATCTGTAGAGTTTGGTTAAATGCAAATTAGAGAAATCACTCAACCAGTAATTGTTAGGTAATAAGATAGCCCAGATATCCGACACCCAAGAGTAAACATCAAACATGAAACCTTGAACACATAAATAGATTAACAGAACTGGAAAAGTATAAGGTATCAGATATATAGTAGTGTAAACACAGAAAGGTAACCCCGATAATATTGCACTTAACACTGCTTTAAGAAGAGCTGGATTGTCTATACATGGCCATCCACTCATAAAGTAACAAGTTCCATGTCCGAGCAAAAACAGAACATTCTCATTTAAACATTACCGAGAACGAATCATTCTGTGCCCAACATATATGTACTCTTTTAGTGGAAATCAAGCCTAGGGTATAGACTATAACTAGGCATCTAGACTCTGCTTACCAGCATATAAGCAGTGATTTGCATTAGGGTTTTATCAGAAAGAGAGTATTTAGACTGAGCTGGAGAGTTAGTTGAAAGTTGAATTTAGCTCCGATACAGAGTATTAAAGGAAGTTAAAATGAGAGATTGCATAGAATAGCTGGAATTTTCATCAAAAGTAGCAGCAAAAGACAGTTTGTAGAATCAAATATCTGTGGCTATTTAACATTCCATACATTTCTTTTATGTTTCGTTTTCTCTATTTGTCAGTAACCAAAACATTTAGACCTTGCTCCCCCCAAATAAACAGATTGTTTAGCCTTACGTGAAGACAAATAATATTTTTGCCAAAGTCAAGATTAATAATAATCAAAGTGGGCACAGTCCAAACAACCTTTAATTTCCCTCTTTAGCAGAAAGTCTGGATATTTTGGAAGACTGTAGAATCCTACCTCAGCATAAACATTGCGTATCTAACAAACACAGGAGCAAGAGAATCAGGAAGTGGAGTGCCCCTTACTTTCATGTGTCATTTTTAGAGCCAGAAAAGGTTGTTCCCTTATCATTAAACTTGCTGTGATGGATAATATTACTAGTAGCACCAGACTCTTCTGCATCCATTTCCCCACTTGCATGTAATATCCGGCGATGAACTGGTAGAAGATGCATGGCTGTTTTCTTTGCTTCGATTCCTTTTCTTTGGGTTCCTGTCAGAAATAGCTAATCAAGAAATACTGGATTGCCTGGAATTTTGTTTGGATCGTCTTTGAATATCTGAACTCCAGGTATGATCTGAGTTTCCATTAGATACTTCAGAATAGAGATGAGGGGTTGAGGTTTGAGGGTAATTGATAGTAGGAATCCTCTGCGGTAAGTCACATGATCGTGAAGAGGGCTGTAGAAAGCGAGCTTCAGAATACTGGCGATCAGGTTCTGTAGGAGCTTGAGCTAGTTTTGAAGTCTGATGATGCATGTTAGTGGCCATTAAATTCCTGTAGTGTAAGTCCTTGAATTTTTGAATGAAACGCCAGACTTCATTAATGGAATCATACTTAGAGGTTTTCCCCCTTGTTCCTGTATAACGAGAGTAGCAGGGTATTTAAAAAAATACCTTAAGCCCAGTTCCCTCAAGCACTGTTTAACTTCAGTAAATTATTTTCTTTTGTTAACCACCTCACTGGAGAAGTCCTGAAAAATTAGGATATGTTCTCCTTTCCACTTAAGCAATATTTTTTCCCCTTACCAGTCTCATAATTTCTTCTTTAACTGAAAACCTTAGTAAATAAGCAATTATTGGTCTGGGTTTCTGGTTGACAGGTTTAGGACCAAGAGATCTGTGTGCTCGCTCAATCTCTAATGGGGTCTGCCAGTGATATTTAAGAAGGTCAGGTAAAAAACTTTTAAGAAAGGATATTGTCACAGGCTGTGGGAAAATGATGGACCAGGAGGCAGTTTTGAAGGAGTACGTTCAACGTAAATTATTTATTTAAATAAAGAGCGAACTGAACATGCAAATAAAAATAAATATAAGATGCAGCATAACAATAACAAAATATGTACTAACAAGCACTAGAACTTCAGAAGGCTTATGACAGCACTTCCAGGTCCGACTCCTTTGAGTCAACTGAATTCCTTTACACTGACTCTTAGAGTTTAAATACTGTTCAGAACTCATGTGACTAACCAGCTCCTCCCTAAAGTCATTTCTGGAACATAAATTCTTTAATCATAAAGTAAAACAATCATCTTTAACATTCTAGTACTTTATTTTAACATAGTAATGCATTTTAAGGATAACTGTCGGTGTATAGCCTTGTTTTAAAGATTTTAAAAAAAATTAGCTGAAACAGGAACTGCCCCCTTTAATCTAGTGTATAAAAATAGCTGCTCAAGGGCTGGCCAGCTCCTAGAGAGCATAATGCAGGAGAAGAAACAAGCAGGGTTTCAGAATGCCAGAGCACAATAGAAACATTCGTTTTTAGAAAGAACTAAAAACAAGTCAAAACCACACTATCCCACTTCCAGAAGGTATGTAGGGTTCATTTTACTCACATTTGTGTCAAAACCTTTCGTTTGGAACCCACTATAAGGCGCAAATGCCTTTGCGACAATCTTGCCACATTGCAAATAATTTCTACGGCATTTGCCTTGTCCTGCATTAACTCCAGCGATATCTACACAAAACAGTCAAGATTTTCAGAGCTCTTGTCAAAAGGAGCTAACGGGCTAAACTAGAGAACCAAGTAGCTCTTTCCTTATTTTACAAGCCTAAAATGCCTACCAGCATTAAGGCACATTCAAAACATCATTTAAAGAGACAGAGTCCTGCCATAATTACTAAACGGAGGTTCTTTTCTTTACAGAACTTTCACACAGTAAACAGGCATTTTATTGTTTTTACTAGGGCATGCCTGTAAAGCATAGAAGGGATTTTTAAACACCATTTTTAAGTAGGAAAACGTTTCCTTTCACTTTTACAGGATCCAGATATATATACATATATTACAAAGGTGTAGAATGCTTCTTATTTTTTTTTTCATTTCTAGAGGAACAGTCCTAACATCCTCAACATTTTAGAACTCTATTTATTTTCTTTTATTATTATAGGCAAGACAATGGTACTGGGATGTACTGGAAAAGGATACAGGGTTACGAATAACAGATAGGACTAAAAGTAAAACATACAAAACAAAGTGGGTGGCCAGCCCAACAAACAAACATATATCAATCAAGACAGGGACAAATAACAGATGTACATCCAGGACCCATTATCTCCCTATGAAAAGAAAAAGAAAGGGTTCTCTCTTCCACAGATATCATAATATTTACTTCTGCCCCTTCTGGTACGCCTAATATCTTGATATTGTTTCTACGGCCTCTATTCTCAAGGTCGTCTATTTTTTGAGTTAGGTAATGTATTTGATCAGACTGTTTAACTGTCAGCTGCTCTAAATATGAAACTACTGAGGTCAATTCAGAGATTTTTTTATCGTTTTTACTAACCAGATTGAGCATTTTGTCCTGTTGTTTGGATAGAGTAGTTGTGGAGTTTTTAACTTCAATCTGTCCCATCCTTATTTCAGCGAGTGTCTCTTTTAGTTGTGAAATGTCATTTTTTGTAGCGAAATGACTGGATTTATCAATGTTGTCTCTGTATTCAGAATCCTTAATGCTCCTGTGGTCTGGTGACAGAGGGAAGTGGGATCTCCCGGTAGACATCGTAATTGAACTGTAAGCGCTCCTAACAGAAAAATACTTTCCAAAATAAAATAGCTTCAAAAAAGTACCCGATTCACTTCCCTGGGACCAGATTATAATGCGAGTGGCAGTAAAGTGAGTTTTAACTAGAAATGGGCTGAAAATTATAAAAATAATAAGAAGAAAAGATGGAGCTCACACTCTTATGACTTTCTCCATGAAGTGCCGGCGCGCAACCTCAGTTTTCATCATTTCTATTACTGAAAAAGATGGAACACTCATGTCAGGCATCAAAGATACATAGACCGTAAGGAGCATCCAATGGAGCAGAAAATTGTGACTTAAAAAATCTGATATAGAAGATATGGGGGTATTCCATGCAAGATATAACATTTAAACCATAAACTTTTTAAAGACAGCTACATCTTGCAATTGTATAGTGGATTTCCAAGGCAATAAATGTTATCCAAACATAGCTGTTCCTCAACGGTCAGCGCTGATGTTACCACCATCCAAACATGAGTAAAACCGAACATGGTAGTGTCCTCATCTCCCCAGCCCCCTCGAGATAGCTCACTATAATTACATGGCAAAAGAGCAAGATCAAAACTGTTGATCAAAACAGTCAAAATAAGTTTTAGACAGAACAGAGTATTGCCCAAATTTTACAGTGTAGAAAAGAAGAAAATAAGCAATAAAACTAGCACTATCTTTTATAATATTTAGCCCCACAAACGGTCTGACCAGACCAGCCCCTTAATGAGAAAGTCCCCTGAGGTAAATTGAACTGCGTTTCTATAAGTGAAAGCCTGGAAAATCAAAATGTATCACCCGGGAGCTAAGATTAACTTATGTCCAACTGCAGCCAACATCTAAACGTTATAAAAACAATACCAGGTGCATTGAAATCACTCCCAAGTGTTTCCAAAAACCAAAGTCCAGGGCTTGAGCTACCATCACTTACAACAATGTCCAACCATAGGAACTCAGGTTTCTTCCAATTCAGAGTCCATGTCTTCGCCAAGATGATTACCATTGTTCACAACCTCGAATTCCTTGATGATGGCTTCTACCTTTTTTCCCTGCTTCAACCGGGTCAGAGAACTGAAATGTTTGGCCCCCATAATAGATCCTCAGCCTTGCTGGCATAAGCAAGGGATGCATGACACCTAAATTTCTTAACTTCGCTCGAACACCATCAAATTTGTTTTCTGTGTTCCCTTGTGGCAAAGAAAAAAAAATCGGGGAACAGATGTATGGTCTTACCATCACAATTTAGTGCATCTGACTCTTGTGCATCCTTTAATAATGTGTCCTTTAGAAGAGCACTATCTGTAACCAAAAGAGCAGTCCTAGGGAGATCTCTTTGGGCTTCCACAGAATGGGACGCAATACGATAGGCCTGAACAAAGTGGTCTGCTAGGGCTTGCGCAAGATGTAATGCTGCCAGCTACCATGATTTCAAGAATTGAAGCAAATCATCTCCCTCTTGCCCCTTGGGTAACCCGACAATATATATCTTACAAGCTCTGTGGGCATTTTCTAAAGCTTTAAGTCGGTACCGGAGTTGGGCATTTTCTTGGATTAACTTTGCCATAGTTGCTAGAGCTTGAGCTGCCTGAGATTCTGCATTAGATGCCATCTTAGTAACAAGTTAAATTCTGACATCCTGTTCTCCAAGATGCTGTAGAATAGTACCCACTTTGGAATTGATTGCCTTCATAGATAATTCTAGAGATCTCCATGGCGGCTCAGTCGAAGTTGAGGCTGGGATAGGGGCTGCTCCTTGAGACTGTCAGCTGCTTTGGCTGTTGTACTTTCAGCCCACCCATACCTCCTTTGTTCTGCTGACCCATTGCTCAGGTTTTACACAGTTCAAATCAGCTTGGTGTGGGCAACAAATTTTTATAGCTTTGATTTCGCTTTTAGCATAGAATTTGAAAATATTTAGTGAAAACCGTCCCATAGAGTCAGAGCTGGTAAAAAACACGTCTGACTAGCAAGCATGCTCTCTAGCACTCTCCATCGATTCTATCTTGATAACACTAAGGATTGCAGAAAGTCCTCCCAGCTCTTTGCCTCATTTGCCCTGGAAATGAGGGCACCCTGTGACTAAACAGTGCTTGTCTGAATGGCTGGCTCACTGTATTGAATTTTGTTATAAAAAGTATGGTAAGGAACTTCCTACTGTTGTGCTTGGCCACTCTACATGTGCTATAGCCACTTGTGTTCCTGCTTTCAGAATATTCCTACAGCTGACAAATGTGCTATTGCTGTTGCCTGGAGCACTATGTATACATTCACTAAACACTACAGTCTAGACATCATCTCTTGCGGATGCGATGGCTTTAGTCTTGTGTTACTGCAAGGCCTTCTGTTCTAACTGTATATCAGACTTTGTCATCCTCCCTAGGTGCCTTGTGTACTGCTTGGAAATCATTCCAAAGATGAGGCCCAATGGAGGAGATATCCTCAATGAAGATAGAACAGTTACTTATAATAACAGTAGATCTTTAAGAGAATCTCCTCCTTCACCATTTTTCTTCTGAGGTTTTTGCTGGCAGGTGTCCACTACCTGGTCTGGAGGTATCCATGAGTGCCTTATCTATATTCTTTACCAGCTCCGTGCCTCTCCTTGTGTGCCTGGTACAGGTCTGATCCCCTGGTTCCTCATGGTAAGAGACCCTCAGAGTTTGCCTCCAGCATGGAACGGAGGAGCAGTGGGGCTGTCCATGTTCTATAGGCACCGACATTTCACATCATCACGGGCAGACCCCAGCAAGCAAAAGTTTCTGAGTGATCTTGATACCAACAGATTACAGTTCCAAAGGTGCAGCTCAGTGGAGGAGACTCTCTCAAAGATCGACTATTATGGTAAGTAACTGCGTTTACTCTTTGAGAAGCACATGAAGCCTTCATAAAGGAATGGATAATTCCTTAGGAAGCAAAAAAATACAAAAGAAAGGAACCAAAAACTTCTGAGCCTGTAACAAGAATTATGGTAAAACAGAATCAAAACTACATGCCCCTTCTGTTCATCAGTCAAACTTAATACGGGATATAAAACAATTAAAAATACATGTTAACACAATCACATCTTACCAAGCCTAAATAGCAGTTTATAGGATTCTCCCACATGTACTGGGAGATTGGCAAAAGAGCTGGTAAATTGCTGGCCTTCAGAATGAAAATAAAACAGTTTCTGTACCTTTTTCGCAGCAGAAACAGAGTTCCTCTACTTCTTCCCACTGACACTGGAACTGAAATTCTTAAACCAGCAACATAATGACAGTTTCTGGACATGTGACATGAAATCAGGGTTTCCATAACAACGGTTGACTTATACAACAAGGTTATTTTGCTGGAAATACTTCAATATCTCTAACAGAATCTATTAGTGTCTAAACAGATAGGTGTGTCTTGACACAACTATCCTTCAGATTGAGGATCTTCATTCTGCGTTTCATATTTGCAAGTACCTGAGTTCCTGTACTTCTTGTCTGCCACTTGCACCACTGCGTACAGGCTATCACTCCCCCCACTAGGCAGACTTAATAGATCTCAACTCTTCCTTTCAAAAATTCTATCAGCGTAGTTACATATAAGTAAATATAACACCTCTCCACCATCCTTGCAAGAATTGCTAGGACTAGCCATCTTCACCAAATTATTGCTTGTACAAGTCTCAGTCTCAGGAAATAAACAAGCATTTGTCAATGCCGAATGTTTGCTTGCTGGCATTGGCAGTGGTAGTGTAGAAGTTACAGAGCTGCATAATAGGAATGGCAGTGAAGTATTGAACTGAAGCCAACCCCACCACCACCCTGCAGAGAGTGACAGGCATTGGGGTGTGCCTTTGGGTCATCAGGCATAACGGCCACGCCATTTCACCACACCCCACCCTGCAGACAGTGACAAGTGTCACAGTGTTCCTTGGGGTCTTGGTCTTATACGCACCCCATTCCATTAGGAAATACAGTGAGATGGGTGCGATATAGGAGAATGGGGTGAACTTTGGGGCCGAAGAGTCCAAGGCATACCTCGATGCCTCTCACTGGCTGCAGGGTGTGGAATGGTATGAGCATTACAGGCAAGAATCCCAAGTCACACCCCTGATGCCTGTCATTCTCTACAGGGTTGGGCGTTATGGTTGGAAACCTTAATACCTCAGGCATTCGTTGGTATTTTCACTCCAAATTTTCAACATGTTTTTTTTGTGACCCCACCTCATGAACAGGGGGAATATCAGTTTGTTAGCCGAAAGCTGCTTATGCACAGTGACTACGGCATTTAGCACCACAGGTGCAAAAACATTCTGAACAGGATGTAAAAAATGACAGCTGTACTGTTCATGGGGAGGTGTAAAAAATGGCAATGTTGCAAATCTGCAGTAAAAATATTAAAAAAAAATGGTGAAGCCACGAGCGTACATAGAAACTGTGCAACACCCACCCGTAATATAATTAGGTTGGGAATTTTTTACAGCAGATTGTCAACTCAGGCATTTTGGTGCCTCCAATCATGAACAGTGTCACTGTGATTTTCTTTATCTGTCCGGAACAATGATTTCCCACAGCGACCACGCATCTCTGCGCTGAAAGTGCAAAAACACACTTCAGCCATGTTGTGAAAAATGACAGCTGTACTGTTCATAAGGAAGTGTGGAAAAATGCCACTGGTGAAAATCTGGACTGAAAATATTACAAAGTCATGAACTTACAAAGTGCGTGGAAAATGCTTAATGCTCACTTTCGTAACACAGTCATTTTATGGACTTTTGTCACCAAATTTTCAACATAGCCATTTTAAGACCTCTGCTCATGAACGATGTAACTGTGATTTTCTTAATCTGTCCTAAACATTGCTTTCGCACACCAACAGCACCATTGTGCGCTACATGTGCGAAAACACATTTTGGGCAACATATGAAAAATGGCAGCTGTACTGTTCATAAGGAAGTGTAATAAAATGGCACTGTTGAAAATCTGGAGTGAAAATATTAAATTCGCAAACTTACGAGCATGCATAGGAACTGCGCAACGCACGCTCATAAAACAGTCATTTTTAGGAATTTTTTCACCAAATTTTCAACATAGCAATTTTAAGACCTTTGCTCATGAACAGTGTCACTGTGATTTTCTTAATTTGTCCCATACATTGATTTCGCACACCGACTGTGCCATTGTGCGCTACATGGGTGAAAACACGTTTTGGGTGAGATGTGAAAAATGACAGCTGTACTGCTCATAAGAAGGCGTGGTAAAATGGCAATGTTGAAAATCTGGAGTGAAAATATTGAAAATTCACAAACTTATGAGCGTGCGTAGGAACTGCGCAACGCACACTCGTAAAACAGTCATTTTTAGGAATTTTTTCACCAAATTTTCAACATAGCCATTTTAAGACCTCTGCTCATGAATGGTGTCACTTTGATTTTCTTAATTTGTCCTGTACATTGATTTTGCACACCGACTGCGCCATTGTGCGCTACATGGGTGGAAGCACATTTTGGGTGAGATGTGAAAAATGACAGCTATACTACTCATAAGAAGGTGTGGTAAAATGGCAATGTTGAAAATCTGGAGTGAAAATATTGAAAATTCGTGAACTTACGAGCCTGCGTAGGAACTTGCATAGCATGCTCAATAAAACAGTCACTGTTTGGAATTTTCTACCAATTTTCAAAATAGGCTTTAGTGAGCCCCACCTTATGAACGCTGGCAGTGTCATTTCATAATCAGGCCTGAAAGGTGATTTTGCACAGTGACTGCGAAATCACCCTTCGGGCCCGAATAACGCCATGACAGTGACATCATTCATGAGAAGGGGTCCCAAAAACTCCATGTTGAAAATTTGGTGCAAAAATTCCAAAAAATGCCTGAGATATGCAACAAAGTTGAAAACCCCTATGTATCCCATTATACAGCTTACCGGCATTTCCTCAGTTCGCGGTCGGCTTTGAAGAGTGCAGACGTGTTCCCGGTCCACCGCAGATCGTTGCGCCAAGCTCCGGAGGTAAGTACGGGGTGAGGGGGGTGTGGGGAGGCAGGGCGTGCAGTGGGTGGGTGCGGGTTGTGGGGAGGGGGGCAGGAAGACTGTGTGGGACCGTTTTCTCTTCACAGGTATTTAAAAAAAAAAAGACGACGCGGGACATTTTCCACGCTAGGGTGGGCTCCCAGCGTGGCAGAAGGACAGCTGGGGGGGACCGTGGAGCCGATGGGGGATTGGGCACCCCCGTCAGCTATACCATTGAGTTGCCACGCTGGGGTGGGCACCCAGCGTGGCATTTGGAAGGCTTTGGGGGGGGAGCGCAGCACAGCCGACGGGGATTGGGCACCCCGCCGGCTATAATGTGGGTGCCTGGGGGCAGCACGCAGTATGCTTGTACAGCTTCTGTGTGTGTGTGTGTGTGTGTGTAGGGGGAGCTGTGCATGAGCAGGCGATATCTTATCGCTGCTCACTGAAGCGTAGCTCCCCCTTTCAACTGTATGCCACTGCATTTTGGAGCTTGTCATAGACAGCTCCAGCATGCATTGGCGGACAGGAGCCATGCCTGCCAACACACTGACTGAATTGGAAGAGGGGGTGACACACCTCCGAAAACTCGGATGATGGCTCTATGTTTCTTGCACATGCCTGCAAGCAAACATAAAATGCTATTAATAGTATGGTCAAAGGAAAACAATGGGAAATGATGGTCTCCCCTCAGAATACTCTTGTGTGCTTGAGGAAGAGTTGGCCCCACAAGTTCTCCTAACATAAAAGAAGCATTAACAAACGGCATCCTTTCTGCCACATTGTGACAGGCCTATCCTTCCTGCCACATTGTAACAAGTCCTGATACAATTGCTGCCTAAACCAGGGAAATACTCACTACAATTGTATGGGTGACTATAGACCTGTCAATCTTACTCTATTGTGAGTAAAGTGATGGAGATACTAGCCAAAGAGGATCCCATGGACTCCCTGGAGAGCAATGGACTCCAGAATAGTAAACAGCATTGATTCATGGCAGTGAGGTCTTGTCAAACCAACCATACCCTATGTAACCCCCCCCCATGGGTCGGGCTTACCTTGGTATTGAGATGGGGGGGTCTGCTCTGCCTCCTGACCACTCACCACCTTCAGTTCCAGTCTGGATGCTGCTCCATTGCTCCTGCTGGCCCCAGGGCATTAATCCTATGAGAGGGGACTGGTGGAGATGTGAAATTTGACCACCAGTTTGGCGGTACTGAAGAGTGCCATGCAGCCCACTGCCCGAATATGTGAGCTGCCATGGTCAGCTTTTTCTTTACTAGCACTACAATGCTCATGGGAAAAGCCACTCTAGTGACTCTCGGGGGTTTTCTTTGTGTGTGCTTCGACCTCCATGGACATTAATGGCAGCACTGGGGTCCAGAGGCACACGGAGAACAAAAGAAATGGAACTTAGTGGCAGCACTTTTAAGCACTATTATAGTAACAGGGGCGCAGTCTCTTTAAGAGCAGGGAGCCTGCTAAATGAATATTAATGAGCCTGCCTGCTGCTTGAGGGGACAGTGTACTTCAGCAGTGGTGACAGGCAGGGGAAGACGCTGCAATGCTGCATTCTGCCACTCTACAGTAGGGCAGAATGACAGCTAGTGATTCATGGGAGTACTTAGTTTAAAAATAATACAGAAGCACTCCAAAAGACTGAAAAATGGGGCTTCCTATGAACTGCTGTTGTTGTTGCAGCCATATTTGTTATCGTTGACCCCTGCACCACCAATCATGATTCAAGGAGCCTAAGGACTTATAACTATGGCTCCTGGGTAGGTGATATGAATACTGTTCTTGATGCTAGTTCACCCATTTTGCGGTGAAAACACATTGCAGGCACCGATTACGGCATCAGCAACATGCTGCCCAGCATTATAGCACCAGTAATTATGTTTCCCATGAGTTACAGTGCCAAAGACCCTCCCAGGAACAGTAGTTTCTGTGAGGGGCTTTGCCTCTCCCACCCCCTGTACCACCCAAACTTTAATAGAACCTTCTCCGGGGTGGGCATGCCCCAGAGGAGGTAGAAACTGTGTGGGGACAAATGGCAACAGGAGTGAGGGGTGATCTAAAATCAAGATCGCCCCTTTCACTGTCAGCCTTGTTGTGGCACTGTAATTGTGTGGACATAATTCAGTCATCCTTCTAATGGTATACCCTTGGCGCCCAAGCAAAAAACCAATCAGGCTTCAAAAGGGCCCCACATTTATTAATTTTTAAGATGAACAGCTGGATGGACCAATCTGAAGCTGCCATTTCTTCTTCAGACCCCAGGGACAGTTAAAGCTCTGGGCAGTTCTAGCTGAGACTCTCATAGGAGAGGCAGCAAGGCTGAGAGATAAGGTCTACATGGCCTGCAACTTCTGCTTCTACCTGTGACCTGCATCAGAGTGGAAACCACCTGTTGAGCTCCTTCTGCCTTTGGGAGCCTGAAAAGTCATGAAGGTTAGCAGCCTGAAAGCTGTGTTCACCCCTTGTCAGAGACAGTGTCCAGAGCGCCTTGCAGAAAGAGTGAATTATAGGGGCCACTGCTGCATCCAAGAGTTTCTGCGCTGATTCAGAGCTGATCCAAATAGAAACAGAAACTGCATCCTGCCCAGGTCACCTTGGAGCCAGGTAAGAGGTCAGGCAGCCCTTATCAAGTGGGGTGGATTGGGGAATAGGGAGCCACGGGTGTGTGCCTGAGTACTGGGGTACTCTCGACCTGTTTAGGGGAAGTCAGACTGTGGGGTCACTTCTGGGGTCCTTGGGAACCAGGAAGCCTCTGCATAGTGCTTCTGCTTCATGTTTGGTGAGCCAGAAGGACTGATTCCTGAGAAGTGTGAAACAAATAAACAAATCAAAATGAAAGAAAAAAACACTATGGTTCCCAAAAGAAGTGGCGGGGAAGCTAAGGGAGAAAAAGATAGCATTCAGGAAGTATAAGGAAACACAGAAGGAGCAGGACAGAGAACTGTACCAGTTAAAGCAGAAGGAAGCGGGTAAGGCAGTCAGAATAGCAAAGGCCCAAACCGAGAAAAAGATAGCTAACTCGGTTAAGAAGGGGGATAAAACCTTTTATAGGTACATTAGGGAGCAAAGAAAGATGAAGGCAGGGATACTGAGGCTGAACAAAGAGGAAGGTGGTTGGACAGAGAGTGGTAGTGAAAAAGCAGGGATACTGAACAAATACTTCTGCTCAGTAGTCACAGTGGAAAAGCAGGGGGAAATACCTAATCTGGTCACTAGAAGCACCCAGGATAGGGGGTTGATATTAGTCATTTCACAGAAGAAAGGGTTCTGAAAGAACTCTTAAAACTGAAGGTGGATAAAGCAATGGGGCCTGATGGGATTCACTCCAGAATTCTAAAAGAACTAAGGGAAGAACTAGTAACACCACAGACTACCCTTTTTAATAAATCATGGGAGGATGATGTGGTACCTGAGGACTGGAGGAGGGCAGATGTGATTCCCCTTCACAAAAGTGGGAGCAAGACAGAGGCAGGAAACTACAGACCTGTCAGTTTGACCTCTGTGGTAGGGAAAATGATGGAATCACTTCTGAAGGAAAGAATTGTTGAGTACCTAGAGGCCAGTGGGGCACAGGACCCAAGGCAGCATGGATTCAAAGCGGGAAGGTCATGTCAGACAAATCTAATTGATTTCTTTGACTGGGTGACCAGAGCAGTAGACTAGGGAGGGGCTGTGGACATGGCCTACCTAGACTTCAGCAAGGCATTTGACACAGTCCCACACAAAAGATTAATAAACAAATTAGCCAGCCTGGGAGTGGGTCCCAGGGTGGTAGCCTGGGTAAAACACTGGTTGGACAACAGGACACAGAGGGTAATAGTAAATGGAGTCCACAGTGAAGAAAGGAGGGTTACTAGTGAGGTACCGCAGGGTTCAGTACTGGGGCCTGTCCTTTTTAATGTCTTTATAAGTGACATTGCAGAGGGACTGGAAGGGAAAGTATGTCTCTTTGCAGATGACACAAAGATCTGCTACAGGGTTGATACACAAGGTGGGTGGAAAGGATGAAAAGGACTTGGCAAGGTTGGAGGAATGATCAAATGTATGGCAGCTTAGATTCAATGCAAAGAAGTGCAAAGTAATGCACCTGGGAAACAAAAACTCAGGGGAAGAGTACACAATGGGGGGTGAGATACTGACAACAACAAAAATGGAAAGGGACCATGGGGTAGTCATATCAGACGACCTAAAGGTGGGCCAGCAATGTGAGAAGGCAGTCAGGAGGGCTGGGGGATACTGGGATGCATAGGGAGAGGCATCACCAGTAGAAAACAAGAAGTTGTTGGCCCTCTGTACAGACAGTTGGTAAGACCACATCTGGATTACTGTGTACAGTTCTGAAGATCCCATCTCCACAAAGACATAGACAGGGTGGAGGCTGTCCAGAGGAGGGCAACCAAAATGATCTAGGTTCTGCATCAGAAGACATATAAAGAAAGACTAAAGGAATTAAAGATGTATAACCTCGAGGAAAGGAGGGAGAGGGGGGACATGATAGAAACTCAAATACCTCAAGGGAATCAACAAAGTCCAAGAGGGTAGCATCTTTCAGAAAAAGAGATGTGCAAAAACAAGGGGGCACAATTTGAAGATAGAGGGGAGAAGGCTCAGAGGTAATGTGAGGAAGTATTTCTTCACAGAGAGGGTTGTGGATCCATGGAACAGCCTTTCTGAGGAGGTCATAGAGTCAAAAACAGTGGGGGAATTCAAGAATGCATGGGACAGACATAAGGCAATTCTAGTGGGGAGTAGGAGGAAGTAGGCTGTTGGTTAACTGGGATCTGCAGCTTATCTGTTAGGTAGGGAAATGGGCAGACTAGGTGGGCCAAGCGGTCCTTATCTACCATCAAATTCTATGTTTCTATGTTTCTAAATGGGGCCAGAAGGGCTTGTACCAGAAAAAGCTGAGCCAGAAGGAGCTAACTGTTGTCAACTGTTTGAAAGAATCCAAAGCTTCTGAACTGCTGTCCTGCTCCTGTGTGCTGATCCAAGGTTCACGTGAGGGCTGGCATTGCTGGCTGGAATTTCTATCTTTCCCTGTGGGATTACAACTGGGGTTCAAGCTTTTCTTGAAAGTTCAAGCCATTCTGTTAGATTTTAGCACATTATGGCACTGTCGTGGGGGGGGGGGGTTAAACTGCAAGCTTGCTAAGTCTCTTAATGTGCACCACTGAAACATTTTAGGAAACGTAACATCCAGGCCTGCAACAGCACACTAACATAACTATTGGGTACCCAGAGTCTTTTGCTAGTTGTGTTTATACTTAAAAACTATAGTTCTACTACTGGTACAAGTGACAGAGTATTTTGCAGCCTGTGTATTGTATCTGTCTTTGTGAGTCCCTTGCTTGGGCGTGCGTGCTTGTGGTATGGTGTACTGGGGAGGGTTTTTTTGCTGCATGTTATCATTGTGGAGGGTGGGCACCATTGATGTCTAGGTGTGCTGAATTTCAAATTTACCAATCCTTATTAAATGTTTTGCTTTTGCAACTCCCATACCATTTTCCCTTTTTAATAACCCATTTATTCTTGTTGTTTAACACTGTCTGTGAGCATTTTATTAGCCACTGTCACTAACTGCATGAATAATAAAGTATTACAGTTAAGTTGGTAATTCATGTGTGGGGTGACTGGAAGGGGAGGTGGGTAGGTACAGCATCCCAGGGGGTTGTACCCTACAATCATCTGGTCCACTATATGTACTCTGGGTGGAGGCAGCACGCTATTTGGGAAAAGAATCCCCCATCACAATCAGAACGGAGACCAGGCCCCTCAATTCCTATTGTGGTCATCAGACAGGGGTAGTACCCCGCTGGTACATGGCACCCAGGTTACAACTACTTCACTTTCAGCAAGGCTATAGACTTAGTGCCTCACAGAAGGCTGCTAAAGAAGATAGAGGACCTGGGTGTGGCAGACACAGTTAGGTGCATCAGAAACTGGTTTGAAGGGAAACAGCAGAGGGTTGTGGTTAAGGGAGTCAAGTGGTCAGAGACTCAATAATTAGGGGGATGGGGCGGGTGGTGGAGGGTGGCTTTGATGGGAGGAGGATGGTCGGATGCCTTCTTGGAGCATCAGCCATCTGGGACTTAGGATAGGGAGTATGGTGGAGAAGGAACAGGTGGAGCTGGTGGTGCTGGTACACCTGGGTACCAATGATCTGGTGAACCAGTTAATGGGGATGGTGAAGCAGAACTTCCATAGACTGAGGTACAGACTGGTGGCAGACTCAGCTTCCCTGGCCTTTTTCAAAGTCTTCCTGTGTGGGGCAGGAAGGGGAAGCAGGATAGGAAAAGGAGTGATGTAATAGAGGAGTTTAACGGATGGCTTAAAGGGGAACAGTTACCACCAAGGCCCCCGCACTCAAGTGTAGGGCTGGTCGCAGTGAGAAGATTCAATAGCCTGCAGTGCATGTTAGAGTTTATATAAACTCTGATCTTTTGTTTGCTGCAGGTCCCACTGTCCTCCATGTCTATGTACAATCACAGAGAACTGTATTTAGCCCCTGGAGAAAAGCAGTCCCAGAAAACATCTTACCAGGGATTATAAAAATTCTATGCTATTAAATCTTCTCACTGCTGCTTACTGCTCTAATGTCAGCTGTATGGTATTCTGGGATTTGTAGTAAAAGGACATGTCAGCCTACAACTAAGCAAAATTAGTCTTTTATAATCTACTGTACTACTGTAAACAGTATGTAAACCAAAATGTTTTTGCCCACAGAGTGCACACTGGGACCAGCCCCACACCTGAATGTGGGGTCCTCTGTGCTGACTGTTCCCCTTTAGTGGATGGTGTGCCGAAAAGGTGTACCATTTAGTGGGGGATTGGGGGGACTTCTGTAACTGGAGACTTTTCGAGGGTGATGGACTTAGCCTAACAAGAGAGAGGGCCTGAACACGGCGCCAAAAGTTTGATGTCTATATTAGATGTTTAAACTGACTGTAGTTGAGAGTGGGTCTAAGGAAACCATGGTGACAGGTGAGAGGTGAGAGGAAGAGGATCCTTGCTAGTACTTCCCCACATCTTGGGGGTTGTGGAAGCACAGCAGATACAAACAGAGCTGTCTCCATTACTGGACTAGATAAAGGGACATTAGAGAGGGGGGACACAAAGAGTGCAAGCATTAAGAAAAACCCAGAGGATGAGAGGACAAGGGATTCAGAATTATAAGAGTAGCAGCAAAGTAGGATCGGGGTCAGATGGAAGGGGGTATGCCTTAATGCCAGGAGACTGGGTAACAAAACTAGTGAGCTCCAGGCACTGATGGCAGATACTGAGGTGGACCTGGTGGCCATCACAGAAACATGAGCTTTGGAAAATAATGACTAGAAACTAATGGTCCCTGGGTACTCAATGTTCTGTAGAAACAGAGAAACAGGTAGAGGGGAGGAGTAAACATTTTTGTCAAGGAGGACACAGAGGCGGCAACAGATGGGTTCACTAGGGGTAGTAATGGGGAGACAGAGTCACTGTGGGTGCAACTCAGCCTCAGGCAAGAAACTGCATTGGTAGTGTTGTATAGCCCTCTGGGGAAGAAGAGGAACAGGGATCTCAGGGAAGAATGTAAAAGAGGGGCAGCAAAGGGGGAAGCAGTGGTGGTGGGTGACTTGACCCCACTGGACATCAGTTAGGATGTTCCAGTGGCCAGAAGCACCAGATGTCAGGCCTTGCAGGATGTGTTCCAAGACTGTCAACTTGTACAACTAGTTAAGGAACCCACATGGCAGACCATAGTTCTCGATGTGGTGCATACCAACTCAGAGGTGGTAGGAGCTCTGGGAGTAGGGGGGCAACTGGAGAACTATGACCATTACTCCATTTGATTTGAACTGGCCTTCAGATCTGGTAAGCTGTAATCGAGAGCTGAAGTTCTTGATATTAGAAGGGAAGACTTTGGTAGGCTGAGGTAGCTGATCAGGGATAAGTTAGTAAGGGTGGATAACATAGGTGAGATGGAAGAAAGATGGGGACATTAGTGGGCCATTCTCAAGGCATCTAAGATACTCATGAGAATGGTAACCAAAAAGGACAGGTTCGAGAGACTGTTATGGTTCTTGGCAAGGGTCAGGGAAGCAGTGAGGGTCAAGAAAAAAGCTTTCTACAAATATAAAGAAAAGGGCACTAGATGAACACAGTGACACCAATTACAGTGCGGTCAAACACCGTGCAAGAAAAGCACTGAAAGCAATGGTACTGTGAGCTCAGCAAAATCATCAACCACTACCATAGCGAAACCAATAACAAACAGCTAAACTGTGTGTTTGTGGGGGGCTCTGACCCCCAAACCCCCCCAACTAAACAAAATCACATCCAAGGGGAAGCAACTTGGGAATGGGAGAAAAAACCTTTGGGGGAATCGTGGGGAGGAAGGAAACCTTGTAGGACAACTGGGAGTGGGGGGCAAACAGGGTGGGGAGCGGACACATTAGTGACACAAGTTGGGAGGAAGGGAGGAAAAAAAAAGTCCCAGGACTGGGAGAAAAAAAATCAAGCATACCTGTAAGTCCAGGGACTGGGAATTAAACCCCAGTCCACCAACATTCCATCGCCTTTGGCCCTACCCTCTGCACCACAGCAGCTACTTGGTAGCACACCACCCAGCAGAGCCTTTATCCTCTTCCCAATGGTAAACAGCTACAGGGATAGTGCTAATGTTACCTGTGTTACACTATCACTGTAGCTGTATTTCATGTTGCCATTTTTACTGCGTGGATTTTCCTGCACTGTAATCACAGTGACATTTTCAACTGGTAGGAAAGAAAAGTTGGGGAGGAAGAAAGGAGAGAATATTTACTGAAAAATAGGGCAGTAAAGAGGGCGGTTAGGGAGGCAAACACAGACACAGAACAGCGCACTGTGGAGGGGATCAAGAGTGGAGAAAAAACAGTTCTTCAGAAATATTGGGGGAAAGGAAGAAAGGAGGGGGAATCATAAGGCTAGCTGAGGGGCAGGGTGATACAGGAGGATAGGCATGACCGCCATCCTCAATGAGTACTTCTGCTGAGTTTTCACTAGGGAGGAGGGAGGACCCTTGACCGAGAGAGGCATCAAAGCAACTACCAAGGGAGTCCTGGAGATGTAACACTCAATATTTACTAGCAAAAGGGTCCTGAAAGGGCTGGAATCCCTAAAGATAGACAAGGCCTGGGAACAGAAGGATTGCATCTGAGGATACACAGGGAATTGGCAGTGGAAATGGCTGAAAAAGTTTTATTTGGATTCTCACTGTACATAACCTGTGACTTCTTATACAATGATCTGTATCGTTTTTTGCAAAACTTATGTAATTGTTCTGCCTTAAATGCTTAGAGCCTGACTCAACTGCATTTCCACTAGAACTGCTTATTGTACTGTACTTGTAATGTTTTTGAGACTATGTATTTGATGTGGAACCTTTGTAAATGAGTGCTTTTACTCAAAGGTTATCTCCAAAGTTTTCAATAAACACCTAAAAAATAACTCATCCCTGGTAGGTCTGTTCTACAGGTTACTAAGGATGTGGGTACTTACAATGGATTGGAGGGTGGCGGACGTACTTCCACTCCATATGGGAGAGGACAAGGAACTAGCAGAGAACTACAGACAGGTCAGTCTTACCTCTACTGTGGTTAAGCTGATGGAGTGACTGGTCAAAGAAGACCTTGTGGACCACTTGGAGATCAACGGTCTCCAGAATTCTAAACAGCACAGATTCAAGAATTAGATAGGGGCAGCACTGTGAATTCACTCTACTTTGACTTCAGCAAGTCTTTCAACTCTGTGCCTCGCAGATGTTTGCTGAAGAAGATGAAAGAGCTAGGAGTGGCTAAGGTCATAGTGAACTAGGTAACTGACTGAGGGGGAGACAGCAGGGGATTGTAGTCAGTGGGATTCAATCAGAAGAAGGGGCGGTCATGAGTGGGGTACCATTAGGATCTGTCCTTGATCCAATCCTCTTCAGCATGTTCATCAGCGACATTGGTGAGGGAATCCAGGGTAAGCTATGTCTCTTTGCAGATGACACTATGCTCTGTGAGAGGGTGGAAAGTGATGAGGGAATCAGGAAAATGCAGCATGACTTGCAAAAGTTAGAGATGTGGCCTAAGATTTATTAGTTGAAATTAACGCCAAAAATGCAACGTGATGCACCTAGGGAAAAGTACCCCAGGAATGAGTACTGGGTGGGTGGGGTATGACTCAACACTACAGCTGAAGTACGGGGGAACAGAGACACTCTCAAACAATCAGTCTAGTGCAACAAGGCCTATAGTAAGGTGAACAGGATGTTAGGTGCATTGGGAGGGGTGCTGACAGCAAAAGGAAAGAGGTAATTATACCCCTTTACAGATTTTGATGAGGTCTCACCTGGAGCACTGCACCCAGTTCTGGAGTCCTCACTTCAGGAAAGATAAGGGCAGGCTGGAGATGGTGCAGTAAGGGGTGACTAAGATGATTCAAGGCCAAAAAGGCATGTCTTACAAGGAGCACCTCAAGGCATTGAACACGTAGTCACTGGTGACCAGAATGGAAAGGGGGATATGATAAAGACTTTCAAGTTCCTAAATGGAATTAAAAAGGTAAACTAAGAAGAACTTTTTAGCTTAAATACTATCTCATGGTCACAGGGACACGAGTGGAAACTAACAGGAGGGAGGTTAAGGAGGGACATGAGGAAGTAGTATTTTTCAGAGAGGGTGGTGGAGCCGTGGAACAATCTACCAGCAAAGGTGGTGGGTGTAAAAACTGTTAGTGGCTTCAAGAACTACTGGGACTGTATAAAGGGTATTGTGGTTGCTTGGGGTGGCAGAACCAGGATGGAGATTGGGGGGAGGATAGGGAGGTCTAGGACCCTGGAGGGTCAGTAGGTCCCAGGGCTAAATAGGGAATTCAGGCAGACTGTATGGATCTCTGGTCTTTTTCTGCTCTCATTGTCTATGTTTCTCTTTTTCTAAATTGGAAGAGAGGGAGGTCACCAGTCGGGTGCCTCAAGGATCTGTCCTCTGTCCAGTCCTTTTCAATATGTTCATCAGCAACATGGAAGAAGGAATCCAGGGCAAGATGGGTCTCTTTCGAGAGGACACTAAGCTCTGTGGCTGGGTTGACAGTGAGGAGGGGGTTAGGGAGATGCAGAGAGATTTGCAAAGGTTAAAAAGGTGTTCAAAGGTTTGGCATTTGAAATTCAACCCAAGCAATGTGAGAACAATTAGCAGTCCCAAACCAGTCTTCTTAAGTCTACGAGATCCTTCAAAATGGACCACAGTCACTCCAAACAGCAGAAGAATCAATCACCAATGAACATAATCTTCTTAAAAAATATTCATCACATTTTTTATTAAATTGCTCTAGCCACCAAACTTCTGCCCCAAACGTTTTCACTGGCCCCCTCCAGCTGAATCAATGGGCAGTGGTCCTTTAATTCATAAACATATAACAACAGCAGTATTTCTTCTTAGAATATGATTTAAGCTTAGTAATATTCTCCAAAAGTAAACACATATATTGAAATATCAAGCTTGCCAGACCATCAAAGGCCTTGCAAGTTGTAATCACATTTGTGGTTAATACACACACAGCTGTGTGTCTCATGGGAACATGTAGCCAAAGGTGCTAATCTCACTGTATGCTCCCAGCTTATGCCTCTTAAAGCAGCTGCTGATCCAGATGTCCCAGCACAATGATGTCACGCCATTAGCATATGCATGACATCACACAGCCAGAAATCTTGGAACGCGGGTGAGATGAATGGGCTCCATCTCACAGCCTACTGGGACTCAGAAAATGGGGCTAACTTAATAATGGAAGTATGATTTTCATTCAGTTTTGTGTCTGTTCACCACCACGTCTATTAAATTCAGAAACTAGCTCATTTAAAACCCCACTTATATTTCAGGTCCTGGGAGGTCAACCCATCAGAGACTCTAGGTCAACTTGCCTTTTAATGGCGATATCAGCATTGTATTTCTCTCAATAACACCTAATGTTAGACTCTAGAGATCAGTCTATAAACAGCATGGAAAAATGAAAATAATATGCCAAAATAAGCAATTTAACAACATAATAATATTTGACAACAAAAAGTGTTTATACCATCCTAATACAATATTTGATATGGTCCTAATGTGAAGAAATTGTCTACTTAAGATCTTAAGCATGGCCAGTCTATGTAATACAATAAAAGAGCCAGAGAAAACTCATTTCCCTCTCCAAAACGTAATATCAGTCTCAGTCATTTCAAATTACTATCAAGGCAATGGGAACCAATCAGTCTCCTCATTCAATCTGTGTTCCTTACTCAATGCCACAAATATTTCTGTCCAATAGACTTCCCTTAAAAGTAACCTCTGATCTCTATCACCCCCTGTATAAAGGTTGCACTTGTTCAATGTCATAAAATCTAAGTGAGGGAAGCTGATGCCCTGCTCCAACAAAATGTTGGCAAGACTGGATGTATAGTCCTTTCTGCAAATCATGCATTTATGTTCACAAAAAAATACATAAACATAGTTCCCTTTTTGTTTGCCCAATGTATATCATGTCGCAATTACATCTAATAGGATATACTATACAAGTGAAACTGCAAGAGATATGTTGTCTATTTTTTTTTCATTTCTGTGGAGGTTTTTTATTTCTAATAACCTGTGTGTATGTCCACATTGTGGGCAATGTCCACAAGGATAATTTCCCATGGCACAAGTTGCCTGTGTCAGACAGAATTGATGCAAGTGACACCTTGCCTCAAAAGTTGCATCAATCCCCATTTTCAAACACTGGCTGCATTGAAAATGACAGGCAGCGCAGCAAACCAGCCCTGCACCACCCCTGTTCCCAAAGTGTCGGTGCATCAAGCCAGAAGGGAACTTGTGCCATGGCGGTCTGCTGCATCCCTTCATTTGGGATTTTGTGGTTAGACCAGCCAAGGATCTGCCTGTACCCTGCAGCGCAGTTGACCTCTGACAGGCAGATCCATACAGATGCCCTACTAGACTGTTGGGGACTGTTACCTTAAGATACATGGAAGCTGTACAGTGTGCACCCACCCACCCGATGTCACTGACACTTTTCCAGCACAGCAGGGTATGGTGACATTCTGCCAGCTGATGTGGTGAGAAACAAAACATCAGTGGTCTCAAACATGGCTGGAACAGTGTGAAGGGCTTAGTGGTAAATTATAGGCTCATTTCCCTATTAAACATCTGTAAACTCCTCCCTCACCCCGTGTCTAGTGATATGGTGTACTACTCTCATCCAGGGCTGGGGATGAGGGACTAACTACAAATCTCACACCTTACCTTGCCACCACAATTCAGGGAGATGGGGACCAGGAACTCAGAGACCTCAAGGTACCATTAATGGAGAAACCGCTCATAGACTGCTTACACTTGGGAGCTGGAATCAAGCAGGTACAGCTGTTTTATCAACCTTCTACAATGGTCACGTCTGTCCTCAGGAAGAATACTTCATTTTACAGGCCACAGTCATTTCATTATTTTACATAGTTAAGTTCGTTATTGAGGTTGGCACTTGCATTAATATGTGTACATCCATACAGGATTGACATGGCTGTACTTCACTGTTATTACCATCCATTTGAGACTGCTACATTTTTACTTTTAACAGAGATTTTCTAAATAGTGTCTGATGGGGAAAATCATTCCACAAAATCTATGCTAGTGGAACCTATCCCAGGCAGAGCAAGGCACTATCCTGAACAATTCCCATGATTAATTGAAGTGCCAGCGGTTGACACATTAAAGGAACATGGGACCAGAGAGTGGCTCCCTTACAACGTGGGACACAGTTGGTACAGCCCTGACATGATGCCTCACTTGTGCCGTACAAACCATGGTCCCCTACGTACCTAACATGGGCATTCTTAGCCCTGTCCAACCCATTGGGACTTGGCTGACCCTGATTCTTGCCGTGCAGACATATGGCATGACAATTTCTACACATTACCTGATTTGTACCATCACATTACCTTACCCCATGGAGGCACTCTCTGCATCGTTCTTTACCTTGGTTATCTGTGCTTTCCTAGAGGTGGGCTCCTACCCTTCAATCTGCTTGTGGAACCGGGAGTGGGTCCACAAGCGCCCCCAGTGGCCTCCATTGAGAGGAAGTCCACCACTATTCCCTGATACTTTCCTAGGTGCCTTTGAGATGTGGATCTTTAGCTGGTTTGCCCCATCAGGGCAGAAATAATGTTGTCATCCTCCACTGCTGGCATGTGGAGGGCCCCTCTGCACTCCCAGAAGGGGTGAGGAGAAATGGTACCTTCCTCTAAGCCTCCTTTTGCCTTTCCTCTTTCCTTCTTGCAGATTAGTGTTCAGCAAAAGGTACCAGACCAATTGCCAAGCACAAGGCTTAGATGCCCATGCAAAATGGTTCCCCAGCTTTATATAAAAAGGTTGGAACTTTTTGGAAGCCTGATGAAATCTGAGATCTGTCCAAGGTTTCAATGCTTAGAAAAGCTTAGACATTCTGAGTAGAGGGATCCTTGGACCTCCAGCTTTCCTCAGATTTTCTGACTCTTGAATGTCTAGGAAGAAACAATGTTCTGGGAAACTCGTAGACTCTTAGTATGAAACATTTAGAGGGTGGAACTAGGACAGAAAAGTGTGGACAATCCTATTTACACATTAGCAGTAATGAGTCATTTAGTACAATGTTCTAAAAGAGAAATGACTACAAGAATGACAAAATATGTATATATTTCATAGGTATTGAGAAGTAAAGTGCTAAGTTTGACTAGTTTTGTAAATCTTTTCTATAGCATTTGATCAGCCATTATACATTTCTGATTGTGTCTGTTTTCCTATTGTTCTCAAATGTTTAATATAAAAAATCTAACCCTGAATAAATTGAAGTTGCTGTTATGAGCTTAAGGGTTAGAACTGTATGTAGAACTGCTGTATCTGAGACTGGGCAGGGGTAGATTCTGGGGTCTGATAGGTGCCTGCGATTCAGTTTACAGAACATGTCCCCAACAATCTGGGTAGGATATTACAGAAGTAAGCAGTTTAGGTTTCAGGACACATTTAACATGAGGTCTTTGAAAAAATATGTTGCATATTTCTAAGAAAGGTTGTGGTTTTGTCATCTGTAGTAACTATTTGACATTCATCTTGCCGTGCATCAGATAATGAACTGAATTTTTCCTGATTTTCCCAGCCCTTTTTTGAACCTCAAACTAATAAAATAGCCACTTTAAATATGTTTTGTAACTGTTTACAGGTATTAGAGGAGTGACTTCAAGCTGATGTTAGAGGTGAAAAAAGACAGAACCATCCAGAGAACAGAGGCTGTCAGAAGGAAAACATCAGAAATGCTAGGATAAACAGTTAAAACATGCAGGTCATAGTTTTGCTATTAAAAACAGTTCTGGCTGAATGGTATAGAGGTCAACAGATCAGGGAAAAAAGTATTTTAGATTTACTGGTCACTAACAGAACAGAGGGGTTATGTAACATTGAGACCCCACAGCCTCTTATGAACAGCCATCACAGGATGATATAATTTAACATAAAAGTTAACCCTATAAAGACAAGCATTTGTCAATGCTGAATGTTTGCTTGCTGGTATTGGCATTGGAAATGCAGGAGTTAGACAGATGCAGAATAGGAATGGCAGTGAAGTATTAAAGTTCACACCAACCCCACCGCTATCCTGTAGAGATGGACAGGCATTGGGGTAAGTGTTTCGATCGCCGCCCATGACGGTCATGCCATGTCACCTCACCCTGTTCTGCAGACACCTACACGTGTTGAGGTGTGCCTTAGGGTGTTTGGCTTTACAGTCACCCCATTCCATAAGGATATATGCTGAAATGGGTGCAGCATAAGAGAATGGGGTGAAGTCTGGGGCCAAAGAGTCCAAGGTACACCTCGATGCCTGTCAGTGGCTGGGGGGTGGGGGTGGGATGGCATGAGCAGTACAGTCAGCAATCCAAAGGCACACCCTGATGCCTGTCAGTCTGTACAGGGTAGGAAGTTATGGTTAGAAACCATAACGCCTCGGGTGTTTGTTGGTATTTACACTACAGATTTTCAACATGGCTTGTTTGTGACCCCACCTCATGAAAGCATGTGGGACCCATTCTCTTGGAAAGTGGCAGTGTGATTTTGTCAATGTGTCCCGAACATTGACTTCCAACAGCGACAGTGCCATTCTGTGCCACATGTACGAAAACACAGATTGGGCAGGATGTGAAGAATGACAGCTGTACCATCCACGGGGAGGTGTGAAGAGATGGCAATGTTGAAAATCTGTAGTGGGAATATTAAAAATGCTCATACATCTGAGCATATGTGGAAACTGCGCAACGCATTCACATTACACAATCATTTTATGGACTTTTGTCACCAAATTTTCAACATAGCCATTTTGGGACCTCTGCTTGTGAACAGTGTCACTGTGATTTTCTTAATGTGTCCCAAACACTGATTTCCCACAGCAACCATGCTATTCTGTGCCAGAAGTGCAAAAACACATTTCGGTCAGGATGTGAAAAATGACAGCTGTACAGTTCATAAGGAGGTATGGAAATATGGCAATGCTGAAAATCTGGAGTGAATATATTACAAATATGCGAAGTTATGAGCATGACTGGAAATTGCATAACGCACACTCGTAACATAGTCATTTTAAGGACTTTCATCACTAAATTTTCAACATAGGCATTTTAGGACCTCTGCTAAAGAACAGTGTCACTGTGATTTTTGTAATATGCCCTGAACACTGATTTCCCACAGCGACCACGCTATTCCATGCCGGAAGTGCAAACACACATTTCGGCCAGGATGTGGAAAATGACAGCTGTACTGTTCATAAGGAGGTGCAGGAAAATGGCAATGTTGAAAATCTGGAGTGAAAATATTGCAAATCCACGAAGTTACGAGTGTGCGTGGAAACTGCGCAACACACGCTCATAACACACTCATTTTATGGACTTTCATCACCAAATTTTCAACACAGACATTTTAGGAACTCTGCTCATAAACAGTGTCACTGTGATTTTCTTCCTGCATTCCAAACACTGATTTCCCACAGCGACTGAGCTATTCTGGGCCGGAAGTGCGAAAACACATTTCGGCCAGGATGTGAAAAATGATAGCTGTACTGTTCATGAGGAGATGTGGAAAAATGGCAATGTTGAAAATCTGGGGTGAAAATATTGCAATCGCTATTACGAAAGTGCATAGCAACTGCACAATGCACACTCGTAAAACAGTCATTTTTGGGATTTTTCCCACCAAATTGGCAATACACACTTTTTGAGAGCCCACCTCATGAACACTTGCACTTTCATTTCATTAATTAATCCTGAAAGGTGATTCAGTGCAGTGACTGTGAAATCACCTTTCGGGACCGAATAAAGCCATGACAGTGGCTGCATTCATAAGGAGGGGTCCCAAAAACCCCATGTTGAAAATTTGGTGCCAAAATTCCTAAAAATGCCTGAGATATGCATCAAAATTGAAAAAACCCTACTTATGCCATTATACAGCCTACCGGCATTTCTTCAGTTCGCAGTCGGCTTTGAAGAGTGCAGACATGTTGCCGGTCCACCAAAGGTCGTCGTGCCATGCTCTGGAGGTAAGTATGGGTGATGGGGGTGTGGGGAGGTGGGGTACGAGGGTGGGTGGGTTGTGGGAGGGGCAGGGAGACTGCAAGGTACTGTTTTAGTTTTTAGCAGGTTAAAAAAATCACGGGATGTTTGTTTTTTACAGAGGATTTGGCACACTGGGGTGGGCCCCAGCATGCCAACTGAGTGTTTTTTTTTGGGGGGGGCAGCTGTAGCCGATGAGGGATTGGGCACCCCCATCGGAACAAAAGAGAGGAGCAAGAGCCGAGGGGGATTGGGCACTCCCTCGGCACAAATCTACTGTTTTTTTGGGGGCATTATGCTGACATGGAGTGGGCTCCCCCATCAGCAAATCAAACTGGGAGGGGGGACATAATGCTGACAGGGAGTGGGATCCCCCGTCAGCAACGTGAACTAGGACCAGGGACTGAAGCCGACGGGGAATGGGGCCCCCGTCAGCAAAAACACACTATTGTGGGGGGCACATGCTGCTGAGGGGGATTGGGCACCCCCTTAGCAGTAGGGGTTGATTAATATTGTTTGTGAACATGTCAGCTAGCCACTGCCATGTTCACAAATGATATTACGGTAGCAACGTTCCGCCCAGCAATGACGGGTCACTCCCTCATTGCAGCGAATGGCTGATGCTGCAAAGACGAGGTGGCCTCTGATTGCTGCGGTGAAAATGTCAGAAGTTGGTGGCACTTCTGTCATCAGCACACTGTGCCTCCATTGGTGCACCACTGCCAAGCCCCCAAATAAAATGACTCCATTCACTGCCACACTGCCGCGCCTCCACAACCTGCATCTCTCCTAAGCTGCCACATAATGTTTCTTGCGCATGTGCACAGGCAAACATAATAAAAGGAAAAACAATATCAGAAAATTATCATAGGGCTGACTTTGAAGGTATCAAATGGGAACTAGGAGACTGGGTCTGGGATATGGACTTTCAAAGCACAGACCAGCTCTGCCAAGGGATTGAAAATAAAATACTTGAGGGTGAGGATAATCATGTACCAAGCATGCCACTATATAATGAAAGGGGCAAAGCCCCTCTGTGATATACATCCAAAATAAAGAAACAAGTAAAGAAAACAAGCATTTGTCAATGCCGAATGGCTGAGTGCTTGTTTTGGCGTTGGTAGTGCTGGAGGTACAGAGATGTAGCATAGGGATGGCAGTGAAGTGTGGAAGTTGTGTTTGTGAATGTGTATAGAGTTACATAGCTGAGTAGTAGTTTGAAAGTGGATTAATGAAGAAAAGCAGGGGAAGGTGAGAAGAAGGTAATAGTAATTGAGATAGTAATGTTAGCAGTGAAAGCTGAGTAGCATATATATATATATATATATATATATGTAAATAATGTGGAATGTGAACTAAGCAATAATGGACATGTTGAAGGAAATCATTGACCTGATCATTAGTTGGAAAATGTATTTATTGGTGATGTAGAAGTCTGTGAAGATATAGTTACTAAAGTATTATAGTGTATAAAGGCATTGGGAAGAAGAGGTTTGACAATGTGAGTAGGACATATTGAGGGTGGAAAAAATGTTCAAGGAGCTGAAAGAAATGATTGTTCTGACAATCCGTCTAAACTGTGATGTTCAGGGACATCCCCGAGTTTGCCTGAAAATTGTACTCTGTCACTCTTAGAATTTCAATCAATCAAAATCTTTATTTAATCAGGCGAACATCGTTGAGCATAGCTCATTTACAAGATGGACCTGAGTGGTCAAGAAGTGCAAGTGTTATTACATTGACAAGGGTATCATAAACAGTAATACAATGACAGGGGTAACAAAAAACAGTAATACAATGACATAAGTGCTAGTATATAACAACATACATATGTACAAGGCATTAACACTTTTAATCTGGGAGACAGTAGGCAGTTGGCACATCAGAGCTAATATGTAGATTATAGGACCTAGCAGGCATTTTGAGGGTGAATCTTGTGACTGGGAACTGGAGTTTTTCAGCATATAGAAACACGAGCAGAAAAGGGGGGTGGGTGCCGTGAATTAGGCCTTGTGGAAGCAGTTGCAGAGTTCTGGGAATAGGGTGGTGAATAATCTTTGAAGGATATTAAGGTGGGAGGTTATTTAGCTTCATGGTTTTCTGGAGTGAGTTCCAAACAATTGCTAGTGAGTAGCTGATAGCAGCCTCCCAAGCTGGGTGCAGGCATTGGGGACCTTAAGAATGATAATTTTGCTGATCCTTAGGTTGTATGGCCTAGAAGTGATTTGAGTAAAACAGTCCGAGATGTAGGTAGGTAGCTTGCCTGATAAGGCTTTGAATATCCAAATTGCAGCATTCCTATTTCTTCTGTGTTGTAATGATGACCAGTTAACTGCCTTATAAAGGGAACAATAGTGGGTGCTGAAGGGAAGGTCAGTAATGAATCTGATGGACCTGTGGTATAGGTGTCCAGTTTATTTAAGAGGGGAGGGAACAGTGTCCATACAGATCAGCATAGTCAATGAGGGATAGGAATGAAGCCTGGATTAATCTTTTTGGAGTCTCTGTTGAGGTAGTGCTTTATTCTAAAAATAAACCAAGCCTTTGTCTCAGTTTCTTTAGTAGCTCCTCAATATGGACAGAAAAGTCAAGTTTGTTATCAATCCAGACACCAAGATATTTGAAGTTATCAACGATTCCAGCTTCTTCCAAGTAAGGTGGTTAGTTGTAGGGTGGTAGGTGATGGGGTAGTGGCAGAGCAACTTTGTGAGGAAAAGAGCATAGCTTTTGTTTTTGGCATTTAGAAGTAGTTTTTATCCAGTAAGTTGTGTTGTAGGATGGAGAATTCAGATTGTAGCAGTTCACAGGCTTTTAGACAATGAAGGATTGCTAACATATAGCACAGTATCATCAGCAAACAGATGGATGTTTGATTGAGTGAGGTTAGCATCAATATTATTAATATAGATGGCAAAGAGGATGGGGCCAAGAACAGAGCCTTGCGGTACACCTCTTAGCAGTGGTTTTAAAGTGGATAGGTAGTTTCCATTTTTTACCAGTTGTGATCTGTCTGATAGATAGCACTTGAACCAATTGAGTGAAGGGGAATCCAACCCTATTGAGCCAAGGGAGGTGATCAGTGATTCATGATCCACTGTGTCAAATGCTTTGCTCAAATCCAGAAACACAGCACAGGTACTATTCTTCTTATCCATAGCAGTCTGCCAGTCATTGGTTACTTTGGCTAGGGCTGAAATGGTGCTGTGCCTTGATCTAAATCCTGATTGTGCTGTGTTTAGGAGGTTATTGTTATCCAGGTAGACCCTTAATTGTGAGTTTACTAACTTTTCGAGCATCTTGGACAGAACTGATAGGATGGAAATGGGCCTGTAATTATTGAGATCCATGGGATCACCAGATTTGAGTAAAGGAACTACTTGAGCTGTTTTCCAAATGGAGGGAATGGATCCAGTGGTGAGGGAAAGATTGAAGAGATGAGGAGCGGGCAGATAAGACTTGAGATGCAATCTTGAGGAAGTAGGGGTCCAGGGAGTCTGTACCTGCACTTTTGAAGTATCCAAATTGAGAGGAGATCTTCCACTTCTTCAATGATATTGGGTTGAAGGAGAAGGTTGATGTAGCCTTTTGCCCACGGTGGATTGAAGATTCAAGGAAGATCTCAGGAGATTTGCAGGTGAAGAGTCAAATGCTAGTCCAGCTGTGGTGAAGTGGTCATTGAAGGTATTTAGGATTTCTTGTTTATCCGTAATTTCTGTGTTATTTAGTAGCAGTTTGCAGGTTAAGGCAGGAGTAGAGTTTTGGCCCAAGATACCCTTTATAGTTCCTCAGAGCCTGGTTGGGTTATTATAGAAGGCATCCAATTCAGCTCTATAATAGGCCGCTTTGGCAGATCTTATTTGTGTTGTACATGAATTTCTTGCTTTTCTGAAATTTAGCCAGTCTATGGAGTCCTTAGTTTTCTTGCCTTTTCCACAGTTTGTCTCTGGCTAGCAAGGCTGTTTTTAAGATCAGTGGTGAACCAGGGGCAGGACCTTGCTTTAGTTCTGATATTGGTGAATGGTGCATGAATATTTAGAGCATTAGTGATAATGTCCTTTAAGATCTGGAGAGCTATTTCCACTGAGGTTGTAAGGTAGAAATTTTGCCAATATATTGTGTTACTCAGGTCATGGAGGTAACCTGGTATGTTGAACTTCTTTTTTGACCTTTTGGGGACAAATTCAGCAGGGTTGGGTGGTTTGGGTGAAGATCTTATGCCAGCTATGGGACAATGGTCACTTACATCATTAGGTAGTACTCCTGCATGAGTATATAAGTGAGGCTTATTTACCAACATAATATCCAGGAGTGAGCTGTTGCTAGAATTTTTTAGGTTAACCCTGTTTGGGTCTTTTATTAGCTGTGTAAAGCCATAGGTGTCACAGAAGGTTACCAATGGAGCAGATGCATTAGATAGCCAGTTTAAATTCAAATCACCAAGGATGATGGTATCTTCAGGGCCTAGATTGGTTATTGACCCCAGGTGAGATAGTAATTTGAGGCCTGCTGAGGGGGGCCTATAGCAGCCAATGAATTTAAATGGAGACAAGTTTGGAAGGGATATTTTGATTGATAAACATTCAAATTCCTTTGGTTCGGATGTGATGATGAGGCAGGTAGCAGAGAATGGTGTCCTTAATGTATATGGCCACCCACCACCCCTGGAAGGGCGATCTGCTCTGAAGAGCTGATAGTTGGTAAGGTTTACAACACTGTCTTTGGTCGATGGTCCGAGCCAAGATTCAGAGAGTGACCAGAAAGTCAGGCAGGGTATGTGCCACCCAGGCCTGTATTATGGAGAATTTTTTAAAAGGCTGCAGGCATTGATATGTAGGAAGCTTAGGCCATTTATAGAGGATAAATCAGCAGGGGAAAAATACTTTAATGGGGCCAGGATTTATTTCAATGGTACCAAAACAGATCAGAAGGTAGAAGATTAATTTGAGGAGGGCACCAAGGGACAAGGATAGTGAGTGGTCAGAGCCTCCTCCTAATCCTGGGTGCCTGCTGTGAGCTGAGTAATGGTCCTGATATATGGATGCAAAATTTTTCATAGCATAATATTTTAATGGACAGGCATAGTGGGTTAATAAAAAGCCATGATACAAGTAGGGTGCCAGGGCTGTGCTGAATTGTTAGGGTGGCCTTATGTGGGATATCCCAGAGGTGGCATTGCAAACGTGGTTCAGGGTGAATAAGGAATCCGTGGTTGGCCCTTGTGGATGGTAGAAATGAGCAGGTCGTATTAACTGAGTTATTTATCTTGACACTGGGTATAGCATTGATATCATAAGGGATTGGGTGAGATACAAGGCTCAGGAGCAAAAGGGAGCAAAGTAGCATTGTGGAGGTTAGGTATGGGTTAAGGGAGGAAGGGAAGGGATGTGGGTGTGGATTAAGAAATGGCGGGAGAAAGTGTATAAAAGGAATCAACCAAGAGGGGGGGGGCAAAATTTAGCGGCTTTGCCCGTACCTTCTGCCTGCTTCTCCCGGCCTCCTGGAACCCTTGGTCGGCTGCACAGGTGCCGCCGACCCGCTGGCATCTCGGAGCCCCTCCGCTCTTTGGATCTCGAGGGCTGCGCCTTCTACAAGGTGGGGGACAGAGGAGAAGGCAGTCAGTAAAGTATCTTTATTGCAGTAATCTGCAACAAGGTGCTAAAACTTGAGATCTGCACAACAATAGACTGGGATGTTATGGGGGGTTAGGCGCCTAAGCGTCTAGCCCACACAACAATTCAAAAGACTGTAACACTTAATTTTAACATAGAGAAAAACAGCCCATAAACCAGGCACAAAGTAAGAGAAAACAGCACTTTTTATGAGAAATTCAAAATAAATTACAGAAAAGCAGAAATCCCAGCCAGAATAGTGCAGCAGACCCCAGTTTAAGTCTATGGGGAAGGCGCACCAATCGGCATGAGCACAGTCTGGGTGGCTTTCCTGATTGGTTTCTTGACACTACCCGTACCTTCTGCCTTGCTTCTTTCCGCCTTGAACCTTTTTGGTCGGCTGCACAGGTGCCGCGACCGCTGGCGCCTCGGAGCCCTCCGGCTTTTGATCTCGAGGGCTGCGCCTTCACAAGGTGGGGACAGAGGAGAAGGCAGTCAGTAAGGCATTTTGTTGCAGTAATCTGCAACAAGGTGCTAAAACTTGAGATCTGCACAACAATAGACTGGGAGGGTATGGGGGGGTTAGGCACCTAAGCGTCTAGCCCACACAACAATTCAAAAGACTGTAACACTTAATTTTAACATAGAGAAAAACAGCCCATAAACCAGGCACAAAGAATTTGTGGTTCCATGGCTAAACAGAGGGGATTGTAAACAGAAGATGACATCAAGAATTAAAGTTAGAGACTTGTCCTTATTAAAACCTGAGAAAAAGAAAACGGTCCCTTGCATGAGACAATGGGGAGCTCACTCCCAGTGTCCCAAAACACTCCCCACCATAAGCACTGTGGGACACTGGCGAGCCAACTCCCAGTGTCCCAAAAGCAGTCCCCCGACTTTTTATATATAATTAAAACCTGAGAAAAAGAAAATGGTCCCTCATTGTGGGACACTGAGGAGCCCACTCCCAGTGTCCCAATATATATATGCCCCCCTCAGTAGTGTGGGACACTGGGGACTCCACTCCCAGTGTCCCAAACATAATTTCCCTGCAAAAAAGAAATTCATCCCCCAATGTCTTTTTTTAAATAACTCTGTAAAGAAGAAAATGGTCCCTCGTCGTCTCTCCGTCCCCCTCCCCATCCCGACCCTCCTTCTGTGCACCCACCTCCCTGCACCTCCCCTTACCCCATACTTACCCTCCGAGGTCAGTGGCTGCAATCTTCTGTGGACCAGAAGACATCTACACTCTTCAAAGCTGAACCGCGAACTGAGGAATCAAGGTAAGCGCCATATAATGGCTGTCAATGGGGTTTTCAACTCATGTTGATATCTGAGCCATTTTTATAAATTTTGACCCAAAATGTTCAACATGTGGTTCTCAGGACCCCACCTCATGAACACTGGCACTGACATTTCGTTACTCAGTCCTGAAAGGTGATTTTCCGGTCGAAGCCCGGAATCACCTTTGGGGACTGATTAACAAAATGACGGCACCAGTGTTCATGAGGAGAGGTTCCAAAAAGCCCATGTTGAACATTTGGTGGGAAAAATTCCCCAAAATGACTGCATTACGAGTGTGCGTTGCAGAACAATGCTTTCTGGCAAAGAAGCAGGCTGTACAAAATGAACTAGAAAAACTGCAGCAGATACCTGGCAAAGGAATTAGTGCTGGCTCTGACAATCCCGGCCAGCTGGAACCCACTGACTCAGCAGCATCAAAGCAGACTGCTGCCTGCTCGCTGTCAAGTTTGTCAAAATGCCAAAAATATGTCAAGCACTCCTGTAGGGCTAATGGAGGCAGAACGGTCTGTAACAAACAAAGGAATCCAACTTAAGCAAAGCCGGGGCTCTGCATGGAATGGCAATATGGGCTAGCTTCGCTCAGCCTACAGCATCCTCTCAACACCCATTGCTAACAGCTAATGCCGAAGCTGGCATGATCGACGTAGAGACTGCCCCACTGCTTGGGGTCTGAGGCAATATGGATCTTTAAACTTTAGGCAGCAAAACAGGACTAAAATATAAGGAAATGCATACAAACCAGGGTAAGGGAGTCATGCTCAGGAAAGCAAGCCCATTTTGCCTTCTAGAAACACTATGATTGGAACTGGCAACTGGTCCCCTATCTACACTCTTGTGGATGCTTGGTGGATTCAAAGCACAGATGGTAAGTGGATCCCAGAACCACATGATATGAAAGTGATACAGTATGGTACAGAATTACAAATGGGGGTACTGAACTGTGATATAGAGGAGAGGAAATAGCAGGCACGAATAAAGAGCAAGAGGCTGAGGGGAATAGAATCAGGCATGCCTCACAAAGTACAACAAATACAGAAACTGCTGATGCATCAGTTGAGACTTCCCCTCGAGGAAGAACTTAGGCCAAGATCTGAGACTGCTTTACATGCAAATTCGCAACAAACAACACTGAATCCTGAAGTTCCTCCCACTTTTAAGACTTGGGCCCACAGCTGCCACACTGCAGGATCCTGCAAGAAGAGCTTGGTTGGATCCGATGTTTAAACTTTCAGATTTGTTTCAAAACAAAGGGGAACCGGCCCCCCATCGGAATGCTGTTCGCCTAATATATAAAGGGTGCCTTGAGAACCCTCCGGACAGGTTATACATAGCCAAACAGTTATTAAAGGAGTCCATGAATTTTTTTTTTCTTTAGAGAGTTTTGCTGATACATTTGAGGAATGCAAATTATGGTGTTAGCTTCAAGACTGTGTCAGGGCTAGATAGATTTTGGGCACAGTATCAAAACATCAAGAACTCCCCAATATGGATCCCCTTTTTTTGTGATCCCTGTTACAAATCCATTAATTAAACATATCACTGTAATGTTTAAAAATGATGGTATCAATGTAGTGGATATTATGTTTTGGCTTAGACAAAGATGTGAGGTACTAGACAGGCCCACCCCCAATCTGGACAGTGAGCAAATCTGGAATGGCGGGTGGAAAATTGTATTCTACCAACAATGGACCGTGCACTATCCAAACAGCTTTTTTTTTTAGGGAAAGACAGAGGAATCCTTTTCTATGCTGGGCAGCCCAGATCTTGTTTTAAATGCGGGGCATGAACACATCTAAGTATGGCATGTGATACGCCATAGTGCAATCATTGTTTACAGTATGGGCACGTATCAGCAAATTGTTTAAACCTTTTTAAATGTAACTTGTGTGAGAAAACTGGTCATGCCCACAGCAGATGCCCCTGGGCTTCCCATAACCGCAACTTCAGGGCCAAGAGGGTGGCAGAACAAGGCCTCCATGCCACTCAGAAAACACCCCAAGAACAGAATTTGCAGCAGGCCCCTGCAAGTACTCCCAGACAGGAAGTAATAGAACAGAACCCTCCCCCCATTCTAGTCGAGGACAGCACTTCTGACGTGGTCCCTGGTACAAGCACATACACAGAGGACCCCACTCTGATGGGAGACCAGTCAGGAATGGAGATTATGACACCACCACCTCTCCTACCCAGAACCAGACACAGCATACAAGGTAGTAGGCCCAAAGAAAGAAATAGGCAAGGGAATGCTTTAGCTTCTCCTTTGAAGCCTAGCAAAAGAGAGAAGGGGAAGGTTAACCCGTTTTGGAGAGCAGGGGACAAATAGCACTAATTAGAGAAGAACAATGGGGGTACTCTGAGGAAGAGGAATCAGAAACCTCCTCCATGATTTCTATCACAACAGATACCGGGGATAGTTGAATTGTTAAGCGAACAAGATGCAGGAAACTCTCACAGACTCCCTAGCTAGACAGATTGTACCTATCTCTGTTAAAAATTCCATGGGGCCATTAACTATCACTACCATTAATGTCAACAGTATCAAAAGTCATAAAAAAAGAATGACCACGTTACATATACTACAAAGAGGGAGCAGAGATATTTTTACGTTTGCTTGCACGCATGTGCAAGAAACATAGTGCCACCATATGAGTTTTCGTAGATGTACATCCCCCACTTCCAATGTCCTGCTCCTTTCTGCAGGCGCGGCTGCACGCACCAATGAATGTCCGAGCTGTCTATGACAGCCATTCAGATGCGGTTGCGTATAGTTCTGAAAAACCACTGCTGCAATCAGCGGTGGAGTACTTGCATACTGTCACGCAGCATGCAAATTGCTCACATCAAAGGTTGCATCTGAACTGTCATAGACAGTTCGTTTCTGATTCCCCACCCCCATGGAACACCTAGGTAGCATGCTGGGAGCCCACCCCAGTGTGCTCATGTTCTCCCTCCACCCCCGCACACTGTATGACCGACGGGGGTGCCCAATCCCCTATCGGCTCCACTGCCCCCCCAAAAGCAAACTTTCTGGTGCCACACTGGGAACCCACCCCAGCATGCCCTAGAAAGAATGCTGGGAGCCCACCCCAACATGCTCATGTGCTTCCCTCCACCCCCGCACACTGTATGATTGATGGGGGTGCCCAGTCTCCCATTGGCTCCACTGCACCCCCAAAACCAAACTTCCTGGTGCCATGCTGGGAGCCCACCCCAGCGTGGCAGAAGTCTGTGTCCCACAGGGGTGCCCAACCCCCCGTTGGCTCCCCTGCTCCCCCAACAAACTTGCAGATGCCAGGCTGGGAGCCCACCCCAGCATGGCAAAAGTCCCATGTCATCTTTAAAAAAAAAATAACACCTAGAACAAAAGAAAACTGTCCCTCGTTGACTCTCTTGCCCCCTCCCCCAACCTGTGCCCACCCTCTACGTACCCCACCTCCCCACAACCCCCTTACCCCATACTTACCTCTGGAGGCTGACGCGACAATCTTCGGTGGATCAGGAACACGTCTGCACTCTTAAAAGCCGACCGCGAACTGAAGAAATGCCAGTAAGCTGTATAATGACATAAATGGTTTTTTTTTAAACTTTGATGCATATCTCAGCCATGTTTGGGATTTTTTTCACCAAATTATCAACATGGGGTTCTTGGAACCCCACCTCGTGAACTCAGCCACTGTCATTTAGTTATTCATTTCTGAAAGGTGATTTCACGGTCACTGCACAGAACCACTTTTTGGGGCTGAGTAACAAAGCAACAGTGTCACAGTTCATGAGGTAGGCCCCCCAAAACCCTATGTTGAAAATTTGGTGAAAGAATTCCCCAAAACAACTATTTTAAGAGCATGCATTGAGCAATTCCTACGCAGGCTCCTAACTTTGAGAATTTTTTACTATTTTAACTCCAGATTTTCAACATTGCCATTTTACCACACCTCCTTATGAGCAGTACAGCTGTCATTTTTCACATCTTGCCCAAAATGTGTTTACATGCATGTAGTGCACAATGGCGCAGTCAGTGTGTGAAATCAATGTTTGGGACTGATTAAGAAAATCACAGTGACACTGTTCATGAGCAGAGGTCTTAAAATGGCTATGTTGAAAATTTGGTGACAAAAGTCCACAAAATGACTGTTATGAGAGTACATTGCGCAGTTTCCACGCACTTTCATAAGTTCATGAATTTGTAATATTTTCAGTCCAGATTTTCAACACTGGCATTTTTCCACACCTCCTTATGAACAGTACAGCTGTCATTTTTCACACCCTGACCAAAATGTGTTTTCACACTTCCGGCTCAGAAATGTGCGGTCGCTGTGGGAAATCAATGTTCAGGATAAATTAAGAAAATCACAATGACACTGTTCATGACTGGAGGCTCTAAAATGCCTATGTTGACAATCTTCTGTAAAAAATCCCCAAACTAATTACATTACGGGTGTGCGTTGCACAGTTTCTATGCACACTCATGACTTCACCATTTTTTTAATATTTTCACTCCAGATTTTCAACATTGCCATTTTTTACACCTCCCCATGAACAGTACAGCTGTCATTTTTCACATCCTGTTCGACATGTGTTTTCGCACCTGTGGTGCCAAATGGCATAGTCACTGTGCAAAATCAGCTTTTGGCTAACAAACTGATATTGCCACTGTTCATGAGGTGGGGGTCACAAAAAAACCCATGTTGAAAATTTGGAGTGAAAATAGCAACAAACGCCCAGGGCGCTAGGGTTTCCAACCATAACACCCCACCCTGTAGAGACTTACAGGCATCAGGGGTGTGACTTGGGATTGTCGCCTGTAATGCTAATGCCATTCCACCCCCACCCACACCCTGCAGCCAGTGACAGGCATCGAGGTGTGCCTTGGACTCTTCGGCCCCAAAATTCACCCCATTGTTCTATACTGCACCCATCTCACCATTTTTCCTTATGGAATGGGGTGAGCATAAGGCCCAAAGACCCCAAGGCACACCCCGACACTTTCGGTGTCTGCAGGGTAGGGTGTGGTGAAATGGCATGGGTGTTATGCCCGGCAACCCAAAGGCACACCCCAGTTCCTGTCAGTCTCTGCAGGGTGGTGGTGGGGTTGGCTTCAGTTCAATACTTCACTGCCATTCCTATATGCATCTCTTTAACTCCTACACTACCAATGGTAATGCCAGCAAGCAAACATTCGGCATTGACAAATGCTTGTTTGTATACAGGATACAAGGCTGAAAACTATCCATGAGCTACATTTGGCTACTAAATTTGGACCAGTGGCTGTTCCTTGTGGTCCAAAGGGGAAGATGCGTGCAATGGAGTAGGAATTCTCTTTGCAAATTCGGACCTTAAGGTATCAACGCTACTACAGATGTTCACCTAGGTAGGGCGAATGGACTGTAACCAAGTATAGATGCAATGTCAGTGTATGGTAGGGACCTTAAGAAGCAAAATACAGTTCTATGGGTAGACAGAATCATGCTGTGGCCTCCAGCATAGAGTCAGATAATCAGATCCCCAATACAGACCAGATTCAGCACTTCTCGGGAGGCTACCTTAAATGCTCCAACATATCAGACTAAAACATCATCAGGTAAGGGTCCCCTGCTGGCAGGATGACAGGAGGCAACTGGAAAAAAACACAGAGACTGAGAGTAGAGAGCCCTTTCATATGCATAGACCCTGTTTCTTCACAGGGGACACTTGCAATGGGGGAAGGGAGGATAGCATCATCCAACTGAGTCAGATAAGAACAGACATCCCCAGTAAAACTAGACTGCCATTATGTTTGACCAGTGTTTTTTTCTTTAATTATTTGCACAATAAAAATTACAGCCACACAGTTTGCTACCTTGCCATGGGAGTTCACAGAGATGAACAGGGACTCGTATGCTCACACCATTTCTTTAAAAAACACCCCAAATGAGAGTATCAATTTCGAATTAATAGCCCTAACAGTACACAGTTTAAGCTGTGTTAATTAGGGCTGCACAGCTTGCTAGCCTACAATCAGAGGTTGTAATCAACACAGCTTATATTTTGTACAGTTGGGGATGTTATTCATTTGAAATGGTAATTTCATTTGAAGTACTTTTATTTAATGGTATGAGCACGGGTTACTTACTCACCCACATGACCTACCCACTGAAAGGTACCAAACTATGTGGCCCTAATTAATACAGCTTAAATTTTGGGTTTGGTGTATTTGGGGGACTGCTATTAATTTTACATGATAATCTCGTTAGGGGTAGTATTAAAAAGTGGTATGAGCATATGAGTCCCTGTTTCACCTCCATGACCTCCCATTTGAGGTAGTGAGCTGTGCAGCCACATTTTAACACAGCTTACATTTTGCAACCAGTGTATTTTTTGGGACTGTTACTAATTTGAAATATTTTCATTTGAGGTTCATATTTTGAAAATGCTATGAGCTTGAATCCCCATTTCCCCTTTGTGACCTCCTATTAGGGTTGCAAGCTATGTTGCTACTATCAGCATCATATATTAAGGTGTATGGGAGTGAATAACAGTGAAATGTAATTTTACTGTCTGATCTAATTAGTCTGGGGAAGAAGTCCCTATATGCTGACTATATACAAATTAGTTATGCTGACCAGCAAATTACTGTGAATGCAGAGAAGTGAGGAATCGGAATTCTGACAAGGACATCAGGAGAGTAGGAGACAGAAGAAAAATAGGAAGTAAGATAAAAAGTCACAGGCATAGAGGAATTTCTTCCCATGATATCCGACAGTAAAATCACATTTACTGTTTTTTGCTCCCATACACTTCCACAGACTGGTGCAGTTATGTGGGGTGGGTTACTATATTTTAAAATGGAAAACCCAACAACTTTTGAGTGCTAGTGACTGTTGGGTTGGGATGTCAGAGAAACTTTCAGTTTTCTTATTTTTATTTAGTTGTTTAACCAGGTATAGCACACTAAGCTGAAAGCTTTTTTACAGGAGTGACCTGGGAGCACAAGGAGGTTAAATGACTTGCTCAGGGTCACACAATATGCAGGTAGAAGCTGTGGGATTCAAACCCAGGTCTGGTCTGTTGGATGTCACCAAATTTGCAGCTCAGAGCCTTAGACCACTGCACTATACTGCCTATAGTTCAGCTGTATGTCTTGCTCCTTACTTCATATCTTGGTAAAGTAGTCCACAGTTTGGCACTAACGCTATAGTGCTTTCATCGTCCTGTGCCACATTCACACTCGGGCTTTTATTGTTATACAGCAGCTCTGTAAAGCTTACCCTTTGAATGTTTACAGCAGCATGACTGATCAGATGTTCAGGCGAGACAGTAGCATGCTGTGTATAACACTCAGATAAATGGACTGTCCCTAGAGGCACTGCTAGCATTTTTATGTTTGCTTGCACGCATGTGCAAGAAACATAGCGCTACCAAATGAGTTTTCGTAGGTGTGCCACCCCACTTCCAATGCCCTGCTCCTTTTCACAGGCACGACTACACTGCAGCAATGAATGTCCAAGCTGTCTATGACAGCCATTCAGATGCAGTGGTGTACAGTTCAGAGAAAACCAATGCTACAATCAGCGGTGGTAACATGTAGGCAACTTGCATACTGCCGTCGGCTGGCAATTTACATACTGCCGTCGGCATTATGCAAATTGCCTACACGTCAGCACTGCATCTGAACTACTGTCATAGACAGCTCATTTTTTTCCAATGGAACAGCCCAGTCCCCGTTGGCTCCAGTGTCCCCCCCAATAAACACCCAGGTAGCACGCTGGGAGCCCACCCCAGCATGCTCATGCACTCCCCTCCACCCCCGTACACGATATGGATAAAAAAGGCACCCAATCCCCTGTCGGCTCCACTGCCCCCCCAAAACAAACTTCCAGGTGCCACACTGGGAGCCCACCCCAGCATGTCAAAACTCTGTGAGGCCCAGAATTGCCCAATCCCCATCGGCTCCCTGCCCCCAAACTAACTTCCAGGTGCCACACTGGGAGCCCACCCCAGCATGGCAAAAGTCTGTATGGCCCACGGGGTCGTCCAATCCCCCATCGGCTCTACTGCCCCCCCAAACAAACTTCCAGGTGCCACGCAGGGCGCCCACCCCAGCATGGCAAAAGTTCCGCGTCGTTTTTTTTTTTTTTAAACCTATAGCAAAAGAAAATGGTCCCTCGTTGGCTGTCTTACCCCTCTCTCCAACCCGCGCCCACCTTTAAGTACCCACCTCCCCACACCCTCACCCCATATTATTTACCTCTAGAGGCTGGCACGATGGATCTTCGGTGGACCGGTAACACATCTGCACTTTTCAAAACCGACCGCGAACTGAAGAAATGCCAATAAGCTGTATTTCATAAATGTTTTTTTTTTCAACTTTGGTGCATTTCTCGGCCATTTTTGGGAATTCCTTCACCAAATTTTCAACATGAGGTTCTTGGGACCCCACCTCATGAATTTAGTCACTGTCATTTTGTTATTCAGTCCTGAAAGGTGATTTTGTGGTCACTGCACGGAACCACCTTTCGGGACTGAGTAACGAAATGACAGTGTCACAGTTCGTGAGGTAGGCCCCCAAAAACCCTATGCCGAAAATTTGGTGAAAGAATTCCCCAAAATGACTGTTTTGTACATTTGTTTGTTTATTGATAAATATCGGATGACACCTTTGAGTCAAAGACTCCTTTACAAAGGTTCCACGTCATTACATGAAACAGAGACAACAGTGACCAAAGTAACAACTAACATAATAATTACAGACAATGGTTACAAAATGTTTACAGAGTAATACAATATAGCAGCTGAGAATACAGAGCAACAGAGTGCTGCTAAACAAAGGTGCAAAGTGCAAAAGGTTGCAGGTACAAGCATACACTTCAGGGCAATGGCGCCAGACATGCCCTGGCGGTTATTTGTTGGCCAAGGCCAGACAGAGAAGTTCATTGTCCTGGTATAGGCACACCCAGGGGTGGCTGGACCAGTGTTGTGTCCATAGTCATGGAGGGTAGGGTGGGAGAATGGGAGGTCAGGTTTAGGGGCAGTCACATACTGATCCCTGGGTGATTAGGTCTCTTAGCTGGGACTTGAACCGACCAAGTTTGGGTTCAGTGAGAAGGGAGTGCGGGAGTGAGTTGAGCCAGTGTGGGGCCAGATATCGAAAAGTTCTTTGGCCCGAGGTGGTTTTGCAGTGAGGTACCCTGAAGTGGGTTGTCGCTGATTGCCATGTGAGGCGGGTAGACAGTGGTGCCTGAAGTAGTGGGGAGAGGGCAGGTGGGAGTAACCCTGATGTAATTTTCTTAGTGAAAAGGCAGGCCTGGTATTTTAGCCTCCCATCAAAGTTGAACCAGTTTGTCAAGGCGTAAAGGGTGCAAGTATGTGTAAGCCTAGCACAGCCTGTAGCAAGTCTGCAGGCCTTATTAAGGGCCAGTCTAATCTTGTGTAGGTGTGTGTTGTCGGCTGCATCATAAATGATGATTCCATGGTCTATTAGCGATAGAATAGATGCAGAGATGGCTAGGTGGAGAGATTCTGTAGGGAGACAGTGCTTATAGCGGTGAAGGAGACCAATACATACGTTGACAGCAGTGCTCAGTATCCAGATGTGGTCATGGTAGGTGAGACCAGAGTCTAGGGTGATACCAAGGTATTTGAAAGTGGTAACCTGTTCAAGGGGGGCATTTAGTGAGTTCAGAATGAGCAATGGTTGTCCTAGGTTCTTGTTTTGGGGGTGTGTAAACATCATGGATTTAGTTTTTTTGTAATTTAATACTAACCTATGCTGAATGAACCAGGATTCAGCTTCTGAGAAGGATTTCTGGAGTGCCAAGCGGAGGGCTGTGGGATCAGTGTGTGAGCTGTAGAGGACGGCATCGTCCGCATACAATAGAAGTTTCCCAGAGCAGGCTCTGGGCAGGGCATTGAGGAACAGGGAGAAGAGTAGTGGGCCAAGAATAGAGCCCTGAGGGACCCCCGACCTGACTTGGGGGGGGGGGAGAACAGGGAGTGGGCAATCCAGACTGTCTGGGTTCTGTCAGAAAGGTAGCTGGCAAACCAGTCAGTGGCCTCATGGGAGAGGTCTATCTGAGTGAGGGAGTCCAGGAGAAGTGAGTTCTGCACTGTATCAAACGCCTTAGAGAGGTCTATGAAGACAGCGCCAGCAGTGTAGCCAGTGTCCAGGGATGTGTGGAGGGCATTTGTAAATTCCAAGAGGGCAGTGGTGGTACTATGGTTATGGTGGAAGCCATGTTGTTCAGGACACAGGATGCTATATTTAGAAAGGTAGTCAGCTGGATGGCCACGATTTTCTGCAAAGTTATAGAGAGGGGAGGCAGGATTGATATAGGGCGGTGGTTCCCAGGCAGGGTGCGGTCCCCACTTTTAAGGATAAGCGTGATGAGGGCAGATTTTCATTTGGCGGGAAACTGGCCCAGAGAAAGGGAGTGGTTCAGAAGCATGGTGAGGAGGGGAGAACTTCATTGAAGGTGAGTCTAAGCAGTTTAAGGTCTAGTGTACCACTGCTGAAACGTGATTTGCTGAGGGCTTTGAGTAAAAGAGGGGCAACTTCACGCTGAGAAACTGCTTTAAAGTGGAATAAGGGGGTGGAAAGGGAGCAGTGTGGTATTGGGTGGGTGGGGGAGAAAATATTTGGGGGGAGAATACCAGTAAGGGTGGAGAAGGTGTAATTTAGTGTATCTGCGATAAGGGCTGGGTCTGGTGATAGACCCGTTGGCCCTGATCTGGGTAGGAGGAGTGGTGGAGGCTTTGACACTTTAGCATTTTGAGTGAGTCCCAAAACTTGCGACCTGAGCCCCATGTGGTGGTGAGCAGGGTTTTATAGTACTCAACCTTTGCTTTTCGAATACTCCATGTACATTTATTGCATGCTTCTTGGTAGCGCTGCCTGTCAGTGGGTTTACTAGTATTCTGCTCAATGTGTCACAGATTGTTTCGTTCATACATCTGGTCCATTAGGCTTGTGATAACCAAGGTGTGTCAGCACCTTTCATTTTTGTTTGGTTAGGGGTACATACCGGTTGCAGGCAGTGTTGAAAGTATCAATGAAATAGTCAAGGGCAGTGTCAATGTTCAATGCATTTTTGATGGGGGACCAGTCAGTAGTTAGGAAGTACTGTCTAAGGGACCAAAGTTTATCGGGTTTAAGGCAGTGTTGTAGGATAGTTTTGGGGGGGGGGCTTGTTAACACTATACAACCAGTGACAGAGGACTGGGGAGTGGTCACTCAAGACATTAGGTAGCACCCTGATCTGTGTAGCTTTGTGTGGCGCGTTGGTGAGCACTAGATCAAGGAGGGTGGCAGTGCCAGTCTTCTGGTTGATTCTAGTGGCAGTGGTTACATGCTGGGCCAGGTTTTGAGCAGCTGCAGCATCCCTAATAGGGGCTGATGCGTCAGCCAGTCAGTTTGTATTGAAGTCTCCGAGGGCAATGATGTCAGCATTGTCAGGGAGAGTCTGGAGATGTGTGAGGACAGAGTGGAAAGCAGTCTTCTGATTTCAGGGAGGGATGTATATGGAGGAGAGGAACAGAGGGGCTCTGTTTGGGGCAAGCATGATCTTCAGTGTGAGAGATTGGACCCCATGTTCGAGGGTTGGGGAGGGTAGGGCGAGACACTGTAATGATTCCTGGGCATACCGTGCACAACCACCCCCTTTTTTGAGGTTCTATTGGCACAGTAGAGCAGGAAACCAGGAAGTGAGACTGCATAGTCGGGGGTGTGGTTGTTGAGCCAGGTTTCTACTACTGAGATGACGTCAGGGCGATTCTGAGCAACCCATCCCTGAAATGAATCAAATTTCTTGAGGAGGCTACATATATTGAGGGAGGCAATTATGAGGCTCTTGTGGGTAGTAACCTGGGGGTGGGTCCTGGTTGGGGTGAACGTCTCCAGAAAGAAGGAGAAGGAGTAGTAGTAGGAAGATGCACAGAAAGCCAATTTTAAATGTTTCTTCATGAGCTTAGGCACCATTAGGGAGGGGGAACAGCAATGTATGGAGATGGAGGTGGGTAGGTCCTGTAGAGATGGAGAGGCCAGGCAGAGTAGTGTCCACTGCAACACCACGGTAGTACCAGTTGGGGGACTGGAGCATAGGGGAAGCATGGCCCATTGGTAGAGTGAGAGGTATGGATCAGTGGTAGAGGTGGGGAGGGGGGCTAAGGCGAGAAGCCTGGTGATAGGTGGTTCCGGTTCACCATGATGGGGCAGAAGTGGAGCATCCCCTAGTAGGAAGATGAGGGCTATTGTTAGTAGCAGGAGACACATGGCGGTGGAGGACATGGTAAGCAGTGTTATAGAGATCACGGAGTGGTTGGGGGGAGGGGGACAAAAGCTTAAGAGCTTTGAAAGAGTGCAAGCTGTTAGCCTGACTTGCTGGCTTAGTGACAGCGCTACTGATTTAGGTGTCAGAGTTTGGGGCTTACAACAAGACAGTAGAGAACTGAATTGTTTTTGTTTCAGCGGACTATAGTGCTAGTAGGTTTAAGAGATGTAAAGTACTGAGCAGCAGAATGTCACCTTACTCATTGTCCTGGAAGTAAAGTTGCAGATCTTGGAGGTAAGGGCACAGGGTTTGGAAACTGAATTGTGTCTATTTTTTAGCAGACTAAGGTGCCAGTAGGGTTAAGAGTTGTAAAGTAGCGAGTAGAACATTGCCTGACTCATTGGCCTAGAGATAGAGCTGCAAACCTTCAAGTCAAGAGCACAGGGTTTGAGACCTGCAGCAAGACAGTAGGAAACTGAATTGTACTTTTTTTTTTAGCAGACTAAGGTGCCAGTAGGTTTAAGAGTTGTAAAATACTGAATAGAAAGTGGCCTGAACTCACTTGACCTAGAGACAGTGTTACAGGCCTTAGAAGCAAGGTCATAGGGTTTGAGACCCACAACAAGACAGCAGGAAACCAAACTGTTTTGTTTTTAGCATACTATGTAGACAGTAGCTATAAGAGCTGTAAAATAATGAGAGAAATTAGCCTGACTCAATGGCTTAGAGGTAGAGCAGCTGACTTTAGAAACAAGGGTGCTGGGTGTGAGACCAGCAGGAGAACATTAGCAAGTTAGAGGAAAAAACGCTTGGTAGTTGGGAGGTGAGCTAGTGGAGAGACATGGGTAGGGAGTGTGGTATAGTGACTCCTAGTGTTCAGTGAGGGAAGTTTAATATTAGGTACAGAGATGAGGAAAGTGAGCAGAAGGGTGCCTGGAGGGGCACTGCAACACTCCCTAGTGGTTAGAGAGTATAAGCTGCAAATGAGAAAGTGGGCACTTAGAAAAAAGAGGGGGTGATCATGTGATATGTCATGTGACTAGTTAGCAGCAATAAAGGTAGAGCTGAGGGTGGCTGGGGCAGTCAACACACAGTGCCGATGGGGTAACACCTCTCCAGAAGTAGGAAGGAGGCGTTACCTCTTAAGGCTCTCTGTAGTCCCCTGCTACAAGCTCCTCAGCTGGGCTGTGTCCTGTGTTTTACGAGCATGCATTGTGCAGTTCCTATGCACATTCATAACTTGGAAAATTTTTAATATTTTCACTCCAGATTTTCAACATTGGCATTTTCCTCACCGCCTTATGAATAGTACAACTGTCATTTTTCACACCCTGGCTGAAATATGTTTTCGCACTTCCGGCACAGAATAGCACGGTTGCTGTGGGAAATCAGTGTTTGGGACAGATTAAGAAAATCACAGTGACACTGTTCATGAGCAGAGGTCCCCAAAATGCCTATGCTGAAAATCTGCTGTTACAATCACAAAACTAATTACATTATGGATGTGCGTTGCACAGTTTCTATGTGCGCTCGTGACTTCACCAGTTTTTTTATATTTTTACTCCAGATTTTTAGCATTGCCATTTTTTACACCTCCTCATGAACAGTACAGCTGGCATTTTTCACATATTGTTCAAAATGTATTTTCGCACCTGTGGCACCAAATGGCACAGTCGCTGTGCAAAAGCACCTTTCGGCTAACAAACTGATAGTGTCACTGTTCATGTGGTGGGGTCACAAAAAGCCCATGCTGAAAACTTGGGAGTAAAAATACCAAGAAACACCAGGGCATTAGGGTTTTCGACCATAAGATCCTACCCTGTAGGGACTGACAGGCATCGGGGTGTGACTTAGGATTGTCAACAGTAATGCTCATGCCATTCCACCCCAACACCCACCCTGCAGCCAGTGACAGGCGTTGAGGTACGCCTTGGACCCTTTGGCCCCAGAGTTCACCCCATTCTCCTATACTGCACCCATTTCAGCATATTTCCTTATGGAATGAGGTGAACATAAAGCCCAAACATCCCAAGGCACACCTCAACACTTATCAGTGTCTGCAGGGTAGGGTGAGGTGAAATGTCGTGACCATCATGGGTGACAATGACCCAAAGGCACACCCCACTGCCTGTCCATCTCTGCAGGGTTCGGATGGAGTTGGCGTCAGTTCAATACTTCACTGCCATTCCTGTACTGCATCTGTCTCACTCCTGCACTTCCACTGCTAATGCCAGCAAGCAAACATTCGACACTGACAAATGCATGTTGTTTTTGTTTTACTTACAGGCTCAGTCTGGACAAGCATTTGTCAATGCCGAATGTTTGCTTGCTGGTATTGGCATTGGTAGTGCAGTAGTTAGAGAGATGCATAATAGGAATGGCAGTGAAGTACTGAACTAACACCAACCCCTACCCCTACCCTGCAGAGACTGACAAGCATTGGGGTGTGCCTTTGGGTCGGCCATAATGCTCACGCTATTCCACCTCATCCCACCCTGCACACAGTGACAGGTGTCACGGTGTGCTTTGGGGTCTTCAGCTCTTATGCTCACCCTATTCAATAAGGAAATAAGGTGAGGTGGATGCAGTATAGGAGAAGGAGGTGAATGTTAGGGCCAAAGACCCCAAGGCACACCTCAATGCTGGTCAGTGGCTGCAGGGTGGGGGTGGAATGATGTGAGCATTACGGCCGAGAACCCAAAGCCACACCCTCAATGCCTGTCAGTCTGTACAGGGTAGGGCATTAACAGTTGGAAACCCTAACGCCCCAGGTGTTTGCTGGTATTTTCATTCAAAATTTTCAACATAGGCTTTTTGAGACCTCCTCTCATGAACAGCGGCAGTGAGATTTCATTAATGTGTTCCAAAGCTTGAATTCGCACAGCGACTGCACCATTCTGCGCCACAAGTGGGAAAACACTTTTTGGGCAGGATGTAAAAAATGACAGCTTTACTGTTCATAAGGAGGTGTGCAAAATGGGCAATGCTGAAAATTTTGAGTGGAAATATTACAAATTTGTAAAGCTACGAGTGTGCGTGGAAACTGTGCAATGCACGCTCGTAACACAGTCATTTCGTGGACTTTTGTCACTAAATTTTCATCATAGGCATTTTAGGACCTCTGCTCATGAACAGTGTCACTGTGATTTTCTTAATCTGTTCCGAACACTGATTTCCCACAGCGACCGTGCTATTCTGTGCCAGAAGTGCGAAAACACATTCCAGCCAGGATGTGAAAAATGACAGCTGTATTGTTCATAAGGAGGTGTGAAAAAATGCCAATGTTAAAATTCTGGACTGAAAATATTACAGATCTGCGAAGTTACGAGTGTGTGTGAAAACTGTGCAATGCACGCTCATAACACAGTCATTTTTTGGAATTTGTTCACCAAATTTGCAACATAGGCTTTGTGGGAGCCCACCTCATGAACAGTGACACTTTCATTTCATTAAATCGGTCCCAAAAGATGATTCCGTGCAGTGACTCGGAAATCACATTTCAGGACTGACTAACCAGACGACAGTCACTGAATTCATGAGATGGCGTCCCAAGAACCCCAAGTTGAAAATTTGGTGCAAAAATTTGGAAAAATGACTGAGATAGCCACATAAGTTGAAAAAAAACTATTTATGCCATTATACAGTTAACCAGCATTTCTTCAGTTCGCGGTTGGCTTTGAAGAGTGCAGATATGTTCCCGGTCCACCGAAGATCGTCGCGCCAGGCTCTGGAGGTAAGTATGGGGTGAGGGGAGGTGGAGAGGTGGAGTGCACAGAGGGTAGCTGCAGGTTGGGGGAGGAGCACCGGACTCAACGAGGGACTGTTTTGCTTTTACAGGAAACAAAAAAAAAATGTAAAAACAATGCAGGAAGGTTTTCTGCTTTTGCAGGTACTTTGGCATGCTGGGGTGGACTCCCAAAATGCCACCTGAGTGTGTCTTGGGTGGGGTCTGTAGCTGATGGGGATTGGGCACCCCTGTCAGCAGAATGTTGGGGTGGTGGGCACATGAGCTGAGGGGGATTGGGCACCCCCTCAGCACATAGCAGATGGGGAGGGGTATTGTGCCGACGGGGATTGGGCTACCCCGTCAGCAAATGAACTGGGGAAGGGGCATGCCTACAGGAGGATTGGGCACCCCCATCGGCTGTAATGAGGACTGTGAGAGGCAGCGGCTGTCCATCAGCTTTCACAGGGACTGTGGGAGATCGACGGAGAAGCCGCCGCCATGTTTGTTTGAAAGGGGACACCAGACAATGCAGCTCTAATTCACTGCTGCAGTCAGGGGGACTGCTCCGCAGGCAAACACAGCTGATTGTTTAATGACAGGGTGCTCCCTGATTGCAGCGGTCAATTTCTTTGAGCATAGTGGTACGCTCATTAACCGCTGTCATTGACAGCATGCTCCTCTATTGGCATGGCACGGACCAGCCCCAAAAGGGACTGCTGCCATTTGCCACAATACTGCTGCGCCTCCACAACCTGCTACTCCAGCAAGTCGTTGCAATATGTTTTTTGCGCATGCACACAAACAAACATAAAAATGTTGGGAAGGACAGGTACCACCCAGCTCACCTCCCCCCATAATTACACCCCTGTACTGTAAAACCAGCAGCAACCCAGCTGACATCCCACAAACATAACCTTTGGTTTGAAACTTTGCTGGTAACCCCAATGGTCAAAGGGATTCAGATCGGTAGCAGCAGGTGTGATGACTGGTCAACAGATAAATTTTGTTTTGCTCACCAATATTTGAGGCAGCAACAGGCATCATGACTGCTATGCTTACACAGAACCAGCCACCAGAATCCGTAAATCGTCTCTTTGAGTAGAATAATGAACATCTACTGTACATGCCAGTGAACATGGCCTAATCGAACATAAAAGTGCATAGACACAAACAGAGTGGTGCACACGTATGGTTATATTATCCTATTTTAAAAATATAGCAAATTGCAGGGCAAAGGGATTTACTTTGAAAGCTGACAGTTGTAAATGATCTTTGCCAGTTTTGCTTTGTTTCATTTCAAAGGAACAAAACCTATATAATTCAAGAGATGTTTTTCAGTATACATTTTGCTCATACTGCAATCATATTATAGGTTCCTTTCCACGGAAACAAAACAAAACAAACTTGATAAAGATCACTGGCGAATACCATCTTTCATAGTAACCACTTTTCCTCATGCCCTGACTTTTTGGTTTTTAATTTTAATATAAAATGCTAACTGTGAACCACTTTACGTGTGCCTGTGGACTTTGTTTTATTTGTATTAAGCAATGTTCAAACAGCTAATAAGACACAGCAAAAGGTATAATTGTGGCTGGGCACGGTCAGTGCTGCCCAGACATAACAGCTGGCTTCCCCAAGCACAGTTCAGAATTTTGAAACCACCAGAGGAAGGAGCTAAATCCTGTCTAGCTCCTGAGTGCAGAATAGTGGGACTCATGGGGGCAGTTCTATTCAGCTGTATGATGGCACATAGATGCATTTTTCTGGACACCTCGGTTTGTTCAACAGCTTCCAAATGGGTTATCTTTTGCATTATTAATTTAAAAACAGGCATGATGGCAAACAATATCTTTCTGACACAAACTGGAAGTGGTGTCCACTTCAAATCATAGTTTTCTCTTTGAGAATCTGGTCCTTTTATGCAGAGTCTATCCCTCCCAGACATTAGTTTTATGAGCCTCCCACTCCTCGCCTTCTCTCTATTCTAATAACTGATTACTAGGATACAGTTCATTTGCATTCACCCATAAGTCATATCAATTTCTTCTCTAGCAGGATTTGTTTTCTTATGCCTAAGGATAATATTTAAGGATGTTCTGTAGTTCCAGGTCTTCTGGGTCTATACACACATTGCTGTACTGCCTGTTTTATCTGGGGTTCAGGCTTATATATTCAGATTGTACACATGGCAACATTGGAAAGAGGAAAAAATGTGAGAGTCTGCACGCCAGTGTCAACTGACTGCAAGCCATAACTGTGAAAGTCTTATTGGAATGTGGTACAAAATACATTTATAACATGGGGACATATAGATTAGAATCTTGATTGGTCAAGTTCTGGCACTTGACCGTGCATTAATGCATGATATACTAACAGTTGATATTAGCAGGTGCCAGGCCAAATCATAGAACTGTGGTGGGGGGTTCTATGTCATAACGGCGACCATCGAAAGGCAATCACTGTTAGGGCAACTGCACATCGCCGAAAATAAATTTCAGCAATGTACCCTCTGGCACACAGCAATAAGGTGCTGGGGACTTTGGTTTTACTGTTTCATGTAGGGGGCTGTGCCCCTCATGCCCCTCACACTCCCTACTAAAGGATTTTCAACTCCAGAGGGGGTGCATGTTATAGGGGTGCAAAACCAAAAACCAAAAAATCGGGCCAGTGCAACAAAACTTACCTGTGCCAGGACCCGAACCCAGCACAATTAGAACCCCAGCCCTGAACCGACCCACCATGCCACAGAGCCAGCTCAGCAGCTCATTGCGGCACCACCCCTCAGGAACCATCCTTCCCCTCCTGCCCCTCACTGAGCATGCTTTTTCCTCCCCTCCAGCGCGCGTATAACGTAGTGACATCCTGTCGCTATATGCATGAACCCCCCGCATTCGGTCACCCTCCCTGGTTGGTAGCCCTGATGACATGCACCATGACTGAATCACCATTTTTGTAGGTACCCAATCACGGTCACCTATATCACAGGATACTGTGCAGGGTCTGCTTGTTGCTCCAACAGAGAAAACTTCAAAATCAGCCATTTTTTCTCCCATTAGTGAGATCCGCAATTGAACATGAACTGGTCCCCGACAATCACACCAAAGCTGTCAGCAACGGACACAGAGCTGGTGCCTGTCAATGTATTGCCTGCAGTGATAGGTGCTCGGAGTAAGTGAATTCCTGTGCAAAGCACCAACTCGCTGTGAGGATTGCGGTGAAATGAGACGCAAGTACAGCAGAGCAGCACATAGCAAAAATACCCACCCACCCCTGCTGATCATGAAGAAGGGCACTGACAGTAATCAGCCCTTCATGTGGTGTCCAGTGCTATGCTGTTGAGGGGCACATAGGGATCCTGCCTGTTTACACTCCTGCTCCTTCTCCATGCTCCCATCACTGCTTAACTCCCACACCGATGCTGCACAGTTTTCACTGCATGTGTCTGCTGTGCCACCCTTTCCGCAGCTGTTACCTCTCCCATTCCCTCCTGGTGTATATGCCCACCCTCCTCCCCTTTCTGCAGTACAGACTGGTGCACATCCACCACGAATTTGTTCACCGATAACCCCGTACCTTCCTGCAGCATTGACTGAGAGACACTAATAAAGAGTTACAGTAGGTTGCAGAGAGAGCAGGATAATGTCAGTGGCTGTGAGACAGTGAGGTGAGGTGAGGAGATCCCTACTGTGTGACCAAACATCGCAGAGATGGCGATCCCATCATGTGCTGCAGATCCCTCTCTCTCTCTCTCTCTCTCTCTCTCTCTCTCCTTCACACAGGGTTCAACTACTACACTCAGTAGTGGCTTAACTGTGTGGCGGAGACAGCGACAGAGACATGCAGCAGAGAGAGAGAGAGAGACACTCAGAGCTAAGCAGTAATTGAAGTAGCTACTAAGGAGTGTTATGAACTGGGGAACTTAATTATGAACCTGGGATCATAAAATGGAGAAACCTGATTGGCTGAGAAGTTTTTGAAGCATTGATGATATAGGGCTACATCATCACAGCTTCAAATAACCTCCAGCCACCAGCCTCCTTGCCTATAGAAGATGTATCTGCCACCAACAATCGCCATGTCCATCAGTCCACAACGCAACAGAAAATGCCACCGCAAACGGCTGCCTCAGTCTACAGCCATATGGCACACTTACAAAAATAAACTGCTGCTGACACTGGTACACAATTGAAGCGTGTCCCAACACTAGCCCACAAATACATACCCTATGTAACCTCCGACAACTCTAGAGAACAACTAACCCCTGCACGCTGCAAACTGCAACCACTCCTGACAGCAAACCGAAACTGCTGCTTATGGGCCGAGTCCCCATTTAAAAGCAAACAAAGCAAGCAAAAAAGACAGAACCAGGGTGACTCAGCAGAAAGAGCCCTCCACGAGCATTTATACCTGTTCAGTTGCTCTCCCCTTTCAACAGCGAATCTCGGTACTTCCCAATTGGTGCCAGTAAAACAAAGATGTCTACTTGCCTTCCTCCCATTCAGATTGTGATTCTCAGCAGACGGGAGTTTTACCCAAAAAAATAAAAATTCCACACAAATCTTCATCAAGTCCCACAGCAGGCCAGACAGAAGGACCAGGTCATACAAGAAAACACACTTCAAAACTTGGAGCAGGGCTGGCAGAGTGCAGCAGAGTTCCACAAATTCAACCCACAAAAGCACCGCCTGCTGCTCAGAGCCCATCAGGAACTATTTTCTGAAAACAAATTCCTCCAACATCCAACAAAAGAAATTTTCAAAAGGTTTTAAAGTTTTTTCTTATTTTTTCTGCTCAAACTTTTAAAGTTGTAATATATATGACAGATTAGGGTGTGGTATACCATGGGATATCGTCGCTTCTCAGGTTGTTGGACACACCCGGCCTGCGGTCTCATGCCCAACCACCAGAGGCGTGACAATATCCCATGATATACCACACCCTGTCATGCATTATTGCTTAATTAGTTTTTGGGTTGCTATGTACCTTTCATATAAATGTCTCTTACTTGGAGAGTGGAGCTCCCTGCACAGCTATCAGTACAGTCCGGCGGCAGTGAGACAAACTGGGAGAGAGAGAGAGAGAGAGACAGAATGTAAGGGAAAGGTGATGTAGTGTCTGTCTCTCACTGTCTGCCTCTGTAGTGAAAGTGCATTAATTGTATGCTGCTGTTGATGACAAGTGCATTATTTGTATGCCTCTTCCTACCAGAAGTGCATTAATTGTCTGCCGCTCCCGACCACAACTACATTAATTCTGTTGTAGTAGCAGGTTGTCTTCTACTGTGCTGTAAATATCAAGCCATTGCAAGAGTCAGACTACTTTGTGTGGGAGAAGGATACATCCTAAAATCCTCATTTTTTTATAATTTTATATGCTTTTCATTTATTTTTTTCACATTGTGGGAACCCCATGTTATATGCGCAATAACCCACTCCAGGGTGTGCCGGTATTGGGGGTTAATCAACACCCTGGGCGCTGTGAGGGCACTCGGGCTGTGCCCTCATGCCTCACAATGCACCCGGGGTGTTGATTAATCCCCAGTACCCGCACACCTTTTCGTGGGTTATTGCTTACTTAACTGACTTTTACCACGTATTTCCATTGAACCACAGACAATGTTTTAAATAGCAGCAGAACACACATATTTGTATTTTTGAGCACTACCCCAATACTGCAGTATCACAATATTAATATTTTAAAATGTAACTTTTGATGACCATCACTGGCAGCCCAGTCCAAGCATACATGATTATTGGGTGGATGACCAATATCTCCTCTGGTATCTCTGCCTGCCTGTGCCTTTGTAATGCCCCCCACCCCACCCCCTTCCACCTGCCTAAATCACCCAAGCCATGCTTTTTTCTTTATTCTGATCCTGTTCTGTTCTTTGCATGCTTGTAATCTTCCTGTTTAATTTATAAACAAGACAGCGTCACTTCCCACTGGAAAAGGGCAGACCTCAAACTGTCCTGATTGTTCTGTATGTATGTCTCTTTATAAATTATGCAATATTATAACCAGATCTGTATTTTACAATTATCACTGCATATAAAAATAGCAATTCTCAAAAGGATTTGTGTGCGCAACTCAGTTTCAGACCATCTCCTCAGAAGAAGTTGCTTCCATCAAAGTCTTCAGTTCATTGCCGGTATAAGCAGTGGGTTCAAAAGAGCACAGTATTCAAACAACATGAAGTCTTGCTGTATTCTGACTATTGCAGTTATCCCCAGCACTCAAACTGCCCCGGAGAGTAGAGGGTTAATTTCTATGCAGAGCATAGTACGTTGAGCTCAAGCTCGGTTCAAACCTCTGTCTGCTGCACTTTGAAGCACAACTGTCAGATTCTTTTTTCTGCCTAACTGAACAGCCGCTCCGGTGATTTCTCCTTTGCTCGCGGTTCGATAGTTGGTTAAAGTCCTCGGTTTTACTGATTATTTTACGCAAGTTTCGGTTCAAATCTCTGTTTGTGGCACAGTAAGTACTAGGTAGTGAACTAGACATAGTAAACCTGTGGAAATTGTAAAAATTGATTTCTCGACCAGTTCGGCTGAACCAGCTGTTTAGTGAATTATATATTCTGTCTTTGTTTCTAAACTTAGAATGTGGTTACCGGTCCTTATCAGTTTTAAAAAAAATGCATTTTCTTGTGTTTTTTTCCAATACCCGAGACACGGTTAGAAACTGATAAGGGTGTCTTGCCTAGTTGTTTGCCATAAAAAGGGCAAGTTTGTGGTTAGGATGGCTACGTCTGAGAAATCCACAAGAAAAACCGGGTTCACTGGGTTTCAACACTGCACGCTGTGTGGGGAGGTCTTTGCTAAGGCTGATCCCCACATCACCTGTTTTTATTGTCTGGGGTTTGACCACCTCAATTCAGACTGCTAAATCTATAAAAAGTTCTCTAAGTCTACCATGGAAAAAAGATTAGGTAGGCTTAGGGATGAGGAGGCTGAGAAGTCCGCTGACCCGGATGGCCAGCCTGGTTCGGTTCCGACCGAACCTGAGGGAGTGCCCTCTGACCAGGGCAATACTTCTCCGGGCAAGAGGAGAGCCGATTCTGAGAGATTGGTTCCTACAAAAAGAAAAAGAAAAGAAAAATCGGACAGTTCGGATCCAGAGACCCATTTTCCAACCGCCGAAGAGATTGCCAAAGTAATAAGGATTGTAGAATCGCTTCGCCCAGTTCCATCTGATCCAGTGCCTTCTGGCAGGCGTTCGGTTCAGTCGATTCCTCCGGTTCAAGATTATGCCCCTGAAGATATCTATGAACTGGATTTGGAGGGGGATGAAGATTATGATGAGGATGATGACAATGGTGTGGAAGGTCTGGTTGAGCCCATTGAACTGGACATCTCCCCAGACTAGCCTTCTGGTGTTTCCCCTCCTAGACTTTCTGAGTCCACTTCCCACTACATGTTTTACAGTCAAGTGGCAGAAACCCTCCAGCTCCCTGTGGAAGAAGCTGTACAGGAACAAGAGGAACCTGATTATGTGGAGATGATGGATATCCCAGAGTCCAAGAGACTGTCTATTCCCCTTCATAAGTCTTTTGGGAAACAGACACAAAAGATTTTAAAAATTCCAAATTCTGTACGTACTGTCGACAGAAGGATGGACGAAAGGTACACCTTATCAGATTCAGGTACAGAGTACTTGTATCAACAATGCAGCCATGTTGGGGTTGTGCTGGCTGCAGCCTGTGATGAGGCTAATATACCCTTGGCTTCACACCCCCCAGATAAAGACTCTAGGAAGCTGGATGCCATGGCAAAGAAACAGTACATGGCATCTGCCTTGGGACTCAGGCAGGCTAATTATATGGCCAATGCAGCCAGGTACCAGAAGTCCAGGTGGGACACTGTACTGGCACTGGCTAAGCAGGCCTCCCTCCAGCTAGCCTCGGAGCTGGAGGGGGTGGCTGCTGATGGGACTGAGGCATCTAAGGTACAGTACCATGCTGCTGTGGACTCCAATGATGTGTCATCTAGACCATGGCTACATCTGTGGCTCTTCGGAGAATGGCTTGGCTCAAATGTACTAGCCTCTCACAGGACACCCAGGCTAAGGCCATGGATTTCCCTGTGGTGGTAATTCTCTGTTTGGGGAGCAGACAGAGAATTACATGAAAAAGATGGATAAGTATAGGACCACCCATAGGAGTGCACGGGCCAAGGAAAGGCAGGCAACTCCTCAAAGGCAGCAAGTTAGGATCAGGGGCAAGCCTTTTCATAGGCCTTTCTACCAAGCACAGGCCTCTTCTCCCTTTCCTCAGAGGGAATTCTTCAGAAAGAGAGACAGAAGGGGGATGATCAGGGCTGCATTCACCCCTCAACTTAAGGCTCCTGCCAGGCAGACACCCTGATGTGTCAGCCCGGGTCGACTCCTCCATTCCTGTAGGAGGCAGGCTGGCTTACTTCGTCCAGGACTGGATGTCTGTTACCTCACACAAGTGGGTCCTGGAGGTGGTAAGCCAGGGGCTGGCTCTCAGCTTCAAGAAATTTCCAAAGCTGAGGGCCAGATCTTTTCCACCTGCAAGCATCTCCGAAACCATTGCCCTAGAGGCAGAGATTTCATCTCTACTGGCTCTAAAGGCTGTAGAGAGAGTTTCTACATTGCACAGGGGCAAAGGTCTGTACTTCAGGAACTTCCTTACCCCAAAAAAGACAGCGGAGTGGCAACCCATCCTAGACTTAAGATACCTGAACAAACATCTTTTAAAACCAATATTCAAAATGGTGACTCTGGGAATAATCCTTCCCTGTCTAAGGCCAGGGGACCGGCTCACCTCCCTGGACTTAAAAGATGCCTACTTTCACATTCCCATCAGGTGCTCCCACAGAAAGTATCTCAGGTTTGAATTGCCTTCAGGCCATTATCAGTTCAAAGCTATGCCCTTCGGCCTGACATCAGCTCCAAGGGTATTCACAAAATGCCTAGCAGTAGTAGTGGCCTTTTTAAGAAGGAAAAATATTTCCATATTTCCATACCTGGATGACTGGCTCATTGTGGGTCAGTCCCCAGACCAAGTCAAGTCAGACCTGCAAGTGACTCAGCAAGTGCTCACTTCCCTAGGATTCCTTCTCAATCTTCCCAAGTCAGTTCTCAAGCCTGTGCAGCTCCTCACCTTCATAGAGGCAGAGTTGGATATAGTCAAAGCAAGAGCTTTTCTTCCCCTGGAAAGGGCAAGGGCTATTGTAGAGCTGGCTTCTTCAGTCCACCTTCTGGTCTCTTGGCCAGCAAGGCACTTCCTTCAGCTTGTGGGCCACATGGCAGCTTCTACAGCAGTGGTCCAAGGGGCCAGATTTCAGATGAGGGACATTCAGTTTCACCTGAGGGCCTTTTGATTTCAGAAGAAAGATTCTCTAATCAAACTAGTTCCAGTGACTCAGACTCTGATCCAGGCTCTCCAATGGTGGCAGGATCAGGGCAACCTCAGGCAAGGAGTCCCATTCATCACTCAGTCTCACTCTGTGGTCCTAACCACGGATGCTTCTCTATTGGGGTGGGGAACCCATCTGGGGGCTCTCACAGCCCAGGGACTGTGGTCCCCTCAGGAATCCCTTCTTCATATCAATCTCTTGGAACTCAGGGTGGTCTTTCTGGCCCTGAAAGCTTTCTCTCAGTCAGTGCAGAACAAGGTGGTTCAGGTCAGGACAGACAACACCACCACCATGTGGTACATCAACAAGCAGGGAGGCACTCGGTCCACGGCCTTGTGCACGGAAGTCATGAAATTGTGGTTGCTAACTTATTCTCTGCAGACCTCTCTGATAGCAGTCCACCTTCCAGGGAAGGACAATGTGCTAGCAGATGCATTGATCAGGATCTCCCAGGGCCATCACGAATGGTCCCTGGACCCTCTGGTGTTGAAAGTGATTTTTTCAAGGTGAGGCACTCCAGAGATAGCTCTCTTTGCAGCCCCAGACAATCACCAACTTCCTCTGTTTTGTTGCAGACCACCAGTCTTGGGCTCAGTCCCTCTGGATGCTCTGATTTTGAACTGGGAAGGGAAACTTCTATAAGTCTTCCCTCACTTTCCTCTGCTGTTCAATGTTCTGGTCAAGATAAGGTCTCAACTCTGCAAAGTGATTCTGATTGCTCCAGACTGGGCCAGGCAGCCTTGGTACCCCCTGTTGCTGTCCCTAGCAGTCCATCTTCTCCTGTCTCTTCCCAGGAATTACAACCAGTTAACCTCCTCTCAGGGGAGGATTTGGTACCCCAGTCTTCGGTCTCTCAATCTCAAGGCATGGCTCTTGAAGAGTTAGAGTATGCAGATTTGCATCTGTCCCAAAGGGTTCTGGATATTCTCAAAGCCGCTTGAAAGCCTGCCACCAGAAAAACTTTTAAATCCAAATGGAAAAGATTCAGCATTTGGTGTTCCAAGAAGCATATATCCCCAGACACTGCTGAATTGTCCACAGTTCTGGATTATATGGTTCCTATTAATGGCCTAGGCCTCAGACCAGCTACTCTCAAAGTACATTTGTCAGCTGTTTCTGCTTTTCTGTCAGTGGGAAAGCCTTCCTCACTGTCATCTCACCCTGTATTCTGTAAATTTTTCAAGGGATTGCTTCATACCAATCCCCCCTAGGGATCCTACCCCTGCTTGAGATTTTAATGTTTGCATTGCTCAGCTTATGCAACCCCCTTTTGAGCCTTTGTCTTCAGCAGAGCTTAAGTACTTGACTTGGAAAACTGTCTTCCTGGTAGCTATTACCTCTGCCAGGTGTATCAGTGAATTGCAAGCTCTGTCAGTGGAGCCTGAATTTATCTCATTCCACAGAGATAAGGTGGTCCTTAGAACTAATAGGAGATTTTTACTTAAAGTGGTTTCAGATTTTCATCTGAACCAATCTGTGTCTCGCCCTGTGTTCTTCACTGATCATTCTTCTTCAGGAGAAAGAAGTTTACACAGTTTGGATGTTAAAAGAGCCCTTAGTTACTGCATTGAGCATAGTAAGGCTCACAGGTTTGACTCCCTCCAGTTGTTTCTCACTTATGGAGAAGTGGGGAAGAGCAAACCTGCCACTGAGAGAAATATTGCCAGGTGGATTATCTCTTGTATTCAATTCTGCTATGAGAAGCTAGGCAAAATACCTCCCTCAGGCCAGAGGGCTCATTCGACTAGAGGTACAGCTGCTTCCCTGGCTGCGGCCAGGGATATTCCTTTGCTAGAGATATGTAAAGCAGCCACTTGGAAAACAGTCCATACATTTACCTAGTATTACTCCCTGGACATCCAGGCTAGGACTGATGCTCGGTTTGTACAGCAGTACTGCAGAGCCTATTCCCAAGGAAGTTTCGATTCCCTCCTTCATGGAGGTACTGCTTTGTAGTCTGCAATAGTCAGAATACAGCAAGACTTCATGTTGTTTGAAGAAATAAATACTCACCTTAGTAATTATGTTTCTTCTAATGGAGTCTTGCTGTATTCTGACTTCCCTCCCTGCCTCTGCTCTCAGAACGTGTTTTTGGGAAGTGGACTGGCAGGTGCACTGTTGCACCCCAGGGGTGCATTTGGGCACTCCTTCCTTTTAGAGAGGGGAAGTGGGTTATATTATTAATTTAACAGTCTTAAGTTGTTCACTACCTGGTTTTTGATTTTGGATTTCTTGACTTGAGTCTTTTGGGGATCCAAAATATTTGGTTGCCATTTGGCTAGTAAAAATTTTACAATTTCCACATAGTAGTTAGTTAGTATTAGCGCATAAGAATCTGATGGTTGTGCTTCAAAGTGCAGCAGACAGAGGTTTGAACTGAGCTCAAGCTCAACGTTCTATGCTTTGCATAGAAATTAACCCTCTACTCTCTGGGGCAGTTTGAGTGCTGGGGCTAACTGCAATAGTCAGAATACAACAAGACTCCATTAGAAGAAACATAATTTCTAAGGTGAGTAATTTTTTCTTACTGTACTGGATATAAATGTGACAGGAAACATTTGCATGCCTATTTTCGTGATCTGATAAATGCATTATTTGTTATTTAAATGTCTTTCAGTCCTTTTCCAGCATGCAGGGTTGTTTTTTTTCCGAGCAGTCTGGTACACAGTAAAAATGTGTTTGCCATGTTGTTCTTTTTTGTTCATGTTTAGGTAACACTAATATCAATTGTTACAATTATTTTTGTATTAGAATCTCTGTGCTTCCATACATGGCACAAGAGTCCGGTCTCTACCATAGATAGTTGTTACATAATGAACAAGCATTTGTCAATGCCAAATGTTGTCATGCTGGCATTGGCAGTGGTGGAGCTAGAGACGCGTAAGAGGAATGGCAGTGAAGTATTGAAGTGACGCCAACCCCACCCCCACCCTGTACAGAGCGACAGGCATTGGGGCGTGCCTTTGGGCCATCAGCTGTAAAGCTCATGCCATTACATCTCACCCTATCCTGTAGACACTGACAAGTGTCGTGGTGTGATTTGGGGTCTTTGGGCATTATACTTACCCCATTCCATAAGGAAATACGCTGACGTGGGTGCAGTATAAGAGCGTGGGGTGAAGTTTGTAGCCGAACAGTGCAAGATATGGCACAATGCCTGTCAGTGGCTGCAGGGTGGGCGTGGGGGGTGGAATAGCTTGAGCATTACATATGATGATCCCAAGTCACAGCCGTGACACCTGTCAGTCCGTACCGGGTGGAGTGTTACAGTTGGAAACCCTAACACCACAGGCATGTAGTGGTAGTTTCACTCCACATTTTCAACATGGGCTCCTTGTCAGGCTACCTCATGATAGCGGCACAATCACTTTGTTAGCTGAAACATGGTTTTGCACAGCATCTGTGCCATTTAGCAACAGAGGGACGAAAACACAGTTTTGGGCAGGATGTGGAGAATGACAACTGTATCGTTCATGAGGAGGCGTAAAAAATGGCAAAGTTGAAAATCTGGTGGCAATATGAAATATTGGTGAAGCAATGAACATGCATACAAACTGCGCAACAGACATCCGCAACCCAATTATTTGTGGGAGTTTTTTAGGCATATTTTCAACATAGGTATTTTGGGACCTCCCCTCTTGAACAGTGGTGCTGTGATTTTGTTAATGTGTCCCAAAATGTGATTTCCCACAGCAAGCACACCGTTATGCGCCACAGTTGCGGAAATGCATTTTGGGCAGGCTGTGAAAAATGGCAGCTGTACTGCTGATAAGAGGTGTGCACAAATGCCAGGGCTGCGTGGAAACTGTGCAATGTACGCTGCAGCAGAGTCATTTTATGGACTTTTGGCACCAAATTTTCAATTGCAATTCTGCACCGGACGTGCGAACACACATTTCAGCCAGGATATGTAAAATGACAGCTGTACTGTTCATAAGGAGGTGTGGAAAAATGCCAGTTTTGAACATCTGGAGTGAAAATATTACAAATGCATGAAGTCACGAGCGTGCATGCAAACTGCACAATGCACGCTTGTAAAACACTAATTTTATGGACTTGTGCCCCAAATTTTCAACATAGGCATTTTAGGACCTCTGCTAATGAATAGTGTCACTGTCATTTTCATAATGTGTCTCGAACATGGAATTTCCACAGCGACCGTGCTATTCTGCGCTGGAACTGCGAAAACATATTTTGGTCAGGTTGTGAAAAATGATAGCTGTACTGTTCATAAGGAGGTGCAGAACAATGGCAATGTTGAAAATCTAGAGTGAAAATATTATAAATTCACTAACTAATGAGCATGCATGCAAACTGCGCAATGCACGCGCGTAACACAGTCATGTTATGGAGTATCGTCACCTAATTTTCAGCATAGGCATTTTAGGACTTCTGCTCATGAACAGTGTAAATGTTATTTTCATAATTTGTCCTGAACACTGATTTCCCACATCGACTGTGCTATTCTGCACCAGAAGTACAAAACACATTTCAGGCAGGATTTGAAAAATGACAGTTGTATGGTTCACAAGAAGGTGTGGAAAAATGCCAATGCTGAACATATGGCATGAAAATATTGCAAATTCGCTAAGTTACGAGCGTGCATAGCAACTGCGCAACGCACGCTCGTAAAACAGTCATTTTTTTGGATTTTTCCCACCAAATTTGCAACATAGGCTTTTTGAGAGCCCCCCTCATGAACACTGGCACTGTCATTTCATTCCTCACTCCTGAAAGGTGATTCCGCACAGTGACTGCAAAATCACCTTTCGGGACCAAATAATGCCATGACAGTGCAAGAATTCATGAGGGAGGAGGGGGTCCCAAAAACCCCATGTTGAAAATTTGGTGCCAAAATTCCAAAAAATGCCCGAGATATGCATCAAAGTTGAAAAAAACCCTATTTATTACATTATACAGCTTACTGGCATTTCCTCTGTTCGCGGTCAGCTTTGAAGAGTGCAGACGTGTTCCCGGTCCACCGAAGATCATCACGCCAGACTCCACGGGTAAGTATGGGGCGAGGGGGGTGTGAGGAGGCAGGGTGCGAAGAGGGTGGGTGTGGGTTGTGGAAGGGAGACTACGAGGGACTGTTTTTGTGTTACAGGGTTAAAAAAAACAAACATTGCGGGACTTTTTTTTTCCTCAGGGATTTGCACACGGGGTGGGCTCCCAGCATGCCACCTTACTGTTTGAAGGGTACTGCAGCCGATGGGTATTGGGCACCTCATTGGCACACAACAAAGGGGGTTAATTTATGCTGGCGGGGATTGGGCACCCTACGTTGGCACTACAAAGAAGTGGGGGCGAGAGCCGAGGGATTGGGCACCCCTCGGCATATAACAAATGGGGAGTGCTTTATGCTGATGGGGAGTGACTCCCCCATCGCCACATATATTGGGGCCACAGTAAGCCTGCAGGGGGATTGGGCACCCCTTAAGTCGGCAGTTGGGTGGTTGCCATGTTTACAATGTGGTCGAGAATGTCGGGAGGTCTGCTGCATCTGATGAGCTTTGCTCGGATTGCAGCGGACCTGTCCTTAGATGTGCTCGCCACATTATGTATGCATGGTGTGGCGCTGGCATGCAGACTGATTGGGGAATGAGGGACGCACCTACTGATGCGTGCCCAACAGTGACCTCGCCTCCTAATCTGCACTACCACAAGACGTTGGCTGCGCAAGCGCGCCAACATAAAAATAGATTGAAATAAAAAGTATCTAGTTTACAGTCATCTCTTATGAATAGTTTTATGTGTGGTACAATTTCTGGGTTAGGCTTCAGCACTGAACATTTATTACGGATTTGATCTGAATCCATTTGAAAACGTGCCTAACGTTATTAAATGTATCCTAAATTTCTATTTACTTATGATTTCTTTGCCAGTATTTCCCCTCACCCCACCCATCCCTGGTACCATTTCCTTTATACCAGGGGTTCTGACATCATTTTCTCAAGAGGGCAAGGTGCATACCACTGTCATATCCTTTCCCGCACACTGCACTGACAATATAAGTGTACATATTATATAATATATATATATATATATATATATATATATATATATATATATATATTTATACATAACAAAACAATAACTGGAAAAAAAAACTTACACAGGATAAATAGGAAGGTAGACAGACATGTGGGGAGTAGTGCAATGTACTGGCTGTGGGGCAGCAGTCTTCCGGGAGTCTTTCTGGAGTCTGAGATGCTGCCCTATTTGCAGGCAACTCTCTGCCCTGAGGGAGGAGGTTGGCCGTCTTCAGGCCACACTGGACAGTAATAAGGGAACCTCCTCCACCCAGGGAACACCAGGGACACCACCACTACTTCAGAGATTGCCAAGAAAGCGCAGCAGTTGGACCACAGTGGGCTCAGAGAGGGTGAGGGTGGTGGAACAGAGGCATACCCGGTCAGCTGTACCACTGCAAAATCCATACATCATTCTGGTGGAGCATCGTTCCCTTACGGATGCACCCACAGAGGAGAATAAGGAGGTTGTGAACAACTGTTGCAAGGGAGGCCCACACGAAGGAGGCAGAGGACACCACAGGGAAAGGAAGCAGCTCCTGGTGGGAGACTCAGTTATTAGGGGGATAGAACTGGGGGGAGCAGGAAAAACTGAAGTAAGGTGCCTGCCTGGTGACTTGGCTTGGAGGGACAGGAAGTGCATCCTCAGGATCATGAGAACAGCTGCACCGGAGACTGAGTTGGACATCAATGTCCACCTAAGAATTAATGACATGGCTCAACATGAGATTAGAGCAGTGCAGGAGGAGGAGTTTGTGGAGTTGGGGAGGGGCCTAAGGCAAGTAGCACACATGGTATCCTTCTCAGAGGTGCTGCCTGTCTAAGGGTGAGGCGAGGGTACTTTGCATCATGTGATTCAATGAATGGTTGAAAAAATGGTGCAGAGCACAGGGGTTTGGCTTCATTGGGGACTGGGGTTCCACCTGGAGGGATTACAGCCTATACTGACAGGATGGTCTGCATCTGTCCAGGAAGGGAACACGTCTTCTGGGCGATCGGTTTAAATGCTTCATTAGCAAGCTTTTAAACTAGTCAAAGGGGGAGGCACTGATAAGCAGTAGGGAATTCCCAGCCTTCCCCTACAAAACAGGGTACTAAATGAGGTAAAGACAAAGGTAGAAAGGTCAGTAGGGAGCAGGACAAGGGTAAATAGAGAAAGCAAAGTCAATGAGGACAGGGATGGTGCTACAAGAGATAAAGCCATCAAAAAATGGAGAGCAATGAGTCCCAGTGCCCATAGTCTGAGTAACAAGCTTTCTGAATTAGTGGCCTTGATGGAGGAGGAACATATGGATATTGTGGCAGTCACAGAAACATGCTACACACAGAACCATGACTGGGACATAAACATACCAGCATACACTATCTACAGGAGGGACAGGGAGGGTAAAAGAGGAGGAGGAGCTCTCTACATAAGGGAAGGAATCAAAGCAACAGAGCAACAGGGTAAACAGGGAGGAGAGGAAGCACTGTGGGGCAATTTGGAGACAGGCAATGGCACCACAATCCATACAAGGGTTGAATACAGACCCCCATCTCAGGGGGAGGAAATGAACAAGAAAATGATAGAAAGTATCCTTAGAATGGCAGACAAAGTGGAGATATTGCTGATGGGGCATCTGAATATGCCAGATGTTAACTGGAGTGCAGTTGCAGCAACCACTTCTACGAGTGGGGTTATGGGGTTATTCTAGATGCCCTACAGGGGGCATGCCTTAGACAACTAGTATTGGAACCCACTCGAGAGGAAGCAATCTTAGACCTGGTACTCTCAAATGGAGATAGCGAGAGGATCACAGATTTAGAAGTGGGTAGCCATCTGGGAACTAGTGACCATCGAACAGTATGGTTCATGATAAACACAGCATTTGAGTCAAGCCATACAAAGGCACAGGTACTGGACTTTAGGAGGGCTGACTTTGCCAAAATGGGTGCGTGCCTAAGGAATGCACTAACAAATGGGCAGGAAGGAGGGGTGGAAGAGCAATGGGGAATATTCAAAACTGCCATCATGGAGGCAACAAGCCTTTGTGTGAAGCAAATAAACAAAACAAAATTATATAAGAAACCACTATGGTTCTCAAAGGAGGTGGCAGGGAAGGTTAAGGAGAAAAAGAAAGCATTCAGGAAGTACAAGGAATCACAGAAGGAGCAGGACAGAGAATTGTATCAGTTAAAGCAAAAGGAAGCAGGGAAGGCAGTCAGAACAGCAAATGCCCAAACCGAGAAAAAGATAGCCAACTCAGTTAAGAAGGGGGATAAAACATTTTATAGGTACGTCAGGGAGAGAAAAAAGACCAAGGAAGGGATAGTAATGCTTAATAAAGGGGAGGGGGTGGACAGAGGATGACTGTGAAAAGGCAGAGATACTAAACAAGTATTTTAGCTCAGTATTCACAAATGAAGAGGGAGAGGTTCCTAAACCAAACAGTAGAAACAGTCTGGATACGGGGGTTGATACCAGCCCATTCACAGAAGAAAGGGTTCTGAAAGAACTTTTAAAACTGAAGGTGGACAAAGCAATGGGGCCTGATGGGATTCATCCCAGAATTCTAAAAGAACTAAGGGTAGAACTAGTGACACCACTGACTACTCTCTTTAACAAATCATGGGAGGATGGAGTGGTACCTGAGGACTGGAGGAGGGCAGATGTTATTCCACTTCTCAAAAGTGGGAGCAGGGCAGAAGCAGGACTCTACAGACCTGTTAGTTTAACCTCAGTGATTGGAAACATTATAGAATCACTTCTGAAGGAAAGAATTGTTGAGTACCTAGAGGCCAGAGGGGCACAGGACCCAAGGCAGCATGGATTCACAGCAGGAAGATCATGTCAGACAAATCTAATAGATTTCTTTGACTGGGTGACCAAAGTAGTAGATCAGGGAGGAGCTGTGGACATGGCCTACCTAGACTCTAGTAAGGCATTTGACACAGTCCCACACAAAAGATTAATATACAAGTTGGCCAGCCTGGGAGTGGGTCCCAAGATGGTAGCCTGGGTAAAGAATTGGCTGGAGAACAGCACAGAGGGTAATAGTAAACAAAGTCGACTCTGAAGAAAGGGGGGTTACTAGTGAGGTACCGCAGGGTTCAGTACTAGGACCAGTCCTCCTTAATGTCTTTATAAGCAACATTGCAGAGGGACTGGAAGGAAAAGTATGTCTCTTTGCAAAGATCTGCAACAGAGCTGATACACAAGGTTGGGTGGAAAGGATGAGAAGGGACTTGGCAAGGTTGGAGGAATGGTCAAATGTATGGCAGCTTAGATTCAATGCTGAGAAGTGCAAAGTAATGCACCTGGGAAACAAGAACCCAGGAGAAGAGTACACAATGGGGGGTGAGATACTAACAACAACAAAAATGGAAAGGGACCTGGGGGTAGTCATCAGATGACCTAAAGGTGGGCAAGCAATGTGAGAGGGCATTAAGGAGGGCTGGGGGATACTGGGATGTATAGGGAGAGGCATCACCAGTAGAAAACAGGAAGTTGTTATCCCTCTGTACAGACAGATGGTGAGACCCCATCTGGAGTACTGCATGCAGTTCTGGAAACCCAATCTCTGCAAAGACATAGACAGGATGGAGGCAGTCCAGAGAGGGCAACTAAAATGGTGCAGGGTCTGCACCAGAAGACATATGATGAGAGACTTAAGGAGCAATATGCTTTACCCTTGTGTGGGGGGCATGATAGAAACTTTCAAGTACCTCAAGGGAATCAACAAAGTCGAAGAAGGTAACATCTTTCAGAAAAAGAGGTGTGCAAGAACAAGGGGGCTCAATTTGAAGATAGAGGAGGGACGGCTCAGAGGTAATGTGACAAAGTATTTTTTCATGGAGAGGGTTGTGGATGCATGGAACAGCCTTCCTGAGGAGGTTGTGGAGTCAAAAACAGTGGAGGAATTGAAGAATGCATGGGACAGCCATAAGGCAATTCTAGGGGGTGGGAATAGGAAGAAGCAGGCTGTTGGTTAACTAGGATCTGTAGCTTATCCATTAGGTAGGGAAATGGGTAGACTGGGTGGGCCAAGCGGTGGTTATCTGCTGTCAAATTCAGATTCTATGTACAGGGTGATAGAGGTTTATCAACCAGATGAGCAGGTTTCCGCAGCAGAACAGGCAGCAGCCTGATACATTAACAATTGCATTTTCTCAAATTAACAACTATGTATTTGAATGTAATCCCTGACCTGCCTGAATCACCCATGATACCTCCACTACCCCCAAAGGTCAATTAATAGATCGGAGAAAAAAAATAAAATAAAAAATTAAGCACCGGCATTAAAGCACCATATGGAAAGATGCTTGTTGGGGAAGCATGTTAGGGATGCCACTGTATCAGAAAGTGGGGTATGTAAAAGATAATGGGAGCTGCTAAATGGAACAAGCATTTATCAATGCCAAATGTTGATTGCGTTGGTCCGTTGAGCTCGCTCACTGCCCCTGTGTCACTCGCTCGTTCTGTTTCTCCTGGTGCTGCAGGCTGCTCTTTTATACTGGGCTCCTGCCTGCGTTGGCACATTTTTCTGCCCACAAAGAAATCTGCAGCTGTCCTGACAGAGCTCTGTTGAGGTGGGTCACTCCCCATCTCTCACTCGCTCATTCTGTTTCTGCTGGAGTTGCAGGTTGCCCTTTCGAACTGGGTTCCGGCCTCTGTTGGCAGCTTATTCTGCCCACAAAGAAATCTGCAGCAGTCCTGACACAGGTCTGTTGAGGTAGCTGACTCCCCCCACTCGCTCGTTCCGTTTATGCTGGTGCTGCAGGCTGGCCTTTTGTACCTGGCTCCTGCCTGCATTGCCGCCTTTTTCTGCCCGCAAAACAATCCGCAGCAGACACGATAGAGCTCCGTTGAGCTCGCTTACTCCCTCTCTCTCACTTGCTCGTTGTGTTTCTCCCAATGCTGCAGGCTTCCCTTTTGTACTGGGCTTCTGCCTGCATTGGCACCTTTTTCTGCACACAAAGAAATCCATAGCTGTCCTGACAGGGCTCTGGTGAGTTTGCTCACTCCACCTGTCTCACTCGCTCTTTCTGTTTCTCCTGGTGCTGCAGGTTGCCACTTTGTAGTGGTCTCCTGCCTCTGTTGGTGCCTTTTTCAGCCCACAAAGAAATCTGCAGCAGTCCTGACAGAACTCTGTTGAGCTCACTCACTCCCCCTCTCTCATTCGCTCGTTCCATTTCTGTCGGCCCTGCAGGCTGCCCTTTTGTACTGGGCTCCTGCCTTCGTTGCTGCGTTCTTCTGCCACAAAGAAATCTGCAGCAGTCTCGATAAAACTCTCTTGAGCTCGTTCCCTCATACTAATTGCCAGCACATTAGGCCTTATGGTCTATCGAGTCTGCTCGAACCTCAGATCCCTAGTTGGGTGCCGAGGCCCCCTTGTGTTCCAGAAACCCCTATCATCCATCCCCACCCCCCTGGGCCAGGCCATCATCTGATACATCCACTTTCTGTGTCTGTCCCACCCTCTCTTGAAGCCCTCCACTGTGGATCTCTGAACCAGCTCACAAGGCAGTGCAGTCCAAGGGTCCACCACCCTCTCAGTGAAAGCTCCTCTCTTTTCCCCTCACCCTTCCACCTTCCAACTTCAAACCATTCCTCTGGTGATACCTCCTGCTTTAGTCTAAAGATCCCTCCATGTTTACTCTATTTATTCCCTTGAGGTACTTGAAGACCTCAATCATGTCCCCCCTGTCTCTCCTCTCCTCCAATAAAAACAGGCAGAGCTCCTCAAGTCTGTCCTCATATGTCAAACCCCCTAGTCCTCATACCATTTTAGTTGCCTTCCTCTGTACCCTCTCCAGGAGCTGTATGTCCCTCTTCAAGTGTGGTCTCCAATACTGTACACAGTACTCAAGGTGTGGTCTAACCAGTCCATTGTACAGCGGCAGAATTACTTCCCTGCTCCTAGAGGTGATCCCCCTTACAATGCATCCCAACATCCTGTTTGCCTTGCTAGCTGCTCTCCTGCACTGCTCAGAGTTATTCATACATGCATCCACCATGACCCCTACGTCTTTTTCCCCTATTGAGGCCTCCAGCGCCTCCCCTCTCAGGGTGTACCTGTGTTTAGGGTTTCCCCGCCCAAGATGCATCACCTTGCATTCACTCCCCCTCTCTCACTTGTTCGTTCTGTTTCTTCTGCCGCTGCAAGCTATCCTTTTGTACTGGGCCCTTGCATGCATTGCTGCCTTTTTCTGCCTACAAAGAAATCCACAGCAGTCCCAACAGAGCTCCGTTGAGCTTACTCACTTCCCCTCCTTCACTCACTCGTTCTGTGTCTTCTGCTGCTGCAGGCAACCCAGATACTGGGTTCCTGCCTGTGTTGCTGGCTTTGTCTGCCCACAAAGACATGTGCAGTAGTCCTGACACAGCTCCGTTGAGGTCACTCACTCCCACTCTCTCACTCGCTCATTCCATTTCTGCCGGGGCTGCAGGCTTGCCTTTTGTACTGGGCTCCTGCCTACGTTGCCGCATTTTCCTGCCCACTAAGAAATCCGTAGCAGTCGCCATAGACTTCTGTTGAGCTTGGTCACCACCTCTCTCACTCGCTCGTTCTGTTTCTCCAAGCACTGCAGGCTGCCCTTTTGTACTGGCTCCTGCCTGTGTTGGCACCTTTCCCTGCCCACAAAGAAATCTGCAGCAGTCCCGAGAGAGCTCCGTTGGCCTCACTCACTCCCCCGTCTCACTCACTCGTTCCGTTTCAGGCAGCGCTGCAGGCTGCCCTTTTGTACTGGGCTCCTGCCTGCATTGCCACCCTTTTCTACCCACAAAGAAATCTACAGCAGTCACGATACAGCTCCATTGAGCTCGCTCACTCACTCCCCCTCTCTCACTCATTCGTTCTGTTTCTCCCGTCGCTGCAGGCTGTCCTTTTGTACTGGGCCCTTGCGTGCATTGCTGCCTTTTTCTGCCCACAAAGGAATCCACAGCAGTCCCAACAGAGCTCTGTTGAGCTCACTCACTCCACCTCCCTCACTCACTCATTCTGTGTCTCCTGCTACTGCAGGCTGCCCTTTTATACTGGGCTCCTGCCTGCATTGCCGCCTTTTCCTGCCCGCAAAGAAATCCGCAGCAGTCACGCTACACCTCTGTTGAGCTCGCTCACTGCCCCTCTCTCACTTGCTCATTCTGTTTCTCCTGGTGCTGCAGGCTGCCCTTTTGTACTGGGCTCCTGCCTGCGTTGGCACCTTTTCCTGCCCACAAAGAAATCCGTAGCTGTCCCGACAGAGCTCCATTGAGGTCACTCACTCCCTCCCCTTCCCTCACTCGCTCATTCTGTTTCTCCTGGCACTGCAGGCTGCCCTTTTGTACTGGGCTCCTGCCTCTGTTGGCATCTTTTTCTGCCCACAAAGAAATCTGCAGCAGTCCCGACAGAGCTCCATTGGCCTCACTCGCTCCCCCTGTCTCACTCGCTCATTCCGTTTCTGCCAGCTCTGCAGGCTGCCCTTTTGTACTCAGCTCCTGCATGCATTGCTGCCTTTTCTTGCCCACAAAGAAATCTGCACCAGTCCCAACAGAGCTCCGTTGAGCTCACTCACTCCCTCCCTCTCTCTCCCTCATTCACTCGTTCTGTCTCCCAGTGCTACATGCTGCCCTTTTGTACTGGGATCCTTTCTGCATTGTCACCTTTGCCTGCCCACAAAGAGCTCCGCAGCAGTCCTGACAGAGCTCAGCTGAGCTTGGTCATTTCCCCCCCCACCCAGTCGCTTAATGCTAGTCTGTCCCAAACACTGATTTCTGACAGCGACTGCGGTATTCTGCACCGGAAGTGCAGAAACACATTTCGTCCAGGATGTGAAAAATGACAGCTGTACTGTTCATAAGGAGGTGTGAACAAATGCCAGTATTGAAAATCTGGCATGAAAATTTTACTAATTTGCAAACTTACAAGGGTGTGTGAAATCTGCACAACACACATTCGTAACACAGTCATTTTATGGAGTTTCATCACAAAATTTTCAACACAGGCATTTTAGGACCTCTGCTCATGAACAGTGTCAGTGTGATTTTCTTAACTACGGTTGCCCCTAAGGGACAACCTAAATTGTCAGGGGGATACCAGGAAAAAGGGGACACGGGGTGGGATATGGGTGGGGGGGAGGACAGGCTAGGAACAGGTCCAGGTTGAGGGATGGTAGGAGGGAAGGATAGGAGGGCTCAGGTAAGAGGGAAGGGGTCGTGATGTCATACCTGCCATGACAAATACAACTAGCAGGTAGGACAGGTGAGGATTGGACAGAAGGGAAAGGGGGGTTTGGGAGCCAGCAGAGGATGGGGTCTCCCTCTTTTTGCTGGGTCTCAAGATTAACAGAGCTCAGCACTTTGCCTGGCAGGAGACTAGGGAAAGGGGAAATTGCTTAACCAGGAAAGGCACATTAAGCCAAAGTTTGTTTCCAGGTTTGACCTGGGAGCACAAGGAAGTTAAGTGACTTGCTTAGGGTCACGCAGTATGCAAGTGGGGGCTGTGGGAGTCAAACCCCAGTCTGGTCTGCTGGATGTCACCAGATTTGCAGCTCAGAGCCTTAAACCACTGCGCTTTACTGCCTCCTAGATTAGATGAGCTAAGGTTGGTTTTGGGATTAGTAGGCCCGGCCGCATGGCAGGGGCTTTGTTTGTCAATGAGGCCTAACAGGGCCTGCAGGGGGGCTGGAATCATTCAGGTGTTTAGGAAGCCTAGTAAGGAGGCTTTTAACTTTAACATTGGCTATGTACTGCCACATATGTTGTGATATGTCTGATTGCTGCACTTGTTAGTTTTATGTTTGGTATGGGTTGTGGGGGAGCTTGGTACAGCCAGCAGACCAGAACAGGGTCCAGAAAGACCAGAACTTCATGTCATTAACCAGAATTAAAAAAAAAATTGCACATACTAGTTTTGTAGCCTGATTCTGTGCTCTTCCTGCTGAGTTTGGTCCATCCAGCAGGCAAAAGGAAAAGGACTTCTGGTTTTCCGTGATGCTGGCAGAGAATTAGGCCTGGGTTTTGCATGTGAGGAGGGAGAAAGAGTAGTACAGTGGTTGCCTTCCTCAGTGGCATTCATCCTGGTCTGTGTTTTCGCTGCGGGCTCCGGGGAGGCTAGTGGGTGTCAATAGAGGACACGTCATGATTTTGGGAGTCCTGGGTACCCGGCACTGTGGTGGATAGTAGGAGGGACAGTAGAAGGCACAGGAACCGTGGACGAGGGCCGTGCATGTCGCACCTGTGGGTCAGTGTTGCGGAGAGAGGAACGGACAGCAGGGAAGAGGCCCATGCCAGGAGAAAGGGAAGGGAGGCAGCAAGAAGTGACGGGAGAGGCGACAGAGGATTGCTGGGGGTCGCAGCGACTTGTGGGCCACTGCTAGGCTAGACAGGGTCTGTTTGCAAGGGGAATCATTATGGGCCAGAGGGGAGAGGGCACCATGTGGGGCCATGTGCTCCACCGGGGAAGCAGGCGGGGGGGGTCCTTTTTCCTCGGATGCGGGAGAGTTGGTGGCTCCCGCAGGGAGCAGAAGAAAAGGGTTGCCGGCAGGGCTGGAGGGATGGAAAAGCCCAGGCCAGGGGCGCAAACTGAAGGGGTAGGCCCTAAGAAGCAGCGTGGATGGCGGGAGGTAAGAGGGCCACGCATGCGTGGCCAGGGGGAGGGCAATCCTGGAAGAGCAGCCAAATAGCAGCCAATCTACGCAGCCCCCCCAGACAAAGGGAGATAGTTTTAAAGTAATTTTTATGCAAAATAGGACTGCAAAATATAGAACCTACAGCTGAAATGCACATTAGATAATTACAGAAGTGCTTCAAGGATATGTTTCAGTGTAGGTAATAGTAATATTTACAATAGATTGCTTATTATTTTTCTCTCTCTCTCGCTCTCTATCTATATCTATAGATAACTACGTACATTTTGAGGATTTGGTAAAAATGGGCAGTGAGACAGGGTATGGAACATCAAAAAAAAAGGGGGGGGCAAAAAGGCCAAGGTACAGAGAGGGTGAGGATGCAGAGACCAAGCGAATACAGCAGACACCAGCACTAGCAATGCATGGTATCCTGGGCAAGTCAGGTACACATTCAAGTGCTCCATATGAGGAATTCCTCTCTATCAGTTAGATAGGAGGTGGGGAGGTGGTTATTGATTAAAAAAAAGGGGGGGAGATTTGGGAACATTTCTGAGCTAGTCGGGCATTTGAGGCTGGCCAAAAGATTGGGTGCCATCATTTTGAAGGAGGGACATAAAGGGATTAATGTATTTGAGGAACTCTTCAAATGGTAGGGACAAGGAGAGGGATCAGGGCGAAGGGAGAGTAATTAAAAAAAAAGTTATAAATGGGGAATTCAATAAAGGGCAATAGATAACTTTGTTTGTTGTATACCCCCCCTACAAGTATTTAATTATTCAGGATGGCAGAAGTCACAAGTGTGCAGATGATGGAACAGGTGGCAGAAAAGATGAAGAATGTGACGGAGATGCTGGACATGGCAAGAAAGAAGGAAGCAGAAGAAGAGGCTGCAAGGGCAAGGAACAAGAAGGGTTAAGGAAAAAGCCTGATGGAGAAGATAAGCGAACTGAGAGAGGCAGCAAAACAGAGGGAGGCCAATGATCCAGCGGGAAAACGGAAGACACCGGCAGGAGGGTCAGGGAAGAGCCCAGCAGAGAAAAGAGCACCAAGAGAGGTGCCGGAACAAGAGCAGATGGAAGACCTGGATGCAGATGAGGGCATGAGTGGTAAGGATAAGAGTGAGCAGACCCCGGAGGGGGATCTGACTGAATATCTAGCAGGTATGCTGGGGGACATGGGAGAAAAGGGCTTAGAACGAATGGAAAAGGTGTTGCAGGAAATTAAGGCAGCTGGGTTAGAAGGGAAACTAAAACTAGAGTGGGTAATGATGGGATACTGGGTATGACAATGGGAGATCATGTCCCATTAACGATTAAAGAAAAGATATGGAAAGGGGAGTACGTAGATATATTCATGCTGGTGGACAAGGAGTCAGCCAAGAGGTACGCACAGAAGGAGACGATAGGAAAATCTGAGATGGCGGTGGCTTTGGCGATCACGGGGAATAAAGTAGAAGAAATAAGTTGCAAGGGAAAAAATATAGAGGCATGGCAGGCAGGCTTTTCGATATACAGTGCCATTGTGCTGGAGAAAAAAAACAGAGCTGGCCATCCCACTGCTCACGTAGGCCTCCACTATAAAGGACGCCAATGAAGCAAGGATGGGGATAGGATGGCTAAAGTATGATGAGGATTCTGGCAGAGGATGGCAGCCAGGGGAGATCTGAGGTGGGATTCCACTCATTCAGAGCTATGGGTGAGGAGCCTGTCAGGTTTTACAGGGATGGGAGCAGGGAATAGACAGGGAGGAACTGGGCAACAGGAGAAAGCATGTTGGGGATTCAACAAGGCATTGTGCTCCTGGAGTAACCTGCAGATTCAGACACATTTGTTCAAAATGCGTGGGACAACACCTGGCAACCTGGTGCAGAGCATTGGAGGACAAGAAAAGTGGGCAATGGAGAAATGGCAGCCATTTCGAGGGGGAAGGGGGGATACCAGATTGGGAGGGGAAGGGGTTTTCAAGGAAGAGGGGGATTTGGGAATGGGGTATGGGGAACCAATGAGAGGGGATGGGGAGACAATGGGGGGGGTTAGGCTAGCTAGAAAGCCAATCAGGGTGGGGGTGATAAAAGAATGGATGAGGGGATACCCAGATGGGAGGGCAGGGCAGATGTTAATGGAAGGCTTCAAAAGGGATTTAGTTTGGATTATCAAGGTGGGAGGAAGGGCACGAGGGCCAAGAATTTGATGTCAATTAAAGGTGGTAAGGAGGACATAGCTTTAAGGAAAATAAGGAAGGAAATAGAGGCCGGGAGGATGGAGGGGCCATTTCAGATGCCTCTCCATTACCCCATCTGTGGGTTTCACGATTGGGCCTGGTGCCCAAGAAGCAACAGGGGGAATTTAGGCTTATTCATCACCTGTCATACCCAGAGGGGACTTCAGTGAATGACCACATACCGGGATAGTGTAGCACGGTATCGTATGTGACATTGGATCAAGCAGTGGAGTTGATTAGAGTAAAAGAGGGAGCATGGTTAGCAAAGACCGATATTGAGTCAGCTTTCTGGCTACTTCCAGTCCGGAAGGAAGATTGGGACCTGTTGGGATTCTGCTTCCAGGGGTTCTACTACTTTTACAAGGCAATGCCCATGGTCTATTTCACAGCCTGTGCAAAATTCAAGGCATTTAGTTCCTGGATCCAATGGGCGTTTGAGAAAAAAGTACGGGCACAAGACAGTAGTGCATTATCTGGATGATTTTCTGCTGGTAGAGGAGAGTGAAGATGAGACGAGAACAATGCTCCTAGATTTTGAGGAGATGTGTAGGCAGTTAGGGGTGCCACTCGCAGGGGAAAAATACTGAAGGTCCAGCTAGGAAGCTGGAATTCCTGGGGATTGAGGTTAATGCAGAGGAGCAAGTCTTCAAGTTGCCACAACAGAAGGTGTCCAGGCTCAAGGAATTGCTACAAGAGGTAAAAGGTAGGAGGAGAGTCCCCCTGAGTTAGGTCCAACAGCTTTTGGGGCACTTGAACTTTGTATGCCAGGCCGTCGCACCTGGGAGAGTGTTCACCAGGAGGCTAGCCAGGGCAACAGCGGGCAAAAAACGTCTGCACCACTGGGTAGACATCTCATGTGGATTAGACAGGATCTGGAAGTGTGGGAACAATTCTTAAAAGAATACAATGGGGTCACATTTTGGCAGAAAGAGTGGCTAGGGAATAACGATTTGGACCTATACAAGGATGCATCCGGATCTATTGGGATGGGGGCTTATTTTCGGGGGAGATGGATCGCTGAAACCTGGCTGGATTCCTGGAGGGAAAAGGGGCTGTTGAAGGACATAACCTTACTAGAGATTTTCCCAATATGGGTGGCAGTTTTGACATGGGGGGATCACCTAAGGAACAAAAAGATAATGTTTTGGTGTGATAACAGAGCTGTGGTAGAAGTTATCAATGGGCAGGAAGGGCACTCAGAAATGACAAACAGGGTCCTGAGACAGCTAGTCCTGAGGGGGTTAAAGCTAAACATGTCATTAAAGCCAAGCATATAGAGGGGGTAAAAAATGACATAGCTGACAGCCTTTCCGATTTACAGCTGGAGAGGTTCAGGTCCTTGGCACCACAAGAAGCTGCAAAAAGAACACCGGCATCAGCGAAAGTGTGGGAAATTGACTGGAAGAAGCCCGACTGCTATACAGGAGCTCCTGGTCTGCCAACACGCTGAAGGCATACGAAGGGGTGTGGGGGGCATTCCAGGAGTTCTGGGAGCAGGAGGGGTTCAAGGTAAGTGAGCCAGTTTCACAGGATCAGGTAACAAAATACATGGTGAAGAAGTGGGAGTTAGGAATAGCTAGCGGGACTATGGGGGTTCAACTAGCAGTGAGAGGATGGGTATGTCGCACAAAAGGTTAGGCCGAACCAAATAAGTTTAAGGTGTTTCGATGCATGTTGATGGGGTGGCAGTGGCTAAAAGGAGGAAAGGCAGATGCAAGAAAGCCCATTGCAGGGGATAAACTTAAAGGATTGGTTGGGGCCCTAGGGGAGATTTGTACTTCAGATTTCGAAGCCTTCTTGTTCAGGGCCATTTTCACAGTGATGGCAAGAGGCACATTCAGGGTCAGTGAGGTAGTGGCAGCCAACAAGAAAGATGACATAGGGGGACTGTGGGAGGAGGAAATACACTGGGAACAAGAGAAGGTCACAATCTGGCTTAAATGTTCAAAGACTGACCAGAGGGAAATGGGGGCAGAGATTGTATTGGATAAGCAGGAGGGTGAAGGAACATGCCCAGTCGCATCACTATGGAAACACAAGGCAAAGAGACAGAGTAGGGGCAGGCAGTTCTTTACCCATAGGGATGGGAAACCGGTGACATGTTTCCAGGTAACGGGGTGTTAAAAAAAGGAATGGCACACTTAGGGGAGACCCCCTTAGAATTACTCCTCTCATTCATTTAGAATAGGAGATGCATCTGCGCTAGCAGAAAAAGGTGGGTCTGAAGAAGAAATCAAAAAAGCAGGCAGGTGGAAGTCAAACTGCTATAAGACATATGTAATGAAAATGGTCTAATATGTGCATTTGCTTTTCACAGGTCAGGAAAGGTGCAGACGGGTCTGGATACTAGGGAACTCGTACATTTACTGGGCAGAAAGGTGGGCCACTAATCGTCAAGATGGAAGACAACTAGGACAGGATCCCAACAGTGTGATGGTTCATTGGAAAGGGATACGGGGCATGAGGTGGGTGCAGATCATGCCAACCCTGGAGGAGTTGAAGCAGAAGTGGCCAAAACCAGATCTGATAATGATACACTTGGGAGGTAATGATCAAGGAGAACGACCATGGGGGTTGTTTTGCAAAGAGATGATAGGGGATTTGGGGACAGTGCAACAGTTTTGGCCACAGGTGAGGATAGCTTGGTTGGAAATGGTGCCTAGGATGGTTTGGCAGCAGGCCAGGGATATAAAAGGGGTGGAACGGGATAGGAAGAGAATTAACAGGAAAGTGGCGGCTTGGCTAAAGGGGGTGGGGGGAACATACATAGACAATAAAGGCATCATTTTTTCCAGCCCAGGAATGTACAGGCAGGATGAAGTACACCTCTCGACAGAGGGGATGGCAACATATGTATTGCAAATAGAAGATAGCATAGAAAGGTGGGAGAAAGAGGTGGGGAGGGATACCATCATTCCATCGCATAAGCTGGAGATAGGCTAGTGGAAAAGTTTGAAGAAAACAAAATTAAATGGGGGGTGGGAAGGGGGACTACATAAGAAACATGGGCCGGACTCAGACACCCGGACAAGGAGGCAAGCAAAAAAGTACGAGGAAGGAAGTATTAATATGAGGGCCAGTTGCCATTGGCAGCCGGAAAAAGGGAGGGCAGCAAGGGGACTAGGAGAAGGGGTATTGGGCTTCCAAGCATCCAGACCCCAAGAAGACTAAGGACAACAAGAAGGCAAGGACAACAGACTGTTTCCAAGAAAAAGAGGAGCAAGGGGTATCGGGCTTTAAACGTCCGGACCCCAAGAACACAATGAAAAATGGACAAGTTATTGAAATATGTGATTGGAAAAATGTAAAGGTTTGACTGTATGTTGAATGTAAAATAGATAACTTTGGAGAATGAAGGAATGTCAAAATTGTAAGCGAAAGTAAAATGAAAACATTGTGCGATATGTATAATAAAATGAATTGCCAGTCGAGCACCCACTATCAGTTGCTGTGCCTCCTTTTTTTCGGGGATCTCCCTCTGACAAATGCGGTTGCCCCTAAGGGACAACCTAAATTGTGAGGGGGATACCAGGAAAAAGGGGGCACGTGGTGGGATATGGGTGGGGGGGAGGACAGGCTAGGAACAGGTCCAGGTTGAGGGTTGGGAGGAGTGTAGAAGGGAAGCAGGAGGGAAGGATAGGAGGGAGGGCTCAGGTAAGAATGGAGGGGTTGTGATGTCATAGCTGCCATGATAAATATGACTAGGCAGGTAGAACAGGTGAGGATTGGGCAGAAGGGAAAAGGGGGGTTTGGGGGGGTATTTAGGAGCCAGCAGAGGAGGGGTCTCCTTCTTTTTGCTGGATCTCAAGATTAACATCCACCCGCCTGCCCTGGAACTGGCAAAAAGGGGGGTGAAGAAGCGAAGGGTGAAAGGGAATGAGAACACTGGGTCACCAAAAAAGGGTGGCGGGAGAAGGGGAGTGAGCCCCAAAGAAAATGACAATGGGTTGGCGAAAGAGGCCAACAGGAAGAGATGCAAGAAAAAGAAGGCAGTGACAATGGGTCACCAGAAAATGGTGACGGGGAAGGGGAGTGAACCCTGACTGATGTGGGTTGGTGAAAGAGGCCAACAGGAAAAGAAATGCCCAGGCAAGCAGGACTTGCAGGGGCAGGAGTGCCTAAGGGGGACATGAAAAGGCACAGATTGCCAGAAGAGGGCAACAGGAGAAAAGAAAAAGTGGAAAGAAGGGACAGACAAAGAGAGGGCAACAGGAGGAAGGGGCAGGAATGGTAAGAATAGTTGCCAGAGGAGGGCAACAGTTAAGAAGGAGAAGGGGCAAGGAAGCCAAAAGAAGACAACAATCAAGATAAGGCATGGGTGAAAAGAAAGTGGACAGAACGAGGACACAGGATGGAGGAGTAAGGAGGGCTCTCCAGAGGGAACGAAACAAGGGCAGGGAAGGGTGAAATAATTTGAAATAAAAAGGGGGGAAAAGTTTGAAGAAAAGAAAATTAAATGGGGGGAGGTGGCCACATAAGAACCATGGGCCTGGCTCAGACACCTGGACATGGAGGCAAGCAAAAAAGTATGAGGAAGGAAGGATTAATATGAGGGCCAGTTGCCATTGGCAGCCGAAAAAAGGGAGGGCAACAAGGGGAATAAGAGAAGGGGTATTGGGCTTTCAAGCATCCAGACCCCAAGAAGACTAAGGACAACAAGAAGGCAAGGACAACAGACTGTTTCCAAGACAAAGAGGAGCAAGGGGTATTGGGCTTTAAACGTTTGGACCCCAAGAAGATAACCAAAACTGGACAAGTTATTGAAATATGTGATTGGAAAAATGTAAAGGTTTGACTGTATGTTGAATATAAAATGGATAACTTTGGAGAATGAAGGAATGTTGAAATTGTAAGTGAATGTAAAATGAAAACATTGTGCGATATCTATAATAAAATGAATTGCCAGTCGAGCACCCACTATCAGTTGTTGTGCCTCCTTTTTTCCGGGGATCTCCCTCTGGCAATATGTCCCGAACACTGATTTCCCACAGTGACCACGCTATTGTGCGCTGGAAGAGCAAAAACACATTTTGGCCAGGATTTGAAAAATGACAGCTGCACTGTTCATAAGGAGGTGTGGCAAAATGGCAATGCTGAAAATCTGGAGTGAAAATATTGCAAAGTTGCAAAGGTACGAGCGTGCGTGAAAACTGCGCAATGCATATTTGTAATACACTCATTTTATGGACTTTCATCACCAAATTTTCAACATAGACATTTTAGGACCTCTGCTAATGAACAGTGTCACTGTCATTTTCATAATGTGTCCCGAACATGAATTTCCCACAGCGACCACGCTATTCTGCGCCAGAACTGCGAAAACACATTTCGGCCAGGATATGAAAAATGACAGCTGTACTGTTCATAAGGAGGAGCAGAACAATGGCAATGTTGAAAATCTGGAGTGAAAATATTATAAATTTGTGAAGTTACAAGCATGCATGCAAACTACACAATGCACGCTCGTAACCCAGTCATTTTATGGAGTATCATCACCAAATTTTCACCATAGACATTTTAGGACCTCTGCTCAAGAACTGTGCCACTGTCATTTTCTTAATCTGTCCTGAACACTGATTTCCTACAGCGACCACACTATTCTGCGCTGGAAGTGCGAAAACACATTTCAGCCAGGATGTGGAAAATGACAGAGGTACTGTTCACAAGGAGGTCTGAAAAAACACCAATGTTGAAAATCTGGCATGAAACTATTGCAAATTCGCAAAGTTACGAGCGTGCGTAGCAACTGCGCAATGCAGACTCGTAAAACAGTCATTTTTGGGATTTTTCCCACCAAATTTGCAGTATAGGCTTTTTGAGAGCCCACCTCATGAACACTGGCACTATCATTTCATTACTTGGTCCCAAAAGGGGATTCCGCGCAGTGACCGCGAAATCACCTTTCAGGGCTGAATAACGCCATGACAGTGACTGAATTCATGAGGGGGGTCCCAAAAACTCCATGTTGAAAATTTGGTGCCAAAATTCCAAAAAATGACTGAGATATGCATCAAAGTTGAAAAAAGACTATTTATTCCATTATACAACTTACCAGCATTTCCTCAGTTCGCGGTCAGCTTTGAAGAGTGCAGATGTGTTCCTGGTCCACTGAAGATCATTGCGCCAGACTCTGGAGGTAAGTATGGGGTGGGGGGTGTGGGGAGGCAGGTGCACAGTGGGTGGGCGCGGATTGTGGGAGGGGGGGCAGAGAGACTGCCGAGGGACCGTTTCCTTTTTTACAGGTTTAAAAAAAATTGACATCGCGGGACCCATTTTTAATTTTACAGGGGCATGTGGCACACTGGGGTGGGCTCCCAGCATGCCAATGGAGTCTCCTATTTGGGGGGGCAGCTGTAGCCGACGGGGGATTGAGCACCCCCATCAGCACACAAGAAAAAGGGGGTGTTACATTATGCCGACGGGGATTGGGCACCCCCGTTGTCACACAACAAAAGGGGGGGTGACATAATGCCAATGGGGAGTGGGCTCCCTCGTCGGCAACATAAACCTTATGGCATTGAAGCTGACGGGGATTGGGGACCCCGTCGGCAAACAAACACAGTGGGGGGGGGCACATGCTGCCGAGGGATTGGGCACCGGGATATTGTTTGTGAACACAGCGGCAAGCCACCGCCATGTTCACAAACAATATCAGTGTTTCAAAGTTCCGCCCTGCAATGACAGGTTGCTCCCTCATTGCAGCGAATGGCTGATGCTGCAATGACGAGGCAGCCCCTGTTTGCAGCCCAAAAATGTTAAAAAGTTGTGGCACGTTGGCTGAACTAGTGTCAGCAGCAGCATGCCACGGCATTGGGGGAAGCAGGCCAAGCCTTTAAAGGCTGTGGGGGCATTGGCCACAACAGTGCCGTGCCTCCGCAACCTGCTTCTGGAGAAAGCTGCCACAATATGTTTCTTGCGCATGCGCACAATCAACATAATAAGGAGTGATGATAGCAATCACAGTCCTAAATGCTTTTATTGAGATTGTAAGGGGGTCTTGGAGGTATACAATATTTGCAATCTGATAGAGCGGAGAGATACTTTTGTATTTGCCCTGTTTAGATTATTAGGACATACAGAAGCATTTTTCACTTGCTTCTGACCATTTCCAAGCATGCTACAGTAAGATAAACACCAGCTGCATTTTTTGCCATTATAAACATAAAGCTGCAGCTCAGTGGTCACCATCCAGGGAACAAGATACCTCAGTAGTCATCTAAGGGATATCATGTGTGACTGATCTGGCTTTCAAAATGTATTTTCAGTGTTACTATATAATTTTTGTGTGTGGTCTGATAATAGAAAACAACAAAACAGTATTCGCTGGAGGCAGTATAGCATAGTGGTTAAGAGCATTAAGCTGCAAATCTAAAAACCTGGGTTTGAATCCCACCAGCCCCCTCTTGCATACTGTGTGATCCTGAGTAAGTCACTTAACTTCCTTGTACTCCCAGGTCTCACCTGGAAACAAGCTCTGGCTTAGTGTGTTTCTCCTGGTTAAACAATTTCCCCTTTCCCACTTATGTCTGGGGCAAACTGCTGAAAATGGCACTGATGTCACTAAACTCTGTCTGCACGAACAAATCACCTTTTTAAATGTTTAATTAAAATGCTCGAAGACTATTTTTTTAATTCTGAAAAAAAGTAAATAACAGTCCCTCACTTTTACAGGGGTCAGAACACCCGGTAACCCTGTGGCAGTTAGTCACCTTTGTCATATAGTGAATACCTCAGAAGTAGTTTGCCAGTAGCCATGACCGATCCCTGTGTCCAGCCTTTCCACCAGTGGGCTAGCAGTAGACACAAGGGGTAACTGAAGAACCAGGCAGAAGATGAGGATGCACAGCAAGGAAGTAAACAGAGTGAGGACCCTCTTCTTACTGGATGGGACCCTAGGTTAGTTCTTCATTGGGTATAGTTTGGAGAAATCAATCCAGATTGCAGGGTCATGTTAGCCTCAGATGGGGACTGACACAGTTATTGTGAGGCTGACTTCTGGTAGGACAGAAAGGATCCAATGTGAGAGGTCAGGGTAATTGTCTGTTTTGTTGTGGTGGTCTTGCTGTGTGAATTTCATCCCCCTCAACCATCCTTTTGTGTTTTTCATCATTTGGCTCCTCCGGGCATGGTTACTAGTCACAGTGTAGCCCCAGAGGTGGGGGTAATTTAGTGTGCTTGGGGAGAATGCGCAGCATGGGTTCTGGGGATCAGAGCTGTGTCATGACTGTCTGGCTTCTTGGGGGTTCATACAAAACTAAAAAAAAAAGGAAGAAGAGGTCCAGTTTGTGATGGGCCTGAGCCACCCTGCCTTTGTGGGTTGCCCACCAGCTGTCTCTCCTCATGGGCACATAGCCCTGTGGAAAGCAGACGAGCAGGCATTAAAAAAATAGAGAGAACAAACTGTAGAGCCCATGAAAGCCTCAAAACACGGACTCAGAGGCCTGTCATTTGCAAACACCTTTCCCATAATCAGTTACATACAGTTGACTGAAAACTTTAAATTCTGCTTTAATAAAGATTTTCTGTGTGCTGGGTGGCTGGAATCACGCAGCAACTGTCACTGCCACAATGGCTGAGGAGGGGATAGGGAAGTGTGACATTGTGCCTTCTCAACTGTACTCGCCAGCAGGATACATGACTGACAAGGTGACACCCTGCATTTGGGACTGGAGGGTTGGGGGTGGTACAGCACACAGTGGGCAGTAGTGGGAGGGTTTGTTTTTGAAATTCAATAATGAAATGTTAAAAACAAATACAAACAACAAGTTGTGATATGTGTGCAAATTATTTTTGTATGCCACTTAAAGGGACACTGCCTTAAAAGGTACTTCTCCAACTGGGCTTGTTGCAGTTTTTTTTTATTGTTTTAACTATTTCATGTATAAACACTGTATTTCAAATGGATTATTGAAATAAAGGTATGTTTGAAAAATGAAACATCTTCTCTTCCTTGTTTTAGGCAATATTTAGGTTGTGTTAAAAATCCTTGTACGGGCCGTGGTGCTGCCACCTTGAATTTCAACATTGTTCAAACAAGAACATGTTACGAGCACATTACTGTTCTTGTAACAGTTATGGTCATTCACAAGCGTGTTCATGGATGAGCTTTTGAACGCATGTATGGTAAGGATCTCGTGACCGTGCTTACCTGCTTGCTGTCAATCTTTACACACAGCAGTCTGTGCTTGAAATGACCACATAGTTGATGTAAAATATCTATGTTACTGTTAGCTAAAGAAACAAGTAAATATTCAAAAGATTAGTTGGTTGAACAGGCAGACTGAATATGGAATTCCCCAAGGTAGTGAAATTATGTTGTATACAGGACTCCAGTCACATGCTGAGTATCTGTGTATTCTGTCAGTTAAGTTGAGTCAGTAATTTTCAACATTTTTCCATAGACTTAAATATGTCAGTATGTTTAATTTGGTTGTAGATATGTGACTTGACAGTGCAGATGCTGGTTCTGATTTCATTTCCCTCTTTTACCTGTACTGCAGTATTTGAATTAATGGCTGTGTTTATCTATTTATTTCGTCATTCCAACATACCTTTGAGCAAAATGCTCTTTCTCAAAGGTTCCACATCTTGACAGGAGGACAACACAGAAAGGTAGTTACTGAGTATGGGTACACAAGTACAGAGACAAAAAATACAAGAAATAACAGTAATTGGTCTGACTATTTACAATTGTAAGCTATCTCATATAGAGGTACAGCATATTGCAGCTAGTACAGCCCAAGGTTCATGGTGAGTGCTGTGGGTTAAAAACTAATTTAGCAGGAGGTAAAGCAGCCAAGGGAGGCATAGTCATTATTTCATATAAAGTCAAGGGGGGGGGGAGACAGTATTGGGTACCGTACTATTTTTATTTCAAGATCATTTCCTAACTAGTAATCAATGACTTGCTCAGCAAATAAGGAATATATTTTGATATGTCCTGTTTACTTCACATACAGTAATGTGTCCCTAGTTCATTACAACAATGCATTTCTACCCCTTCTCACATAAGAATAGTCAAACATAAATTACATTATTTACTAATTCATTTTCAGTTTTTTTTAAAGTAGTGGAAGTGTCAACGACTGCATCAGTAAGCACTTAGCAAGTATCGAGGACACTGAAATTACCTGTCCTGCCACTGATGTCAGTTACATGTGGTGGTGAGTATGTGGTGGTAAGGGGGTGGTCTGATGGTTGGACATACCTCTCAACTGTCCCTGATTTTCAGGGACATCCCTGATTTTGCCTCAAAATTTTCTTCTGTCCCTCGTAAAATTTCTGTTTTTGTGACAGAACAGTGGGGATTAAAAGCACAAAATTATGTCAAACATTAAAGTTACAGACTTGTACTTCTTCAGAAAATGTATCTTAATACAAATTCTTTCATTCTGTCAGTTTTCTGACTCAATAGTATCAATTTTTAAGATGTGTTCCTCATTCTGTGTCTTTGTCCCTGATTTTTTAAGCCTTGTCCCTGATTCATGAGGGAATAGGTTGAGAGGTATGTGGTTGGATGTCCTACATCAGTTCCAAATAGGCATAGAAATTAAATCAGATATCATTCTGATTTTCTCTAAAGCCTAATGCTTGACATCCATTTCCTTCAGTCAGTATAGTGCAGTGGTTTAATTATCTGAGTTGCAAACCTGGAGACGTTGGTTTGGATCCCACATCCTCCACTTGCATACTGTGTGATCAGGGCAAGTCACCTAATTTCCTTGTGCTCCAGGAGGAACCTGGAATCAAGCTTCAGCTTAGTGTGCCTCTCCTGGTTGAACAATTCCCCCCCCACCCCACACACACACAGATTTACAGATACCATTATGTTCCAGTAGATATAAATTATGATATCTGAGATCTAGATTAGCCCACTTTTTCATGGACACTGCTGGCATGTTCATTGCAAGTTGAATCGCTAGAACCATAATGTTACAGTTTATTTTCTAAGCAATACCAACCATTCACTCACAGCAGCATTTAAAAAAAAACTGAATTATCCTCTTACTGTAATTGACCTTATTAGTGCACTGATGCAGTCTTTTGTGATTAATGATTACATTTTCATACAGTAACTTGTGTCACTTAATTCAGTTTTTTTTTTCCATAGTTGTCAAAGTACAGATACACTGTGCTAAACTCACATTGCTTTCTGTAAACTACTGCATCGGAGTATTATGAAGTTTTGGAATAAGCTCAAAGACACTCATTGCTTAGTATAGTTATTAAATAAAAAAAAATTAAATTGTAATTTTAGTTTCAAACATCCTTAATTCGGTAATGATAATTATTTCTTTTGAATATGTGTGGTTTTCTTTTCAGTTGTACCTCTTGTGTTACTGTGTACCAACGTTTGATCCATTGCAATATTAATTTCTACCCGGATCCCTCTGCTTATTCATGCCCACTACCTTGATCTCCAACACACTTACGTGGCTCATGAAATTTGTACTGGTTCTTCAATAAAATGGCCATTGTTCTTATTCAAGATGAGTGCACAAGTGTTCTTTAGTATATGTTTTTTATCTTTTTTTTTTTTGTAACTGAAAAACCTACTGAAAATCCCCTTCCCCCCATAATCAGATTTTTTATAAAGTCAGATGATCCTCTTATGGATAGACAGCTGCCACCCAAACCAGCTGATCCACAACTTTGGCTTCAAAAGAATAACTTGATTTGACACTAATGTTCTGCACATTATTGTCAATTCATATATTCCACAATCTGATTTATTGTAAACTAAATATAGGGAGGATAATCCTCTGGTAGCAAGGTTCAGGGTGGGCAATTTAATTATCGAGTTAGAATTGACCAAGGCAGGTCTGGAAGAGAGAAGGAAGTCCAGTAATGACGGGCGCAAAGGATCATCACGTGGACGGAATAGTGGTGAGAACCGAATGGTAAAAGGAAAAATTTCAATTTACTGCCGCACCAGGTGGCTCAGTATGTCAGTCTGTTGCTCTCCCACAGATAAAAAGTGTGTGTGTGTGTGTGTGTGTGTGTGTGTGTGTGTGTGAAGCATATAATCAGGCAACTACAAATAATAAAACAAAATATTAAAGATGCTCACTACCATTGTAAATGGCACTTTCTGAACAATATTTAATCTGGACCCCAGTACATTCAAATTATATAGAAACACACACAGTTTATAGTTTGAAGGTACTATGGGTACATGGACACAAGAGGTCTCATTGCGTGTGACAGGGTTGTCATGTGTTTGACAGGGTCAGCTATACATTTCATCTAAATACTGGCAAGAGACAGGTTGTTGCAGCCATTGTGATAGATACATAAAAAATGTAAAATAAAATATAACTCCTGGTGTAATAAAACAGATAATTTGGTCAAATGTCACACTTTCTGTATTGCAGTCTGTCTGATGCTGATGAACCAGATATACAGACTTTAACAGTATGGAGTCAATAAAACTTCTCCAAAAACAGAAACTCCAGAATAATGCCCATCACCTCAAATTCCCATAATATTACATTCAATATTTTTAATATTATAAAAAGAATAATGCTTGATCATTGGGTCTAAAACAAATGACCCCCCCCCAAAAAAACAAATCATACACTCTCGATCGAGAATTCTGTAACAATCGTCCATGTAGTAGCTCTGACAGACCCCATCTCAACCTACTTATCCAGATTTATTTACAATAAATAATGTGTAGAAAAGCAATAATGGTATACAAATAGCATGCCATCCCATCATTCTAGCATACACACAGCTGGTTATTAATGTTCCGACCTGTGATTTGTACAGGGAAATGTGGAGCAGAGTGATGAGTGACTGTACTTTATACAGTGGTGATCGAAATGTCACTAGCTTACAAGCATTTCTATTCTCTTTTTAAGGATGGATTTGGATAATTTTATTTTTGTCCGGGTGGTAAGGGTGATGAAATATACCAGTATAAAATGTTCAGTGTAGGATGTCTCAAAAAATCTTCACACAATTTTTTACAAAAATAGATTTTATTCATCCACAATATTAACATGGCTCAATATGTATACCCTAAATCAAAGGAAGGAGAGAGGTGATATGATCGAAACCTTCAAACACCTTAAGGGCATTAACAAGGTTAAAGAGTCTAACATCTTTCAATATAAGAAAAATAGCAGACAGGAGGACACATCACGGGATTAGAGGGAGGCCAATTAAGGGGTAATATTAGGATGTTCTTTTTCACAGAAACAGTGGTGGATGCATGGAACAGCCTACCTCAGGAAGTGGTGGATATGAATACAGTGCAGGGCTTCAGACAGGCATGGGATAGGCATAAGGGAGCATTACAGATGAGTATGACTAGATAGACCATCGACAGAGTAAAGGTCTATGGCACATTCATAAAGTAGAAAAAGAAATGGGCAAACTAGATGGTCCTTACGGTCCTTATCTGCCGTCAACTTCTATGTTTCTAGCTTTCTATATTTTGCTTCTGAATCATGCCCTGACGTTTCACACTCTACATTAGTGCTTTTTCAAAGGGGCTTCTATACAATTCTGAAATATAAATAATGCCGTTTTTAGTTATTTAATTCTTCACAAATAATCTTAGCTTTTATAATATGTATTATCTTTTTAAGAAAATTGTTGTCACTTACCAAAAGTAATTTGTAGTGGACATTTTGTTTTTGTAGTGTCTACTTTTCCATTTGCAACTTATACTGTAAAGCCACTAGAGGGCAACAACACGTGTAGGTTGCAGTCCTCTTCCCACTGCTCTTCCCTAACACTTCTAGTCCTGGGTCATTCATACCTAAAGCAAATTATTTACGTCCCAACATTAAGTGGTGTGATCTGAATCTGTAAGCCTGTACAAAGTCTCTACTACCCTACCCAGAATGGTTTCTATCGCCCTCCTACTCACACCATTCCTGGTTTTTACCTTTATCCCAGTCTTCCCCTCTACACTTATTTCCACTTCTCTCTCCCCTTCCCTTCCAAATTCCTCCTTCATCCTGTCAATCACCCCCACAGCTCCCCTTGTAAACAGATCCCACTTTCCCTGCTAACCTCCAGCCTTTCTGCTTTCCCTTCCTAGTCACTTTGCCTTTCTTCTTTTCCTTATCTCCTTCTCTCCACCCCTCCCTCCATCTTCCCTTCCCCCCAGTATTTCCTACTGAAATTACAAAAGTCTAAACTTCACTATTTCATCCTTGCCCTCCTCCTTCTTTCATCGGGGAACATCCACCCCATCCCTGGCCCTATTTCTTCTCCTACCCTGGCTCCTTACCCAAACAACATGTCTCCAAACCCCACTTCCACTACAACCCTCCCTAATGGGTTGAAGCTCCTCCACCTAAACATCTGCAGCCTGCTACCTAAAATTGACCTCCTACAAACTCTTATGATTTCACACACCCCTGACATCCTAATTATTACTGAGACATGGCTTAAAAAAGCACTCCTGACAGTGCCATTGCTATCCCTGGGTATTCCATCTCCAGACAAGATTGATCGGGTTGTGGAGGGGGAGTGGCCATGTATATTCTGTCCTCACTGCAGTTTACTACCACCCTATCTACCTCCATCCCAGCTACCTACAAAGCCCTTAACACCCACATTACCCTTCCTTTCTCAATCCCAATCTTTATGGCTGGCATTTATTGTTGCCCAAGCACTCAACCCTCAGTCATGACTGAACTCTTAGCCAACATCACCTCCCTCTCGCAATCAGGTGACCTATTAATAATGGGTGACATGAATCGAAATTGACTGTCTCCCAAGTTAAATAAGCTACACAATGATGATACTGCACTAAACATCACTCAACTTATACTTGAGCCCACATCCCCTATTCCCAAAACACAAAACCACACCCTGCTTGATTGGGCACTCACAACCCTCATGCACTGCATCATTAAATCTGGTCTCCTCCCCGATGCCCTTAGTGACCACAACCCATTTTCATTGTACGTAAGGTTCATCGCCCCAAACCTCCCCCTAAAATCATAGAGCTTCAGTCCTTTAAATCCTTAGACCTTACCCCATTCAGCTCTGCACTTGCTTCCACCAACTGGGCCCTCCTCTCCACTGCCATTTCTATCAACCAAGTCCTTGACTATTTTAAGGATAAATTCATTGTCACCTGGAATTCCTTTGCTACTTTCAGAAGGACCAGAGTCCATGGGCTTCACCTCCCCTGAATCACCCTCGAACTCCTGGCCTGCTTCAGGGAGCATGACCGGGTCTGGAGAAAACACAAATCTACTAAACATCCAAATGACTATGCCAAATACAGAATGCTATGCAATTCATGTACTAAAGCTACTAGGTTGGCTAAGTCCAATTATTTCAACTCCTTATTCCGGACTAACATTAACTATCCATCTAAATTCTGTAGGGTAGTTCACTCTCTATTCTTTCCCCATCTCACCTTCCCCCTCCAGTTCTCAAAATAAATAACTCCCTAGTCTCTGACCCTGGCTCTGTGGCCAATGAATTTAATGCCTACTACACCTCGTGCACCACGTCTCTTCTAAATTCCCTCTCCCCATTGCCACCTACTAACTTCAGCCCTTCACCTCAGCCAGTGCCTACTGCTCCCCTTTTTTCCTTTTCTACTATTTCCTCTATTGAACCTCTTAGTGCTCTCCTATTCTCAACCCCTCTAAAGGCTCCTCACCAGATGAGCTCGATCCTAACCTTCTCTACCTTTCTTCTCCTGCAATTGCTTATCCTATCTCCCTAATCCTTAACCTCTCCTTTATTTCTGCCCAAGTACCCTCATCATGGAAACATGCTGTAGTCCTTCCTCTCCACAAGGGTGGTGACACATCCACTCCTGGCAACTATTACCCCATTTCCCTCCTTCCTATCCTTGCCAGACTTCAAGAACATTTAGTTCTCTCTCAACTTTCACCCTTCCTCTCTGATTCCTCCTTCTTCACCCCCTTCCAATCTGGTTTTCAGAAGAACCACTCAACAACCACCTCCCTCCTCAGGCTTACTGACTCCATCCTTTCAGGGATGGACGATGACCTGATCACCTCAGCCATCTTTGTCGACCTAGCCAAAGCTTTCGACACTGTTTACCATCCCTTGCTTCTTGATTCCCTCTCCTTAGCTGGCCTTGTTCATCAGCCACCAACTGGTTTAAATCCTACCTCATTGACAGGACCCAATCGGTGAGAATCCTTGATTCCATCTCCCCTCCACTCCCCATCAACACTGGTGTCCCTCAGGGCTCAGTGCTTGGTCCCCTACTCTTCTCCATTTTCCTTAATGATCTTCCCACAACACATTGAAGTTCAGGCTGCCAATAGTTGCTTAACAACTATAATGGTGCACTCAAAATCTCATGATATCATGAGATCTCTTGAGGTTACATGGGCAAGTAAGCTCAAGACAAAGAAGCCAAGCCAAACACACACAGTACAAACTACACTAGCAGAACAGCCATTACTTAAGAACGCTGGCTAAAACAAAGTAAGCTTTGACTTAAAAAAGTAGTAGAAGAATGCCTTCTGCCCAATCCCTGATAACATTGACATATTCTCTGGTAATCTAGTGGTATTTCACATCTGCTGGATTCCCCCACACCCCCAAATTGACAACCTCCAGGGTAATCTAGTGGTATGATTCCCCCCGCAACCAAATACTTGATGAAAAGGGTCAGAAAAAGGGACAGCAGCCTTGAAGGTAGATAAAGCCCAGGGGCTGGATGGGATGCATCTGAGGGTTCTAAGGGATCCGGCACTGGAACTAAGTAAGTCCCTGACAGGGCTATTCAGTTCCTCAGTTCATTTAAGTATGGCTCCTTTTTTTAAAAAACATTTTTAGTCAAGAAATTTTATAAAATACGAAGAGAACAGTATACAGTGCAGCAGATATTACATTTCATTGGCACCTTCAGTGCAGAAGTACGTGCATGTTGGGGATGTGGAATCCATTTCTAGAAACATACTTACAGGGCAGGTTCATAAATTGTTGAATGCAAGTTTAAGGTACTCCATGTACTGAGCATACAAGGTATTTCTCAAAATCCCAGAAGAGTTTATTTGGCTTACAGGGGATGGCTTGTCGAGGATGTTTCCTTAAATCTTTCATGATGGACGCCCTGCTAATCTACAGTTATTTAAAACTGCATGACTTTTCAAATCAGGACACCTCTGTAAATAAGAATAGGGCAACCAGTTTTCAAATTTTTTTATTGTTCACTGTGATAATCATTATGACTAAATATGTAGTGAAAAACCCTATGACATGAAATAGATGAATATTCATTGCAGACGGACAGAGTGCAACTACAAATTGTTTTGATATACCAGCCGATTTCAAACTGTCACTATGTGCTGATGCAGTGTTAGTGTTGCAATATACAATAACATTGTAAGCTACATCTAATAGGGAATCTGAATTAAAACTATGGACAAATATAACAACTTTAATGTGAAAGATAGAGTAAGAGTATGGGGGTGGTATTTATAAATGGAGACAACACCTTAAGTAAGGGCGGGCTGCTAGCAACTATCCCAATTTTAAAATAGATTAAAAAAATCATACTTTTTCTAAGTCTATTTTCCAAAATCGATTGGAGACTAGTTTTGTTTGTTATTTTAAATCCATCTAGAGAGAGCATCTGGATGAGAAAAACTCAGGAAAAATATTCAAGTAGTACAGATCATTCTAAACACCGACGTGCCAATAAAAGTGGCATCCAACTCCCACTGAGATTTCACTTTCTGCGTGCGCCTCGATTAGTTATTATCTACTGTGTATACCTACATTTTCCAAATAGACTACGGTAGTGACAGTCTCTGTATTGCAACTGCTCCTGCCATGAGCTAGCAAAGTGCTCAACAAAATAATGTCAGACACGACATACTGTCTCGCGATCATGTAAACAAACACACATACAGGACGGTGTGTGAGCGGACCACCACAGATACTTACTGAAAACATATTAATAATGGCTAGATTCAAATGTAACATACAATAATCACAATCTGTGATTTATACCACCTGCTGGTTCAAACTAATTGATTCTCATTTGTAAATAAAGACATTCACTAGAACACTGCAATGTCAGACAGTATCCCTTTAATAAAATATGTTCACAAAATGCTTAACACACAATATGGAACTGCATTACTTCCTAGTAGCACAAGGCACTTCTGACTGGGAAAGACAGGGAAGACAAACATACTGCCACAAAAGGTACAATTTGCCACAACAATCTGGGGTGGCCCCAGCATCGCAGCATCAGCTTCTCTTGGCAAACGCATATGCAAACATCTCCACATCTATCTGCATGCAGACTATTCAGGATGAAACGAGAAGCTGACGCTGCAATGATGAGGTGCTCCCTGATTGCAGCGGCGAATTTCTTTCAACTTGGTGGCACATTTGAAAACTACTGTCATAGCCAACGTGCTCATTCATTGGTGACACAGAGACAAGCCCCAAAAAGCAGTGGTGGCATTGGCCACAACAGTGCTGCACCTCCACAACCTGCTACTACAGCAAGCTACCACAAAATGTTTCTTGCACATGCGTGCAAGCAAACACAGAAAGAGAAGCATATAGGGCAATGAAGAAGGATAATAGGCTTTGAAATATAGATAATTACAAAAAACAACTAAGGAAAAGTAAATATATGATAAGCACACAAATAAATAAATTGGAATTTAGGTTGGCCCATATTAAGGATAACGTCAAGTCCTTCTATGCCTACATCAACAATAAAACTACAGATAGAACAGAAGGTACAGTCAAAGAAGGTACCAATGAAATCCCAGACCCAGAAGGGCAAGCTAAGATTTTCAGTGAATATTTCTGTTCGATATACACTAAATCAGTACACAAACAAGGCAACTGGAGTGGGATAAATCACAAACAACTTAAAATATGCACTGGGGTAACAAATATTTGGATTACATGAGCTGAAATAGTAAATATGTTGGCAAAAATTGATCGGTCAAAATCAGCTGGCCCAGATATGCTGCACTCAAGGTTGTTAAAAGAAATAAGCCATTGGCTGGTTGACCCACTATTACATTTTTATAATATGTCCATTGTGGAAGGGGGGATTCCAAATGACTGGAAGTCCATGGTTGTTGTCCCAATATTTAAGAAAGGGGCAAGGGTGCAGTGACCAACAGCAGACCAATAAGTTTGACATCCGTGTTGGGTAAAATAATGTAATCGATCATAAAAGACAAACTAAATGAAATAAATTGTAAAAACCTTATGGGTGTCACACAGCATGGATTCAAAAAACTAAGATCATGACTGACTAATACACTTATCTTTTTGACAAGGAGAGCAGAGCTCTGGACAACAGCAGACCAGTGGATGTGGTCTTTCTGGACTTTAAAAAGGCCTTTGACAAGGTCCCCCATGGCGCCTTAATACAAAAACTAGCTGACTTTGATATTAACATCAGTTTATTGAAATGAGCTACAAATTAGTTAATAGGAAGGTTGCAGCGTGTCAGAATAAGGAGAGTACTATCAGATACAGATGCAGGGACAAGTGGTATGCCACAGGGCTCAGTTCTAGGCCGGTGCTGTTCTCACTATTTGTCACTGATATGAACCAACGCATCAATAACTAGCTAATAAAATTTGCTGATGATTCAAAAATAGGAGCTGATGTGGGAAATGACAGTCAGGAGGACAACCAAAGAAAGTATCTAAAAAGATTGGAGAACTGGGCATACAGGAATGGTATGACATTGAATACAGAGAAATGTATGGAAATCACCATCATCAAATCTTTATTTATTCAGGCGAGCTATATTGAGCAAGGCTCATTTACAAGATGGACCTGATAAGGTCAAGGTTCAACAGTTGATACACAACAGATACATCAATACACGTATATAAAACCCTGGTGCAAGCAATAATCAAAATAGTTATACTTTAAGCTGCATACAGTTAAAGGTAATGAAAAGTGAAATGGAAATGGGGATTTTAATCAACCAAGACTTCAGCTTCAGCTTGCACGGTAGTGAAGTTGTAAAGCAATCCAACAACATACTGGGCTGCATAAAGAAGGCATTTATATCCAGGAACAGAAGCAGCATATTACCACTTTATAGGGCCTACATTAGACCCCAGCTGGACTACTGTACCCCTCTGTGGTGCCCTTATTTAAGAAAGGATGTAGACAATTTGGAGAGGGTCCATAGGAGGGCGACTAAAATAATATGTGGCTTAAGAGATGTACCATATGAATCAAGACTGAACCAATTGGGCCTATACCCTCTAGAACTAAGACGTAAGCAGGGTGATATACTAGAATTGTTGAAAATAATAGGGGGGCAGTCACTTACTGAACAGTTTAGGGTTGGAAATAATCAACAGAAGCACCAACCTTAGAAGCCATAAATACCAACTTAAATTAACCTTCCCAAAAAAGAATGCCAGGAGAAACTTTTTTACTCAAGAATAATACCATTGTGAAACAGTCTACCTGGTGAGGTTATAAATGCTGAAGCCTTCAACATCTTCAAAAAAAGGTTGGATGAAACTTTTCTAGTTAATAAAAATCCTAAATAGCCCCCGCTGAGGAAGGAGACAGACAAAATGGGCAATAGCCTTCTGCGTGTCTAAACCTCCAAGTATAGTACCAAGTATAGATCTGTAAATTAAAGGATTGCAATTTCCAAGTTCAGGCTCGTCATTGCTATAAGCAAGCTTGTCTAAGGAAATCTGAGCTGCAGTAAATTTTTTCTAGCAAGCTGCCATACTGCCAAAGTTCAGCAAAGCTTTGCCTACAACATACAAATAATCTAACCTTTTCTAAGAAAATCCAGGTGCCAGTACTGTAGTAGATTTTCTAAGTTTTTCCCTCACAGTGGACTTCCAATTATTTAGACAAGAATGTGGGAAATACAGTGGCGGTGTTACATAGTAACATTTATTTATTTATTTATTTTTTGTTGACCAGGTAAGTGCACTAGAAAAATTCTGCCTATTTTCAGGCACGACCTGGGGGAAGGGGATACAGATGAATGCCAACTGAACTTGAACCAGATTAAGCTGTTGGTGGTATTTTTAGTGAATGGGGGAAATTTGGCCAGGACACTGGGGAAATCCCCCTACTCATCAGTAGGGGGCGTTGATAGCTGCTGATGCATGGCCAGTCCTGAACATTTACCGACCTGCATGGATGTGGGGGAGGCTGGGGAGTAGGTCTCCTCCCCGTTCTCATCATCTTTAGAGACTAATATGGAAATTGGTAATGAAGAAGACTTTGTCTTAGCCCAGGAAGACCTTGCTGACCCTAAAGGGTACTCACCTTTTGCATTACAGATGATGATGGATGGAGTTTTGGAATTTGGAGGGGTGGCTCGGGCCCTTACGATGCAGGAATTAGAGGAAGCACTTCGGAGGAGGAGCGTCGCTTCACTCACAGGAACACCCTTTTGCAGCAGGAGCTGTTTCAGAGGGGAATGGTTCAATGACCGGACAGTGTCCAGCCTGAAATGGAGCTCAACAAGGATAGATTCCCCCAACAAGGCGCTGGAGCAGCATGGAGATATGGTGTTATCGGTGGCAGGAGTACAAGGAGCAGAGCATGTTTGCACTAAAGATACCGCTGTGTGTGGTGAGACAATCACCGCTGTTATTCTACAGCAGGAAGGGATTGTGTTGATAAAAAATGGCAGAGCATGTCTTGCCATGCGAGGGTCAAGGGGTCTGATAATAACATGCAGAAATCTCCTGCAGTTTCACCGGCTAATGTTGTGGGGTCTAATTTGCCACAAATAACTTTTACAATTGGGGTTGCCAGCGGAAGTCCAGGGAAGAATGCACCATTGAAACAATATGTGGTCAAAGTTGGTAAAAAGAGGAAGAACACAGTAAAGGAGACATTAGGAGTAGTTAAAGTTGATTCCATGGCAGTGACACAGGGTTCAATGGCTGGACTCACGGGGGACACACCACTGTGGGTGAAAACTACTTTGGTGAATGTTGGATGGAAGGCATCAGTAGGTGATACAGGTTGGGATGCTAATCTGCCAGGCACTTCAGGCACAGGGGCTAGTAGACCCTTGGTTGACCTGGTGAATAATGGTCAACCTTTTACTTTTGGTACAGAAACATTCTCTCAGATTCCTCGTGGTCAACAACCATTGCCAGAACGATCAGATTCACAGCAAGTTTCTGCTCCTGCTTCCCAGGACATGCTGATAGATATTAGACACTTAGAGTGGGAAGGGGGTACTGACTTGGTGATTGCCCCTCCCATATGTGCACCTGATGGCCTGGCACCTCATGAGGATGCTGTGGTGGCTACACCAGTTGTGGATTCCCCAGATGAAAGCCAACATGCACAACTCGATGCTTCTTTAGTACCACTGACAAATAAAAGTGTGGTCTCTGTGGGATTGTGGGGCATCATAGTGCTCAATGCAAAAGCCCTATGTGGTGTAATCTCTGCGAAGAGCAAGGCCATACATTCTGTACATATTCATGGGCCTCTCACGATAGCCTATAGCCTAGATATGGCAATCAGGGCAGAGCAAGATGTTTATGTTGCTCTTGCACAGAAGGAATGTCTGAAGCTTGAAACCAGAGTTGCACATATGGGCCCAAATATCTCGTCCCCGACCAGGGTTCGAGAAGTACAGCCTGAAGGGCCTGCCCAGGCTGTCATTGACTCTTCAGTTGCTGTGCCCCCACAGTACTGACTGTGAGGCTCAGGATACTGAAATTGTTCCACAACCAATAGTACCTCTTGTTGGACTGCAGTCTTCTCCCTTTCTAGAGTCCCAATCGGAATTCGCAGGTGTGGCGGAGCAAAACCCCTCTGTTTCTTTGCGTGCAGTTTTGATGCCTCCTCCTGGACATTCAGTGCCCTCCCCCTTTCAGAGGGTAACCAGATCTAAAACATGGCTAAAACCCTCAACACTTCTTCCCAGTGCAAAGGATACTGTCTCGATACCAGTTCAAAATCAGTACTCCATTCTTATGGGCACTGAGGATGTTCCATCAGAGGGTGATTCAGATGTCTCCTCTGTTGCATCTTACCATCCTGAGGTGATGGGAGATTTACAGGTTCCAGAGAAATCAAAACCAAAGACGAGAAAGAAAAGAAAATGGCTCATGATTTTCACTACTTGGTTTCTTTTCTGTTTTTTTTTTCTCAGTTCTTCTATAACATGTTATGATGTCTGCACTGTCTCTTATTACACTGAATGTGAATAAAATTAAGTCTGTAGCAAAAAGATCTGTAACTTTTGCCAGTCTGCATGAGATCTCTGGGCATGTATTCTTTTTCATAGGACACCCACTTACATACTATTTCAGAGATTGCACAGGCTCAGAAGGACTGGAGATGAGGATCCTCCTTATGGTCCATAGGGGAGGAGGTTTGTACAGGGGTGGGGATTATGTTCTCTGACAATATAGTACAAGTCTTAAAAGTAGTGGACTTATGCCCAGGGAGGGCATTTATTGTGGATGTTGTTATGTGGGGTGTTGCATATCAATTGGTCAGCCTTTATGCACCACAATCTAAGGCTGAACGAACGTGGCTACTGCATGACATAGAACCATATTTACATACGGCTACACTTGTATTATAGGGCAGGGATTTTAATTGTGGGCTAGCTAAATGGATTTGGAGCAGAAAAACTGACAAAATATATTGTGACACAAACCAGCTACTTACTACCTTAAATAGGACAGTCTTTAAGGATGTTTATGACATCCGGGGCGACAAGCCTCTGCACACTTTTTATAAGGGAAGAGTGGGAGGGAGGGCAGCTGCAGAATAAGGGGTGCTAGCTGCACATTCGAGCAGACTTGATAGACCTCTAGGCCTTTATCTGCTGGCAAATTTCATATGTTCATATGGGAGCTGTATCTTCCAGGATTGATTTCTGGTTCTTGGCAGACAGACATGACATGCAGCACATACAGGTGATCCCCATGGAGACTTCAGATCATGTGGCAGTTAATGAAGTGCTAGGGGTAGGAGAGCATGTATCTATGGGTAGGGGCTTTTGGAGAATGAGTTCTTCCTTATTGCAGGAAGCACATATTTGACAGGAAATATTGACCTTACTGGAGGGCACGGCAGGATGTCAGATTTTTATATGATGATCTGGTAGTATGGTGGGAGGACACCAAACTGCTGATGGTGAAGGCGTCAGGGCTTGTAGTAAGACAACAATATCTGACTTCTGAAGGAAAGAATTGTCGAGTACCTAGAGGCCAAAGGGGCACAGGACCCAAGGCAGCATGGATTCACAGCAGGAAGGTCATGCCAGACGAATCTAATAGATTTCTTTGACTGGGTGACCAAAGTAGTAGATCAGGGAGGGGCTGTGGACATGGCCTACCTAGACTTTAGCAAGGCATTTGACTCAGTCCCACACAAAAGATTAATATACAAGTTAGCCAGCCTGGGAGTGGGTCCCAAGATGATAGCCTGGGTAAAGAATTGGCTGGAGAATAGGACACAGAGAGTAATAGTAAATGGACTCCACTCTGAAGAAAGGGAGGGGGGGTTACTAGTGGGGTGCCGCAGGGTTCAGTATTAGGACGGTCCTCTTCGATGTCTTTGTAAGTGACATTGCAGAGGGACTGGAAGGAAAAGTATGTCTCTTTGCAGATGACACAAAGATCTGCAACAGAGTTGATGCACAAGGTGGGGTGGAAAGGATGAGAAGGGACTTGGCAAGGTTAGAGGAATGGTCAAATTTATGGCAGCTTAGATTTAATGCTAAGAAGTGCAAGGTAATGCACCTGGGAAACAAAAGCCCAGGGGAGGAGTACACAATGGGGAGTGAGATACTAACAACAACAAAAATGGAAAGAGACCTGGGGGTAGTCATATCAGATGACTTAAAGGTGGGCAAGCAATGTGAGAGGGCAGTAAGGAGGGCTGGGGGGATACTGGGATGCATAGGGAGAGGCATCACCAGTAGAAAAACAGGAAGTCATTATCCCTCTGTACAGACAGCTGGTGAGACCCCATCTGGAGTACTGTGTGCAGTTCTGGAGACCCAATCTCTGCAAGGGCATAGACAAGATGGAAGCTGTCCAGAGGAGGGCAACTAAAATGGTGCAGGGGTGCACTGGAAGACATATGAAGAGAAACTAAAGGAGCTTAATATGTATAGCCTCGAGGAAAGGAGGGAGAGGGGGGACATGATACAAACTTTCAAGTACCTCAAGGGAATCAACAAAGTTCAAGAGGGCAGCATCTTTCAAAAAGAGGTGTGCAAGAACAAGGGGCACAATTTGGAAGATGGGGGCGGCTCAGAGGTAATATAAGGAAGTATTTTTTCACAGAGAGGTTGTGGATGCATGGAACGGCCTTCCGGAGGAGGTTGTGGAGTCAAAAACAGTGGTGGAATTCAAGCATGAATGGGACAGCCATAAGGCAATTCTAGGGGGTGGGGGTAGAAAGAAGTAGGCTGCTAGTTAACTAGGATCTGCAGCTTATCCATTAGGTTGGGAAATGGGCAGACTGGGTGGGCCAAGCAGTCCTTATCTGCCGTCAAATTCTATGTTTCTATGTTTCTATACTTGGGTTATAGGGCTCAATATTTGAAAATATTGACTCAGATGCAGGACACTAGACTTGATCTGTCTCTACCACTGGTCAAGTTAAAGGAGAAAATGTATGCCTTTCAGTATGGTAAAGTACGTTCCATGGCTATGAATCAACAATTTGGTACACGGGGAACTAGAAAACAGGTAAATCCCTTTGACTGTGCAGCAGACAGGGTAAAGAAGAGAGCTATGACCTCTTTAAAGGATGTCCAGGGGAATCTGGCCATGGATATGGCTTCTATACAACACATAGTACAATCATATGTTAAAGAGAAGTTCCAGGTGGGGATGGGAGAAGAAGGTCAAGACTCCTGTCTGACCTCCTTAGTAGCACCTAGACTATCGGAAGTGAATGAATTGGGTCTTACTGAATCTTTTCAAATTGGGGAAATACAGGAGGCTATTAAATCCCTATCTGTTAGGACAGCCCCTGGGAGGGATGGTATCCCTAATAACTTTCATAAGATCTTCATTGATCAGTTGGCCCCTATGTTGAATGAGGTGTTTTCCGTCCTCTTACAGACAGGTAGACTAAGGGATAGTATGGCGGAGGGTGTAATGGTCTTTCTTTATAAAAAGGGTGACCAGACAGATATAAAAAAATGGAGGCCCCTTACATTACTGACTTCTGATTATAAAATCCTTGCCAAAATAGTGACTGTAAGATTAGCAAGGGTGGTGAAAACTTTGATCCTGGTGGCACAAATGTGTGCAGTACCAGGGAGGAATATTGTGCAGAATTTAATATGTATCAGGGAGGTGGTAGAACAAGGCTTGGAAATTAATTTGGATGGTTATATTTTTTCGGTGTATCAGGAAACAGCCTTTGATTCAATACAACATACTTATCTGTGGAATGTGTTAACTATGTACAGTATGGTATTCCAGGTCAATTCATACTTCTCATACAACTGCTTTACTCAAAGGCACAGGTGGTACCTGTGATTAATGGACATCTAGGTATTTCAATGTATGTGTATAATGGGGTATGGCAGGGATGCCCTTTAAGCCCACTTTTATATGTTTTTGGGGTGGATCCTCTATTAAGAATGGTGGAAAATGACAGGTTGATAAGACCTGTGGACTTGCACACGGGGGGACCTTGCAGTAAGATTGTTGCATATGCTGATGATTGTGTGTTAGCAGTTGCTGATCTTGAATCTGAGAATAAGGCTACAGCAGTAATTAATGGAAATACCGGTGTTACTGGTATTGAAATTAATATGGGAAAAAGTATAGTGCTGGCCTTAGGAAAGGCTCTGATTCCAACTGAATCTCTTATTCCAGTTTGTAAGGACAAGGTGAAAATTCTGGGTATATATTTTGGGACTAAAGAGGCAGCCCAATGTATTATACGAACATACGAATGTGCCAGCAGAAGCAGACCATCCGGTCTATCTAAGTCTGCTCGAGTGTGCAGCTAGCACCCCTAGTTTGCAGCTGCCCCACCCCTTCCCCTTTGTCATCCCACTGCCACCCCCCACTTTCCCCACCCTCACTCTCCCCTATTCCCTGTCCCATACCCCTTTGAAGCTGGTCACAGATTTATGTGATACCACCTATTCTGATAGTGCATTCCATTTTGCTACCACCCTCTCTGTGAAACAGTGTCTCCTCATTTCCCTCCTAAATCTTCCCCCTCTATTCTTAGCCCATGTCTCCTGGTGTCCCTCCCCCTCCTTAGCCTCATCCTTATTGATTCCCCTCAGATACCTCAATGTCTCTATCATGTCCCCCCGTCCCTTCTTTCTTCCAGAGTGTACATATTCAGGTCTCCCAGTCTGCTCTCGTAGTCTGTCGCCTCCATTCCACATATCATCTTTGTTGCCCTCCTCTGCACCCCTTCCAGTAGCCTGATATCACGCTTCAGGTGCGGCCTCCAAAACTGCACACAGTACTCTAAGTGCGACCTTACCAGCGACCTGAAGAGGGGCAAGATCATCTCTCTTCACCTGGATGAAAAATCCCTCACTATGCACCCCAGCATTTTGTTCGCTTTTGCAGTCACTATCCTGCACTGGGCAGTGTTGTTCATGGTCCCTGTTATCATTACCGCTAGGTCCTTCTCCTCCTCAGTGATCCTCAGCTTAACCCCCCCAGCCAGTATTCTCTCCTTGGGTTCTTTGCCCCAAAGTGTATAACCTTACACTTCTTTGCATTGAGCCCCAGCTGCCACCTCTCTGACCACTCCTCTAGCTTGCTTAGATCTCCCTGCAGCTGCTTCCATCCCTCCCCTCCATCCGGCACTGCTCCGATTTTGGTGTCATCAGCAAACAAACTTACCTTGCTCACCACCCCATGTACAATGTCTGATATGAAGAGCCCAAATAATACTGGCCCTAGCACAGAGCCCTGTGGCACCCCACTCATCACCGGCATTGGAACTGAGAGCTATCCTCTCACCACCTCCTGTTGCAGCCTCCCACTCAGCTAGCTTGTAATCCAGTTCATCATTTTGCCCTACTCCTACACCAGTTAGCTTCCCCCCAAGCCGCCCATGAGGCACTGAATTGAAAGCCTTGCTGAAGTCCAAGTAAAGAACATCCACCACATGACCCTTATCCAGCTCACTTGTCACCCACTCATAATATTGTATCAAGTTGGTTTGACAAGACTTCCCTGAAATGACCCCATGCTGCCTCACATCCTGGAGGCCATTGTCCTCCAGGTACTACACCAGTCTTTTCTTTAGTATCGTTTCCATGAGTTTGCACACTATGGAGGTGAGACTTACCAGACGATAATTACCCAGTTCATCCCTTACCCCACTCTTGTGTAATGGTACTACATGTGCCATCATCCAGTCCAGTGGCACACATCCTGACTCCAGTGAGGTGCTGTACAGATCCACCAGTGGCTCCGCCAACACCTCCACCATCTCTCTCAGCACCCTGGGGTTGATACCATCCAGCCCTGATTCCTTGTCTACCTTCAGTGCCCTCAGTCCCTCTAGGACTTTGTTTGCCTCAATTCTTCTATCTGTCAGGTTCTGAAAGAACTTTTAAAACTGAAGGTGGACAAAGCAATGGGGCCTGACAGGATTCACCCAAGAATTCTAAAAGAACTAAGGGTAGAACCAGTGACACCACTGACTACCCTTTTAGAAAATCATGGGAGGATGGTGTGGTACTGGAGGGCTGGAGGAGGGCAGACGTGATTTCCCGTCACAAAAGTGGGAGCAACACAGAGGCAGGAAACTACAGACCTGTTAGTTTGACCTCAGTGGTAGGGAAAATGATGGAATCACTTCTAAAGGAAAGAATTGTTGAGTTCCTAGAGGCCAGTGGGGCACAGGACCCAAGGCAGCATGGAATCACCGCAGGAAGGTTGTGTCAGATGAATCTAATAGATTTCTTTGACTGGGTGACCAATGTAGTAGACCAGGGAGGGGGCTGTGGACATGGTCTACCTAGACTTTAGCAAGGCATTTGACACAGTCCCACACAATAGATTAATATACAAGTTAGCCAGCCTTGTAGTGGGTTCCAAAGTGGTAGCCTGGGTAAACAATTGGCTGAACAACAGGATACAGAGGGTAATAGTTAACGGAGTTCACTCTGAAGGAAGCGGGGGTTAACAGTAGGGTACCGCAGGGTTCAGTACTGGGACCAGTCCTCTTTAATGTCTTTATAAGTGACATCGCAGAGGGACTGAAATGAAAAGTATGTCTCTTTGCAGATGACACAAAGATCTGCAACAGGGTTGATACAGAAGGTGGGATGGAAAGGAATCAAGGATGCAAAGGGACTTGGCAAGGTTGGAGGAATGGTCAAATGTATAACAGCTTAGATTCAATGCAAAGAAGTGCAAAGCAATGCACCTGGGTAACAAGAACACAGGGGAAGAGTACACAATGGGCGGGTGAGATAACAACAACAACAAAAGTGGAAAGGGACCTGGGGTAGTCATATCAGATGACCTAAAGGTGGGCAAGCAATGTGAGAAGGCAGTAAGGAGGGCTGGGGGGATACTGGGATGCATAGGGAGAGGCATCACCAGTAGAAAACAGGAATTTGTTATCCCTCTGTACAGACAGTTGGTGAGACCTCATCTGGAGTACTGCATCCAGTTCTAGAGACCCCATCTCCACAAGGACATAGACAGGATGGAGGCTATTCAGAGGAGGGCAACTAAAATGGTGCAGGGTCTGCACCTGAAGACATATTAAAAGAGATTAAAGAAGCTTAATATGTATACACTTGAGGAGAGGAGGGAGAGGGGGGACATGATAGAAACTTTCAAGTACATTAAGGGAATCAACAGAGTCCAAGAAGGTAGCATCTTTCAGAAAAAGAGATGTGCAAGAACAAGGGGGCACAATTTGAAGATAGAGGGGGGACGGCTCAGAGGTAATGTGAGGAAGTATTTTTTCATGGAGAGGGTTGTGGATATATGGAAAAGCCTTCCTGAGGAGGTAGTGGAGTCAAAAACAGTGGGGGAATTCAAGAATGCATGGGACAGACATAAGGCAATTCTAGTGGGGGGGTAGGAGGAAGTAGGCTGTTGGTTAACTAGGATCTGCAGCCTATCCATTAGTTAGGAAAATGGGCAGACTAGGTGGGCCAAGCGTTCTTTATCTGCCATCAAATTTTATGTTTCTATGTTTCTCTCCTCCTGTCCCCACCCTCCCTGCCCGAGATGGTAGCGGTCCCTCTTTTTCTTCCATGAACACGTAGCAAAAGTATTCATTCAGTACTTCTGACTGCTTCTCCCCCTTTGCCGTCCGCTCCCCACCCCTTTTTATCCTCACTATTGTCTCCTTGCACTTCCTTTTGTCCCAGATGTACCTGAAAAGTCCCCCGTTAATTCCCTGCGCTAATCTCAGCTCCCTCTAGGCCTTGGCTTCCCTCACTTTTCTGGTCACCTCCCTGGACCATCTTGCATATTTCTCCCTGTCCACTTCCTTCCCTGTCCTGCTAGACCTCTGGTGTGCCACTCGTTTTGCCCTCACCACCCCCACAACCTTGCTGTTCAACCAGCATGGTTTTCTTGCTCTGCTCCTCTTACTCTGTGTCTTGGTGCAGGCTTCTGTTGCCTCTGTAATCCCATTTCTGCTCCATTTCCATCTTCTGCCTTATGCACTCCAGTTTCTATTTCAGTACTTTCTGCATCCTCCCAAAGTCCGCCCCCCTGGAGTTTACCACCTGAGTAACTGATTTCTCTGGCTCCCCACGATTCGTGATATTAAACCACACCATTTGGTGATTGTTGTCGGCTAGTGGGTCCTCCACCTTTATTTCCCTTACTGCCTCCCCATTTGACAATACCAGATCTAAAGTGTTCTTTAACCTAGTAGGTACACTAACCAACTGTGTCAGGAGACCCTCCTGGATCACATCCAGGAGCACTTGCTCCCTAGCACTGGAGGTGACCGGAATGCTCCAGTCAACCCCTGTCAAGTTGAAATCCCCCCCCCGATGACCACCTTCCCTTTTCTACATACCTCTCTGATTTGTCCCGCTAATTCCCTGTCAAGCTTCTCAGACTGGGACAGTACCCTGTATACCACCCCAAACCTCAGTTCCCTACCCCTTGAGTCTTGGAGCTGCAGCCAGATTGCCTCTGTTCTTCTTTCTTCCCCCTCATTTCTTGTGCATTTGATCCCATCCCTCACATAGACTGCCACCTTCCCTCCTCCTTACAGTCCTTCCTGTATAATTTGTATCCTAGGATTGCCAGATCCCAGTCCTGGTGCTCGGTTGCCCACGTTGCTGTGACAGCTGCAATATCCACCCTCCACACTGCTGAGAATGCCTGTAGCTCAGCTGATTTGTTTCCTAAGCTTTCCTAGCTCCTAATTGGGATTTAAAGTATGCTGAGCCACTGGAAAAAGTTTGTCAATGGAAGTCTTGGAAAACGACTAGAATGAAAAGAGTGTTTTTGATAAAATATACAGCATCACTCTTTTTGTATCTATCACATGTTTTTCTGATACCTTTTGGAATGCACGTCAATATCATGGGGCTGTTTTTTCAACTTTTGTGGGGTAGTCATTTAAACCCAGTTAAACATAACCATACATATAGACCATTGAAAGAGGGTGGTTTGCATATGATGCATCCCTTGGTATTATTCTTTGGGAACTTCTTATTCACAAACATTAAGAACTTGATTAGAGGGGGCGCAGCCGCAACAGTTGGTATGCAAGTAATGCAGATTTGGAAGACAGATTTCTCCACTGCCTGGGGAAAGAGTAAGTGGATTGTATTGGACAAAATCTTACCTGGATACGTACAAACCTACTTAAAATATGTGCAGCTGTGGAGAAATGATATGCAGAGCTTTTTTGGGGTATCACGAAAACAATTTTATAAACACATTTTGGTTAGCTGTTACTATGAAGAACTGGTTTTCCAGGTTGCATCTAACATCAGCTGTTCCTTGTTGTTGGATTGCAAGTTGCAATTGAGGATCCCATCCAAAATGAAGGATACAATCTGGATGTGTGAATATGGGAAGTTAAATTTTCAGGGTAACCATAAGCATAAAGCTTTGAGGAACCGGTACTGTTTGGAAAGTGGTTGTGTGGAAATTTTGGAAACCATGCAACATTTATTTTTTGATTGTCCATATACCAAGCCTGTGTGGGGATATATGAATGCCTCCTGGAATATTACCTGCTTTAGTGATATGACATATCCAGTTCTAGTTTATGGCCAGCTTTCAGAAGAGTAGAAACAGTGGCAGAAATCCACGGTGCCTGTGATTTTTGCTTGCATCAGATGGGTCATCTGGCAAGTACGAGTACGATGTCAGAAGTTCTTAAAAGGTGAAGAAGTCACACTGAATGAACTATTGTTAAAAACTGCAAGCAGAGTTGGATGGGATATACAGGTATGAAAGACAACATTTTGGTGAAGTATTGTGTGCAGATTTCTGGAGGGATAGTGATTAGGCGGGGTGATGGTGCTGGGTGTGTGGGGTTTTTTTGGGTTTTGACAGATTCTACATATTGTATGTGGCAGTTTTGTATTTTTTTTTATTTTTTGTTGATTTTCTGATTGTTTGATTTATTTCTGTTTTGTTATTCTTATTAGTTGTATTAAGTTTTCCTGAAGAAATGTTTTTTGGTTTTTGAATAAAAAAAATTCCCTACTCTTTTCGAGAAGTGCCATGGGATCTTTAACATCCACCTGAACTACCACTGGAATAGGCAGATGGACCTCAGTTTAATATCTCATCCGAAAGACGGCACCTCAGGAGTGCAGCACCCCCCCATGCTGCACTACAGTGTCAGTACTGAGATTTAACCCCCAAGTGCCTGTTGTGAGGACATAGTAATTGATGGTAGATAAGGACCGCTAAACCCATCCAGTCTGCCTGTATACCCTACCTTTATTAGTGGATGTGTATAGTGTTACCATGTATGTTAGCAATCCCTCACTTGTTCCATCACACTACATGAACCCCCCTCCCATGAGCTCCTAATTGTCAACCTTTCCTTCCTCCCAATCTATTTAGCTGTGCTTTATGCCTCTCCCAAGCTAGCACCTACATTCCTGGTCTCCTACATTTCCTCAATTATTTCCCATGTGGCCTCCGCTGAGCTCATCCTCCTAGAAGACTTCAGTTTTGACTGGCAAGCCCCCTCCTCTAAGCCCTATATTCAAATAATTCACTCCCTACAGATTACTCAACTTCTATCTGAACCAATCCACTATAACCCACCCTCTTCAAGCCATTCACTCTTCAAATGGATCCCCTCCTCCCATCCCCACCACATTACTACTTGCTGGGGATATAGAACTCAATCCAGGACCTGGAGAAAATGTTGCCCACACTAACACTACCTGGATGGACATCAATGGCCTGTGCATTGTTCACCTAAATATCAGGAGCCTTCTCCATAACCTACCTGAACTTGAGGTGTGGATTGCTCAGTATTCTCCTGACATTCTCTGTTTGTCTGAAACCTGGCTTAAATCCTCCATCCCTGACCACCTATGTCAGTTACCAAACTATAAAATACTAAGACAGGACAGGTCTACATCCAAGCGTGGTGGTGGCGTTGCAATCCTCCACAAAGCCCACCTCTTATTACACCACAATCCCCCTTTTACTCTCTCTCACTGTGAATCAATTCATGCCACCCTACATCTGGGAGCCAAAAGTTGCATATAGTCTATGCCTATAAACCTCCAGCAGGTGGCATTTCTGGTCTTGAGGAACTCCTTTCTCAGGTTGACCTAGTCATTGGACACAAAGAGGTCCTCATATTGGGGGATCTAAACCTCAACTAGACAAGTAAAGCAAGTCAGTCCTTTCACACTCTGGTACAAGGTCATGACTTACACCAACTGATCTTAGATCCAACTAGGGTCATGCCCCTTCCCCGATCCAGTACTCTAATTGACTGGGCCCTCACGAACCGTCTTGATTGCATTTCCACTGTGGGAACCCTTCTTGATGCTATTAGTGATCACTCCCCAATTTTCTGTATCTGGAGTGCCTCTAGACAAAAATCCCCACCTCCTAAACTTATCACCTTCCGTAATCTGGCCAGCTTAAATCAGGCCCAGTTTATACAATCTCTCATTAATTGACTGGTCTCCTATCTTTACTGCCACCAATGCCCAGTCTGCCCTTGACTACTTCCTCATGGCATTCGGGAGTCTATAGGACCTCCATGCTCCTCATGTCACCCAACACATACGTGTCACGCAAACTAAGTGGCTCACCAAAGATCTCCTTACACAATTCCGAGTAAGGGACAAAAGCTAGCGGTGTTTTAAGGCTTCTGGTCAATTGGCAGATTACAATGACTATAGGGCTAGGAGAAATGCCTGTAAAAGGAACACTTGCTTAGCCAAAAGCTCCTTCTGTAAAGGTCTATTACCAAAAGCTGCAGGGGACTCCAAGAAATTCTGGTCTGCTATTAAAACTCTCCTTGGAGCGAACCATATACATAATAATAATGGCATGCTACTAAATGGAGTGCACTGTAACAACCCGATGACCATTGCTAATTCCTTCAATAGCCACTTCTCAGACTTATCAAGATACTCTACCTCCTTCTTCTCCGCCCACCCTACCATCCCCTCAGTGGATATGGAATCCTTCTGCTGCCCATCCTTCCAGTATCGATCCATCTCGAGAGCTGAAGTCCTAAAATTGTTACTTACCATCTCTGACTCGACCATCTCTGGTGCTGATGGCTTGGAGCCCCGTCTTCTCAAAGTTGCTGCTCCTCTTATTGCCTCCCCCTTAGCCAAAATCTTTAACCTGTCGCTCTGCCTCAGTGCTGTTCCTGACATCTGGAAGGTAGCCCGAATCACCCCAATTCTTAAAAAAGGTGATCCCATAGTCATGTCTAACTATCGACCCATAGCCATCCTATCTGTGCTAAGTAAAATCCTGGAAAAATTAGTGGCTACCCAGACTATAGGATATCAACTGAAACATAACCTCCTCTCTGATTCCCAGCATGGCTTCCTCAAAGGCCATAGTACCTCCACTGCCCTCCTAAAACTAACAAACGACATCTATACTGCCATGGATACCGGTCTCTTGACAGGTGCTATATTCATTGATCTAACTAAGGCCTTTGACCTGGTTAACCATTCCCTTCTCCTCACAAAACTCAGCTCCCTTGGTTTCTCCGCAGAAACGGTTGCCTGGTTCAGCTGTTATCTTTCTGACAGAAAGCAGACTGGTGTGTTCAACTCAGCCATGTCTAATCTAACTTCCATGCATATAGGTGTTCCTCAGGGTTCTATACTAGGCCCTCTGCTCTTCACTATTTTTATAAATGACCTTACATCACAAGCATCCACTTGCTCTTCCCTGCTTTATGCAGATGATCTAGTCATCTACCATAGTGCGAGAGATGTCTCGGACCTAAATAACTTCCTAGCCTCTGACTTCTGAAGTATTCAGACCTGGCTCACCATTAACCTTGTGCTCAATATAAGCAAAATCCATTCTATGCTTTTTGGCTCTCCAGTTAGACTAAAAGGGATTAGTAACTGCCTCGTAATATCCTGTGTGGATGGCTAACACCAGCTCCTTCAAATATGTGGGTGTTTTTCTTGACCAATCTTTATATTTTGACTTTCACATTACTGCTACCTGCAAATCTGTCAACGCAAAAATTGGGGGGGCATACCGCTCTAGTTATGCCCTTACCCCTTCAGCTAGGCTTGCTGTGGCACAAGGCCTCCTGCTCCTGTCCCTGGCCTATTGCTCATCCATCTGCCTAAGCGCCACTAAGACCTCTCTTCATAAGTGGGACACTACTTATAATAACATCTGCCGCTATGCCTCCACCTCACCAAGATACAAACACCACTGTCAGCTCTATGCCGACCTAAAGTGGCCCAGCCCTACTGCTCACCAACTCCAGTCCTATGGCTCTCTCATCGATGGTATAACAAGAACAGGCCTTCCCCAATCCCTTGCCTCATTGCTACACTCGCAAACCCCCTCATATGGACTCAGATCAAATGAACAGGCTCCTCTCTAAATCCCTCAATGTAAAACTGCAATGGGTGCATGTGCTTTCTCTTACGCTGCCCCCAGGTATTGGAACTCTATCCCTCAAGCCATATGCTCAGCTTCTACCCATGAGGCTTTTAAAAGCCTCCACCGTAAACATATACAAGCATTAAACCCCAGCCTATGCTTCCAGCCACCTTAGTTTTTATATCTCCCCTAGCTCTTATCCTCACTACACTACTCTCCACCTTCTACCCTTCCTCCTCCTGCTCTCATCCTCCCCCCTCCCATCTTGCAACCTCTCACCCTCTCCCCTCCTCCTACTCCTCCTTTCTACTCTCTCTAGGTGTATAGTCCTTGCAACAGCACTTACAGTCAAGCAGTACTTTACAACCTTGTTTGTCCTGCACTCGTTTTTGTGTTTTTTTTTCTAAAATCCTAATGTACTGTTTAAATATTGACCTGTTCTAACTATGTTCTTTACTGCATCACTATTGTGTTTCTGACTCCTTAAGTACTTCATTGAATCACCATTGTATTTCTGACTCCTTCACTTTTGTATTCACCCGTGTTATGTGCGGTGTCATATTGTTGTTGTAAATTGTATTTCAACTTGTATCCTCATGGGCTGTGCCTGAAAATAGGCATCCTTATGCCTAGTGCACTCACCCGGTTACCAAAAGCAAATAAATAAATAAAATATCACCACCTCAAGCATCCTCCCTGATGTACTCAGTGACCACTGTGTGACATACTGCATAAGAAAAGTTCACCATCCCTGCTCATCCCCAAAATACATTTGGCACTGTCCTCTTAATACCCTCAACACAAATGCCCTTCTGCATGACCGCTACAGCGCAGATTGGTCTCCAGTGTTCTCCACCCCTGATATCAACTCCTTCCTTAGCTCTTTCATTAATATACTCCTTCAGATATGGGACCTCCATACCTCACTAAAGAAAGTCACATCACCTCTGGATCACAAAGAACCTTATTGCCACATGTAAAGCACGTTGACTGAGTTTGGGCTGCATTCAAAGCCTCCTATTCCCAGGCCGACCTGCTCATGTATAGAACTCTCCGGAATGCCTGTACAAAGGCAGTCTGCACAGCTAAAGCTGACTACTTTAGGCCCAATCATAACTCAAATCACAACTCACCCTCAATATTCTGGCACATAATCCACTCCCTTCTTGACCCTCATGCCCAATCTACTCTCCCAACCCTTGTTTTGGATGGTTCTCCTATGTCCAGCCCCATCTCTGTCACTGACATCTTCAATATATTCTTTACTACCTGTGCTGTCCCAAATCACACCCTGCCTGCCCCCATGAACTTCCCACCCACCATCTTCAGGAGGTTATTGTTTCTCACCTGTTTCCCCATAGGAGGTTTAGCAGGCACTACTGTCTTTAAACCCCTCCAAATCCATCCCCTGACGGTCTCCATCATATGCTTCTCCATATCCCTGCCCTTGCTATAGTCACTCCCCTCACCCACCTCCTAAATCATTCATTCCAATCCTGCTCCATCCCAAAGGCTTGGAAGTTAGCAAAGGTGGTGTTCTTCCACAAAGGTGGTGACCTATCCCTCCCTGGCAGCTGCTGGCCCATATCTCTACTTCCCTCCCTTGCCAAACTACAAGAATCCATTATCTATTCCAGAGCTGGCAAGTTCCTTTCCAACACTGACACACTCTACCCCTTCCAAGCAAGTTTCAGGGAGAATCATTCCATCATCTCCTCCTTACTGCTGGTCACAGACTCCATCTTCTCAGGGATAGACCAGGGTCATATCACTACTGCCATCTTCATAGACTTGGCTAAGGTGTTTGACTCTGTGTCCCACTCCCTACTCCTAAACAAGCTAGCCTCTGCCAGCTTCTCAGACTCAACAGTAAACTGGTTCCGATCCTACATCTCTGACCGGCAATTGTCAGTTCAGGTAGGAGATGATCTCTCACCCCCTCATCCCATCCTCGCTGGTGTCCCGCAAGGGTCCATACAAGGCCCTACCCTATGCTCCATGTTCAAAACGATCTTCCCTCTGTCTGCACCAGCTCTCACATTCACAAGTATGTAAATGATACCATACTCTATGATTCTGGACAATCTTCTGCAGACATGCAAGCCCCCCTGCAATGTGATCTTAACAACATCCTAAATTACTTCCAAGCAAACCAGACCAAACTCGACACTAAAAAAATGACTCTGTGGTTTTTGGCACCAGGCAAAAGCTGTCTAGGCTTAAGACTCCCCCTGTGTTCTCAACCCCGATGGCCTCCCTCTTGAGGTAGTGCCTGTGTTCAAATACCCAGGGGTCTGGCTGGATAACCACCAAGACTACACCACTCACATTGATGCCATCTACTCCAAGCTCTGTCCTAAGCTCAGGATCTTATATCGAAACAAAGACTGCCTGTCATTTCCAATACACCACCAACTAATCACCAAAATGATCCTACCAGTATTTGACTATGCTGATATAGCCTATGGCACTGCCCCTGCTGTGTCCCTCACTACGCTTGATACCCTCTTAAACTCTTTCTGTCGCTTTGCCACAAATTCTCCCTTCTGCACTCATCACTGTTCTCTCTACTCTTTTCTCTCCATCACTCCTCTTCCCAATAGTCATCTGAGACGCTGTCTGACCTTCCCTGCCAAATACTGGTTCAGGACCCTTCCCTCATATCTCTCCTCCCTACTAGCACCTGCTAATCTGTCCTCCTACCCACTGCACTCCAGGGACTCCCATTCTTTCTTTCTCCCTCATCCATGCACTATATCTGGACTATCAGCTTTCTCATGCCACCTCACCTTCCACTGGAATAATCTCTCCTCTCATATTTGCTCATCTACTTCCCTCCCTGCTTTCTAGCACCTGCTGTGGCTCACTCCAGTACCACCTTGCTCTTGCCCTTCTAACTCTCTTGTCCCTGCCCCCAACCTCCTTAACCCCCTTGATGCTATGGCTCATCCTACTGACACTTGACAGCTGCTAGACACTGCTTACTCCTCTACTGTTCCACTACTGTAATTTGTGATGACCTATTGTTTTTAGCATTATGACTCCTATTGTAGTTTATTGACTGTTGTTGCCTTGTTCCTTACAATTTCCCATTTTGTATTAATGTTTGAATTACTGTCTCTGCCCTCTGTCTGTATTTGTAACCCACTCCTCCCTGGGTTGCACCTGGAAATGAGCCTCGGCTCAGTGTGCCTTTCCCAGTTACCAACTTGTAAATGAATAAAATAAATAACAAGCATTTGTCAATGCCGAATGTTTGCATTAGTAGTGTAGGAGTTACAGAGCTGCATAATAGGAATGGCAGTGAAGTACTGAACTGAAGCCAACCCCACCACCACCCTGCAAAGACTGACAGGCATTGGGGTGTGCCTTTGGGTCATCAGGCATAACGGCCACGCCATTTCACTACACCCTACCCTGCAGACACTGACAAATGTCACGGTGTGCCTTGGGGTCTTGGCCCTTGCGCATCCCATTTATTCCATAGGAAATATGGAGAGATGGGTGCGGTATAGGAGAATGGGGTGAACTTTGGAGCCAAGGTCAAGGACACCTCAATGCCTCTCGCTGGCTGCAGGGTGTGGAATGGTATGAGCATTACAGGCGAGAATCCCAAGTCACACCCCTGATGCCTGTCAGTCTCTACAGGGTGGGGTGTTATGGTCGGAAACCCTAACGCCTCAGGCATTCATTGGTATTTTCACTCCAAATTTTCAACATGTTTTTTTACTCCCACCTGTGAACAGTGGCAATATCAGTTTGTTAGCTGAAAGCTGCTTTTTGCACAGCAACTCTGACATTTGGCACCACAGGTGCAAAAACACATTCTGAACACGATGTGAAAAATGACAGCTGTACTGTTCATGGGGAGGTGTAAAAAATGGCAATGTTGAAAATCTGCAGTGAAAATATTAAAAAAACTGGTGAAGTCACGAGCGTACGTAGAAATTGTGCAATGCACATCCGTAATGTAATTAGGTTGGGAATTTTTTACAGCAGATTGTCAACTCAGGCATTTTTGGACCTCCGATCATGAACAGTGTCACTATGATTTTTTTTATCTGTCCCAAACAATGATTTCCCACAGCGACCATGCATCTCTGCGCTGAAAGTGTGAAAACACATTTCGGCCACATTGTGAAAAATGACAGCTGTACTGTTCATAAGGAAGTGTGGAAAAATGCCACTGGTGAAAATCTGGACTGAAAATGTCACAAATTCATGAACTTACGAGGGTGCGTGGAAACTGCGCAATGCTCACTCGTAACACAGTCATTTTATGGACTTTTGTCACCAAATTTTCAACATAGCCATTTTAAGACCTCTGCTCATGAACAATGTCACTGTGATTTTCTTAATCTGTCCCAAACATTGCTTTTGCATACCGACTGCACTATTGTGCGCTACATGTGCTGAACACATTTTGGCTAGATGTGAAAAATGGCAGCTGTACTGCTCATAAGGAAGTGTAATAAAATGGCAATGTTGAAAATCGGTGTGTAAATATTAAAATTCACAAACTTACGGCGTGCATAGGAACTGCCTGCTATGCCTCGTAAACAGTCATTTTTAGGAATTTTTCACCAAATTTTCAACATAGCCATTTTAAGACCTCTGCTCATGAACAGTGTCACTGTGATTTTCTTAATTGTCCCATACATTGATTTACGATCACCGACTGAGCCATTGTATGCCATATGGGTGAAAACACGTTTGGGTGAGATGTGAAAATGACAGCTGTACTGCTCATAAGAAGGTGTGGAAAATGGCAATATTGGAAATCTGGAGTGAAAATATTGAAAATTCAAGAAACTTCACGAAAGGCAGCATAGGAACTGTACAACGATGTCAGAAACAGTCATTTTGGAATTTTTCACCAAATTTTCAACATAGCCATTTTAACACCTCACCTCATGAACAGTGTCACTGTGAGTTACTTAATTTGTCCCATACATTGATCTACACACAGACTGCGCCATTGTGTGCACTGCATGAAGGAAACACGTTTTGGGTGAGATGTGAAAATGGAAGCTATACTACTCATAAGAAGGTGTGGTAGCTAACAGTATTGAAAATCTGGAGTGAAAATTGAAAATTAATACATGGCGTCGAGTGGAACTGCGCATAGCACACTCATAAAACACTCATTTTAGGAATTTTTCAATCAAATTTTCAACATAGCCATTTTAAGACCCTCTGCTCATGAACAGTGTCACTGTGATTTTCTTAATTTATCCGTGCATTGATTTCGCACCGACTGCGCCATTGTACTTTCATGGGAGGAAACACATTTTGGGTGAGATGTGAAAAATGACAGCTATACTCATAAGAAGGTGTGGCAAAAATGACAATGTTGAAAATCAGGTGAAAATATTGAAAATTAGCGAACTTACGAGGCCTGCGTAGAGAACTGCACAATGCCAGCTAAATAAAACAGTCATTTTTGGAATTTTGGCACCAAATTTTTCAACATGGGGTTTTCAGGACCCCTTACCATGAATGATGTCACTATCATGGCATTATTCAGACCGAAGAGTGAGTTCCACGCAGTGACGAATCACCACCGAGGGCGAACCTCTGCTCATAGACAGCACTGACATTATTCATGAAGGTCTACCAAAATTAATTGGTGCAAATCAAAAATACCTGAATAATACAACAAGATGAAACCCCTATCTACATAGAAACATAGAAACAGAATTTGACGGCAGATAAGGACCGCTTGGCCCACCAGTCTGCCATTTCCTGCCTACTGGATAAGCTGCAGATTCTAGTTAACCAGTAGCCTACTTCTTCTACCCACCCCTAGAATTGCCTTTATGACTGTCCCATGCATGTGGAATTCCACCACTGTTTTGACTCACGACCTCCTCAGAAGGCCGTTCCATGCATCCACGACCCTCTCTGTGAAAAATACTTCTCTAAATTACCTCTGAGCCACCCCCCTATCTTTAAATTGTGCCCCTTGTTCTTGCACACCTCTTTTTTGAAAGATACTACCCTCTTGGACTTTGTTGATTCCTTGAGGTATGAAAGTTTCTATCATGTCCCCCTCTCCCTCCTTTCCTTGAGGCTACACATATTAAGCTCCTTAAGTCTCTATTCATATGTCTTCAGTTGCAGACCCTGCACCATTTTGGTGCCCTCCTCTGGACAGCTTCCATCCTGTCTATGTCTTTGTGAAGACTGGGTCTCCAGAACTGCACACAGTACTCCAGATGGGGTCTGACCAGCTGTCTGTACAGAGGGATAATAACTTCCTATCTTCTACTGGTGATGCCTCTCCCTATGCATCCCAGTATCACCCTAGCCCTCCTTGCTGCCCTCTCACATTGCTTGCCCACCTTTAGGTCATCTGATATGACTACCCCCAGGTCCCTTTCCATTTTTGTTGTTGTTAGTATCTCACCCCCCACTGTGTACTCTTCCCTTGGGTTTTTGTTTCCCAGGTGCATTACCTTGCACTTCTTAACATTGAATCTAAGATGCCATACAGTTGACCATTCCTCTAACCTTGCCAAGTCCATTTTCATCCTTTCCACCCCACCTTGTGCATCAACTCTGTTACAGATCTTGTGTCATCTGCAAAGAGACATACTTTTCCTTCCAGTCCCTCTGCAATGTCACTTATAAAGACATTGAAGAGGACCGGTCCTAATACTGAACCCCTGCGGTACCCCACTAGTAACCCCCCTTCTTCAGAGTGGACTCCATTTACTATTACTCTCTGTGTCCTATTCTCCAGCCAATTTTTACCCAGGCTATCATCTTGGGACCCACTCCCAGGCTAGCTAACTTGTATATTAATCTTTGTGTGGGACTGTGTCAAATGCCTTGCTAAAGTCTAGGTAGGCGTGTCCACAGCCCCTTCCTGATCTACTACTTTGGTCACCCAGTCAAAGAAATCTATCAGATTTGTCTGGCATGACCTTCCTGCTGTGAATCCATGCTGCCTTGGGTCCTGTGCCCTCTGGCCTCTAGATATTCGACAATTCTTTCCCTTCAGAAGTGATTCCATCATTTTCCCTACCACTGAGGTTAAACTAACAGGTCTGTAGTTTCCTGCTTCTGCCTTGCTCCCACTTTGTGAAGGGGAATCACATCTGCCCTCCTCCAGTCCTCGGGTACCACCCCATCCTCCCATGATTTGTTAAACAAGGTAGTCAGTGGTGTCACTAATTCTACCCTTAGTTCTTTTATAATTCTGGGATGAATCCCATCAGGCCCCATTGCTTTGTCCACCTTCAGTTTAAGAGTTCTTTCCAGAATCCTTTCTTCTGTAAATGGGCTGGTATCAACTTCTGTATCCAGAGTGTCTAGCCCATTATACAGCTTACCGCATTCCTCAGTTCGCAGGTCGGCTTTGAAGAGTGCAGACGTGTTCCCGGTCCACCAAGATCATCACCGAGGTCCGGAGATAAGTATGGTGGGGGTGTGGGGAGGCAGGGTGCCCAGTGGGTTGGTACGGGTTGTGAGAGGGGGCCAGGGAGACTACGCGGGACTGTTTTTTCTTTACAGGTGTTCTTTTTGTTTCCAATGATGGCCTTGGAGACGTTTGCCATGCTGGGGTGGGCTCCCAGCATGGACAGATGAGGCGTTCAGCCGACCCGGGGATTGGGCACTTCTATCACCTAAAGCATTGATTGCCATGTTGGGGTGGGCTCAGCTGGCACAAAGTACTCGGGGTGAGGACAGTGGAGCTGATGGGGATTGGGCACCCCCTGTCGACTATGCAACGAGTGATCCCCACGCTGGGTGGGCACCAACGTGGCATTTGGAAGGCTTTGAATGGGGAGCTGCAGCACAGTCGACGGGGATTGGGCACCCCGTCGGCATACAGTGTGCATGCAGTGCATGCAGGCGAAACGCCTGTGTGTGCTGTGTGTGTGTTGGGGGAGCTGCGCGGAGCAAGCGATATTATCACTGCTCGCACAAAGTGTAGCTCCCCCTTTGAACTGTATGCCACTGCATTTTGAGCTGGTCATAGACAGCGTCATGAATTGGCTTACAGCGCTGCCTGCCAACACACTGACTGGTGGAAGAGGGTGACACCTCCGAAATCTCAGATGATGGCACTATGTTTCTTGCACATGTGCAAGCAAACAAAACTATAATAAATGTATCTTAATTTTTGAAGACGGTTTTTGCGTGCGTGCATATGTGATGTATGAATGAGGATCCACTCACTGTAGATTCAGGAGGATGTGAAATGGTGCAAGTACATGGGGGTGAACAAAGTGGTAGACAGTAAACCCTACCAGAGCTTCAGGCTGATGTAGCACAGCTGGACTAAGGCAAGGGAGGATGTGAAATGGTACAGGTACATGGGGGGGTGAACAAAGTGGTAGACAGTAAGCCCTACCTGAGCTTCAGGCTGATGTTGCACAGCTGGACTAAGGCACAAGCACCCACAGCATGTTCTTATAGTCCCCATTTATATGTCCATTTATGTTCTTACACGCTGATTGCCTAACTGAGCCAAGATGTAAAACAGATACTAAAATGTCAGGTTTATTTCAGGTGACCAGGATCGTAGTGGGGAGGGGGGCAAGTGAAACAATGTCCTGAGAATGTGCTTAAACTTATTAACGCTGCTGTGCCATGAGGATACACCGTCCAGAATCCCTATCGTTCAAATTCTGTTTGCAGCCTTAAGGTGCTTAGGTGGATTGGCATTTACATTACTCAGCAGCAAATCTTTTTCATACTTTTTGTGATCATTGGTTAAGATATAACCACTAACTGATGACAGACACTTTGGGGCATGAAACTGTGCTACCAGCAAAGTTGCATTTGCAAAGCTCTGAGTATTTATCTGTTGGTAATGAAATGAAAACTGTCAGCTGATAACATTCAGCCACTGTCCATTGCACAGAATAGACATCTCACTGATAGATCTGGAGCAAAGGGACATGCACTTGCCAATAACACCACTACAGCTCCAGACACTGAAGAAAGAAGTTCATGCATTTTCATGACTGTTAACTTTTTCAGCATTTTAAAACAGTTACTTAGCATCTGCACTAAGATGTTACACGTCGCTGAACTGAATTGTGACTCCAGAATCCCTGCGATCAACATTTGTCAGCAAAAGTGAATTGAAAAAATCAATAGATGTATAATATGGTAAGTGGCATGAGTCAATAACAACATATCTGCACGTAATACTTGGCTTAAAATTTGAGCACCACCATATTCCGCACCAGTGTCAAACAGGGATGCCATTTATAATTCAGCTAATGTCAAGCAGTTTTCAAGCCATAAAAAGAATTACTGTATCAGTATAGTGGCAGCAACGGGATCAGGAAATTATGAAATATAATGCAACAGCACCCCCGTCGGCCATATGTTGTGCGGGTGGAGGAGTGCATGAGCACCCAGGTGGGCTGTTAGGCAGCTTCAGATCGCCGGAGAAAAGGGTGGATTCGATTGTGAGCTACGGTTGAATTTGTGTTTTCTTTTTCTATATCTAGTTTTCGCTATTTTGTTAGGGCACATGTCCAACCCTAAGATGTTTAGGGTCACAAGGTGATGTGACTTCATTGAGCATCTGATTTGAGAAAGAGCTGTGTGATTCTATCTAAATGCCAGCTCACGGAAATTCAGAGAAAAAAAAAATATTTTGAAGCTGCATTACCAGACTAAGTGTGCAGTTTAGTGAATTACCACACAGGGGTGTGTATATGACAGCACTAAAAGGCGCATTAAAGTGCTTCAGTCATGAAAACCTCCCCCACTGGCTGCTGCTGAAATGTATAGCAGTATGTTCTCCTTTGTGCATTCTGGCTGTTTTGCTTCAGCTGCAGGTAGTACTGTATGCTCAAGTTCATTTGCATAGGTTTTAGCAGCGGGAGTTCACATTGACAGAGTCTAGTAACAGAAAACGCTTGGAATTACACATACAACGAAGTCTGAGTTTTTACATCAAATGCTGAGGTATTCTTTTTCTGGAGGATTAGAACCCATGGAGTCCAGAAAGGTGTGATTGGAGAGCTGGCGTGTGTAAGGACTGTTAGGCACCCACACATTTTGGTGGTCCTGCTGTGGCAGGGAACAGTTTATTAAAGTAATGATGTGTGGCTTGTCTCTCTAAGCTAGACAAGACTACACCATCCTATCAGGTAACCGACACAGTTGATCTGTGTGTGTGTGTGTGGGGGGAAGCTGCTTACTGAACGTAGCTCCCTCTTTCAACTGTATGCCACTGCATTTTCAACTGCTGTCATAGACAGCTCCAGCAGTGATTGGAGAACTGTGACCACACCTGCAAACACACTGACTGAATTGGAAGATGCTGACACACCTCTGAAAAACTCAGATGATGGCACTATGTTTCTTGCACATGCATGCAAGCAAACATAAAAAGGAAATGCAGAAAGTCTAACCTTTTCTATGTCAAAATCTTCCTAGGCATTCTGAGCATTTCTAACCTTACACTTACATGGGTAGCCTACTCCCAATATAGTCAAGGGGAGGAGGACAGAACCAGGACTATTCATGGCCACTGCCCCCCCCCCACCAAGCAATTAAGTAAAATGACACAAACATCCATGCACTCCATCTCCAGCTGCTGCCTGACAGGGAACTGCTTTAAGGGAACAAGTTAACCCTTCGGCATCTCACTAGTAATCTACCTTTAATGAGGAAGTGAGAGATTGATTACACATTGTCAGCAAAATATTGGCTGAAATCCTTGCAACTCTTGGAACCCCTACTTTCTGATATAATAGGTTAGGAGGCAGTATAGTGCAGTGGGTTAAGGCTCTAAGCTGCAGATCTGGAGACCTGGCTTTGAATCACACAGCTGTCTAGGTGCATACTGTGTGATCCTGAGCAAGTCACTTAACTTCCTTGTGCTCCAAGGTCACATCTGGAAACAAGCTTCGGCTTAGTGTGCTACTCCTGGTTAAACCAGCATTTGGCAATGCCGAATGTTGCTTGCTTCTATGTGCTGTTTAGGTATTTGGAAGTCATTGGAGTGCAAATATTGAAAATTTACGAACTTACGAGAGTGCGTAGGAACTGCGCAACGCACGCTCGTAAAACAGTCATTGTTAGGAAATTTTTCACAAAATGTTCAACATAACCATTTTAAGACCTCTGGTCATGAACAGTGTCAGTGTGATTTTGTTAATGTGTCCCATACATTGAGTTTGCACACCGACTGCGCCATTGTGCGCTACATGGGCGGAAACACGTTTTGGGCAGGATGTGAAAAATGACAGCTGTACTGCTCATAAGGAGGTGTGGTAAAATGGACATGTTGAAAATCTGGAGTGGAAATATTGAAATTTGCAAACCTCTGAGTGCGTGGGAACTTATAGCAACACACTAGTAAAACAGTCAGTTTTAGAATTCTTTCACCAAATTTTCAACATTGCCATTTTAAGATCTCTGCTCATGAACAGTGACACTGTGATTTTCTTAATGTGTCCCATACACTGAGTTCAAGAAATCGACCGCGCCTTTGTGCGCCATATGGGTGGAAACATATTTTGAGCAGGATGTGAAAAATGACAGCTGTACTGCTCATGAGGAGGTGTGGTAAAATGGCAATGTTGAAAATCTGGAGTGAAAATATTGAAAATTTGTGAACTTACGAGCCTGCGTAGGAACTGCGCAACGCACGCTCGTAAAACAGTCATTTTTAGGAATTTTTTCACCAAATTTTCAACATAGCCATTTTAAGACCTCTGCTCATGAACAGTGTCACTGTGATTTTCTTAATTTGTCCTGTACATTGATTTCACACACCGACTGCGCCATTCTGCGCTACCATGGGCGGAAACACATTTTGGGTGAGATGTGAAAAATGACAGCTGTACTACTCATAAGAAGGTGTGGTAAATGGCAATGTTGAAAATCTGGAGTGAAAATATTAAAATTCACGAACTTACGAGGCCTGCGTAGGAACTGCTGCTATGCGCTCATAAAACAGTCATTTTGGAATTTTTGGACCAAATTTTCAACATGGAGTTTTGGACCCTTCTCATGAATGATGTCACTGTCATGGCAGTATTCAGGCCCGAAGGGTGATTTGGTCACCGCTCAGTCACTGCGCGAAATCACCCTTCGGGCCCGAATAACACCAATGACAGTGACATCATCCATGAGAAGGGGTCCTAAAACCCCATGTTGAAAATTGGTGCAAAATTCCAAAAATGCCTGAGATATGCACAAAGTTGAACCCTCCTATCTAGCCCATTATACAGCTTACGGCATTTCCTCAGTTCGCGTCGGCTTTGAAGAGTGCAGACGTGTTCCGGTCCACCGAAGATCGCCGCGCCGGAGTCCGGAGGTAAGTATGGGGGTGTGGGGAGGCTGGTGAGCAGTGGGTGGGTCTGGGTTGTGGGAGGGGTCGGAGAGGCGCCGTGGGACCGCTTTTGTTTTACAGGTTTAAAACAAAAAAAGACGTCTGGACCGCTTGCCACGCTGGGGTGGGCTCCAGAGTGGCACAAGGATCGGGGCCATTCGCCGACGGGGATTGGGCACCCCGTCGGCCAAAGAACTGATTGCCACTCTGGGGTGGGCTCCCAGCGTGGCACCAGCTACGGGGAGGGGACGACAGCAGCTCAGCCGGGCGGGATTGGGGACCCCGTCGGCTACACGGAGCGTGCGGGCGCACGCCTGCATGTGGGGAGTTACGCTTATCGGTGTTCACTGAAGCGTAGGCTCCCTTTCAACAGGGAGGTTACTGCATTTTGGAGCGTGTTACAGACAGCTCCAAAATGCATTAACTTACAGGGGCCGCGCCTGCCAGCTCACTGACTAAATTGGAGGAGGAGGTGACACACCTCCGAAATCTCCGATGATGGCACTATGTTTCTTGCACATGCGTGCAAGCAACATAAAAATGTTCCTTTCCCCAGGTTCCCAGCAGGCCAGTTTCAGAACAGGGGAAGGTATCTTACAAACAGTACTGGATGCACTATGGATCAGAACGATTGCTGAAACACAAACAGCCTTTCATGAGTATAGACACAGAAAAAGCACTTGATGCTGTGGAATGGGCTTTTCTGTACCAAACTATGTCCGAAGTGGGATAGGCTCCAATTTCCTCGGGTTGGTGCAGATCTTATAGCAAGAACCTAAAGCAGCCATTTTCACTAATGGATTTATTTTGTACTTTTCTCATTATGTAGAGATGTATGACAAGGATGCCCCTGTCCCTGCTTTTATACCTCACTGCCATGGAACCAGCATTGGTCAAACTTAGAAAGGATGGAAACTGGCATTGCATCTGGGTGGGAAAAACAACAGTCAAGATGCTAGCCTATACTGATGATTTACTCATGGCAGTCTTGGACCCCATGCAGCCAATCCCCTCAATCCCTACAAATCCTAGAAGATGTTTCTGTACTGTTGGGCTTAAAGGTCAAAGAAAAAGTCTGAAATGCTGCTCCTTAATTTTTCCTTTAGACAGTCACTCATGGTTAGATCAATGGCAACTGAAAGGGGTGACCAAATCCATAACTTGTTTGGGGTAGTCCATGATCATAGCGATTATAAATGAGAACTGTAGGAACAGCAATTCATTTATAGTGCTATCATCATCAGCTACCCTGCAAGGGTAGCGATGGATCAGCGACCACAGCGACCAGAAGGGAAGGGATAGGGAGCTGCAGGGGATGGATAGGAGGGAGGGTTTAGGTAGGGGAGAAGCCTGCTGCAACCAAGCCAGCCCTGTAGTGTGTTGGTGAGGCTGGCTGACTGCGATGCAGTAGGCACTGGATTTGGGACCTGCTGCTGGAATGTTTTGCCGCTGCTTGCTGCTGTTGCTTTTTTTTATTATGCAGTGTTTTTGGCCCCCTCCTTGACATGCACCCCCCCTTGGAGTTAGGAATCTTTAGTTAAGGGCATGCAGGGGGGCACTTTAATTTACCGGCTGTTGGCTCCCTGAGAAATGTATATCACCGAAATGCTTTTCAGAGATACATTCATGATTATAGCGATCACAGTTTTGGAAAGCTATCATCACATGGAACCTTTATTTGGGCATGGTCTCCTTATCAAAACTGAATACACCTGGGGCAATTGATCAAACCCTCTGTGCCTGGAACTGAAAAAGATTTTGCCAGACGGAAAAACTGAACTTGACCCTAGCAGGCAAAATACTGACCTATAAAATGATCACCTTCTCTGAAATTTTACTCAAGAACCTCCCGATACAGATTCCAAATCCCACATTTGCCCAAATAAACTCCCTGAGCCCAATATTCAAATTCACGCAAAGTGGAGTGAAAATGTTTGCACTGCACCTTGCAAAATTATGCCCTGAACAGCATGGCTTCTACTCAGACCACGGCACCACTCACGGCCCTCCTGGAATTCTCTAACTTCCTGCATACTGCCCTAGACTCTGGCAACTTTGCTGGAGCTGTGTTCATTGACCTCTCCAAGGCCTTTGACATGGTCTGTCATCCCTCCTGCTGACTCCCTCCTCCAACTTGATTTCTCCACGCAGGTCCCTCTACTGGTTTAATAGCTACCTCTCTTCTAGATCCCAGTCGTCAAAATCCACAGCTCCTTGTCCAACTCCCAGCCGGTCTGCTCTGGAGTCCCCCAGGGCTCCATCCTGGGTCTCCTTATTTTTAGTCTCTATCTCAATGCACTCCCCAGCTCCTGTGCCAGTAGAGTATTCCTTTATGCAGACAATGCAGTATTATTTGCCTCACACCCTAACCCTACCTCCCTGCAGGCCTCTCTCCAGCACTCCTTTAACCAAGCAGATCAGTGGTTCAATGACCACAGGTTGGTCATTAACCTAAAAAACAAAGGCAATGCTCTTCACACATCACCAAAGTAAGGCCAGAAATGCCCCCCTCCAGATACTTCCCAGCACACAGCACCCCCTACAACAAGTGTGCTCCTACAAATACTTAGGTATCACCTTTGACTCTGCCCTCACTTTCCACTCCCACATCGGCGCCCTCTCTGCCGCCACTAACTCCCGGATCGGTCTGCTATACCAGCACAGGGACTGTCTTCTCCCCGATGCCCTCTGGCTGGCCATCACTTCCTCAGTCCTGTCCCTAGTGGATTATGGCCTGCCAGTCTACACAGCTGCTGACAATACTGCACTCACTAAAATCCAGCTATCCATCAACAAGGCCTGTAGGCTCCTGACCGGAGTTAATAGACGCACACACACACCTGTTTGCTTTACTCCACTGCCAACGTACTCAACTTTGAGGAGAGACTCCGCTACCAGATATGTCTGCTAACTAAAAAACTCTCCTTGGCTTCCCCCCCGGGATATCTGCCTCCCTTCACCATGCAAATCCTACTGTCTCCACACATAGTGCCTGTAAGGCTACCCTTCTGGTACCCAGAACCAGGACTTCATTAGCTCAGCGATCTTTCTGCTACAGAGTCCCTTCCTGGTTTAACTCCCTCCTGGCATATATCGCCAGCCTCCCAAAAATTGGTCCCTTCAAGAGAGTACTTAGGAACTACCATTTCTCCTCTCACTGCTGTAGGTGTGCCTAACTCTGTTCCTGCTGCTCATTCCCCCTCTGATCCCTCCATTGAGGGGTCAAACTGCCAGGCTACTTCAGATCTGACAATGTCCTTGGGACTGCTAATTTCTCCACACCTCCCCATATCTCTGCTTCTATCTCTTGAATCAATAGTTTTGCTCATCACAGGGTACATGCATAGACCTCATTTCATGTACAAACTCCATTTCTGCACACCCTGTATTTCAATGACCACATCGAGGATCTATCAAAGAGGCTTAAAGCACGCTTGGGTTTCTTCTTTAGAAATAGGACCCTCTTTTCTCTCACGACCCGCAAAAGACTTGTCCAAGCAACATTCCTTCCCTTGCTTGACTACAGAGACATTACCTTTATCTCCTCCCCAACCTTGAGCCTATCTAAACTGGACGTACTCTATCACCGTGCTCTTCACTTCATTACTAACTCTGCGTACAGGACCCACCACTGTGATCTTTATGCAGCAGTTGGGTGGACCTCTCTTGGCACCAGTCGCCTCCATCATGCTGACATTTGGACCCTCAAATTACTACTCCACAAACTGCCTGTCTACTTAACGTCTCTCATACACATCTCGCATAGCACCTACTCCCTAAGGAAATCCAACCTTATCCTACTAGATGTTCCCAGGACACGTACCACAGCTGGCCAAAGAGCTGTCTCATACATCCTCCCAAACATTTGGAACCAACTACAAGCCATGCTGAAGCTAACCAGCATCATATCAATTAACTCCTACAAAACACTAGCTATCTCTAAATTAAAAGACATATGTAGGTGCTACTAGGCCCCAACGCCAAGTGAACTTTCTAGGTACCAACTGGCCCTCTACTTATTAAGCTGAAATGTGTTGCATAACTTAGGGCAAGGTTAAAGCTGGAACGTACTGCATATATAGCATAAGGACTTCTATTGTGTATACCTTTTGTATTATATATTTTTTCTTTGTTGTTCTACATTTTATATCTCCTGTCTCTGTAATTGCGAACTGTATGTGTATGTGCCCCAGGACCTCCTTGTGAATGAGCTTGCTCAACGGAGTCTTTCCTGCAATAAACTTGAACTTGAACCATCCTGCACTGTTACTATTTTACAATGTATGCTATGTACTCTGCTTAACTGTATGCTGCTCTTGTATCATTGCAACAATGACTCTTTTGTAATGCATACCTGAAACCCTGTAACTGTTAATGTCTCTTTTCATGGTATTTATGGTTTGTCTCTATTCTCTGTGATGAGGTGCCTTTGTAAACGAGTCTTTGACTCAAAGGTCTGTAAATCCAATACGTACAAATAAATAAATAAAACGATTGTTTGGGTGCCTAAAGATGCTACAGCATATTCAGTCGAATAGCGCACTGGTGCTATTCGACTGACTATAGGGCCATTTCGGACCAGCATTAAGCCACTTAGCACTGTCCCGACGGGGCTTTCAAAGTACACCACCAGAATGGATAGCACCAAAGTGCTATTTGCAGTATTCAGAGGGATCCATACAAATTAGCACATTGCGCATGCAAGGTGCTAAGTAAGGGACCATTTACATGTCCGTTATGGGCTCATATGCATGGGTAGTGAGGCAGGTTAGCATGGAGCTGCTCCCCCAATTACCCGGCCCCAAACATGTAGATATCCCTAATGCTAGTGCCCCCACCACCACCACCACCAGTCACCTGCCTGTTCTGTAAAATAATATATCCTGGTGCTAGTGGTCCCCCTCCCCTACTGAACACTGCCCTGTTCCATAAAAGAATATATCCCTGGTGCTAGTGGTCTCCCCTGCCAATGGCCAGCCCTGACATAAATATTATTATCCCTGGTGGCAGTGGTCCCCACTCCCTCCGATCACCAGCCCCAGCATAAATATTATTATCCCTGGTGCTAGTGGTTCCCCTCTCCCTTGGATCAGCAGCCCCTCCACAATGACAAGAGACTCCCTGGTGCCAGTGGTCACCTCCTCTTCCCTCCAATTGCCAGCCTGGAAGTACAAAAAAAACTCCCTGGTATCCAGTGCCCCAACATGGCACCAGGCATACCCTGCACACTGACCTTAGGATTATCCATGGTGCTGCAGGAGCATACGGCAACCAGTGTAACCCTCCTCAAACCTCTTCATCCGGCCTCCTTATGTACAGGCAGAGAGTGCCCTTCCTAGTTATAGGACAGGGTGATGCACACTGTCCTAAACAAACGAGGCATGCTCCAGTCTGTACATACGGTGGCTGACCAAGAAGGTGTAAGGAGGGCTGTGTCAGTTGCCATATGTTCCCACGGCACCATGGATAATGATAAGGTGAGTGGGGGAATGCCTGGTGCCATGGGGGGGTCCACTGGACACCAGGACATGTTTTTTTTTTGTACTTCCAGGCTGGCAATCAAAGGGGGGGGGGTTACCACTAGCACCAAGGATTGTATTATTATTTAAGCCAGGAATGGTGAACAGAGGGAGGGGGGCCACTGGCACCAGGGAGTCTCTTGTCATCATGGTGGGGATGGTGATTGGAGGGAGGTGGGTAACTACTAGCAGCAGGAATAATAGTATTTGCACCTGGGCTGGCAATCAGAGGTAGGGGGGACCACTAGCACCAGTGATAATATTTACGATAGGGCTGGCGATTGGAAGGAGGGCAGACTACTAGCAGCAAGGATAATAATATTTACACCAGGAATGGTGATCGGAGGAGGGTGGCCCACTAGCACTAGGGATATATTATTTTGCAGAATGGGCCAGTGATCAGTGGGGGGGAAGAAACCGCTAGCACAAGGGATATATTATATTACAGAATGGGCTGGTAATTGGCCGGGGGGGCGGGGTGCCAGGGACCACAGGTGGCAGTTGTGCTCCCCCAGTGGCCAACTCGCTAGGTGGCTGCATTACCTCTGGTAGCCGCTAGGGTTGCCCGGAGATAAGTCAGGGTTTTGTTTGGCTGTAATTGCTCTGTGCAAAAGGACTTCCCTGAACCCCTTTGTGCAGTGCAAAGCCGCTGAATATGGAGTAGTGCAACTATTCATGGCCATGCCCTTCCCGTTGTCTGCACGCATACACTATGTTTTACACAGGCACTAACCCTCTTTGCCTGTATAACAGCCCCTTTTGAATATGGGGATCCAGTGTAAACCCCGTTTGTGCATGCAGTATGGTGTCAGAGTGCCAAGGTGAGGAGGGGGCCGTAGCTCTGTTCCATGTGTGCACCTCCACGTGTGCACACCTACTTGCTGCCACAGCCATGAGATGGCCAGCCAAGAACATGGAAAAGAATGGGGAGTCCAGGCTCCATGAAGTCCCGCACACTCCATCCCGATCTGTGCTGTCACCCGAGGCCACTGACTCACTACTGGTTTATGCTCTGTGGGGAAGATGGCCCTCCCTTCCTGACCCCACTACAGGGGGGATCCATGGGGGTCTTGGGTTGGATGGGTGCCAGGGGAGGTGGTGGCTGATTGAGAGGGGTGAGGACAGGACCGAAGAGCCCTGCCAAGAACTCCCAAGGGAAAAAAAGGAATATGGAAAGAGTCTGCCCATGGTTCCTTATTTAACACCGGGACCTAATGTCCCTTCAGGGTCCTGGCCCTCTTCATTCTCCCCACTGTACTTCTCCCAGTTTCTGTCACCCCAAGTAGCCACTATATACTTCACTCTGTCCCACTCTATCCCAACTGTGCTTGAAGCCATTTAGGGTTTTAATGCCCACCTCCTCAGCTGGTAGACTGTTCCACAGTTCCACCACCCTTTCTGTAAAATACTTCCTCATGTCTCTCCTGAAATTCCCTTCTGTCAGTTTTCACTCGACCTCTTCTGGCCTCGAATTGTTACTCATGCTCCAAAATGTAGAAATAATCTTGACAAATTAGCAAACATAGTTAATAACGAAAAAGATATCATGGTTAAAAAGGGATCCTGTTGGTATGATAGAAGATGCAGACAAGCAAAGAAAAAGCTGAATAACCAACTAAGACTGGTCCAACAGCATCCAAATAAGGAGACTTAAAGCACCTTATAACATGGCTTGGTGAAAGTTGGTGAAAATGACATTTCCCCTTGGTTGAGTCCCACAGTGTGGCCATTGATTAATCCCCAATATATGCACAGTTGCTGTGAAGGGGTGGCCAGCAGTATCAGTAGGCAGAGCAGATCTGGTTATGTCCCTCAGATCCCAAATGTAAATGGCAGTCATTTGTAATTGTGGGGAAGTGAGAGATCCCCATCAGCTGTACAGTGAACATGTGTAAATTGTGGTACCCTAACAGGTTTCTCTCTAGCCACCCACCCACCTTACATTCCTCTGTGCCCTGAGCGCACAGTAAAGCCAGAGTGGAAAGGAGCAAAGTTTTGCAAGACAGTCACAGAGCAGACAGGAGCAGCAGGCAACACACCCAGGTGTACAGTATCTGCTGAGATCAGAAGATGTCGATGAGCACTGCAGAGCAATGTGGAGTGGTGTCCCCTCCATCCCACCATCCAGTAATGATCACATACAGAGTACATGGTTTCATCATCGCCTCTCTTCTGTGACATGTGACATCTGCTGTGCTCATTTGCGGTGCAGGACAAAGTGTGAGACAGAGTGCCCTCACCCCACTGGTGTCTGCTCACCCTGCTCTGCTCGCCAGAGTGGGAGTGTTGTGTCCCTCTCAATAGGCTCCTCGTCTCCCCACTAGACACAGAGAGACAGAAGTGAGACGGGTGATTGTCTGTGATCACTGTGTCCCTGTGTGGATCTGATTTCTGTGTGCGTGCTGGCCCTGTTCAATGCATGAGTCACCTCTGTTGAAGTTGTGCAGCCCCCTGCCATAGAGTATGGTGTCCCCTTCCCATTGCTTGTGTGACTGGTGACCTCTCTCGTAGTGATGTGCACCAGGAGTATGACAGTGAGAGAGACAGCAAGATAGCTGAAAAGAGTTGTGATAGCTGTTACAAGGGAGAGGGAGAGTGACACCACATGTTCCCTGCTGTGTGTCAGATGTATCCTGTGCCTCCTCTGGCAGTCACACGCTATCACTGAGAAGTGTAACCACTGGCTCCCCACCGTCTGTGTTCCCGAAAAAGGCACCAAGCAGCAGGAGGTGTAAACAAAGTGCAGTTGCAGCATCTTCCTGCAGCACTGAACAGATGTAGGAGAGAGAAGTACCAGGAAGATGTAGAGGTGGAAGACAGCAAGATGAGTGAGGGATACTGAATGTCCCGTGCTGGTAAGACAGAGAACGGAACCAGGGCATGTTCCTGACAAAGACAGTGCATGGGGGTCATTGGGGGGGGGACACAGCAAGAGACAGAGAGGTAGCTGTGAGTTGCCATAATTCCCACTTGCTACAATGTCCTGGGTGTATCTCGAGACAGAGGTAGAGAAAGAGAGACACACAGAAAGAAAACCAGCAGGCATACTCTATCTCTTTAAGAGTTGTATTGCATTTCTCTTTGACTTCTCTCCCATGTCCCTTACAGAAAACACAGAGACATTTGTCACCCAGTACAGAGCTATGTCAGGCAGAAAAAATGCCACACATCGCATCAACAGTGTATGTGTGACATTTCTGTATACAGAACTCACATGCAGGACGCTTATTTTGTTAGGGACTATTTTGCCAGGTTGCAGGATATAGTACCTTTTCACTGTTTAAACAGCAAAAAACACCTTTTTTGATATTTTTTGCTGTTTTAAACATAAGCCATGTTATAAGTGCAATAACCCACTCCAGGGTGTCCTAGTATTGGAGATTAACGCACACCCAGGTGCTGTGAGGGTCACAAAGCACCCGGTGTGCATTAATCCCCAATAACAGCACACACTGTCATAGTTTATTGCTTACTTAAATAAATTAAGGAAACAAGGTTTATTGCTTACTTAAATAAATTAAGGACACAATGTAATAACACCTAAAAGAAACAAGAGAAAACACAGAGAAAGTGCACGGAAGGAATTTGAAAATACAGTATTGAAAAAAGACAACAATAAATTCTGGAGGATGGTGATGAAAGGGTTCGATAATTATTCATAAGATGTGGAAAACCCTATAGAACTGGCTACTTGGATAACATATTTCGAAAATCTGCTTTATGATCCAGAAGAAGAAATAAATATAACAGACAGAATTATCTGGACCCCAATGAAAAAAGAAATTTCTGTAGAACAAAATTGAATCAGCCATAAAAGCATTCCCACATCGAAAAGCCCCAGGCCCAGATGGGGTCCCTATGGATGTCTTTAAAAATTACATAGAAATATGGTCCTCATGCTTATATTGTGTCTTTAAATATATAATGGAGACAGGTAAATTCCCAAGCTCTTGGCTGGAAAATATAATCATTACATTATACAGAAAAGGAGAAAGAGCAATCCTAGCTGTTACAGACCCATACGCTTGATTCATAACACTCAAAAGGTACTCACCAGAATTTTCAATAATGGAATATTAGAATGGGTCGAAATAAATGAAATAATTGATGAGGCACAGATCGCTTTATACCTGACCACTCCACAACAGATCTATGCTTAATGTTGGCACACTTGCTCTATAAATATAATAAAGTAAAAAAAACTGTATTGTGACTTTGTGGACCTCAAGTCCACTTTTGATTAGGTTAACAGGAATAAACTTTGGGACACACTGAAAGGATACAAGATAGATTATACCACATAGAAAAATCAACAGCCAATCACACAGGCAGACTGGCACCTCAACCCTGTTGTAAATCCTACGATAATCACTGGCAAAGGTGCCAGCCTGCCACATCCTCGCGCCACCGTAACTGAATCATTCCGAGCCCCCGAACGTCGCAAAACCGCCGCTTTTCCTCTCGCTAACAGTACCTACTACGGCTGACATAGTAAAACAGTTTTTTTTTAAAAAAGGGTTAAATTGAGAACTGGATTTGACTCTCTTCATGTAACGAAGAAGTTTGAATACATAATGCACTGAATTCTGAAACGACATATATATGTAGTGCTAATATGGGTATCAGGTCAATAGCTCGCATCAGTTACAGCGTGAGCATTAACGCACAGTGATATCGCGCAAAGCAATTACAGCAATCAGACATTATCAGTGTAAAACAATTTCAGTGCTGCAGCTACGCGAGTATAACATTATTAATTTACATATTACAAACCATAACAAAAACATATACAGCAGTGCAGTGACTTTCAGTCTAGCATCCAAACACTGTTTACTTCTGGTTTGGATTTGTGGCGAGTGGCGGGGGTAATTTTCAGCCTTACCTGCAGAGCCTGCCAACACGTTTACCTTTTCCTGTCTTGCTTCCTTGCTAGTAATTAGCAAATACAACATTACTGCAGTTTACTGAGCATACCAAGCAGCATATAAAGCATCTTAGTGCTGTTTACTTCAGTGTAGCGTGATGCAGGGTTAAGTTTCAACAATCTGCATTAAAATGTTTACCTTTTCGGTGTAGTTGGTAGTCGGTCATAGTCCTGCTTCTTAAACGATAAATCCAGTGTCACAGATAAGTAATATATCATTCATTCATATTAACTTCAACTTTATTTATTTAAGTTAAAATCCATGAAAGGTAGTAACAAATTCTGTAGACTTGGGGGTGTGGAGTGGTGTGTGTGAGTTTCAACCAAGCCGACCAAGCATCATAAATAAAGAGCTGTTTACTTGGGGGCGGAGGGGCAGGTGTGAGTGTAGCCTGAAAAGCATGTAATCTGGGCTGGCAAGTGCTGCAGAGGGCTATAGAAGTGCTGGGGAGGTTAGGAATGCTACAAGGGTTGACAAAAGAAGGAATTTGAAGAATAAAGAAATGCATTAAAAACATGGACTATTTTTTCATGGAAGGATATCTCTTAATAAAATCATTTTTTCCACAGGAAAAAGAAAATTAAACAATTTAAACTTTCATCCATGACAAAATGTGTTGGTATAATGCAATAAAGCCACTCTGGGGTGTGGGTTATCGGGGATTACACGGCTGGCGAGGATTTGCCCACTCGGCTACGCCTGGGTGGGCAAACCACCGCGTGCTAAATCCCGATAACCCACACCCTCGTGGCTTATTGTTAATTATACAATGGCAAGAAAATTTCCTGGACTCTGATTGGTCAGTGTGTCCCTGGCACAGTGAGGTTATCCCAGCACAACCTCACCGTATTGATTTGTTGCTTGATTTTTTTATCTTCTCTTAAGAAACAAAGATAAAGTATATTGGCACACTAAAAATCTACTAAAAAGATCTTTTTAATATTTTTTTTTTATTTTGTATCACAATGAGCCATTGTATAATAGCAATAATGCACTCCAGGGTGTGGATTGTGCTAGGATAATCTCACTTCTGGGATGTTGGATGCACTAGGTCTATGGCCTCATGCCCAACCACCCAGGCTTGAGGTCATCCCAGCACAACCCACTCCCTGTCATGCATTATTGCTTAAGTAAGCCTTGATTAACATTATAATTACATTTTATCAAAATAAGAAAACAGGTGTCAGATACAATAAAAGTGGCAATAAAAGTTCAAAATTCACAACCAATAGAAGAGTAAAGCAAGGTTTTATGCTCTCCTTGTGACAGGGAGCTCCTGCCATTCCTGAGGACCAACCTTTTCTTAAATCTGTTGCAACAGTTCTATTTCTTAGCCTAGTCTATCCTTTACAATTTCCAGTCCATAAGGTTGGCCACCTGTAGGCACCCCTTCCCTTTCTTGACTATGCTATAGTGTCCTCTTTAATTTTCCTTTTCCCTCTCAGGTCCTTGTACAGGGACCTCCAAGCGTATGTAAAACAGGTTGTGTTTATTGTTGTTGGATTTAGTACGTAATAGCACTATGTCATAAAATATCTGGATATATATATATATATATATATATATATATATACCTTACGTTTATGAAACCTGTAAATGATGACTATATCATGGCACTAGGTATTTTTGATAATGGTAAAAAGTACTAGGTGACTATTATAGAAATTAAGTTGGTTTTGCTATGTAAAATGCATGTAAATTGTTGTAAACTGAACAAGTCTGAAATTCCATGGGGTGGGACAGGTACAGGGAAGGGTTCTGGAAGCAAAGTCCGTTGCAGCGGGAATATCCAGGACTGGGAAGGAGAAGCCAGAGAGGCGTAGGGTAAGGTCAGCTCCCAGGGTGGGGGCTGACCATACAAGCAGACACAAAAGACCATTAGGCCTATTCTGCTGACATTTTAGTATGTTAGTATTTGCATATATCCCATGATGCTTTGTGTTGTGGAAGTATGTATGATGTATTTCTTTGATACTTGATTTGTTGCCAATGCCATTTGGGGTAACTTTTTTTCAGTGATTCTGCATTGAGGTTCTTTGTCTATAGCTTGTTTTGTTTTTTCCTTTTTGAGCCCCCACTACCCAAGCAAACAAGGCCCACATAGGGATAAAGGGTTCTCACTAAAAATGTTTAGATCACAGATCAGTGTCAGTAGGTGCTGGCAAAGTGCAGAGAAAGGGCATTCATAGTCTGTTGCTGCAAACGGATGTACTGAAGAAGGAATATGCCATTGCTGAAGGTTACTTCTTGTATTTTGAATAAACATCACACAGAGATTGTGTGCTGAACTTGAAGTTCGGTATCTGGTCCATCTGTTATCCCACAACCCCTCCATACTCCTCAATATTGTTTAATCTGTTTATTAATCAGATTCTTATGGGGTTTTATGATCCAGACCTTCATATACCCAAAGTGGGCTCCAGGTGCTGCCCCACCTCGCATCTGCAGATGACATTGTCCTCCTCTCGACCAGCTTCTTAGGCATCAAAAGAAGCTTTTTCAAGCTTCAAAGAGAATTTAAAACTATGGAATTGGAAATAAACTGTGATAAAACAAAATTAATATGAACATACGAAGAAGCCAGCAGAAGAAGGCCATTTGGTCTATCAAGTCTGTTCGTATTGCAAGGTCCACAGCTTGAGCTAATGTCCCTGCCCTCCCCACTCCTCCCATCCTCCCTACCCATGATCCTTACCTTTCCCCTATGCCTATCCCAGCCTCTCTTAAAGCTGTCCACTGTCTTCAACGAGATGACCTCTTCTGGCAGCACATTCCAAGTGTCCATCACCCTCTTTGAAGAAGTGCTTCCTAACTGCCCTCCTAAACCTCCCACCCTCCAGCTTAAGACTGCGCCCCCTCATGTTATGGTTGCCACTCAGATTAAAGAGACTCTCCTTATAAACCTTATTTATCCCTTTCAAGTACTTGAAGGTCCCAACCATATCCTCTCTCTCTCTCTTGTCTTCCATGGAGTACATGTTCAGTGCCCTCAAACTCTCATCGTATGCCTTACCCTGCTGACCAGCTATCATCTTTGTAGCCCTCCTCTGGACCTTCTCCAGCAGGTTAATGTCCTTTTTGAGGTGTTGGCACCCAGTACTGAACTCCATACTCTCTAGATGTGGCCTTACCAGTGACCTGTACAAGGGCAGTATAACCTCCTCTCTCCTACTACTGATCCCCCTAGATATGCATCCCAGCATCTTGTTTGCCTTTGCTGCTGCTTTCTTGCACTGTGTGGAGTGCTTCAGGTCACTAGTGATCATCACTCCCAGGTCCTTCTCCTCCTCTGATGCAGATACTCAGACTTCACTCAGGTAGTACTCTGTCCTGGGATTCGTGGCTCCAATATGCATAACTTTTCATTTCTTGGCATTGAAGCCAAGCTGCCAGATCCTGGACCACCTTCCCAGTTTTTCCAGATCTTTCTGTAGGCACTGTATCCCTTCCGCTTTGTCCACTCTCCCACAGAGCTTGGTGTCATCCGTGAATATGCACATTTTGCTCTTATTGCCATCTCCAGTGTCACTGATGAAGACATTGAACAATACTGGCCCCAGCACAGAGCTCTATGGCACCCCAGTGGTTACCTCTCTGGTGCCAGATAACTCTCCCCTCACAACCACCCTCTGGGTTCTGTCCTCAGCCAGTTTTCCACCCATCTTTTCTCCAACCCTGAGATCCACCAACTTCCTGGTCAGCCTTTTATGGGGCACAGAGTCAAGGCCTTGCTGAAATCGAGATAGAGTATGTTTACTGCTTGGCCTCTGTCTACTGACTTAGTGACACAGTCAAAGAAATCAATCAGATTCATTTGACACGATTCCCCCCATCCCCGCCATTAACCTATGCTGCCTCTCATCCTGGAGACCATACTCCTCTAGATAGTCTACCAACTTTTCTTTAGTATTAATGATATGTGGGAACACTAATAACAGATCAATAAGCAGGTATAAAATAAAATATGACAATAAAGGACTGGAAATGGTGAATAACTTTAGGTATCTAAGAATAACCTTCACCAGCCAATTAAATTTGGGAAAACAAAAAAAAGTAATTGAAACGAAAGTAAAGAAATTTTCATCAGCTATTCTGGGTTTCACCAATAAAGTTGGGGCAGGTCAACTAAAGGTTGCGTTAAACTTATTGATACAAAGATAAGAAATCAGGTCTTATATGGAGCAGAAATCTAGGAAACAGAGATAAGGGGAACACTGGAACCATTAGTAAACACATATTACAAAAACCTTCAAGGTCTCCCAAAAGGAGCACCTACATCACTGGTAAGGATGGAAATAGGGCAAATAAAACCAATGCAGTGCAATATAGAAGAAAGACTGGTAATGTACTGGTTAAAAGCATACCGGATGGAGAATAGACTCCCTCGGATGTGCTTAGAAGAGACTATAAAATATGTCGACCAACAAGAGATATTCCCCAGTCTTGAGACAGTAGAAAAAATCATTACACCATATGGTTTGTTAAACTGTATAGCAGATACACGTATTAAACTATTACATGATATTCAAATAAAAATAAAAGAAAGATGAAGAACTGCATATACTGTGTACAGAGGGATGTGGGGTTAAGTAAACACTACAACACCAGCAAATGGATGTCGAATAATAAAAGGTAGTTTGGCTTTGAAAATTGTTTAAGCATTACTAAAGACCCAATCAGGAGAAAACTACTCACAAGGAATAGGTTGGAATATTATGAAAGCCAAAGAATGAAAACATTTTATAAACAGGCAAGGGAGAGTAATTGCAGATGTCAGGAAGGAGAAGATGACATAACACACCTTTTAATACTGTGCCCACTGTATGACAAAATGAGGGATACATTTTGGGGGGAAATAGTATCACTTTAAAACTGGAACCAAATCAAATGGTAACATATTTGTTTAAATCGAACTCGTTATTTGTGCTGGAAAGTGTGATTTCTTTCTCCAGTGTTATAGATGTAAGAAAATTGCATATCCTAGAATGAAATGCACATTTGCACAAATGCACAGTTTAAGTATGCAATCATAGTAGGGAATTGTTACGGGTTTTTGTATTGCCCTATGTGTTTTAACTCATTCAAATACTGCTGGTAATAATTATGTATTTTATATTTTATATTTTTCTGTATGTTTTGTGATAATCACAATTGTAATGGCATAACTTGCAGACCAATAAACAGATTTGATTGTTACTCATGGGTAATAATTCGCTGCAGTTCACCTTGTTTTATTCCTTTCAGGAACATGAAGATCTCTACCATCTCCCTCTCCTTTCTGGTCACCAGTGAGTACATGTTCATTGCCTTGAGGCAATCAGCCTTTGGATAATTTCCTTTCTCAATGGCTCTTCTTCCCAAATAGGCTTACAGGTAGGATCTACTCCACTGTGCTAACCCCTTATAGACAGTCATTCTTTGCACAAGTGTAAGGCATGATGGGAAGTGGAGTTAAGTATAACTACATCTCCACAGCAATGAAATCAACATCTCAGTGCAGCCCATACTAATGGAACCAACACATTTGGAAAAATGCTTCTTCTCAGATGGTACAGAACCCTGGAGATACTCAAGAAAATGTCCATAGAACTTCAGTATGTTGGAGAGGCCGCAGTGCACAAGGGACACTTTTTCATATCATGTGGGTGTACCCATCCCTGAATCCTGTCTGGTTGCAGATCCAGTCCTTTTGCAAACAAGTGGTTGGCAGGAAGGTCCCAAACTACCCTAAAGTTTGAATATTAGGGAGTAGGAACGGTGGCATTCTTACTGCTGTCATACCCTGAGACAGAAGGTGGATGATCCCTGTAGCCTTAGAGGAAAAAGACAAATTCTGTTAAACTGAAGAGGAATTAAGGCCCCTTTACTGTGTGATGGATACAGGCAATTATAAAGCTTGCATCTTATGAGTGTCTCTCTCACATTTCCAATAATAATTTACAGTAGTTTGAAGAAATATACGCAGGTCAAGCCCCAGGGGTGCAATAATTCTTCAGCGTGGCCTAGCCTTGAAACTGAAGTGTTCAAACGTATGTTTAGAGCAATGGTGTGGCATTACTCATAAGTGTGTATTCAGACCAGTTGCACTGTATGTGCCACAGTTAAGGTGAGGCCAGTCTGCAGCTTTCTATGGGGGGCAGCAGGCATACATAAGCTCTGATCACCAGCCTCAACCACACTAGCCCCCACAAGGCAAAGATCCCACAGACATAATTTCATGCACTGGGGTACCTGTACTCACAGCAGTAGAATTGCTTCAGCCACTGATGGAACATGTCAACAAAATCCTACCATCTGGAAGTACTGCAACTCGTTGACAAACCACCTATTCAATGGCATTTGTCAGTTGCAAATGTAACCACCTCATTAACAAACTATGAAACTAACCCTGTATGATGGTCTTTTGTACTGGTCCTTTAGGTTTCAGGTAAACAGTGCCTGGGCTTGGTTGGTTTGGAGGTAACCGGAATGTGGCACAGTGCATCCACCTATAGGTATCCTTTAGATGAATGCTGCCCTACAGAAAGTAAATACAACTCCACTCTTCAGCAACAGGGAGCCCAAATAATATGCTCACACCCCAACTTATAACTCTAAGCGTGCAAATAAATCAGTATGCAGTATTATCAGGTAAACAGTAAAGACAATCAAGTAACACAACAGATTCACTTGGGGACAGGAGCAGGCTCTAGATGTATTAAAGAACTGAGTTAATCAAAAAGGCAAGCAATATACATCGAGTACCCTCAGTCTCTGAGTTAGCCCCAACTGGTGCACCAGTCACCCACAGATCCTTGAGAGTTTTACTGTAGTTGTATAACACATACTGTACATGCAACTGCAGGCTTGAAGGTGGCCCTCATTGTGGTACTGACTGAAGGGGCATTGGGCATCCTAACAAAAGTAAATTGTTCGCAACAGCAAGTGATTTACAGTAAGTTGTTCCTGGCTTTATGGTTTCTTTTGGTGTCATGTAAGTCATACTGGATTGATCACTTTTATGCAACTTACCCTAGCTAATATGTAAAAAAGGTGAGGTATTGCCCAATACTCCCAACCTCTGATAGTCTCTGCAGAGTAGTGGTCTCTGTGGTGGCCAGATGCAGGCTGAGGTAACAATATGGCGGACCTAGTATGCTTCTGGGTGGGGCATTGTGATGTGTGTGGTTACACCTGTGCACACTCCACTGGTCACATTGGCAATAAAGCCTTTGAAATTTATCTTTGGTGTGGAGTGTTTTTTGAGGAGTCTACGAGTGCAGGCAACCTTTTGTGACTGTCATTTACTGCCAAGGCTCTTGACCCTTGTTACCTGCATCAGGTTCTTGCACTGGTATCATGGGCCATCTTTGGAATTTGCTTCTGGGTGGTGAAAGGTGCAGGCTATGAAGATCCTTTTTAATGTCCTGGTCCTCTTTACCCAAAGGGGTAGCTGTGCTTCACCTGTCCCAAAGCTGGGAAGTCACCAAGGGCACTCAAGGCCTTCAATGCTTAGACTCTCTGCCAGGACAAGTCCTGACAGCTGCCTGGAAGAGTAGTGGCCAACCACTCTCCCAGGTCAGGAGCTACAGCAAGGCAACCCCAGGCCCTGTGATCCAGAAACACTGGAGATTAAGCAAGACAACTGCTTCTTCCATACACCAAAGCCCTGTGTAGACACTTTGATTCTGTTCAGTTTTTGAACAAAACCCTCTATGTAAGGATTGTAAAAAGGCTTTCTTCAACCAAATATCTGAATACTGAATCACATGCACACATTTGGCTCCTTCTCCCTCCATGGCAAATCTGATCTGAACTTGCAAGTTCTTCCATCTGTAGAAATCTGGAGATCAACTCTGGTTGGATACTTGATTATGCTAAGCCCCATTCTTGTAGTCGCTATCAATTGTATGAGTAAAGCAAGCACAGAGAGACAATGAAATGTGATCCAACTTATAGTTTGCTGCTCTACACAGCACAGTTTGGGATTGTCTGTTTCTCCCAGGCTGGCAGTGTTGTCTTCTAAACCCTGCACAGCAGTCCTGAGGCCAGAAGCACAACAAACATGGTGCCCGTTTTGCGGTCTTTGTTACTTCTGAGTGTTGTCCATCTCTGGGTGCAGCTTCTGGCCACCTGGATTGGTACTTCTAAGTCTCAGTTACTGTCAAGTGGAATGTATGAAATTAGCGGAGCGGCAACATGGCCGCAGTGCTGCTCCACTCCCTGCAGCTCTGTTTGTTACAGCATTGAAAGTTCCCTTTCTTTTTAAAATGCTTCTACTTTATTTATGGTGAATTGATGAATGAAAATTAGTCCTGGTTTTACTTTAAGTCACTTTATTGTTACCATTTTTTGCTTCCAGCCCTCGGGGAGTGGACTTTGGGAGCATAGTTTGGCATTTAATGGTCGGCGTCTTTGCTCCATGCTTTTTTAACAGAAACTTCTGCTGGAGCAAGTTGCAAGTTCAAGCCACTTGCTTCACAGTTTGGATTCTCTCCCAAAGGGTTTTTGCTGCCATCCAGATGAGCTGACCGCCCATTGCTTTTGGGCGTTTGCGGCATTCTTGGCTTTATTCATGATGGCTTGGGCATCTGCTGAACTGTAAGGAACTGTAAGGAGCAAGGAGATTAAAGTGGATTTTCAAAAAAAGAGGTGTGAAAGAACAAGGTGGGCACAATTTGAAGATAGAGGGGGGCGGCTCAGAGGTAATTTAAGGAAGTATTTTTTCACAGAGAGGGTTGTGGATGCATGGAACGGTCTTCCGGAGGAGGTTGTGAAGTCAAAAACAGTGGTGGAATTCAAGCATGCATGGGACAGTCATAAGGCCATTTTAGGGGGTGGGAGTAGGAAGAAGTAGGCTGCTGGTTAACTAGGATCTGCAGCTTATCCTCTAGAGTAGAAATGGGCAGACTAGGTGGGCCATGCGTCTTCTATATCGTCAAATTCTATGTTTCAATGTTTCTAAGTTTGTTAATACATGGTGCCATCTGTGCACCATTAAGCTCATTTTAACCTTTTACAGGTATGCTAATGTTGCATGTGGGTCAGGGCATTCATAATATCCCTAGAAAGCTAGGATTTATTGCACTTAGAGGAGCACATCTTTTACATTTTGTCTTACAGGGCAGTATCAACTAAGAGACGAGAATGGATTAAGCAGAGGAGAGCTGGTGGCTGATACTGGTGGCTCGTAGGAGTTACATTGATCCCTCAGTCCCCCAGTCTATTAATCAGAGAAATAAGGAGAAAGGGGGAGTAAAGCAAAAGACGCTGAAGCAACGATAATAAGAAGCCGACTAATGGCAGTAGTATTCCAGCAGGAGGTACTGTTGCCTACTTTTTTTTTTTTCAGTGCCCCAATTTTAGAGACCTTGTGGTCTAAGATTGATTTAAGGCCTCAGAAGCTTCATTTAAGTAGGAAACCAGCAGTGTACAGGTTCACCGAGTATACTTAAAATATCTGGTTAACTGTGATATTTTCAATATTTCAAAATGTTTTCTCCCCTTCGACAAATTTTGGAGGTTTAAACACCTTTAGTGCGATGCAAAAAAAGTGAAAGTCAGAGCGTGAATGTTTGTTATAATGAGCTGAGTACAGTATGTTCACATGGGACTGCCGTAAAGCAGAGTTAGCGACAGTGCTGCTGGAATTATGGGTTATTGAATAACTTTGACTGAATCAGCACTGGGAATCTCCCTAGTGGGGCATGAATGCGGACACTGGTCTTGAGCTCTGAGGGTACATCAGGTTTTTTAAAAAAGAAGGACTTCCAAAGGAATGTGAGTATTAGTTAAATTTCTAGCCTTTTTTTATATTATTGTGTTATTATTTTATCTGTGTAAATCACAAGTTTTACATTTTAAATGTTGATTTTTTTTGTATGACTTTCATTTACCAGGATTCTACTATAGCTGGCCACTTTAATTCAAGTGCTAAAATACATTTTTTTTTTTTTTGTTTAACAATTTAAACTTTATTAACAGATTTTCCACAATACAGGGACAGAAATTATAGCATGCATAGCATATATATAGGACAGTACTTGATCTGCCCCACCCCCACCCTCCCACCCCAGACAGCAGTATATGACAATGTTGTAGTATGATATCATATTACAATAAGCTTGTAAATTGAAATACACCATTACCAACCACTCATTGATCCATACTAATCATGATTAGGTGTGAAGGGGATCCCAAATGTGTTTATATCTCTGTAGCCTGTTGTGGAGACTCGATATAGCTTTCTCTGTACGAAGATTAGCAAGGATTTCATTAATCCATTCTTGATATGTTGCGCTAACCACATCCTTCCAAGGCCCAAGTACAATTTTTTTAATGGATAATGCAATCATGGAAATATGAAATCTCCGAATTTTAACCTTAATAGAGGACAGGTCACCCAGCAAGCAAATGTCTGGAGTAAAGCAATCCTGCAAACCCAGTATGGGGTCTAAGTTGGCTTGAATTGCCTCCCACAATGGAATTATCTTAGGGCACTACCAGAAAATATGGAGAAGTGTGCCTGCTTCCTCACAACCTCTGGTACACAACTCCAATTCAAGAAGACCCCATTTCGCCAACTTTACTGGGGTATAGTACATGTTGTGTAAAATGTGATATTGCATAAGCTGTAATCTGTCTTGAGATACATATCTGTGACAGGACATCCATAAAGCCAGCCAGTTAGGGGTATATTGGGGGAGAAGGGAGGCCCAGAACATGGTGGGGTCACCAGATCTCCCATACCTCCAGTGAAATAAGGCTTGGTATATTTTAGAAATGACACTTGATGGACCAAGTAGGGAGGAAAGCTCAGATATCAATGAGAAGGCCGGCGGACAGGGAGTGGTTTTACCCAGCACCGTGGAAAGCAGGTGCTTTAACTGGATAACCCTAAATTGCTGAGTTACCAGGATATCAAATTTACGGATTATATGAGAGACTGAGAGCCATGCCCCCTCACCATCCAGAAAGGTAGATACTTTCCCTTCCCCTACTTGGGGCAACCACATGCGAGGAATCCTCTGTTTGTTTATAGTGAAAGTCAGGGAGTTCCAAATGGACTGGGACAGATCAAGGCGTGGGATGAACCGCAAAAAATAACAGAGTTGTGCATGGACTTTTAATGACATCCTAAGGGTGGGGCACTTACAAACGTCTTGAACGGACGAAGACTTAACATAGAGCATAGTCGAGGGGTCCATGTTCTTAGTCTGGATAAAGTCTGACTCAATTTTGAGCCAGACTGGTCTTAAATTCTCAGGACCCGGACTCACCCACCTCAGGTATTTTGCGAGATGGCTGACCCAGTAATAGATTGCCAGGTGAGGAATCCGCGGTCCTCCATCTGTTTGCGGAGCAGCCAATTTACGGATGCCAACCGAGACTGCTTGTTAGGCCAGATAAAGTTGGTAAAAATTCTGAGCATTTTCTGAAACCAGGATAAAGGGATGAATGAGTTAAGGTGCGAGAGGGGATAAAACAGATGGGGAAAAACATTCATTTTAATTATATTAATACGACCCCATAGGAAGCGGAATCTTAGACCATCTATCAAGGTCCTGGACGATCAACTGGGAGAGGGGCTCCAAGTTCTCTTTCCCATGAGGAAGGATTGCGTGTTAAATTGATACCCAGATATCTCGTAGAGACCTCCCCCTCCTGAGAGGAGACCGGAAGTCGCGAGGGCCTGCCCTGAAGCCCTCCCTGATGACAGAAGACCCGAACCCGAGACACACTAGAGACCACCCCCTCCCCCGAGGAGACCGGAAGTCTCGAGGTCCTGCACTGAAGCCCTCCCTGCCCACAGAAGCCCCGAACCCGAGACACACCAGAGACCACCACCCTCCTCCGAGGAGACCGGAGGTCGCGAGGGCCTGCCCCGAAGCTCTCCCTGCAAGCAGAAGCCCCGAACTTGGGACACACCAGAGACCACCCTCCCCCGAGGAGACCGGAGGTCGTGAGGGCCTGCCCTGAAGCCCTCCCTGCCCACAGAAGCCCCGAACCCGAGACACACCAGAGACCACCCACCTCCTCCGAGGAGACCGGAGGTCGTGAGGGCCTGCCCAGAAGCTCTCCCTGCCTGCAGAAGCCCCAAACCCGAGACACACCATAGATCACCCCTCCCTGAGGAGACCAGAGGTCTTGAGGCCTGCCCTGAAGCCCTCCCTGCCCTAGAAAGCCCCGAACCCGAGACACACAGGACCACCCCTTCCCGAGGCCGGAGGTCGAGGCCTGCCAAGCCCTCAATGCCTAGAAGCCCTGAACCTGAGACACACAGAGACCACCCCCTCCTCCGAGGAGACCGGAGGTCACGAGGCCTGCCCCAGCTCTCCCTGCCTGCAGAAGCCCGAACCCCAGACACACCAGAGATCACCCCCCTCCCCCGAGGAGACCGGAGGTAATGAGGGACTGCCCTGAAGCACTCCCTGCCAGCAGAAGCCCCGAACCCGAGACACACCAGAGACCACCCCCCTCCCCAGAGGAGACCGGAAGTCGCGAGGGCCTGCCATGAAGCCCTCCCTGCCCACAGAAGCCCTGAACCTGAGACACACAGAGACCACCCCACTCCTCTGAGGAGAACGGAGGTCGCGAGGCCTGCCTTGAAGCCCTCCCTGCCCACAGAAGCCAGAACCCGAGACACACCAGAGACCACCCACCTCCTCTGGAGGAGACGAGGTCGTGAGGCCTGCCAAAAGCTCTCCCTGCCCATGAAGCCCCAAACCCGAGACACACCATAGACCACCCCTCCCGAAGAGACCCGGTGGTCGCGAGGGCCTGCCCAAGCCTCCTGCCACAGAAGCCCTGAACCCGAGACACACAGAGACCACCCTCCCGAGGGAGACCGGAGGTCGCGAGGGCCTATCCTGAAGCCTTCCCTGCCCCCAGAAGCCCCAAACCCGAGACACACCAGAGACCACCCCCTCCCCCGAGGAGACCGGAGGTCGTGAGGGACTGCCCTGAAGCCCTTCCTGCCCACAGAAGCCCCAAACCCGAGACACACCAGAGACCACCCCCCTCCCCCAAGGAGACCGGAGGTAACGAGGGACTGCCCTAAAGCACTCCCTGCCCACAGAAGCCCCGAACCCGAGACGCACCAGAGACCACCCCCCTCCCCCGAGGAGACCGGAAGTCACGAGGGCCTGCCATGAAGCCCTCCCTGCCCACAGAAGACCTGAAACTGAGACACACCAGAGACCACCCCACTCCTCCGAGGAGACCGGAGGTCGCGAGGGCCAGCCCTGAAGCCCTCCCTGCCCACAGAAGCCCCGAACCCGAGACACACCAGAGACCACCCACCTTCTCCGAGGAGACCGGAGGTCGTGAGGGCCTGCCCAAAAGCTCTCCCTGCCGGCAGAAACCCCAAACCCGAGACACACCATAGACCACCCCCTCCCCCGAGGAGACCAGAGTCGTGAGGCCTGCCCTCGGCCTCCCTGCCCACAGAAGCCCGAACCCGAGACACCAGAGACCACCCTCCCGAGGAGACCGGAGGTCATGAGGGCCTGCCCTGAAGCCCTTCCTGCCCACAGAAGCCCCGAACCCGAGACACACCAGAGACCACCCTCCCCGGAGGATACCGAGGTCACGAGGCTCATGAGAAGCCTCCTGCCTGCAGAAGCCCAACCCGAGACACCCCAAAGACCAACCCCTCCACAAGAGACCGGTGGTCGCGAGGGCCTGCCCTGAAGCCCTCCTGCCCTGAAGCCCTGAACCGAGACACACCAGAGACCACCCTCCCGAGGAGACCCGGAGGTCGCGAGGCCTATCCTGAAGCCTTCCTGCCCACAGAAGCCCCAAACCCGAGACACAGAGAGACCACCCCTCCCGAGGAGACGGAGGTCACGAGGGCTCTGGAGAAGCCTCCTGCCTGCAGAAGCCCCGAACCCAGACACCCCAAAGACCAACCCCTCCCACGAAGAGACGGTGGTCGCGAGGGCCTGCCCTGAAGCCCTCCTGCCCGCAGAAGCCCTGAACCCGAGACACAGAGACCACCCTCCCAGCGAGGAGACCGAGGTCGCGAGGCCTATCGAAGCCTTCCCTGCCCACAGAAGCCCCAAACCCGAGACACACCAGAGACACCCTCCCCGAGGAGACCAGAGGTCGCGAGGGCCTGCCCTGAAACCCTCCCTGCATGCAGAAGCCCCGAACCTGAAACACACTAGAGACCACCCCCCTCCTCCGAGGAGACCGGAGGTCGCGAGGGCCTGCCTTGAAGTCCTCTCTGCCCGCAGAAGCCCTGAACCCGAGACACACCAGAGACCACCCCCCTCCCCCGAGGAGACGAGAGGTCATGAGGGCCCACCCTGAAGCCCTCTCTGCCCGCAGAATCCCCGAACCCAAGACACACCAGAGACCACCCCCATCCCCCTAGGAGACCGGAGGTCATGAGGGCCTGCCTTGAAGCCCTCCCAGCACAAAGAAGCCCCAAACCCGAGACACCAGAGACCACCCCTCCCGGGGAGACTCGGAGTCGCGAGGGCCTGCCCTGAAGCCCTCCCTGCCCAGGCCCAGACCGAGACACACCAGAGACCACCCTCCTGCCCCGAGGAGACTGGAGGCCGAGGGCCTGCCCTGAAGCCCTCCCTGCCCGCAGAAGCCCCAACCCGAGACACACCAGAGACCACCCTGCCCTGAGGAGACCGGAGGTCGTGAGTGCCTGACCTGAAGCCCTCCCTGCCCAGCAGAAGCCCCAAACCAGGGACATACCAGAGACCACTCCTCCCCGAGGAAACCAGAGGTCACGCCACGCCTGCCCTGAAGCCCTCCCTGCCCACAGAGCCCCGAACCCAAGACACACCAGAGACCACCCCTCCCCCGAGGAGACCGGAGGTCACGAGGGCCTGCCATGATGCCCTCCCTGCCCACAGAAGCCCCGCACCCGAGACACACCAGAGACTACCCCCTCCCCCGATGAGACCGGAGGTCGCGAGGGCCTGCCCTGAAGCCCTCTCTGCCCGCAGAAGTAACGAACCCGAGACACACCAGAGACCACCCCCCTCCCCTGAGGAGACCGGAGGTCTCGAGGGCCTGCCCTGAAGCCCTCCCTGTCCACAGAAGCCCCAACCCCAAGACACAGCAGAGACCACCCCCCCCTGCCCGAGAGACGGAGGTCACGAGGCCTGACCTAAAGCACACCTACCAGCAGAAGCCCGAACCCGAGACACACAGAGACCACCCTCTCCCGAGGGACCGAGAGTCACGAGGCCTGCCCTGAAGCCCTCCCTGCCTGCAGAAGCCCGAACCTGAGACACACAGAGACCACCCCCTGCCCGAGGGGCCTGAGGTCACCTGGGCCAGCCCTAAGCCCTCCTGCCCGCCAGAGCCCCGAACCTGAGACATACCAGAGACCACCCCCACCACGAGGAGACGGCGAGGTCACAGGGCCTGCCTGAGCCCTCCTGCCCACAGAGACCCCAATCTGAGACACACAGAGACCCCCTCCCCCGAGGAGACCGGAGGTCACGAGGGCCTGCCCTGAAGCCCTCCCTACCCACAGACACGCCGATCCTGTTGACACACCAGAGACCAACCCCTCCCCCGAGGAGACCGGAGGTCACGAGGGCCTGCCCTGAAGCTCTCCCTGCTCGCAGAAGCCCCGAACCCGAGACACACCAGAGACCACCCCCCTCCCCTAGGAGACCGGAGGTCGCGAGGGCCTGCCCTGAAGCCCTCCCTGCCCGCAGAAGCCCCGAACCCAAGACACACCAGAGACCACCCCACTGCCCTGAGGAGACCGGAGGTCACGAGGGCCTGCCCTGAAGCCCTCCCTGCCCGCAGAAGCCCCGAACCCGAGACACACCAGAGAACACCCCCCCCTGAGGAGACCGGAGGTCACAAGGGCCTGCCCTGAAGCCCTACCTACCCACAGACGCCCCGAACCTGAGACACACCAGAGACCACCCTCTCCCCCGAGGAGACCGGAGGTCGCGAGGGCCTGCCCTGAAGCCCTCCCTGCCCCCAGAAGCCCCGAACCCGAGACACACCAATGACCACCCCCTTCCCCCAAGGAGACCGGAGGTCACGAGGGCCTTCCCAGAAGCCATCCCTGCCCGCAGAAGCCCCGAACCTGAGACACACCAGAGACCACCTCCTGCCCTGAGGACACCGGGGGTCACCAGGGCCTGCCCTGAAGCTCTCCCTGCCCACAGAAGCCCCAAACCCGAGACACACCAGAGACCACCCCCCCTCCCCCCTCCCCCGAGGAGAGCAGAGGTCGCGAGGGTCTGCCCTGAAGCCCTCCGTGCCCGCAGAAGCCCTGAACCTGAGACACACCAGAGACCACCTCTCTCCCCTGAGGAGACCGGAGGTCATGAGGGCCTGCCCTGAAGCCCTACCTGCCTGCAGAAGCCCCAAACCCGAGACACACCAGAGACCACCCCCCTCCCCCGAGGAGACCAGAGGTCACGAGGGCCTGCCCTGAAACCCTCCCTGCATGCAGAAGCCCCGAACCCGAAACACACCAGAGACCACCCCTCCTCCGAGGAGACGGAGGTCGCGAGGGCCTGCCCTGAAGCCCTCCCTGCCTGCAGAAGCCCAACCCGAGACACACCAGAGACCACCCTCCCGAGGGAGACCAGAGTCACGAGGGCCTGCCTCAAGCCCTCCCTGCCGCAGAAGCCCCAACCCGAGACACACCAGAGACCACCCTCCCTGAGGAGACCGGAGGTCACGAGGGCCTATCCTGAAGCCGCCCCTACCCACAGAAGCCCCAAACCCGAGACACACCAGAGACCACCCTCCCAAGAGACTGGAGATCACGAGGCCAGCCCTGAAGCCTCCCTGCCCGCAGAAGCCCTGAACCCGAGACACACCAGAGACCACCCCTCACCCGAGAGACTGGAGGTCACGAGGACCTGCCCTGAAGCCCTCCCTGCCCGCAGAAGCCCCGAACCCGAGAGACACCAGAGACCACCCCCTCCCCCGAGGAGACCAGAGGTCACGAGGGCCTGCCCTGAAGCCCTCCCTGCCCGCAGAAGCCCCGAACCTGAGACACACCAGAGACCACCCCCTCCCCTGAGGAGACCGGAGGTCGTGAGGGCCTATCCTGAAGCCTTCCCTGCCCACAGAAGCCCCAAACCCGAGAAACACCAGAGACCACTCCCTCCCCCGAGGAGACCAGAGGTCGCGAGGGCCTGCCCTGAAGCCCTCCCTGCCCGCAGAAGCCCTGAACCCGAGACACACCAGAGACCACCCCTCTCCCCCGAGGAGACCGGAGGTCATGAGGGCCTGCCCTGAAGCCCTCCCTGCCTGCAGAAGCCCCGAACCCGAGACATACCAGAGACCACCCCCTCCCCCGAGGAGACCAGAGGTCGCGAGGGCCTGCCCTGAAACCCTCCCTGCATGCAGATGCCCCGAACCCGAGACACACCAGAGACCACCCCCCTCCCCCGAAGAGACCGGAGATCATGAGGGTCTGCCCTGAAGCCCTCCCTGCCCGCAGAAGCCCCGAACTGAGACACACCAGAGACCACCCCTTCCCCCGAGGAGACCAAAGGTCACGAGGGCCCGTCCTGAAGCCCTCTCTGCCCACAGAAGCCCCGAACCCAAGACACGCCAGAGACCACCCCCATCCCCTGAGGAGACCGGAGGTCGTGAGGGCCTACATTGAAGCCCTCCCAGCCCACAGAAGCCCCGAACCCGAGACACACCAGAGACCACCCCCCTGCCCCGAGGAGACCGGAGGTCGTGAGTGCCTGACCTGAAGCCCTCCCTGCCCGCAGAAGCCCCGAACCCGGGACATACCAGAGACCACCCTCCTCCCGAGGAAACCAGAGGTCGCGAGGGCCTGCCCCAAGCCCTCCCTGCCCACAGAAGCCCCAACCCGAGACACACCAGAGACCACCCCTCCCGAGGAGACCGGAGGTCACGAGGCTTGCCCTCAGCCTCCCTGCCCGCAGAAGCCCGAACCCAGACACACAGAGACTACCCTCCCCAATGAGACCAGAGGTCACGAGGGCCTGCCCTGAAGTCCTCTCTGCCTGCAGAAGTCCAGACCCAAGACACACCCGAGACCACCCCCTCTCTTGAGGAGCCGGAGTCGGAGGCCTGCCCTGAAGCCCTCCTGTCACGACACCCAGACCCGAGACACACCAGAGACCACCATCCTGCCCGAGGGGCCGGAGGTCATGAGGGCCTGACCTGAAGCCCTCCCTACCGCAAGCTCCCAATCTGAGACACACCAGAGACCACCTCCTCCCGAGGAGACCGGAGGTCACGAGGGCCTGCCCTGAAGCCCTCCCTACCCGCCGAAGCCCCAAACCTGAGACACACCAGAGACCACCCCTTCCCCCGAGGAGACCGGAGGTCACAAGGGCCTACCCTGAAGCCCTCCCTGACTGCAGAAGCCCCAACCGAGACACACCAGAGACCACCGCTTCCCAGGAGATCGGAGGTCATGAGGGCCTGCCTGAAGCCCTCCCTCCATGAAGCCCGAACCTGAGACACACACGAGACCACCTCCCGAGGAGACCGGAGGTCACGAGGGCCTGCCTCAAGCCCTCCCTGCCCGCAGAAGCCCCGAACCCGAGACAAACCAGAGACCACCCCTGCCCGAGGAGACCGGAGGTCACGAGGGCCTGCCCTGAAGCCCTCCCTGCCCGCAGAAGCCCCGAACCCGAGACACACCAGAGACCACCCCCCCCCAATGAGACCAGAGGTCACGAGGGCCTGCCCTGAAGTCCTCTCTCCGCAGAAGTCCCGAACCCAAGACACACCCGAGACCACCCCCCTCTCTTGAGGAGACCGGAGGTCGCGAGGGCCTGCCCTGAAGCCCTCCCTGTCCGCAGAAGCCCCGAACCCGAGACACACCAGAGACCACCGCCCTGCCCCGAGGAGACCGGAGGTCATGAGGGCCTGACCTGAAGCCCTCCCTACCCGCAGAAGCCCCGAACCGAGACACACAGAGACCACCCCTTCCCCCGAGGAGACCAAAGGTCACGAGGGCCGATCTAAGCCCTCTCTGCCTCAGAAGCCCCAGACCCAAGACACGCCAGAGACCACCCCCATCCCTGAGGAGACTGGAGGTCGTGAGGGCCTGCATTGAAGCCCTCCCAGCCCACAGAAGCCCCGAACCCGAGACACACCAGAGACCACCCCCTCCACCGAGGAGACTGGAAGTCGCGAGGGCCTGCCCTGAAGCCCTCCCTGCCCGCAGAAGCCCCGAACCCGAGACACACCAGAGACCACCCCCCTGCCCCGAGGAGACCGGAGGTCGTGAGGGCCTGACCTGAAGTCCTCTCTGCCTGCAGAAGTCCAGACCCAGGACACACGAGACCATCCCCTCTCTTGAGGAGACGGAGGTCGCGAGGCCTGCCCTGAAGCCCTCCCTGTCCATGAAGCCCGACCCGAGACACACAGAGACCACCATCCTGCCCGAGGAGACCGGAGTCATGAGGGCCTGACCTAAGCCCTCCCTACCCCAGAAGCCCCGAATCGAGACACACCAGAGACCACCCTCCTCCCGAGGAGACGGAGGTCACGAGGGCCTGCCCTGAAGCCCTGCACCGCAGAAGCCCAACCTGAGACACACCCATCACCCCCGAGGAGACCGGAGGTCACAAGGGCCTACCCTGAAGCCCTCCCTGACTGCAGAAGCCCCGAACCCGAGACACACCAGAGACCACCCCCGTCCCCCAGGAGATCGGAGGTCATGAGGGCCTGCCCTGAAGCCCTCCTGCCCGCAGAAGCCCCGAACCTGAGACACACCAGAGACCACCCCCTCCCCCGAGGAGACCGGAGGTCACGAGGGCCTGCCCTGAAGCCCTCCCTGCCCGCAGAAGCCCCGAACCCGAGACACACCAGAGACCACCCCCCTGCCCCGAGGAGACCAGAGGTCACCAGGGCCTGCCCTGAAGCCCTCCCTGCCCGCAGAAGCCCCGAACCCGAGACACACCAGAGACCACCCCTCCCCAAGGAGACCGGAGGTCGCGAGGGCCTGCCCTGAAGCCCTCCCTGCCCGCAGAAGCCCCGAACCCGAGACACACCAGAGACCACCCCCTGCCCCGAGGAGACCGGAGGTCACGAGGGCCTGCCCTGAAGCCCTCCTGCCCGCAGATGCCCCGAACCCAAGACACACCAGAGACCACCCCACTGCCCGAGGAGCCGGAGGTCACGAGGGCCTGCCCTGAAGCCCTCCCTGCCCGCAGAAGCCCCGAACCCGAGACACACCAGAGACTACCCCTTCCCCCAATGAGACCAGAGGTCGCGAGGGCCTGCCCTGAAGTCCTCTCTGCCCGCAGAAGTCCTGAACCCAAGACACACCCAAGACCACCCCCCTCTCTTGAGGAGACCGGAGGTCACGAGGGCCTGCCCTGATGCCCTCCCTGTCTGCAGAAGCCCCGAACCCGAGACACACCAGAGACCACCGCCCTGCCCCGAGGAGACCGGAGGTCATGAGGGCCTGCCTTGAAGCCCTCCCTCACCGCAGAAGCCCCGAACCCGAGACACACAGAGACCACCTCCCCAGGAGACCAGAGATCAGAGGCCTGCCCTGAAGCCCTTCCCTGCCATAGAAGCCCTGAACCCGAGACACACCAGAGACCACCCTCCCGAGGAGACCGGAGGTCACGAGGGCCTGTCCTGAAGCCTCCCTGTCCACAGAAGCCCCGAACCCAGACTCACCAGAGACCACCCCTCCCTGAGGAGACCAGAGGTCACGAGGGCCTGCCCTGAAGCCCTCCCTGCCCGCAGAAGCCCGAACCTGACACACCAGGTAATTCTACCTTGATCCAGGCTGCTGCCACCAGCTCTGGCCATCTGGCGCCTTTTCTGAAACGACCATAGCTCCCCTGCTCAGCGCATGAATCCCGACCAGAGTAGCACCTCGAGTTGCTGCCCAGGCTCAAATGGAGCAAAGTGTTACTTTTGTGCCTGATTTTGAAAGTTTAAAATGGACCAGCTAAAACTATTTGTATTTGCCTGTAACTGTATTTAAAGCTTAGAGTCACTGCAAGCCCAGGACCTGTTCTATCTGAAATCCCACCCTGTGCAAATCTCACGGAGACTGTTTGTTAATTTGTAAAGTGCATTTTTCCAGTTATAACTGAAATACCCCTCTTGTGAAAAACTCATTTGGGGACTGTTTGTTAACTTCTAAAGTGCATTTTCAGCGTGCAGAATTTCAGTTTGCCCTGCTAGTAACCACCATAAGCCTTTCTTTTTTGAATCACAATAGTAACCTGATAGCCCACATCCCATTTGCTCTTCTCCCCACACCCACTACCAGCCCGCCCCCAGCAAGTTAATCCTTTTTGCCTGTACTGCATATTTAATCCCCCCTCTCTCTCCATTCTCCAGCAGATTGCTCCATGGAGCCTCCACTCTTTCTGTGAAGAAGTACGTCCTCACATCTCTTCTGAGTCTACACCCTCCAACTTCTTATCTTGCCCCTTGTCCTTGATCACCTTTTTTGTCTGAAAAATACTTCCCTTCTGTATCTTATGTTTATCCCTGTGAGGTATTTAATTATCTGTATCATATCCCCCTCTCCCTACTCTCTTCCAGGATGCACATATTTAGGTCCTTAAGTTTCCCCTCATAGGGTTTCTGATGCAGACCCTGCACTGTTTTAAGGACATTCTCGGCAACGACAAGCAACAGAATCCAGCTGACAAGAACATTCAAGGTGTTCACTGCACCAACCATGACACCATTGCCAACGCCTTCAATGCCCTTTTTTCTTCTCCGCCAGTCGCTACTCTAACTAGCTCACAACCTGACTGTCCCTCTTCTCCTCCCTCGCCCCTCCCACCCCCCCCTTTTGTTTGCTCCAACCACATACCTCAGTTCGCAGTTACTTAACTCCCTTCCGCACGTGGGGTCAAGGGCCTGAGGGCATCCATCCTTGCATACTTCACAGTATGCACTTGGCTGACCAGACCTATCACCTGGCTTTTAACCTCTCAATTTGTACGTCTACTGTCCGTCCACCTGGAAAACTGTCAGAACCATCCCTATACACAAAAGGGCGATGTCAAACTCATGTCCAACTACTGCCCTATATCTCTTCTGCCCTCTCAGTAAGCTGCTTGAAAAAATAGTCCACCACCAGCTTGCTGCTCACCTTGACATGTTTAATCTTCAAACCCCGTGCCAACATGGTTTCGCCCGGTCACAGTACCACCTCTGCACTTACACAACTTACAAATGACATCCAAAATAATATGGACCGTGGCCTACTCACTGGGGCCGTCTTTATCGACCTGTCTAAAGCCTTCAACATGGTACACCATCCTCTCATGCTAAAGAAACTCCAATCCATTGGAGCATCTGACCAAGCCCTCTCCTGGTTCCATAGCTATCTTGACAATCGGACTCAGGCAGTAGCATTTCACAAGGCCCTTTCCTCCCCTAAACATCTCCCATGGAGTTCCCAGGATCACTCTTGGACCTCTACTCTTCTCCCTCTTCCTAAATGATATTCCCACCATGTCCCAGCATAGCTGCACTCTTATGTGCAGATGACCTTGTTCTCTACTCTGGGTCAAAATCGGTTGCTGCCATCAACTCCACTCACTAATGACTTCCAATTCCTGCAGACCTGGCTCTCTAGCAACCACCAAGTCCTGAACCTAGAAAAAACCTGTGCTATGCTATTCGGATCCTCAAGAAACTGTCTGCCCCTCCGAACAGGCTCCGGGTTCAATGCCTTGATGGCTCCCTCATCTTAAACACTGAGTCCTTCAAGTACCTTGGGGTCACTTTGGATCCCACACTTGACCTGTCTCAACATGTCAATATGGTGTGCCGTGCCGTCAATGCTAAAATTGGCGGAGCTTATCGCGTGTGCCACTCCCTCACTCCTTCCTCTAGACTTTCTGTTGCAAGAGGTATTCTCTTACCCCAGCTCCAATATGCTCTGCCCCTCATCTTTGCTGCAAACTCTGCTACACTCCACAAATGGGACACTGTCTACAACAACATCTGTAGATTTGCCTTAACTGCCCCACGTCTTACCCATCATTGTCTCCTTTACGCTGGCTTAAATTGGCTGTCACCTAAGGATATTCAAGCCTACTACCTGGGCTGCTTTATCAACTCCCTGTCTAGACCTCCTGCCCTGTCTATCTTGCCAACCTCCTGACTCCTGCCTCACACACCCCATACCCTCAGGTCTTCCTCTGTCCCCATGCTCTCCACTAGACCTTGCATGACAAAATGGGTGAACAGGCATTTGCCCATTTGCTCCCAAATTCTGGAACTCAGTCCCCTTATAGTGAAAACTTCAGCCTCCTCAGAGAATTCAAATACTGCTGTTCACCCACCTTCTAGCCTCTGGCCAACGCAAATGCTCTTAATTTGCTTTGTCCACTGCAGGCTGTCGGGTCTGACCCTGAGTACTACACTAATGTTCTCCCATGCAATATGCTTGTCTAGGTGGCTATGAACCTTGATGTCTTTAGTGTCCTCAGCTGTCTTATGGTTACCCTAATTGCTTTATTTTACATCCTTATTATGATCTATGCCTAAAATGTACCCTTATGTAACTATTACTGTGCTACCCAATGTATATCTTGTTTTGCTCCTGTACACCTATATTATGTCTGTGCATTTCTGCATATTGTAACCAATGTCCTGTGCTCTCCTGGGTCGTGCCTGAAAATAGGCAGGTCTGTTGCCTAGCGCACTTACCCGGTTACCAAAAGCTAATAAATAAATAAGAACACGGGGTGACCAGCACAAACCAAAAGGGGCAATATCATTCTTAAAGACCTTGTGATTAAGAGGGAAAATAGACAATTTGTTAGCATTCAATTTATAATTCGAAAAAGAGCTAAACTTAGCTATCTCCCCTAACATAGCTGGGATAGATGTTGCTGGGTGAGACAAGTGGAGAAGAAGATCATCAGCATGTGCCATGATCTTAGCCACATTATTCTATCGGTATGCCTTGTATCCCGGATTATTAAGAATATTTTGGATAAGGGGCTCTAGGTATAGATTAAATAAAAGAGGGAAGAGGACAACCCTGTCTAGTGCCTGAAAATAAAAGGAAGGGTTTAGAAAATGCTCCATTACCTGAAATCCTGGCAGAGGGTCCGATATAGAGCGTGAATCCAGTCTATGAACATGGTAGGAAGTAAAAGCCTAAGAACCTGGAAATAAAAGTTCCAGTTCACACAATCAAATGCCTTCTACCGGCATCAGGAAACCAACCCCGCAGGAAGGTGCCATCCTAGACACCGAGAAGACATGCAAAGAGTGTGTAAATGGTCTGATGATGAACGTCCCTCATGAATCCCACCTGAGAAATACTAATCAGATCTGGGAGGACCAGGGTTAGTGTGTCAGCCAATATCTTCGAGAGAATTTTGACATCCTGGTTCAAAAGAGATATGGGCCTGTAGCTTTGGACTAACTCAGGGTCTTTATCAGGTTTGGGAAGAAGAACAATCAGGGCTTCAAACAGATGGGCGTCTACACCTGCCCCAGAGAGAATATGGAGGTACAACCAGTGAAGTACCGGCAGTAATTGTTCTCGGAAAGCTTTATAAAATAATGCAAAGAAGCCATCCGGTCCCGGAACCTTATCCAAGGGCAGAACCCTTATAACCTCCAATATTTCCTCAAGAAATATTGGAGAGGATAAAAAACTCCTCTGTGAATCTGACAGGGAAGGGAGACAAGATTCCTGAGATATGCCTCCAGCGTCTCCAAGGGAGGAGGACGTCCAAATCCTTATATAATTGCTCGTAGTACAAGGCAAATTCCTGTACAATCCCTGAAGGGGATACCCTCAAGGATCCATCTGCCTGAGCCCTGATTGGAGGAATAAATCTTGCAGATTCCTGCTGTTTTAACCTTAAACTGAGCAAACGACCAGCTTTTTCCCCCGATCAGTGTAGCTTGCTTTGGTGCGGATAATAGCTGTCTTTGCCTTTTCCCTCAACAGGTCTAAGTATCTATCTTTAGCTACTAAAAGCTTCTTCCTGTCCTCTTCCGAGGTACTGAGAGATAAGTTGGCTTCCAGGGACCTTACTAGAGACAGTGAGGATAATAATTCAGCTTCTTGGGCCCTTTTCCTCTTTGTGGCTAAACTAATAAGGATCCCTCTCATATAAGCCTTGAAGGCACCCCATAAGATATCCAGTGCCGTACCCTCCAATTAGTTAGTAGAGAAAAAGAAATCAATCTGTTCTTTTATTAGGCTATAATACTTAGCATCCTTCAATAATTGTTTGTTTAACTTCCACCAGGTCTGTTTTTTGGGAATATTAAGGAAAACCAAGTTGCAAATCACCAGGGAATGGTCGGATACAGGGCCTGGCTGAATCGAAGCTGACAAGACCCCCGGTAAGAGCGCCTGGGAAATTAAAAGATAATCAATGCGGGACTGAGATCTGTGCACTGGTGAACTAAAAGTGTATTCCCTGGAACTGGGATGCAATACATGCCACACGTCACACAGTCCACACTGATCCAGGAGATCCCTGAATGCTCTCTGCCCAGGAGACAGACTCCTCAGCCCACTGCCAGATCTGTCCAAGTTAGGGTCCGAGACCAAATTAAAATCTCCTCCCATAATTATTGCTATAGGAAGCATGGGGAGAATGACAGAGACAAGCTTCATAAAGAAGCCCGGGTCGTCTGTATTAGGCCCATATATGCTGCAAAGTAAAAGTGGCATGGACCAAAGATTACCCTGAACCAGGACGTATCTACCACCTGGGTCCCTAAAGACCTGCTTAGAGACAAAGGGGATGCCTCTATTGACAAGTAACATGACCCCACAACTACTGGTGGACCCCAAGGCATTAAACACCTGTCCAACCTGTTGCCTCCTAAGTTGTAGAGCTTCGCACTCTAGCAAATGGGATTCTTGCAAAAACGTGATCTGGGAGCACAACAAGTTCAGGTGTTTTAGCACTTGATATTGTTTAGATTTTTTCCTTATCCCCTTCACATTCCAAGTAGCTAGATTAATACTACTAGCCATCTAAATAAGTAAAAGGAAACCACATACTGTACATAAAATCCAGAAATTACTACAATAGTTGAATGTCCAATACCCCTTGATTACTGCTGTACCACCCTCTCAACCCTGCACCCTCTCCCCCAAATCTAGTCCCCCACGGACCCCCCCCTCCATAATGCACCCCAGCATCCCATAAACTAAATAAGCCAGGTTTCTTAGGTTTAACCTTGACCCTACCACCCTACCACCCCAACTATAATGAACAACGTTCAACAAAATACCACTTCTCTTCCTTTCCCCCCAGCCTCCCAACCATGCGCCTACAGACCCAACCAAATTACGCAACACATTCCTAGAAAGAACAGATAACAGTTAAATATATGTGCAAAGAAATGTAATGTTATAACTAACATTTCTTAACCATCAGGCTCCTGCTAGCCAGAGGGAAATGCTCACTATTTAATAACTTAAACGTTCAAACCGGAATGCTGGCCTGGTAATACAATTGCAAGCAACCTGACGGCCGAGCACAATACCATAACTGCTGCAACCAGCAACCATAGAAAATAAAGCAAATTCACACTGACCCATGCCAGCAGCAGAGCTAAATAACCTAAAATAAGAAGCCTTATTTAATCCCAGGCCGCCAAAGGAAAGTTCCACCAGGAAAATTTGAATCCCGGGATATTAATAGCGCTAAACCGCTAAATGAATGACAAGAGCTCCCTCTGGTGGTACTGGAGTGAAAGCGCACAGTAATGCAGAATTATACAAAGATAGCCCCAGTTGTACCCCTGATCATTGCCTTTGTTAAATAAAATGTCGAGCCAAAAGGCATAAACCTAGCATATTAACTATCACCCTGATGCACCTGCAAATAGCTACCTAGCACACCCTTTGCAGAGAAAAAAACTCTCCCCCCCAAATAGAGTGTCCCTCCATTGAAACAGCCTCCTAGCAAAAACAACTGCCCAGGAGTATTAAGGATTACAATGTGCTATGAAGGATAAAATGAGCACAGCAAATGAAGTCCCTTCAGCCTTTAATGGCAGGATCACATGGTTTTAGATGGAGAACACGTCATTCCTCCTATTTATCTCAAGGAGGACTCCTCCTCCAATTCTGGTTTCTCCAATTCTGAGAGAGTAGATCATGTATTGCTGAACAGATCAGGCAAGGCAGACTTTAGCCCCAGTAGTGCAGCATCAGGATCCTCATAGGTTGACCAGGTACCAGCCACCTGTACCTGCAATCTACTGGGTAGCTCATCTTGAACCGAAGTCCTGCTGCAATAATCTTTGAAACAACAGGGTGGAATGCTGTACATTTCAGTCTGACAGACCCCGGTAGATCTTGTGCAATTCTGAGCTTGGCATTTTCCCACTTAACTTCCTGTAATTCTTTAACTTTTGCCAGGAAATGTTGCCGCTCTAAGTCATTCAAAAATCGACATATAATGGGATGAGGTGATGCTCCTGGGGGAGGCTTTGGTCACAAGGACCTATGTGCCCTCTCTATAATATACTTGACCCTGAAGGGAGAGGGGACGGTGATCTTTTCAACCAACTTCTGAATAAAGTTATGGTATTCTGGCCCTCTTCTCCTTCTGGGAGCCCCAGAATAACAGTGTTGTTCCTGCGACTGCGACCCTCGAGATCTTCTAACTTTACTTCGAGGCGTGAAAGCTTCTGCCGCATAGCCACAAGACCGGGGTCAATTTTTTCCACATGTTTCTCCAGGGAGGAAATTCGGGCTGTATTATCCGAGGTTGTGATGGAAACCTCCTCGATCTTTTTTGATAGGGATTTGAGCTCCGTAGAGATTTTCCTTTACTTCCTCACAGAAGAGCTTAAATTCCTCCAAGAACCTGTTCAGAGTTAATGGCTCTTGCTCAGTGATCGGGTTCGAATGCTCTGGCTTATCTGATGCACTCGAGGCCCGTGATTTCTTCGGGACCTTCTCAGGGGTAACCAGCGGGGTGTGTTTCTGTGCCGCCTTCTTCATATAAACCTCCATCACTGTCTCAATCCACCCAGCAGAAGCACAGGATAATAAAAAAGCAAAGTGAGGTAGATTTTAAGGGTTTTAGGTGGTTTTAGCATCCCTAAATGCAGAATTATTAAGTCGGGAGGCTGGAGCTGCAAAGAGGAGCTTCTACCCGGTACCCTGCATCATGTGGTCATGCCCTAAAATATACATTTATGAGAAAATGAAGATATGCTAAAGCAGCCTGCAGGATAATAGACTGATTAATGGCCTCTAGAAGGATTGGCTGGGTGGTCATATTTTGGCCCAATGGAGGGTAAGTGAGCCAGACAGTGGAGAAAAATGTTTGGTTGTTCAAGGCAGGAAATTCATCATAGTGATCTGATGAATACTATCCCTTGCTGGTATGTAATCCCTGCCATACCTGACCAAAATTAGAGGAATGGAGCAATATTTGTGTCAAGAAGCTTCTAAGCAATTACTAAAAAGGCTAGGTATAATTGGCATCAAGATAATTCCCACTGGGACATGTGACTAAAGTATATAATTTATGTGTATGACATGCAGTAGTGCCTTTGTGAGTTGATACCTGGTCCGAAGGAGACCCGAAGTTAAGTGGGTGTATCTTTAGATGCCCACTGTAAGGCCCATTAGAGGCAAAGGTGTCTGAAAATGAAGCTAAATGTGTGCACTCAGGAAAGTATACAAGGTTTACGGTGACCCGGACACGGTTTTTAATTGCCGCTGGTTTATAATTCCTGCCACATTAGTGACAAATGGAGTCTCAGAGCTACCGAGTGTTGCAGGTTGCCTCTGAAGTCTGTCAAAAAGTGTGGGTGTTACCAGCAATTTGGGTTTTTTCAGTTCGGGTTTAGTGATTTATTCACCGTCATCAATCTCCAGGCAAAAGTATCTTTGCAAACTGGCAACAAGCCTGTTTTGGGACAGGAGTTGATGGCCAAATCTAGTGCTTATTAGGGAGCAGTATGGCGTTCTAATGAAAGATGGGAGAATAATATGGTATCAGTTTTTAATCCCTCTAAAGCTTTAGCTGCATTGGACAAGAATGATATTTGTAGAAAACAGGCTGCTACAGCAATAAATATTTGTAAATAGCATATTTGTGGTAACAATAGATCTTACTAATGAAACTAAGCTATTAGGACTATGAATATGACATGGATGTGAAATTTTAGCATTGCATGGACTGCAGGTGTTTGCAGCTGCTAAATACTTTAATCAAATGACATCTGTACCAAGTGCATATTTGCATTTGTAAGAAATGTATGTATTGTCCTTTTTATTAGAATATTGTAATGGCTTTTTAGCTGAAGAATAAAATCTGACAGACTGACTGACTGCTGTCCAGTGGGGTACTTGGGGTAGAGGAGGGCTGTTAGCTGCTCCCAAACATGGGCTTCTGTGAATAGAGGTTTGGGATGTGCAGTGGTGAGTCTGGTGGCTTGGAGAGCTGGCAAATAAATACCTGCTTCTCTGGGAGCTCTCTATGACCCCATTTGGCATTCCAGAGGTTGGTGAATCAACTCAATTGTGCAGCTTTGGCCAGATTGTCCATGGTATGGTAGTGCAAAGAGGAGTGGCTATGGTCTGAGTATTTATTCCACGGCCCCACAGCCTGAACTATGAAACCAGAAGAGTATGAAAAAATGTATACAACATATGCGGGTCTCTTTTGAGGGAGATGAAAGAGATTCTCACTGACCACATGTGAGATACCATTTAATGTATGTCTTCACAGTTGGGTGTGTTAGAATGGATATCTTGGTCAGTTGGGTATGTCACAGAAAGTTCGAACTCATTTAGAATGTTGGCTTCAGTAGCAGCGCTAACTGTATTCAAAGGTAAATAACTTTAAAACGAAAATGATAGCATTGTACTGTGAGCACAAGAGTTGTTCAGCTAAAAAGATGTTGTTTCATTTACAGCTATCTTTTAGGTTTTTATAATTAACAAAAATACCAGCAGAAAATTTCTTTTATTTTCACTCTTTGACAAACAAGTGCAAATAAAATGAAAAATGATAGCATGGTACTGTGAGCACAAAGTTGTTCAGCATAAAAAGATCTACAAAATGAGTAATATTTCATTTACATATACCTTTTGTTTTTGAGTTTGTTGTTGTGCATGCAGGCACAGACAAACTCATTGCTGAAGGTGCTCTACAGGGCGTGCTCAGTGGAAGCTCATTTCTAAAGGTGGGTCAGCGGCGGGCAAATCAGTTGGCAGGCTGGCGATGACTCACCCCTCAGCTGATCAGGCTGAGTTGGACAACTTTTAAGGACAAACCCGCACCAATGGTGGCCTTGACTTGGTCATGATTATATTCCTGCATTGCATTCCTGGTTGTGTGTTCACATTGCTGTAGCTTACAGCAGTGTGAACGCTGAGCCAGGACTCCATGCCTCCCTCACAGTTAAAACAAAAAACAAACTGACAGGGTGCCCAATCCCCCTGTCTGCATGCCCTCCCGGTTCATTTTGCCAATGAGGGAGCCCACTCCCCCATTGGCATAATGCTCCCCAATTTCTTGTGTGCCGTCAGGGGTGCCCAATCCTCCTCGGCTCTTGCCTCCCCAACACTTATATGTGCCGACGGGGGTGCCCAATCCCCATTGGCTACAACCCTTCCCCCAAACACTCAGGTTGCATGCTGGGAGCCTACCCCAGCATGCCAAAAGACCCTGTAATAAAGAAAAAACCTTCCTGTGACATTCTAACATTTTTTCAAACCTGTAAACTAGAAAATGGTCCGTTGTTGAGTCCAGTGGCACCTCCCCCAACCTGCGGTCACCCACTGCGCATCCCACCTCCCCTCACCCCCCTCATACCATACTTACCTCTGGAGCCTGGTGTGATGATCTTTGGTGGACCAGGAACACGTCTGCACTCTTCAACGCCGACTGCAAACTGAAGAAATGCCGGTAAGCTGTATAATGGCATAAATGTTTTTTTTTCAGCTTTGTTGCATATCTTGGCCATTTTTGTGAATTTTGGCACCACATTTTCAACATGGGGTTCTTGGGACCCCACCTCATGAATTCAGTCACTGTCATCTGGTTAATCAATCCCGAAAGATGATTTTGTGGTCACTGCATGGAATCATCTTTCAGGACTGATTAATAAAACAACAGTGTCACTGTTCATGAGGTGGACTCCCAAAAAGCCTATGTTGAAAATTTGGTGAAAAAATTCCAAAAAATGGCTGTTATGCACGTGCATTGAGCAGTTTCAATGCACACTTGTAACATTGCGAATATGTAATATTTTCACTCCAGATTTTCAACATTGGTATTTTTGTACACCTCCTCATGAACAGTGTAGCTGTCACTTTTCACATCCTGGCTGAAATGTGTTTTCGCACTTCTGGCACAGAATAGCACGGTCGCTGTGGGAAATCAGTGTTTGAGACAGTTTACAAAATTGCATTGACACTGTTCGTGAGCGGAGGTCTCAAAATACCTATGTTGAAAAGTTGGTGACAAAGTCCATAAAATTACTATTTTATGAGCATGCATTATACAGTTTCCATGCACACTTGTAACCTTGAGAATTTGTAATATTTTTACTCAAGAGTTTCAGCATTGTCAGTTTGCATGCCTCTTTATGAACAGTACAGCTGCCATTGTTCACATCCTGCCCAAAATGTGTTTTGCTCATCTGGTGCACAATGGCGCAGTCGCTGTGGGAAATACACATTTGGGACACAGTAAGAAAATCATAGTGACAGTGTTCATGAGCAGAGGTCACAAAATGCCTATGCTGAAATTTTGGTGAAATTATTCCACTAAATGACTTACGAGAGTGTGTTGTGCAGTTTCCACCTACGCATTCAAGCATTTTTAATATTTTCACTCCAGATGTTCAACATTGCCATCTCTTCACACCACCAAATTACAGCTGTAATTTTCCCCATCCTGCCTGAACTGCGTTTTCACACATCTGGTGCAGAATGGCGCGGTCGCTGTGTGAAATCAACGTTCGGGACAGATTAACAAAATCACAGTGCCACTGTTCATGAGCAGAGGTCCCAAATGCTTTCATGAGGTGGGGGTCACAAAAGGCCATGTTGAAAATTTGTAGTGCAAATACCAACAAATGCCGGGGCATTAGGGTTTCTAACCATAACATCCCCCAACCCCATGGTGGGGCTACAGTGCCCTCATCTTCTCTGAACCACAACCGCCCTCTTCAAAGCCAGAACACGAATTGAGGACACAGGCATGCACTTCACTGTATTTTAACGGGAATGTGAACTTGGTGGCATAACTTGTCTTTCTGCCAGGAACTGTAGTCCTCCCAATCAGTGTGTACCAACAGCAATCCCAACTACGAACTTTGGCATTGACAAATGCTTGTTTATAATTGACAAACAACAGCACAAAATCCAATTATTTTCACTTTTTGCAACAAACAAATGTAAATAACTTTAAAACTGAAAAAAGAGACACACAATTGTTGTATAAATCAAATATGACATGGGTGGCAGTGAGATAGTAGAAATATCTCCACTTGCTGTCATTGAACTCTAGGTATCCCACTCGTGGCTTGCCACTCGTGGGATATCAAGAGTTCAATGGCAGTCAGGAGATATTTCTGTCTCACTCTCACCCATGTCATATCCCATTTGTATGCAGTGCTGTTGGATGCAGCCTGTGCTGAACATTGTGATGGTGCCCTGGTCCTAACCTCTGTCCCATGACAGCAGTCTAGGAGGGGACTGAGAGTAAAGAGTAGATGAGGGGAAGGCAGCAGCAGTGGCTCCAGTAGGGAGCTAAATGGTAAGCCACCATTGGGAATCAGCTAAACAAAAATCCCCAAATATGCAACCACCAGAAAAAAGCACAAAGATTGCACCTACAGTACAGTAAATCCATTTTCATATTAAAATTTAGAATCAAAGGGAGTGCAGCCTAGCTGTTAGACCAAATAGCTGTGAACCTGGAGATTCAAGTTTAAATCAAACATTAACAAATTACAAAAAAAGTATAAATCTTCCCCCCCCCCACCACCAGTGACTCACTGTGTGACCCTAACCTTCACCCCCTTTGTCTGCCTTAGCCTTCCTGTTTGCCTCATGGCTGATAACACCTGCCTGTCGCTTGTAAAAAACATTAGGATGCCGTGGGTATGAAAGGTGCTATATACTGTAATTCCTTTCCTTCTCCTCATTCTTTTCCTTTTCCTGAAATAAAAACTGAGCATGTGGGAGCCATTTGTCCTCTCTCAGCTCTTATACTAAGCTATGACTCAAACCAGGCCGGTGGGTGAGTAGGCAGGTGTTAATTTTTTAATAAACTGGGGTGACTTTGGAGAATTTTGTGCCACTTGAAAATTCCACTTCTAATGAAATACGTACAAATCTAAAGCAAACAAGTAGCATGTCACAAGAAAAGTTGCATTATGGTATAGTTTCCCTATTTTTTTTCTCCATTTAAATCCTTAGGGCATTACCTCTCCCTGCATGAAACATACTTGTGTCATCACTCACGTACACTCTCCAGTCCACTAGTTGAGTATAATTCCAGCACTGCCTAAGTGTCCCTACAGTAAGAACTATCAATATCAGCTGTGGCTCTGATACACAACCCAACATAAACAGTACCAGGATTTCTCCTCCCTTGCAGTTTGCCCTCAGGGCCACAAGTCAAAGGAGCTAGCCTTCCACCTGGCATGTCAAGATAAAGGAACCTGGCTATGGTACAGGGACCCAGAATTTGTGCTTAGCTGGCTGCACCAAGATGCAAATTCATAACTTATATTGTCAACAGCATCAGCACGTGAACTAGCCATTTGAGACCTTAACATGTATATGCTGGAAGTGAGGAAAGAATGCGGTGACATGATTGAGACCTTCAAATATCTTAAAGGCATAAATAAGACACAGGTGGGGGACATGTTTCAGGATAGGAGAGGGGTAAGAAGAAGAGGACGTGACATGAAGTGGGGGGGTAGACTGAGGAGGAACGTGAGGAAGTCTTTCTTCATTGAAAGGTGGTGGATCACTGGAATAGCCTGCCACGAGGGGGTGGAGGTAAGCACAGTGAGGATTCAAACATGCATGGGATATGCATAAAGGAACATTAGATATGGGAAGGGGGGGGCTTGACTGATGATCTCTAGTGTCAACATCACCTGATGCAAGTAGGGAAAATGGGCAGACTAGATGGGCCTAGCGATACTTATCTGCCGGCAAACTTCTATGTTTCTAGTACACTACCCTGACATCTTCTTAAAGCAGCAGTGCATGATAAGTGGAGTAAAACTATCAAGCAGTTCTGCCACTCCAAAAACAATAATTCAAAGAATTATCTGTGCATGCACCTTTAACAGAGGTATTGCAGAGACACTTAAAACCTTTGCTACATCTTACAATGCAATATGACTTGTACTAGTGAGTCAGATTCTGTACACACTCCATTAGGTACACACAGAATAGCTGATCTATTTGATGAAGTTTCAGTCACCCATCTCTAAGCAAACATTATTTCTTCCACACATTGAACAGAGACGCGATTAACCTGCTTTATTTCAAACTTACATCAAGGTTAAACACAGAGACATAGAATTTGATGGCAGATAAGGACCGCTTGGCCCACCTAGTCTGCCCATTTCCTACTAACGGATAAGCTGCAGATCCTAGTTAACCAGCAGCTTACTTCCTCCTACCCCACTAGAACTGCCTTATGTCTGTCCCATGCATTCTTGAATGATAAATGAACAAAGATCAGTGATGAGGCCCACAGTCACAGTCTCTCAACCTGAGGGCAGCCAAGACTATCCTCAGTCCAATGTGGTTGCTTCAACCAGTAAAGCACTATCAGCCTCCATCCAGAAAATCCTTATCACCCTTTGTGCCAGACGTTCATGGGTCTGAGTCCCAAAATAGGACTTGGGATCATACCCTATGCTCACATTTGCAGTGCTGCATGGGGACTCAGAGGGTTGATTTGTACTGTTAGTGATGTTATTGTTCCTTTAACATAGGACCCTTCTAACAATTTCTGATGGTTACCCAGCTAGAAGTCACAGCTATCAGTATACTGTTTGAATAGAGCAGAGGTAACCCCAGAGTCTGGCACACATTTTGCTTACAACAAAGTGTATTCCAATACAATAGCTCACTGCTGTATGTGAAACTGCTGACTACCGTAGCAACCTTGGCCTGCTAAAGTCACTGCACTACCAGTATTTAACTCATTGCTTGTAAAGCCATTGGAAAGACTTCAAGTTTGTTGAAAATCCCTCTGAATCTACAATCTATTCTATTCTGTTTTGTTCTGCTCCGTTCCATTCTGTTCTGTTTTATTCCATTCCATTCTATTCCACTCCATTACATTCCATTCTATTCTATTCTATTCTATTCTATTCCATTCTATAATGTAGGCACCCATTTGCTTAAAGAGTTAGTCAATATAACAGTAGCAAATTCCCCATTTAATCATTTTTATGCTCGCTTGCAAAGCATACCACCATATTGGTAACAGTCTGAGCTGTGAGAGGGCTTTTGGGGGCGTGCTCCTCCTCCATCTGTCACAGCTACAAAATGATGAGTCTCCTCACTAATTCCACCCACTGTCAGCCTCTCTGCTTTTTTTCTCTTTGAAGTCCTTGCCCAATCACAAGGCTGGTAAATATGAGGTAGAGGGTTTTCTTGTGCAGCTCCTAATTCCTGCTTGAAATCTTACCTCTGCTTTTTGTTATGCAAATATTCATCAAGTAGCATAAATGGGCAGGCTAGATGGGCCTGGTGGCCCTTATCTGCTGACAGTATCTATGTATCTGTTTACTGCTTCTATATAGGTTAATGTTTAGAACTTTGTTTCTCCAGGGATTAGGGAACAACAGAGATGTTGCACAACACATATCATTTGCATACTCATAAAGCAGTGCTTGCAAATATGGAATTAATGATTCTCATATGTGATAGAAAGCAAGTAAAACAGATGTTAAAACATGTTCCTACATTCTTGATCACACTAGGTAAAGAGCTATGTTACTCTGCCTATCTGTGTGTTATCTGTTCGTACACTATTAGTATTTAACTCATTGCTCATAAAGCAGTATAGCGCAGTGGGTTAAGGCTCTGAGCTGCAGATCTGGAGACCTGGGTTTGAATCCCACAGCTGCCTAGGTGCATACTGTGGGATCCTGAGCAAGTTAGTTAACTTCCTTGTGCTCCTAGGTTGCATCTGGAAACAAGCTTCGGCTTAGTGCGCTACTCCTGGTTAAACAATGTTCCCTTTCCTTCTTGATCACTTTAGGTAAGGAGCTATGTTACTCCGCCTACCTGTGCTTTATCTGTTCCTACACTCTTGGGGCCTGATTCCAAGAGGAGCTATGCTGGCGTAAGGTGAGATACGCAAACCCTATGGCGTATCTCATGACTTACGCCATGCATTATGCCAGCCCCTATTCCAAGTTGTGACTTGTGCCATGGTGGCTGCAGGCTACGACATTCATAGGTTACACCACCCACTACACTGCAGCTGCAACGCCATGGCGCAAGTGAGGGTTATGATAGCAACATCATCCAATTCTAGGTGGGCAGCTGTCGCAACCCACAAGTGCTATTCCAGAAGGGGCACTGGCAGGACTAAACTAGGACAGCCCAGAGCTGCTCTAAGTGGCAGCTGATGGTGCTATTCATTGGCTGCCCACCCCTGTGGAACTGCAACACTGGCACAGCTGGGTTCTTCTTGCCCCCACAGGCATCCCTCTGCCCCCAAATGTCAGGGACCCTTGGGGGTCTGTTTCAGGTGTTCCCCCCTGATGCCTGTGCCATCGGTCCTGCCCCTCATGCCCCCTGGTGTGTGCTGAGGTGGTCCGGGATGGGGGCTTTTGGGGGGGGCTGCCTGTTGCCAGCTGCAATTTGTGACATGCAGTTTCTATACGCCATGCATGTGGTGGTAGCCTACACCTGGCATATCCCGGATGTCGCAAGTGCCGGGACCCTGCTGCTCTTGGAATGCGGCGTAGGGTCCCTGGCGGAGCGGCCAATAGTGTAACTCGCAACCACATGCAAGTTACGCCATTCATTCATTCGTTCTGGAATCAGGCCCTTGGTCACTTTAGGTAAGGAGCTATGTTATTCCACCTGCCTGTGCTTTATCTGTTCCTGCACTCTTGGTCACTTAATGTGAGGAGCTATGTTACTCTGCCTACCTGTGTTTTATCTGTTCCTATGCTCTTGATCACTTTAGGTAAGGAGCTATGTTACTCTGCCTACTTTTGTTTTGAGCACTAAAATGAAAACATTTTGGTCATTATGACATAGATAAAAAGGCTCAACAGATATACTCTGAATATCAAATAAATATGTTTGCTTGGAAAGCATGTAGATAAATCAGTATCAGTCTGAACTGTGAGAGGGGTTTTGGGGTTGTGCCCCTTCTCAACCTGTCACAGCATCAGAATACTAAATGTCCTCCCTAAAGCTGCCTACTGTCTGCCTTTCACCTCATTTTCAGTTTGAAATCCTTGCCCAACCACAGGGCACACTAATCACAGTCTAAGAAAACAATGTTATGTATGAACCTCTCCATTTTTCAATCATGACAGTTTCACGGTTATAACACGTTACAAATTTAATTTTAACTGCTGGGCTATCTATGCCCAACAACTACACTGCAAATGGCTCCATCCTAGGCCCTACCCTATTTAGTCTCTTTCTAAACACCCTCTAAGCTCCTGCACAGGAAAATGCTTCTATCGCCCGATGGCGCGGTCCTCATTAGCCTCACATCCAACCCTCACACTCCAGAGCTCCCTGCAACTTTCCTTCAGCCAAGCTGAAAATGGTTCCTCAATCACCGTCTGGTTCTGAATCTTAAAAACAAAATCTATGATTTTTGCACACCGTCAAAGTAACTCCAGAAATGCTCCCCTTCACATCACCCCCAGCACACTCCACCCCCTTGAACAGGTATCAACTTACAAGTATCTGGGCATCACATTCGACTCGGCATTCACCTTCCACACCCATCTTAACGTTTTGTCATCGGCCATGAATGCCCAGATTGGTCTCCTCTACCGCCTCAAAGACTGCCTTCCTGAGTTCGCCCTAAGACTTGCTCTCACTTCGTCCATTCTGTCCTTGGGACTCCCTACCTATGCAGCTGCCGACCCCACTGCCCTCACCAAAGTCCAGACCTCTATCAACAAAGCCTGTAGGCTCCTGACTGGTGCCCACAGCAGAACTCACACATGCCTACTCCACTCTGCTTCTAACATACTCACCTTTGATGAATGGCTGCAATACCACACCTGTATATTGGCAAAAAAGTCTCTACTTGGGCTTTGCCCCCCAGGTGTCACTACACCCCTGCAACAGACCTCCCACCCGGCAGTCACCCGTAATGCCACCAAAGCCACCTTCAAGGTGCCTAGAGCTAGGACCTCACTCTGCCAAATGTTCTTTTACCACAGAGCACCCGCTTGGTATAACTCCCTCCCCAGGCACATCACAAACATCCCCAAAATTGGCCCCTTCAAAATAGCACTACGCAAATAACTCACTGACAATCAGAGCTGTACTTGTCCATAATAATACTTTCCAGAGCACCCCCTGAACATCCTAGCTTACTTAGAACTGGTCTCTGTTATCTGCACGCCATGTACAGTACCCTGCGGGTGCCACAGGGTATGAATCAGTCTTGTATAGTTATTGTTTCTTGTTTTCCTTTGTTTTGTATTATTATTACTTTTGTTCTCCCTCTGCTGTATCACACCAGTTTTGTCACTGCAATTGCCTTGCTGTATACACCTTGTATTTCACCTGTATTGTTAACCAATGTCTTGCCTCACAAATATGTTTGTCCCCCTTCCCCGCGACGAGGTACCTTTGTAAATGAGTCTCTGACTCAAAGGTTTGTAAATCCGATTTATGAAATAAATAAATAAAATACAAGCAAGCAAACATCCGGCATTTGCCAATGCTTGTTATAGACTTGGTGAGTACATCTGACCAATCAGAGCATTCTTTACCACTGCACGTGTGGCACTCTTATTCGCATGTGCTCTAAAAATGAGCTTGTTGGGGGGGGGGTTACAATTGTTAATATTATCAATCAACCACAATTAATTATAATATTGATTAACCATGATCAATAAATAGAATAATAGATAGGTTCTGGTGTATTACATGGCAGTAATTCCATCGAGAGGTTATGGGGACACAAAACCTCTCAAAGCTTGAGAGGTTTCTTGTGTCCCCAGAACCTCTATGGAATTCTGCCTTGAAACACCAGAAACTATTTGTTATTTTTTTAAAATATATGGATGTGAGGAATTTTCAAGTTCTTACTTGTGATGCTGCGGTCTGCAGAGTTCCATCAGACTCCGAGTGTTGTTCCTTGCTCCTCATTTGCACCCCCCAGCTCCCGATCCATTCCTGATTCTTTCTCTCAGAGGAAAAAAAAACACGGTTCATACAGTAGTCGGTCCGGTAATCCCAACGATAGTATTATGGGGACCGGAAGTATAGTATTATTGGGCCAGAAGTATAATATTACCAGGACCAGAAGTATATCACAAGGATTTTTTTATATGCATTTTGGGGGTATTATTTTAAGAATCCATATTTTACGATCTAGTAATACAACCACAGAGACCACACTTGTGGTTGAAAGAGTAGTCTTATTTATATTATGTGGGTATCCAAACCTCTCACCTTTGGTTCATGATTCTCATATCCTAAGAATGCACAAGAGGTCACTTTTATTTATTTATTTATATATTGAAAAGAATCAGAATTACAATTCTTTGAGTCACAGACTCCTTTGCAAAGGCTCCATGTCAGTAAAAAAGGGGAAAATACACACACATCATATCTTACGTCATCTCCCTCCTTGAAACACTGACTCCATCCTTTCAGGGATGGACGATGGCCTGATCACCTCGGCCATCTTTGTTGACCTAGCCAAAGCTTTCAACACTGTTTCCCATCCCTGCTTCTTGATTCACTATCTCAGCTGGTCACCAACTGGTTTAAGTCCTACCCCATTGGCAGGACCCAGTCGGTGAGAATCTTGATTCCATCTCCTCCACTCCCCAGCAACACTGGCGTCCCTCAGGGCTCAGTGCTTGGCCCCTACTCTTCTCCATTTCCCTTAATGATCTCTCACAGCCGGCTCATCCTCTTCTATCCACATGTACGCTGACGATACTGTTTTGTACAGTCCTGGCAAAAACCCTGCTGCTGTGCAAACCAGCTTACAGCATGACTTCAACCGAGTTCAGCTCTGGTTTGCTTCTCACCAGCTTTTTCTAAATGCCAAGAAGACAGTCTCAGTGACCTTTGACAGCAGGCAGAGACTTTCTAGGCTCCTGACCCTACCCACTTTCCACACCCTTGATGGGACGGATCCACAACAGAACGGCTGCAACACAGACCGTGAAGTCGTCCACAGTGACACCCGCAACGCGCAGGGAGCAAGGCCGGCAAGACAGCACGGTGCGGACAGGAACGGCGATGGCGGCAGCACCAAACAGCCAGGGGCAGCAGCTGCAAGGAACCACAGCACACCTGGGTGGGCATCACCCACCCACTAACAGCCATACGGCCATCGCACACAGCGAAGGGCAGCCGTGCCAAGGGAGCCTGCCCCCCACACTGTATGGGGGCATGTGTACAGCCCCGGAGGAGGTTCCCCAAGACCACAATGGGCATGGCACAGAACAGCACCCACCCCCCCACATGGACCCACCGGACTCAGACGGGGCAGACCTGGGCAGGGAGGGCTGGGTGACATGGTGGCCACAGGGGGTCTGGCATTGCACTGGGGACCACGGGGTGGCAAATGCGCCTCTGAGACACCACAGCAGCAGTGCAGGGGCCCATTGGCAGACCACAGAAGCCCACCAGATAGGGCACAGAGCCCGTGCCCATCGGCGGGGGACCGTGCCGACTGTAGGGCCCAACAGGCGAGGGCGCCCACAGCAGTGCGGGTGGGCATACCACACACCCTCACAGCAATACACTGCACGGTATGGGACCCCTGTCACCACAGCAGTTGGCCAGGCAATGAAGCACCAACCCATAGCTAATTGTACAATGCCTACAGACAGTGGGCCCCAAATGGGTAGTGTCATGGTACGATGCAAGCAACGTACTGTAGTGCAGTATAGACATGCATGTCCAGCAGGACCCCCACAATCAGGTTCCACAGTACAACTGTGTGGTGCAAGGGACCATGGTGGGATGGAGGACATGGTGCCATGTGACCTCGTGGCGGGTGGGCGGAATGCGGTGGGACACCCCTGCCACAGGGCAGCATCACACAGCAGCTGCTGCCTTGGGCAGTCGGTACAGGAAGGCAGACAGCACAGCCAGGATGCCACCAAACACATTTAATGCACATGCAGTTCATACATAGCGCTGAACACCTGCCCCCATGCCCACACCCTGAACACACACCCTCACCCACTGAATTGTGGTGCCTCACGGCACAGTCCACAGCCATCCAGGCACTCAGACCTGGAGACAGACATTCAGGGCAATGCCCCAGAGGTAGTCCCTCAGAGGCCATGTCTCATACTGCTCCACTATCTGCAGTATACGGTCCGTGGCATCCCTGGCCCTCCTGCGCCCGCTGTCCACCTCATTGCCACGTAGCAGCTGCTGGTGCCGCAGCTCTGTCAGGCGCTGTTGACCCCGGAGTGCCTCTATGAAGTGCCAGATGGTGGGATGTGCTGTGCCCATCAGTGCATTGAAGCCCCGATGCCACCCCTCCAGGGCGTTGGTGGTTCTGGGCAGGCCTTCACAGACTGAGTCGTACACGTTCCAGAAGTCAAGAGGATAGGTTGCCTGGCACTGCACTCCACTGCGCATGAATGGCCCAGCCAAGTGTCCTCAAAGTAATAGAGTAAGGGCCCAGGGTGTCCTCAAATGGCTCAAAGAAGGGCCAGGCCCATAGCTCCTCATAAATTGCCAACAACATCCGCTGGTGGCATAAGGCGATACTGCCAACATCCGTATGTACGAGGGCAAACTCATCGTTGGACATGTACAGTCAGACCAGGTCCCGTGCTGCTGTAGCTTCCTCCACAGGCACTGCATGAAATGGAAGAAGCAGCCCCGGAGCCATGCCTGTGGGAAGACCATTTGCAGAGCCCTATAGGTGGCAGGCTCGAAGTCTATCATTATCAAAAGGGGGTTCAGGTCTGGGCACAGCCCCTGCAGCGTCCAGAGCATGGCGGTGTAGCAGGCAATGGACCTACTCCCCATCAGCACACACAACGCAGGCAGCACAGTCTCAATCTCCATGTCGTGCAGGCTGTACAGCTGCTGGATGAGCCTTGGGCTGGTCCTGAACATACCGTCAGCATACCATGCAGCACAGTGGGACAGGTACTGGAGATTCCGCTGTGTGCTGAAGAGCAGGATGCGGCTGTTGGTGCCCCTAGAGTCGTGGAGCAGGAACTGCTCACCTGCATCAGTCAGCTGATAGTCCGCCGGGATGGTGAAACCCGTGAGTGTGGATGGTTCAACCGGTGCCCTCCGCACCTGATGCCATGCCCCCTGCACCATCCGCTTCAGGTGTGCGGTTGTGGTTAGTCGCCCCCCAACAGCGTCAGGTAGCCCACAGCAGCAGGCTATGATCACCTGCTGACTGCTCTCCATCAACGTGACAGCCTGCTGCCTCACAGCCGCATGGACCCGCCACACCACCACCTCTGCACCATCAGGCACATGGTTGTGCTAGCCCATAAGCGTCACATCTTCCACCCCTTCCATGGTTCGGGTCCGGCCACGGCACTGGCCAGCATGGTACTGGGTGCACTTCCAGTAGGTTACTGGTCTGTGTGTCCTCTCCCTCTGGTAGAGAAATCCCCAGAACACTAAGAGGTTGTTACCCCGGGTGCTCCGCACATATTCAGGCTGCATTCTCCCTTCCGTCCCCTGTGGACACGTATGCAGAGGCCCCGGTGGTGCTTTATGATGTGGCGCTGTGGCACCTGCCCATCTGGGCTACTGCCAGTCACTGTGCAGTCCATTCAGCCTGCCTGTGTGCACAGTGTTGGGTCAGTGTGGCTGAGCCTCCTGGGTGCCTGTTGTTGCAGGCGCTGTGGGGTGGTGCTGCCTCAGTGCCTGGGGCCCTGCTCGCGCCTGACCATCGCCTGCTAAAGCCCGCATATGCCTGTTCTGGGGATTGCAGTCACACCGCGTCTCGTCTCCCTCAGTGCCCTGTCACTGTTGGCCCTGTCTTCCTGGCATGGTTAGCCATCCTGGGATCACCGTGTGTGCTTCGTGACAGGGTATCGCAGTTGCTGGTGCATACCGATGGGACCATCTTGGAGGAGACCTCCTCATTTAGATATCTGAGGGTTTGGCTAGACCAGCACTTCAACTTCTTTGTGCATATCGATGCTATCCTGAAAAAACTGCACCCCAAGCTTGGTGCTCTGTACAGGAATTGTAGTTGTAGCCCGCTGACTGCGAGACATGAGATTGTCCAGAAGATGATACTCCCCATCTTTGACTACTGTGATGTAGTCTATGGTGCTGCTCCCAAATCTTTCCCGACCAAGTTGGACACTCTCTCTAACTCCTTCTGCCACTTTGCTATCGACTCACCCGCTCCCACCACTATGAACTCTATCACTCTCTAACCTTCCTTCCACTGTCTCACAGACACATCTCTCACTGTGCCAAACTAACCTCCAAATTCTGGTTTGGAGTGCTCCCTTCCTAACTCTCATCCTCTCTCTCTCCACTCCACCTCCTCCCACCCACTCTCTCAGATCAAATGACACCCGCACCTTGACGGTCCCTCGCCACTCCACCCTCATTGGTCAGACTGGTTTCACCCATCATTTCCCTAAAAACTGGAATTCCCTCCCCCCGAAATACAACACTCCTCCTCCAACTACTCCCTTACCTCTGCCCTACACAATTACCTTTCCCTCAGCTGTTCCTGCTTTAACCCACCTCAGTACCTATCCCCAGTTCCTGCCTTTCTACCATTACCCTCCCGGCAGGGTTCTCAACATCCTGAAGGGGAAAAGGCTACCCCTTCTCCTCATATTCAGTTTTTGCCTCTCCCTCCCTCTCTTCTCCACCTGCCCTTCTGGGTCACCAGTGTGCACAACCTAACCCCATCCTTTTTACTCCAACAGCACTTGCGTACTACCTTGAGCCTGTTCCTGGTACACTCATGTGCTATAAATGGTTCTATCGCATTATTACTGTTTTGTACATTTATATGTTCTTTTGTATGATTTTGGACATGTATTGTAATTTACCCAATGTTCCACTACTGTTTATTGCACAGTACCTTGTGTTCCAACTGTTGCACAATCTTACAATGTTGTATTGTTTGTACTACCCACATACTATCGTAACTGATCATCCTTCACAACTCTATGTAACCCCTCCCCCCAGGTCACACCGTGAGATGAACAACTTGTTGTTCAATGCGCCCTCCTGGTGAAACATTTCAATAAATAAATAAAAAATAATATATATATTGGAAGGTTACATCCGCAGGGATTTTAAAGCAGGTCCCGGGTCAAAGTTATGTAAATATGGCAGGATACAGTTTCGGAGGGTCTTGAATGGGCCCAGAGTCTCAGTAAATATACAGTGAAATTGAGGAGCCTCGGAGAAACAACCAAGGGAGACAGAAGAGAAAGATTTTCCTTTTCTGTGGACTTCCTTACTGCACTGGAGCAAGAACCTGATTATAATATGGCTCCTTTTGGGAGTCAGAAAGGGAGGTGGAATCAGTAAGGGAGGTGGAAAATTATTTACAGTCACAGGTAGCAGAGTCAAGGAGGAGGGTCTTGAGACCTGCTTTAAATTGGCCAAGACTGGAGGCCAGGGACATGGTGAACAGTAGGCTGTTTAGCCACAGGGGAGCACGATATTGGAAAGACCTTTGACCAAGGGATGGTCTACAGTGGGAGACTAAGAGGGAGGTGTTGGCAGAGTGCCTAGGGGCCCTCCTGTGTGGGACTATATGGATAAGGGGGTGGAGGCCTATACGAAGATAAGTGTGGTCTCTGAAGTGGTATTGATATACATCAAAAGTAGACAGATGTCACCTTTCATTTCTAAAGTGCTTCATATTTTATTTGCTATTTAGGAGATGTTCTACCTGATAGTACAGGGTGGGATGGGTAAAAAGGCAGTCCGCCATATCCTTTAGTTAAGCAATAAAGCACAGCAGGGTGTGCATTATGCTGGGATAATGGCATGCTTCAGGTGGGTTGAAGTGTAAAACCAAAGGGGGAGTCCTTCAACCACATGAGAAGTGCTATTATCCCAGCAGAACACACACCCTGGAGTGCCTTACTGTGATTATGAAATGGGCCTATTAGCAAACTAAAATAAAACAGATTTTAGAAAGAAGTTTTATTTATAGCAGAACGTGTTATTAATAAAAGGGTGAAACAACATAATATCTAAATGAAAAAAATAGTCATTTTAACTGTTGAAGTAGTTTGAGCTTGGGCAGTAGGTGGCACCCATACTACATGTAAGGGCTGAGCCCTGGTGGCTTCAGCATAGCAGCGTAGAACAGGTGGTCAGTTGAAGTTTTGTTAGTGTTGGATTTTGGCCATGACCACACTGGAGCTGTGGTTGCACCGGACACCATGGATTCAAAGGATTTGTGCAGACTGTGCAGGCAGTAGTCCGCTGGGCTAGAGAAATATGCTAAGCAAAAGAAAAAACAAATGTAAGAAGCCTTGCCGGGGGGAGGGGGCTAATGTCCTATGCAAAATGTAAATGAGAAGCCGCAGTTAGTGGCTTGAATAGATATGGGTGAACAGGCAGCTGGGCATCTCTAAGCTTGGACACTGGTTCTGGTGTGTGGTGGCTGGGCTGGAACTGAGACTTGTGGAACCTGATGTCAGCAACAGGGGTGTGAGGAGCCAGTCAGCAGCATTTTTGAAAGTGGCTGGTTAGCTGTACTGTGAGAGCCGAAGTCTGTGATATGGGGGATTTCACAGCACAGGAACAGAATCAAAGCCATTTGATGACTCTCTGTCAGGAGAGTTTATGGAGAGCAAGCATGAGTGGGCTGTCAGCGACTTAGGTGATTTTTTTTTTAAATAATCCAGGACTGTTTTAATAGACACATACAGCTTAGAGCTTTTGTTATTTTTTATGTAAAGGGATCACAGCCACAAAATGGGAGCTTGTAAGAGAGAGAGAGAGAGAGAGATGATTTACATTTAAATCTGTACAATTACTGATGTGATGCCAGGGGAAGTCAGGCTGCAGCTGTGACAGCATAGTGATTTTTAGGGTCAACAGTCAAGACAGCTGACTGGATTTTCTCCCAGTGCTGTTGTGCTGGGATAGTGTCACGGGGTTCCAAGGTCTTCAGCCAATCAGTTTTCTGCATTTTTGCCCATTTCATACTAGCCTTCTTTACACCTTTTCAGCATTGTGATTGACATTACGACTGTGACATCATAGCTACCAAAGGAGAGACCAATGGGATATTCAAGTTCATGTAACTCATGCTGATGTTTGGTTGATTAACTGTGATGTCATAATCAGTGATTTATCTGGCACTAGATATGCCAGCCTCCAGGTAAAGTGCGTTGCTACACAGCACACCTTCCACCATGAGGCTGTTACGTGCATGCAACTCATTTTGATGATTGTTTGGTTACCTGATGTAGTACGAAGGGGGATAGCATGATGTACCGTACAGTATGGTAGCTTCTAAGTAGAGTGTTGTGCTAGATATCTCACCTTCTGCTGCTGTGCATCAAATCTTCTAATTGGCAATAGGAAAAAAGTAGTAAAATCACATCAGAAGTAAAAAAAAAAAACTAGAGATGTGCAGTTTTACTTCGCCAGCAAAGCTCTGGCAAGGTTGGGAAATTCATCTTTGTGAAAAACTTCACGGATTGCCCACTGAGCCACTTCGCAATGAGTTTTCCTGAGGTAACGGCACTTTTTCAGTTAAGTTAGGCAGAACCATGGTGAAGTTGTAGCTTCACCGGAGAATGTGCGTGACTTCACTTACAACAAGCATTTGTCAATGCTGGATGTTTGCCACTGGTATAGAAGCCCTGGGGTACTGGATGCATTGTGGTACACTTTGTGGGTTATGTATTACCAAAGTTATGTGTGGTTCATAGCTCAGGCTTGTGCTATGTACTATAGCTGAAAGATGTAGGTTGTACTTGGATACAAAGGCCGGACCAGTAAGTAGGATAATGCCTACAGAGTATTAGTTGTATGAAATGATTAGTGCTTAGATACTTCAGCATAGGCTGAGCAATTCAGTGATTATAGTACATGCGAACTGGATAGTATCTGCACGGTGCTTAGATGCTTGAACTGATGAGTAACTTGTTATGACTTGATGTTTTGGCCTTTCTCTGTATTCCGCCGCAGGAAGGAGGCTTAGTCGAGTAGGATGAGACCCCCAAAAGAATAATGATTATTGTACGATTACCTCCTCCAACTCTGGAGAGTGTGGCCAGTAGCACACAGGAGAGGAAAAACCCCCCTTGGGGGGGAACTTCTGAGGACCCATGGCTACTGACCTGCCCGTCCTTCTGGGCATACTAAGGGAGAGTAATCCTAACTGAGCGACATACATAATATCGGCTAGTCTGAAACCCCAAGAGAGGAAGATTCGAGGGTCGAGAAGAGCAAATGGAATCCAGTACTGATGGTGAAGGGACTGCAAAGCTGGTAGCATATCCAGAGCAGTTCCCAGGCCAAGCTGTCAATGTCCAGGGTAAACTTGATAGAAGGTCATCCAGAATCTAGGTGAAAGCACAGGCAATCTTGAAGTAGAGGTCCAAGGTCCGATATACAAGGTCATGGAAGCAGAGAGTCCAGGAAGGTGAGGTAAGTAAGCTGGATACAGGTGGGAAGCTGAAGAAGGTGGGGCAACTGAACCCTTGGTCCTGAGTGAGCGAATAGTAAATGGACATAAGGCCAGAAGCCCAGAAAACCTCCAACACATCCGACGAAGAAAGTCCGGCAAGGGACAGGACCTCCCTGCCCCGAGCTGGGTGAGGGAGGAGTACAGCAGAATAATCGAACCTACAGGCTGATGGTTGGCAAGGCAGGTGTAGAGTAGGAATAGTTGAACCCCCAGGCCCCAATACTGGGAGAGGCGGGTGAAGGGTAGAATAATAGAACCTCCAGGCCCCGATGCTGGGCGAGGCAGGTGTAGGGTAGAAATAGTCGAACCTCCAGGCCCCAATGCTGGGCGAGGCAGGTGTAGAATAGAGTGTCAGACCCCTAGGCCCTGATGTTAGACGAGGCAGGTGCAGGCTAGGCTCCCGCGTGGCCAGTGGGAACAGCCGAACCCCACATAGGCCAGGCGGAAGGGATATGGAGTGGCTAAGCCAGCCTCTATGTAGGCTAGCAGGACCAGGGAACACCACTACAGTGGGCCACCCAGTACAGCAGACATCCCAGGGGCTGAGGCCGAGGGAATGATGGCAGGCAAGAGCAAAGATTGCATAAGCAAGAGTGAACCTGTACGTAGGTCAGAAAACAGTGTAGCAACAGCTAGACTTGCACATAGGTCTGCAATCGTAGCAGCATTAAAGTGGTAGGAGTAGTGAACAGGAGTCAAGCCAGCCGCCACATCAGCCAGCCAACAGGCAGGTATGACCTGGGCAGGCTACAGTGTGGGTAGTGACATGGGCCCATGGAGCTTCAAGCGTAGCAGTCCAAGAGTCAGGAACTGGCATGAATCACACCTGCTGTCCATGGAATGGAGTAAGGCTGTCTGTAGGTAGGAGAGAAAGTTGAGGGTCTGATAGAAGGCACAGAGCAATCACTGAACAAATATGTATAAGTCCTGCCAGGTCATGCCATACTACGGTGCTTGCAAGCTCTAGTTCAGGAGATATGGAGCGATGCAGCATAAGGAAGCGTTGGCTGGCTTGCAGGTATGAACTGTAGAAATCATGACCTCACAGGATTTGCAGTGGTTAGGGACTCTGATCCTAAGAAAATCAACTTGTGGAGAGCTCGAGCAGCAGAGATCTATGAAAATGTTCATTAGGAACTTGCTTGTGCATCGGAAGTGGCTTTAGACTTTGGAACTGGAGCAGTGCACATAGGCCCGGATATTCAGACTGTGCCGGGCAGGGGCGCAAGTCTGGGCGCAGGCCTACCAGGCTGCGATGGTGCATGGACAGGCAATATTCAATGGTGCTGCACCATGGCTCAGCACCTTTGAATATGGCATTGAGGGTGCACTAACCGCGCATGGCGCAGTGGCACTGTGCCAGCGCAAGACAGGAACAGGAGCAGGGGATGCGCCAGCACAAGTGCGGTTGGCGCAGGTGCATCACCCGTGAAATTGAAGACTGGCATGCAAATGAGGCCATTATGCATGCTAGAGCAAATGTTACCATTTGCATGTCATTATGGCTCCATTTGCATGTGTGCGCTGATCCTGGCGACTTGCGCATGGCACCCTGCCAGGCTGCAGTCATCGAGGACCAACACCCTGCAGTCCCTTTGTGTACCCCTGATCCCGTACGCCTGATTGCGGGCATATGTATTAAAAGCCTCCCTGGTAGCCCAGTGGTAACCCCTCCCATCGCCTAATAGTGGGCATCTGTAATGATAGCCTCCCTGGTGGTCAAAGAAACATAGAATGTGATGGCAGATAAGGACGCTTGGCCCAGCTAGTCTGCCCATTTCCTACCTAACGGATAAGCTGCAGATCCTAGTTAACCAACAGCCTACTCCTCCCTACCCCACTAGAATTGCCTTATGTCTGTCCCATGCATTCTTGAATTCCACTGTTTTTTGACTCTATGACCTCATCAGGAAGGCTGTTCCATGTATCCACAACCCTCTCTGTGAAGAAATACTTCCTCACATTACCTCTGAGCCGTCCCCCCTCTATCTTCAAATTGTGCCCCCTTGTTTTTGCGTATCTCTTTTTCTGAAAGATGCTACCCTCTTGGACTTTGTTGATTCCCCTGAGGTTTTTGAAAGTTTCTATCATGTTCCCCCTCTCCCTCCTTTCCTCGAGGCTATACATCTTTAGTTCCTTTAGTCTTTCTTCATATGTCTTCTGATGCAGACCCTGCATCATTTTGGTTGCCCTCCTCTGGACAACCTCCACTCTGTCTATGTCTTTGCAGAGATGGGGTCTCCAGAACTGTACACAGTACTCCAGATATGGTCTTACCAACTGTCTGTACAGAGGGTCAACAGCTTCCTGTTTTCTACTGGTGATGCCTCTCCCTATGCATCCCAGTATCCCCCCAGCCCTCCTTACTGCCTTCTCACATTGCTGGCCCACCTTTAGGTCATCTGATATGACTACCCCCAGTGCCCTTTCCATTTTTGTTGTTGTTAGTATCTCACCCCCCATTGTGTACTCTTCCCCTGGGTTTTTGTTTCCCAGGTGCATTAACTTGCACTTCTTAGCATTGAATCTAAGCTGCCATACATTTGACCATTCCTCTAACCTTGCCAAGTCCCTTCTCATCCTTTCCAGCCCACCTTGTGCATCAACTCTGTTGCAGATCTTTGTGTCATCTGCAAAGAGACATATTTCTCCTTCAGTCCCTCTGCAATGTAGCTATAAAGACATTGAAGAGGACTGATCTCTTCTGACCCTGCGGTACCCCACTAGTAACCCCTTTCTTTGAGTGGACTCCATTTACTATTACTCTCTGTGTCCTATTCTCCAGCCAATTCTTTACCCAGGCTGTCATCTTGGGACCCACTCCCAGTCTGGCTAACTTGTATATTAATCTTGTGGGACTGTGTCAAATGCCTTGCTAAAGTCTAGGTAGGCAATGTCCACAGCCCCTCCCTGATCTACTACTTTGGTCACCAAGTCAAAGAATCTATCAGATTTGTCTGGCATGACCTTCCTGCTGTGAATCCATGCTGTATTGGGTCCTGTACCCCACTGGCCTCTAGGTACACAACAATTGTTTCCTTCAGAAATGATTCCATCATTTTCCCTACCACTGAGGTTAAACTGACAGGTCTGTAGTTTCCTGCCTCTGTCTTGCTCCCTCTTTTGTGAAAGGGAATACCACCCACCCTCCTCCAGTCCTCCGGTACCACCCCATCCTCCCATGATTTATTAAAAAGGGTAGTCAGTGGTGTTGCTAGTTCTTCCCTTAATTCTCTTAAAATTCTGGGGTGAATCCCATCAGACCTCATTGCTTTATCCACCTTCAGTTTTAAGAGTTCTTTCAGAACCCTTTCTTCTGTGAAAGGACTAATATCAACCCCACTATCCAGAGTGCTTCTATTGACCGGATTAGGTATTTTTCCCTGCTTTTCCATTGTGAATACTGAGCAGAAGTCTTCATTCAGTATCCCTGCTTTTTCACTATCGCTCTCTGCCCAACCACCTTCCTCTTTGTTCAGCCTCAGTATCCCTGCCTAGTCTTCTTTGCTCCTAATGTACCTATAAAGGTTTCTCCCCTTCTTAACTGAGTTGGCTATCTTTTCCTCGGTTTGGGCCTTTGCTATTCTGACTTCTTTACCTCTTCCTTCTGCTTTAACTGGTACAGTTCTCTGTCCTGCTCCTTCTGCATTTCCTTAAACTTCTTGAATGCTATCCTTTTTTCCCTTACCTTCCCCACCACTTCTTTTGAGAACCATAGTGTTTTTTTCTTTGTTTATTTGCTTCACACAAAGACTCGTTGCCTCTGTGATGGCGGTTTTGATGTTTCCCCATTGTTGCTCCACCCCACCTTCTTGCCTGTTTGCTAGTGCTTTTCTGAGGCACTCTCCCATTTTGTCAAAATCAGCCCTCCTGAAGTCCAGTACCTTCACTTTTGTGTGGTTTGACTCTACAGCTAAGTTTATCGTGAACCACACTGTTTGGTGGTCGCTTGTTCCCAGATGGCTACCCACTTCAAGATCAGAGATCCTCTCTCCATCCCCATTTGAGAGTACCAGGTCTAAGATTGCTCTCTCCTGAGTGGGTTCCAAAACTAGCTGTCTGAGGCATGCCCCCTGTAGGGCATCGAGAATGCCCTGCTCTTGGATGTGGCTGCAGCAAAGGTGCTCCAGTCAACATCTGGCATATTCAGGTCCCCCATCAGCAATATCTCCCCTTTCTCTGCCATCCCAAGGATGCCTTCTATCATTTCCTTGTCCATCTCCTCCCCCTAAGATGGGGGTCTATATACAACCCCTGTGCGGATTGTGGAGCCATTTCCAGTCTCCAGGGTGACCCACAGTGCCTCCTCTCATTCCTGTTTACCCTTTAGTTCTGTTGTTTTTATCCCTTCCCTTACATAGAGAGCTACTCCTCTTCCTCTTCTTCCCTCCCTGTCCCTCCTGTAGATTGTGTACCCTGGTATGTTGACATCCCAGTCATGGTTCTCTGTGTACCATGTTTCTGTGACTGCCACAATATCCAGGCATCCCTCTTCCATCAAGGCCACCATTTCAGGGAGCTTTTTACCTAGACTACGGGCACTGGTACACACTATCCTCCATTTTTTTATGGCTTTATTTCTTTTTGCCCCATCCCTGTCCCTACTGCCTTTGTCTTTTTCTCCGTTTACCCCTGCCCTTCTCAATATCGACTGCTCTATTTTGATGTTTGCCTCACTAATTACCCTGATTTTTTGGGGGGGCTAGGATTTCCCTTCTCCTCTTCAGTGCCTCCCCCCTTGGCTAGTTTAAATGCTTGCCACTGAAGCATTTAAACCTATCACCTAGAATCCTGGTTCCCCTCCAGGATAGATGCAGACCATCGCACCTGTATAGGCCTGCATCCCTCCAGGTGGAGCCCCAGTTCTCAATGAAGCCAAATCCCTGAGCTCTGCACCAGGTTTTCAACCAGTCATTGAATCCCATGGTGCAGAATGCCCTAGCCTCATCCATGCCATAGACAGGTAGCACTTCCGAGAAAGTTACCATGTGTACTGCTTGTCTAAGGCCCCTCCCCAACTCCACAAACTCCTGTTGCACTGCTCTGATCCCATTCTCAGCCAGGTCATTCATCCCTAGGTGGATAATGACATCTAGCTCCCTCCCCCTTGCCGCTGCTTCAGCGATTCTGAGGATTTGTTTCCTGTCCCTCCAAGCCTTGGAGCCGGGCAGGCACCACACCTCCTTTCCTCCCTCCCTCCCCAGGTTCTACCCCCTAACAACAAGTCCACCACCAGGGTTGTTTCCTTCCCTTTGGGGTCCTGGGCCACCCTCCTGTGGGTCTCCATTGTGGAAGTTCCCAGCATCCTCCTTGATCTCCACTGCAGGTGCCTCCATAGAGGAACCATGCTTCGCCAGAGTGGTGAATGAATTGTGAAGAGGCACAACTGGAGGAATGTGCCTCTGTTCCACCACCCTCACCCTCCCTGAGCCCACCGTGGTCCAACCACTCCTCTTTCTTGGCAACCTCTGAGGTAGTGATGGTGGCCTGGGTGGTCCCTGGGTGGGGGAGCAGGTTTCCCGAATCCTTGCCAGGTCAGCATGGAGACGAACAACCTCCTACCTCAGACCAGAGAGGTGCCTGCAAAGAGGGCAGCAATGCAGTTTCCAGAATATCTCGAGGAAGACTGCTGCTCACAGCCAGTGCATTGCACCACTCCCACATGTCTGTGTCCTTCCAGTTACAGATGCTTTTTGTTTTTGTTCTTGTTTTAGTGTGTGCAAGCTTGTGAGTGTCTCTACCCCTATTTAGTGTGGCTGTGCCTTTTAAGGATAATGGAACAGGTGTATGTTGTTAGCAGTTTTGAGGAAGTGTGTCAGAGCCCCTGCTATAAAGGAAGTCATGCACTTGGGGTGGGTGAGGTGAGGGGAAGGGTGGGAGGGAGTAAACCTATGCTGTCCAGAAACAAATCACCTACAACTCTTACCCTCCACCCCCGGGAGTGCCTTCCTTCCTTTCAGACACCTATTTCACAAGGGCTAAGTAACAGGTGTAGTCACAACTGACTGCAAATATCTCCCAGCTATAGTTCCTCCCAGGCAAATTAAAGTTAAAACTAAGAAAAGTCCACCCCAAAAACAGAATCAATACTAGTTACTTACACAGGTCCAAAAAGTAATAATTCAGTTCAGTGTAGTCTAGAAAATAACCTCCTTGATTCAAGGAAGCTGTGGCTGCTTTCTCCCTCCCTGTCTTCAATGTGAGAAGGAGACTGCAACACCTCTGAGACAAAAAAAACTTTTTCAGCAAAAAAGAAATAAATAAAATAGGGGCAAACAGTAATTTTGCTTAGCCTAATCATAAAAAGTCACAAAATTGTAAGCACCACCTGTAATAATTTCACAGAAGATATACTCTGTAAGAAACACTTTTCTACAGAGAAAAATAAAGCAGTAACAGAAGATATACCTTGCAAAAGACAATTTGAATCAGAAGATTACAGCAGTAATCTGTTAGCACACACCCATAGGCACATCTTGTAATAATGCAGCAGAAGGTATACCCAGCAACAGCAATGGGAATCAGAGAAAAATAAAGCAACAAAATGTTAGCAACAAACAGTAACAATCCCTGTGAGTACAAAGTAAAACAACAACACACAGTAAATCTGCCTAGCCAAAAGTCTTAATCCTTTCCTTACTCTGTAAGGTTCTTAGTTCTGTTTTCAAGCAAGCTAGAAAGAAAGAGCTCAGGTGAAGCTAGGTGCCTTGGCCAGCAAACCTAGCCTTCCACCTCCAAGATATCAACTAACCTGACCTTTTAACCTTTCTTTCTGTTGGAAGTTGCTGGCAGTTTGCCAGCTCAACCCCCAGATACAGATCTAATCCCCTGGAAGAGCTGTGGGAGGAAAGCAATTAGCTCCTTCAATGTGAGAAGGAGACTGCAACACCTCTGAGACAAAAAAACCTTTTCAGCAAAAAAGAAATAAATAAAATAGGGGCAAACAGTAATTTTGCTTAGTCTAATGATAAAAAGTCACACAAATTTAAGTACTACCTGTAATAATTTCACAGAAGATATACCCTGTAAGAAACACTTCACTACAGAGAAAAATAAAGCAGTAACAGAAGATATACCTTGCAAAAGACAATTTGAATCAGAAGATTACAGCAGTAATCTGTTAGCACACACCTGTAGGCACACCTTGTAATAATGCAGCAGAAGTATGCCCGGCAACAGCGGTCCAGTGGGGACCCCCTCCCCCACCCACCCACTGAGGTCCCCACCACCCAGCACCCCCATCATTGGCGGGTGGCGGCACACTGCCCGCCAAGCCATCCGGCCATCCAGCCGAATGACCAGCGCACAGTACAGTCTGTACTCCTATTGGTCCACTGCGTGGACCAAAGGCGTGAAGACCATACTGTACTACACAGGTCTCGATATGTGAATGAACGCAGCGTTCATTCACATATCAGCTATGTATAGCATGGTTCGCACGCCTACTGGTCCACCACAGTGGACCAATAGGCGCACAGACCATACCGTACACTGTCAGTCAGCAGGTGGCCAGGTGGCTTGTGGTGAGGTACTGCCGGCAGCCAATGACGGGGGTGCTGGGTGGCAGGGGACCTCAGTGGGCGGGTGGGGAGGGGGTCACCACTGGACCACCAGGGAGGCTATCATTACAGATGCCCACAATCAGGCAATGGGGGGTTACCACTGGGCCACCAGGGTGGCTTTTAATACTTATGCCTGCGTTCGGGTGATGGGGGGGCTACCACTGGACCACCAGGGAAGCTATCAATACTTATGCCCATGATCGGACGATGGGAGGTATACCACTGGGCCACCAGGATTTGATATGAACCTGCCTGCGATCAGGCAAAGAGGGGATCGCCACTGGGCCACCAGGAAGTCACTGTATATGTATGCCCTTGATCGGGTGATGGGTTGGGGGGGCACAATGCTCCCAGGGCAGGGAGCTTGTGGACAGTGGTCTGGGTGGGCAGGTGGCCACCCACGGCTGGCGGCTGCTGTGTTGCACCATGCAATACAGCAGCTCGCCTATGGGTGGCCAGGTACAAGTGGTACAAGTCAGAGATGTGCCAACATATGCACCGCACATCCTGGGCTGAATATCAGGATTGTGCCGCATATGCATGGGCACACCCCCCCACACTTGTGCTGCATACATTACTGATGTGCCCCAATGCATCGGGAGTTACGCATCACAACTCATCCCTTTGAATATCACACTGGGGCGCATTGGGGGGTTGCCCATGGTGCAATCCTGTTGCGCCATGTGCAACTTCTTTAAATATCCAGGCTATAGTGTATAGCCATATAGTCATTGATTCCCATGCCATGCAATCATGCAAGCTGCAGCTTTGAATTATGTTAAAAAGGCTGCCGACTGCAAGTGTGAGGAGAAAATGGGCAGACCGCCCAACATGAAGGAAGAATGGAGTGGAGGAAGGTTAGTTGAACAGTCCCACCTCATAGAGAATGCTGAAGAGAGAACCGGTTGGATATGCTAGGGTGTGCTTGAGTTCGACAGAGGTGAAGCTGCAGACGTGAGTTGTGTGGGCCATGATGAGGCTGAGCTGGGAGCCCTGTCAGGTGTGCATAGACTTGCTGCTGAGTATTGCCGCGTCAGATGACAAAAGATGAGCCCTTAATCCTGGGCCCTGGCCATACACGGTCGATTGCTGAGTGGCTAGAATGGAGAGGAATTTAGCCACGGTATTGGATTGCCAAGCCAATCAAAGATGCCTGAGGAGTGGAAGGGCTCTGCAATGCCAGCACAAAGCAACGACATCCACAGAAGAAGCCAAGCAGGGAAGCAGGCTAGGTAAAGCCAAACAAACAATCAGCGATGTATGAGAGCTGTGTGGACGAACTGAGGTGGCCAGTGGAGAAAGCCCAAAAAGAAAAGCAGAACAACACAGAGAGGGATGGGGGAGGAATCACAACAAGGAAGGAAAGGAGGGCAAAACAAGGCAGCAGCCAGGCAGAGACGGGGAAAACAAAAGGGGAAAGGGGAAGGGGGGAGCGACCAGCCGTGCCACCGAGAAGTGAGTGCGACTCGCTCTAAGCAGAGCGGAGGAGCCTGATGCCTTAAGTAGGATGTGGGGGAGGAGCTCTTCCCCAACATAACTACAGGCATGCACCTTTCAATTATGAGACTGCATTTGTAAATCTGAACGCATGCTCATAACTTTGTTATGTTTAAATATATTTGCCTGTGATTGTCAACATTGCATCATCTTCATGACCCCACCTTGTGAACAAGTGCAGAGAAAATGTTCAGCCTTGTCTGAAAGGTGATTTCATGCAGGGCCTGCAAAATCACCTTTTGGGATGTAAAAACACATTTTGGCCAGGATTTGAAAAATGACTGCTGTCACATTCATGAAGTGCTGTAAAGAAATGGCTATGTTGTAAATCTGGGGTAAAAATATTGAAAATTACCGAAGTTATGAGCCCGCATTCATAAAATTCAACGTAGGCTCATAACTTTGTTGTTTGATAATATTTTTACAGCAAATTTTCAATATAGCCATCTAATGATCCCACCTCATAAAGAAGGGCAGAGAAAATTCAACTTCTGCCTAAAAGTGATTTCACACAGGAACCGCAAAATCACCTTTCGGGATATAAAAACACATTTTGGACAGAATTTGAAAAATGACAGCTGCCACATTCATGAGATGCTGTAAAGAAATGGCTATGTTGTAAATCTGGGGTAAAAATATTGAAAATTACCAAAGTTATGAGCCTGCATTCACAAAATTCAACGCAGGCTCATAACTTTGCTGTTTTTTAATATTTTTGCACCAAAGTGTCAACATAGCCTTCTTATGACCACACCTCATGAACAAGAGCAGAGAAAATATTCAACTCCCGCCTAAAATGTGATTTCACACAAGGACCACAAACTCATCTTTTGGGACAGATTTGCCTAATGTCCCTGAAATTGTGCATGTATCGGGGTCCCAATAAAGGCATGTTGAAAATCTGGGGCAGAAATTGCCAAGTTATACTATTAAGTTCCAAATCCCATTAAAATACATTGAACCTCATACCTGTTTCTTCAGTTTGTGGTCCGCTTTGAAGAGTGAAGACGATTTGCAGTTTATAGAAGACGACGGCATTGGACTCCCAGTGGTGGTAAAGGAATTGGGGGGGTAGGGGGTGCTGAGAGGATGGTTGGGTGGGGGACAGCAACGGTCAAGTAAAATACATTGACAGGTGTTTTCTTTTACATGGTTTAAAAAAAAAAAAAGCTGGAAGGATGCGTGTTTTTTTTTCTTCCTGATTGCAACACTGGGGAATTCAGCGCATCTTTCATGGTTTTGTTGTGGGGGGAGGGAGTGCTGAGAGGAGGTTGGTTGGATGGGATCACTAACAAAAAATTAGATGTGACCGCTCATTGGGAGCTGCATTGTACTGGACCATGGGGGTTCACTTACAGGGCAGTGACACTGGGGATTGGGCACCTCAGTGTCAGTGTTATGCTTGGGGGATGCTGAGGACAGTCATGGGGGGTAAATAAATAAATACATGCATACATAAATAAATGTATCCCAAGAAGATGTGACCGTGCATTGGGAGTGGAGTGATAGTGTGCGAGCTGGTGTCCCTGGGGATTGGGCACCCCAGTGTCACTGTTATATTTGGAGGGCTGAGACGGAGGGCCAGGTGCGAGGGACAGCAGGGGCCACCACTAAATGACTTTGATGGATGGTTTCCTTTACAGCTGGCAGACATTTCAGGCATTCCAGGCTGACCAAGATGGATCAGCATGGTTTCTGGCGACGCAAAGGGAAGAGCTGACTCATGATTGGCTGGCTCTTTCTTTGTATACACAAAGTTTCCTCCAGCTAGCCAAAACTCTGTCATGATTAGACTGCTTAATGATTGGTGTGGCATGGACTTCACTAAAACACTGCTCTGCATTGGAGGAACAGTGTCATACCTATCAAAAAGCAGTACTATTGCACTACATTCGCTTGCACATGCGCACATGGTGATCATAAAACTGCCACTTTGCCAGCTGAAAATTTTATGGGTTAGCACTTTGCAAATTTGTCAACCTTTGCAAATCAATTTGGGAACTGAAGATTGCCAGCTTTGCATGCCTCTGCTAACAACTGGCTACTTATGAAAATTCAAAAATCTTTAAGTCTGTAGTAACTGTTATGAGAATAAAATACTAATCCTGCAGGTAAAAGGTGCATAAATGGAACTGAACAGAGACCATCATGTTTATGAGATCTTACAATGAAAACCGATGCAATGAAATTAGGAATCATCAATGTCAGACAGAATAAAACATTTAAAAAGACCTAAACGTGATTGAGCAATGGGCAGAAAAAAATAAGATACAATGTAATATAGACAAATGCGAGGGATGCACATGGCAAAAAGTAACATCAAGCAAAATTACAAACTGAATGGAAGATCATTAAACAAGGTGAATTCTGAGAAAGACCTAGGGATTTTCATAATTGAAAGGCTTCACCAGTGGTTCAATGGGCTGTAGCAACCAGCTACGCCCCCTGCCTGAGCTAAATAAGGCAGGCCTTCCAACTTCCCCCAAAGCATTTTTTCTTTGCCCCACCATCTCCCTCCTCCTTCAGCATCTCGCCTCTCTCCTTGTGGCTCCTTCTTAAGGCATCTTTGGCCAAGGGAATCCTTCCCTCTGCACCTCTAGGGGTGGAACCCTCCTCAAGGGTTCCTTGCATTCGGTACCCCTACAGGGTGGTATTCCCCATGGAATAGAGAGGCTAACGTCCACAAAGGGTTAGCAACAAGTTGCACAAGCATAAAACTACACTAAGTTGTGTAAGCCCATTGAAGCAAAGATTAAACTTTAGCAAACACTGCAGCAAATTGGCTCATACAGCTAACAGACTCCTACAGAATATTAAAGGTACCTTTGCATCTAAGCACGGATGTATCGTACCAATATACAAGGCACACATTAGGCCTAACTTGGACTATGGTTCACAGTTTTGTAACTCATATGGAAAGTGGGATTCAAACTCATTGAACAAGTGCAGCATGGAACCACTAAGATGACTAGACTTAAGACTTAGACTTAAGAATCTGAGTTATGAGGAGAGAGTAAATCAGCTTGGGCTATTTTCCTTGGAAGATAGGAGAATGCATGGTGACATGTTAATGAGAGATGAAGGGTTCCATGTGATAAGGGCAAATTCAGAATGCTGAATGCCCTTATCGCAACTCCACATTGCCAAAATTGAATTTCAGCGATGTGGAATCCCGGCACCAGTGAAAGCGGCACAAAACAAATAGTGTTCTTGCATTTATGTGGGGGGCTGTGCCCCCCACACCCACTTAAATTAAGATTCTCAACTCCAGGGGGGGTGCATATCGCATAAAAAAAAAAACACTGTCTCGGGCCGGGCGCAACAACAACTACCGGTGCCCAGTCCCGAACCCTGCATCCCTGCCACCCCAGGCCAGCACCCACCCCACCACACCATGATGCCAGCTCACTGGCAACCCACAGCACCACCCCTCACAAACCCTGCTGCCCCTCATTCAGCGGGTTCACTCCCCCCCCGCGCAAATATACGTGCAACATCCTGTCGCCTTTTTGTGACCCTCCCTATCCAATCACCAACCCCACACTCTCGTTGTTGGGGCAGTAGCCACAAGTGGGTCACCATTTCAGCAGACATCCACTTGCTGCTTGCCCACATCACAGGAAACTGAGATGAAGAACTAAGAATGTCAGTGCAGATTGTAATAAAAATCAGGACTTTAATGTTAGATCCCATAATATGCGGATCACACTAGATAATGCTAAAAATAATAGAAGACGCTATTTTATTTAGAGGACAAGATGAATTTGGAATCATCTACCAAATGAAATTGTAGACTGGACTTCGGGAGGGCCGATTTTAGCAAAATGAAAGAATGCTTCAGGGATGCCCTGACAGGGACAGAACAGTTGGGGGGAGTAGAGGAACAGTGGGCAAAAATAAAAAAGGCATTGAATAAGCGACAAGCCTCTTTGTCAGGTAGGTTAGCAAGGGCAGGAAAAATACATAAGAGAAAAGAGAAAGACAAAAAGAGGGATAGTGAGGCTGAGAGGGGAAGGAGGGGGTTGTGTGGAAGAGGACAGCCAAAAATCAGATATATTGAACAATTACTTCTGCTCAGTATTTAAGGTGGAGGGGGTGTGAAACAGGCCAAAGTTAAAGGACACGGGTATAAAGGGATGGGTGGTGGACACAAGTCCTTTTACAAAAAAAAGAGTTATTAAGGAATTAACAAAGTTAAAAGTAGACACGCAATGGGGCCAGACAGGGTGCACCCAGAATACTGAGAGAACTGAAAGAGGAGCTGGCTGTGCCTCTGACAGCCCTTTTCAACCTGTGATTAGAAACAGGAGGTACTGGGGACTGGAGAAGGGCAGATGTAGTCCCACCTCCAAAAAGTGGAAGAAGGGAGAAGGCAGGAAACTACCAGTCTGCCAGCCTGACATCAGTGGTGGCAAGGTCATGGAATCACTATTGGGGATTGGGGAACACCTTTGTTTCCAATGCACTTCAGGATCCAAGCAACATGGTTTTGTAATGGGGAGGTCTTGCCAGACCAGCTTGATTGAGTTCTTTGATTAGGTGACCAAGGAAGTGGATCAGGGAGGAGCGGTGGACATGGCCTACCTGGATTTCAGCAAGGTCTTCGACACAGTTCTACATAGAAGACTAATAAGCAAACTAGGAGCTTAGGGGATGGTCCTAAAGTAGTAAAATGGGTAGAAAGTTGGTTGAGCAATAGGAGTCAGAAGGTGGCAGCAGTATACACCCACTCTGGAGTAGGCAAATGACCAGTGGGTGCCACAAGGATCAGTGCTAGTGGGCAGATCCTCTTCAATGTCTTTATTATTGACATTGCAGAAGGGCTGGAGGGAAAGTATCCCTGTTTGCAGATGACACAAAACTCTGCAAGAGAGTGGACACACAGGCAGGGGTGGAAAGAATGAAGGATGATTTAAAAAAACTGGAAAAATGATCACGGGTATGGCAGCTGGGTTGCAACACAAAAAATGCAAAATCATGCACATGGGGCACAGGAACCTGGGGGCAACATATCAACTGGGAGGAGAGGTATTAATAGCCACAAAGCAGTACACAGACCAGAGAGTGATAATTTCTGATGACCTGAAGGTAGCTAAACAGTGTGACAAGACAGTGGGGAAGGCTAGCGGGATGTTGGGATGTATAGGCAGGGGAATCACCAGTGGAAAGAAAGAGGTGATCATACCCAAGTACAGATCACTGGTAAGGCCACACCACAAGTACTATGTACAGTTCTTGGAGGCCCCATTCCCGCAAGAACTTAGATAGGTAAAGACGAACAAGGTTAGGGCAACCAAATGGTGCGAGTCTGCATCAAAAGCCCTATGGGGAAAGGCTTAAGGAATTAAACATGTACTCCCTGGAGGAAAGGAAGGAAAGGGGGGTATGATACAAATACAAACTTTCAAATACCTCACTAGTAAAAACAAGGTGCAAGAAGGAAGCATTTTCCACACAAAAAGATGCTTGAGGACAAGGGGTCACATTATGAAGCTAGAAGGGATGAGGTTATGGGGAAATGAGAGGAAGTACTTCTTCATGGAAAGGGTGGTCTGGTTGATGCAAGGAACAGCCTCCCAGTGGAGGTGGGGGGGGGAGACATGGTTACAGGATATAAGAATGCATGGGATAGTCAGAGAGGGTTCTAGTAATAAGTGTGGGTGGAGGCAGGAGACAAAGTATGGTCTGTGCTGTCACTGTCGGTAGTGAAAACAGGGCAGATTAGGTGGGCCAAAAGGCCTTTATCTGCTGACAGCTTCTATGTTTCTATGTAGAGGTTGGCAGCTTAAATAGTTTCAGAAAATGTCTGGATAATTATATTCTTGGCCAGAAAAGGATAGGTTGGTCCTATTGACTGGGAGACAGAAATTATGGGCCTATATGCCTTCTTCTGTCTTACCAACTTAGTTTATACCATTCAGTTTAAAGGCCCCATGCTGGGCTTACCTGGCTTGCTTCTATTTCCCCATTCTCTCACGTCCTCTTGGCCTCAGTCCCATGTGCCCTGTGTTCTCCATCCGGCCCCTGCATTGTTTCCTTGTCAGAAAGGGACCGGGGGCATTAAGTTGCGGAACTGCCGTGCAGCTCGCAGCATGAATGTGCCAGCAGCAGTGTGCAAGATAGTGCATTCCAGTTTTTCCGCCACTGCTGTGGCAAAACAACAGCCTCTCCAGTGCTCCCAGACCCCAAAATGGACAAATCGGGGTTGAGAGACATTGAGGAGGTGCTGGAGAAAGCATAAAACTATTTAATTTAAGAGCGCCAATGAGCGTGTAAGGGCTTTGTAATAAATATTAATAAGGGCACATGAATATTAATGAGTCTGTCTGCTGCCTGGGGACTGAGATTATCAGCAACAGTGATAGGCAGGGAACTAAGTTAAACCAATAAACTCTGCATGTGGGTTAAAGGGCAGAGGGTCTACTTCTGAACTTTGGGAGAAACAAATGTTAAAAACATTAGGTTTTGCTGCAAAGGACTTTAAAATTGAAACTCTGTTTTTGGGACTGCATAAACTGTTTCCTATAGCAGCCATACTTGTCACCTTTAACCATTGCTCATCCAATCAGGAGGCAAAAGATTTGTCAAAGGGCTCATACGACTGAAAAAGAGGATTTGGGGAGTAAAGGAGGGAAATTTCTTGGCACCTGAACAAGGAGCCAATAGGGTACCAAGTGAGCCAAATAAATATTAATTTGCTCAGAGGGACAACTGCTGCAGCCAGTAGGAAGGGGCTGCTGGAGAACTGATAAAAGGGACTGTTTTGCCTGGCAGAGGGAGGTCCTGAGAGAGATTCATCCAGAGTTGAAGTACAGGACAGATTGTGTGGGCTTCCCAGCTCTATAACTGCCTTCAGGCCCCTACGGCCTATCAAACCCAGAGACACTTGAAAAGACAGCAAGAGAAAGAGCTTGGAGCTTTGCAGCAGAAACAAGAGAAAGGTTTTGGAGTTTGTTGCATGTGACCAGGAACCAGAGTTTTCAGAGAGAGAGAGAGAGGGAGAGAGAGAGAGAGAGCAAAGAGACTGTGTGTACTGCCTGATTTACCAAGCACTGAAACCCCTGCACAAAGACTGAGTTACTGAGTTCATTCATGTAGAGGTAATTGTGGTGAGTACAAATTTCGTCAAGGGAAGAGCTTGAAGAGTCTGTGGCTAGAGGCTGTGAAAGGGCCCAGCACCCCACTCTGAATAGAGAAGCCAAGAGCGAGAGTGCTGGGGTAAGAGACTGTGCAAGTGTCCAGCTGTAATTGTATGACCAGGCTGTGAAACAGAGGGGTCAAGGGGACCACGTCCATCACTCCCCAGACCAAAGAAGAGGAAGAAGAAGAAGACCAGCATCAGAAGATGTCAAGAGGCCTGCCTAGTGAACAATGTCTATAAAGACCTTCAAGGCGAAGTTGGCAAGGCCTGGCAGGTGAAGACCAGCGTCTTTCATTTTCTCCAGCCATTCAGCTTTGCGTCCTAGTGGTGCACCACCATCCAAATACCTCCACGATACCGTGCGACTGCCAGTTTGACTGCAACCCAGCCGGCTGAACTCCTCCCCCCTTTTTCTGGACATATTATAAAATCGAGAACCCGAGCTGAGGCTTTGGAGAGTCTTTATTAGCTAGCTAGATAGTTAAGTTTCAGGAGGTAAGTCCTGGGTTGGACTGTGCCAAGCATAACGTTGTGCCCAGGCAGTAAGTTTAAAGTTAAAATTGGCTGAAAGTTATTTGAGTCCTGATGAAAGACCCCAGGCCTACATCGTTGCCCGGTGAGGTACCCACTGCATCAAGGGACATGTCTGGGTGCCCAGTGGTGGGAGGCGGGGTTTATAGTGTGAGTATCAATTTACCAGATGCTGTGCTGTTTGATATATTCCTTTTTCCCTCCCCTAATAAATACTTTCATTGTTGCCTGTTAACCATTGTTGTTGTTGTGACTCTATGTGACAGAGTTATGGTGAGTGAGGAATTGTTGTGGTGTGGGGAGGGTGATTTGGGGGGCAGCTTACATTTTCTTCTCGGGGGTGGTAGCCTGTTCTCTGTCCACAGGTATCCATTGCCATTTACCCCAGGTGGAGGCACTGCGCCATACTTATTGCCCATTGTGGAACACAGGTCAGCCCTCTCAGAGATATATACTGAGTTGGCCCGAGTGCTCAGGAGCAGCCAAGGTGAGTCAAGGGGCCATTACAAATTTAAAAATGATCTTTGGATGTGGTCATTAATTAATTTTCCTTTTCCCATTCAACGGAAATGGGGCTTGGTAAGAATTCCAGTTTTGCTTAAATGTTGTTCCATCACATCCAGTCAGTGTTGGAATTAAACTTTATGAGCTTTGGGAGCTAGGGGGGCCCATAAGGGTCATATCTTTCAACTGAGAATCCCCTTCCCATTATAAGTCAATGGCAGTGATGTGTGAGTTACCGGGCTCATTTCAAGCCCTGGCAAGCCCCCACTACAACTGCAGCACTGCATCCAGTAGAAGACTGTATTAGAACTGGATTGGAATTCTCTACTCATGGCTGACCATGGACAAAACTGTATCACTGCTTTAAAACAAATTAAGCATCAAAAAAAGGGATGCTGAGCCGGCCCAGTGGCACTGAGGGTTGAGGAGCTGGCACCTTACCTCACATCACACCGGCGAACCGGGTTCTGGAATGGACTCGGGCGCCAGAGGGTCGGCAGGGGAAGGAGTAGGATTTAGCATCTGGAGGACTACTGTCCTCTCCTGGGGTGGGTTGGGGATCGGCGTCACTCTGTAGCCCCCGGTGGAGACCAGGGGAAGCTCAGAGGCAGTGCAACTAGGGGAAATCGGAGGAAAAACTGAAAATGGCATCTCCTCCTACTGGATGACGACCGCCCAGACCAGTGCCCCCCGAGCTCCTGAGACAGCCAACTCGCCAAGAAGCAGCACCCAGGGCCAATGCCTGGGCCGATAGGCTGTTTCTCCTCGGAAGAAGAGGACCCACCCTACACAAGGGTTATGTCGGGTTATCCTGAGGTGGCTGCGATGTGGGATTGGGATCGGTGGCAGAGACAAGTGTAACTCCTAGATGGCGCTATCCCAGGGGCTACTACCCCTGCCTGATTTTCCACTCAACAGGTTGAGGGGCCTGGATCCAATGGCGTGGTGCCTCCACCCAGAGGTCAGGGTTTGCAATAGTTAAACTAACTTGGTCACAGCCCTCTGGGACACTGCAACCCCCTTTCTTCCCACTAGTGGCCCACACAATATATCAGAATTACCTTCACAGTATACACTTACCCCAGGACTGGTTCGCACTGGGACCTCCCATGAAATAAGATACAGTGCAACAATCACAGTACAGACTTTTAACATAGACAAATACCAGGCAGTATAACTTTGCTGAAACAAGCAGCTCTGATTTATTTAGGGGATATAACAAGGACAGGGGAAATCAGGTTAATTAGCTTATCACTCTACTCATCTACTTATGGCTCTGTGCACAGGCCTATCCCTATCAGTTACTGTCCCTGGGTACCCAAGCCCCAGTGGCTAGTCCAAACCGTGGCAGTGCTGGTAGGGCCCCTTTCACACAGAGAAAAGGAGAATTAAACAGTCAGCAGTACAGTAATTCCATTTGGATTTAATGTGGCAATTCAACAGGGAGCGACCCTGAATTGGTACTCATGACCTCCAAATAAGATAGGGTCCTTCAATGTCAGCAGGGCTACTCTTGAGCTCCAAGAGACTCTCACACATTTATATGGTAAACAGTCACAGGCAAAAAGTCACTTAATGGCAGCAGGATTCACTTGAGGTACACAAACCTTTTCACACATTTATATGGTAAAAGAAAGCACTATACCAGGCAGGCTGTGCATCTGTATCCCGATCGCAATTACTGCACAATACCCGGAGAACACACAGCAGATTCAGTTCCTGACAGACCGTGCAATTTTCAGCAATTCCTCCAGTCTTCTACAGGGTGAGCCTGGTTTCTACTCTTCAGATATCCTTTGATTCTCTTCACAGGACGGATTCAGTCAAACAAGCTGCAGACCGGAACTCTGGACCTTACACATGTTTTTTGACTAAAACTGTGCACTGAAAAAGCACAGGGCTCCTTCCTTCTTCACTGCCAAAGCTCAACTGAAACTCCAACCGACAAAACCGGGCACTTCCTTTGAGTTCCTCCCAGTTCTTGACTGGATTGGCTATCACTCACAATAGACTGCTGCTGTTGGTCCAAAAAGGCGCCGAAGTCTAAACTACATCTCCCAGAGTCACTGCCCATACAATCCTCTTGTGGCTGGCTCAGATTATGAGTCCAAGTTCTGATTCGTCCAAGGCACCATTTTAGAGCTAGCTTACCCCACACTGATTGGTCCAGTTCAGCAGTTCAAAACCAGAATGGGGAACTAGGAAGACACAGTTCTGACTGCAAAGAAAGCAGGTTAGACAAACTGTAATTTTATTATTACTGTAAATGATTTCTGGCAAACAGTTACATCTTTCAGATAGGTTCCCTTTGCACTCCTAGTGACTGCAAAAATGGAGTGAATTGGCAGCAGCTCGAGTGGTACTCAAACAGAGAAGCACACAGTCCCCCATACAAACTAATTATGTCTGCAAGCAGACAGCTCTTAAAGAGACAGTACCAGAGGTTCTAAAAACACTCACTGATAAATGGCTTAAACGCCAAACACCATTCAGGCTTGGAGCATTCAAGCAAGCTCCTGGAAGTCTTTTGGGAACCCCCATTTGCAGGGGGGTTACACAAGCAACAGGTGAGTGTCCTTGGCAATAAGCCTGAAGGAGAGGTAGGTGAGGGTCACAGGGAGATAAATAGATAACAAAAAAAGGATGCTACATCCTGAAGGCTATTAAGTTATTATGATTAAAATCATCACAAAATAGTATTTCTTTACTAGCAATAAGAAAGGAAAATCAATTCAAGTGTCAGTGAGTTTTACTTCAGACTGACCTTCTGAGAATATCTCCAATAAAAATAGTACTCAAAGTATGTAGCAGATCAGATTTTCTCCATAAATGAAAGACTTGTTGTTGCTACAGGTGGTAATTTCCACCCCCACTGAGACCCCTATATGAGGCATTGGACTGCTAAAACAGTATTTATGTCTTGGAAACCCATGTTTATCACTTCCAGATCCCCAGCAGTCGAAAGGTTAATGGTATCCTGGAAGTCTTTGGTCTGGTAGGCAAAAAGACAGGATTGCAATCACATTTCTCCCTCTAGAGTCTGTATGCTTGCATGCAGGGTCCCCTACCTGAAGGTTAATATGAATAGGAAGGCAGGCTTTCAGTCCCTGGAAGTAGTGTCATGGTGGCTTAGTGGAACTACTCTTAGTAATGGGCCTAAGGCTATAAGCCCAATTCTTAGTAGCTATTGCAGGCACAGAATTGCTGCAAGGATCACCTTGCACCTACGTAAATGTTGCAACTCCATGGTGCTAACATCAGTGGGATATCAATCCTTCACCTTCTGCCCACAAGTGCTGCAGGTGCAAAGGAAAAGAGGTGGAAGCTGATTCCATGTAGACCATTGGGTCATGCATAGCCTAAAAGTGGACTAGAACAGAGTCAGCCTTAACTTTTTTTACACTAGCCAACAGGACAAGTTGATTCAAAATTGCACTAGCCTACACATGGTTGCACTAACCCGTTATAATAATGGTACATTTTGATCACTTATACAAAAAAAATACAAGCCAAGAAATATTCTTAATATTATATGTTTATCTTGCTTCCACATTACTTCATGCACCAGCAAAAAAAAAAAGAGAATGTAACACACTCTCACTCAGTGTGTGCCCCCATTGTTTTGTACCATGGCCCCCTTAGTTGCTTCCTCTTTTTGCACCCCCCTCCCCAACAAACCACAGGATACTATAATAGCAAATGTTCGGTTCAGCAGTCCTTGCTCTGCACACACAATAGGCAACATCATTATGCAACTCATCACCATCTCACCCCACCCACAGGACAATGAACAGAGTCAGGCAGAGAAAGACATTCTCAGCCCCAGTGCCCACCCTGTGATCAACTAGAGCCCGAACTTGGAAGTTTTCATACAGTGTCAAGTGAGCCATGAGCACATCTTGGATTTCTTTGGGAGACAACTACAAACTCCTACGGGGCTTGGGATCTAGAAAACTTTGACATATCAGTTTATATATACCAGGCACAAAAATATTGATTTAACATGCTCTGCCCTAACAACATATTTTTCATAACAGTGTCCTTTCATCACAGCTAAGGAAACAGTACACAGGCATAATGCTATACTACCTCTCCTTCTATAGTGGGTGATCTGTGCACTCCAAGAATACCTGTTTTAACCTTTCAGATTGTAAATTTCACTTAGGTTTTGCTTTATACCATACATGCTCCAAAACATTTAGGATGAAATGACATGCTGGGTGGTATATGGGTGGGACTGCATGGATGGCATTGACTGGTGTGGTCCATTAAGAGGAGGTGTGAACCTCTACACCTATCAGTAATGGCAGATATGGGTCTATGGATGGTCACTTCAGTCTCTGTCTGCAGCGTGTCCAGGGAAAGTATAGAGCTGAGAGATTGGGAGGTGAGAGGGAGCAGTTATGGTGAGGCTGAGATAAAACCAACCACCTGCAGGGCAGACCATGTATACATTTTTATTTATTTTATTTATTTATTAGATCATTGGTTTACAGACCTTTGAGTCATAGACTCATTTACAAAGGCATCTCATCAAGAGAGCAATACATCTCAGCAAACAAAACAGTACAGTACATAATGCTTACATTAAACAAGCATTTGCCAATGCCAAATGTTTGCTTGCTGGCATTGGCATTGGTAGTGTAGAAGTTACAGAGCAGCATAATAGGAATGGCAGAGAAGTATTGAACTGAAGCCAACCCCACCACCACCCTGCAGAGAGTGACAGGCATTGGAGTGTGCCTTTGGGTCGTCAGGCATAATGACCACGCCATTTCACCACACCCTACCCTGTAGACACTGACAAGTGTCACGGTGTGCCTTGGGGTCTTTGGCCCTTATGCGCACCCCATTCCATCAGGAAATACGGTGAGATGGGTGCAGTATAGGAGAATGGGGTGACGTTTGGGCCCGAAGAGTCCAAGGCAAACCTTGATGCCTTTCACTGGCTGCAGGGTGTGGCTGGGGGTGGAATGGTATGAGCATTACAGGCAAGAATCCCAAGTCACACCCCTGATGCCTGTCATTCTCTACAGGGTGGGGCGTTATGGTTGGAAACCCTAACGCCTCAGGCATTCGTTGGTATTTTCACTCTAAATTTTCAATATGTTTTTTTTGTGACCCCCACCTCATGAACAGTGGCAATATCAGTTTGTTAGCTGAAAACTGCTTTTGCACAGCGACTACGGCATTTGGCACCACAGGTGCAAAAACACATTCTGAACAGGATGTGACAAATGACAGCGATACTGTTCATGAGGAGGTGTAAAAAATGGCAATGTTGAAAATCTGCTGTGAAAATCTTAAAAAAACTGGTGAAGTCACGAGCGTGCATAGAAACTGTGCAACTCACACCTGTAATGTAACTAGTTTGGGGATTTTTTTACAGCAGATTGTTAACACAGGCATTTTGGGACCTCCGATCATGAACAGTGTCAGTGTGATTTTCTTTATCTGTCCCGAACAATGATTTCCCACAGCGACTACGCATTTCTGTGCTGAAAGTGTGAAAACACATTTCGGCCATGTTGTGGAAAATGACAGCTGTACTGTTCATAAGGAGGTGTGGAAAAATGCCACTGGTGAAAATCTGGACTGAAAATATTACAAATTCATAAACTTACGAGGGTGCGTGGAAACTGCGCAATGCTCACTCGTAACACAGTCATTTTATGGAGTTTTGTCACTAAATTTTTAACATAGCGATTTTAAGACCTCTGCTCATGACCAGTGTCACTGTGATTTTCTTAATCTGTCCCAAACATTGTTTTCGCACACCGACTGTACCATTGTGCGCTACATGTGCGGAAACACATTTTGGGTGAGATGTGAAAAATGGTAGCTGTACTGCTCATAAGGAAGTGCGGTAAAATGGCACTGTTGAAAGTCTGTGTGCAAATATTACAAATTCGCAACTTACCAAGCGTGCGTAGGAACTACAGAACGGCGCCCTAAAACAGTCATTTTGGGATTTTCACCAAATTTTCAACATAGCCATTTAACACCTCTGCTCATGATCAGTGTCACTGTGATGTTCTTAATGTGTCCCATACATTGATTTCAAGACACCGACTGCGCCATTGTGCACTACATGGGCGGAAACACGCTGTAGGTGAGATGTGAAAATGACAGCTGTACTGCTCATAAGGAGGTGTGGTAAAATGGCAATGTTGAAAATCTGGAGTGAAAATATTGAAAATTTGCAAACTTATGAGGGTGCGTAGGAACACTGCAACGCACGCTCGTAAAACAGTCATTTTAAGGAATTTTTTCACCAAATTTTCAACATAGCCATTTTAAGACCTCTGCTCATAAACAGTGTCACTGTGATTTTCTTAATGTGTCCCGTACATTGATTTTGCTCACTGACTGCACCATTGTGCGCTACATGGGCGGAAACACATTTTGGGTGAGATGTGAAAAATGACAGCTGTACTGCTCATAAGAAGGTGTGGTAAAATGGCAATGTTGAAAATCTGGAGTGAAAATATTGAAAATTCGCGAACTTATGAGCATGCGTAGGAACTGCACAACGCACCGTAAAACAGTCATTTTAGGAATGTTTCAACAAATTTTCAAAATAGGCTTCTTGAGAGCCCACCTTATGAACACTGGCAGTGTCGTTTCATTAATCGGTCCCGAAAGGTGATTTTGCGCAGTGACTGCGAAATCACCCTTCGACCCGAATAACGCCATGACAGTGACAGCATTCATGAGAAGGGGTCCCAAAAACTCCATGTTGAAAATTTGGTGCAAAAATTCCAAAAAATGCCTGAGATATGCAGCAAAGTTGAAAAAACCCTATCTATTACATTATACAGATTACCGGCATTTCCTCAGTTCGCGGTCGGCTTTGAAGAGTGCAGACGTGTTCCTGGACCACGAAGATTGTCGCACCGGACTCGGAGGTAAGTATGGGGTGAAGGGGGTGTGGGAGGCAGGAGTGCACTGAGGGTGGGTGTGGGTAGAGGCAGGGAGACTACGAGGACTGTTTTTAATTTACAGGTTTTTTATTATTATTCAGGGCATGCCACGCTGGGGTGGGCTCCTAGCGTGGCAGCAGGAAAGGCTGTTTGGGGGATGAAGCTGACAGGGATTGGGCACCCCATCAGCCATACTGGGCTTGTGCCCGCTGGGGTGGGCTCCCAGTGTGGCAGCTGTAAAGGCTATTTTGGGGCTGGAGCTGACAGGGATTGGGCACCCGGGACATTACATGATGTGCCACGCTAAGGGCTCCCAGAGTGGCACCCAGGAAAGCTTTTGAGGCGACATGGAGCCTACAGGGCATTAGGCACCCGTTGGCTAAACAGTATATGCGTGGGGGCGCATGTCAGCTACGCATGCTGTAGCGTGTTAGGTGGGGAGCTCTGCTCACTGAAGCAGAGCTTCCCTTTCAACTGTATGCCACTGCATTTTCCTGCTGTCATAGACAGCTGCAGCAGTCATTGGAGAACTGCGGCCGTGCCTGCAAACTCACTGACTGAATTGGAGGACGGGGTGCCACACCTCCGAAAACTCGGATGATGGCACTATGTTTCTTGCACATGCGTGCAAGCAAACATAAAAACAACCAGTGTTACAGGCATTCACTGGTGGTACACACTTGGTAATAGATCACAGTAGTCATACTATAGGTACACGAGTACCACGTCAGGTAGCAACCAGAGATATTTTATTACATTAGTCAGCAAATGTTGCCTGAGACCCCAGGTATATACAGCAAAAGTAGACAGGGCAGACCCAGCCTAGGGGTGAGGGTAAGGGGCAGGTGCAGTTTATGTGCAGTTGCAGCAGTGAGTGCTTGTCAGATGGCTTCTGTGGGAGACCTTGATAGGACCAAGCTTAGTGGAGTCAGCTATGTTGGCTGGGAGGGAATTGAACCAGGAGGGAGCCCGATAGCAAAAGGATCTCTGGGCCATAGAGGTCCTTACCCTGGGGACAATAAGGGAGGTTTTGACAGTGCTGTGGGTGGAGACTGAGGGTGAGGCACACTGCAGGGAGCTGGCGACCCCAGTGGGGGAGAGCCCTAGCAGGGTCTTTTTTACAGGAAGGCAGGTTTGGAAGCGGAGTCTTTCTTTAAGTTTGAGCAAGTTGGTAGTAGAGTACAGCAGGCACTTATGGGTGCACCTAGGGGCTCCCAGCATTAGCCTGCAGGCTTTGTTTATAGAGAGCTGGATTCTTGCAAGCGCAGTGTTGTCAGCTGCAGCATAGATGGGCAGCCCATAGTCGATTAGTGACAGGACAAAGGAGGTGATTGCCAATCTAAGGGCCTCTTGTGGTAGGCAGTCCCTGTGGTGGTATAACAGTCCAATCCTGACATTGGTGGCAGCAGAAAGGACATTGATATGAGAATGGAAGGAGAGTGCTGAATCAAAGGTAATGCCCAGATACTTGTAGGAAGAAACCTGCTCAATGGGGTTTAGTGTGCTAGGCAGTATTACGAGAGGGGCACCACTGGCTTTGCTTTGGCGATGTGAGAAGAGCATAGCTTTGGTCTTTTTTAGGTTCAGGACTAGCCTTCATGATGTGAACCAATGCTCAGCTCTATCAAAAGCTTGTTGGAGGGTGGCCTGGAGTGTGTTGGGGTTGGGGTCAGCGGCGAAGAGCACAGTGTCATCCGCGTAGAGGAGGATCTTACTTGGGCAGGCCAAGGGGAGGGAGTTGAGGTAGAAACTGAAGAGGAGAGGGCCTAAAATGGAGCTCTTGGGAAACCCAGAGCAGACAGGTCGTGTGTCAGATAGGGTGCTATTTATTTTTACACACTGAGTTCTGGCAGAGAGGTAGCTGGTGAACCATGCAAGGGGGCCGGGGGAGAAACCAAGGCATCTGAGGGAGTCAAGCAGGAGAAGATGGCAAACCGTGTCAAAAGCCTTGGAGATGTCAATGAACACAGCACTGGCAGGACTTTCGGCATCAAGAGCAGAGTGCAGGAAGTTGGAGAATTTAAGTAGCGCGGTCATGGTGCTGTGACTTGCATGAAAGCCATGCTGTACATCATAGTATTCTGTCACTGCAGTATTTGATACAGACACTCAAAATGTGGGGATATAACACATGAGGCACATTGGTCTTAATAATGTGAGACAAATCATCAGACAAGCAAAGTTCAGAAAGCTGGAAACTAGTGACTTAACAGCACTCTGCCCTTGATCCCAGCCTGCACACTAGCTGAATGTCCTAACAATTGAGTGCTAATGACTCACATCAAGTCCTTTGCTGGATCCCCTACTTGAACTTGCTAGATAATTGCAGCTCTTAATGAGCTGCTAATTGCACTCAGGCCACCTGGAACACTGACGGAGATTAGCATGTGGACTACAGCCTGCTAAACAGCCATGAAAAACCTGCACTAATCAAGACAGACATGTAGAGCAAAGGTCGGCAACCTGCAGCTCCCAAGCCACATGCGACTCTCCATGCCCTAACCTGCGGCTCACTGTGCTTCTATTCCACCCACCATTGTGCAGTGAAAAACATACCTACTTACCTGCTCCACATGGCTGACAAAGAAAGCCAGAGGAACTCCAATTGTTCGTAGGGCAGCAGCTTTCTTCCTTGCACTAGCTAGGCACTGGGAATTGTGTTCTGTGCCCCCCCCCATGATGTGGTCAGGTCATTTGGTCCATCCCACCTCCAGCTTGCCCACCCCCAAAACAGCACGATAGTTAATCTCCTCTTCCCCCTCAGGTCTGCATCAGCGTTATAAAGTAGGTGGGAGAACCACAGTGTTGGTCTGCTTTTTCAAGCCTAATTGCAAAAGGGGACGGACATTGAGGAGGAAGAGCTTTTGAAGAGGACTACACGGGCAGCCGTAGCCACCGCACAGAGGAGCTCCTCTGAGCACCACACAACCACCACTAGTTCAGGTCAGTGTTTTTGGGCTTTCAATCAGTTAGAGCCAGGGTCCCCACACAAAAGCCACACTATTCAAGAGGAACAACACTCAGCATGTAGCAGTACTGTGATTCAATTTTACTGTGTGCTGTTGCGCTTCGGGAGAAGGAGGATCGTGGCCAACCTGACCCACCACACTGGAGTAGCGCCTCTGAATGCCTAGCCACCTCTACCATTCTGGTGTGTGTGTGTTTGGCCCATTGTGGGCTGCAGTCCTGGAGTCAGCACAGTTGGGGGGGCACAGCACAGAAAGCAGCCCTTGTGAGGAGGAACGTCAGCAGCAAGACAAACTCCCTTGTGGGACCTTTGGCAGACCTATTTAATGCCTCACTACACTCAGGGTGTGTACCTCAGGATTGGAGGATGGCTCATGTGGTGCCCTTCCACAAGAGTGGCCCCTAGGATGAACCGGGTAACTATAGACCGGTGAGCCTCACATCCATCGTGGGTAAGCTGATGGAGACTATCCTGAAGGAGAGGTTGGTGGCCCTCCTGGAGGCCAAAGACTACAGGACAGCAGACAGCATAGCTTCATATGTGGCAGATCCTGCCAAACCAACCTGGTTGGAGTTCTATGACTGGGTAACTAGGCATTGGACAGGGGCCATACAGTGGATGTCCTGTATCTGGACTTCAGTAAGGCATTCAACTCGGTGCTACATGGGAGGCTGGGAAGTAAGTTAGAAGGCACAGGGGCAGATGCAAAGCTGGTAGGGAACTGGCTTCAGGGAAGGCAACAGAAGGTGGTGGTGGTGGGGCGCTCTCATCCTCAAGGGTAGTGATGAGCGGTGTTCCACAGGGCTTGGTGTTGGGACCAGTGTTGTTTGGGATATTCATTGCAGACATATCATTGGACATCAAGAGCAAGATCAGTCTGTTTGCTGATGACACCAAAATGGAAGTGGTGGTGGACAACCTAGGGGGATGGCAGGGGTTGCAGGATGATCTGGAAAAGCTGGAAACCTGGTAAGACACCTGGCAACTGGGGTTTAATGCCAAAAAGTGCAAGGTGCTGCATTTTGGGGTGAAGAACCCAAGGAGGAGTTACTAGCTGGGGGTGCAGCTAGCCAACACAGAGGAGGAGAAGGATCTGGGGGTACACATTACAGGGTCAATGAACAACTCAGCACAATGTAGGAAGGCAGCTGCAAAGGCCAACAAAATGCTTGGGTTGCATTGCAAGGGGTATCTCCTCGAGGAGGGGGGAGGTGATTCTGCCACTGTATAAGTCATTAGTTAAACCGCATCTGGAGTACTGCATGCAGTACTGGCACCCTGATCTCGAAGAGCGACATTAAGTTACTGGAAGGTGCAAACGTAGGCAACAAAGATGATCAAGGGGCTGTGGGACTTACCATACGAGAGGAGGCTGAGGGAGCTGAACATGTACTCACTGGAGGAGAAGAGGGACAGGGAGGACATGATTGAAACCTTAAAGTACATGAAAGGAATAAACAAGACAGGCACAGAGGGGCTGTTCAAAGTAAGGAAGGGGAGGGACATCAGGGGCCATGATATGAGACTGGAGGAAGGAAGGTTCAGGAGGGAGATGAGGGGACACTTTTTTACAGAAAAGGTGGTAGCTGGGTGGAATGTGTTACTAGCAAAAGTGGTATCCAGTAGAACAGTGGACTGCTTCAAAAGGGGATGGGACAGGGCAAAGGGGAGGGTCAATGGAGAGGCAGCTGCAGAATAAGGGGTGCTAGCTGCACATTCGAGCAGATAGACCTCTAGGCCTTTATCTGCTGACAAATTTCGTATTTCGTATGTTCGCAACTAGCAGCGCTCAACACGCAGCCTGGCCAGCTATATTAGTTGGTGCTGTAATTCACTTTAGCTGTGTGCTGTTGTGCTAATCGGAGGTCCACCAACCAGCAGGTGATCTTCCTGGAGAAAAAGCTGCGGCACCAGGTGCTTGCTCAGATTGCAAGCAAACAGAACCACAGCAGCAGTCTCAGCCTAACTCCAAGACTTACAGGAGAGCAAGGCATCACTACAAACACGGCACCTCAGCATCCCACTGTCTGTTGCCTTCTTCAGTACCAAACTGTCTCCTGGCCCCTCACTGGTGCTGTAGCTGTGTGCTGCTTTAGCCTGCCTGCCTTGCACTTCCAGAGGCGTCAGAGTTGTTTTGCTGTTTGCCAACGGCCAGCACATTTACTGCCCGCCTACCCTGAGGGGAAATCCAAGTGTGACCTGCAGTTTTGAGATTAATCCAGCATCGTGGAGCGAGCGACTTGCTGTTGTGAGAGGGAGTCTGATCAGCAACTCCAAGAATACATGTTTCACTATTGCATTTTCTTCTTTAGGGCACAACTAAGTTGTACTCACTGTACATTTACTCCATTGTACTTTCAACTGTATGTTTAACTGTTTATTCAAATGTATTTCTATTGTATTTCTACTGTGTTTCTCCCACTCCCCCAACCCCCAGGGCACATCTGGAATCAAGTAGTACCCTGCTCAGTATGCCTGCCTGGTAAATCTCTTAAATAAATAAATAAGAACCTGGAGCAGGAGTAACAGTGGAACGTTACCACAGGTAGGTGCCTGGGATACTTTTACTTATTCCTGTGTTGCTACGTCTGTCTTCAGATGATCACTTCTTTATTTTGCTTTGTGTATTTCATCTCTGGCGAAGTGGGGGGGGGATGCTGCATCTGATGTGTTTGGGTTATCTTGGTTATTTTGCTGTGTGTATTTTATCAGGTGCACGGGGGTTGGGGTTAGGTTGTTGCATCTGTGTTCAGATGCCCGCTTGTTTATTTTGCTGTGTGTATTTTATCGAGGGTGCATGGGGGGTTGGGGTCAAGGTTGTTGCATTGCTGCGTCTGATGTCTTTGGATGCCCACTTGGTTATTTTGCTGCATGTATTTTATCCGGGGTGCAATGGGGGTCAGGATTACTGCATCTGATGTCTTCAGATGCTCGCTTGGTTATTTTGCTGTGTGTATTTTATCTGGGGTGCATGGGGGTTGGCGTCAGGGTTGTTGCATTGCTGCGTCTGATGTCTTTGGATGCCAACTTGGTTATTTTGCTGCATGTATTTTATCCGGGGTGCAATGGGGGGTCAGGATTACTGCATCTGATGTCTTCAGATGCCCGCTAGGTTATTTTGCTGGGTGTATTTTATCTAGGGTGCATGTGGGGGTTGGGGTCAAGGTTGTTGCATTGCTGTGTCTGATGTCTTTGGATGCCCACTTGGTTATTTTGCTGCATGTATTTTATCCGGGTGCAATGGGGGTTAGGATTACTGCATCTGATGTCTTCAGATGCTCGCTGGTTATTTTACTATGTGTATTTTATCTGGGGTGCATGGGGGTTGGCGTCAGGGTTGTTGTGTTGCTGCCTCTGATGTCTTTGATGCCCACTTTGTTATTTTGCTGCATGTATTTTATCCAGGGTACATTGGGGGTCAGGGTCACTGTGTCTGATGTCTTCAGATGCCCGCTTATTATTATGCTGTGTGTATTTTATCTAGGGTCAGGGTCGCTGTGTCTGTCTTCGGATGCCTGCTTGGTTATTTTGCTGTGTGTATTTTATCTGGGGGTCAGGGTCACTGCATCTGATGTCTTCAGATGCCCACTTGGTTATTGCGCTGTATGTATTTTATTTGTGTGTGGGTGGGGGTATGCCTGTCTGTGTGTGTGTGGGGGGGGGGAGAGTTAATGTCTGTGTTGCTGCACAGCTGTCTGATAACTTCTAAAGTTGTATTTGTGTTAGAAGTGTGCCAGTACATTTATTTTACTAGTGGGGTAATAGTAGTCTCGCAGCTTGCTGCAGCTGATCATTAAGTTTGTGCTGAGTGGGGGAGGAGTTCTGCCATGCAGTTTTGGAATGTCGCAATGTAGTAGTTGTAGTAAAAGATTTATTTTTATTCAGGATAAGTTCTTTCTTCACATCTTAGGCGGGAGTTTTTTCCAAGATGGTCCTGACAATAGGACTTTAAAATTGCTTCAACATATAATAAATATACTTATGTTCCAACAAAATTTATACAACTCATTTCACAACATGAAGTACCAATTTAAAATCCAAGAAATATCTTTTTCATCCATTGTACATACATCTAACTTTCAGTTCCTCTGTCAAAAACTTGGTAACCAGAAGTCGTTCATAACCTAATTTACTTTTTATAACATTCAACAGTTGACTGCTTGAAACATAGGAAGGCAGTATAGGGCAGTGGTTTAAGGCTCTGAGCTGCTAATCTGAAAAACCTGGGTTTGAATCTCACAATCTCCATTTGCATACTGTGTGATCCTAACCAAATCACTTAACTTCCCTGTGCTCCCAGGTCACACCTGTAAACAAGCTTTCAGCTTAGTGTGCTATTTCTGGTTAAATGATTGGGGAAAAAAAAATCAGCTTTAAATGTCATTTCAGTAAAACGATTTTTTACCCTAGGCTTGTAAGGAGTCACCCCATTATCTCTTAATGTATATTTATGCTTAACATTTTTCTCCTCTATTTTATCCCTAAGATATTTTAGTTCACCTGTTGTTTGTAATATATGTGTTTGTAAGGCCCTCATCATTTTTCTCCTATTATCAAGTGCTAACCAGTCCAGTGTCAAATACAAGTTTCAATGGTGGATTTTATAATCACACTGTAAAATTAATCTGGTTAAATTATAGTAAGTAACCTCAAGCTTTCTTAAAAGAAAGCCTGAGGCCTTTCCCTATATATGACTGCCATAATCTATTGTAGGAATTAATAACTGATTCACTATTGATTTCTACATACTAATATCTGTACAAAACGTATTTCTTCGAAAAGCCCCAATTTTCTATCTACTTTACCTACTAATTCTTCTATATGTATATCAAATTTCAATCCCTGGTCTACCCAAACCCCTAAATATTTATAATATTTACTGTATGTGGTCATTCATAAATCATCAGATGTGATCCAACACAGCAGGCCAACCCCCCCCACACACACACACACACACACACCTGGCCACAAAGGCAGTGCGACACTGCTAGTGTATGGTTGGGGGGGTGGTTTGCTGCCACTGCATCCAGTCACTTTAAATCTGCAGGCCAGACCCCTTCCCACACACATACACCCCTGGCCACAAAGGCAGTGTAACACTTCCAGTTTATTGTTTGGGAGGAGGGTCTGTTTGCTGCCGCTGCATCCAGTCACATTAAATGTGTTTCTAGTTGTATTTCAGTCTGCCTTTTTGTGGTGGTGAGTGTGTGGGCTTCTGCTGTACTGCATAGAATAGAAGACTTCTGATGTTTTGGCAATGCAGTTGTAGTTTTGCACCGTAGCGCAGTGGCCATGTTGATAAGACATCAGATGTGATCCAACACAGCAGGCCAGATTACCCCCACCCGCTCACCCAAAACATTGCGTAACATAACACTGACTGGTTCTGCATCTTAAAACAATGCTTCTCTACTGTTATTGTGCATCGTGCCCTTTAGCAATGCATCAGATAAGAATGACATATAGATTTAGTCTTTGCCCTATTGGTCCTTGTAAGAACAGATCCAGAAACAAATGATTTGATACCTTTTATTGGACCAACATAGATGTAACAAAAAGAACAAAGTGCTTTAGCTTTCGGACCAACCCAGTCCTGCCTCGGGTCATTAAGCTTCCGAGGAAGGACTGGGTTGGTCCAAAAGCTAAAGCACTTTGTTCTTTTTGTTACATCAATGTTGGTCCAGTAAAAGGTATCAAATCATTTGCTTCTGGATCAGATAAGAATGAGCACTCCTGTTCCTAATGTGCAGAATTGGTACATGTATTGTGAAGCATGACTGCTGTTTTCAGACTTTTGGTTCTTGTGAGAGGGCAGCAAGGAGGGCTGGTCGGATACTGGGATGCATAGGGAGAGGCATCACCAGTAGAAAACAGGAGTTGATTGAAGAGTTTTTTCACTCCAGAAATTTGTTTATTAAATAATTTTCAACTTGGGATGACTGAAAAGAGCAAGCTGTATATGGCTATAATATCGGCCACAGTAAAATCTGTCATTCTGAGACACTGGAAAGATACCTTTACACCTACAGCTACAGAATGGTACAAAGAAATAATGTTGGCATTACAGTTGGAGTCACACATAGCCAGGATGGCTAAAAAAGGTCTAGCGTTTGACTCCAAATGGGGTCTGTTGGAGGCTGCTATGACCGCATGGCAGGCCAGGACCTAATTACCGGATCTATCCCACAGTCATATAGGCTCAGCCATCTTGGTTTCCCTTTTTAATGGTGTTTAGTTTAACCTAAGGATAAATGGCGTGTGGGTGCTGTAGTGGATGTTGGGGTGGGACTGATTTTTACTCGTTTTTGCACAGTTAATTGTTGTAGGTTTTTTCTTAATCTAATGTATCTCAATAGGTACCATTGGGTCTAGTGTTAACATGTTAAATTACTGTTATCTGGTACATGCCTGCCAGTACAATGTTTTACAATACATGTATTACAATTGTGATAGAAATAATAATAAAGCAAAATAAAGAAAAAAAAAAAAAGAAAACAGGAAGTTATTATTCCTCTGTACAGACAGCTGGTGAGACCCCATCTGGAGTACTGTGTGCAGTTCTGGAGACCCAATCTCTGCAAAGACCTAGACAGGATGGAAGCTGTCAGAGGAGGACAACTAAAATGGTGCAGGGTCTGACGGAAGACATATGAAGAGAGACGAAAGGAGCTTAATATGTATGGCCTCGAGGAAAGGAGGGATGGGGACATGATAGGAAACGTTCAAGTACCTCAAGGGAATCGACAAAGTCCAAGAGGTAGCATCTTTCAAAAACAGAGGTGTGCAAGAACAAGAGGGCACAATTTGAAGATGGAGGGGCGGCTCAGAGGTAATTTAAGGAAGTATTTTTTCACAGAGAGGGTGTGGATGCATGGAACGGCCTTCGGAGGAGGTTGTGGAGTCAAAATCAGTGGTGGAATCTAAGCATGCATGGGACAGTCATAAGGTCATTCTGGGGGATAGGAAGAAGTAGGCTGCTGGTTAACTAGGATCTGCAGCTTATCCAGTAGGTAGGGAAATGGGCAGACTGGGTGGGCCAAGCGGTCCTTATCTGCCGTCAAATTCTATGTTTCTATGTTAACACTGCTAGAAGGCAGCATTAAAGGCCAGTGGTATACTGGGATGCATTGGGAGGGGAATCACAAGAAGGAAGAAGGAAGTGATCCTGCCACTGTATAGATCATTGGTAGGCCTCACCTGGAGTACAGAGTCCAGTTCTGGAGGCCCCTCCTCAAAGAGGACATTGACCGAGTGGAGACGGTGCAGAGAGGGCAACAAAACTGATTCAGGGACTGCATGAGATGTCCTACAGGAATAGACTGAAAGAACTGAACATGTATTCCTGGAACAGAAAAGAGAAAGGGATGACATGATTGAAACATTCAAGTACATACAGTAAAAGGCATAAACCAGGTGCAGATAGATGATTCTTCCAATTTAAGAAGGGCAGCAGTACCAGGGGACACGATCTAAGGCAGCAAGGAGGGCAGTTCTCCACCAACACCAGGAAGTTTTTCTTCACAGAAAGTGTGGTGGATGCCTGGAATAGCCTGCCTGCAAAGGTGGTGGGGGCAAGCACAGTGGTAGGTTTCAAGAATGCTTGGGACAGATGCAAGAGAGCCCTCAAACCCAAGGGCAGTTAAAAGGCTAGGCTAAAAGATAATGGACAGACTAGATGGACCTGGTGGTCTCCTTCTGCCATCAACTTCTATGTTTTGCTATGTTCAAACTATTTCCAGTGTAGCTCTGGGCATTCTGCCTGTCTCTGTACTGTATGTTAATTGTGGATCCGATGCCTTTGACTACATATAACTTTGGATCCCACTTGTGTTTGTGGCGTCATCTTTTCTTCATTTGGAATGCATATTATCAAGTTGTCTAATTCCTTTTGTACATACTTCTGCCACATGGCTTTTTAAAAGGTTTATTGTTTGTTGCTTCACGGCTGGCCCGGTACAGGAACGCACTCATTCATTAAAGCTCAGCAGATGGACGGTCGTGGAGGAGACGAGGATGTTCTGGTTCACCAGGCACCCACCGCAGGATTTAATATAGGGTGGGAGCCGGTGGTTGAACTCCTACTGGGGTTGGGGGTTGGGGGACACTAGACCACCAGGAAGGGATCTGACAATGGGACTGGGGATAGAGAGGGGGACAGAGAGGGGGATAGAGAGGGAGACAGCTATTGGGGAAGCAGCCACTAGACCACCGGGTAATTTGTTTTTTTTTTAACTACAGACTGTGGACATGGACATTGGGGGTGGGGGTTACTATCACTATACACAAGGGTTGGAGGGGAGGGACCACTAGCCACCAGGGCATAAAGACATTTGGGCTGTGTGGATGTGGGCACTGGGCACTGTCAGGCAGGGGGAGGGGCACTATTTATAAGTTACGATTTTTTTCCAGGTCTTGCGGCGGTGGGTGATCTGGTGGGGTAGGGAGGGTGCTAGCCACCAGGGATTTAATGTTGTATACCTGTGGGTAGTTGGGGAGGTGCCATTAACCACAGGGTTTTTAAATATGGGACGAAATTTCACCCATATCTTTGACTGAAGTTTTCCACTCCACCACAGGTGAAGGTTTGGAAACTTCCATGAAAGTTTCTTTATTTTCGCGGAAGTTCTGCACGGTGAAAAATCACACTTTTGCCTACCCCTAGCAGTTTGTGCATTGGCACACAAAATGGTGATGGAACAGGACTGGTTGCATTTTGGGAAGAGGGATTTTTTTGTAGCCTGCACTGGGCATGCATTGGCATAGAACAGTTGTGACTGAGCAGTACTGGCTGTATTTTGGGAAGAGGGATTTTGAATAACCATGTACCACATTTCTGTGCCAATGCCCAAACTACTAACATACTAAAATTGCCAGCAGACTAGGCCTAATGGTCTTTCATGTCTGCTCATTTGTCAACTCTTCATACTGGGTGCCAACTTTGCTGTCCCCCACCCCTTGTGTTTCTCTATCCCCAGTTCAAGATATTCCCTTGTATTGGAGTTCCTGAGCTCAACCCTCCCCCATACCTTTCCCAGCCCCTCTTGAACCCTTCTACAGTCTCTTCCTCCACCAGTCCCTGGGCAGTGCATGCCATGGTTCCACCACCTCTCAGTGAAGTAGCACCTCCTCCTTTCCCCCTGAGTCTTCCCCTCTAGCTTCCACCCATGCCCTCTAGTTGCCCCCCTTTCCTTTGGAACACCCGACTGAGCCTTCCTTATTAATCCCTTCATATACTTGAAGACCTTTATTATGTCCCCCTTGTCCCTCTTCTCCTCCAGAGTGTACATGTTGAGCTCCTCAAGCCTCTCCCAGTAGGTCCTTTCCCCCAATCAATTTTGGTTACCCTCCTCTGGACTCTCTCCAGGAGTGTGATGTCCCTTTTTAAGTGCAGTCTCCAAAACTGCACACAGTAATTGTAGTGTGGCCTAACCAAGCAGTTATACAGAGGGAGGATCAGTTCCTTCCTTCTGGAGGTAATCCCCTTAGCGATGCATCCCAGCATGATATTGGCTTTGGCCACTGCCTCCATAGAAACATACATAGAAACATAGAAGTTGACAGCAGATAAGGACCACAAGGCCCATCCAGTCTGCCCATTTCTTTTTCTACCTTATGAATGTGTCATCGGCCCTTGCTCTGTCAATGGCCCATCTAGTCATACTCAACTGTATTGCTCCCTTGTGCTATCCCATGCCTGTTTGAAGCCCTGCACTATATTCATATCCACCACTTCCTGAGGTGGGCTGTTCCATCATCCACCACCCTTTCTGTGAAAAGAACTTCCTCACATTACCCGTAATTGACCTCTCAAATCTCATGCTGTGTCCTCTTGTCCTGCTATTTTTCTTATATTGAAACATGTTAGACTCTTTCACCTTGTTAATGCCCTTAAGGTGTTTGAATGTTTCAATCATATCACCTCTCCCTCCTTTGCTCTAGGGTATACATATTGAGCTCCGTTAATCTGTCCTCATATGTTTTCCGATGCAGTCCCTGCACTATTTTGGTTGCCCTTTCTCTGGACTGCCTCAATTTGGTTAATGTCCTTGTGAAGGTGTGGCCTCAGTACTGCACGCAGTACTCCAGATGGGGCCTAACCAGTGTCTTGTAAGAGGGATTATTACCTCCCTCTTCCGACTTGTGATCCTACTAATACACCCCAACATCCCCCTAGCCTTACCTACTGCTTTAGTGGTCTGTTTGGATAACTTCAGGTCATCGGTGATGATGATGATGCCCAAGTCTCTTTCTTCCCTTGTGACTGCCAGCAACTCCCCTCCCAGCCTATAGGTGGCTTCAGAGTTTCTCTTTGCTATGTGCATGATCTTGCACTTCTTTGCATTAAACCCCAGTTGCCACTATTCTGACCATTTTGCTAGTTTATCCAGATCTCTTCTCATTCAGACCACCCCATCTGGATCATCTACTCTGTTGCAGATCTTGGTGTCATCTGCAAACAGACAAACCTTACCCTCCAGTCCATCTGCAATGTCACTGATGAAGATGTTGAAGAGGACTGGCCCCAGAACTGATCCCTGAGGTACCCCACTTGACTTGACTCCCTACAAGCCTCAGAGCTGTTCATTTTGACATCCACCACCACCACCCTCAGGTCCCTCTCACCCATCGTGACTTGTAGCGTTTCTCCCCCCAGGGTAAACACTTGATTCAGGTTTCTGGCCCCCAGGAACAGAACCCTGCATTCCCCTGCATTGAACTTCAGTTTCCACTTCCCCGACTACCTCTCCAAAGCCACTAGGTCCTCCTGCAGGACCACTCTCCCCTCCTCCCCATCCACCACAGCTCCCAGATTCAAGTCATCTGCAAAGGGACTCATTTCACTCATAATACCCTTCCTTATGTCAGAGACACAGGCATTAAACAGGAGGGGCCCTAAGACCAATCCCTGGGGGACCCCACTAATGACCCTCCTTGGGGATAAGACTAGCCCCCAACCACCACCCTCTGAGTATGCTCCAATTTCCTACCATCTGATCATCTGCTTCCCCACCCCCATTTCCCCCAGCTTCACCAACAGGCCACCATGAGGTACCAGATCAAATGCCTTACTGAAGTCGAGAAGAAGGATGTCCACTGGCCTACCCTGATCCAAGGCACTCATCACCCAATCATTAGAACTCTACAAGTTTGTCTGACCACGATCTTACCAGAGGCAAAGTCATGCTGTCTGTCATCCAGGTACCCAGTTTCTCCAGTCCCCCCCAGCCTTTCCTTGATAATACCCCCCATCACCTTGCCCACCACTGATGTAAGGCTAGCAGGCCTGTGTTCCCGCCTCCTCTCTTGTTCCTCCCTTGTGGATAGGCACAATATGAGCCACCCTCCTGTCTTGGGGTACCCACCCCGTACTCAGAGAGATGTTGAAAAGCTCTGCCAGGGAGGCCACTAGGACATCTGCCAGTTTCCTTCAGCACCCTGGAATGTATTTCATTTGGTCCTGGTGCATTCTCCATCCTAAAGGACCTGAGGGCTTCCCTCACTCTTTCTACCGGGATTTCCACCTCCATGTCCTCCCCTTTGGCCCCTTGATCTGCCTTCTCTCTACCTGTCAGTGCTGGCCCCCCCAGATCCGTCAGGGATCCTGAACTGCAAGGGTCCCACCCCCTCTGCAGTTTTTTTTTTTTAATTTTAGTTTTTGTTGACCGGGTAAGTGCACTAGACAAATCCTGCCTATTTTCAGGCATGACCTGGGGATAGGGGGATACAGATGAATGCCAACTGACCTTGAACCAGATTAAGCTGTTTAAGGTTCACCATCTCTCCCCGAATGATATGGCCCCTCACTACTCCTGGTAAAGACTGAGGCAAAGTACTGCTGGCTATTTCAAATCCCTCTTCCCAAGATACAACCAGTACTGTCCAGGTAACTGTACCACTTTTCTGTGATAATGTGCAACCCCTAGGTGGTGCTATCCCAAGGGCTACTACCCCTGCCTGCATGACTAGTTGCAGGTTAAGGGGCCTGGGTACTGAAGACGTGTGCCTTCACCCGGAGGACAGGGTTATTGGTAGTGTAGGTGACCTGGGTACAGCCCACCAGGGACACTGTAACCACCCTCTTTCCTTCTAGTGGCCTAAGCTATGTACAACAGACACAGTTACAATAACCCCTAATCAGCATACAAATCCCAACTCGGTTTGCACTTACTACCAGGGCTGGTTCCACCAGTTCGACCCTGGAGACCCCCTGTAACATAAGGTTAGACACAGCAGGTAACAACAGTACAGTGCTCTGGTACAAAATGGAGCCACAGTCAGGTTAAATGCAAAAAGAATTAGATCTGATTTATTCAGCGGGAATGAACAAGGGAGGGGAGTAATTTAGCTGATTAGTTCTGTAACTGATTCAATCAGGTGATCATGCATGCATTTTAGAGTCCCTTCACAGTCACACACTCTGGGTACCCAGTTGGAACAAAGGTGGTCTAGCCTAATTCGTTGCCTGGGGTACGCCGGCATTGCAGCTGGTTGAGAACTGTGATGGAAAGAAGAAACATGCACAACCACACACAATTTATAATCCGGAGCCTGGAGGCTCAGTTCATGACAAGGAAACAACAAAGGAATCCGATGACAACACTTTTGATTTAGCTGATGTTGCAGGGGAGCTACCCTGGGGTTTACTCACGCTACCCAATACAAGACACAAAAGGGACGAGATGGAGACTGCAGGCTGACAAGCTGGTATGCCAGGAGAAGCAGGGCCCACACAAATCACCGAGGTGTTGTTCCTGTTCAAGATGGTTGAGCAGGGGTCTGATCCCCGGGTGAGTCTCTCATTGATGGTGATCTCTGTGCCTGGAGTAGCTGGCTGGGCCAACATGGCAGAACCCAGGCCAGGTGAATAGTTCAGATTCAGTCCGGTAGACGCTGGATGCAGCTTCCAGCAAGCGTGACACAATTAGGCAGTGGGGAACCAAATCGCGACCCACTGACAGCATACAACACATTTATAGTAAAGCAAAACACAATACCACAGGTCGGATGACAGACTGGTTGAAGTTTCAGCTTTCCTGAGCAAAACTGTGTTCTCTGTGGTGATTTTTCAGACATCCTGACAGGCTGATCGTATACAGCAAATCTTCGGTCTTCTTCAGGCAATGGTACAGTCACATAGTTCAGATGCAGTCCGGTTATTTAAGCACTCTCTAAAGATCTCTTTCGAGGGACAGCAAGTAGCAGGCCAAACTCAGCCTTTCGAGTAGTTTCCCACATGTTTACACAGGAGCAGCTGCTCGAATATCTTGAGCTGTTCACTGTCTGACTCCACTCTCAGACTGACTCTCTGCTGCAGGCAGCTTGGGACTTTCCCAGAGATCAAAAGGTTTGATTAGTTGATTCATCTGTCTGTCAAAGCAAGGGCTCCCCTCCAGGTCCATTTAGGCGCCAAAGTGAAAAACTACAATTCCTACAGAAATTCACTCCCTCAAGACCCCTGGGGACAGACTCCATTTTAGGGTCCCCAAAGGTACTGATTGGTCCAAACGACAGTCCAGAACCAAGATGGTGGTGATTTACAGAACTATCCATGCTGCAAAGAAGGCAGAAACATAAAAACATAGATTTTGACGGCAGATGAGGACCGCTTGGCTCACCCAGTCTGCCCATTTCCCTACCTAATGGATAAGCTGCAGATCCTAGTTAACCAGCAGCCTACTTCTTCCTACCACCCCCCTAGAATTGCCTTATGACTGTCCCATGCATGCTTGAATTCCACCACTGTTTTTGACTCCACAACCTCCTCCGGAAGGCCATTCCATGCATCCACAATCCTCTCTGTGAAAAAATACTTCCTTAAATTACCTCTGAGCCCGCCCCCTTCTATCTTCAAATTGTGCCCCCTTGTTCTTGCACACCTCTTTTTTTGAAAGATGCTACCCTCTTGGACTTTGTTGATTCCCTTGAGGTACTTGAAAGTTTCTATCATGTCCCCCTTCTCCCTCCTTTCCTCGAGGCTATACATATTCAGCTCCTTAAGTCTCTCTTCATATGTCTTCTGGTGCAGACCCTGCACCATTTTGATTGCCCTCCTCTGGACAGCCTCCATCCTGTCTGTCTTTGGAGACTGGTTCTCCAGAACTGCATGCAGTACTCAGATGGGGTCTCACCAACTGTCTGTGCAGAGGGATAATAACCTCCTGTTTTCTACTGGTGATGCCTCTCCTATGCATCCCAGTATCCACCCAGCCTCCCTTGCTGCCCTCTCACATTGCATGCCCACCTTTAGGTTATGTGATATGACTACCCCAGGTCCCTTTCCATTTTGTTTGTTGTTAGTATCACACCCCATTGTGTACTCTTCCCTGGGTTTTGTTTCCCAGGTGCATTACCTTGCACTTCTTAGCATTAAATCTAAGCTGCCATACATTTGACCATTCCTCTAACCTTGCCAAGTCCCTTCTCATCCTTTCCACCCCACCTTTTGCATCAACTCTGTTGTAGATCTTTGTGTCATCTGCAAAGAGACATACTTTTCCTTCCAGTCCCTCTACAATGTCGCTTATAAAGACATTGAAGAGCACCGGTCCTAATACTGAACCCTGCGGTACCCCACTAGTAACCCCCCTTTCTTCAGAGTGGACTCCATTTACTATTACTCTCTGTGTCCTATTCTCCAGCCAATTCCTTACCCAGACTGTCATCTTGGGACTCACTCCCAGGCTGGCTAACTTGTATATTAATCTTTTGTGTGGGACTGTGTCAAATGCCTTGCTAAAGTCTAGGTAGGCCATGTCCACAGCCCCTCGCTGATCTACTACTTTGGTCACCCAGTCAAAGAAATCTATCAGATTTTTCTGGCATGACCTTCCGCTGTGAATCCATGCTGCTTGGGTCCTGAACCCCTCTGGCCTCTAGATACTCAACAATTCTTTCCTTCGAAGTGATTCCATCATTTTCCCTACCACTGAGGTTAAACTAACAGGTCTGTAGTTTTCTGCTTCTGCCTTGCTCCCACTTTTGTGAAGGGAATCACATCTGCCCTTCTCCAGTCCTCGGTACCACCCCATCCTCCTATGATTTGTTAAAGAGGGTAGTCAGTGGTGTCACTAGTTCTACCCTTAATTCTTTTAAATTCTGGGATGAATCCCATCAGGCCCCATTGCTTTGTCCACCTTCAGTTTTAAGAGTTCTTTCAGAACCCTTTCTTCTATAAATGGGCTGGTATCAACTTCTGTATCCAGAGTGTTTCTGCTGTTTGTTTTAGGTACCTCCCCACTTCCTTTGTAAATACTGAGCAAAATATTTGTTTATTATCTCTGCCTTTTCACAGTCACCCTCTGCCCACCCTCCCTCCTCTTTCTTAAGCCTCACTAACCCTCCCTTGGTCTTCCTTCACTCCCTAATGTACCTATAAAAGGTTTTATCCACCTTCTTAACTGAATTGGCTATCTTTTCCTCGGTTTGGGCCTTTGCTGTTCTGACTGCCTTCCCAGCTTCCTTTTGCTTTAACTGATACAGTTCTCTGTCCTGCTCCTTCTGTGATTCCTTGTACTTCCTGAATGCTTTCTTTTTCTCTTGAACCTTCACTGCCACTTCCTTTAAGAACCATAGTGGTTTCTTACATCGTTTTTTGTTTATTTGCTTCACACAAAGGCTTGTTACCTCTGTGATGGCAGTTTTTATTATTCCCCATTGTTCTTCCACCTCTCCTTCCTGCCCATTTGCTAGTACATTCCTTAGGCACTCACCCATTTTGGCAAAGTCAACCCTCCTAAAGTCCAGTACTTTTGCCTTTGTATGGCTTGACTCTATTGCTGTGTTTATTGTGAACCATACTGTTCGATGGTCGCTAGTTCCCAGATGGCTACCCACTTCTACATCTGTGATCCTCTCTTCATCTCCATTTGAGAGAACCAGGTCTAAGATTGCTCCCTCTTGAGTGGGCTCCAATACTAGTTGTCTAAGGCATGCCCCCTGTAGGGCATCTAGAATAACCCCACTCTTCGAAGTGGCTGCTGCAGCTGCACTCCAGTTAACATCTGGCATATTCAGATCACCCATTAGCAGTATCTCCCCTTTTTCTGCCATTCTAAGTATTCTTTCTATCATTTCCTTGTCCATTTCCTCCCCTTGAGAAGGGGGTCTGTATACAACCCCTGTGTGGATTGTGGTGCCATTGCCGGTCTCCAAATTTACCCACAGTGCTTCTTCTTCTCCCTGTTTTCCCTTTTGTTCTGTTGCTTTGATTCCTTCCCTTATGTAAAGAGCTCCTCCTCCTCCTCCTCTTTTACCCTCCCTGTCCCTCCTGTAGATAGTGTATCCTGGTCTGTTTATGCCCCAGTCATGGTTTTGTGTGTACCATGTTTCTGTGACTGCCACGATATCCAGATGTTCCTCCTCCATCAAGGCCACTAATTCAGGAAGCTTGTTACTCAGACTACGGGCATTGGTACTCATTGCTCTCCATTTTTTGATGGCTTTACCTTCTTTGCAGCATCCCTCACTGACCTTTCTACCTCGGTCTTTTTCTCATTTAGTACCCTGTTTTGTAGGGAGAGGCTGGGATTTTCCTGCTGCTTATCAGTGCCTCCCTCTTGACTAGTTTAAAAGCTTGCCAATGAAGCATTTAAACCGATTGCTCAAAGACTTGTTCCTTCCTGGACAGATGCAGACCATCCTGCCAGTATAGGCTGGTGTCCTCCAGGTGGAACCCAAGTCCCCAATGAAGCCAAACCCATGTGCTCCACACCATTTTTTAACCATTCATTAAACTGCATGGTGCAAAGTACCTCCCACCTCACTCATGCCATTGACAGGCAGCACCTCTGAGAAGGATATTGTGGTGCTACTTGTCTTAGGCCCCTCCCAATTCTACAAAGTCCTTCTGCACTGCTCTAATCTCATTATTAGCCAAGTCATTTGTCCCTAGGTGGACAATGACGTCCAGCTCAGACTCCGTGCAGCTGTTCCGTGATCCGAGGATGCGCTTCCTGTCTCTCAAGCCATGGTACCAGGCAGGCACCTTCTTCAGTTTTCCCTGCTCCCCAGTTCTATCCCCTAATAATTGGGTCCCCACCAGGAGCTGCTTCCTTTCCTTGTGGTGTCCTCTGCCTCCTTTCTGTGGGCCTCCCTTGTGACAGTTGTCCTCAGCCTCCTTAGTCTCCTCTGCGGGTGCATCCATAGGGGAGCTATGCTCCCCCAGAATGGTGTATGGATTGTGGTGTGGAACAACTGACTGGGTGTGCCTCTGTTCCACCATCCTCACCCTCCCTGAGCCCACTGTGGTCCAACTGCTATGCTTTCTTCGCAACCTCTCAGGTAGTGGTGGTGGCTCTGGTGCTCCCTGGATGGGGGAGGTTCCCTTCCTACTGTCCAGTGTGGCCTGGGGGAAGGTCCCTTACTACTGTCAGTGTGGCCTGAAGGCAGGCAGCTTCCTCCCTCGGGGCAGAGTTTGTCTGCAAATAGGGCAGCATCTCAGACTCCAGAAAGACTCCCAGAGACTGCTGCCCCAGCCATTACATTTTCTACTCCACATTTTTGTGTGTGTGTGTGTGTGTGTGTGTGTGTGTGATTGGTTTGTAATATAGAAATATATATTATACAATGTGTATGCTTATATTGTCAGTGCAGTGTGCTAGAGAGGATATGACAGTGATATACCTTGCACTCTTGAGAATGATGTCAGAACCCCAGGTATAAAGGAACTATTTCCAGGGTGGGTGGGGTGTGAGGGTGGGAAGGGGTTGGGGCTAAACTGTGCCCTCACAAAACAATCAGCTAAAAGCTCTGACCCACCACTGCGATGAGTGCCTTCCTGTCAGCAAGATGCCCTACACAACAATTTGACAGAGAAAATATCCTGCTAATCAAACAGAGAAAATCACACATCCAAGTCAGACACAGGTAAACCTCCCCAGCCCCAAAACAGGCCTGGTGGTTTGTGCTCTGAAAGCTGTCAGCCCCAAAATAAGTCAGCTGTGCTTTAAACTCTTCCTGCACTGAAAATATTTAGAATTGTAACAAACAAATGTAAACCTAGATCCACCTCCCTCTGGTGCTTGAAAGACTGTCATTTCCTGTTTCACACTGCAGGTTTTTCTATGACAACTCCTTAACCACAGTAACTTATTTAAAAATAGTTTAACTATCACAAACTCCTACGCACCAGTAAATTATTTAAAAATAGTTTCCCAAAATCCTAGTAGTCAATTTAGCTACCCCAAAGGACAACCAAAATGCAGTATTCAAACACTTGTGAAGTTACTTCCAAGATAAGCAGAGTTTGCAAGCTCCTTTTCAACTCCTCAGCCACCTGTAATTTATTTAAAAATAGTTTAACTGTCAGAAAATCCTAGTAGACAATCTAGCTACCTCCAAGGATCACGTTAGACAAACTACAATATCATTACTATGAGAATAAATAATCAGCAAATAAGTACAGCTTCTAACAGAGCTCCCTCTGCACAATTAGCGATGGCAGAATAGAGCAATTACCTGGCAGCCCAGGTGGGACTCGAGCTTAGAAACACTCAGCCTCCACCCAGATTAATTATACACTGCGATATAGGCAGCTCCTAAAGAGACAGAACACAGAGACTATAAAGGCACTCACATGCAATAGCTTTTAAACGATTAAGACACAGGACACCATCCTAGCAGTGGGCATTTAGGCACACCCAAGGAAGACTTTCAGGAACCCCCTTTTGTAGGGGGGGATACAAATGTATATATAACCTCCCCCCACCGCCCCCCCTTGGTTCTCTCTCAAAAAGGCTGCTCCTCTCACATCTAGGCACCACCAAGATGGGTGGGGATAGTTACTAATATTATTCTTGCAACAGAACTGTGAACCCATTACTTCTACTACTGAGCCTGCCCTTCTTAGACAGACAACCCAAATGTGGCAACTACCTGGCTCACACCTGGGGGACCATTTAGCATGGCCAACAACCTGGGTCCTTGGGAGAAGACATTTGCTCAGCATTATGCTAGGTTTGTACTTCTGGTCAGGGGCACCCAATTAAATCAGACACTGGAAGCAATAACTGAAATGTCCAAACCAGGAATGGGATTCTAGAGTGTGGCCTTTATTCACATAACACAGAGAATAACAAGGCAAAGATGGATCCCACAGGGCTAAACTCACTGATAATGCAGATTGCAGAGGTACAGAGCAATCGCTTCCTCACTCACGTAGCCCTCATGTTCTGAATGGATCTGGGTTCACACGGCCTGAACTGGTACACTTCTCTTCTATTCCTTGACATGGCACACCAGCCAGTACTAGGCACTTTTCCATTTAGCATGGAGGTTGATGGTGGCTCCCTAAACCACCCATGAGCACTTTCTAGCTCTAAAAGGAAAATTTAAAATCCCACATCTGGGTGCTTTCTTCTGACACTGGCCAAGTGCCTGAGAGAAAGTCATAGGTGCCCTAACTGAACCCGGAGAGGTAAACCTGGTTACTCCAGATGGGGGGGTCTCCCACCTCTTGCTCTCAAATCTATACTCAGCCATTCATTTGGTTACAACACCCTTTTTCGATACTTTGGATGTAGATGCACTCTAAAAATGTTTAGCACATTTCACATTCTACACATTACTCAGGCGGTGTCCTGACTTTAAAAGTTCTGAAAGTGGCTATGTCCATACCCTAGACCCCCACTGTTGCAGATGCTTCTAAGCCCTACACAAATTAAAAGTTCTGTACTTGGCAAGTCTTCCTTTGACCCCACAGTAGGCAGATACTTTTACACTGAATTCTGTCTCAGTGAACATAGTCTCTTTATCAGAGCAAAACTCACCATGGTATGCAGGTGCCCCAGGGCTTCTTCCACAACTCAGATTCTCTGCTACTCTCAGTTCAAATCGATTCTCAGGCAGTTTCTCTCTGTCCAGGCTGGCACAGGGGATTGCCCCTGAATTCCTGAATTCCCCCATCCCTCTGGGGATGGGGCACCGGAACAACTCTATGAACTGTCTCTACCACTTCCTCTGGTCTCTTCTGTGTTCCTCCCTAGGGTGAGAACACACAACCCATTGTCTGAAGTAGCTCTATATCAGATCTAGGCTCTGAGGGCTGCCAACTCAGCACACCTTTCCTCTCTCGACTGCTCTCTCAAGACTGACTCTGAATTCCCCAATGTTCTACAGCTAACCCCTGCAGCTAGCATTCAATTGTGGCTTATGCTGCTGTGAGAATTCTATGGTGACATCATCACTCCAGCTCAGCTGAAACTGAGAACAGAGTGAGACAGTATGAAACCCATTTAACTGGTATCCCACAAGCTGCCTTTCCCTGCCTGCTACTGGTTCTAAGTGGGATTCTAGTAACCCCAGGGAACTGGGGGTTACACATAAAGTGCTGAACAGTACTGTCTGTATTTTGGGAAGAGGGATGTTTCGTAGCCTGCAGTGGGCATGCATCTGTACAAAAAGTGGTGACTGAGCAGTACTGGTTGTATTTTGGGAAGAGAGATTGTTAACCAGTAGTTTATGCATTTGCACAGATAGTGGTAACAGAACTTTATTGGTTGTATTTTGGTAATTGTGATTTTTAATAACAAGCAGTTGATAACATTTGCACAGAAAATTTACATCTGTGCAGAAAATATTTAGTGTTCAATTAAAGCAGTTGATACAATTGCACAAAATTCATTGTTCATGTTCAATAAAACAGTGAATTCATTTGCACAGAACATTTCTTCAATAAAAATAGTGAATTCATCTTAATATAGTAGTCTGTGTTGTTGTTTCAACAAAGCAGCATACCTTTCTTAATAAAATGCCATGTTTGGAGAACATCTGTCACATACATGTGCATCATAGTCACGACCACATCTAAAAATATTTTGTGTGGCTCTTGTTCGGTTGGACATTTTGTGGTCATGGGGCATGTGGCTCCCAAACCTGAAAAGGTTGCAGACCCCTGATGTAGAGGATTAGCTGCACTAGCCCTGATCAATTTACACTAGGTTCAGAACTAGTAAAACAATGTTAAAATTGAACCCTGACCTAGAACCAAGCTCATAAATTAGAATAAACACTCTCTGGTTACTGCCGGCTAAAATAAGTTGTCACAAAAACAGGATCACAAGAGTGTGATAAACTGCCGTTGGTGACTGGCAGGACAAGGGAGTTAGGGGGTACTGGGGAATGATGGACAACCATGGAGTACAGAAACAAGGAGTTGGGATAGATGGAGGGACTGAGGAGGGAATCATAGTGCTTTTGAAGTTGGGGATGAGGGAGGGAAACACACAGGACCATGAAAGCTTTGACCAGCTGCTGGGGCCACCAGATTAATGTCTATGTGCCTGGTGCCAGAATCATGGTGCAGCTTTGTATTATAGCAAGCTTTCATCGCACCACATTAGGGGGTAGACATTGCAATGTTAGTAAATGCTGTCCCCCACTGTACACATTAAAGAGCTAGTGTAGTGCTTGGAATTAATGGCAACCTTTAGACATAGTTAGACATCACCCCTTATGTCTGAAGTTTTTTTTTCTTGTCTGTTTTGATAATTAGATTTTCTACCCAACAGTACTGTGTGTGATGTGTGCAACGGCACACTTTCTGGAGTATGACATAGTCAGTTCTGTTTCTCCTTCCTATACATTATCAGCATTGTGACCACACTGAACATAACATCAGCAGTAGCCAAGAAGGCCAATCTCCTGCTGCTTGACTGGTAACTTATGACACATGTTACCAGTCAGGCTGCAGAACTTATGGACGTAACAATGAGTGATGTCACACGTTGTTGATGTAGTGGAAGCACAGAACTAGATACTGTACTGTGGGCCTGATTAAAGGATGATGGCAGGGCTTACGCCAAGCCCCATGTCGAGCCCTCTTTCTTTGGCACAGCACAATCTCCCAGCCTCAGCTGTGCCTAATGTTGGTAGGGCCGGACACAGTTGCAACACCTTATCCGATATATGGCAGCTTGTGCCAAATCTTTGGTGCAACACCGTCAAACAGGTCCCTGGGACTGCGCATAAGCTAGACTAGAAAAGTTGATCTAACCTGCGGCAATTGCCACATGGGATTGAAAACCCAGTCACCGACAAGGTGATTGCCACAAGCCTCATGCGCCTATATTGTCAGTGCACCCAGGTCCTGCGGCAACGTGGGCTTTTGGAAATTGAGCTTGGTATGTCTGTCTTCTGGTAAAGCACTGCTTTTATATTATACCCCATGTGATGCAGTAGACAACCATCCAATGAGCACACAGAAACAGAAAAACACTTCAGAAATAAAGGGTAATAAGGGTCTACTTTTCAAATTATTAACGATTTTTGACCAGGTATTTTTGGCCGCTACTAACTCTTTAATATCTGGAATGGCAGTTTGCGTTGTGCTCTGCTTGCAGAGAGGACTCCACCCCCTGCAGTGTGCACATAGCACTGACAATAGCAGTTTTGAGTGGCAGCACAATTTTGCAGATGCTAGGCATCAAATTATCAGTTTTGTGCCCACCCTCCAATGCAACACATCATCAGGCCCCTGGTGTTCTGCAGAGTGGAATACCCCTATCGCAAAACATAAAAAAACAAGCATTTGTCAATGCCGAATGTTGATTGCGTTGGTCTGTTGAGCTTGTTCATTGGCCCTCTGTCACTGGCTCAGTCTATTTGTCCCAGTGCTGCAGGCTGCTCTTTGTACTGGGCTGCTGCCTGCGTTGGCACCTTGTTCTGCTAAGGAAGAAATCCGCAGCTGTCCCGATAGAGCTCCATTGAGGTGGCTCACTCCCCCTCTCTCACTTGCTCATTCTGCTTTTCCTGGCGCTGCAGGCTGCCCTTTTGTACTGGGCTCCTGCCTGTGTTGGTGGCTTTTTCTACCCACAAAGAAATCCACAGGTGTCCGCAGAGCTCCATTGAGGTTGCACACCCCCTGTCTCACTCACTCAGTCTGGTTCTCCTGGCACTGCAGGCTGCCCTTTGTACTGGGCTCCTGCCTGTGTTGGTGCCTTTTTCTGCCCACAAAGAAATCTGCAGCAGTCCTGACAAAGCTGCATTGAGCTAGCTCACTCCCCTTCTCTCACTCGCTCATTCTGTTCTGCCGGCGCTGCAGGCTGCCCTTTTCTACTGGGCTCCTGCCTCCGTTGCTGCCTTCTTATGCCCACAAAGAAATTTGCAGCAGTTACAATGCAGCTCTGTTGAGCTCACTCACACACTCATTCTGGTTTTCCTGCCACTGCAGGCTGCCCTTTTGTACTGGGCCCCTGCATGCATTGCTGCCTTTTTCTGCCCACAAACAAATCTGCAGCAGTTCCAACAGAGCCCCGTTGAGCTCACTGACTCCCCCTCCCTCACTCGCTCGTTCTGTGTCTCCTGGCGCTGCAGGCTGCCCTTTGTCTTGGGCTCCTGCCTGCACTGGCGGCTTTTTCTGGCCAGAAAGAAATTTGAAGCAGTCCTGACACAGCTCCACTGAGCTCACTCACTCCCCCTCTGTCACTCTCGCATTCCGTTTCTGCCAGCGGTGCAAACTGGCCTTTTGTACTGGGCTCCTGCCTGCGTTGCCGCATTTTCTGCCCACAAAGAAATCTGCAGCAGTCACACTAGAGCTCCGTTGAGGTCGCTCACTACCACTCTGTCACTCACTTGTTCTGTGTTCCTTGGCGCTGCAGACTGCGCTTTTGTATGGGGCTCTTGGCTGCATTGGCACCTTTGTCTGTCCACAAAGAAATCCGCAGCTGTCCCGACAGAGCTCCGTTGAGGTTGTTCAGTCTCCCTCTCTCATCGCTCATTCTGTTTGTCCTGGCGCTGCAAGCTGCCCTTTTGTACTGGGCTCCTGCCTGCATTGGCGCCTATTTCTGCCCACAAAGAAATCCCAGCAGCCCTGATAGAGCTCTGTTGAGCTCACTAAGTCCCCTTGTCTCCCACTTCGCTTGTACTGTTTCTCTCACTGCTGCAGGCTGGCCTTTGTACTGTGCCCCTGCCTGTACTGATGCCTTTTCTGCCCACAAAGAAATCTGCAGCAGTCCTGACAGCGCTCGGTGAGTTCGCTCACTCCTCCCTCTCACTTGTTCTGTTTCTCCCAGTGCTGCAGGCTGCCATTTTGTACTGGGCTCTTGTGTTCGGGCCTTTGTCTGTCCACAAACAAATCTGCAGCAGTCCCGACAGAGCTCAGTTGAGCTCGGTCACTTCCCCTGTCACTAGGTCTATCTTAATCTGTCCCAAACACTGATTTCCCAGAGGGACCGTGCTATTGTCCGGCAGGAGTGCAAAAACATATTTTAGCCAGGATGTGAAAAATGACAGCTGTAGTGTTCATAGAGAGTTGTGAAAAAAATGCCACTGTTGAAAATGTGGCGTGACAGTATTACAAATTTGCAAAGTTACAAGGGTGCGTGGAAACAGTTCGACGCACGCTTGTAACAGTCATGTTATGGAGTTTCGTCACCAAATTTTCAACATAGGGATTTTAGGACCTCTGCTCATGAACAGTGCCACTGTCATTTTCTTAGTCTGTCCCGAACACTGACTTCCCACAGTGACCACGTTATTCTGCGCCGGAACTTTGAAAACACATTCTGGTCAGGATGTGAAAAATGACAGCTGTACTGCTTATAAAGAGGTGTGGAAAAATGGCACTGTTGAAACTGTGGTGTGACAATATTTAAAATCTGCGAAGTTACAAGGGTGCGAGGAAAGTGTGCAGCGCACACTTGTAACACAGTCAATTGATGGGCTATCATCACCAAATTTTCAACATAGGCATTTTAGGACCTCTGCTCATGAACAGTATCATTGTCATTTTCTTAATCTGCCCAGAACAGTGATTTCCCACAGCAACCGCTCTATTCTGTGCCAGAAGTGCTAAAACACATTTCGGCCAGGATGGGAAAAATGACAGCTGCACTGTTCATAAGTAGGTCTGGGAAAATGGCAATGTTGAAAATCTGGAGTGAAAATATAAATTTGCGAAGCTATGAGAGTGTGTGTCAACTGCTCAACGCACGCTTGTAACACAGTCATTTTATGGAGTATCATTACCAAATTTTCAACATAGGCATTTTAGGACCTCTACTCATGAACAGTCACTGTCATTTTCTTAATCTGTCCTGAACACTGATTTCCCACAGCAACTGCGCTATTCTGCACCGAAGTGCGAAAACACATTTCGGCCAGGATGTGAACAATGACAGCTGTACTGTTCACAAGGAGGTGTGACAAAATGTCAATGTTGAAAATCTGGTGAAAATATTGTAAATTCATGAAATTTGACGTACGCATAGCAACTGCACAATGCGCTCGCTGAAACAGTCATTTTTGATTTTTCCACCAGATTTGCAACATAGGCTTTTGAGAGCCCACTCATGAACACTGGCACCGTCGCTTCGCTAATCGGCCCCAAAGGGTTATTCCCGACAGTGACCATGAAACCACCTTCAGGCCGATTAACGCCACGACAGTTCAAGAATTCATGAGGAGGGGTCCCAAAAACCCCATGTTGAAAATTTGGTGAAAAATTCCCAAAAATGCCCAAGATATGCACTAAAGTTGAAAAACCCTATTCATTACATTATACAGCTTACCGGCATTTCCTCAGTTCCGAGTCGGCTTTGAAGAGTGCAGGCGATGTTCCCGGTCCACAGAAGATCTTCGCACAAACTCGGAGGTAAGTATGGGGTGAGGGTGTGTGTGGGGAGGCAGGTGCACAGTGGGTGGTTACGGTTGTGGGAGGGGCCCGGAGACTACAAGGGACCGTTCCTTTTTCAGGGAAAAACAAACAAACAAACAAACGTCGTGGGACCATTTTACCTTTCCAGGGGCATGTTGTGCCACGAGTCTTGCTGAGGGAAGCTGTAGCTGACTGGGGATTGGGCACCCCGTCCAGCAAACAACAAAGAGGGGTTCATTTCTGCCGATGGGGATTGGGCACCCCATCGGGCAAACAAACAAGGGGGTTCATTTCTGCTGATGGGGATTGGGCACCCCATCAGCAAACAACTCAAAGGGATTCATTTCTGCCCGGCCAGGGGATTGGGCACCCGTCGGCAAACAACAAAAAGGTGGAATTCATTTCTGCCCGGCTGAACTGGGCACCCCATCGGCAAACAACAGAAGGGGGAGGGTTCCTTTCTGCCAACAGGGATTGGGCACCCGTCGACGAACAATAAAATGGGATTACAGTATGCCGACGGGAGTGGGCTACCCGTCAGCAAATACATGGGTAGATATTGTTTGTGAATACGGCGGCAAGCCCACTGCCATGTTCACAAACAATATCAGGGGTCCCACATCCCGCCCTGCAATGATGGGTTGCTCCTCGTTGCAGTGGATGGCTGGACGCTGCAATGACGAGGCGCCCTGATTGCAGCGGCTGATTTTTGAAAGTTGTAGCATGCTGGCTGAACTAGTGTCAGCAGCAGCATGCGGCGTGGAGGGGCGGGGGACGAAGCCTTTGCAGGCTGTGGGGCATTGGGCACAACGGTGCCGCGCCTCCACAACCTGCTTGTGGAAAAGCTGATGCAACATGTTTCTTGCGCATCTGCCGCAATCAACATAAAATGATCACTTGCTCCATTTGTTCGGATTCAGCTGCCTCCCTGGCATGACATAATGCTGGCTCCATTGAGGCTTGTTTAGTTAGTTTCCTCCTTGATGTTCCTGGTAGGGCATGGGAACATCATTGTTTTGCCCAGTCATTGGGCCATTTTCCTAATGCCAATTTTTTTTGTTAAAAGAAAAAAATAAAATAAGTTGTTGCCTCCAGAGCATGCCTTGCTCAAGAAGACTGATGCTTTCTTTCCCACTTCCCTGCCCCCCATGTGCGGTAGCTCAGTTTGGAGAGTTAAAGTGACAGCATGCCCCCGACACTCCTGATGTTCGTGGTCTCCTAGGCAATGGAGGACCTGGCTTAAATTAGCTGAACTTGAAACAGCTAGGCTGGGCTATGACTTGCACTGGAAGAACACTGAGGCATTTGATTCAGTTTAAAAAAAAAAAAGAAAAGAACAAGGTGGCTCGAGGTTGATCCACCTGTGACAGCTATGTCCTCCAGCTGGAACTGGTGCTGGAGGCCATGAAAGAGCTGTTGTTGTTGCCTGTTTGTTCTGTAGTTGTATGCCACTGATGAAAGGGGTGCCCCTGCACCCAAAGACAAACTGGAAGAACCACCAGCATCATCATTGACAATCCAGATTATAATCCCAGTTGGATGAACTGTTTGCATATATAAAAGTAGCATCTAGTAGCACATTAACCTGTGTGAAACAGCAGCAATGCCTTGAATTGAATGTAAATCGGTGAGCATCACCATTTTGTGACCCTTGCCCCATTGATGGATCAACTGGAATACAAAGGGTTCTGGAAAAATACACAGGCACTCAAGAAAAACAGCAACAAAGTGCTTGGCACCCATCTGTAGCCACTGAGGGAGTCAGTGCAAATGACAATTTGAGACAGCCAGTTAGAATACGAGAGAGGAAGGAGCTGAGCTGAACCCTTCTCCCAGCATAGGAGGAGTGCAGGGCAGTCCTTGTCAAGCAGTTGGAGAGGAAAGCGGTTCCGAATAGGAGAACTAAAGGCCTAGCCAGGCCTCAGAGCCAGTGATCCTAGTGTGAGTGAATCCAGTTGCTGGAAGTTTCACCTCGGCTGAGAAGTGCCATGAACTGTGAAGAAATGTTGGAGGAACTCTATTCACCACCCAGTAGTATCTTCTAATTTTCTTTTTTTGCAGTTAAATTGTTTATTGAGTTATTTGCCATATTGAAAATACAGTACATGGTACAGTAAAAGGATATACACATACATTATATATTGTAAGGTACAGGCAATGTTATGTTTAACATATTATAAAGTAGTTGACATTTAATATTATGTAGCCTACCTTTAACAGAAAAGGGTTTTATATATAAAGTGATATCCCAATATAATTAAATACCTGTACTGTAAATAAAAGAGAAATAATAAAAGAATCAGATTAATATAAACATATATTTTTAACCAACTATAGGAGCTGCATGAAAGGATTAATATAGAAGGGTATTCATGTTGAGGTAATACCAAGCAGAACAATCTGGTAGAATATCATCTGTGCGTCTGAAGAAATTTTAAATAGTCCTGCCAGCAAAAGTAGAATTCATTGAGTCGGTCTTGTGTCAAATATGATATCCGTTCCAAAGAGGCAGTATGGGTTAAACTGTTCAGAATGTCAGACATAGTAGGTATTAGCTGAGATTTCCAGCGCATTAGTACTAGTCTCTTAACTTGCATAACTAGGATATGTAACCATTTATGCTGGTATTTTGTTAGCTTTATATTTTTGTTTATAACTCCTAATAAACAGAATTTAGGTTCAAAAGGAATATGGTGGCCAATAATTTTGGATGCTAGGTTGTGAATAGATTGCCATAATCTAGATATTGGTTTACATGACCACAGTATGTGTAGAAGATCACCATTTGGTGAGTTACAACGCCAACAATTATTGTTAGATAGTAGACCTATCCTGTGCAAATGTGAGGGGGTTCTGTACCATAGATGTAAAATCTTATACTGTATAAGCATGCTACGCATATCTTTGAAGGTATTATGGCAGGATTTCCAGCATTCATCCCATTGGGAGTCAGATATATTATCCTTTAGTGCCGCATTCCATCTATTCCTGGCCAAAAGAGATTGATTTGGTAATACCTGTCTGATTGATGTATACATTTTACTAATTAAATCAGAAGAGGTATTAATCCATGAGTTAATGTATAAAGAAGTTGATAGTGATTTGGTAGTTTGTTGAGTAATATGAAGTATAGCAGAACGGATTTGTAAGTATTTCCAGAATTCGTTTTTGGGGATATTCCATTTTGCTTGTAAATTATTAAAAGAGTTTAATGCGTTACCTTTATCGGTTAAAATATCCTTCAAAAAGAGTATATTCCTTTGTTTCCAGGAGTTACAGTAAATAGGTTTGTTCTCTAAGGTAATTTTTGGATTTCCCCAAATAGGTGTAAGAGATATAGGAGCAGGATCTGTTTTGAGCCATTTATGCATTCTAAACCAATAGTGAATAGATGCTTTAACTGTGGGATGTTTATTTAGTTTAGGGTTTAAGGTAAAATATATAAAGCTGTTGGGTACTTGTCCTGGGGATAGGGAAGCTTCCATATTAAGCCATAGTGGTGAGTTACGGTTAGGTTTAGAAAACCACTTAATGGTTTGTGAGGCTCTGAATGCCCAGAGATAGGCCACAAACCAGGGTAGTCCAAACCGCTTCTAGACCAATGAGAATGTAATTTAATACTGTTAAACTTATACATGTCCTTCCCTATAAAAAAATCTCCTACCATTTTATCAATTCTATGAAGTGTTTATATTAGATTTTAAGTGGATATAAGAAAATAAATAGAGAATTTTAGGTGTAATCGCTCATTTTATGGCAGCTATTTTACCGGAAGAGATAAGTTAAAGTTTTTCCATTTAGTTAAATTTGTTTTAATTTCTGTAAGTAAGGGTTGGAGATTGATTTCCAAATTTTATCAAAGTCAGGAGTAATTTTATCCCTAAATAGGTAATACCTTGTGGAGCCCAACGAAGTCCTAATAGATTATTTATAAGGGATTACAGTATTTATTTAACAGTAGTATCTCAGTTTTTGGTAATTAACTGTTAATCCAGAAAGTTTAGAGAACAGGTTAAGTATTTGGGTAAGTGGTTGTGCAGACAAATCTAAATTTTCTAGCAGAATGAGCATATCATCTGCATATGTCAGTGATGTATATTGTGTGTGCCTGATGGATGTACTTTAATATCATTATGTTGTCTTAAAAAGCAACAAGAGTCTCATGAGCTAAAATAAAGAGAAATGGGGAGAGTGGACATCCTTGCCTAGTGCCTCTTGCCAATTTGAAAGGTTTGGATAACGTGGAATTGGTGAGGACCCTAGCTTGGGGAGCTGTATAAAGAAGTTTGATCCAGGAACTAAAGAGATTACTAAAACCAAAACGAGTTAACACCAGATAGAGAAAGTTCCAATCCAAAGAATCGAAAGCTTTCTCGAAGTCAACAGCTATAGCTGCAGCTGTAGAGTTCAGAGATTTGGCCTTATGTATTAGGTTAATTAAAGAGCGAAGATGATCAGAGCCCATCCTACCTTTAACAAAACCCACCTGAGATCTATGTTTTAATTTTGAAATATGTGATTCTATACGATTAGCCAAGATTTTGGTGAATATTTTGCCATCTGTGTTAAGTAAAGATATAGGACGGTAGCTCGCTGGAAGGGTGATATCTTTATCTTTTTTTGGAAGAATTGTAATAATTGCATCAGTCATAGTATGAGGTAAATAACCTTTCTTAGAGGATTCTTATAGTACATTACATAATAAGGGGCATAATTGGTCTGCTAAGAGTTTGTAGAATTCCACTGGATAACCATCTCCCCCGGGAGATTTTCCAGATTTAAGCGAGAAAAGTGCCTTCTTTACTTCTTCTATAGTAAAGGGTGTATCTAAGGAGCATATTACATCTTGGGGGAGACAGGGAAGTATTAACTTATCTAAAAAAGAGGTAATATCTGTAGATGATGCTGAAGAGGAAGAGGAATATAGCTTTTTATAAAAGGATACCATAATCTCATTAATAGAAGATTCGTTTGTTCGGATTCCACCTGCCTGATCTTTTAATGCCACGATGTGCCGTTCCATTTGTTGCATTCTAAGTCTGTAAGCAAGTATTTTACTCCCCTTTTCCCCTCCTTCCAAGTATTTATGTTTTATTCTTAATAATGCAATTTCTGTCTTACGAGAAATTAGCTCATTAATTTGCATATGTAATTGCAAGATTTCGTAATGTAATGGAGATGAAGGATCGGGACGGGGGTTAGCTAAATATAAACTCTGTTTTGCTTTAAGTAGATTTTCAAGGTTGTTAATCTGTTGCTCCCTAAGTTTCCTCCTGTATGCTGCAAAGCTAATTATTTTGCCACGTAGGGTGACTTTAAGTGCTTCCCATGTAGTACCCATAGAAGTACCTCTTGGATCGTTAAGAGCAATGAATTCTTCTACTTGTGTTTTAATCCAGGGTAAAATTTCTGGATCTTTAAGCAATAAAGGGTCTAGTCTCCAAGAGGGAGATTTTAAGGGAGAGGAGCCCCAAGTAAATGAGAGTTTAACTGGGGCATGATCAGATATGATTAAAGGAAGAATGTTAACTTCTATTATATTGGCCGTGACTTTAGGGGAGGTTAACCAGTAGTCTATTCTACTGTAGGACTGGTGGCGAGGAGAGTAGAATGTATAACCCCTGTCTCTGGGGTGGAGAGTCCTCCAGATGTCTGATAAACCAAGGTCTTTCATTAACTGGGACATTAAGATTAAGCTATTAGGGTGGCTTTCGTGGGAGCTGTTACTTCTGTCCATATATGCATCCAGAGTAAAATTAAAATCTCCTCCAATCAGTAAGGGAGAGTTAACCAGGTTTAATGAGATTAAATGTTTAATCAGCTCATGGAAAAATTGGGGGTCATCAGAGTTAGGTGCGTATATATTGACTATAGATAGTGGACCTGAGGAGTATCAAAGGTTATAATAAGCCACCTACCATCCAGGTCCTTCAAAAGACTAAAAGGTTTCCATTTTAAGTTTTTATGAATTAGTATAGACACCTTTATTTTTGCGGAAGCGGACGCCGCAAAAACCTGACCAACCCATTCACGTTTTAGTCTAGAGTTGTTGGCATCCAAAAGTTTAGTTTCTTGTAATAATGCAATCTGTATTCTATGTTTTCTAAGATGATTAAGAACTTGCTTGCATTTACTTGGAGTATTAAGTCCCTTGACATTCCAAGTACATATTGATAAGTTAGCCATCATATGTTGGAGTCTGTCGTCTATAATAAAGTAAGTAGGAAGTCAAGGGACTCTTATGTCCAAGTAAATATAACAACAGTATGCAGATCAGCTCAATATATATGTCAAATGTAAAGAAGCTGCTGGCAAGACTATGTAAAACCATCAACATAATAGGATATATAAAATCCTCCTGATTTCCTTCCATGCAATTCCCTACTAACGATCTAATCTTAATATTTTTAAACATCTGAACTGTGTAACAGTAACACAATAGAATTGTCTAAGATGAACAGAGAAGAAAAGGTCAGTCCAAACCTAAAAGGAGGTGAAAAACCAAAAAGGGACCAGGACCACTCCTCCATTCTCTAGGACGCAGCTTATCTATTAGGAACTGGGATAGTACTGGAAAAGACTAAAGTACTATCCAGTTCACACTATTAACAAGTTGTCTAATAAGACTTATATAACAATGTTAGGGTTTTTAAATTTTAAGTGAAGTAGATTTCCTAAACGGGCAGTTAGATTCTGTGTTAAGTTTCCACTTATAGGTGTGAGAGTGATTGAATTATATCAACATTACCAAATCTAACATCATCTCCTATATAACGAGAATCAATAACAAATAGGGGTTTGGTACTACAGCCAAGCATAGGAAAGGGGGAACGAAGGAAAAAAAAAATATATCCATATCTAGTAAATACAACAAAATGTATGAATTAAATTTTGTTAGTATTCAACAAAGGAAGTACATCCATTAATTGGGCAGTATGGGGTACAAAATTGCAAAGATTATGAGAATCCTGTATTAGTAGCGCTTCAAAAGATGTCCATCTGTTGATTAAATAAACATTTCAAAAGAGACTTCTGTTAATGATCATGTAGCTATTTCAAACGATAATCCGTTCAAAAATGCTATATTGCAATATGGTTACATCAAAATAATATGAGCTTTTCTGTATCTTCCACAGGATTAGCATGAATTTTACCCTGTTGATCTTAATCAAATAATACTCTTTAATTATAAGGCCAGAACGGCGTAGAGTGACCAAATATACTTTGACATAGCCCTTAAAATGTTAATTGTAGACTGACATCACGTCATAAGTACATCAGGTCATATATGGATATGTCTAGTAACCATACACCTGGAATTATTCATTTAGCACATGCATTGGTGACCACCTTATATGCATATTTACGAGGAGCCATATATTATATATATGACCTGGATGCAAGTACTGTTAAAGTTAATTTAAGCTGATGTGTAAAGCATATTGATCAGTCGGTTGTCGGCTGTCAGCACATACAGACTCTGCCATTTCAGCTTGAGAGTTAAATTAGGCAGTATTTATTGAGCTATTGAAGCTAAGTACTGTCATCTCGGATGCTTCACTGGTGTGGAGGTCCCTTTATATTTACCCTTACCACGATGTTTCTTTTTGGGGCTCATTTACTTTAGAAGGAGAATTATCACATTATTGCTCCAGGAAGCCTCCATCAAGTTACAGTCCACATCGGTTCCCAACAAGATGACTCCTCCTCAGCCAAGCTTCCATAAGAAGTGGGTAGGTCCTGCAGCAATGCATATTTATTATGCACAGGAACATTGGGAATAGCAAGATTACTTACGGTGGTTTTAAGCAAAATGCTGCGTGATTTTCAGGGCTACAACAGCGCGCACCTTTGAGTGTTCCGTGCAAATGATAGCCTTTCTTGTACACGTTAGATTGCCTTCTTTTGGTACCTCGAGGATCAGAAACAGTAGATGTCTTCTCCAAGGGCACAGCATCGAAGTCGCGTCGGAACCACCATCAGTCGGGAGTGCGGGTGCAGAGTGAGTCTCCCTGATCGTCAAATCTCCGTGGTGAGTTATGGATTGGCTATCCAAAAAGGACAGTAAAGATTCTGGAGTATGGAAGTCCTTGTAAGAGTTTCCAATGTAGACCCTCATTACTGCAGGGTATCTAAGTGAGAAGCGGAGCCCTGTCTGGTGCATAATCCGTCTAGCTGGTATAAAAGCTTTCCGTTTTGCAGACAGTTCCCTTGAAAAGTCGCAATATATATATATTCTGTTTTCCTGCCAGATAAGTTGACCAATATCTCTTGATTTCTGTAGAATGAGTTCAATATTTGCATAGTTAAGAAATTTGGCAATTATTGGTCTAGGCCTTTGTTCTGCAGAGGGCTTAGGCCTAGTGATCTATGTGAGCGTTCTATAATTAGATCGATACTGGTTTGCAGTTTAAGTACTGCGGTAGCACTCGACTTAGAAATGCTGTGGTATTATTAGCCTCACTCCTTCTAGGTATCCAAATATCCAAGATTATTCCTTCGATTTCTGTTTTCCATATCCTCTACCTTAGATTGTAGTTCTTTGATTATTCGGTCTTGAGTTCTGATGGTAGTTTTTAGCTCCTGTATTGATTCTTCATTATCTACGAACTTTGTTCTCTGTAAAGGCGAGCGAGAATCTATAGTTTTCATAGTTTGTGTGTTTTTGCTGTGTAGTGATTTTTAAGTCCATCATGTCTGCAGATAGTTTAGTGAACATTGCTTCTATTCTTTCCAAAGGATTCAGCTGCATTTTAATGTTAGCCATTCTGGCAGTTTGTAGTAGGCCTTCCAAGTTTGTAAAGGTGCTAAGATCAGTAGAACACAGAAAATAACTTTAAAAACTTGCTGTTGTATTATCTGTCTGCTTATTCTCGTAAATAAAATTCTTAATCTGGCTTAGGCGGCTGAGGATGATGTTAGATAGTTGTTGATATGTGAGAGCTCAGTAATCAGACATCCATCTTGCTCGTGCCAGGCCACGCCCCCGTATCTTCTAATTTTCTATTCATTCATACAACACAAAAGAATAGCTGGGTAATGTTTCATAGCATCTTGCTGCTTCATCAGACCTCTTCGTGCTGTGTTACCTGTATTCATGAAATACATACACAATTACATGTTTCAGTTTAGTGCCACCTACATACAAAATTACGTTTCAGTTTGATGCCACCTACATACAAAATTGCATGTTTCAGTTTGATGCCACCTACATACAAAATTACATGTTTCAGTTTAATGCCACCTACATACAAAATTACATGTTTCAGTTTAGTGCACATATGCTGGTTGCACCACTGACATCTCACAAATGGTGCAAACTGTTTTTCATATAGTAATACATTCCTTTTAATTAACTTCATTCTACTCTGTATTCATGTACTCATGTATGGCATGAAAAAATGTAAAACAGTAAGTATATATATATATATATATATATATATATATATATATAGATATACTGTGTGTGTGTGTGTGTGTGTGTGTGTATATATGTATATATATATATATATATATATATATATACATACATACATATACAGTATATATATATATATATATATATATATATATATATATATATATATATATATATATAGATGAGTTGATGTGTGATGACTCATTTATCTAGTTGCCAGTGACTCAAGTAATTCCACGAGTGGCGGCTACGAACGATGCTACGAGAGGTCACTGGCAACTGTATCACATAAATGAGTTATCACACAGTCAACCCCTGCATATTCCATTTATGCAATAGGCTTTTTGGGGGGTTTATAAACATTTTCATGAAAACTGAGATATTGGCCATTAGCGCTGATTGCGCTGACTTTGCGTGACTTAGCATGGACTTTGCACGACTTAGCATGGACTTTGCATGATTTGCGCAATTTGCGCAATGTAATAGATAGGACTTTGCATGACTTTGCATGCAGTCACTGTATGGATAAATAAATTTATCCACACAGTTACTCAGATAAACAAATCTATTACACTCCATTTATGTCCACCCGTTGCATAAAATATATATATATATATATATATATATATATATATATATATATATATAGACATACATATATACGAAGAAGCAAGCAGAAGAAGGCCATTTGGTCTATCAAGTCTGCTCGTATTGCACAGTCCATAGCTTGAGTTGATGTCCCTGCCCTCCAACCCCTCCCATCCTCTCTACCGTGAGCCTTACCTTCCCCTAACAGTATAACCATCATAAACCTTCTTACCACATATAAGCTATTAATGATATCCCCTTTCCTTTCAAATCTGGTATTTCAATGTGTCACAGATTAATCTCTGTAAAAAAAAAAAAAATGTATGAATCGTTTCATCAGGCAGTGTACTAAGTAAAATAAATCGGAGAGCTCTTCCAACTTCATTAAAAATCCTAAAGTTTTTATACTTTTGTGGGATGGGATTTAATACAGCTTCCTACCTCATATTGTGAATTACAAAGAAATTATATTTGGAAAGGAGTATTACAGTATAAGGGATGTATATTGGTGTTAAAGGTTGTGCTTGCTTAAATGGGAATAAATTAGGCATGCATTATATATAACAGTACGATTTATGAGATGCCATCAGGTGTAAACAGCACATGTTTATAATTATGTATAGTGATGGTGGCACTAAACTGAAAAATGTTAAAGAAAATGTATAATAATTTTGTGGTATTTCATGAATACAGGTAACACAGCATGTAGAGGGGTCTGAGAAAGTAGCGGACTCTACGAAACATTACCCAGATATTCTTTCTGTTATCTGAATGAATAAAAAAATGAGAAGATAATATTGGGTGTCGAATGGAGTTCATCCAACATTTCTGTACAGTTTCATGATCACTATTTGGATGACGCCCAAGCCTATAAATCTTATAATCAGCTTTAAAGATAAGCACTGGTAACCTGGACACTAACCATTTTGCTTTAAAGAGGTGCAGTGAAGCCTGCATTGCTGTGACAGACTGAATCTGCTGAAGCCATCTGTAGACTGCTGATATCAGAGGTGAGAACAAGCCATTCTGCTCTGGCTGGTGTGTTTGAGGGAGGAGGTGGTTAGGAGCTTGTCCCAGGGTACTTGTACCCTGGATCGAGTCAGCACCCACTGGGATGAGTTGAGGCAGCTAAGTGGTCTCGGCCCTCCTGAACTTGTCACACTGCCAAGTGCTGATTGAGAGGAAAAGGAGTCGCAATGCAGAGATCTGGCCTAGCCTGGGCCTACACTATCTGCCTGCTACTGCAACATTGTCCAGCTGGAAGTATCAGCGACTGCTTTCCTTAGTGTAAGACATGTGAGTACTGGCTAGCCAGCCAGAAAACGTCTGCTGTTGTTTGAAATTCACTATTGATTACAATTTGTTTTGGAATCTCTGTTGCATTACAATTTGTTTTACTAATACAAAAGTGCTAGCCAACAGTCAGTGAGGTGGGATTAAAGAAAGCTTGAATATCTGTAATTGCATCAATGCAAGATCCCAAGCACCGAGAGATCAGGCCTGCAGCAGTACTTAATTTATCTGGGTACCCAAATGCTAGGATTGAGCTGTAATTGAAGAGAGTAATTGCTTGGAAAGTTGTCTGAAACTGTGGGGATCTACTGTGGAGGGTAGTGGGAGGCCCCACAGTACAGTATAGTAGGCCTAGTTGCAATCTTGTGTTTGGGTGTTGGGAGGCCTACAGCACTAGCTTAGTGGAGAGGCCTAGACATCCAAGAGTACATAGCTTGAGGGGACACACTTGAAATTTAACAGGAACAGTTGTGTTGTTACTGCCCAAAATTATTGTTTGAACTATTTTGTATAACCTTTATTTCCTTTACAGGACCAGAGTGGCTGAATAATAAAGTCTTGTGCTTAGTCTCTAAAATTTGGCATGTGAGCATAATATTAACGACCTATTTTAAATGGTAAGAAAGGTGTTTAATATTGCAGTTGAAGTGTGGTTACTGGTAATAGAATGTTCCAGGGTGATGTCTGAAAGTTGTTGGGGAGCAGTATTGTGCGAAATTGAAATATTTTGCGTAATTCTGTAATTACGTGAAATTTTTCAGCTAGACAAAATAGAATTTTGCCTGTTTTTACAATTTTGTGTAATGGCAAAATTTCGCGTAAAATGCCTTGGTGAAATTTTTCACCTAGGTGAAGTGAAATTTTGCCTGGTTTTTGTGACTTTGCGTAATGGTGAAATTTTGCATAAATGCCTTGGTCTGCCAATTTCGCCAACTGATGCTAAAAATTTTACCTTGTGGTGGAATTTCACCAACATAACTTTTGATTTCACTGGCAAAATTGTGCTCCAAAAGTGAGATTTGCAACGCATTGTGGGTAAATAGATATAATATCACGTGCAGCTTGTTTATAGCTCATTCTGCTGTGTGTTAAGTTGGAGAACAGTCTGTTGTGGTGCATCAGAGCCAAAAAAACTTGTAAAACCTTGTTAAAGCTTGTATTTGACAGCTAATTCTCCAAAATATAAAGTTTTTTCCCAGTGCTGCTAGGGAACACTTTCTAATTTTGTGGATTTTTGCATAATACTTAGTTTAATTAGGTTTTACTTTTGTCTGTGTATTTGAAGGAGTTGAGTGGGGTAGGGAAGGAGTGTAAAGCAGTGCAGGCTGTTTCTAGCCTTTTATAAACAGATTACTCACAAATTGTGAGTTATTTATTTACTGTTATTTCTTATTAATTGTGTTATATCTTGTCATTTTTTTCTCTGAAAAGTTACTCCATCCTATTTGAGAGAGTTACTTCTGCTGTTAGCCTGTGTTATATATACCATTCATCCGCTTTTGGTTGTGATTGTGAATTCTAAAGTTTTAAATGCACAGATCTGATCCATTATTTTATTTTTTTGTGGTTAGTTCTGTTTGCTGGAGTCAAGTGTTAAATTGTGTCACTTAAATTGTGACGATCAACGGTTCTGTATTTTTTGTACGTTTACTTAAGTATTTTTACTTGATCGCTTGAACTGGTCCATCTACAGCTTCACTGCTTTGTTGAATTGCTCCCCTGTATTTTATTGCTGGAGCTTGCCTCTGCACATTTCGTGGTGTTCCTGTTTTAGTTGGCTTATCTTACCCTTTCTCTGTTACAGCATTATTTATTTAACACCTGATGTGCACATTATAAAAAAAACTATATATTAATATAGTTGTTTTCAAGAGATTGCTTGGTGATTCCTCCCATCCAGACCACTACCATATCATGTGGTACTCACCTTTTTGAGGTTTTATGGTTGTCTCCGCCCTTATATAATAAAAACAAATTATGGTATTAACTAAGTAATAACACATTACAGTACTTTATTTGTCCAGACATAGGTGCTCTGTATCTAAAGTCGATCACTTTTGCCCTTTTTCCTTGTGTGTGTTTCTTTAATTCCTGTTTTGGGAAAGAAAAAAGTTACCTTTCAGTTTTTACTAGAATAGGCTACCTACCATATACTGTCTAAGTTGTACTCTAAGCGCTGGTACCTGTCCTGATTGTGTTTGGATGTGTAAGGAAGCCAGTACTGTAGGTGTGACGTCACATGTGAGGTGTTATTCACACAGTTAGTAATACATCCTTTCTTCAAATACTCCCAGAGAAAAGCAAAGCTTTGAAGCAGCAGCCAGCAAAAATGCCTGCTAAGAGATGGCCCAGTACTGGGGGAAAATGTGGCGAGGGGGTGAGGGAGCTAAGATGTCTGCTGAAAAAAGTACAACTTCAGTTCCAGTTCTCCATAGCAGTGAAAGCACACGTATGTCTGCATCAGTGTCTTCTGATGTGGGCTCTGGTGGTGTGGCAGGAACCAGCAAAGGAACTGTTGGCAGAACTGGGTCTGGCATACCTGTGTCTTACTTTTTTTTAAGGCTCAGACTGTTGCATCCATGCTAGTGGGGGATGATGACAGCGAGAAGAAGGGAGGCACTGACACCAGCACAGGAACAGTGGTCCAGGACGAGGGTGATAAGTCTGTCAGTGTGACAGTCCCAGTTCCTGCAGGAGTTGGTGATGATAGTCTTCAGCCAGAGTCTGATAATCCTGGAGTTAGGGATAGTCATCCCCCTGAGATGGTTGTAGAGAAAGAAAAAGGTGTTGTGCTGCAAGAAGACAGTGATGGGGGGAGGAGGAGGAAGACAAGGACATCATCGCTATTGGTGGTGATGATGATGACTGGGATGATCCCACATGGGAGCCTGAGTGAAAAAAGGTCAAGAGTGATGTAGGCCATTTACATGTACAGTCCATGGGTCAGTCTGTCACAAAGCCTATAAGCAAACCTCCAAGCAGTCAAGTAACCCCCCCACCCAAAAAAAAAGTAGTCTTATGGAAATGATGTATGGAAGTGATGAGAGCAGCCCAAAAAACACACACTTCCATACCTGTTTCTGAATTATCCCAGTCCCAGAAGCATCTGAAGTCCAGAGGTCAAATGTCCCTAGTTTGGGACTTTTATGTGCTAGATCCTGCTGATGAGACCATAGCAATATGCCAGTTTTGTCAAGCATGTGTTAGCTGAGGTGAAAAAGGGAAGTCACATAGGTACCAGTGGCCAACATGCCCACCTGAAAAACAAGCACCCGCTGAGATGGCAGCAACACCAGAAGGATGTCAGAGCTGTTGGTGGTATCTCCATTGGCAAGTTAAATGTAGTAGAGCAAGAGCAGGAGGGGGGGGCAGAGTGGGTTGGTGATGGAGGAGGAAAGTGAGCAATCCTTTGACCTCTCGAGTAGTGGGCATAGCAGAGAAGGTGCAAGTCCCAGTCCCTTGAGTCTGAAAATTACACCACCACACCCACAAGCAACCAAAATAACTGGTTTCATGCAGTCTACACAGCCCCAAGAGTTAAGTGTTAGCCCTAAAAGAACATCATTGCTGCCACAAGTACAGCGTTCTGGTCGAATGGCCCCAAAAATGCAACCCACTCTGAAGACCATCCTTGAGCAGCAGACAAAGTACCCACCCCCAATCATGCTGCAGCACAAGAGTTAAATGCTGCCACTGCTGAAATGCTGGCCAACGATCTGTTGCCATTCTCGTTCTTGGAGAATGCTGGTTTCTGCTAGTTGATGGCTCATACCTGTCCCAAATGGCAAATTCCATCTCAACCCTATTTTACTAAGTGTGCCATGCCAAAGCTAAATAGTAGAGTTGCTGCCTCCATTAGACATGCATTGAAGCATAGTGCATCACCATATATCCATGTTAGCATGGATATATGGACCAGTGGACAAACAGCAGCAAGCTTATATCTATGCATAACAGCACACTGGGCATAGGTGCCTGGGGCGGTACTACATTTTGGGCCTAGCAAAACCTGCATGAAGCAAAATTGTGGTGGTAGCAACACACCTATTTGGCAGCATGTGGCCTTGAATATGACAAGTGTTACTGGTTGTCACACAGCTGAGAAAATGCTTAATGTTCTGCTGGACGACGTTGATGGGTGGCTACACACACAGTCACTCATAGCAGGATTCAACGCAAGTGATAATGGCTCCAATGTAGTGAAATGCATTAGCAATGGTGTTTTTCTTTTTAGGGTGCCCTGCCCGGCACACTGCCTTAATCTTGTTGTTCAGGAGTTTCTCAACCATGCGGACATTAAGGAAACAGTTACTGTCGCCCGTCGCATCTGTGTCCACTTCGTCCATTCTGCAAAGACCCATGACCATCTACATGAGCTACCGTGCAATAACCATCTGCCTCAGCACCAGATGAAGCTTGATGTTGTGACCAGGTGGAACTCCACACTGTACTTGCTTGACTGGCTGTATGAACAGTATAAGTCTGTGTCAGAATACCTGCTGCTGCACACCATCCGTGACAGTGCTGGAAGGTCCATCGCTCTAACAGAGTAGTGGTGCCAAATGGATGGGCTAATACACATTCTCCGTCCATTCAAGCATACTACACAAGCAGTGAGTGGGGATACTGCTTGTATATGTCAATCAATACCCCTCATATGTGTGCTGAAGTAGATGCTAGTTAATGTACGACACCAGATGGAGGCAAGTGGGGATCATGGTAGTTGTGATCTAATGGATCACATGCTCCATGTGCTGGACACAAATACCCATGTATCCGGCATTTTACAGTCCACTGACTCTGCAATCACCACCATGCTGGAGCCACGCTACAAATGTGGCCTGCCCTCTATAATTGAAGGAGCTCATCAGCGAGTATAACAATTGACAGAGAACTTCATTAGAATGATACATGCTGAACACATGAAAAAGGCACGCACTGTGGTGAAAATGGGTGTTGCTACCACTACCAGCGGCTCACAGGCAACCTAATCATAGAAAATGGGCATAGCAGAAAACAGCAAGCAATCCCATTTGGGATGTTCTTTTTCAGGTGGGATTGGAAGAGGAGGAAAAGGAGGAGGAGACAGATGAGGCAACTGAACTCCGGGCAGCATAATGAATGGCAGAGGCCTACATGAGGGACCCAAAACACCTTGCCATTACTGACGAGCCACTGCAATACTGGAGCAGCAAAGTGACTGACTGGCCAGCACTAACATCGGTTGCTGTGAAATACCTGAGCTGCCCACCATCCATTGTCACTGTGGAATAAGCGTTTAGTGTGGCTGGGGCCATTGTGAGTGACCATAGGATCAATCTGTCACCCAAGAATGTGTCCATGCTAACATTCATCAAACTGAACGAAAGGCACATTCCACACAACACAGTGATGTCAGTGGTGTTGGCACAGGAACTGTGTCTCGGTGAGGAGGATGATGACAATCCCTTGACTAAGGCATCCACCAGCAGTGAAGTGGATGAAGCAGCAATGGTGAGAGAATTCTCACCTGGTGAGAACTCCAGTCTTGAAGACTGTGAGGGATGATTCTTGGATGATGTGGAAGTGGAAAAAGGCTGAGTTTACTCAAAGGCCCCCCCCCCCCATCCAATTGCTTTCAGCTCAGTATGGTGTGTTATACCTTATTTTTAGCTATGTATCATTGGATTGGTTATGGTAATGTGTTATCTGCTGCAGTATGTATAAGTTTCATTTGACTACCCATTGCTGTAACCCACTGTTTGGTCACCACCAGTCCCCCACCCTATATAAAGCAGCAGCAATGTAATAACCATAACCATAAAGATTTTGCAATTGCACGATTATAGTTATAACGCTCTGCTGCCAAAAATATCTTACTTTTCATGTCAACTATCAACCCCATCTTACAGTAAGATACATTGTCTTGATGTCCTTAAAAGTGCCCATGCTGGCAAATGCCACACTGCCCCCCCAGCCCCCTCTCTCCACCTGGCCTGACACACCCATACACTCCATGCAACCCAAAAAATATTTTCTGCCACTTACTATCAGTGACATGTACAAGAACCCTGACTCCTAGTACAAGTAGCATATGAATGTAACACGCTCATTCCACCGTTAACACCACAAGTTGAACAAATTTTGAAAAGGTGAATGGTGGCCATCTTTAATGATACAAGTCATTAATTACAAAAGTAATAATGAAAAGGCTTAACAACTTACAACATCAAATTCCCCAAAAGGTTACGATGCTACACTACCAGGTTAAAGTTCTTCTACCAAAACTGTGTTGGTTCCGGGGGCAGTGCAGGGAGGTGCTTGCTGCCCTCAGTTGGGATTCCAAATTTTCATGATTACTGCAGCTATGCCACCTCAAATGATTAGACAAGACATTAGCCCCCTCCACCTAATTATTTGCTAAACACCATCTCAACCATCCATTTTCGCTTACTCTCCCTGTAAGTGGGTGGTGTTTACTCGTTAATGGTATGGACACCAGTACAGTGGCTAACACCGCAGTTCAAGCAACACCCCCTGTCTTCCATGCAACACAGCTCCTGCAGGACCTGGATAGATGTAGTCATCACATAGTGATAGGATGAAACCTCAACAGAGGAAAATGACCTAAGCAAGACCAAAGATAAGAAAAAAATTACGAATACACGTCAATCTGCATACCTATTTTTAGCAAGCAAGTTGGAACAAGCAGAGAAAAAAAACTGTGTACTTACCATACCCCGTGATATCATTAAACTGCTGAAATTGCCCCCAGGAACATGCAGTGCAGGGCACAGGATTCCAGACCAAGGTCCATGATGAAGCACAGTAGCAGGCATTCCCCTTCCCTTATCAGAACTGCGTACCTGGAAATAAGACAAAAAGAAGAACAAATTTTGAGGATTGTAAAAAGTTTCAGCCCCCGCCCCACCACCACCACCAACATCCTCTCCCCCCACCACAGAAGACCATAACAAGCATTTGTCAATGCCGAATGTTTGCTTGCTGGCATTGGCAGTGGTAGTGTAGAAGTTACAGAGCTGCGTAATAGTAATGGCAGTGAAGTATTGAACTGAAGCCAACCCCACCACCACCCTGCAGATACTGGCAGGCATTGGTGTGTGCCTTTGGGTCATCAGGCATAACGCCATGCCATTTCACCACACCCCACCCTGCAGACACTGGCAAGTGTCACGGTGTTCCTTAGGGTCTTTGGTCCTATCTTGTTCCATTCCATTAGAAAATACAGTGAGATGGAGTGCGATATAGGAGAATGGGGTGAACTTTGGGGCCAAAGAGTCCAAGGCATACCTCGATGCTTCTCACTGGCTGCAGGGTGTGGAATGGTATGAGCATTGCAGGCAAGAATCCCAAGTCACACCCCTGATGCCTGTCATTCTCTACAGGGTTGGGCACTATGGTTGGAAACTCTAATACCTCAGGCATTCGTTGGTATTTTCACTCCAAATGTTCAACATGGTTTTTTTGTGACCCCACCTCATGAACAGGGGGAATATCAGTTTCTTAGCCGAACGCTGCTTATGCACAGCGACTATGGCATTTAGCATCACAGGTGCAAAACATTCCGAACAGGATGTAAAAATGACAGCTGTACTGTTCATGGGGAGGTGTAAAAATGGCAGTGTTGCAAATCTGCAGTAAAATATTTAAAAATGGTGAAGTCATGGCGTACATAGAAACTGTGCAACGACATCCGTAATATAATTAGGTTGGGGATTTTTACAGCAGATTGTCAACTCAGGCATTTTGGTGCCTCAATCATGAACAGTGTCACTGGATTTTCTTTATCTGTCCCGAACAATAATTTCCCACAGCGACTACCATCTCTGCACTGAAAGTGTGAAAACACACTTCGCCATGTTGTGAAAATGACAGCTGTACTGTAAATAAGGCAGTGTGGAAAATAGCCACTGGTGAAAATCTGGACTTAAAATATTACAAAGTCATGAACTTACGGTGCGTGGAAACTGCGCAATGCTCACTGAACAGTCATTTTATGGACTTTGGTCACCAAATTTTCAACATAGCCATTTTAAGACCTCTGCTCATGAACAGTGTAACTGTGATTTTCTTAATCTGTCCCAAACATTGCTTTCGCACACCAACAGCATCATTGTGGGCTACATGTGTGAAAACACATTTTGGGCGGCATATGAAAAATGGCAGCTGTACTGTTCATAAGGAAGTGTAATAAAATGGCAATGTTGAAAATCTGGAGTGAAAATATTAAATTTGCAAACTTATGAGCATGCATAGGAACTGCGCAACGCTGGCTCGTAAAACAGTCATTTTTAGGAATGTTTTCACCAAATTTTCAACATAGCCATTTTAAGGCCTCTGCTCATGAACAGTGTCACTGTGATTTTCTTAATGTGTCCCATACATTGATTTAGCACATCGACAAGGCCATTGTGCTACTACATGGGCAGAAACACGTTTTGGTGAGATGAAAATGACAGCTGTACTACTTATAAGAAGGTGTGGTAAAATGGCAATGTTGAAAATCTGGAGTGAAAATATTGAACATTTGTGAACTTCTGAGCGTGCGTAGGAACTGCATAGCATGGCTAAATAAAACAGTCATTTTAAAATTTTCCACCAAATTTTCAAAATAGGCTTCCTGAGAGCCCACCTTATGAACACTGGCAGTGTTATTTTGCTATCGGTCCCAAAAGGTGATTTCGCGCAGTGACTGCGAAAATCACCTCCCGGGCCCGAATAACACCATGACAGTGACATCATTCATGAGAAGGGGTCCCAAAAACCCCATGTTGAAAATTTGGTGCAAAAATTCCCAAAAATGCCTGAGATATGCAACAAAGTTGAAAACCCCCTATCTAGCCCATTGTACAGCTTTCCTCAGTTCGCAGTCGGCTTTGAAGAGTGCAGACGTGTTCCCGGTCCACCGAAGATCGTCGCGCCAAGGTCCGGAGGTAAGTATGAGGTAAGGGGGGGGTGTGGGGAGGCAGGATGCGCAGTGGGTGGGTTGCGGGTTGTGGGAGGGGGCCAGGAAACTACGTGGGACCATTTTTTCTTTACAGGTGTTCTTTTTGTTTCCAATGATGCCAGCGGGACGTTTGCCATGCTGGAGGTTGGTCTCCCAGCGTGGCACGAGAAGGCCAGGCGTTAAGCCGATGATTACAGGCACCCCATCGCCCAAAGCATCGTTGACCATGCTGGGGGTGGGCTCCCAGTGTGGCACCCATACTGGGTGAGGACAGTGGAGCCGACGGGGATTGGGCACCCCCATCGGCTATATCATGAGTTGCCACGCTGGGGTGGGCACCCAGCATGGCATTTGGAAGGCTTTGGGGGTTGGGGGGAGTGCAGCACACCGGCTATACAGTGTGTGCGTGCGTGCGTGGGGGACGCGCACGCCTGCGTGTGTGTGTGTGTGTGTGTGTGTGTGTGTGTGTGTAGCTGCGCATGAGCAAGAGATATCTTATCACTGCTCACTGAAGCATAGCTCCCCCTTTGAACTGTATGCCACTGCATTTTGGAGCTTGTCATAGACAGCTCCAGCATACATTGGCTTACAGGGGCCGCACCTTCCAACACACTGACTGAATTGGAAGAGGGGGTGACACACCTCCGAAATCTCGGATAATGGCACTATGTTTCTTGCACATGCGTGCAAGCAAACATAACAAACATAATAAATGTATCTTAATTTTTGAAGACCGTTTTTTTTTTTTTGTGTGTGTGTGTGTGCATATGTGACGTATGAATGAGGGATCCACTCACTGTAGATCAAGGGAGGATGTGAAATGGTGCAGGTACATGCTGCATTACCAGACTAAGTGTGCAGTTTAGTGAATTACCACACAGGGGTGTGCATATGACAACACTAAAAGGTGCATTAAAGTCTTCTGATCATGAAACCTCCCCACTGGCTGTTGCTGAAATGCACAGCAGTATGTTCTCCTTTGTGCATTGTGGCTGTTCTTTGCTTCAGCTTCAGGTAGTACAGTACGCTCAAGTTCGTTTGCATAGGTTTTAGCAGGGGGAGTTCACATTGACAGAGTCTAGTAAGAGAAAACACTTGTAATTACACATACACGAAGTCTGAGTTTCACATCAAATGCTGAGGTATTTTTTCTGGAGGATTAGAACCCATGGAGTCCATGAAGGTGTGCTTTGGAGAGCTGGTGTGTAAGGACTGTTAGGCACCCACATTTTGGTGGTCCTGCTGTGGCAGGGAACAGTTTATTAAAGTAATGATGTGTGGCTTGTCTCTCTAAGCTAGACAAGACTACACCATCCTATCAGGTAACCAACACAGTTCATCTGTGTGTGTGGGGAGGAGCTGCTCACTGAAGCGTAGCTCCCTCTTTTAACTGTATGCCACTGCATTTTCAACTGCTGTCATAGACAGCTCCAGCAGTGATTGGAGAACTGTGACAATGCCTGCAAACACACTGACTGAATTGGAAGATGCTGACACACCTCTGAAAAACTCAGATGATGGCACTATGTTTCTTGCACATGCGTGCAAGCAAACATAAAAATGAAGAAATACTCACCTCAGGGACTGTTAAAGTGGAACCATTGCACAATGACTTAAATCCCCCAGATTTGGTGAGCAGCAGCAGCAGCGGCAGCAGGAATGAGAGTTAACTTCGCCGGAATTCCTGAGGTTGACAAAAGCAAACAAGAACACAATTACTATCAAACTCAGACATCTAGATGACAGTAACGGACATGCCACACTAGATAAGGTAAGGTAAATCTTTATTTGTATAGAGCTTTTCCACAACCAAGGCACTTCACATTGAAAAATACAATATTCAAACATAAAATTTACAGTTTGACCCTGGAGACACCCTGTAAAACAAGGTTAGGCACAGCAAATAACAACCGTACTGTGCTTTTGGTACAAACTGGAACCACAGTCAGCTTAAATGCAAAAAAGTTAGGTCTGATTTATTCAGAAGAATTGGACAAAGGAGGGGCGTAATCAGGTTGAATGATTCTAAAACTGATCTAGTCAGGCAATTATGCATGCACTTTTAGTTCCTGCACAGTCACACGATCTGGGTACCCAGCTGGAAGTAAGGTGGGCTAGCCTGGAACATTTTCTGGGGTAGGCTGGTGTTGCAGCTGGTCGGGGCCCTATGATGAGGAGAAAAGACATACACAGCCACACACAATTTGTAATCCAGAGCCAGGAGGCTCAGTTCGTGAAAGGAAAAAATGCAGCAATGCAATCAAATGACAACACTTGTGATTTAGCTGATGTTGCAGGGAGCTACCCTGATTGTTACTCGTGCTACCCAGTACAGGACACAGGATGGACGAAATGGAGACTGTAGGATGACTTGCTGGTTTGCCATGAGAAGCGGGGCCTGCAGGATTCACTGTGGTGTCGTTCCTGTTCGTGATGTTGAGCAGGGGGCTGATCCTTAGGCAGGTCTCTTGTCAACTTTCTTCTCTGTGGCATGAGCAGCTGGCTGAGCCGAGGTGGCAGGGCCCAGGTCATGTAAAACAATTCGGATGGCAGTCAGGTAGTGCTGGATTCAGTTTCCAGCAAGCGTGACACAAGCAGGCAGTGGGGGACCAAACTGCGAAAACTAACACCATTCAGCACACTTATAGTAAGGGAAAGAAACAGTACCACAGTTTGGATGGCAGTCTGGTCACAATCACAGTGTCTCTGCGCAAACTGTATGCTCTGCGATGGTTTCAGACTTCCTGACAGGCCGATCGTGTGGAGCAAATCTTCAGTCCTCTTCAGGTAAACAGGCAGTCCCAATTTGGTAATTCTGACCACGATCTTCCTTGAATGCAGTCCGAATTCTTTTCAAGCAAAGTTCCCTACAAGGGAAGAAGAAGCAGGCAGGCCAAGCACAGCCTTCCCACAGTTTTTCTACTACTACGCAGGAGCAGCTGCTCGAATCGCTCAAGCTGTTCACTCTCTCAATTCCAACTCTAGACTGACTCTGCTTCAGGCAGCACCGGGACTTCCTTAGAAAATCCAAAAGGTTCGTTGGCTGATCCATCTGTCTGTCACAGCTAGAGCTCCCCCTCCAGGTCCATTTAGGCGCCAAAGTGTAAAGACTACAATTCCTACAGAAATTCACTCCCACAACACCCCTGGGGACAGACACCATTTTAGGGTCCCCAAAGGTACTGATTGGTCCCAATAGGCAGTCCAGAACCAAGATGGTGGTGTAACTATAGAAATGTCCATGCTGCAAAGGAAGGCAGGTTAGACAAACTGTAATATTATTATTATTAAATCAGATAAACAGCAAACAGTCACAGATCCTTGTAGGGCTCCCTCTGCACAATTAGCGATGGCAGAATGGAGCGATAACACTGCAGCCCAAGCAGGACTCGAGCCTGAAACTACTCAGCCCTACCCAAATTAATTTTACACCACAAAATAGGCAGCTCTTAAAGAGACAGGCACGGAGGCTAACAGGGCACTCACATGCGAACACTTTTAAACCGTTAGAACACAGAACACCAGCCTGGAAGTGAGCATTTAGGTAAGCCCAAGGAAGACTTTTGGGAACCCCCATTTATAGGGGGGTTACATATAGCTATGAATTAAAATTTGGCTGTGAAGGTGAAGTTAAAGAGAGATGTCTTCAACTCGGTTTTAAAACTATCGACGGTCAGGCATTTTCTTAACTGATGAGGTAGAGAATTCCACAGGGTAGGTGTTGCAAAGGAAAAAGCATGGGCACCAGAAGTTTTTAAACGAACCCTGGGAATCTGTAGCAATCCCTCATCAGTGGATCGGAGAGGAAGGAGGAGCAGTAGGGAGTCAGGAGATTTTGCAGGTAGCCTAGTCCTTGTTTGTGTAGGGCTTTAAAGGTTAGCATGCCACTAGTAATGAAAATTTCAATACTTACCATCTATGTTGGGAACTTGGAAAATGTGGTGCGTTCAAACATCCCTGGATCCTAATCCCAGTCTGGCATGATGATGTTGTCCACAGCACAGTGAGAAATAATATGAAAGCAGTACAAACATATTAGAACTCAAGATGCCACAATACCAACCCACCAACACCCTTATCTTTTTTTTACCAATTATTTTACCAGGTGAGACACACTAAGCTGAAAGCTTGTTTGCAGGTGCAACCTGGGAGCACGAGGAAGTTAAGTGACTTGCTCAGGGTCACACAGTATGCAAGTGGGGGCTGTGGGATTCAAACCCAGGTCTCCAGATTTGCAGCTCAGAGCCTTAAACCACTGTGCCATACTGCCTCCTATCTTGCACAAGAAAGAAAAATAAAGACAGATACATGTTCAGTAGCAGCTGTATGGACTGTGTGAAGATGATCCACCATCAACCATCCAGAACAGTACTTCTTGTGGAAGCTTGGCAAGTACTGGTCAGAGACAGCAGCAGGCAACATGCTACAGTGCCCTAAAATGTCATTCACTCCCCACCGCCAGGCAAGCTACAACCAGAGTCCGTCAACTCAGCCAGCCAATCAGGACAGCAGCATAGGGAATTGATAATTGTACATTTCTGTCTCAATCAGTTGAAAAACCAGCAGCAGCAGGAGGAATTAATTTTGTCTGCATGGGTCGGCACCCCTTTTCAGGTCCCTGAGGTGGTGGCACAGCAAGTAACATCAGGACTGGCAGCAGATTTCAATATCAGTTTGATGTAACATCTTCTTGGAGCCATTTCTGGACATGTGCTGCCTGTGCTACCCTCGCAGAAACAAGATGTGGCCTGAAACCAATTGCAAACAGGAAAACAGCATCTTAATGTCAGAGGGCTGGGGGACACCATAAAACATCAGGACTGACACCACATTTCAGTCTCAGTTTGATGTACCGTTTTTTTAAAACATTTCTGGACATGTATTGCCTGTGTTGCGCTCGCAGAAACAAGATGTGGTCTAAAAACAATTGCAAACAGTGGCCAAACAGCATTTTAATGTCTGGGTGCTGGGGGACACCATAAAACGTCATGACTGACACCACATGCAGTCTCAATTTGATGTAACATTTTTTGGTAAACATTTCTGGACTTGTAGGCCCTGTTTGGCATGATCAGCATTGAGATTCTGGCTGAAATACTTGGCAAACAGGCCCAAAAACAGCTATTTAATATCTGGGTGGTGGTGGGGGGGGGACCACATCACATCCTGACTCAGACCATATTTCAGTCTCAGTTTTATCTACTATTTTTGCTGTCATATTTCTGGATGTGTACAGCCTGTTCTGCACTCACAGAACCAAGATTCAGCATGACATCAATGTAAACAGTGGACCAAAAGACCATGTTTTGTTTTGGGCAGTGGCTTAGGTGCCATATAAAACATGGCTGAGATCTGACTTCAGTCTGAATTTACTGTAACATTTTTTTGGAAACATTTCTGGACTTGTAGGTCCTGTTTGTCACCAGCAGCACCGAGTTTCAGGCTGCAATCATTGGTAAACAGGGCACAAAACAGCAATATAATGTCTGGGTGGTGGTGGAGAGACACCATTCACATCATGACTCAGACCAGATTTCAGTCTCCACTTTATGTACCATTTTTCCGGTAACATTTCTGGACATGTGCAGCCTGTTCTGCACTTGCAGAAACAAGATTCAGCATGACATCAATGTAAACAGTGGACCAAAAACACCATGTTGAAAAGGGACTTGGCAAGGTTGGAGGAATGGTCAAATGTATGGCAGCTTAGATTCAATGCAAAGAAGTGCAAAGTAATGCACATGGGAAACAAAAACCCAGGGGAAGAGTACACAATAGGGGGTGAGATACAGACAACAACAAAAATGGAAAGGGACCTGGGGGTAGTCATATCAGAGGACCTAAATGTGGGCAAGCTATGTGAGAAGGCAGTAAGGAGGGCTGGGGGGATACTGGGATGCATAGGGAGAGGCATCACCAATAGAAAACAGGAAGTTGTTGTCCCTCTGTACAGGCAGTTGGTAAGACCACATCTAGAGTACTGTGTACATCTCTGGAGACCCCTTTCTCCGCAAAGACATAGACAGGGTGGAGGCTGTCCACAGGAGGACAACCAAAATGGTGCAGGGTCTGCACCAGAAGACATATGAAGAAAGACTAAAGGAGCTTAAGATGTATAGCCTTGAGGAAAGAAGGGAGAGGAGGGACATGATAGAAACTTTCAAATATCTCAAAGGAATCAACAAAGTCCAAGAGGGTAGCATCTTTCAGAAAAAGAGATGTGCAAGAGCAAGGGGGCACAATTTGAAGTTGGGAGGAATGGCTCCGAGGTAATGTGAGGAAGTATTTCTTCACAGAGAGGGTTGTAGGTGCATGGGACAGCCTTCCAGAGGAGGTCGTAGAGTCAAAACAGTAGGGGAATTCAAGAATGCATGGGACAGACATAAGGCAATTCTAGTGGGGGTAGGATGAGTAGGCTGTTGGTTAACTAGGATCTGCAGCTTATCCATTAGGTAGGGAAATGGGCATACTAGGTGGGCCAAGCAGTCCTTTCTGCCATCAGATTCTATGTTTTGTTTCGGGTGGTGGCTTGGGCGTCATATAACAGCATGGCTAAGACCTGATTTCGGTCTGAATTTACTGTAACATTTTTTTGGAAACATTTCAGGATTTGTAGGCCCTGTTTGATACCAGCAGCACCGAGTTTCAGGCTGAAATCGTTGGTAAACAGTGGCAGAAGCTGCATTTTCAGGTCCCTGGGGTGGTGGCACAGCATGTAACATCAGGACTGACAGCAGATTTTAGTCTCAGTTTGATGTAACATTTCTTTGGAAACATTTCTGGACTTGTGGGCTCGGCTTGTCACCAGCAGCACCGAGTTGCAAGCTGAAATCATTGGTAAACAGGGCCCAAAACAGCAATATAATGTCTGGGTGGTGGGGGGAGGCACCATTCACATCATGGCTCAGACCAGATTTCAGTCTCCGCTTTACGAACCATTTTTCCTGTACTTATGTAAGTTATGTACTTATAAGTTATGTGCTTATGTAACTGTTTCTATGACTGTTGTGTATGTATTCGGACTGATGCTGGCACTGGAAGCTGCACAGAGGCAAAGCAACTGCCACCAACCCTTACCACACACAACAGACAGAGACAGAGACAGCAGCATCACATAGCTTTGGGAAAAAATGTTCATACAAACAAATTACTACACTTGACATTTGTGGATAGGAGGAAATATAAATAAGGCATAACATAAAAGAATCAGAAAGATACACAGTTTACTGGCACAATACTACAAGTTATGGCCAGGGGGACATGCAGGGTCAGACTCGATCAGGGTAAGGGTATTCATTTGAGATGGGGGGCAGGGAAGGAGCATAAACATTACATAAAATATAACAAATTAGATAGAAAACCACTGGACAAGATAAGAAAAAGAACAAAGAGAATATAGAAGAAAAAGAGGACACAAAAGATGTTTTAATTTTTGTTTAAGTTTTTAATTTTTTTTGGTGTTTTCCTTTTCTTTTTATGTGGTGCACAGGAAGAAGACTGAGACTTGGAGAAGACAAACAAAAGAAAAAACAAATTAAGTGCACTACTCATCACTTCCACCAAATTTGCCACTGCCGCCACCACCACCACCACAACTACTCCCCCAATACAACTCTGCCAGGAGGTCCAAGACTTTCTTTTGGTCCTCCTTTATTTTATCTAGGTCCCCCCAGCCCTCCTGACGGAACTCGTCCAACTGTTGCCTGACTCCCTGCACCTCTATGCGGGTTGCCACCACCTCTTGGCGCACGGCCTCCATGTCCTCTATCCTGACAACCTGACCTACTGGGGGAGCTGCTGCAGGCTGTGAGGATGCTGCTGCTGCAGAATCAAGTGCAGCAGGTCAGCGCCACTGATGGGTGGGGGGGTGGATCACTCCTGAACTCCAGGTGCTGTCTCCTGCTGGAACGACTGCAGCACCCCCTAGGTTGCCAAATGCCTTCCTCCTGGTCGGCCCCATCGCTGCCTCCTGCTGCAGCTTTTTGCTGCTTGGAGAGCCACTCAACAGCATGGTGGTGCTGCGAGTGGCTCCTTTGTCCATCCGTCCTAATGTGGGGACCCTGTTTTTCCCCTCCTCACTTCTTTTTCACAAAGACTGCAGATGACAACAGTGTCATCTGAAGCCTTTGTGGAAAAAAAGGACCACTCTAAAGAGACCCTGGGGGGCATATTCATCCAATGTTCTGGCACAGGCTGCCTCATCCGGGACAGATACCTGCTGCTGCTCTTGCTGGGGGGGCGGGCACAGGCTGCACATGCTCCTGGGGTGGGGCAATGGCCCTGCTGCTCTTGTTGGGTGGGGGCACATGCTGCTGGGGTGGAAGGTGATCCTGCTGCTGCCGGGGCAATGGGCACAAGCTCTTCTTAAGGGGGGGCCTGCTTGAAAATGCCTGTGTAACCCCCCTACAAATGGGAGTTCCTGAGAACCTTCCTTGGGTGTGCCTAAATGCCTCTGCCAGGCTGGTGTCCTGTGCTGTAGCTGTTTAAAAAGAAATTGCATGAGAGTGCCTAATCGCCTCTGCACCTGTCTCTTTAAGAGTTGCCAATAATGTGGTGCTTATTTAATCTGGGAAGGGGCTGAGTGTTTCTATGCTCAAGTCCCACTCGGGCTGCCAGATAATCGCTCTGTTCTGCCATCGTTGTTTGCGCAGAGGGAGCTCTGTTAGAAGCTGTACTTATTTGCTGATTATCTATTAGCATAGTAATGATATTGTAGTTTGTCTAACCTGCCTTCTTTGGGGCATGGACAGTTCGGTTTATCACCACCATTTTGGTTTTGGACTGCCAGTCAGCACCAATTGGTACCTTTGGGGACTCTAAAATGGAGCCTGTCCCCAGGGGTCTTGTGGGAGCAAATTTCTGTAGGAATTGTAGTTTTTACATTTTGGAGCCAAAACAGACCTGGAGGGGGAGCCCTTGATTTGACAGACAGATGGATAAACCAACCAGAACCTTTTGGACCGAATCTGAATTCCCAAGCTGCCTGCTGCAGTCAGTCAGTCTGGTGTTAGAGGTTGAAGAGTAAACAGCTTGAGTGATTCAAGCAGCTGCTTTTTTGGCCTGTCTCCCTGCAGTCCCTCGAGAGGGAATCCTTTGAAAGGCTTAGCAATTGCATTGTATACGAACTGGAGTGTGACAAAGCCACTGAAGAGTGATCTGATTTGAACCTGAAGAAGACTGAAGATTTGCTGAACACAATTGGCCTGTCAGGACATCCATTTACCACAGAATTCTTGGTTTTGCTCAGAGACACTGATATTGCAGCCGGACTGCCTTTCACATTGTGGTATGGTGATTGCTTTACTATAAATGTGCTGTGTGCTGTTAGTGGGTCGTGATTTGGTTCTCCACTGTGTAAATGTGCCACGCTTGCTGGAAGCTGCCGCCAGCACTACTGGACTCAAAATCTGAACTGTTCCACCCAGCCTGGGCCTTGCCATCTGGCCCAGCTAGCTACTTCAGACACAGAAACCATCATCGACAAGAGACTCGCCTGGAGATCAGCCCCCTACTAAACCATCTTGAACAGGAATGGCATCTCGGTGATTCGTGTTGGCCCTGCTTCTCCTGGCAAACCAGTCATCAACCTGCAGTCTCCATTTCATCTAGCCTGTGACTCATCTTGGGTAGCATGAGTAACAATCAGGGTATCTCCCTGCAACAACAGCTAAATCTCAAGTGTTGTCATCTGATTGCATTGTTGTTTTTCCTTTCACGAACTGAGCCTTCATGCTCTGGACTACAAATTGTGTGTGGTTGTGTATGATTTTTCTTTTCATCACAGGGCCCCAACCAGCTGCAATGCCGGCCTACTCCGGGCAGTGTTCCAGGCTAGCCCACCTTACTTCCAACTGGGTGCCCAGAGCGTGTGACTGTGTAGGGACTAAAGGTGCATGCATAATTGTCTGACAAGATCAGTTTTCTAATCAATCAACCTGATTACGCCCCTCCCTTGTTCAATTCCCTTGAATAAATCAGATCTAACTTTTTTTGAATTTAATCTGACTGTGGTTCCAGTTTGTACCAAAAGCACCATACTGTTGTTATTTGCTGTGCCTAACCTTGTTTTACAGGGGGTCTCTCCAGGGTCGAACTGGTGGAACCAGCCCTGGTGGTAAGTGCAAACAGTGTGGGGAATTGTATGCTGAATAGTGGCTACTATGAAAGTGTTTGTTGCATATTGTCTAGGCCACTAGAGGGGAAAAAGGGGGGTTACAGTGTCCCAGAGGGCTGTACCCAAGTTAGCCTTGTTACTAACAACCCTGTCCTCCGGGTGGAGGCACCCGTTTCAGTATCCAGGCCCCTTAACCTGCAACTAGCCACGCAGGCAGGGGATAGTGGCTCAGTAGGTAGCACACTCACCTCTGAGGCCGGGAGATCAGAGGACTGTGGGTTCAGTTCCCACATCTGGCACTTGGGTTAATATCCCAGTACTGACACTGTAATGTAGCATGAGAGGGGTGCTGCATTTCTGAGGTGCCATCGTTCGGATGAGACGTTAAACCGAGGTTCCATCTGCCTGGATTGGTGGTAGTTCAGGTGGATGTTAAAGATCCCATGGCACTTATCGAAAAGAGTAGGGGAATTTCCCCGGTGTCCTGGCCAAATTTCCCTCATTCACTAAAAATAGCACCAACAGCTTAATCTGGTTCAAGGTCAGTTGGCATTCATCTGTATCCCCCTCCCCCGGGTCGTGCCTGAAAATAGGCAGGATTTGTCCAGTGCACTTACCCGGTCAGCAAAAGCTAAATAAATAAATAGAGCCACCTAGGGGTTACACCTGCCTGTTAAGGCTGACAGTAGATCCTGCTGGTGGCACTCCTCCTGCCATTCTGCCCCTTGCTGTACTGCACCCAGTCCCAGTCCCTTTTTTCATCATAAAAAAAAAAAAAAGTTTTCTTAATAGAAAACTAAAGAAAATAAATGAAAAAGAAAGAAAGATACAGGGAGGGAGTCACACGCACACACACAAACTATAAAGACAGAAAAATATAACACTAAGGAAAAAGCTCTGACAGAAAATATTTACTTTTTAAAATAAAGTGGGGAAGAGATTACAATACAAACACACATACAAACGCTATTTTTCCTAAATCAAGCTCTCCTGCTCTGCTCATTCTCTCCTACTAGGCTGAAAAAGCTCTAAAGGAAGTAGATTTAGTCTGGCTTCCTGCCTAAGTACAGTCGCCCATGTGACCAGTAGTCTGTTAGAGAGAGTAAGTCATGTGACAAGCATTTTTTCCCAATTCGGCCTAATACTAACATATGGCGAAATTGATGGCGAAATTTCACCAGAAATTTACCAGCGAAATTTCGCCATAAGTGCCCAATTTTGCGAAATGTTTTGCATCGCAAAACTGGTGATTTTGCCAGAATTTCACGCGCGAAATTAAATTTTCACTACTACTGGGGAGGTGGGTTGGTACTGCATCCCAGGGGGAAGTATTCTACTAGTCAGTAACTTCACTATCTCTTTCTCTGGGTGGAGGCACTGTGTTATTTCCCTTATTCCACATCTGAACCAAACCCACACATGAGGAGTTTAAAGAACCCAGGCCCCTCAATCTTGCTTGGCCCCCACGGGTGTAAGGCAGGGATTGTAACTGAGAAACTAACACCTGTATCATCTGCACGGCAACCCTGTTACACAAGGTTCTGGGAGCAGTTAAGCTGGGCAGCAGCAGTGAGAAAAGCAATCAGTCAGCCCTCCAGTGTCAGCAATACCAACATCACCAATGCAAAAACACTGAGAAAGAGAGAGAGAGAGAGAGAGAGAGAGAGAGAGAGAGAATCACAGACAGAGACCTGAAGAGAGACAAAGAGTAGGAGGGAGGTCACAAACAGTTCCAGCCCCGAGAGAGAGAGAGATACCTACAGCTGGAGAGGACACACAATGGCAGCAGCCACACTTGTGTTACATGCCAGCAGCAGCTGTAGCAGCAGTCACCCCACCTCTTACTTATAAGTGAAAGACAAGAACAAGAAACAAGGAGAGTGGGATGGGAGACAGACAGAGAGAAAGACACACGCAGAAGGGGAGACAGACTGTGTTCACAACCATCTTTTTTTCCTAAACCTAAAGGAAACAAAAGAGACAGAGTGAGAGAACCTGACAGTGGCAGCCTGTCAGTAAAGAAAAGAACATAATAGACAGAAACCCTTACCTACCTGCTGCTGGAGGCCTTTTCGGAGCAAAATGCTGATGAAGAACCATGAGGTCATATGACAGAAGAGGCAGAGCCAAAAAGGGAAGTTAAGAAGAATAAGAATGAAGGATCTGGAGGTAGGTATTGGGGAGAAGTCATAAGACACATGACTATTGGCAGGCAAAAGTGTCATGGCCCTTAGTACCCCATCACAAGTTCTTGTAACCCATCTAGACCACCAGTGGGTAGCTCCCATGGTGGTCAGACATCTTGTGGCTAGGGGGACTGTCTGGGAAATCCAACAGTCACCTGGGGTACCTGAGAGAAATTTGTGGGATGTCTGGATCTGAATGCAATGACCACAAGGGAAGCACAGTGGTCACTCTGGAGATCCATTAGTGTGCCAGGGTTAGATGATTCTTAGGGATGAGTTTGCCATCCAGAAGAAGCAGGCCTGCAGGTTTCCAGTTTCCACAGTTCCAGAGATGTCCAGCATCAGCAGCACCACTGGTGTCCACCATCAGCAGCTCCACTGGTGTCCACCATCAGCAGCACCACTGGTGTCCTCCATCAGCAGCACCACTGGTGTCCAGCATCAGCACCACTGGTGTCCACCATCAGCAGCACCACTGGTGTCCAGCATCAGCAGCACCACTGGTGTCCAGCATCAGCAGCACCACTTGTGTCTACCATCAGCAGCTCCACTGGTGTCCACCATCAGCAGCACCAATGGTGTCCACCATCAGCAGCACCAATGGCGGCCAGTTGAAGCAGCTCCAAAGGTGTCCAGCTCCAGCAGTTTCACAAGTGTCCAGCTCCAACAGTTCTACAGTGGGTCTACAGGTGTCCATCTCTCTAACAGGTCCACAGTTTGCCCAGTGTCTCCATTCCAGACTGACTGCATGAGCATCACAGACTACATAGAAACATAGAATTTGACGGCAGATAAGGACCGCTTGGCCCACCCAATCTGCCCATTTCCCTACCTACTGGATAAGCTGCAGATCCTAGTTAACCAGCAGCCTACTTCTTCCTACCACCATCCCCTAGAATGGCCTTATGACTGTCCCATGCATGCTTGAATTCCACCACTGTTTTTGACTCCACAACCTCCTCCGGAAGGCCGTTCCATGCATCCACAACCCTCTCTGTGAAAAAATACTTCCTTAAATTACCTCTGAGCTGCACCCCCTCTATCTTCAAATTGTGCCCCCTTGTTCTTGCACACCTCTTTTTTTGAAAGATGCTACCCTCTTGGACTTCATTGATTCCCTTGAGGTACTCGAAAGTTTCTATCATGTCCCCCTCTCCCTTCTTTCCTCGAGGCTATACATATTAAGCTCCTTAATTCTCTCTTCAGATGTCTTCCGGTGCAGACCCTGCACCATTTTAGTTGCCCTCCTCTGGACAGCTTCCATCCTGTCTATATGTCTTTAGGAGAGTGGGTCTCCAGAACTGCACACAGTACTCCAGATGGGGTCTCACCAGCTGTCTGTACAGAGGGATAATAACTTCCTGTTTTCTACTGGTGATGCCTCTCCATGCATCCCAGTATCCCCCAGCCCTCCTTGCTGCCCTCTCACATTGCTTGTCCACCTTTAGGTCATCTGATATGACTAACCCCAGGTCCCTTTCCATTTTGTTGTTGTTAGTATCTCACACCCCATTGTGTACTCTTCCCTGGGTTTTGTTTCCAGGTGCATTCTGCACTTCTTAGCATTGAATCTAAGCTGCCATATATTTGACCATTCCTCTAACCTTGCCAAGTCCATCCTCATCCTTTCCACCCCACCCTGCTGCATCAACTCTGTTGCAGATCTTTGTGTCACCTGCAAAGAGACATACTTTTCCTTCAGTCCCTCTGCAATGTCGCTTATAAGACATTGAGAGGACAGATCTAATACCAGACCCTCGCGGTGCCCACTAATACCCCCCTTTCTTCTGAGTGGACTCCATTTACTATTACTCTCTGTGTCCTATTCTCCAGCCAATTCTTTACCAAGGCTGTCATCTTGGGACCCACTCCCAGGCTGGCTAACTTGTATATTAATCTTTTGTGTGGGACTGTGTCAAATGCCTTGCTAAAGTCTAGGTAGGCCATGTCCACAGCCCCTCCCTGATCTACTACTTTGGTCACCCAGTCAAAGAAATCTATCAGATGTACTACCTACAGATAAACACCCTCTCTCTTCATTTAGACTATGGTTGGGGTGTTCAGGGCTGGGTTGTGACCCCCAAAAGTAAGCAAGTAAGAGTCCATTTTCTTTCCCTCAAATAATATCTCCCCCCTCTCTCTGTTACTCTTTTGAGTATTGTCCTCAGACTTAAGAAAAATACAACTGGTCTCATGTATCGAGCAATAGGACTACCGTAATTACTTTTCTACAAGGTTCCCTTACTGAACTAGTGGGCTTTGGAGTCTATCTGCCACTCATTTAAAGTAACAGAGTTACGCATTTCTCTTAAAAGAGATAGGAAATCATTTTTACAGTTAACTGCCCTTCCATCTTCCTTCCCATGCCAGTTGTGTATTCTGATATGCTCTGATGATTTTTTGATAAATAAATACCCTAGCTCTGGGGTGCCCTCAGATCTACATAGAATTCCACTCTCCTCTCCAGCTACTGCTCTTGATTTTCATATTTCTATGACATTCTATGACATCACAAACTCCCATTCCTATTGTTTCAGTGATGATTCATTTTTATTGCTAACCAAGTTCTGAGTAATATTGCAGAGAGTGCATTGCGCTGCTGTAAGTGTTATGCCCTTGGTAAGGTACTCCCTTAGGATTCCATCAGTTCCTTTTATCCCTAGATAAATCTGTACAATTATTTATTGCATTCAAGGCAGTAGCCTCATTTTGTGTTGCTTTCCTGTATGGGTGACAGGTTGGCCACAACTACAATAAAGATAAATAGTGTTTTGCTCCCCTATGCTAGCACTGTTACCCTATAAGTTATGCCCCCCACCCTTACAGTTTAAGTTTCATACCATGGGCCTCAGCTCATACCCAGTTCTGAAAGTACAGTGCAGTACAGGCGGTACAGTTCAGTGCTCACTCCGGTGGCTGCCCAAAAAGAACATTTCCTTGGCAGTTTTTCCAAAATAGTAGGAGGTTTTTCCAGGTGTCTCATTCAACAAACCCTCTATCAAAAAGATAGGTGTTGAAAAATTGTATATGACTGTGCGTGGTTATTGCTAAGCATTTGAAGGCTGCTGTGACTGCCACCGAGCTACTAATATTTACAAAATGGCATTGAAAATCCACAAAAGTGATTGATTAAAACATGTCACATGACTGGGCAATAAGTAAGCAGTAAGCCATGACAGGGTGTGCATTAAAAATGTAATGCATGCCCCAGGGGAGTGAGGCAAAAGTCCAAAGGTCGAGTGTCCTTATGCCCCTGAAAACTGCATTCAGATCCTTTAATAGACACCCTGGAGTGGTGTACTGTGCTTATAAAAATGGCTGGCTGTTCTTTTTCATCATATGTAAAGAGAAACATTTTTAATATGATTTTTTTTACATTATTTGTTTAAACACACTTTAAATAACAAAATATATATGTGAATTTTTGTAGATAATAGGCTTTTTATGTTTCCTTGTGCAGCAAACATTTCTGAAGAACTGCATTTTAGAGGTGTGTCACATTTGGGTCCAGTGCAGTTCAGGCTGCATTGGGCTCAGCAGTGACTGTCCAATGATCAGTCAGGCTGATCATGTTGCTGTTCTTTGCTTGTTGGGTAGAAACTTCTTGTAGTTAAAACTGGGAGCCAGTGGATCTTAGGTTCCTATCATATAGCGGCTAGTCCATTTCACTTATGTGATGCCACCCAGCAAGCAGTCGAGCACAGTCATCATCAGTCTGTCTGTTTTAGTTTTTTTAACATATTCCACCTGCTTCCTCCCTCTGTGAGCAGTCCCACTCACCAACCCTCCATTCAGGGTCATTAGAAGAGCACTGGGTAAACATCAGACATGCCCCCCCCCCCCAGCTGCTGGAATTCTCTGGGATGACTGTGCCATGGGCCATGGGCCATGGCTTCCAGGTGTTGAGCATGGGCTGCTACCCTCATTCCTTACAGCGTCCTGTGTGCTGCACACAGAATTTTAGAATTTAAATTTTAGATCTCAGGGATTAGTGCTGGAACTGGTCCTCTTTAATATCTTTATAAGTGACATTGCATAGGAGCTGGAAGGGAAGGTCTGCCTCTTTGCAGATGATACCAAAATCTTTAATAAGGTGGACACTCAGGGTGGGGGAGGGGTAGAATGGATGAGCAGAGACCTGATTAAGCTAGAGGAGTGTTCAATGGTATAGCATCTGGGTTTCAGTGTGAAAAAGTGCAAAATAATGCACGTAGGGCACAGAAACCAAGGGGTGGAGTACAACATGGGTGGCATGATAATGACGACCATCTAGAAGGAAAGAGACCTGGGCATAATCATATCAGATGACCTAAAGGTGGCCAGGCAGTGTAACAAGGCAATCAGGAGGGCTAGTGGAATGCTGGGATGCACAGGGTGGGATAGCAACAGCAGAAAGAGGGAGGTGGTGTTGCCTCTGTATAGATCGCTGGTGAGACCCCACCTGGAGTACTGTGTCCAGTTCTGGAGACCACATCTCCGGAACAACATAGATAGAGTGGAGGTGGTCAAGAGGACAACAACTAAAATGGTGCAGGGTCTGCATCAAAAGCCCTACAAGGAGGGACTAAAGGACTTCAATATTTACACCCTGGAAGAGAGGAGGGCAGATATGATAGAGACCTTTACATATCTCACAGGAGTAAATGAGGTACAGGAGGGAAGCATTTTTCAGAAGAAAAGGCACTCAAGAACAAGGAAATACTATGAAGCTGGAGGGGGGTAGAAGCAGGAGAGGTGTCAAGAAGTACCTTTTCACAGAAAGAGTGATGGATTCCTGGAACAGCCTTCGAGTGGAGATGGTGGGGGCGAGCACAGTGGTGGGGTTCAAGAATGCATGGATGAGCACAAGAGAATCATAGTGGAAAGGAAGTGGGGGAGGGAGAAAGAGCTGTAGCTTGGACACGGTCTGTGGCAATAGTATAGGTAAGAAGAAGTGGGCAGACTGGATGGGTCGAGCTGTCTTTATCTGCCATCAAATTTAAATTCTATATTCACATAGGTCATGGCAGGCAGGGGCCTCACCACTTTCTCTCCTTTTTTTTTTTTAATTCTACAGTTACGTGCCCTCCTAAATAAAAGGTTATAAAGGTATTCAGCTCAGGGAAGGGTGCTGCAGTAACAGTTGCAAGTACAGTACATCTGACACCGGCTTATCCCCCAGTGCAAGTGTGACTTTGGAAAATCTAGGGAAGATCGCAGAACCAGGCTACTTCCCTTATCTTTTGTTCAACGTGTTCACGTTTTGAATTAGTATGATTGACATTAATTGCCTTTTGCCTCCTTAAACATGTACCAGTACAAAAATTCTAGGATCTCTCCAACCAGCTGATCCCCATACATACATATTTCACTTTAATTTTTCATACAGGGGAGATCACTGACTTGGAAAGCATTTTGTACAGTCCAGCTCTTCTTTTTTTTCCCCACTGCATTTAACATTAGCTTTAGCTTCTACTGATAGCTCTGTGCTCTTCTCAGTTCAGAGTATGAGTGCCTGGCTATTTTTCCTTTCTCAAGTGCACTTACCCACCACCTTTCTCTTCCCCATCCTCCTCCTCCTCCCCATTTTACTTTGTTGTAGTCTCTCTGTTTTCCCTCCCAAGTTCCCTGCTGCCCCCACACGTCATTACATACTGTCACCCATCATCCTTCCCCCTTCCCCACCTTACCTTGTGTTAATCTCTTTAATCTCTGTTCATTTGCCTAGCTTCATACCCTAACTTATGTCTCACTTCCCCACCTGCCCCTGCATCAGTATAATACTGTCTCACTCCCTTCTGCTGACTGTCATGCCAGTCCCTGGCTACGTCTTTAGCTCTCCTCTAGTTTCACTTTATCTGCCAGATAGCGATTTTGTGCTCATTTTGAAAACTGAAGATTATATTTATAATATTATACGGCTAAGGTAAATAAACCACGGACAGGAACACTTTTCAAATTGCGATAATCCACAATTTCTGATCGACAGGTGGTGAGAATCCATTTCTAAACTTGGATTATTGGCACCTGACGATCACCAACAGTGGATTATCGCAAACTGACAAAAAATGTGCTTGTGCCACTGCTGTTTCATCACACCACACACCACACATTCACATCCACCTGTTCTGCCATGAAAACTATCTCTATGCGTAAACAAGTTCTGGTCAGAGCTGATACGGCTGTGGAGAGCTTTTAGGAGCAGCACGAGCATAGAAAACAATATGCATTGCTCTCGCTGCACTGGAGTCAGATGTAACTAATACTGCAGTGATTACAGAACTGCGCATGCATGATACTTGCGTATGCACAGTTTGCCCACCCCGAGTCAGCCGTGTATAACATGGCAGTGCTTACATGACTACGTATGCGCAATACTTGCATATGCACAGTTTAAGTCAGCGCCACCATGTTGCACAAGGCGGCCGTCAGTATCTCAGCAAAGCTATCCTGTGTCAGTACATTGCACGTAGACGTAAACATGGGTAAAAGTAAGACCCCACAAAAAATGAGATACTGCCACTACTTCAGTAGTCCAATCCCCACTTTAACACAGTTCAGGATGAAACATGGGCCCTTTATCAAGAGCAGAACTCACCCTTTGGTTGCAGGTGCCCCACAGGCGAATCACAAAATCTTCTTGTACCCCACATACGTGGACAAAATAAGGCAGCTTCTTTCTCCAGCAGTAACCAGGGGGTTGCCCCTGGAATAGCAGGCAAACCTTCCTGCCCCATCCCCTGAGGGATGGGGCTCAGAGACCCTTATCAGCGGTCTCCACCACTAAAAAACAGCTTACTGTGTCTCTCTTTAGGCGCAAACACACACCTTTCCCTAAATATAGCCCTATTTCAGGGCTGAGGCTCCAAGAGCCTGAGCACAAAGCTGCTGTGCTCCTATCACAACAATCTCCAAACTGCAACTGAACTCAGACTACTGTTCAAACCTCCCAACACTCTACTCTAACTCCCTTCTGCAGATTCCATTGTGGCTCATGCGGCTGCGATAGTTCTGTGGTGATGTCATCCCTCAGTCTCAGCTGAGACTGAGAACAAAGTGAGACAGTGTGAAATCCATTTAACTGGAATTTCACAAGCTGCCTTCCCTGCCTGCCTACCACTAGGTCTTACTGGGATTCTAGTAACCCCGGGTAACAAGGGGGTTACATTTACATGTTAAAATTCATTTATTTGATAATAAAATGATTCCTCTGCTTGCATTAGAGTTCTGTTTTGTTTCTGGAGCTAGGGACTGTTGTCCTAAAATGGCCTCCATAGAGTGGCTTGAAGAAGGTTGTCAATGTTACCCAACACACACACACACACACACATATGCACAGATCGTCAGTCAGTCTTGCTTACTTTGAAAAAGTTTACTGACCCCCCTAAACACACACACACACACACACACACACACACACACACACACAAATAGGAGCTGTGATCTTTTTGTTTTTTCCTATTAACTGACGTCAGTCCTTTCCCCAATGTCACCGTTGTGTTTCTGTGGAATCCCGTTCAAATGGATTGTGCCGATCGGGAAGGGCACTCGTATAGTGAGGGAATGTGGGAGACAAGAGGTGCACTTTCATTTGATTTAAAACATAAAAAAGTGAAGCATCTGTGCTTTTTCATTTGTTTTTGCTTTCTGGAGGGAAAACAGCAAGGAAGGGGTGGGGATATCGGGACAGAAGCATTATGAAGGATGGCCACAAGTTGACTTACAAATGGGGGAAAAAACATTTCTTTGTCGGTTGTCCTTATTCTGCGAGTAGTGAGGGAAGGTAGGAGACAAGAGGTGCATTTTCATTGTTTAGGCATAAAACAAGGCGCAGCTGCTGTTTTTTTTTTTTTTTTTTTTTTTCATTTTTGGAAGAGAAAACAGTGAGATGGTCTGGAATAGTGGGTCACAAGGCCTATGTGGAATGCAAGTATACTGGTGATTTGGCTTACAAAGGAAAAAAAAGATTTTTTTGTTGCTTGATTTAACTTTTCAAGCTTAAATGACTGTTTCTGCTTATTTGGCCAGTTTGCAATGTTTCCATGTTCAGTCTCGCTAAGTGAATGAGAAAAAAATGGCAGCTGGCAAAATTCTGGGTGCCCAAGGATAAGCTAAGTAATGGGGCACCCCGAATTGGCACTTGTTTTTTAGGGGGCTCAATTGAGAAATACCCACCCGGCAAAGCAAGTGCATTAGCCAATCAGAACAGTAGCATTTTTATGCCCATTTTCTGATATAAAATAAATGCTGGGTACGGGTATGTAAAACTTGAATTTTACACACACCCTCAGGGTGGGATGCCTTAATAAACCCCTCAAGCTTTGCTCTCAGGATTTATGTGGCATCCCACCCCTTGGGGGTGTAAAATGCTGTTATAACCCCTACCCAGCCATTATTCCATATATAATACCATCAAGTGGTTCTGGAGACATGTGATCCTTGGGAGCAAAGCTTGAGAGCTTCCAACATTTTTCCAGAGCCTCTGTGATATGTTGCAGTTGAGTTTTACCATTTAAAATAAATAAGGACACATAAAAGAGCCTGAACATTTGTTATAGTGATTTTACTGACAGGTATAATGAAGTCAGCTGCATACATGTATTGATTTGAGCATACAGAAAAATATACAGGAGTTTTGTCCCAGTTTTACATGGAAAATACAGGGAGAAGAAGGGTGCCCTACAGGGAAAAGCTTTGTTCAATCTGGGAACACTGCAGTTGACACCACTTTGATTTCTTTGCAATCTCCTACTATGCCCCTTGCAACCTCTGAAAACCCCCAAAACATTATCTGCCTGGCATTTACCCTTCCTACAAATATAAAACCATGAGAGTTCCAATGCCACTAATTAGACCGCTCCTGAAAGGGTTAACATAAATCAGCTCTTCAAAGGAAATAGTGTAAATCATTGCTACACATATATACACATTGGGAGAGAGATGGCATCCATCTGAGGATATTAAGGGAGCTGCAAAGGGAACTAGCAGCACCTCTGGCCGCCCAGTTCATGGAGTCACTCAACATGGATGTGGATCCAGAGGACTGGGCGAGGGCACATGTAGTCCCACTGCACAAAAGAGGCAGTAGGGAGGAGGTGGGGAACTACTGGCCAGTCAGCCTCACCTCAGTGGTAGGAAAGATCATGGAGATACTGCTAAAAGAAAGGATAGTGGCACAGCTGGAATCCAGGGATGACCAGGATCTGAGGCAACACAGATTCACAGCAGGAAGGTCATGTCAAATGAATATGATAGATTTTTTTAATTGGGTGACTAGGGAAGTAAATCATGGAGGGGCAGTAGACACCGCCTACCTAGATTTCAGCAAAACCTTCGACATCGTCCCACATAGAAGGCTGGTTAACAAGATGTACAGTCTGGATATGGGAGACAAGGTAGTGAACTGGGCTAGGAACTGGTTAACAGACAGGACACAGAGGGTGGTGGTAAATGGGGTACAATCTGGGGAGTTGGTGTGACCAGCAGGGTACCGCAGGGATCTGTACTGGGACCAGTCCTGTTCAATGTCTTCATTAGTGACATTGCAGAGGGACTGGAAGGAAAGATCTGCTTGTCTGCAGTTGACAACAAGATCTGCAATAGGGTGGATACTCCAGAAGGGGTGCAGAAAATGAAGAGGGACCTAAAGAAGCTTGAAAGATGGTCAGATATGTGGCAACTGAGGTGCAATGCAAAAAAGTGCAAAATAATGTACCTGGGTAGGGGGAACCCTAGGGAGAGCTACAGGTTGGGGGAAGGAGCTGACTATCACCAAGAAGGAAAGGGACCTAGGGGGTTATCATCTCTGATGACCTTAAGGTATCAAAGCAGTGTGCAAAGGCAGCTGAGAGGGCCAGTGGCATGCTGGGGTGTATAGACATGGGTATCACTAGCAGGAGGCGGGAGGTGGTGATGCCATTGTATAAAACATTGGTAAGGCCTCACCTGGATTACTGTGTGCAGTTCTGAGGCCACACCTGCATCAGGACACAAACAAGGTGGAGACTATCTAGAGAAGATTGACAAAGATGGTGCAGGGCTTACACCTCAAAACATATGAGAAGGGACTAAGGGACCTCAATATGTACTCACAAGAGGAGAGGAGAAGAGAAAAGAGGAGAGGAGAGAGTGGGGGGACATGATTGAAACTTTCAAGGACCTCAAGGGTACAAACAAGGTGAAGGTGGGGGACTTTTTCCAATGTAGAAAAAGTACTAGAACAAGGGGGCACAATATGAAAATGGAGGTGGGTAGATTAAGAGGCAATGTGAGGAAGTTTTTCTACACAGAAAGGGTAGTTGATGCTTGGAATAGTCTGCCACAGGAGGTAGTGGGGGCAAGCACAGTGGAGGGGTTTAAGCATGCCTGGGACAGGCACAAGGTTAACTTGAGAGGGGAGGGAGTGATAAAAAGCCATTGATCACATAGGGTGAGTGGCCATATACAATGTATAGGGCCTACGGGCAGACTGGATGGGCCTAGTGGTCCTTATCTGCCGACAATTTCTATGTTTCTCTGATGACCAAAAATGTACTTTGAAACTGCTCTGCAGTTAGATACTGCTATCTGTTGTAAATCATGTCAATAAATTATTAGTCTTCAAAGATAGCAAGTCACTTTGCAATAATAAACAAGCTGAAAAAAGATTCAAAGAAACACATTCTTAGATTCCTGCACTGAACCTGCCCTGTTCATGGCCCTACAAACAAACAGGGGGCTTCAGCCTCAAGTGTTGTCAGTCCCTTGCCTTTCACCAACATTAAATGCATTACACAGCGGGCACGCCTGCATGGCACCTGTCTATCTGGGCTTCAGTCTCCAGTGTTGTTAATCCCACACCTTTGACCAGAATAAAATACTTCACAGAGTGATTAAATCTGCACTGCACCTGCCCTGTTCATGGCCCAACAAACAAACAGGGAGCTTCAGTCTCCAGTGCTGTAAGTGACCAGTTTCTCACTTTTCACACGCATTAAATACATCACACAGGGCACACTTTATTTACTTATTTAGTTATGTATGTATGTATGTATGTATGGATTGATTTTATTTAAATTGTGAGGATCAGGTAGGGCCACTGAGATGTGCAAGTCATATAATGCAATACATGGGAGAAAATACCAAGTAAATAAAAGATATTCTACGTACAGTGAACATTAGTTTATGTTTATCACAAATTTGAATAGACATGCATGATACCTGTTGTTCTGGGCAAACAGAGGGCTTCAGTCTTAAGAGCTGTTAGTCCCTCACTTTTCACCAGCATTAAATACATCACACTGTGGGGGAGCCTCAGTGTACCTTGTACTTACTTGCACTCTTTCTGTAGATAAATACAGGGCTTCAGTCTCCAGTGCTGCTAGCCCCCCAAACACCTTTCACCAGCAACATATACACAACAGAGTGATTAAGTCTTATGTTGAGTCAGTATAGCATCATGGTTAAGGGCACTGACCTACATGTACAAACCTGAGACCTAGGTTTAATGCACAGACCCAACTTGCATACCATGTGACTCTACGCAAGTTACTTAACTTCCTTGTGCTCCCAGGTCACACCAGAAAACAACTTCGGTTTAGTATGCTTTTGCTTTCCCTAAGTCTGTACTGTACCTGCCTTCTCTACACCTTTGCCTACAGACAATAATACAGCTTCAGCCTCCAGTGCTGTCAGTCCCTCATCTTTCACCAGCACTCTATGCATCACACTGTGGGGAAGCCTGCACTGTAACATCCTACACCATCTCTGTCCCTGTAGCTAAACAGAGGGTGTTACTGTTAGTCTCTCACCTTTCACCAGAAATAAGTATATCCTCTCTACACCTCTGCCTACAGACAACCACAGGCTACAATAAAAAAAAAACATTTTATACAGAACAACCCCAGCAGTCAGATGTAATCTGATTAGAGGGGCTTGTGCTGATTTCAAATAGAGCAACAGCCAGAAGCAAATGCATATAATAACTAAAAATAAAAATCCTCACTTTCATTAGTGTCCAGCACCCCTGCAGGAAAATGCAACATTATCCTTATTTTCAGTTGTGAACAAATACGCCTTTGCTTCCCAAAACTGGCAACCTTATCTTAACATGCAGCATAGCAGATTCAAAGAAACACATTCTTAGACTAGCTGGACACTTAAAGGGCATGGGATTTTGGAGTCCTTATCTTAAACGGACACTGTCAATCCCCTTAGGTCTCAAAGTGTCCCTTGTTCACAAAATACACATTTTATGATTGTCAACATTCTGGAAAGATTGCTAATGTAGCTGGTAGTTTGATTCTGAGACTTTTTTTCTTAGAAAAAGTGAAAAACAGACTGCCCATCATACTGGTGTTACCACACAAACATGTTTGTTTACAGTTCTTGATCAGCCCCAACTGCATCTTTCCTGGACTTGGGAACAACCACAGCACAGTCTAGCCACTTGTGATGCAGTGAGGAGTTAGGAGGCTACTGCCGCATGAGTGACTGCACTATCTGAGTGTGTTTCTAATGCTCAGGCAGTATGAAGTAAGAACAGATCCAGGATTGTAAAAAAAAAACAAAGTTGTTTATAAAACTACATTGCCATACATTTCAGTTCTACCAAACAAGGAGACAGACAAAACAAACAGCAACATCAATGAATTTTAGAAAAGATAAGCAATCATAAAAAATGTGAGTTTTTAACTAGAAATGATGTGATGAAAAACAGGTTGACAGTGTCCCTTTAAAGGAACACTGTCGACCCCCTTTGGTCTCGAAAGTGTTGCTAGTTTAAAAAACACATTTTATGATTGCCAACACTCTGTAAAGTTTGCTGATGTAGCTGGTAGTTTGATTGTAACTCTTTTGTTCTTTTAAAAAGTGAAAAACAGACTGCCCACCATACTGGCGTTACCATACAAACACAGGTTTGTTTAAATTTCTTGGTCGGCTCCAACTGCATCTTTGCTGGACTTGGAAACACCCGCAACACAGTCTAGCCAGTCATGATGCAGTGGGAGTTTAGGAGGCTTCTGCCTCTTAAGTAACTGCACTGTTTGAGTGTATTTCTAATGCTCAGGAAGCATGTAGTAAGAACAGATCCAGGACTGTAAACAAAACAAGGTTGTTTATAAATATACATTAGTATGCATTTCAGTTCTACTAAACAAGGGGACAGACAAAACAAACAGCAACATCAATGAATTTTAGAGAAGGTAAGAAATCATAAAATGTAGGTTTTTAACTAGAAATAATATGATGAAAAACAGGTTGACAGTGTCCCTTTAATGATCAGATGTTATTTATGTTAGAAGCATTTGACACTTCCTGAGACAGCAGTTTCTCAGGCTTGCTAGAAACATTGTAGGGGGCAGGAATCTTGGATACTACAGTATATTGTTGTTTATGTTAAAAGCACTTAACAGGTCTTGCGTTCCAGAAACCCAGTAGAGACAAGGGAGTATTTTATTTAGCTGGGTAGTGATTTGCAGTTGTTGTGGAAGAATACACTAAGTACTAATCTGTGTGTTCCACCATAACCCATTTTCCAGCTCAGCTTCAGCAAGATGGCTGTTGGCTCTGCCCACAGCCATAAAATGGAGTCTTAAATAGATGTGCTCTTGACTGAAGGTCTAACTTTAGTTTTTTAACCAAAGTCTTAAACAAAAAAAAATTTTTTAATAAAATTAAAGTCCTCCGCCTGCCCAATTCTCTTCCCACTCCCTGTTCTCCACTCTCTGCTTACACTTTCACCACCGCTAGCTCTCCTCTCTGCAGTCTCTGCTTGTTTTGCTTATATTCCCAATTCTCCCCCTATGACTCACTCTCTGTTTTCACTTTCACCACCACTGGCTCGCCTGTCTTCAGTCCTTGCTTGTTTTGCTCATCTTCCTGATTCTTCTCCCATTCCCCACTCTCTGTTCCTTGCTGTCCCTCCCTTCTGCTCCAGAGCTGACACGCAAAACAGTAAGTGGGGCTGCAAGTAAGAGAACCATAAATTTGACTTTTTAATTTGTGCTCCCGCATGCTGTTGAATCCAGAGTTGCAGCTGCCTGAATCTTTAGTCTTCACTCTTCACTCTTTTGTACTTTATTTAAAAACATAGTTCCATATAAAGTAAAACACGATTTCTTTTAAATCTACTGAATAGATGCTACTGATACTGCATAGATGATGTCTTAAACAGGTTACTGTGTAGACTCCAGTGCAGCTGTACTGCGTGTGTGAAACAAGCTATTTCAATGGCAGCCTTGGATCATCCCTATAATATAACAAATAAAATTATGGGGGCATGTGAGTTACAAGGTGACAATTCACCAATCTCAGGGTTTATGGAACATCACAGTCCACTTGGCCTTCGGTTTCATGGACTATCATGTTCCATAAACCGCTTGATTGAATTATCACCTTGTAACTCACACTTACCTACTGTTTATTCTATGGGCCAGATATTCAGACTGTGCCGGCAGTGGCGCAAGCCTGGCTTGCAAGAATCGAGCTTACCAGGGCCAGGACAAGTATGATATTCAATGGTGATACACCGCTGCTCAGCACCATTGAATATGGCACTGAGGGCGCACAAACTGCACATGGCGCAGTGGCACTGCACCAATGCAAGAGACAGAGAGGGAGCACAGGGATGTGCCAGGGCAAGTGCAGTTGTGCTAGGTGCATCACCCGTGATATTCAGCTGGGGGCATGCAAATGAGGCCATAATATATGCAAGGCACAAATGGGGATATTTGCATGTCATTATGGCTCCATTTGTATGCAATGCGCTGGGTTCCAGCGAATTGTGTCTGGCGCTCTGCCAAGCTGCTGCTGTCGGGGTTGGCACCCTGGTGGGTTATTGCAGCCCCCCGCTCCAGTATGCTTGATTGTGGGCAGTTGTAATAAAAAAGAAATCCTGGTGGTCTAGCAGTCCTCCCGCCGCCCGATCGTGGGCTGTCATATAAACTAGAGCGTGCCCGGTGGTCCAGTGGTCCTCCTCCCACCCACCCATGCAGGGCCCCAACCCAGCACTCCTCCCACCATCAGTGGGTGGCAGCAACCTGCCCACATACCTGCCCGGCCACCCACCGAATGACAGTGTACAGTATGATCTGTAGGCCCATTGGTCCACAGTGTGGACCAATGGGCTTGCAGGCCATACTGTACTCCACAGGACCAGATATGTGAATGAGCCCGGGCATGCGGGCTGGGGCTGCCACCCACCGATGATGGGGGTGCTGGGTGCCCAGGGGCCCCAAGGTGGGTGGGGGAGGGGGGGCACCACTGACCAACAGGCAACATCTAGTCTATACGACAGCCCACGATCAGGCATGGGGGACCCGCCTAGACCACCAGGATTATGTTTGTATTACAATTGCTCACAATCAGGCATTCGGAGTGGGGGGCCCTGGACTATGAGGGGACAGGGTGCTTGTGGACAGTGGTCCTGTTGGTTGGGTGGCCACCCACAGCTGTTCTGTTGTGCCTAGCAATACAGCCACCTACCTGTGGGCAGTATTTGAGTTTGTTATTTTCGGCTCAACTTTGTGCACCAGTGCGTGATGCATGTCGGCTTTGTGCCACCATATGGGCCACACATCCTAGGCTGAATATCGGGATGTGCTGCATATTCATGGACATTCCCCCTGCATCTGCACTGCATACATTAACGATGCACCCCGGTGGATCAGATGTTGTTCTGCGCAACATTCCCCTTTGAATATCATGCCGGGGTGCACTGAGGGGTTGCGCATGGTGCAACCCCTTTGAATATCCCAGTCCATATGTACAGTGCTATATACTTGAGCTTTAGTCTTTGCAAGAGACCTACTGTTGTATAGCACTGCATAGTGTTGCACAAGTTAAAAAGAGATTGCTTTATTTTCATAATTTTTGTATTAATTTTGTACAGGAAATTTTGTTTGAATAATTGTTAAGTTTGTATATTTGTGCTCCACTGTTTCTACCCCACCCCAGCCAGTGTCCCATAATATGGCCAAATCAAATTGAACAAGTCAAGGTGAGTGAGTCAATTTGACCACCTACAGGAATAGCGTGTGTGTTTTAATAGCAAGTGGCAGTAAATGGCGACTGTGAGAAAACAGTGACTGTTGAAATAGCGAGAGGAGGGAAAAGAGTGTGCTACAGCACAGAATGGGGAAAGAGCAACAGGGAGAATGAGCTACAGCACAGAACGGGTGCACCCATTCTCAACAGTGTGCAATCTTGGAATACATTATAATAAGTTGATGGGGGTGCGGGGGAGTGAAGTCCCCTACAAGCATGCAGTTTGCTTCCTTGCCATCTGTGCTGTACTTTTTTTCAGCATATGTTTTCAGTACCGAGCAGGTAGTTGGAATGAGGTGGACAGGTGTAGGTAATTAGGCTGCAGGTATAATGCCCTGGCTCACATTCCCGTATTTTTGTGGTGGCCTGCCTTTGCCTATTTGTTTCATTACAGGATCTCTATTTTGATGCTCGCTGTTATTGTCGGGAGCTAGTTTTGGGTTTGTCTTTTTTTGTCGCTGTTGTGTTTCTCGCTGTTTAATACTTGTTAATATCACATAGAGCCCCACAGCTACTTGTTAGCCATTTGACAGCCACCTCATTGTAAAATCTGGTGAACCAATGATTTACCATGGATTGGTGAATAGCTGGAATATAAGTGGGAGTGTCATCTAAACAAGCCCAGCCACCTGATGAAGACTACGGTCGAAGCCACAGGGCTCATTCTGGATTGCTACGGAGCTTCTCTATAACATTTCTAGTTTGTGCACTTAATAAATATTATTTATTGATTGAAAGTTCAGCTCCAGTGCATTCTTTGGATTACTTCACGCCTAGTGCTCTAACTTTCCTGGTCTCTCTGTGGAAGTACAGTAATCCTGTGGCAAGCAGTGTAGTGGGAGTGGGCAGGCCTCAAATGGATGGGGTTTGGCATCTGGGCACTTCTTGAAAAATGCTTTATCCAGCCACCAGCCCCCATATGCCCACATCAGCCTTTCAAGCTTGATGGGAGCATGCCCCCAGTTTTTCACCCACAGTTCAACCTCTGAGGATGCGTGGGTGGAAATCCCAACCTCCATCTTCCCCTGCACACCAGCGTTATATTGGCTCCATTACCCTGAGCTGAATCTAACATTTTTATTTTCTTTGCACATCAAGTTGCACCTCCTGAGTGATCAGTTTGTCATTTCTCTCTGCATTGTTCGGTTAGTTTAAGTTTTGTCAGGTAGCTCGCACCCCATCCATCTGTGCAGATCCTTTGCAAGTCCTCCTGAGCCGCTCATTTCCTTACAGTAACGCTTATATCTCACAGAAAATTGCTACATTCTAAAACCTGCGAGCCCTGAGTAGTAGGCAGACTGCATCAGCATCACATTTGTGGAATGTCAGTCATTATGACTACATTTGTAATGGTTAAATTAGATGGTCCTCATTTTCAGAGAGAGAAAGAGAACTGGAAAGTAAAAAGAAGCTAGAAATGTCACTGGTCTTGCATTTAGGTGATAATAACTTGCAAGTTCAATTTTGTAACATCAAACTCGTCACACTTGAAATTACTTGGACAATTTGGTAGTGGTGTGTTTGTTCTGTTCTTCCAACCTGAGGCATGTATAGTTGAACCCCATTCTGTACCTAGATTATGATTAGTTTGCATTTCTTTATTTTAGCACTGACTAGTTTTTCAGACTTTTTTTTAAATCAAAGCAACATTTTTTTGGGGGGGCAAGTATGAGGATGACCATAAATGTTAAAGAATTTGTGCCATTTATTTATTTATTTATTTATTTATTTAGTTTTTGTTAACCGGGTTAGGTGCGCTAGCCAAAGTTGACTATTTTCAGGCACAACCTGGGAGAATACATACATAAAATGAGATGAGATTATACAATACATAGTATATAGTACAGGTACATAGTATATAGTACAGGTACATGTATATAGTACAGGTAGGTTAGAATACAGGTCAAGTCAGACAGTACTCGAGATAATACATAAAGCTATGCAGAGATGACAAAAGTGACATTAGTACATGCAAATAACAACTGAAACTGGGCTAAGTGGCAGCTATAAAGACATTTTATAGCAAAGCTTATTTAGAAATGCAGCAGCGTCTTGGGCAAAATAGGGTGGTCAGCTGTGAGGCATTAAGTGGGATGAAAGCATGTGCAGGGGTCCCAGGATAGGTGGTGATATAGTTCTTTTTTGAAGATTGGGTGGGAGTTAGCCTGCCCCAGAGCAGAAGGGAGGGAGTTACAGGTGGCTGGGGTGGTGCAGTGAAATGCTCCAGAGACTTTTGAAGTAAGGCACCTGGGTACGGTAAGTAGAAATTTGTTTGATGAGCGTAGTCCGTGAGCAGGTGGCTGTGGTACAAGTAGAGCTGCAAGGGAGGAGGGGGTTTGGTTATGGATTACAGAGTCTGTGAGGGTCCCTAGGGAGTATAGTCGGTAGGCAGTTGAGGAGAGCCAGTCTAGGTCACTATACAGTATGCAGTGGTGCTTGAGGCGATGGGAAGAGGAGGCATACCGACTTATGTTGTTATACGCGACATCCCATTTATGGAGAGCAGTCTTATGGGCATTAGCAAAAGTGGAGACACCATATGTCAGCACTAGAAACAGAATACCCTTGGCAATTGCCAATTTGGTGGATGGTGTTAGCAGGTGACAAGTCTTATAGGCGATTCCAAGTTTGGCATTTGTTGCTTTACAGGTTGACTGGATGTGCAGACTGAAATCAAGGGATTTATCAAGGAGGACTCCCAGGTATTTGAAGGATGTGACACAGTCGATGAGAGACCCCAGAGTCATGGACTAGGAGGGGTTTCTTACAGGCCTTGAGTTTGGGGGCAGTGCCAAATAGCATGGCTTGGGCCTTTTTTGTGTTGAGAATGAGCTTATTAGCATTTAGCCACGTTTGCACATTCCTGAAATCCAAGGAGAGGTTTTTGTTAATGATGTTAACTTTGTCAGCACTGGAACAGAGGACGAGATCATCAGCGTATGGGATAGCTGAGCAGGAGAGTATGGCATAATCTATGTTGTTGATGTATAGCAAGAAAAGAAGGGGTCCCAGGATGGAGCCCTGGGGTACTCCGATGTCAGTGCTGGTCACATCCGAGAGAGCGGAGTTGAATTTAGCAAGCTGTAATCTGTTTGATAGGTAGTTGTTAAACCAGTCAACTACTGAGGATGAGAAGTTAAGTCTATGCAGGGTTGAGAGAAGTAGGGGATGATCAACAAGATCGAAAGCCTTGGCAAGATAGATAAATACTGCTCCAGTGAGTAGGCCTTTGTCCATGTTGCAGAGTACATCGGTGGAGAATTTGAAAAGAGTGGTTGAGGTACTGTGCCCTTTTCTGAAACCATGCTGAGTGTCTGAGAGAAGGTTGTTCTTTGTGAGATAGTCAATGGTCTGGGTTGCAACAAGCTTCTCCAGTAGCTTGCTTAGCACAGAGAGGATGGCTATGGGCCTGTAGTTGTTGATATCCTTTGGGTCTCCTTTTTTAAGGATAGGCATAACTCGGGCAATCTTCCAGAGATCTGGGACAACGCCAGGAGAGAGAGAGAGACAGAATGAAAATCTTTGGCAGTGGTGAGGCAAAATCAATGGTGCCGCTAGCATCAGGAGTGATGGCTTGAGTGGATCTGAGCCAGGGCTAGTGTTGTCGGATATGTTTTGCAATAGCCTTTGGACCTCAGATCTAGATATAGCTTTAAAGTGGAAAGGAGGGTAGTAGTTAGTTGGCAGTGGTCAGCACCAGATGCAGATCTCTGAGGTGTGCAGTAAGGCTGAGATGCTGTGGGAGGTGAAGCGAAGGATGAGGTGTACTGAGACAGGTCCATGAATAATCTGTTAAAGGCATTCGCTATAGTGTTCGAGTCATTGCAATGCACACCATTTAGGATCATATCCCCTGGGGTCGATGACTGGGTAGCCCCAAGAAAGCTCTTGATGTGTATCCAGAATTTTCTAGGGTCACTAGCAGAGTTTGTGAGCAGTTCCTTGCAGTAGATGCTCTTTGCTGTTCTGATTTGTTATTTACAAGTGCTCAGAGAGGCCCTGTAGGTACTGTAATCCTCCGGTAGTCTGGACACTTTATACTTCTTCCAGAGTTTGTCCTGTGTGCGCAGGTCAGCCAGCAGGTCCTTGTGTAGCCATCTTGTTTGTTTACCCCTGACCCTTCTGGTGACCTTCGGGGTATGTTTATCCTGAAGTGTTGTGAAATTATCAATGAAGGTATCAAGGGCTATTTGAACATCATAGGAGTGATAGATGTCAGACCAGTTGATACAAGATACATCATAGAAGAAAGCTTCCATGTCCAGTTTGGCAAAGTTGGTAATTGTGATGTAGTGTGGAGGGGGTGGTGGAGCAGTCTCCGGGCTCCACACACAGAAAGTGGGGGAGTGGTCTGTGACAGCATCTGCCAAGATGCCTGCAGTTTGCACATGGTTAAGGTGATTCACCAGTACCCAGTCTATGAGGATGGAAGTAGTTAGAGAAGGGGTGGTTCTAGTGGGTTCAGTTAAGATCTGGTGCAGGTTATAGCTCTGCATTAGTGTCAGCAGTGTACTGTGAGTTGGTCCCAGCCAGTTTAGGTTAAAGTCACCAAGATTATGACCTCGCTTTTGCTTGGCGTTTGTGACGGTTTGATTAAGTAAATCCTGAAGACCTGTGATACCTCCAGTGGGCGGGTTGTAGGCACAGATAATGTGGATTTTTTTTGCACCAAGGGCAATGGTTGTGTGTAGGGTCTCACAGACTGAGGGTGAGCCGGTGGGTGGGCAGACCGTAACATCAAGATGGTTTTTATAGAGGACAGTGACCCCCCACACACGTTTTGGGGAAGGCCTATCTCTCCGTATCAAGGAGTAATTGGGCAAGGAACATAAGGAGCCCGGAATGTGAGGCTTGAGCCATGTTTCAGATAGGCAGAGTAGGTCAGGATTGCACACTTTCGTCCATGCCTCGAGATCAGCAAAGTGCCTGGTAATGCTCCTAATATTCATATGGGCAACGAGAAGTCCTTTTCCTGAGACAACTGATAGGGGGGAGAGTGGTGGACAGAGGGGCCAGGGTTGAGTTCCACGTCCCCTGACAATAGGATGATAAAGAGTAGGAGAAACCACAGTTTAATAGTGTGGAATGGGAGACAAACCAGTTGTGTCATTTTGTATTTTCTAAGCATACAAAACTAGTTGTAGGTACAACCCTTCAGAAGGATAAGGGATAAGGGTGGTGTAGGCACGCACGTGTTGTGTTTTGGCAATTTTGTTGGAGAAAGTAAAGTCATTGTGTTGTGAGGCATTCTCTCCATGGTGGTTGTTGACTAGAACAGAAGTAGATACTGCAATTATGCTTACATGGGGTATCAGGAGCAGGATTCGTCCTCCCAATCTGAGTTGCCAGTTTTGGCAGGAGACTGCAAATGTTTACTGTAGCAAGGGTGAGTGTTCCTGAATGACTCATGGTGAGCTACTGAGGACCAGAAAACTGATTGTTACTGTAGAGCAAAGACCAAGAATGTGTTAAATTCCTGAAGGTGATGAACATTGGCCAGGGCATAGGCAGGATGTAAAAATCCTTTGTTAGAATCTTCCCTTTGTTCTCCAAAACAGTTGTGAATAGACCTCAAAGACAAGCACACATCCTTTAAGAAAGTCAGATGGAAATGTGGGTTCAATGCAGCACTCCACAACCCAGAAGCCTGTATAAAAGATTTACTGACCTCACTTTTGCTTTTCGATGTCTTCCAAAAACAGGCATGTGGGTAGGTAGATGAAGGCAGGGGACAGTATAATTGCAAGCTTACAAACCCTGGTGTTAGATAATAAGATAATTCATCTAATCTTTTTGATGGTGAAAGGTAGGATGTTTGGGAATATTGTTTCTCATTAATGTTTATACATGTGCACGTACTCCAGTACAATAGCAGGCAGCTTAGTCCTGAGTACGTTATAAAGCAAAGTGCCCAACAACCTGCCCAAGAGATTTCAAAGGCAGGGACAATTCCTTTAAATATCATTATTTACTGATGTTTGAAGCACACTTAATATAGTGTCAAAAGGTTGCCAAATAAACAAAAATAAATACAAAAAAGCATGAAGCAGAATAACATGCTCAGAAATCTTGATAGCTGGAATGTTTTGGAGCATTGTCTTTCATTATAAATGGTGCCTTGGAGGAGACTGTTCGGTACTTTCCAGTTCTTTGTCATTACAGGTTCCAGCTGAGATGCAACAACTCATTTTCAGTGGTGTCCTTCCACTCATTACTACAGTTGGGTGGACTGCTGGACTGAAAGGTTAAGTGACATGCCTATGGCCACATAGAAAATATGCTGACTCTAGTGGGATTTGAACCTATGATCTTATGGTTCCAGAGCTTGTGCTCTAACCCCTAGAACACACTACATCTGTAAGTTTTAGTTGAAAGCCCTTGCTGATCAAATGTCTCCCATTCAAATAAGAATGTGTGCTGCTTCATTGCAATATTCTTTTAATTATGCACCAAAACAATACAATTCAGTCACTTGTATTGTTAAAAAGATAATGCCAAATATCTGTTGGAATAGGGTGCTGCTACAACATTATAAGAGAGTATCTGTCACTTTTTATATTTTTGTGCACACATGCGCACCAAAAAATTCCCTGAGCGTAAAGCACTTGGCTACACCTCTTGCCTCACACCACTGGGGTGTGCATTAAAATGCTTTAAATCACATCTTGTTGTTTGTTTTTGCTACCTAATGAAATGATCTGGATTACCCTTTTACATGCAGTCTGTATCAGAAGTACCACATAAAACCAAATTCTGTTCTGTTCTGTTCTAGTCACTTATCAATGCCTTTGAATGACAGGGCAGTAGGATGAATGTGTGTACAGAATGCAATTGTTCCTGCCTAATTCATTTAGTATGCATACACAAATTCAATATTTTCTGTAAATATTTAATTATTATATTTATTCAAGAACAGCTCGTATTCACAGAACAGTCCTGTCAGCAGGCACGCTGTATCAGCTCCGAGAGCTCCTGTCATTATAATGTAGTATAAAGTAACAAGTAACATCAGCACATGTGTAACGGTTTTATTAGAAATACATGTAGCAGAACAATACCATTTAAAATGTTCTATCACATAACTAAATCAACTGCAAACTGTACCGCACAGTGCAGATTACGTGAGACCGCGAGTTTATTCTGTTGACAGTTTAAACTGTGATAAAAAGAGGACAGCATTCAAGCGCTGTGTCAGTGGGGCCACCCTCCCTCATGAGAGTCGACTCATACACTATTTAAATGGTGAGGTACAACAGGGCATGTCACACTGGGATAATGTCATGCCTCAGATATATTGAAAGGCACAAGTGCCGTCAATCACCTGAGAACCGTCAGTATCCCAGCATGACATGCCCTGCAGGATGTAAATGGCAGAAGAGGGGAAATGCGCCTATTGTACTGTTACACTTTAGAGGTTATGTGTTCCTAATTTAGAGTATTAGTTATTCAGATGTTTGTAGGTATTTGTGGTTATTTAAAACTGTGTCACTGTAACTTGTATAGAGCTGTCAGAAGAGCCTCATATAAATTAAGTTTATTACCATGTATTCTCTTATTACATGCACTGGCCTACTTAGTTTGGGGAAGTTTGGGGAAGTTGAAGGGTTAGAAAAAACATACAAAACCATTTATGTTTTTTCATGATTTTAATTCTTTTTATGTTTTCTTTCTGTAAAAAAAAAAAGTTTCTCTCAAACAAATTTTATCTAAACAGAATTAAGGAAAAACTTTAAAATGTTTTTTCATAGTGTTTTTTCAGGATGGGTTAAATCTGCTCACTGTGAAGCTTAATAACACTAGATTTACACCAATTATATTTTAACTTTATTGTTTTCTAGTTCTTTGTTATTTGTTTATTTTACTTTCCAATGCTGTTGGTCTAGTTAATATTGTAAATAATGCAGCAGTTATTTCACTGAATCTTTAAAATGTATCTGACTCTCCTCTGCTAGTCACATAATTGCTGTTTGTGACATCACAATCTGTTGTCATGGTCAGCACTATGATGTCATAAACAAAGGCACAGTGAGGTATAACAGGGAGAGGCAAATGTTTTCAGATTTTTTTTATAGATCTTTTAGATGGCGTATGAAGATGTGCTGTAAATCTTGAAAAATGACATTGAAAATGAAAAAGAAATGGTATTCTCTATTAGATTACAACTGCTGAAACATCTTATTTATGCAAGCACATGCTGAAGTGCTTAGGGGCTCTTTAAGCAGATTAAAAGAAATGCATTGATTTTGTACAGCAGTGCAGGCTATGAACCAATCCAGCATACATAAGCAATAGTGCAGCCACCACAGAATACTCCAAACAACATGGTATAAGGTTTAATTACATACTTTTATTGTAAACCAGATAGTGTAAAAATATTTTGGTCTCGGTGCTGTGTGATGAACGTACATGCTGACAAGACATAGGATGCACCTGATGTTTCACCCAGAATGCACAGGGCTTCCTCAGAGGTGTGTCCAGTCTCTACGCATTCAACCTTTTCTAGGCAAAAATTTTAATATTTAAATATTCAAAATGCAGTCAATGACAGTGCAATCTATATTCTCTACATGTATGGAAAGTGCAAAAACTAGACCGCTCAAGCTGAACTTAGTCTGCAAAAGTAACAGACTAGGAGCAATTTTCAAAACTGATGATACTGTGTATGTATTGGGTTAGGGTAACTCATGACCTCCTCCTCCTCCTTCTCACTAGAGCTTGAGGGCAACATTCTATTTTGGGGCCCTTGGACTTATCATCAGCATTGGACACAGATGACTATGGAGTGCTTCTGGATTGCCTGAGGGACTATGTGGGCCTCTCCAGCACAGTTCTACACTAGTGTGAGTTCTACTCAGCTAGAAGACATCAGGTTACCCTGAGGAATATTACCTTAAGGACCTGTGTGCTGTGCTGTGGAGTTCCACTAGGCTTGATCCTCACCCTCATTCTGTTTTCTGTGTACATGCTGCCGCTGGGGAGATCATTACATTGTACAGAGCTGGGTTTCACTACTACGCACATGACACCTCAGTTGTACCTGTCTGGTTCCACTGATGAGGGTGATGATGATGTTACTGCCTTGGTGCTGTGTCAGTGTTTGGCCAAGATCACTGACTGGATGGCTGGTCCCAATGGCAGAGAAGGTAGCCACATCAATGGGCAATGAACTGGGGCTTGATAATAGAAATGTACAACAGTGTCCTTTACATTTCTATGTCATCTATATTTTATTTATTTATTTAGGATTTGGATCATACCTTTTGAGCTCAGAGCTCTTTTACAAAGGTTCCATGTCAAACCGTGACAATGACAATAACTAATAACAAACAGTTTATATACAGTACTCGAATAGTATGTAGCTAGTATACAGTAAGGTTCAATGCCATTCATAGTACCAATGGTGATAGTACAGCATCCAGAGCGTTCAACTAGGGTAAAGGACAGTGTTTGTATGTAGCGAAGGAGATAAAGAGGTGTGACACCTTGTGAGAGAGTCTGAGGAGGAGTCAAGGTGAGGGAGAGGGGAGAGGGAGACTGGGGTGGGGGGAGAGTCGTCGGCCAAAAGAAGTAGCTTTGTCTAGGAGGTTGAGAGGTAGTGTGTAGGGTTGGTTATAAGGTTGATCCAGTGGGGAAAAGGCAGGGGGAGAGGAAGACAGAGAGATAGGGCAAGGGGGAACAGTGGGGGCAAAAGGAAGGGGAAGGAGAGTGAGGGTAAGTGGGCATTATGGGTGTTAGAGTCCTAGTGGCAGTCACAAATTGTCCTAGTAAGAAGGTATTGCCTTAGGTCATTTTTGAATTGTGAGATGCATTGGGAGTTTAGAATGTGCACTGGGATTTCATTGAGCCATTGGTGGGGCCCTATAGCTGAAAGTATGCTGTCCCTGAAAAGTTCAATGGAAACGTGTTGATAGGGCCCCCCTCATCCTGCCTCTGGTGGTATAGCTGGTAGCACTTGGTGTTAGAATGCTAGAAATGCATGTGGGGGGGTTACCCATTAGTGCATTTTTTCCAAGGAGACATGTTTGGAATATAATCCTGCTCTTTAGTGGCAGCCAATTGGTCTGCTCGTATAAGGAGCAGGTGTGGGTATTTCGATCTGCAGCCATTGTGAGCCTACATGCCTTGTTGAGGTCAATGTGAATCCTTTTTAGTGCAGTGTCTGTTGCTGCGCTATAGACCACCAATCCATTGTCGATGGTAGAAAGGATGGAGCTGGAGACTGAGAGATGGAGGGCCTCTGGAGTGAGATACTTTTTATGCCTATATAGTATACCCAGCTTGGTGTTCACTGCCTTTACCACTGTGTCGATGTGTTGGGTGAAGGTGAGGGAGTCATCAATGGTGACCCCCAGGTACTTGAAGTAATGAACTTGTTCTAGTGGCTCACTGACTTTATTGGAGGTAGTGAGGAGGAGCTTTTGTGCTGGGCCGGGCTGAGGCCACCTTGGTCTTTTGTAGTTTAATAGAAGTTTATGGCTACAGAACCAGTCCTCCAGCTTGTAGAAGGATGCCTGCAGCTCAGAGTGGAGGGTAACAATTGATGAACTGCTGGGAGAAGCACAGCTCGTCTCACGTAAAGTATCAGTTTACTGTCACAGGCTTCAGGAAGATTATTTAGGAAAAGGCTGAATAGTAAGGGCCCCAGTATTGAACCCTGTGGGACCTGTAAAGATACCTCGTTGGAGCTAGATACTGTGTGTCCAATTTTGGGACATTGGCTTCTGTGTGTTAGGTAGTCTTTGAACCAGCAGAGAGTAGTGGTTGCAACCCCCAGGTTCTGTAGTTGAGTCAGGAGGAGAGAGTGATTGACAGTGTTGAAAGCTTTAGTGAGGTCTATGAAGACTGACCCTACCAGTTTTCCTTCGTCTAGTGCCTTGTGCAGGTAGTCAGTGTAGTCCAGTAAGGCAGTGGAGGTACTATGATTCTTCCTGAAGCCATGTTGGTTGGGACATAATAGGTTGTATTTGTTGAGGTTATCTGTGAGTTGGGTGGCCACAATCTTTTCCAGGGATTTAGATAAGGGAGAGAGGATGGATATTGGCCTATAATTGGCAATGCATGTCATATCATGTCATATAGTATATCTATATACTATACTGGGACCCTCCCAAAGGCTGCGTTGTATGGTCCACCTCCAGAATACCCCAGTTTTGCTCCAGAATTCTCCTGACCTCTGTAGATCTATTACTGTAAGTTTTGATAAACTTGCAGTTTGGGCTATCCCTGTATCTTCCCCTCAGTATCAAAGCAGTCTCCATATTCAGAGCTCCAACTTCCTCTACTACCCTACTTAAGGTACTGAAGCTATATCCTCTCCTGGAACCTCTTATCAATCCATTTGCTGCACCCTAAATCCTCCTCCTTGTACGATTTCTAAGGTGCAATGGCTGCCCCTTTGGGATATTTTTTGTAATGTGTGGGGGGGTGGCAGCAGTTAGCTAAATGAAAGCTGTTACAATCTGTCTCTTTGTTTTTATAGAAATCTGTACCCCCACTGCCACCCCACCCAACCCCCTGCATTTTGAACAAGATAAGGTCCAGAACGTAATCTTGTCCTCAGGTACATTAAGTTTAAACTTAAGGTACTTATTTGTGGATTTTACGGAATGACAAAAATTGGAAAAAATTAATTTTCCTACCCTTCCATATGGCAATAACGTTGAGATGTTGCTTTCCAAGAGATCCCTTTCATACTTCCCACAAATAAATTGGCAAAACTGGGGCCGCTATTGCCCCCTATTGTAGTTCCTTTTGCCTGCATGTAAAGTCTGTTTTTAAAAGGAATATATTACATTCAAGAGCCATTTTGCCAGTTTGAGGAGAACATTGTAGGAGGCAGTACACCACAGTGGTTTAAGGCTCTGAGCTGCAAATCTGGTGACATCCAGCAGACCAGACCTGGGTTTGAATCCCACAGCTTCCACTTGCATACTGTGTGACCCTGAGCAAGTCATTTAACTTCCCTGTGCTCCCAGGTTGCACCTGTAAAAAAACATTCAGCTCAGTGTGCTACTCCTGGTTAAACAACTGAAAAACTTCTATTTTAATCTGTGCAAGGGGGACTTCTTCACATTCCAAAAAGGGGCCTAAGGATATTTTAACCCTCTTGATGAAGAATGACGAATGCAAGTAACAAAGATGCTACATCAAGAGTGAAAAAAAACAAACAACAACTCCTGTGTAGGTCTTTGTTTTCAAACAAGGTTATTACCTCATAGGACTCTCTGATGTATGGGAGGAGCCATTTTGCCAACCATTGTGGGAAACTATCCACATGCGTGGAAGGAGGCTCTGTTACTCAGCCTAACCCAGAAATGATGGGTCTCTTGTAGGGGGGGCGGTCTCAAACATTTATGGAAAGGGAACATTGTTTAACCAGCAGAAGCACACTAAGCTGAAGCTTGTTTCCAGATTCAACCTGGGAGCACAAGGAAGTTAAGTGACTTGCTCAGGATCACACAGTATGCACCTTGGTGGCTGTGGGATTCAAACCTGGTCTCCAGAGCAGCAGTCAGAGCCTTAACCCACTGCGCATACTGCCTCCAATTTATGGATTGTGAGGAAGGGTGTATATTAACAGGATCACAGGATGCTGCACTGTGAGGGCAATGCAGACCTCCTATGTTATAACTCCTACAATAACCCCCTCTCTCAAAGTAGAATCAAAAGTCTTTTAAATACTTACTGTATTATTCTGAGTTAACTTTTTGTCAGATTGCTGTATCTGCAAGTTGTCTATTACTTGGAAATACATTACAGTGTCTATGATGGTAATTGTCCGCTGGCTTTATAATAAAGGCAGTATCACTGGACAAATTTATCAATGCTTCTAGTTCTTTCTTTGAGCAGTTTAGGTAGGTACTCCTATTTCAACATTCTTTGAGTCTCTGGAGATCTAATTCAGATTTCTTCACAGACATTGGGTGCGATGCACTAAGCAGGCAGCTGCGGGAGTACACATAAAGATTGTGTACCCCGCATGCACCCCGTGCCCCGCTGACAGATGTGTCCATACTGGCATTCACCAATGCCTGCCACCTGTCTGTGGCTCCTCCCCCCAGTGCACAGGTTTCCACAAGGCAGCCAGGGGAAGAGCTGTGGATCCGGGTGGGCATCCAATGGGATGCAAATCCCACGTCCAGTAGTGGATCCCTCGTACTGCTATGCACAGGCCCAGGGTTCTGCATGCTGCCCCTGTGTGGCATGGCCCCTACGGCCAGTCTGTCCACTGGCCCAGCCATGGCTAATGGCACCCTCCTGGTGCACTGCATGTCCCCTGTGTTGGGACCCGCCTCCCGCCTGCAACAGCAGCCATGCCCCATCAATGTTGGCTATATCCCTATTCCGCATAGGGGCATGTCCCATGGTCTGACCCCCAAACCTGCAACCTCCTAGTGCCGCCTGTCCGGGTGTTATAGGCACTTGCTCTGGCCCACTGACCTTGCTCTCACTGGTTGCCTAGAAGGCAGGGGCAGCATGGAAAGCACTGTCCGACACCCGGTGACTGGAGGGTGGTGACCAGGTGAGCACAGAAAGTTATGTCAGATCTACCCTGGCATACCCTGCACCACCTCTGCACCCATTGGGTCAGCACTATGTGGGTTGGTGAATACAGCATAGTGCTGGCATGTCCCCAGAATGCCCCCAGCACGGAGTTGTCCTTGGATGTGAGGGATCAGGTGCAGGTGGTCTATATGACCCCCCCCTTTCAGAATGCTGCACTGAGGGCACAGTGTGTGCAGAGTGGCTATGCACCCCAGATACGCACGCGTGGCCACTCTGCCCAAATAGTGCATAGTGCCCACTGTCATTAGAGATGGGCGAAATTGGCAAATTTCATTCCGCAAAACATTCTGTGAAATTTGCGCAGTTTGCAAAATTTTTTGCAGGTGCCAAATGCAGAATTTCACCAGCAGAGTGTGAAATTTCACCCATGTAGTGTGAAATTTTACTCATGAAACAGCAAAAATGTCACCACTTGTGGGCAAAATTCCACTATTTTCGTGCAAACTTTTGCATATCGTGGTGCAATTTAGCACCCGCAAAATATTTTTCAGAACAGCCAAATTCCACAAAATGTTTCACCTGGCAAAATTGCAGATTTCACAGGAATTTCACTCGCAAAATTTCATTTCACCACATTGTCTTACTAGGACTCAGCTGTGGCACATATATTGACTTTGGTTGAAAGACTCTGTCTATCCTTATTTCATTACTTGATGTTTGAGTTGTGCCATTATCTGCAGCTTTGGTTGTATTGCTTTTTGCTGCATAAATAGCCTGAAAAGTCAAACCTTGTGAACATAATGACGCTCCACAGTTGTACCAAAAAGTCAATTTCTCTGGAAGGGCAACAAAAGAGACCTTAATTAATTAAGATACCTTAATTCAGGATTTTAATTAATTTTAGTTAACTGACAGGGAAAGAGGGGGTTGTAGTAAGAAAAGGTTTCTGAGACTGTGGGGCTGGGGCTGAGGTGGACATGGAGGTTAAGTTGGTTGTGGAGAGAGGCATTTATTTTTAATACCACTGAGCTAAGGATTGTGACGGTGGCTGATTGGGCTCTAGAAGGGTGGGGGAAGGCTTATCTTTATTTTATGTTTTAGATTTTCTCCTGCAGAGTCCACTCCACTCCACAGTGAACTTTGCTAGTGAATTAAAGTGATACTTCACCCCTTTGCACATTTTTTTGGTTGTGTCCAGTTTGCCAGTACTTAGAAACATAGACAATAAAAGACCGGTCTCTCTAGTCGGCCAGGAGATTCCTGTCTGCCCTGGAACCTATTGTCCACATGGGGTTTTATCATTCCCAGTCCACTCCCCTGCTCCCCTCCTTACTACTACAGACCTGAGCAGTCACTGTACCCTTCAGTCTGTTCCAGCATGCGTGAACCCATTTACTTTCTTGGTGCCCAACACCTCCACTAGCAGAATGTTTCACTGCTCCACCACCCTTTCTGTCAAAAAGAACTCTGTCACTTCCACCTTAAACTTCTCCTCACCATTTTGTACTCATGACTTCAGGTTCTTGCCTCCATACTCCAGCTAAATCATTCCCTGTAGTTCACCTTGTTTATTCCCTTCAGGAACTTGAAGGTCTCTATCATAATGATACAGATATCTGCAAAGGTAGTCACACCGGGAGTGGAAACAATGAAGGAGGACCTGAGAAAGCTGGAGGAGTGGTCATGACTCTTGGCAATTGTGATTTAACGATAAGAAGTGCAGAATCATGTACTTTAGACATAAAAACCACAGCCAAGAATGAACTGGGGAGGAAGTGGTTGTGGTTGCAAGGCAAGAGAGGGATCTGGGTATTATCATATTGGATGACCTAAAGGTTGCAAATCAATGTGATAAGGCAGTGGAAATATTGAATCGCATGCTGTGCTGTATAGGGAGGGTATAACTATAGGTGGAGGGAGGTGATAATGCTCCTATATAAATCACTGTGAAACCACAACTTGAGTATGGAATGCAGTTCTGGAGGCCTCATCTCCATATGGATATAGCTAGGATGGAGAGAGTGCAGAGGAGGATGGCTACAGTGGCCAGCAGCAGAAGCCATACGAGGAAAGGCTCAAAAATCTGGATCTGTACTCTCTGGAGATCAGGAGAGATGGAGGAACATGACTGATACATTTAAATACCTAAAGGGAACAAATAAGGTACAAGAGGGGATCATCTTTCAAAAAATCGAAGTCCAAGGACTAGAGGGCACAATATAAAGTTGAGTAGGGAACAATCAGAGGGAGCAGGAGGAAGTACTACTTCACAGAGAGGGTTGTGGATCCCTGGAACAGCCTCCCAGCAGAAGTGGTGGGGGCTAAAATGGTTGCTGAATATAAGAAAGCATAGAATAAACATATGGGTATCACCAAAACTGGTAGGGAAATAAACATGGTCACTGAACAGGGTCCAGAGACAACACTGGGAGGAGAAGGGGTAGGGAGGGCAAAGGCTGGGATCATGTAGGGTCTCTGGTTGTTTATTAGACAGGGAAAAAAGGGTCAGACTAGATTGTCTGAGAGATCCTTTTCTCCATCTGCTTCTATGTTTCTATCATATCCCCCCTCCCTGAATTGTCTCCAGTGAGTACATGTTCAGTGCTTTGAGATGATCTTCTTAAGATCAGCCCTGTTGGCCTTGGATCATTGTGGTTACCTTGCTCTACAACGTCTACAGCCTATCCCTGTATTTCCTTAGGTGAGGACTAAAGAACTGAGCACAGTATCCTTGGTACAGCCTTACCAGTGACCTATATAGGGGTAGTAGTGCCTCATTTTTCCTGCTGACAATACCTCTTCAACTACTGGTCTTGTAACACTAGTTTGATTGTTTTAGGGAGCCACACGGGTTTTATTGTTTGAGGAAGTCACTAATGATGATGTTCAGGTCACTTTCCTCTACCACTGTGCTCAGTTTAACCCCGCCCATCCAGTACTCTGTCCTTTTCCCCCTAAATGGATAACCTTGCATTCTATGGCATTGAATTTTAACTGCAAAACCTTAGACTACCTCTCTAGCCTTTGTAGATCCCTCTGCATCTCCTTGATGCCTTTGTCACCGTCTACCCTACCGCAGAGCTTCGTGTCATCATAATAATAATAATAATAATAAGCTTTATTTCTAAAGCGCAGTTCACCCAGGTATCAAAGCGCTGTATGCTTATTATAACAAACTTCCAAAACATCTAAAAACAAATATACATCCCCAATTAAAACCAATAAACTAAATAAAATCACAGAACACTATGTGTCAAACAGAATCAATTATTTCCAAAGGCCTGCTCAAAGAAATGCATTTTTAATGCCTTTTAAAACTCTCCACGGTCAGGCAATCTCATATCTGACAAGGCAGAGAGTTCCACTGGGTAGAGGCTGCAAATGCAAATGCAATGCCTGCACCCCCAAAGATCTCAACCAAACCCTAGAACCCCAGTAGCAATCCGGCCGTCGGGAGACCGGAGCAGTTGGAGGGGCAGTAGGGATGAAGGAGCTCTTGCAGGTAGCTCAGTCCCTGTCTGTGTAGGGATTTACAGATGAACAAGCCGACCTTGACGGTGATCTGCCACTGAATTGGCAGCCAGTGCAGTTCACGTAGCACAGGTGTAATATGACTGGATCGAGATGACCCAGTCAACAACCTGGCTGCAGCTTTCTGCACTACCTGCAAGCGGCAGATATCAACCTTGGAAGCCCTAAATAAAGGGAGTTACAGTAGTCCAGGCGTGAGGTCACAAAGGCATGAATCAACGTTGGAAGGTCACCGGACGGAACTAGATGCTTAATCTGAGTGATGTTCCTCAGATGGTAAAAAGAGGACTTGACCATGGTCGACACCTACAAATGAAGCATCAGTCCATCATCAAGAATCACCCCTGGATTTCGCACCTGTTCAGAGATCGGCAGCCGGCAACCCCTGAGCCAAAGCCCTAAGGGACACCCAGTAGCCAATCCCTCTATCTGGTGGCCCGGATCCACCACCAACACCTCAGGCTTGGCAGAATTCAGTTTCAGCCAGCTAGCATTCATCCAGTCTTGGATATCTGTGAGGCATCTATTGAATACAGAGACCACACTATCCTGGTCAGGCACAAAAGGCAGGCAGAGCTGGGTATCATCTGCATAGCAGTGAAAATCCAGCCCATACCACTTTACAGTGTCTCCCAATGGTAACAGATACACTGCGAGCAACATGGGGGACAACACAAAGCCCTGAGGTACCCAACAAGACAGAGGAAAAGCATCAGAGGAACAAGTCCCCGATACTACTCTCTGAGATCTACCCATGAGGAAGGACTGGATTCATCTAAGGACCATACCAGTCAGACCACAAAACACCTGCAGGCACTCCAGCAGCAACCCATGGTCCACAGTGTCAAAGGCTGAAGAGAGATCAAGAAGAACCAGAACAGAGCGGTTCTTCCAATCTCACGCCATTAGGAGATCATTGAGTACATGAACCAGAGCCGCTCCATATTATGCCTCTTCCAGAAACCAGACTGGAAATGATCATAGGATCATATATTACTGCATTGAATGCCATTAAAGTGGTATTAAAAACCCATTACAAATCCATTAAAAAAGTTTCCCATTAAATTTCCATTAATTGGTACATAAATAAGTGCCAAATTAACAGTATAATTTATCTCAAAGCATTAAAATCCCCTTAAATTTAATGTGTTTTTCATGTGGTTTCCCACCATTAAATTTTTAATGGTCATGAAACTAAAGTGGTAATTTAATGGTTAGTTAGCCATTAAATGAATGGCCATTAATTGTTGGTAAGAGCCATGTAATGGTCTATCATCCATTAATGTTTTCTGCCATTAACTTTTTTTAATGGTCATTTTTAATGGACTTCAACCATTAATTTTGCTAGCCATTAATGCCAGCTAATGGCCATTAGATGTGCCATTAATCTATCCATTAAAACAGCCATTAATTGCATCTGTATTTTGAATCAGTGTAATAATGGCCATTAAACCATAGTTACATATTAATGGTATAATTAAAGGCATCTATCCCATCAAAGGAAACCCTTAATACCCCATTATTCAGTACATAAATAATGACACCATTAAATTGTTTTCACACTTTTAATGGCCATTTCTCTTTTAATGGTATTGCAGCATTTTAATGGTCCCATTAATCACACAACATGCCGTTATGATCTATGAATTTTAATGGCCCATTAATTGTACTGAATTAAACCCTAACTGTTATGCACCAGAATTCACCATTAAGTTTGTTTTTGATGAGCTAATTACTGTTACAGAAAACACTGGTGCATAGCAGTACCCATCAGCATGCAATTCCCCTGAATATAGAGTCTGGATCATTATCTGACAATAACACACTAATTGCATTTTTAGCTGTTTACATTACAACTTGTTAAACCTCAATAGTGCAGATTGAAGTGTAGTTATAGTGTGTTTCACATAATTCAGCTGGTTCATTCTACTGGGGTGTCACACAGACAGGGCATGCTGATGAGTCCTGGTAAGATGAAACACGTGTATGTGTCTTATGTTGGCACCCTTTGCAGACTGTGTGAGAGGCCTTCGGCACCATGCATTTTTGCTTAAAGTTGAACCAGCATAATATTCTGGTGATTTGCATATACAGCCCATAATGCTTTGCATTATAGGGGTATGTGTGATTTTGTATTTATGTGTATGGTGTTACATAAACTATAAGAAGTATTTGATTTCTTCAACACTAGAACAATTGATCTTTTTAAAGCTCATATATAAGCTATGATCGCCATGTAATACAGCTATAATGCCCAGCATCTTGTTGTCTCTGCTGCCTTATTCCTGCACTGGGCCGAGTTGTTCATATTCCCCGTTATGATCACCCTGAGGTCCTTTTCCTCCTCTGTGCTCCCCAACTGTACCCCTCCCAGCTGATCTCTCCTCCTCTGGTTCTTAGCTCCAAAGTGCATTACCTTGCACTTCTTGGCATTGAACTTCAACTGCCATGTTTCCGACCACTCCTGTAGTTTGGTCAGGTCCCTCTGCTCTCCTCTCCACCCCTCGATGTCATCCACCACAGCTGTCATCTTGGTATAATCTTCGAACAGACTAATCTTACTCTGGGTCCTGTGTGCAATATCTGTTATGAATATCCCAAACAGCACTGGCCCCAGTACCGATCCCTGTGGCACCCCACTTGTTACTGCCATTGATGATGCAAGTTTCACCTCCACCACCATTTGCTGCCAACCCTTCAGCCAGTTCATGATCCGTCAGACCATCTTAGTACCCACTCCTGCATCTTTTAGCTGCCCCCTAGCCTCCCATGTGGCACTGAATTGAAGGCCTTGCTGAAGTCCAAGTATAGGACATCCACTGCATGGCCCTTGTCCAGCTCCCTGGTCACCCAATCATAGTACTAAATCAGGTTTGTCTGGCAGAACCTGCCCGAGATAAACCCATGCTGCTGCTTGTCATGGAGCCCATTGTCCTCCAAAAAAGTCACCAGTCTCTCCTTAAGGATTGTCTCCATGAGCTTACCCACAATTGATGTGAGACTCGCGGTCTGTAGTTGCCTGGATCATCCCTTGGGACATCTTTGTGAATGGGCACCCATGGGCAACTCTCCAGCCTCTGTGGGACACATCCTGTGTGCAGAGAAGTATTGAACAGTTCAGCCAGTAGTCCTGCCAGGCACCCTACCAGTTACCTGAGTACCCTAGGGTGAATGTCATCTGGTCCCGTGCCTTGTCCACCCTCAGCCCTTCCAGTACTCTGACCTCTGTAATTTCTCCACCTGTCACCCCTTCCCTCCTCTCCACCACCCCATGAGGTATCTGTCCCCCCACTGTGGAATACAGAGCAGACGATTCATTCAGTGCCTCTGCCTGCTCCCTCCTCCTTTCTACCCACTCCCTCCTTCTTTAATTCTCACTATCTGGCCCCTGTTCTTCATTCTTTCACCTATGTATCTGAAGAAGTCCTTCTCTCTGTCCTTAATGCCTTGTGCCAGCCTCAGCTCTTTGGATGCCTTGGCAGCTCTGACCAGTCTTGTAACCTCCCTGGACTTCTTTTGTATACTCCCTCCCCATCTTCCCCATCCCTGATCTCTTGACCCTTTGGAAAGTTCTCCTCTTGGCTCTCACCCTCCATTTCTCCTTGGTCAGCCAGTTGGACTTCTTTGCCATTCCCCTTCTTGCTCTGTACCCTAGTACATGCCTCAGTAGCCTCTGCCAGCCCTGCCTTAATAATACCCCATTTTTGACTGCCATCAATGGTGGGTTGAATTCCCTCCAGATGCTGTGTCAGGACTTCCCCCATCTTGTTGAAGTGTGTCCCCCTGAAATTAATCACTCTGGTACCTGAACCTCCAGTTTGCTTCCCCATTGTGAATGTGAACCACACTGAATGGTGATAACTCCCAGCCAGTGGGCCCTCAACCTCCAAGTCTCTTACGGCCTCCCCGTTTGATAGTACTCTGTCCAGAGTCCTTCCCAACCTAGCTGGCTCACGCACCAACTGCACCAGAAAGCTATCCTGGAATGCTACCAGTATAACCTGCTCCCTAGCACATGCGGTGGTTGGTGTGCTTCAGTCCACCCCAGGTAGGTTGAAGTCCCCTACCACCACTGTGTTTCCCTTCTTGCAAATCTTTCTACTTTGATCCGCCAACTCCCTGTCCAGCTCCTCCCCTTGAGTTGGTATCCTATACACCACCCCTATCCTCAGTACCCTGCCCTTTGGATCCTGAAACTTCATCCACAGGGCCTCTGCCCTGTCTTCCACCCCCTCTTCCCTTATGCACCATATTCCTTCCCTTACATTGATCACCTCCCTCCACCTTCCTGTTTGTCCTGTCCTTCCTGAATAGCCTGTATCCAGGGATCATCATATCCCAGTCCTAGTACTGGTGGCCCAAGTTTCTGTTGTGGCTGCAATGTCCTCCTGCCCCACCACCAAGAGAGCCTGCAACTCAGCCAATTTGTTTCCCAGGCTTCTCGATTTAGTGATACTACCCTCCATCCTTCTCCATCCTTTCCCACCCCATTTACCCCCATTGCTCCTACTCTGATGCCCTCCCTGTAGCTTGGTGGGTAGGCTCTGCCTAGCTCCCCTCTTTGGAAACCCTGGCTACCAGCTTTCCACTTGAAACCCCCCTTTCCTAGTTTAAAGCTACCCTTGCTGCTATGTACCCCTCCATTCCCTGTTTTTCAGCTGTTCCCCTCTCCCCCTATCCCCTGCTACCCTCCTGCAACTGCCTGACCCCTGTGCCCTCCGTTCCCCTTCCCCCTCCTGGTGCTCCCCCAACTCCCCCTCTTCCACCATTGTTTCCAGCACTGCAAGCCTGTTGCCTGCCACCACTGCACTGTCCTGTGTTGGCCTCTTCCCCCCTATCCCTTGACCTGCCTTCAACGCTTGACCCCTTATCAGATGTGAACCTGCACTCCCTCCCTGTCCCTCCCTCCACCTAATGTCTTTCTCATGATGCTCCCTCCTGTTGTCCCAAGGGAGAGACCCTCCTGGCCCCTTTCTCATTTTCTCTGCCAGCACCCTCTCCAGCTCTCTGCCAAGCCACTGCAGTCTTCCCTCCAGCCACTTCAGCCTGTGGCATACTGAACTGAACACCCTCCTAGTCTCCATAATATGTGCATTCCAATAGCTTAGTAATAAGTAAAATATAGGGACTCACCTGCCCTAGGGAGCCATAGGTAGGAGTCCAAAGGGGTGATGCACACTGTACCTGTAAAATAAAAGATAGAAAAGGGGTCACAAAAGATCTGCAGCTCTTTAGGGGGGTTCAAAAGGGCGGAAGGGACAGGACAGACATAAAAATATAATTATCTGACAAGATTTAGGAACCTTCGTCCTGTCATACCTGTAAAAAATAAAATAGAAAAACAGGTTATAACGAAAAAGGAGTCATTATCTATCCTGTCAGACCTGTTAAAATAAAGACAAAAAAGGTTACTATGAGGAAAATACAGCAGTGAGGGCTACTGCGGAGAGATATGAAAGGGGTATATGACAGCACAGGAGTAAAGAGAAAGAGAGCTTAAATAAAAACTTACAGTTAGGAAAAAGCAAGAAGACAAATACAAAGGAAATAAAGTCATAAACAAATAAGAGATGGCCCACAGGCACAGCGGAGAGCTTGGACAGTCGGAGGACCAGCCCAGCAGAGAAGGACAGGATGCTTCCCTCCTCCAGGGGTCTCGCATCCCACTGCTCTACCATCACCTGGGTGCCCACAGGTGGTGGTGGTGCCGCGAATCACGAATGATGGCAGGGCCACTTGAGTGTGCCCATGGGTTGACTGTACTAGGTCTTGTCGGCAGCCAGTCCCGATGTGTGCTCCCAGTTGGGAGGGGACATGGAAGCAGGCATGTAAGCGTCAGGCAGATGAAGCCCCTGCAGCAGGCTACTCCTGCATAGGACCCTAGCTGCAGCACTCCTGATCGGCTCACACCTTCACCCCGGCCCCACCTGCCAGATGACTGCGGGGAAGAAATTCCAAAGTCTGATAGCATAACCAGTACCAGGGGTAAGCTAGGGGCAGCACAGGGCTGATTTGCTGGTGGGTGTGACTAGCAGAAGGATCTCAGTAGGGAGGGTACAAGGCTTAGAAGAAAAAGGCCTGTAGGTTGTCAGGAAACAGGGGGTTCTTTTTTGGCCCAGGTGGAACTGTGAGTGCCAGGCAGCACAAATCTGGAGTGAGGAGTCCCTAAGTTAGAGCTTGGGACCAAATGGAAGCTCATAGCAGTACAGCTGGGATTAGCTGAAGCTACACTAGAAAACACAAGGACTTTATTACAGGGCATCTGTCATTTTAATGTTCTGCCTAGCTGAGATGCATTTCATTAGTTTACAATTCTATCCACATTTTTACATGGAGAGCTACAGGTTTGGGGGGGGAGACTGACTGTCATCAAAGAGGAAAGGGGCATAGGGGTTATCATCTCTGATGAACCTAAGATATTAGAGCAACACACAAAGGCGGCAGGGAGGGCCAGTAGCATGCTGGGGTGCAAGGGCAGGGGTATCACTAGCAGGAGGCGGGAGCTGGTGATGCCATTGTATAAAACATTGGTAAGACCTCACCTGGAGTATTGCATGCAGTTCTGGAGGCCACACCTGCACAAGGACTTATGTAACCCCTAGGTGGCGCTATCCCAAGGGCTACTACCCCTGCCTGCTTGGCTAGTAGCAGGTTAAGGGGCCTGAGTTCTGAAATGGGTGCCTCCACCCGGAGGTCAGGGTTGGTAGTGGTCAAGCTAACCTGGGCACAGCCCTCTGGGACACTGTAACCCCCCTCTTTCCTTACTAGTGGCCGGAACAATACACAATAATCACTTTCACAATACCCCGATACACCACACAAGTACCCACACTCTTTGCACTTACCACCAGGGCTTTCCTCTGGCCTGGCCCTGGGGACCCCCTGTAAAACAAGGTTATACACAGCAAATAACAGCAGTACAGTACTCTTGCACAAACTGGAACCACAGTCAGGGTAAATGCAAAAAAGAGTTAGAGCTGATATATTTAAGGGACTTGAACAAGGGAGGGGCGTAATCAGGTTAATCTGCTTAAAGGCTGTATCAATCAAACAGTTATGCATGCACTTCAGGGTCCATAAACAGTCACTCACTCTGGGTACCCAGATGAAGAATGGTGGCTAGCCAGGAACTTTGCAGCTGGTTGGGGCCCTGTAATGGAAGAAAACAACATGCACAACACACACTATTTGTAATCTGGAGCCGGAGGGCTCAGTTCATAAAAAGAAAACAAGACAATCAGATGATACACTTTTAGATTAGGCTGTTGTTGCAGGGAGCTACTCTGATGATTACTCACGATACCCAAGCCTGGACACAGGCTGGACGAAAATTGAGACAGCAGGTGGTTAATCTGGAGTGCCAGGAGAAGCAGGGCCCACTCGAATTGCCGAGGCATCGTTCCTGTTCAAGCGTGGAGCAGGGGGCTGATCCTCAGGCAGGTCTCTTGTCACTGGCTTTCTCTGTGCAGCGGGTAGTCTGGCCGGGCCAGTGTGGCAAGGCCCAGGCCAAATGGAGACAAATTCGGATACAGTCCGTTTTGCGCTGGATACAGCTTCCAGCAACCAGAACACAGTTCACACAGTGGGGAACCACATTACGACCCACTTTCAATACACAGCACATTTACATGTAAGGAAATTCTACTGTACCAGGTCAAACCGCTCTCCGGTCATGATCGCAAAGTCTCCGGGGATTCAAAAGCAGCTGGAAATCCTGACAGGCTGATCGCATTCAGCAAAATCTTCGGTCTTCTTCAAGTATGAGCCTGGTAAAATATCAGTGGCTTACTTCATTCTCACAAACTTGGATTTAGTCCAAAATAATTCTCTTCTCTTCTCTCCCACTCAGGGGCAGTAGGCAAACATGCAGGCCACAACTCAGGCCTTTCCACAGTTCTGCCATACAAAACTATTCAGACGGCTGCTTGACTGTCTTAAGTTCTTGCTTCTTCAACTCCCAACTTAGATCTGACTCAAACTGCAGCAAGCCTGGGAATTTCCCCAAGATCCAAAAGGTTCGGTTGACTGATCTGTCTGTCAGTCACAGCAAAGGCTCTCCCTTCAGGTGCAAAAAGGCACCGAAAGCCCAAAACTACAATTCCTACAGATTTTGACTCCAGACAGCTCCTGTAATCCGGCTCCATTTTAGGTCCCACCAGAAATGATTGGTCCAATTCACAGTCCCGTACAAATAGTGGGGATAAACAAAACAGTCCTTTGCAAAGAAGGCAGGTTAGACAAACTACATTATCATTATCGCTCTAAATGATTTTCAGCAAATAGTTACATTTTTCAACAGAGCTCCCTCTCAGATTACTTATGACTGCAATCCAGGCAGCTCTTAAAGAGACAGTACACAGAGGCTATACAGGCACTCTCTGGCAATCACATTTAAACTGCTAAAATGCAGGACACCAGCCTGGCAGTGAGCATTTAGACAAGCTCAAGGAAGACTTTTCGGGAACCCCCATTTGTAAGGGGGTTACACTTAGATAAGGTGGAGACTATCCAGAGAAGGGCATCAAAGATGGTGGGGGCTTGCAACACAAAACATATGAGGAGCGACTAAGGAACCTCAGTATGTACTCACTGGAGGAGCGCAGACAGTGGGGGGGTCATGATTGACATTTTTAAGTACCTCAAGGACATAAACAAGGTGCAGGTGGGGGACCTTTTTCAATGTAGAAAAAGTACTAGAACAAGGGGCACAATATGAAATTGGAAGGGGGTAGATTAAGAGGTAGTGTAAGTAAGTTTTTCTACACAGAAAGGGTAGTTGACACTTGGAATAGTCAGCCACAGGAGGTAGTGGGGGCATGCACAGTAGAGGGGCTTCAGCATACCAGGAAGAGGCACAAGGGAAACTTGAGAGGTGAGGGAGTGTTGAAAACCCATTGATCACATAGGGTCAGTGGCCATATACAATGTATAGGGCCTATGGGCAGACTGGAAGGGCCTAGCAGTCTTTATCTGCTGACATTTTCTACGTTTCTATAATCACAGCAATTCTCGACCCTGGTCCCCTCGGTCAGCTACCCATAGCCATTCACTTCTGCTCCTCCATGCCAGCACCTTTACTCTACCAGCCACAAATCCCACCCAGCCTTAACCCCCACCCTCCTGAAGGGCTTGTTGGCCCACAACCAATCTCAGTTTCATTTACTAGTAATTCAGCCTCCCTCCTCGACAATCTGTATTAACTGCTCCACCTGCTTGTTGCAGTAACGCCTATGTCTTGAAATTAGAAAAAGGTGATAACCACCAATGCCAGGTAACCAGGCCCATACCTAATTTTTTCAGGCAGGGGCAACTAACTACAGCAGCATCATGCCCACAAAAAAGCAGATTTACACACCAAAAAAAAATCACATTCCTGTTGTAACAACTTCCCTTGCCCCACCTTCACAGTGCCCGCTGGCGTCGAGACCAGTTGCCTGGAAGAGTGAAGTCATGCAATGCCTTCCATATCAGTTGCTTGTTTTGTTTAACTTAGTCTTCAGACACTCTAATTTATTTAAATTTATTTAAATTTTGATAACCGTGTGAGCCCACTGAGACCAGAGGTCCCTTTTTCAGGGGCACCTTTAATCTGAAAACTAAGTTAAAGAAAGCAAGTCGCTGAGCCACAGGGCATTTTTTCCCTTAGAACAGTTGCAAATTGTCCTCACACGGTTTGTTTCCCAATCCCCGACTCGATTCCATTCCTCCTTGCTGCTCGCACACCACGACCATACTTTTGCTGCATAGCAAGGCAAAACAACTGAACAACATACAATACTAATAAAATAAAAAGCATTTGTCAGTGCCGAATGTTGTCGTGCTGGCATTGGCTTTGGTAGTGCAGTGCGGAAACACATTTTTGGCAGGATGTGAAAAATGACAGCTGTACTGTTCATAAGGAGGTGTAAAAAAATGGCAGTGGTGAAAATGTGGCATGTAAGTATTGCAAATTTACTTGACTTCTAAGGGTGCGATGAAATGCGCCAGCATACACTTATAACACAGTCATTTTATGGAGTTTCGGCACCAAATTTTCAACATAGGCATTTTAGCACCTCTGCTCATGCACAGTGTTACTGTCATTTCCTCAAACTGTCCCAAAAAAGTGATTTCGCACAGCGACCGTGCTATTCTATGCCGGACGTGCGAAAACACATTTCAGGCAGGATATGTAAAACGACAGCTGTACTGTTCATCATGAGGTATGGAAAAATGGCAATGGTGAAAATCCAGAGTGAAGATTTTACAAATGCACGTTACGAGGGCACGCGCAAACTGCGCACTGCGCAACGCATGCTCGTAACACAGTCATTTTATGGAGTATCGTCACCAAATTTTCAACATAGGCATTTTAGCACCTCTGCTTATGAACAGTGTTACTGTCATTTTCATAATGTGCCCTGAACACTGATTTCCCACAGCGACCGTGGTATTGTACGCCAGAAGGGCGGAAACACATTTCGGCCAGGATGTGAAAATGACAGCTGTACTGTTCACAAGGAGGTGTAGAAAAATGACAATGTTGAAAATCTGGCATGAAAATATTGTAGATTCGTGAGATTCTGAGCATGCATAGCAACTGCTAGCAGCATGCTCGTAAAACAACTAATTTTTGATTTTTTTCCCACCAAATTTACAACATGGGCTTTTTGAGAGCCCACCTCATGAACACTGCCACTGCCCTTGCGTTAATCGGTCCCAAAAGGTGATTCCACGCAGTGACTGTGAAATCACCTTTTGGGACTGATTAATGTCATAACTGTGACAGAATTCATGCAAAAATTCCAAACAATGCCCGAGATATGCATCAAAGTTGAAAAAAAAATTTTATTCCTTTATACAGCTTAACAGCATTTCCTCAGTTCGCGGTCGGCTTTGAAGAGTGCAGATGTGTTCCAGTCCACGAAGATCGTTGTGCTGAGCTCGGAGGTAAGTATGGGGTGGGGGTGGGAGGCAGGGTGCGCAGTGGGTGGAGGTAAAGGTGGTGGGCAGGGATACTACTGAGGGACCATTTTCTGCTTACAGGTGCTATAAAAACAACATCACAGACAGTTTTCCTTTTTAGGGTGGATTCTTTTTGAGAGTACAGTAGCTGATGGGGATTGAGCCCCTGTTGGCACAGAAGGGGACATCGTGCAGACGGGGTGGGCTCCCCATCAACACATTAAAGTGGGCCGGGGGGGAAGGATGCCGCCGGGGATTGGGCACCCCCGTCGGCAAACAACGAAAGTGGGGGGGACACATTCTGCCAACAGGGAGTGGGCTCCCCCGTCAGCACATACTATGAGAGGCAGGGTAAGCCACTTGGGGGATTGGGCACCCCCGAAGTCGGCAGTGTAGTGGCCACTGTGCCGGCATGTTACTAGCTGCGAGCACGTAGGAAGGGTCCGCTGCATGTGACGAGCTTTGCTCGCATTGCAGTGGACCTTTCATAGATGTGCTCACCACATTAGTATGCATGATGTGGCACCCGACATGCAGGCTGATTGGGAATGAGGGCGCGCCTACTGAGTACGTGCCTTGCATTACCAACAGTGATACGCCTCCAAATCTGCACTATTGCAAGATGCTGGCGGCGCAAGCGCCGCCAACATAAAAACTAACAACAGCAAGTAGTGCACTCAGCCTGTCCCGATTGCTTTAGAGTTCAGGATGCGACCGATCAGTGCATTTTTTCTTGGGGTACAGTGGTTTGAACCTGGGAGCAGAATTAATGCTGGCTGCCGCTTATTCTGAGCTACAGGGAAGTTGGTCAGGAGTTGAAACATGAACATTTGCAGCAATACATTTGTGGAATCTAACACAGTCATACCAACCTGAAATACAGTAACCCAACCCAGATAGTTCAACTCATGGCTACTAGCATTTTTCACTGCTCCTAACGGATAGTTTCTCGCAGCCGAAAGTGATTTGACGGTGACTTTCGTCCCTGTGCGGCACATAAATGCACAAGCACAGGTTGCAGGATGTAACATACTTGTTCTCTGACCCAGAGGAGTGGTAAGTGAGGTGGGGATACTGAGTGTGGGGTTGGGTTCCTTGGTTAGTAGCCTTTGTGAGGGTAATACTGTCTGGAAAGAAGCGGCGGACTGGCCGGCACTGGTTATTAGTAGCAGGGTTGATTCTGGCTGTTGGGGTCATACTAGCTGTGGAGTAGGGGCATTGATGCTGGCTGTGGTGCAGCAAGGGGTTGTGGCTGTGGGGTAGCAGGGGTTTGATACTGGGTGTTGGGGGCAGTGACCTGATACTGGCTGTGATCTGAGAGCCACTACTGGTACCGTGGGGAGAGCAGGGACTGCATTAGCTGTGGGGGGCTGATTGTGGCAGTGTAAGGAGCATGGGGCTGGTACTCGCTGTGGATTTTGCATCAAGCTGATACCTGCTGTTTGGAGAGATGCCTGATGTTGGCTGTGGGGAAGCAGGGGGATGATACTGGCTGTGGGGGAGAGCAAGGCTGATGGGTGTGGTGGGACAGGGTCAGGTAGTGCCTGTTGGTGACTTGTGTGGAGTGGGGAGCTGATGCTGGCTGTGGGGACTGGGAGAGCAGGGGACTGATTCTGGCAGAAGTTGTGTCTGATATATTATATGCCCAAACTGAATGAAATTACACTCACACAGCATCTATATTAATTCCAAAACACTTCACAATTTTTTGTTACACTGTTACTGGGAATGGGGTAAACAAGATGGGAGGGGGCACTAAAAGGGCAGAAGGGTGAGCATGCAGATATGATGATGGTGTGAGGCTGCAAAATAGGGGATCACAAAGCGTTGTTAGGACTGGAGGGAGTAAATATTTTGGGGGGAAGCCTACAAGATATGAAAGGAAGGCGGATTTGGTCACTCTCAGGGGAGGGAGGGTTGGTAGTATTTTTATCGTATTTGTAAATGGATCATTCCATTCTACGCTTGTTTAATGTGGCCTTAAGCTTGTTTTAGGTCACAATAAAAAAAAATGGTTAAGGGATCCAACCCTGGGGCCCTACACATTGACTTCAGTATCACACAGATCCAGGCAATCTCAGCTCTGACCAGATGAATTACTCAGGAGAATCAAGTGCAAGATAATGTTAAAAGATTTATTTAATTTTAAAAGCAGTGAGCAGCACCCCTCTCACCCTCAGGATGGTGATAGGGGTACGACACGCTGCTTTTAAAATGAATTTTTCTACAATGTCACAGACTTGATTTGAGTTATTTATGGTTAGTGTGCCGACTGCCTGACTCGTGTGATACTGAAGGTTTATTCTCTTGTCAAAGCACCAGCTCCTTGTTCCAGTAGCTACTTGGTTGTTTTTGAACTGTACACTAACTACCAGCCTGCCCCATCCCCCACCACCATTTTTCTCCGGGTCATGCTGTGAGTAAACTGGTCGAGACTCCAGGTTTACAGTCCATTGCACAAATATCCAGTTAAAGGGAAACGTCCATCAATAATCGGGCCATGCCTGGGTGTATGGCATGGCCCGATTAGCTTTTCGCAACGTGTATTGATGTTATTAACTTAATGTTGTTGAAATATTTGTCTCTTGTATGGCTGATCCTGCTTCCCCGCCACTGGCATTTTGAAGCATGCAGTGCACCCGCAACTGCCACGGCTGCCCCTGTCCAAGTGTGAAGCATGACACAGAGTAGCTAGGGGCACGCCCATAGACAGCCTGTGTAAACTGAGCTATTAATAGCTCCGATTTCCAAAGTACATGTCCCAGTGGTATATCGAGACCAGGTATAGGCTAGCCTGGTCTCCAGTATCTCACTGGGATATGTACTTGGAAACCAGAGCTGTTAATAGTGCTGTTACACAGGTTGCTATGGCGTCTCCCGGTTGCTCCCGTGTCATACATCACACTGGAAGAGCTATGGTGGGGTTAAGGTTGCACCGCACTTCCAAATGGGAGCAGGAGGGAGGCAGGATCAACCAGATACATGATACATATTTCAACAACAGTAAGTTAATATTATTAATACACTTTGCAAGAAAGCTAATCAGGTTGTGACTTACACCAAGGCATGGCCTGATTACTGATGGACGTTTCCCTTTAATTTCTCTTTCACAATGTCCTCAGGGACACAGTGAATAAAGTATTTGTGAGATTCAGTCCTGGGACCCCATGTTCATAGTTCTGCATAGTAGCCAACATCTCATGTTGCTCCCCGCCCCACCGCCACTCACTTGCTCAAGGTCACACAATGGTAAAAGTGTCCTAACTGCCAACCCTGGCATGAACCCTCCCATCCACCTACTTGTCTATGGTTGCTCCACTAAGAGGTGCTTGGATGCTGGACTCTCCTTTGCTGGCGACCGAGATTGCGTTTTCATCTCCTGGCTGCTTCTGGTGGCTTTGTTCATGTGGCAGTTTGCAGGTTGCTCTGCTGTCAGCCCCAACAGTTTTTTGTTTGTTTTACATGTTGATTGCCTGGCACTTCTTCCTAGCCCACCCATTGGGCCTAAAGGAAAATTAGTTAAAAATAGGTTTTGATCACCTCAGTCTGTCATTTTTAGGCATGCACCACACCTAGCTACAGCAATACCCCATGCAAAGATTTCCTTCAGGACAGGGCCTTGTGTTCAGCTCCTGTGGCAGATGTCAACCACAAACTCAGTGTTGCCTTCTGAGGTGCCTGAGGCTATCCCCAAAGGCTTGTAGTAGAGCCGATGTTGGATTAGCAGGGCTATTAAGAATCAGGGAGGGCATTACTAGACCAAAAGAGCTTTTCTGTTACGTGCAGGCAATGTGATCAGGGGAAGAGACAATGGATGACCCAGGACTGATTTTGAAATTGACATGGGTGTTAAGGGTCTGGTGCGCCCATACTGGGGATGGTGGAGGCAAAACTATGACAGGCTTCAAAATGCATGGGTATCCCAGCAGTACATCAGGGCAAAAGCAGTCCATGGGACCTATGAGGACACAGCAAAAAGCTAGGTAGGGTTGCTGGGCAGACTGGATGGTCCTTGTGCTCCTTTTCTGCCATCGGTTTTCTATGTTTCTATTTCAGTCTGCTCAACTGCATCAAACCTATACAAACTACAAATGCAAGCATTCAACTGCAAGTTGAGCTTTTGCTGAGTGCTTTCTGAAACTGTAAGAACTCAATCTGTGCTCTACTGCATCTCTGTTAAAATATTCTAAAACTCAAATCCTTAACCAGTACTCAGTTACTAATTTTAATACTAAACAAGCACTCAACTGCACGAGTTGAGTTTTTGTTGAGTGCTGGTTTAGTTCAAGTGCTCAAAACCTAGCATTCAACTAAATTTATCATGGCAATGCATTTTTAGTTAATGCTCAACCTACTATGTGTAAAACATTGGTGAATGCTCAACCACACATTTTTGTATGGGCTGTTACCCTCACTGCTGCTTTTATGACATCATAGCGTGCTCACTAGAGACTGTGAAAAGCAATTGTGTGGTTAGCAGGGGACAGCTGGATGCATTTTGAAAGTCAGAAGAATAAATAATTGTTGCCTTATCTACAGTATTTAGTAGACAGACAGCAGGGGCAAGTGAAAAAAACAACTAGAAAACAGCAAGACTATTAAAACATATTGCCGGAGCATGGCCTGGTGACACTGAGGGCTGAGGTGCTGGACACCTTACTTTATGCTATGCAAGAGACCACCCAAGGAGGGGATCTATTCAACTTTATTTAAATTGCTCCAGTAAGGAGAACAGGGCAAGGAGATGGCCATATTCAAAATTTATTTAAATCATGCTCCTGCTTGGAGCTGCAGGGTGATCTGCATTCAAACTGAGTAGCTCTAGGAGGTGGGGTAGAGGGCAGGACATGCCCCGAATTAGATTAAACCGGGGCTTCAGAAGGAGCAAAGGCATGATAAAGTGAAGAAGTGTGTATATTCAGAAATATACGCCTGGGGCCAGTTAGGGGAAGTAAACACCCAGATTAGAAGTACTGTAAGAGTGCCCCAGGATGATAAAGGTGGCTATAGTAGCCAAGCTAAGGCTAGTGTTGCAAAATTGCAGAACTTTCTGATTTAAATTGCACTAAGATATTGGCTCCAGTCAGGAGGAAGGGGATGGGAGTGGACCAGCCAATTAGCCACCCCACCAACATAGTTGCCACAACCCCATAAGCCATGGGCTAGTAACCTGAGTAACTCACCCATAGCCACCTACAACACTAGCTTTAGCTTGTCTACTGCTGGCCACTTGGCCACTAGCCACCTTTGTCACCTTGGGGCACTCTTACTTTATAATCTGGGGCTTACTTCACCTAACTGACCCCACTGGTGCTTGTTTCTGAATAATAAAACCAAAAAAACTTTAGGCCTGCTAGCCCTTATTCTCTAGCCCAACTGGCTAGCTTGCCTATAATTGGGACTTTACCCTTCCTTTGCTGATTGAGCTCTGTTTGCTATCTAATTCAGGGTCTTCTTTGACCTGCTGCACCTCTGGGAATTAATTTCTATGCAGTCCGCCCCTTCCCTATGCTCCATGCAGAGTGTGATTTAAATAAATGTAGATAATTTTGAATAGGGACACCCTCTCGCCATATGTTCCTTGCCTTGAGGCAGTATAGTGCATATTGCCTTGAGGCAGTATAAGCTGCAGTGGTCTAAGGTTCTGAACTGCAAATCTGGTGACATCCAGCAGACCAGACCTGGGTTTGAATCCCACAACTTCCACTCGCATACTGTGTGACCCTGAGCAAGTCACTTAACTTCCTTGTGCTCCCAGGTCACACCTGGAAACAAGCTTCGCTTAGTGTGCCTTTCCTGGTTAAACAATTTCCCTTCCATATGTTCCCTTTCTGGAGCAATTTGAATAAATTTAACTAGATCCAACTTTGTGCAGTCCCTTGCACCCAGGCCATGCCCTGACTGGACTAATGGTCATAACCATCCTTTTATTGCACCCTCAGTATAAAAAAACGTAAAAAAAAAAAAAAATGTTACTATTAGTTCAGGCAGACAGCACCTGCTTTATGGCACTGCCATCGACACACCACCCCAACCTAGGGAGAAGTTGAGGAGTGAGGAGGTGGAAGTGTGGGCTGGATGCCCAGCTGACTGCAGGCAGGTGGGAGGTTTTCCCTTTGGGCCTTACCCTGCCACTTGTAGATCACCCGTAGGACCTATCAGAGCTTATTTACACATCTGAATCATCAAAGGGACACCCCCATACCAGGTTTCCCCAGCTATGGCCCCCCCTCTTCCATCACTTGGACCTCTCGGGGTCCCACGTGCTACACTACACCACAAATATTCACCCTCTTTTCCAATCTGGACAGCCTAGAACCACCTGAACCATGCTGCCCTCCAGGACATTGACTTGGGTGGATTGGGGGCCTATGGCCATAATCAGGATAGTCGGCAGGCAAATGACTTGGCTATGGGGCCTGAGAAGCCTGAATATGGGGATAGAGCTCATGAGCCTGCTGCCAGGGCTAGAAGGGGTATAATAGGGTGCATGACACCATGGCTGCGGGGGGCTCAAGTGCTAGTTGTCCCACCTTCAGCAGACCCACCTTCCTTGTCACTGGGCCATCCACCCTGACCCTGTGCCACCACCATCAGCTGACCTTCTTCCTTGCATTTGAAACCCCCTTCCCACCCACAGACCAGTTATGTCCTCTCCCCAGCATTGCTGTGCTCTTCATGGAAAAGGTGCTGCCACACACGTTCTGTGAACACACAGCTAGTTTTCAGCTGTGGGAGTCCAGCTGCAGAGAGGTTGGGGGGTCCAGTTGCAGAGGGGCCAGATCTGGAGGGGCTGACCACATACCTCTCAACTGTCCCTCATGAGGCTAGGTTCTTGGCACCCACTCCTTCAGTGCACGGTAACATGTCAGTTCATCCCAATCTATCTGCTCCGTGAGAACTCATGCTGTACTATTTGCTCCAATGCTAATCAGCCCTGTGTACAAATCATTCCCTGACAAGTCAACCCCAGCATAAATTTAATATATTAAACTCCGGGGGAGGGGCTCAATTTGGGAAGAAATTGGGCAGGGAGCCAATTGACGCTGGAACTTATAGTACGGCGCAAGTTGTCGCAGAGCAGATTAACCGGGACAACTTGATATGTAACCTCAGTGGACTCCCGCTGTAGCAGATGCAGGCTCACTGTTATGGCTCAAATTTTCCACCTCTCAATCAAGTAACTAAATCATGTGTACTGGTCCAGGTGAGGGAGCTTCTGTATAGATTTCGATTCTGGATGCTGGGGAGTACCTGTAAAACAAAGGTTACACACGAGTCACAGAGGAGCCATAGTTCTTAAGCAAAGTACAGATAAGACCAATAGTAAATAAAAGTATACTTATCTGATATAAGCACAGGTCAAAGTCCAGTCAGTCCTATGGAAATAAAGGGGAAAATACGTTTGATACATAAAATTGCCATTAAGTGGTGAACATTTGTTTTTAATGGCTGTTAATGCATTGGCACAACATAACCATAATGTTTAGTGGACAGTTTTAATTAAGCAATAATGCACAACAGGGTGTGTGTTGTGTTGGGATAACGTCACGCCTGGGGTGATTAGGCACGAGGCCGCGGGCCAGTGTATCACCAGGTAGATATCTAACACAACACACCCCTATCGCATTATTCTAATATACAATGGCTCATCATAATTAAAAATAGTTAAAAGAAGAAAAAAAGAAAATTTTGACAGTTTTACAGTATATTTTGGAGTGTGGATGCATACTTATTTAAAAAAAAGTTCCAATTTCTTTCTTTGTCAACTAGGTGCTGCTGCTGTTTACCATTAGATTTCTTTTTTTTTTAGCCCCTCTTTGTCTGTTGGTTGTCTTCTGCACTGTTCCTACCCAGCTATCTGCATTGTTTAGTTTTTGTGATAGAAATTGTTCCAGTTCTGTCACGTTCCCTGGGACAACTAAGCAAAAGTCTTCTTTGCGATTTAATTGCAAAACTGCTTCTCCAACGGAGGAGGGCATGAGTGATTTACTGTGTCACACAGGTAGGAGATGTTGGCGCTGCTACTGAATAGGGAAGTTTTTTATTTTTATTTTTGTTCTCAGGGGAGGTACGAGGGATGATCCTTTCTGTTTAGTCATGCTTTCTTGCAGTTGTGGGATGAAGCAGGTCAATGAAATGCTGCAGCCGCTCATCTCAGAGTAGTGAGCATGAGCACATGGTCAGACCGTTGGGTGAAGCCGTTCCGAAAGTAAATTATAGAAAAAACAAAGAAAATTAAAAAAAATGTTGTTTTATGTATAATGCCACTGATGCGATTATGAGTTGGTGCGAGTAAACCCGGCTGTCGACAGAGTTAAGCCGCTGACAGCTTCTGTGACTTTTTGAATTTCATGTTGCAGACCGTGGGGCTTATTTTAAATGATGGCATTTCAGCTGCTGGACACACAATATTATGGGGGTCTAAGTTGTTGTGGTTGGGAGGGACTGTTAAAATGACTTGGCTTGGAAAAGCTTGAGCAGAGGCGGTGGGAACACCGAACACTTGAAGTGGGGATCATGGTGGGCTGCATGGACCTGTGAAGTGATTCAAAGGATAGCTGATTGGTCATCTCTGAGCTGGGACTAGACCCGTGATGTTGTACTGGGATAACATCACGGGTCCAGTCTGAACCGACCAATCAGAGTTCAGGAAATTTTTTGCTATTGTATAATGGCCATTAATGTGCTGGCATAGCATGAACATATATAATTATCATGGCAATGAAAAGCTCATCTCACTTTTAATGGTTATTAGCGGAAAAGCATGTAATTTTCCTGACCATCAAACTCTCAGCTGAAGACATTTAATGGCCATTGTAATGCCCATTAATGTATTAGCAGAATAGCATGTCATTTTCATGACCATTAAACTCTCAGCTGATGACATTTAATGGCCATTAATGTATTTACTGACCTCAGGGATAGCTTTCGTGGCAATGAAACTAGGTTATGACATTTTAATAGCTATTAAAAGCTTGTTGCTATGTTTTAATGGGTGTGAAAAAGGCCATTAACTGTACATTTAACGAAATTTAATGGACGTACAACACCAGTTAAATATTTAATGGATGTCGGTAATGGTTAATTAATGCCATGGATGAGTACATTAATGGTTTTCACCTATGAAACCGCAACAATTAATGGAAATTTAGTGGGAGGACAAATTTCCCATTAGACGAGCTTTAATGGGGCAAATTGATTGGTTCGCATGAAATGAATGGAAAATGAATGGATTTTAATGGAATTTTAATGGATTTCAATACAGTAGTGATGGATATCATGGAAGGTAAGATGGTTCTCCAGTTGTAAGGCAGCAACTTTCTCAATAACCTTCCCCACAAAAGGGAGGTTTGGGACCGATCTGTAATTGGTGGGACAGTCTGGGTGAAGAGAAGATTTCTTAAAGAGGGGGATAACCACTGCCTCCTTCATTGAGTTCAGAAACTCACCCAACTCTAAAGAACACCAGACTATCTCCGCTAGGACAGGGCCGATGATCTCAACACATCCTACTAATAGGCATGTTGGACCCGGGTCCAAAATACAGCAAGTTGACTGCATAGACTGGATAACCCACATGACATCCATGATCTCTGGCCGGTCGAACGCCGTCCAACCCAAGTGAGATGGAGTGACCCCACACTGACTACTACCACCCCTTGAAGACCAAGTTGATCGGATCTCAGACTTGATGTCAGCAACCTTATCAGCAAAGAAGCGAGCAAACTCCTCACATTTTTCTTGAGAAAACGCTCTTCAGACTTGCAGACAGACTGTAATGCATAGACTGTCCACCGTTTGAAAGAGGTGAGCTAGTCAGTTCTGAGCTGCAGCAATCTCCCCAGACAGGATCTCTGCCTTCTTATGGGAGATTGCTGACTGATAGTCCCTATAATGTTCCATCAATCTAAGCCTATTGACATCCTGGTCAGATCTCTGCCAAAAATGCTCTAACCTTCATCCCGCTGTCTGCAACACCCTCAGTTCTCCATCAAACCAGGGAGACCGCGGGCGAAGGGTGAGTGGGCAAACTCAGACAGGAGCTATGGTATCCAGAGCCCCCACTACTGCTTCATTATAAGTCTGTAGGAGGTTCTCTGGTCCCTCGCTTTTACCCAGTAATCCTAATATGTCCAGCACCGCCAACAAACCATCCAGGGATACTCCCCTTAATGGGCAGTACTGAACCATCTTCACAGAGACAGGCCTGTGAGGGGGAGCCAGAAAACTGAATCTTATGGTGTGATGGTTAGACCAACTGACTGGTTTCACCACCAAGTCGGAGGTCTCCATCCCCAGGAGGAAGACCAGGTCCAATGAGTGACCATGATTATGTGTTGCAGAGACAACAGTCTGTGTGTAGCCCATCGTCGACCCATGCATTGAAGTCACGCAGCACCATTAACCTGGGTGACTCCAACACCATGTCAACAACGAAGTCCGTGACTTCCTCCAGGAGCAACTTCTAAACCCCTGGTGGACGGTAGATGAGAATGATCCTGCACCCCATACCTGCGGCCACGATACCCTTAAAAGATCTGGCCTCCTCAACTGGAACACCAACAAGGCCCAATGCTGACCTAAAACAGATTGCTACAACCCTGCCCTGTGATCTGACCTCACACGCTGTATCATGGAGAACCCAGCTGGAATCGCTGCCTTCAAAATGGGGCCAGCATTTTCATCCAACCAGGTCTCCGTGATGCATGGCAGGTCTGATGACCCAACAAGATCGGATATAATAGCTGTCTTATTTTTATAGACTCATGCTGCACAGCACTGTGTGAGTCAGATAAGATACCAGGGCCAGCCGAGCCACCGGTCCATGAAGCATAGGGCCCTTGGGTATGGGAACCAGACAAGGTGGATTACTCTCTGGAACTCATTTCACCCCATGGCATCTCCTAGTCCTTATTACCCCAATTTGGCTGCTCCACTCTGTGAAGAGACACAGTTTGCCCCAGATGCCCTCTCCAATGTTGCTGATGAACATATTGAAGAGGAAAGTACCCAAAACAGATTCCTGCAGCACCCCACTCGTGACCTCCCTCTCTTCCGATTTGACCCCATTTACCACCACCCATCTCTTTTAACCAGTTTCCCATAAATATGTCCCTAGCTGTGCCCTCATCCTCCAGCTTCTTCAGCAATCTTCTGTGTTGCACTGAGTTGAAAGCCTTGCTGAAATCAAAGTAGACTAAATCCATAGCATGGCCCTTATCTACTACCTTTCTTATGCAGTCAAAGAAAATTATCAGGTTCATCTGACAAGACCTCCCTGTCACAGAGCCATGCTGTTTACTGTCCTATAGACTGTTGCTTTGTAGTCCACAATGTCTGCTGTACTCAATGACTCCATCAGTTTACCCACTACAGAGGTAAGGCTGACAGGTCTGTAATTCTGTGGTTGCTCCTTGTCCATCCGTTGTGTAGAAAGACTGTGTCCACTACCCTCCAGTCTTTTGAACTAACTCTCTCTTAATTGAGCTATTGAATAGCCCTACTAGGGGTTCAGCCAGTTCCATGGCCAGTACCTTGAGTACCCTTGGGTGCAATCTGGTCCTAGGGCTTTCTCTACCTTTAGGACTTCAACCCCTTCTGGACTCTTTCTCTCATAAATATTGGCTGCCTTATTTCAGGAATGCTCTGGCAGCTGCCTTGATGCCACTTACAACTAGGGGTCCACTATCTTCCCTTGTAAATATAGAGCAGAAGTCATTGTAACCCCCCTATAAATGGGGGTTCCCAAAAAGTCTTCCTTGAGCTTGCCTAAATGCTCACTGCCAGGCTGGTGTCCTGCGTTTTAGCAATTTAAATGTGATTACCAGAGTCTGTATAGCCTCTGTGTACTGTCTCTTTAAGAGCTGCCTAATTGCAGCTTAAGTAATCTGAGAGGGAGCTCTGTTGAAAGATTTAATTATTTGCTGAAAATCATTTAGAGTGATAATGATAATGTAGTTTGTCTAACCTGCTTTCTTTGTAGCAAGAACTGTTTTGTTTGTCTCCACTATCTTGGTCCTGGACTGCAAACTGGACCAAACAGTACTGGTGGGACCTAACATGTAGCCGGACTACAGGAGCTGTCTGAATTCAAAATCTGTAGGAACTGTAGTTTGGAGCTTTTTTGGCTAATTTTTTTGCAACTGAAGGGGGAGCTTTTGCTTTGACTGATAGCCAAATCGGCCAACCAAATCTTTTGGATCTTGGGGAAGTCCCGGGCTGCTTGCAATTTTCAGTTAGTTCTGAGCTGGGAAGTGAAATGAGAAGAGCGCAAGTGTATTTTGGGCAGCAATCCTGAGTGGATTCACATGGGAAAACTGTGAAAGGGCTGAGTTTTTGGCTTGCATGTCTGCTGCTGCTCCTGAGAGGGAGAGAAAAGAATTATTTTGGACTAAATCCAAGTTTGTGTGACTAAAGTAAGCTACTGAAGTGAGCCAGGCTCAAACTGAAAAAGACTGAAGATTTTGCTGAATGCGATCGGCCTGTCAGGAGTTCCAGCTACCCCTAAGCTCCTGGTGTGTGCAGAGACTTTGCGATTGTGACCAGGGAGTGCTTTGCCTGGTACAGTAGAATTCCTGTACAGGTAAATGTGCTATGAGCTGCTAGTGGGTTGTGAGTTAGTTCCCCACTGTGTGAACTGTGTTGTGCTTGCTGGAAGCTGTATTCAGCCCAAAATGGACTGCATCCGAAATTGTCTTCATGCGGTCTGGGCCTTGCCAGACTGTCCCAGCCAGACTACCCACTGCACAGAGAAGCCATCAACGAGAGATCTGCCTGGGGATCAGCCCCCTGCTCCACGTTTGAACAGGAACGATGCCTCTGCGACTCGTGTGGGACCTGCTTCTTCTGGCATTCCAGATCAACCACCTGCAGTCTCGATTTTCATCCAGCCTGTGTCCAGTCTTGGGTATTGTGAGTAAATACCAGGGTAGCTCCCTGCAACAACAGCTTAATCTGAGTGTGTCATCTGATTGTCTTGTTGTTTCGTTTCCTTTATGAACTGAGCCCTCTGGCTCCGGATTACAAATATTGTGTACTGTGCATGTTGTGTTTTCCATCACAGGGCCCCAACCAGCTGCAACCCCGGGCAACAGTCCTGGCTAGCCCATCTGTTCTCCACCTGGGTACCCAGAGGTGTGACTGTGTGAGGGGACTCAAAGTGCATGCATAACTGCTTGATTGATATAACCTTTAAGGTAATCAACCTGATTTCGCCCCTTCCTTGTTCAAGTCCCCTGAATAAATCAGATCTAACTTTTTCTGCATGTAATCTGACTGTGGTTCCAGTTTGTGCTCAAAGTACTGTACTTTTGCTATTTGCTGTGCATAACCTTGTTTTACAGGGGAACCCCAGGGTCGAGCCAGAGGAACCAGCCCTGGTGGTAAGTGCAAATAGTGTGGGTACTTGTGTGGTGTACCAGGGGTATTGTGAAAGTGATTATTGTACAGTGTTCAGGCCACTAGAGGGGAAAGAGGGGGGTTACAATGTCCCGGAGGGCTGTGCCCATGTTAGCTTGACCACTACCAACCCTAACCTCTGGGTGGAGGCACCCTTTTCAGAACTCAGACCCCTTAACCTGCTACTAGCCAAGCAAGCAGGGTTAGTAGCCCGTGGGACAGCGGCACCTAGGGGTTACATCATCATTAAGGATGGCTGCCTTTAATTCATCTTCTAGTACCCTCCCCCCATTATAGCCTAATAATAACCCCTACCTGCTTCCTTTTTTCTTTCATTTATCTGAAGAATTATTTTCCCCACCCTTGACCCCCTCCGCGATACGCAGCTATATCTGCCTTTATCTTCCTGACTGTCCTCATTGCTTCCCTAGCTTTTATCTGGCCTCTCCCATTCCTCTCCCCTGCTTTTCCTTGTAACTGGTGAATGCCTTTTCTTGGCCCTCACTGGTTCTCTGACTCTCTCCGAGAACCATATTGATCTTTTCCACCTGTTTCATTTTGTGACAGTTCACTTGCATGACTTTGTTTCCTCATGAATGGTCCCTTGATTGGCCCACATCTTTTCTCAACACTTCAAGCGTCCGCTCTGGTCAGTTTGTCTCAAACCAGCTCTCTCAGCTGGTTGGAGTCTGCTTTTCTGAAATCGAGGGCTTAAGTTTTTGATAAGGGCATTCTGGTCCGAGGGCCAGCCTGAACGAAATGTAGTTATAGTAGCTGCACTCTAGCGGCTCCCCTACCTGCACTCCACCCACCTTCTCAGAGTTGGTGAGCACCTAATTAAGAATAGCCACCTGTCTAGTTGGTTCCTTATCCAGCTGCACCAGCAGGCCGTCCTGCAGTGTATCCAGTAGGCCTCACTTCTGGTGCACCTGGCTGCTGGAATATCCTAGTGAATATTTGGCAGGTTCTGATCACACACCACCACCACTTTCCCCTTCTTCAATCCCCCTAGTGGCTCTACCATGTGCTCCCCATCTCACTCTTCCCCTTGTCCTGGTCATCTATAGATCACTACAAACACATTTTATTGCCTGAGGGTGCCATGACGTGAACCCATAGTGACTCTGTTTCCCTTTTGCACCCCTTGATGTGTCTTCTTCCACAGCCTCTGTGCCCTTCCTAACATATAGGGCTACGCCCCCCCCTCCTTTGTCTTTCCCTGTATCCCGTCTAAACATCGCATAACCTGGGACTGGCTCCATGTGAAAGCAGAACAGCGAAAGTCAAAACAGCGACTTTTTTATAGCGAATGACAAAACAGCGATACGGCAAAATAGTACTATGCATATAATAGCTCATGCAATAACAGCCCATGGAAGCTATGGCTGAAAATGCCCCTCACAGAAGTGCAGGTAGTCTGAGAACCACAGCCGTGGTTCTCTGACGAACCCGACCTGCCAGACTGCCACCCGCAGTCCAGGTGTGAAGCCACCAGCCCCTCACAGAAGCGCAGGTACGGACTTGCCCTCAGCGACTGATTACCTCCAGGAAAGGAGCCCTAGCTGCCAATTTTTTCGCCCATGCACCCCCCCCCCAGTCCTGATTAAATACACATAAACCCACCCCGGCTTTCTAGCTCCCTCCTACTGGCTATTGCCAGCCGTGCCTCATTGGTTATCTAGGCCTTAATTTTCACTGGTCCTCCATCCTCCCACAGGAACCACTCATTTCCCTGGCCCTCTATGCCTGTCCCCTCTAAGCTGCCACAACAGTTAGGGGTTTCCTAATGCTAGATCCGTGCCATGGCCCAACTACTAGGCTTCCTGCCACTGCTCATCCATGTTCTCTTCTCCTTCCCTTCCCTCCTCTCCAACATGCCACCCACCTCTCCCATGGCCCCCTTCCTGCCCAACCTCACTGGGCTTCCCAACCTCCACTCCGCGGCCCACTCCCTTTTACCAAGGCTGGACTCACCAGCCACACGTCCCAGCCCTTTTCTTCTCATCCCATCACTCTCCTGGTTTACTTTTCAACTACTCCCCTTGCACAGCTCCAAATAATCACCAAGCCTTCTAAGTAAGAGATGTCCGCTCACCGTCCAGTTACATACAGCTGTTCACCCACTACCTATCTCTTTGTGCTTCTGCTCCTTGCCGCAGGTGACATCCACCCAAACTCCGCCCCCAAACCACACACCCCTCTCAATCACAGCAAGCCCCTTCCTACATTGGACACTTCCTCACTTCTCCTGGAGACCCTTCCCATGTGGCTTGTGCATCCTGCACCTGAATATAAGAAGCCTAGTCCATAAACTTGACTCCCTCCAGGTACTTGCTGCCCACTATGCTCCAGATATCCTCACCTGGTCTGAAACCTGGCTCACAAAAACATTAGAGATTCCTCTGTTGCCATCCCAGGCTACAATTTGGCCCACCAGGACAGAGCCACAAGAGGCGTGCAGAGTTGCCATCTCGTCAATTTAGACTTGCATTATTCAGTTCCTAGCCAAGTCTGAACCTAAAATCTGTGAATTAATTTACTTTCAGCTGACGCCGCCTTTTCGCTACTAATCTACATTGCAGGAATATACTGCCGACCTGGCACACCATCCTCTGCTGTCACCAACCTCCTCGAGCAAATCTCCTGCCTAACCCCAACAGGGGAACTTCATATTATGGGCAATCTAAACCACAACTGGCTAGCTCCTGCCCTCAACAAAACCAGAACTGAAATTGCTGCTCTAAACATCTCTCAAATCATTATTGAGCCCACCCGGCTTAACCTAAAATCTGGTAACCACTCACTCCTCGATTGGCTCTTACCACACCCTCACTGGTCATAAATGTGTCGGGTATTCTTCCTGACTCCTCAGTGACCACCATGTTACTTTCTTAGTGCGCAAAATCCAACGCTCAAAATCCCCCCCTGAATTTCTAGTCCAACGCTCCTTCAAATCCCTCAATCTCGCTCTGGTGTTAGACGACCTTGCATTAGCAAACTGGGCCCCGGCCCCTATTATGGAATCCATTGACGATGCCTTTCTCCACTTTAAAGACACTTTCCTCAGCGTCTGGGACAAACATGCCCTGTTGCGACATACAAGGGTATGAGGCAACCATCTGCGTGGATCACCCAAGAACTGATTGCATGTCAAACCACCCGTGACAAAGCCTGAAAATACATAAACCTCACGCCTCCCACAACATCTTCTCCCATACCGCATGCTCTGAAACAGTGTACCAGAGCCACTCGCCTAGCTAAAGCAGAGCACTTCAGCAGCTCTCACAGTCCAACCTAAATAACCCTCAAAATTCTGAAGGTCATTCACTCCTCTTCACCCCACCAGCTACCAATCCCACTCAAGTCTAAATATTAACAACTCCATTCTCACTGAGCCAACAGCAGTCGTACTGAGTTCAACATATATTTCTTCACTTGTGCTGCCACTCTCCTCTGCCCTGCCAAATCCTGCACCTATCACACCCTCTACAGACGAACAAACCTGACTAGGCCTCACTCCTTTTCCTTCAATGACATCTCTGCAGTGGATGCCCTAGATGCACTACTTTCTCTCAACCCTTTAAAGGCAAATCCCAGATGGGTTGGACCCTAAACCTCTACCTCTCCGCCACCGCCATAGCAACTCACTTGCCAAACTCTTAAACCAATCCTCTGCTGCTGCTGCCATCCCCCAAGCATGGAAGCTTGGGGGATGTCATCTCCCTCCCAAAAGGAGGTACCCAGCTACCGCCCTATTTCCCTCCTCCCAGTACTAGCAAAACTACAAGAGCACCTTGTGCTCACCCAACTTCCTTCCTTCCTTCCTCACCGACTCTAATTTCTTCACACCCTACCAGTCAGGTTTCAGAAAGGGACACTCCACTGCATCCTCCCTGATAAGGCTTACCGACTCCATCCTGACTAGTGTGGACAGTGGGCTGATCACCTCAGCCGCCTACCGTCTCCCACCCATATTGCTCTCTTGTCTCACTGAATCAGGCATCTCTGTTGCTGCTACCAACTGGTTCAGATCTTACCTCTGGCAGAACCCAGTCTGTTAGAGTCGCAAATGTTATCTCCTTCCCCCTTCCCTTAACTACCGGTGTCCCCCAGGGGTTGGTTCTGGGACCCATACTGTTCTCTATATTCCTAAACGACTTATCGCTCATCTGCTCTACTACCTCAATCCACATGTATGCAGATGACACTGTACTCTTCTCTTCAGGCTCCGACCCTGAAGTGGTACAAACTAACCTCCAAGCCAACTTCAACAAAGTACAGCAATGGTTCAGCTCTCACCAGCTCTCCCTAAATGTAAAAAAAAATGTCACGATGACTTTTGGCACATGACAACGCCTGTCCAGACTCCCATCCCTTCTCTGTTTCCACACCCTAGATGGTCAAAAACTCAAGATGTCTCCTCATTCTGCTATTTGGGGTATGGCTCAACTGCCATCTTTCCTTCTCAGACCGCATTGATGCTATTTCAAAAACTATGCCTCATGCTCGGTGCACTTTATAGGAACCGAGTAGCCTCCCTCCTCCTGTCTGACATGAACTGGTCCTGAAGATGATACTTCCTCCTTGATTACTGTGACATTGTTTACGGTGCAGCCCCTAAGTCCACCCTATCTAAGCTGGACACACTTTTTAATGCCTTCTGCTGCTTTGCTCTCGATGCCTCACCCTCACCCACCACTGCGACCTTTACCATTCCCTGCACTCACCGGCCCTTGAAACTCAGATTTCACACTGTGCTAAATATGTATCTAATCTATGGCTTGGCACCATCCCTTCCTACCTCTCCTCCATGCTCTCAGCTACCCTTCCCCCACCCATTATCTTGGATCCTGTGACTACCGCCAACTATTAATCCCTAGGCGGAAGACTACTGCCGGGCAAGCTGCCCTCTCACAATGGTTACCCAAGCTATGGAATGATCTCCCACCTCAAATTTGGCATTCCTTCTCTGCCCACTCTCTTTCTACCACCCTATAAAACTTCCTCACCACTGATTGCTCCTGTACCTGACTTGGCCATGCGCCAATTGCTCCCCTCCCCACTGCCCAACCAGTGGCCTTAGTTTTGCTATAAATGCTGACATATAGCCCTAACCTATGCACTTTTGTCCTGTGCCTTTTTGTCCTGCACCATCATGTGTTCTATGTCTCCTGTTGCTTATACATGCATATTACTGTGTGCTACATTTTCCCTTGTATTGCTGCTATATGTCAAGTAATTGTTATATGCTCCATACAATATCCAATGTACACCATGTGTTGTTGCTTGTCGTTTAATACAATTGTATCCATATGCTGCTATTTGCCTCTGTTATTTGCTCAGTTGATAACCTGCGTGTTATCCAACTCCCTTGTACCCCCTCCCCCCAGGTCGCACCAGGAGACGAGCATCTTGTTCCTCAGTGTGCCTTTCCTGGTGAAACTATTTCAATAAATAAATAAAATGATACATGTAGCTGAAAATTATAAGCAACTCCACGGAGATAATCATATAAACTCCGCTTACCGTACTCCATAAAAACCTCCGCAAGTCGCTCGGTAAGATCTCTAAAGTGACAGCGTGGACAATGGGTCTTAGCCCTAGAAACGAGCTGCTCCGTCCGCAGCTCAGTGAGCCTCTGCTCTTCCTGCAGACATTCAACAAATTGCCACAACATTGTCTGCCATGGTATGTACCCTTGCTAAGCACTTAAAGCAATGACATTCAGCACATCTCCAATACGCTTTCGTAGCTACCTCTTTATCCCTCCGGTATAGGTAACCACCATGTAGCAACAGTGGATGGCCCTTCTGGCTCGAATAAACTCACACACAGACATCTTCACTCTCCAGATCTCCAGGCACATACAAACCCCATCCAACCAGCATCTATTTAACAACCAGGTGCGGTGTCTCCATAGATATTTGCAGGGCTGTGCCCTCGGACCACACCTATCTGTTAGATTACCACTCTGAGGCATTCATTGATAGTTGGTAATAAGGCACTATTGTCATACATATGCCCATCTGGACAGGTCGCTATTAAGGCCCCAGGTAGACAATTAATCCCTAGTGTAAATGGGGTCGCTATTTACTTCCAATCGCCTATATATTCTGTTCGCTCATTTGTGTGTCGCCATTACAGGTTCGCCCAGATAGGTTCGCTATTCCCATGTCACTCTCTTGACTTGGTCTTCCTCCTGGGGATTGAAGCCTCTGATCTGGGAGTGGAACCAGTCAGATGGTCCAATCATTACACCGTGGGCTTCAGTTTGAGTGCCCCCCTTCGTAGGCCTACCCCTGTGGAGATGGTCAGGTATCGCCCTTTACGAGATGTTAGCTCCAAAGGCCTGGTGGTGGTACTTGACCTATTGATTCTTCCAGTGGCAAACAGCAACCCAGAGGCCCTTGTGATGCCCTATAATACGGCCGTTTCAGCGGCCCTGGATGTCATTGCTCCTGTCCAAGTTCATCCTCTCTCCCTCTGCCCTCAGTCCCCATGGTTTGATGAGACTTTGAGGGAGTTGCAGCAATTTGGACGAAGGTTAGAGCACTGCTGACAGAAACCGCCCTTGATGCCGATCACCTTAGTTTGGTGGACCATTATCAAGCCTATCAATCTGCAATCACCTGTAAGAAGGCAGAGTTCCTTTCGGGAGATTGAGGCCACCAGAATCGACCAGCTCAGCTTTTTCAACTGTGGACAGACTGTGCAACCCAGCCTGTCTACAAGTTCGAAAAGCCTTTTCACAAGTAGAGTGCGATGAACTTGCTTGATTCTTTGTGACTAAGGTGGCTGACATCAGGGTGATGTTCCAACCAGCACACTCTATGGGCGTTGCTTTGAATCGGCACTTGGCCACTGCCCCTCAGCTTTCCTGGAGTACCTTCAACCAACCAGAGTTCATGGATGTCATGCAGATTCTCCAGGGTGCGCACCCTATGTGCTGTAATTTAGATCCAGGACCAACCTCCCTGATTTTGGGTTGTATTGACTCCATTGGTCCAGTCCTAGCATCAATAGTCTGGTGATCCATGGAAACAGGTGAGTTTCCTAGCTCCCTGAAGGAGGAAGTGGTAACACCCTCCTGAAGAAAGTTTCTTTGGACCCAGACTGCAATAAGAACTACAGACCAATCTCAAACCTTCCCTTTTAAGGGAAGGTGATTGAGAAATTAGCAGCCATACAACTGGAGAACCATTTGACCATCCATGACATCTATGAACCTCTCCAGTCCAGTTTTTGAAAGAGGCATAGTACTGAGACTGTGCTGGTTCAGGTGCTCAATGATCTCCTGATGGCTAGAGATTGGAAAAACCGTTCCATCTTGGTTCTTCTAGATCTCTCATCAGCATTTGACACTGTGGACCATGGGGTCCTGCTCGGTCACCTGAGGTTCATCTGTGGCCTGTCGGGTGCAGTCCTCAGGTGGTTTACATCTTTCCTCACTGGAAGTATTCAGAGGGTGGTGTCCACGGTGTATTCCTCGGACCCAGTCCCTCTGTTATGTGGGGTTCCTCAGGGATCGGTGTTGTCCCCCATGTTGTTCACAGTGTACATGCTGCCCCTCGGAGACATTGTAAGAAGGTATGGGCTGAGGTTTCACTGCTATGCTGATGATACCCAACTCTACCTCTCTTTTGCACCTGACCAAGATGGAGCTCTCTCAAGTCTTTAACAACTGCCTCGCAGAAATCCAGGATTGGATGGATTCTGAGTTGGTTGAAGTTGAACTTGGAAAGATTGAGGTGCTGGTTGTGGATCCGGGCACCAGATTGGGGGTTGAGGGTAGGTTAGCCTCGGGCTTTTTCTTGGGGCCTATCACTCCTGACCTCTGAATGGGTGCGAACCGGGTTAATTTTGACGAAGGGCTGACACTATGTTCACAGGTGTCAGCCGTCGTCAAGTCCTCTTTTTACTATTTAAGGAATATCTCCAGGGTTAAGCATCTTGTTCCATCCGGCGATCTTCCAGCGTTGGTCCACGCCTTTGTGTCCTCACGCTTGGATTACTGCAACTCCTGTACTTGGGGCTACCTGGGTGGAAATCCGCCACTTGCAGCTAGTGCAGAATGCAGCAGCCCAGCTTTTGACGGGAAACTCCCAGTCCTGTCATATTTCTTCAGTGCTGTGCAGACTGCACTGGCTGCGGTATAGTGGCAGATAACCTTTAAAGTCAGTCTTTTGACTTATAAAGCTCTAAACGGACAGGGCCCAGACTACCTGAAAGAGCTTCTGGTACCTTACTGCCCTAGGTGATTGCTCCGCTCAGCTGACGAGGGGTTGCTAAAGAGTCCAAGGGTGTGTTTAAAATCTTGTGGGGCCCGGGCATTTGTGCATATGGCCCCAACCTTTTGGAATTCTCTACCCTGTCAGTTACAGGAGTGCATGACTGTGGAGGGATTTAAACAAGCCCTAAAAACACACCTGTGGTACCAAGCATTTGGTGACTGATTTCCTTTTAATTGCATTATCTGTTTTATACTATTTATGATGCTGGGATATTTGACATGTTATTTTAAACCTTGTTAGGCACCTCGGTTTTTGTACCCCTAGGACTGACATGTCCCAGTCAGTATTCTCTATGGCCCAAGTTTCTCTGATGGCTACGGGCTGTGCCTCAGTGTCTGTCACTAATGCCTGAAGTGCACTGATTTTATTGCCCAGACTCCTGGCATTAAGGCAGATCCCTTCCCAACTAGCTCCGGATCCATTTTTGTTGTTCTATCATCCTACACCTGCAGTCCTACCTATTCTCCTTACCTTCCTATTTTTCCTATTGCTTGCAGACCCTGAAAGCCTTCCCCCTTTGCTTCTTCCACTACTCTTTTTTGAACCTCAACTTTATTTTTACCTGCCTTACTGCTATCACTCCTCAATACAGGGGTAGCAGTAGCTAGGTTCCCCACCCTCACTTCCTTACTGTGGTTCCCCTAGTTTCAGTGCCCCCTGCAGTCAGTTTAACTGTCTAATGTACAGTACATGTAAAACTTCAGACCAAACGTGCTGGTCCCCTCTCTTATCAGGTGAAGGCTGTCATCTCTATTTTTTTTTTTGCGCCTCCCCTTCTTCCTGGCTGCCCACTCCTTCGGGTCTCTATTGCCCCTCCCGACTGCCTGTCCCGACTCCCACACCGGCTACCAACCTCATATGGCAGTCTCCCCGGGTAACCCGGCATATCCCTTTGCCCGGCGGGTTCCCCTCCTCCAAGGGGGAAGGCACTGGTGGGGCGACCAGTGCACTACTTCATTTTTTTCTGGCCCGGGGTACTGCTGAGGTGTGTCGGTCCTGGGATCGGCAGCAGCGGAGGACAGAGAGACCGTCATCTGGCCAGCCAGGAAGCATTTTCCTGGTTTTCTGTGGGGAGTGGCATCCTGACATCAAGGCATACGCCGACGTCTGTCACTCCCCTTTGAGCAATGAACCCGGTCATTACTGCTGTGCTCCCAGCCTCCGCCAGGAGTCAGCATGCGCCGGTGCACATCCCCACCCTTCCCCCGGAGAAGGAGAGCTGTCCCCAGATGCTCCATCCTTCTCCCCCCGGCCGGCCCTCCAGCAACCCGAGTCCGTTCCCGAACCCGGGTCGCCGGCATCGCAGACGGAAATCCAACCTCCGCACCAACGGGCCAGGGTGTCATCTTTAAAGTGCTTCTTGTCCAAGAAGCCCCTCTAGTCCCCCACAAAGTGGCACCCTTTCTCCTTATGCCATCTCTTTAATCACCCATTTAATCTCTCATCTCTTCTTTCTTACTCTATCTCCCTCCACATAGGAAGAACCTCAGAAAGCCAGGAGGCCAAGTGTGCCTATAATCTGTCCCCAGTCTCTGACAGTTGTGCTTCACTTGTTCCACAGGCTGGTTTGCTAGATCATTGATACCCAAGTGTATCAGCTCCCTCAGCCCTCCCTCCCTCTCTGCTATTATCTCTATTCTGTCTATGTCCTGGATGGCGGGTGCCCCAGGAAGGCACCTGACCATCCCCAGCCCTCCTCACCCCACCACCCTCTCTGCTCCTCTGATCATAGAATCCCTGAGCACTAATACTCTTCTAGCTGCCTTTTTCATACTCTCACTCCTGGGTGCCACTAGGTCATCACTTCCACTTCTCTTGACTGACCTAGAGCCCCCAGTGGAGTCAGGTACTGATGTCTTCTCCAGGGGTGCAAAGTGATTTGCCATTAGGATGGTGTGGAGCTGGTTGACCTCCTTGTGGCTGCCCCTGCCACCCTTCCCCTCCCCTCCCCTCCCCACCATTCTCCACCCCCAGACCTAGTGGGCTTCTGGGGAGTGGGTTGTGGGCTCCAGCTGAGCAGGAGAGATAGATAAGTCTTCCTTTGCTGGTACCAGCTGAGCATGGGGCTCTGCAAAGGTTCTGCAAAAGGGCCTGTGACCCCTCCTCCAGAGCATAAAATTGGAGATGAGCGCCCACAGACCCTGCAACTGACTTGTTCCACAGTAAACCACTACCCTGTACTGAACCTTATTATAACCCTTAGCCTTCCAATTGAAATATACTAGCAGAAATGTTCTAGAGGCCTCAGTCAGCTGCCTTCTTGCTCTGTTAGCTAACTTCGCCAGTGCTTCCCCACATCTTTGGCAGTGCAGTATTGCTTTGAAATATCTGTAGTGGTATTGTTTTATTTTTTTATGTAGGTAAAACCCTTTGTGAATGGAAAAGCTAAACAAGGAGCAAGACAGGAGTAGCTTTGATACAAGGTAGTTAATGTTTGGAGCCAAAGGTGTTTGTGTGTGCATGGAAAGCAGAATTCTGAGGGATTGCAGCTGTAAATTTTGGGAGTGGGGTTTGGAGTGTGCTGCTGTGAAACAAGGAGGCACATAGTACACTGTTCAATTGGAGTAGAAAGAGGTGCCGAAGAAGAGGGTGTTTTCTATTTACAGAGGGGATGTTAGACCATTTGAACAAACAAACCATATTCAGAGAAATACAACTGAAATTATTGCACTGTTGCTCTCATGTCATTAATAATATAGGACATATGAAAACTGTCAGCTCAGACACAGTTCAGAGTTGGCATGTTGCTGACACCAGATTCTGCCAAGCCACAGCAACAGCAATCCCGCCATCACCGACACCGATACGTCCCGACAATGACCCACAACACACTGCCACTGACCGTCACACTTGACCACATCAATTTGGGGGCACACCCCCATGCACACACACTTTAAATATCTAACTCCACATTACACAGACAGTGGAGTCAGGGGCCAACCCACCTTCCTGTTACCGCAAAGTCCGTCACGGAGAAATCCTTGTCACCGCAAAGTCCGTCACCATCGGTGTGTTGCTGTGAGGGGTTTGCTGTTGTTACATTGCTGTTCTGATGGTATATGCTGACACAGTGCTATGCTACGCCCTAGTACACTGCAGAATACACCTGTAACTGTTACATGTCAGAATACTGCAACCATGTGTTTTGGCAAATCCTTAAAGCTTGACGTTGTTTCTCACTTTTCACTCATACTGCTACAGCTTGTCAAGTGGAATCCTGTTAAAGTGAGAAATGCATTAAACCTGTAAGCCTGTGTTTCCTGTAGGAGCTGATTTTCAACAACTTTTGTTTTCTTTTTCCTTTTTTTAACCAGGAGAAACACATTAAGCTGAAAGCTTGTTTACAGGTGTGACCTGGGTGCACGAGGAAGTTAAGTGGGTTGCTCAGGGTCACACAGTATGCAAGTGGGGGCTGTGGGATTCAAACCCAGGTTCTCCAGGTTTGCAGCTTAGAGCCTTAAACCACTGTGTTATACTGCCTCCTCATGATTCACATGTCGCTGTGGTTTTATCTTTACTGGCCTTTTTGTGAACACAGTGGGTGCACACACTGCAAAGAAGTACCATTTTAGCACTGTGTGATGTCGTTTACGTCCATGCTTAGCCCTTCCATTTTTCGCACAATCCATGTTCTGCTCTAGAACTCTGTAGTTGAAATGGACATAAATAGTAAGCAAGTATAACCACCCAGTCCCCTAGGGTTACTAGAATCCCATCAGTATTAGACTAGGTAGGTCTTTGAGCAGCTAGTAGGGAGTATATTAGAAGCTCTCTACAAAAAGCTACCAACAGTCCCTATTTTCCCAGGACAGTCCCTATTTTAGGCAGCATGCCCCAGTGTCCCCACAAGTTTTGCAAAATGTCACTTTTGTCCCTTTTTTTTTGCTTACTTGTCCCAGTTTTGTCCCCCCTTTTTTTTTGCTGACTGCTAATCCATGAGTGACAGTTATTTCAGCACCTCTGTGGCACTGGACTGCAGTTTGCAACTTCAATCCCTGTGCCTGTATTGCACCACAAGCATGTCAGTGGGAGCACAGTAAAGCATGTTCCTTCCTGTTAGATTAGGCTGGGTAGTAGCACAAATAAGCATATGTGGATGTCTGCCAGCCAGCAGCTGAGAGGGACTCCAGACAGAGAAGAGACTGGCAGCAGTGAACTAAGGTACCCGAACCTGGTCAGCTGTACAGAAGAGTATGAAAACAATCTGGTGTGGTGGTGGGAGTCACTATCGTGAATTTTGCTCAGCAAATGAGGTGAGTGTAAGCGGGTTGGATGGGGCTGTCAGGAGAAGCAATACATGCAGCTTGAATGTCTGATCACAGTTTAACATAGGTTTGCTTCTAATGAACTTTCTGTACACCATGATTTGGAACTTGCTGCAGCAGAATGATATATTGTTTTAATCTGAATGTTTGCTACTGGTGTTACTGTGGGGCGGCATGGCCAGAGCAAGCAGCAAAATGTAATTCAATGTGTGCAGCACTGTCTGCGGTGGTGCCTGTGGGAGTGATACAGTGGGGGGGGTCATGGTCAGGATGGACCGTCCCAGTTTTAGGCCTCGGAAAGTTGGTAGCTTTATCTCTACACACACCTCATTGTTTACTTTTCTAGGCTAGGTAGACAATGAGTGATGTCATCTAGAACTCTTGCAGCAGCATAATCCTTTTTGCTCTGCTCCAGAGGGAGCAGTTTAGAATGTTGGGAGGTCAGTGTGTAGTTCCAGTTGGGAGAGTGAAGATGAAGGAGCTCTCTGTCCAGCACAGGGCAAGAGGTGCCTGCCAGCCCGCCTTGGGCTAGGTGAACAACCTCTGGTCATCATTTTGTCACCTTAGTGTGTGAAACAACAGCGTGCCTAGTATGCCATAACCCACAATGCACAGCAGACCATGGGTGTATCGGGGCATTAATGCACACCAGGGTGCATTGTGAGGCACAAGGCTTGCCCAGTGACTTCAACCAGCTGGGTAGTGTATTAATGCCGATACACCCATGGGCTGGAGTGGGTTATTGCACTTATAAAATGGTATGTTTTGCAAGTGTTTAACTAATCAAAACATTTAAAAAGTGTTCAAAATGTTATTTTTTGTGCACTTTGTCCGTCCATGTAAAAGTAGGACTCCTTAAAAAAAAAAAAAAAAAAAAAAAAAAAAAGTTTTTCTCGTCCAGGACCTAATTTTCCACCTGTACTGTCCCGAGTTATATCGGACCTAACCACCACAGTGAAGCTGAGCTGCTAGCACCTCTTTCTACAGAGAAAGTGAAAGTAAAACACTGACTTCATGCCTATTTAACCGCCTCTCTGAATCATGTGACCTGCGGAGACAGTCAGGCATGTGATCAGTGGCCTGTTTCTTATCAACTTTGCCTTAACAAACTGGAACTTGACGGAACTTGACATGGACAATGCGAGTAAGGTGCATTTTACTTTTAATGGAAACGTTGCATAGTGATACGCAAATTTGAAGTGGACCACTTCGCATTTATTATGTAGGCGAATGAAAACTTTGCTGCATCTCTACTGTCAAACCCCCATTCAGGGTACCTCAGTGAGTCACCTCATGGGCAACAGTGTCTCAGTTTGTTCCCTCCTTGGCCAGGTCCAGGACCACCAGCACGCACTTCTGTGTTGACCCAGTGGGACCAAATACTGTAGAGCTAGCCTGGGAGAGCCAGTAGTCTAAGAGGCTGATCTGTGTATTTTGTTGTGTGTGCCTATCAGGGGAGAAGCTAGAGGAGTTCCATGAATTGATGCTGCCACTCCAGATTTTAATAACACCTGCTGATTCCAGCAGTTCACCCCGTGGTGCAGGAGTGTACCAAAAAGTGGGGGGTCAGAACTGCATAGAACACCTCAGCCTGGGGCAGTGGAGGGGAAGAGAGAGACAAGACTGGAGTCACAGAACAGGGTAAGCTCCTTACTATTATACTACTGCATCCCAAGAGCTGCTTTTCAAAGTGACTGCGGTGCACATGTGGCACAGTAATAGGACAGTAGCCAGTGGGGACAGTTGTACGACTACTTTTCACTGCACAATTCACTGAAACAAATGCAGTTGGAAAAGTATGAGCCAGGCAGCAGAGAGGAGCTCTTTCTGGCTGTGTTTCATTCTCTGTTTTTTTTTTTTTTTTTTACTTGAATTTTTATTTTTTGAACAAAAATACAAGCACACAACATTTCATTGTTATACCATCAATAGAATCTCTCAAATGAAAACTAAAAAGTAATAATCGGATATAAAAAGCTAAACAGGTGTCCACATTGTGTATGGAGGGAGAGATAAATCTTAAAGAAGGTCACATGATCTAAGCTTGTTTCCTAAAGTTTTGGTCCTCTTTTCCCCTGTCCATCTGCTCTCTCGAGCCAAGCTTTTGCACTGATTTCCTTCCTTTTACCTTCCCTCCCCAATTTACAGTTCTTGGTCACTGATTTTTTTTCCATAAAAAGTTTTTATTTATTTTCGAACACAAGTAACAAAACAATGATTCCAGCATATCACATGTATACATTCTAAAGCATATACACTTAGGGACAATACTTAAAACAAAAGAAGATACTGTAAGATAGTCTACGTAAGATATTATCTAAGTGTAATATATAGATGTCATTTTCATATCTTAGTAACCCATACAAAACAAGCATTTGTCAATGCCAAATGTTGATTGTGTTGGTCTGTTGAGCTCGCTCACTGGCCCTGTATCACACGCTCAGTCTGTTTCTCCCGGTGCTGCAGGCTGCTGTTTTGTACTGGGCTCTTGCCTGCGTTGGCACCTTGTTCTGGCCACTAAGAAATCTGCAGCTGTCCCGACAGAGCTCTGTTGAGGTGGCTCACTCCCCCTCTCTCACTCGCTCATTCTGTTTCTCCTGGCGCTGCAGGCTGCCCTTTTGTACTGGGCTCCTGCCTCTGTTGGTGGCTTTTTCTTCCCACAAAGAAATCTGCAGCAGTCCCAACTCAGGTCTGTTGAGCCTGCTGACTCCCCCTCTCTCACTCACTCATTCCATTTCTGCTGGTGCTGCAGGCTGGCCTTTTGTACTGGGCTACTGCCTACGTTGCCGCCTTTTTCTGCCAACAAAGAAATCCACAGCAGTCACAATAGAGCTCCATTGAGCTAGCTCACTCCCTCTGTCTCACTCTCTTGTTGTGTTTCTCCCGGCGCTGCAGGCTTCCCTCTTGTACTGGGCTCCTGCCTGCATTTTCACCTTTTTCTGCCCACAAAGAAATCCATAGCTGTTCTGACAGAGCTCCGCTGAGGTTGCTCACTCCCCCTGTGTCCCTCGCTCATTCTGTTTCTCGTGGCACTGCAGGCTGTCCTTTTGTACTGGGCTCCTGCCTCTGTTGGTGCCTTTTTCTGCTCACAAAGAAATCTGCAGCAGTCCTGACAAAGCTCCATTGAGCTCACTTACTCCTCTTCTGTCACTCGCTCAGTCCGTTTCTGCCAGCGCTGCAGGCTGCCCTTTTCTATTGGGCTCCTTCCTGCGTTGCCGCCTTCTTCTGCCCACAAAGAAATTTGCCACAATTACAATAGAGCCCCATTGAGCTCGCTCAGTCCCCCTCTCTCACTCACTCATTCTGGTTTCCCTGCCACTGCAGGCTGCCCTTTTGTACTGGGCCCCTGTGTGCATTGCTGCCTTTCTCTGCCCACAAACAAATCTGCAGCAGTCCCAACAGAGCTCCATTGAGCTCACTCCTTCCCCCTCCCTCACTCACTCAGTCTGTGTCTCCTGCCACTGCAGGCTGCCCTTTTGTACCGGGCTGCTGCCTGCATTGGCGGCTTATTCTGTCCAGAAAGAAATCTGAAGCAGTCCCGACACAGCTCTATTGAGCTCTCTCACTCACTCATTCCATTTCAGCCCATGCTGCAAGCTGACTTGTTGTACTGGGCTCTTGCCTGCTTTGCGCATTTTCTCCCACAAAGAAATCTGCAGCAGTCACATAGAGCTCCGTTGAGCTCACTCTCTACCGCTCTGTCTTTCACACATTCTGTTTCTCTTGGCGCTGCAGGCTGCACTGTGTATGGGGCTCCTGGCTGCGCTGGACACCTCTTCGGCCTGTCCACACAAACAACCAAGTAGCTGTCCTGACAGAGTTCGCAGAGGTCACTCAGTCTCCCTCTCACGCACTCATTCTGTTTGTCCAGGTGCTGCAAACAGCCCTTTGTACAGGACTTCTGCCTGCATTGGCGCCTTTTCTGCCCGCAAGAAGAACTGGCTGGAGTCCTGATAGAGCTCCATTGAGCTCACTCAGTCCCCCTGTCTCACTCGCTCATACTGTTTCTCTTACCGCTGCAGACTGGCCTTTTGTACTGGGCCCCTGCCTGCATTGATGCCTTTTCTGCCCACAAAGAAATCGCTGCAGTCCTGACAGGCGCTCCGGTGATTCTCTCGCCTCCATCACTTCGCTCTCTCGTTCTGTTCTCCCAGTGCTGCAGGCTGCCCTCTTGTACTGGGCTGTTGCATTTGGGCCCTTTCTCTGCCCACAAACAAATCCGCAGCAATCCTGACAGAGCTCAGTTGAGCTCGGTCACCCCCCCCCCTCTCACTCGTTCAATCTTAATGTGTCCCAAATAGTGATTTCCCACAGTGACTGTGCTATTCTGCGGCAGGAGTGCAAAAACATATTTTAGCCAGGATGTGAAAAATTGCAGCTGTACTGTTCATAAGGAGGGTGGAAAAATGCCACTGTTGAAAATGTGGTGTGAAAATATTATAAAATTGCGAAGTTACAAGGGTGCATGGAAACAGTTCAACGCACTCTTGTAAGAGTCATGTTATGGAGTTTCATCACCAAATTTTCAACATAGGCATTTCAGGACCTCTGCCCATGAACTGTGCCACTGTAATTTTCTTAATCTGTCCCGGCCAGTGATTTCCCACAGCGACCGCTCTGTTCTGTGCTGGAAATGCGAAAACACATTTTGGCCAGGATGGGAAAAATGACAGCTGTACTGTTCATAATAGGTGGGAAAATGGCAATGTTGGAAATCTGGAGTGAAAATATTATAAATTCGACAGTTACAAGTGTGCATGAAAACTGCAAAACGCACGCCGTAACACAGTCATTTTATGGAGTATCATTACCAAATTTTCAACATAGCCATTTCAGGACCTCTACTCATGAACAGTGTCACTGTCATTTTCTTAATCTGTCCCAAACACTGATTTCCCACAGCGACTCCATGCTATTCTGCGCCAGAAGTGCGAAAACACATTTCTGCCAGGATGAACAATGACAGCTGTACTTTTCACAAGGAGGTGTGACAAAATGGCAATGTTGAAAATCTGGTGTGAAAATATTGAAAATTCACGAAGGTTACGAGTGTGCGTGGCAACTGCGCAGCTTACGCTCAGAAACAGTCATTTTTGATTTTTTCACCAAATTTTCAGCATAGGCTTTTTGAGAGCCCACCTTATGAACACTGACACTGTCGTTTATTGATTGGCCCCAAAAGGTGATTCTGTGCAGTGACCACTGAAACCACCCCTTCGGGCTGATTAACGCCATGACAGTTCAAGAATTCATAAGGAGGGTCCCAAAACCCCATGTTGAAAATCTGTGAAAATTCCCAAAAATGCCTGAGATATACACTAAAGTTGAAAAAATATTTATTACTTTATACAGCTTACCGGCATTTCATCAGTTCACGGGTCGGCTTTGAAGCATGCAAACATGTTCCCGGTCCAGCAAGATCTGCTGCCCGAGCTCAGAGGTAACTATGGGGTGAGGGGGTGTAGGAAGGCAGGGTGCATAGTGAGTGGGTGCGGGTTGTGGGTGGGGTCTGGGAGACTAGAGACCGTTTCCTTTTGCAGGAGAAAAAAAAAAGACATTGCGGGACCGTTTTACCTTTGCAGGGCATGTGCGCGCTGGGGTGGGCTCCCAGCGTGCCACCAGAGTCTTTTTTTTTTGGGGGCAGCAGTAGCCGACAGGGGATTGGGCACTCCGTGGCACACAAAGGGGGGTATTATTATGCCAACAGGGATTGGGCACCCTGTTGGCAGGAATAAAAGCGGGGATTACAGAATGCCGACAGGAGCCCACAGATCCACAGGGCTTCAAAGCCGATGGGAATTAGGGCCCCATCGGCAAATAAACTGCAGTAAGGGGTGATATTGTTTGTGTAGCGGCGGCAAGCACGCCGCCATGTTCACAAACAATATCAAAACTTACATCCGCTCTGCAATGACGGTCGCACCCTCATTGCAGCGGATGGCTGACGCTGCAATGACGAGGTGGCCCCTGATTGCAGTGGCGAAATTCTCACAACTTGGTGGCAATGTTCCAAACTGCTGTCACCAGCAGCTTGCAATGGCATTGGGAGAAACAGGACAAGCCTTTGCAGGCTGTGGGGCATTGGCCACAACAGTGCCAGATCTCCACAGCTTGCTTCTCAGCAGCCGCGGTAATCAACATAAAAATTCCTGTAATACCACTGTCCAAAAGCTGATAATACCATCAATGATGACTGATAATACTGTAATTCAGAGCATATATTGGGCCCTATGCACTATGGGGCGTAAGGTGCGCACCAAAGATGTGTACCTCGCTTGCAAAGTTCCTCATCTGTGGACAGGTGCACACCTGGTGGCAAGCACAACTGTCAGCAAACTGTCTGTGGCCCAGCCCCCCCCGCACTGGTTTGCGCAGAGTGGACAGGGCGAAGCTGCAGACCTGGGTGGGCATCTACTCAGATGCCCGTCTCGGGTCCCTCAGTGGATCCCTTATGTGGCAGCCCCTGCGGATGTTGGACAGCCAGTGGCCATGGAGGTGTGAAGAGGGCAGTGCTGCCGGCAGTCCCGAGACATGGCACTGGCAGCAAACAGGCACGGGACAGGGGGTCCACTGGCCGCCAATAATAGGCTGGACATGCTGAGATGGATCAGGCACCATGGGTGTGGGAGGGCATACCACTAATACACTGGAGATGAGGACAGTAGTCAAGAGGGTGTATGTATGTCCAGCCAGGGGACAGCCGGTCATGTTGGGAGGTTGCACTCACTCTACGGGGCCAGGGCACACTGCTGCTGGGTGGTGAATGCCAATGCCACTTCCCGACAGGGCATACATAGGTAGGAGGTGCACTGCCATGTGTTGGGCACGGGAAGGGCTTATGTTATCATTGTACTTACACCTTTTGGCACTTTTAACACTTGGTACTTCATTTCAATCCTACCTCGAGCCTTTTCCCTCCACCCCTCACCCCTGCTTCTTCTCTGCTTGCGCGTATTCAAGCTTTCCCCTGCTCCTCTTCACCTTCCCTCTTCCACCCCAAACCATTCTCTTATCTCATGCCACCTCTTTTGCAACTTCTTTCCCTACATTTCTCTCTCTTACCTCTCTCCCACCCATAATACTGTCTCTCTCTTGGGTTTTGACAAGGCCTCCTAGGCTGCCCCCTCACCGCTAAACACCACCTTTTCTACCTTTACTATTAATTTGTCTTCCTCCCTCACTTCACCAGCACTCCCCTTCTCTCTAAAATTGCCCCATTTCCTCCATCCACCTCCCCCATCCCTCATCTTTCTATCCCCAATACCTCCTCTGCAACTCCGCTCCTCCTCCTCCTGTGCAACACCTCATCTTCTCCTTCTTGTTTCTCCCATCCCCCACCTTACACGCCATTACTTTCTCACCTAGATTTTGACAAGGCTTCCCAGGCTGCCCTTACTTCTAGCCCACTCTACTGTTAGATTGAGCAACATTCAGTGCTATTTTGATCGCTTCTGATATATTAATTTTTTTTAAGTATATTCTTGATATCTGCTATTTACTTATCTACTGTTTACCTTGTTTTGTTTTTGTACTACTGACGTGGAACCTTTGTAAATGAGTTGTATTGCTGAGAGGTGTTGTAATCCTAGACTCAATAAATAAATAAATAAACTTGTTTCTGCTCGAGACCCCTCTTCTTCTTCTTCTTCCCCTTCTTCTTCTTCTTCTTTTTTGCTATCTGTTGCTAACTCTTCCTCTGCACCCTCCTGCCAGTAGCCCACTACCTTTGATGAATGTATTGGTTTATTTGAATGTATTTCTATGTTGCACCATTGAAAAACTGCCAATACTACATAGTGTAGCTTCATATAGCTGCTACCTTGGAATGTTGACTACCATTGTTGCTATTTTTGCACTTTAATTTTACATTGTACCTTGAAGGAAACTGATAATGCTCTGTAGCTGCTACCTATAACTCGAATGCATTGTATTGTTGCTCTTTTGCACCTTTATTACCTATTCAGTTCTGCTTGATGAGGATATTTGGTAAATGAGCATAAAGCTCAAAGTCTGTAATTCTGATTTCTCATTAAATAAACAAAACAATAATTAAATAACCGTCCTCATCAGGCCTCTCCGCCTTCTCATCCTGTCTCCCCCGCCTCTGGAACCAGCTACCTCCAATCCTTCATGACGCTCCCTCATTCTTCGTCCTCAAGCATCAAATAAAACTCACCCTCCCGCCCTGCACATGCATCCTCTCTACACATTGCCCCCACCACCTCTTCCTCTCCTTAACCACCCCCTCTCCCCTGCTCCTTCTGCCTTCTCCCCCTCCTTCAAGCTGACCTCTTCCTGAAACTCTCTCTCTCTCTGTACAGTCCAACTGCATTGTATATGTAAATATATAATAGAAATAGTTTGTATAGCTTTAACTAAACTTATACCCTTCGTGGTAAACATGATCATTTCCTAAGTTGATCCTGTATTGGTTTGCTTGCTCGGTGTTGTATTGCTCTTGTATTGTAACTAGTGTTGCCTCTGTTGTCACCACTTGCCTTGTATGATTGATTATATTTATCCTCCTGTATCCTGCTTCTCCAGGTCGCACTGAAACAAGCCCAACCGCTCAGTGTGCCTTTCCCAGTTATCAGCTTCTAAATAAATACATAGTGATTCCATCACCTTGCTTACTACCGAAGTCAGGCTGACAGGTCTGTAATTTCCTGTCTTCTCCCATTCCCAATTTTGTGAAGTGGGACCACATCTGCCCTTCTCCAGTCCCTCAGAACTACCCCTGTATCCAGCAATAAGTTGAACAAAACTGCCAATGGTGCTGCCAGCATCTCTCTGAGCTTCTTCAGTATCCTAGGGTGAACCCCATCCAGTCCCATTGCCTTGTTGGCTTTTGATTTTACTAGTACTCTAAGGACTTCCTCCTCTGTGAAAGGACTAGTGTCCACCTCTACCATCAGGAAGTTGGTGGATCTCAGGATTAGGAAAAGGATGGCCAGATGGGTGGAAACCTGGCTGAGGGGCAGAACCCAGAGGGTGGTTGTGGGGGAGAGTTATCTGGCATCATAGAGGTAACTAGTGGGGTCCCTCAGGGCTCGGTGCTGGGGCCGGTGTTATTCAGTGTCTTTATCAATGACATTGGGGATGGCATTAAGGGCAAAATATTCCTATTCATGGATGACACCAAGCTCTGCAGGAGAGTAGACACAGCGGAAGGATTACAGGACCTACAGGAGGATCTGGAAAAGCTGGGGAAGTGGTCCAGGATCTGGCAGTTTGGCTTCAATGCCATGAAATGCAAAGTTATGCATATTGGAGCCAAGAATCCCAGGACTGAATACTACCTGGGTGAAGTCTGAATATCTGCATCAGAGGAGGAGAAGGACCTGGGAGTGATGATCACTAGTGACCTGAAGCACTCCATGTAGTGCAGGAAAGCAGCAGCAAAGGCAAACAAGATGCTGGGATGCATAGCTAGGGGGATCAGTAGTAGGAGTGAGGAGGTTATACTGCCCTTGTACAGGTCCCTGGTAAGGCCTCATCTAGAGTATGGAGTTCAGTACTGGTGCCCACACCTCAAAAAGGACATTAACCTGCTGGAGAAGGTGCAGAGGACGGCTACAAAGATAACAGGTCAGCAGAGTAAGGCATATGAGGAGAGATTGAGGGCACTGAGCATGTACTCCCTGGAAGACAGGAGAGAGAGGGGGGACATGATTGGGACCTTCAAGTACTTGAAAGGGATAAATAAGATGGATAAGGAGAGTCTCTTTAAGCTGAGTGGCAACCATAATACGAGGGGGCACTTCTTCACAGAGAGGGTGGTGGACTCTTGGAATGTGATGCCAGAAGAGGTAATCTCATTGAAGACAGTGGGCAGCTTTAACAGAGGCTGGGATAGGCATGGGGAAGGTAAGGATCAGGGGTAGGGAGGATGGGAGGAGTGGGGAGGGAGGGCAGGGATAGTAGCTCAAGCTGTGGACCCTGCAATATGAGCAGACTAGATAGACCAAATGGCCGTCTTCTGTTGGCATTTTTGTATGTTTGTACATTATGCACCAGTTCTGCCCCTGTTCATTATCTTTGGCCCACCCCTACCCTTCTATTGTAAATACTGAACAAAAGTATCTGTTCAACATGACTGCCTTCCCTTGGTCCCCTTCCTCCAGACCCCCTTCACCTTTATCCTTGTTATTGTCCCATTGATATTTGTCTTCTTGCTAATATCTCTAAAGAAGGCTTCATCCCTTTTTTATTGACTGGGCAATAGTCTCCTGTTTGTGCCTTTGCTCTCCTCATTGTCTTCCCTGCCTCCCTTTGTTTCTCCTGGTAAATCAACCTATCCTCCTCTTTCTGTGTCTTTTTATGTTGGCTCACTTGCACTGCCAACATAGTGGGACAGTGCAGCTTTGGGGGCGCGGTCGCTGTTGGGCGAATGCAGAGCACGCACCAATAGGTGAGTCCTGCATTCCCCAATCAGCCTGCATGCCGGCGCTACACCATGCATACATAATGTGGCAAGCACATCTAAGACAAGGTCCGCTGCAATCCAAGCAAAGCTCATCATACACAGCAGTCCTTTTCTTGCTTTGCTCACGCCATTATGTGCATGGTCGACGAGCAGCTACTGCCGACTTCGGGGGTGCCCAATCCCCCTGTCAGTTAACCCTCCCCGCTTTCTTTGTGTGCCGACGGGGGAGCCCACTCCCCGTTGGCATAACCCCGCCCAATTGTTGAATGCTGATGGGGGTGCCCAATCCCCCTCGGCTCGCCCCCCTCGCTTTCTTTGTGTGCCGACGGGGGTGCCCAATCCCAGTCGGCATTACTTCCTCCCTCCCCGTGTTGTGTGCCAATGAGGGTGCCCAATCCCCCATCAGCTACAGACAGCCCTGCCCCAAACAGTTAGGTGACATGCTGGGAGCCCACCCCACGTGCCAAATCCCCTGCAAATAAAAAACTGTCCCACGATGTGTTTTCCAATTTTATTTTTCCTGTAAAATGAAAATGGTCCCTCGTAGTCTCGATGCCCCTCCCCACCCACACCCACCACTGGCACCCTGCCTCCCTCACCCCCTCACCCCATACTTACCTGCAGAGTCCAGCGCGATCTTCTGTGAACAGGAACACGTCTGCACTCTTCAAAGCTGACCGCGAACAGAGGAAATGCCCAGTGCTGTATAATGGAATGAATAGGGGTTTCAACTTTAATGCATATCTCGGCATTTTGTGACTTTTGGCCCAATTTTCAACATGGGGTTTTGGGACTCCTTCTCATGAATTATTGCGCTGTCATGATGTTATTTGATCCCGAAAGGTGATTTCAGTCACTGTGTGGAATCACCTTTCGGGATTCAATAACAAAATGACAGTGCCACTATTCATGAGAGGGGTCTCAAAAATAAGTTGAGTTGAGAAAAATCCAAAAATGACTGTTTTATGAGCGCGTGAGCAACTGCGTTAATGCATATCAGGTTAGTGCATTCGCACTATTTTAATGCCAGATTCTTAACATTGGCATTTTACCACACCTTCTTGTGAACCGTATAGCTGTCATTTTCACATCCTGCCCAAAATGTGTTTCGCACTTGCGGCGCAGAATATACGATCACTGTGTGAAATCAGTGTTCGGGACACATTACGAAATGACAGTGACACTGTTCATGAACAGAGGTCCTAAAAACACCTGTGTTGAAATTTAGTGACAATACTCCATAAAATGACTATTTCACAGTGTCGTAACAGGCGCAACGCACACTCATAAGTTAGCTAATTTGCAATATTTTCATGCCACATTCTCAACATTGGCATTTTACTACACCATCTTGTGAACTGTATAGCTGTCATTTTTTACATCCTTGCCCAAATTGTTTTCGCACTTCCAGCGCAGAATAGCGCAGTTGCTGTGCGAAATCACTGTTCGGGACACATTACGAAAATGACAGTGACACTGTTCATAAGCAGAGGTCCTAAAATACCGGTTTTGAAAATTTGGTGACAATACTCCATAAAATGACTGTGTTACGGGCATGCGTTGTGCAGTTTGCACGCACGCTCATAAGTTCACAAACTTATATTTTCACTCCACATTTTCAACAGTGCCATTGTTCTACACCTCCTAATGAACAGTACAGCTGTCATTTTACACATCCTGACCAAAATCTGTTTTAGCAGTTCTGGCACACAATAGTGTTACTGCTGTGGGAAAGCCGTGTTCGAGACACATTATGAAAATGGCAGTGACACTGTTCATTAGCAGATGTCCTAAAATGCCTATGTTGAAAATTTAGGACGAAAGTCAATAAAATGAGTGTTTTACAAGCACGCATTGACGCAGTTTGCACACATGCTCGTTACTTTGTGAATTTGTAATACTTTCACTCCAGCTGTTCATCATTGCCATTTTTCCATACCTCCTTATGAACAGTACAGTTGGTTGAAATGTGTTTTCACACAACCGGTGCAGAATTGCACGGTCACTGTGCGAAATCACTTTTCGGGACATTTTCAGGAAATGACGGTGACACTATTCATCAGCAGAGGTCCTAAAATGCCTGTGTTGAAAATTTGGTGGGGAAAGTCCAGACAATGACTGTGTTCCAAGCGTGCATTGCGCAGTTTCCATGCACTCTTATAACTTTGCCAATCTGCAATATTTTCATGCCACATTTTCACCACTGGCATTTGTGCACACCTCATTATCAACAGTCCAGCTGCCATTTTCCACATCCTGCCCAAAATGTGTTTTCACAGCTCTGCCGCACAGTGGCATACTCGCTGTGCAAAATCACCTTTTGGGACACATTAACAAACTCACAGCACTATGCCTCTCCACCTCCGCCACTGTCAATGCCAGTGCGACAACATTCGGCTTTGACAAATGCTTGTTGTATTTTTTAAATGCTATTTTTTTAGCTTTTACTGCTCTGCTAACTCTGTAGAGAACCATAGTAGTCTTCTTTTCCTCCTGCCGTTGCAGACCTGTCTGACACAGGGATTTGTAGCTCTTTCATTTTAAAAAAGGAGATCGTTTTTTTTTTAATTCCCAATTGTTTAGATTCCAGAAAAGGAGACCACATTTTTGGAAAAATGTCCAATCTGTCAATAACAGAATAGTAATCCTTTCATTATTTGCCAGAAAAGTCATTTGAACAAACCATTCTCTTAGGGAAGGTAGTTCCTCAAAATAATTTGTTTAAGGCTTAACGATGCATGGCAAATCCAGATTTATTTACAGGGGTCTAGATTAAGATGTGGTGAGAAGATTCCTCGTAGAAATACTGCAGGAGTGAAAGGAATGTTAACATTAGGAACAAAAACCATGAACTTCATTCCAATGGTCACTGCTTTTGCTCATTTGCAAATGTATTTTACCGCAGGCAACTTGTAGTATTGTATCCTCTGCACCTGAAATGTGTTTGTTTGCACAGCTGACACTATATTGTACTTACTACACTTTATGTAGGTATATGTATAGGTACATCAGTGAAAGAAGAAAGGCCGGGGGATTATAAGGCTCACAGGGGTTGAAGAGGAGGGTGTGGAGGGTGACCTGGAAAGGCAGAAATGCTGAATAAATACTTCTGCTCAGTATTAACTGGAGAAGTGGAGGTCAGGCACCACGACTGGGCATCCGATAAAAGGAGGAGGAGGAACACCAGTCCATTTACAGTAGAGAGATGACATACACCCTAGAATATGAAAGGAACTGTGAATGGAGCTAGCAGCGTACTTGCAGCTTATGTTTAGCGAGTCACTCAACACAGGAGTGGTTCCAGAGGACTGGAGGAGGGCACATGAAGTCCTTTTCACAAAAATGGTAGCAGGGAGGAGGCAGGAAACTATAGGCTGGTCAGCCTCACCTCAATGGTGGGTAAGATCATGGAGGCACTGCCTTAAGAAAGGATAGTGGGACACTTAGAATCCAATGGAGCCCAGGATCTAAGGCAGCATGGATTTTGCAGCAGGAAGGTCACGTCAAATGAATCTGATAGATTTATTTATTTATTTATGTATTTATTTATTTATTGAAGGTATCAGAATTACAATCCTGTGAGTCAGAGACTCCTTTTCAAAGGCTCCACTTCAGTTGATAACATACTGACATATAGTTATTGGATAATACAAAACATATCAAACAAAAGACATGAGATTACAAAAAATGGGTGATAAGCGTATACGTACAATTTGAATAAAGCTAGTTAAATTCAACAGTGTAGAAGATAAGAAAAAATCATAGAATAGATATTGAATAGCGGGTTACAGGGAGATATGGTGCTAAATATGGAATAGAAGGTAGAGATTAGGCAGGACAAGGTCCTTTGTCAGACAAGAAAAAAGGGGAGGTGAGTGTTGTAAAGAGTAGGGGATGCTTGAAACGGGAACTTGGCAGGACAAAGTCCATTGTTGGGGGGGATTTAGGGTCAGTTACAGGAGTGGGAGGAGAGGAGGTGTGATCAGAGCAGGGATTTGAACTGGCCAATTTTGGGTTAGATGATTATGTGAGGAGGAAGGGAGTTGATCCAGGTAAGGGCCCGATAGTGGAAGAAGCGTTGGCCAAGGGAGGTATTTTGTCGTGGTACTAGCAGGGTAGGTTTGGATGAGCTGTGGGTGGACTTGGTGGTAGGTGCAGGTAGTAGGAAGGGGGTGAGGCTGGGGGAAGTTAGGCCAGTGGAAATCATTTTAGCTAAGAGGAAGGTTTGGTATTGCAGCCTGCCATCAAAGTCTAGCCAGTTAGTTTGGCTGTAGAGACTGCAGGTGTGGGTGTTTTTTGGGCAACCTAAGGCAAGGCGGCAGGCTTTGTTCAGGGCAATCTTGACTCTTTGGAGGGCAGTATTATTGGTAGCACCATATATCAGGATGCCATAGTCAATGATAGATAATACTGAGAAAGAGATGGTGAGTTGGAGGGCTTCGGGGGGAGGGGGGAGACAGTTCCAATGACGATAGAGGAGGCCGATACAGGAGTTAACAGAGGTACAGAGGAGGTGGATGTGGTCGTGGAAGGTAAGGGCAGGGTCAAAAGTGACTCAGAGATACCTAAAGGTATAGATTTATTCAAGTGGAAGAGAGAGGGAGGTGAGAACATGGAGAGGGGAGTGTTTGAGTCTGTTTTGATGGTGAGCAAAAAACATGACTTTGGACTTTTTTGTGTTCAGAATAAGCTTGTGCTGGTGAACGAAGACTCAGCCTCAGTGAAAGTGTTTTGGAGGGCAAGTTCTAAGGAGGCAGGGTTTGTGTGGGAAGTGTAGAGGACGGCATTGTCCACATAGAGGAGAATATTGCTGATGCATGCCTTCAGTAGGAAGCTGAGGTAGAGGCTGAATAGAAGGGGCCCAAGGATGGACCCCTGTGGGATGCCTGAGAGGACAGGAAAGGGTTTAGAGAGAGTTGTGCAGATTTTGACCCTTTGAGAATGGCCCAATAAATAATCCACGATCCAGGATGTGGCTTCCTGGGCCGTGATTAACTGTATTGAATGCCTTAGATAAATCTAGGAAGACAGCACCAGCCAGCAGGCCCTTGTCAAGGGCAGAGTGAATGTAGTTGGAGAATTCCAGGAGGGCAGTAGGGGTACTGTGGCCCTGTCTGAAACCATGTTGTTTGGCAGCTAGGAGGTCATATTTGGAAAGGTACTTGGTGAGTTGGTTGGAAACAATGCGTTCCAGGGCCTTGGGGTGATGGATATGGGGCTGTAGTTGCAGGGGGAGAGGCGGTCTTTGGATTTGTGGATAGGGGTAATGATATCCATTTTCAAGATGGAGGGGAATTTACCTAGACAGAGTGAAAGGTTTAAGAGGCAGGAAAGGGGTACTTCGTCAAGGTCCAGCAGCAGGATCTGAAGGTCGAGTGAGTCCCTGCTGTGGTGAGAGCCACTCATGGCTTTAAGGAGGTAGGGTTTAATCTCATGGGGGTGAGGAAATGGAAGTGACAAGGAGGGTGGGCTGAGGGGGATTAAGAGGGGGAGGGTGGTGGGACTGAAGAAGTCGGGGGGAGAAATGGGCTCAGATTGGAGAAGGAGGTATTAAGTGTGTCAGCGACATCTGTGTGTCATTGATGAAAGACCTGTTCACATTAAATTGGGTGGGGGAGGTGGATTTGCTATTAAGAGATTTCATATTTTCCAAGAATTTGCATCCAGAGCCCCAGGAGGTGGTCAGGGTGGCCTTAAAGTGCTTAGCCTTCCAAATTGCCCAGTTACACCTATTGTGTGCAGCCTGGTAGGTTTGTCTATCAGTTGGGCTGCCAGAATCAAGGGCTTTTTTTTTCCACAGGTCATCACAGAGATGCATTAGGTCTAGTAGGGATGAGTGTCACAAACCCACTCAGCAAGTCAGGCCCTCTACTCCCACAGTGCCAACCTCCGTGCACAGTATTAGGAACAAGTAACAGAACAAGGTAACCCTTCTGTCTGCTTGTGGGTCCAAATCACTTTTGGTCTCAAGTTCTGGGAAGATTCAAATTGTGAACCTTATGTTAGCATACCCAAATGTACAGGCTCAAATAATCTGCTCTTCAGGGGGATGCCAGATATCTTTCGCCTATGGGCACCTAACCAGGTATCCGAAATTAACCCTTAAAACTCTATAAAAGACCTTAGGTATATTCTTACCTTTTCCCAGTTTGGTAACACCATTAAGCTTATGAACAGCTGTCAATCTTAACCCTCCATACATCACATGCAAAAAGGAACTTTGAAGACACACCTAGGCAGTCTTTTTAAATATAGATTTACTTACAAATGGATAAACATATGTAAACTGTAAACACAGAACAATATATCACAAAGCAAATTACATACAAACTCCTACCAAAGTACAGTTAGACTTTTTCTATCTAATGTATACCTCTACACAGTTCTTACAGTTAGATATAGTTTCTTAAGAGTCCAAAAAAAGAAGCGTCTCTTCAAACACAGTATACAGTTTAAAAGTCTAGGTTTCCACACCCCTTCTATGATGTCATCTAGCTCCTCCCTGTTAAATAAAAAAATGTACAAACAGGATGTCCTATCAGGAGGTATATTAAATAAGGTGACATCAGCAAAAACTAATTTCCCAATATGACTCCTTAATTAACATTCTCTCTGATCTCAAGTATTTCCTCTTCCCATGGTACATCCCATGGTACATCTAAGGATTTTTATGACTTTTCACACCACGGTATTAAAATGTTTTTTCCTCTAAAACATCATAAAAGTTTACGATCCCTATATCCTGGCAGCTGGTCAGCTCCAATTAAGTTGGATAAACAGGAGACCCTTAATTAAGGCTCTCTAGTCTTTTTAATTACCTCCTGGTTTCAGGTTAATATATCCTGGTATTTTCATTAAAACCTGACCCATGGCACAGCTGCCTTATGGAGACAAATCACACACTACATTTTTATATTACAAATATCAAAGAACAATCATAACCAGCTGGCCAATCGTAGGGATCTACCTTAACTTTGTTTTGCACTAGCCAGCCAGGCTAGTGAACCAGAGATTGCACTAGCCCGCAGAAGTTTGCACTAGCCTGCAGTCAGTATGGTTCACAGTGATTTATTAAACAAAAGGCAAATAAAATCGAAATGTATCAAGCATGTGTCTGAATTTATTTGAAACCTAAATTACAAATGAACTTTGTTTGTGAAAATAAAATATTTCATATACTGTATATATAACACTCAGTGAAGTCAGTGTCTTAATGTCATTGTTTTAAAGTTGTTAATATAAAAGTCAAACAATCTTTAAATGTTGCTGGATTGTATGGTGTCAGGGGAGTGTCGCTTACTCTCAAGCTCAGTTGTATCACTATCACAGTCGCTCTCAGCTCAGACAGACCACAGGGACAAGGCTAAAAATAACAGCGGTGGTCAGAATGCTGGTTTAACCTCCCTGTGTTCCTGGGCTGTAGCCTGTTAGCCTCTTGTTTGATTAGCGTCTTGGTCTCTCACTGTTCCAACCACACCCTGGTGTGAATGCTAGTGAATCTAGCGATGCTGTTTTACTTTGAGGGGGCAGAATCTGGGGTTGTTCTTTATACCATTACTGCCTGTGGAGATGGAGGCCAGCTGTTACAGTTAGGATGCAGGAGCCTGTCTTCTCACTGGTGCATATTTGCTGCAGCTGCTGCTTCAGAGTTTTGGAAGCAGCTTCTCAGAATGATGGTGGCCACAGAGTGACAGGGTCAGGACAAGGCATATTACTGTTCTGACTGCGCTGTGTCCAGACTCCTGAATGCTGTGGGGTGTTTATGTTTCAGTTTGGGGGGGTGCTCCAGTCGCGTTTTTCCTTTGAAGGAACCCATTTTCTCACCGGGACATATTATCTGCTGCCACTGCTGCTTTGCAGCTTCTCAGATGGTGACCACAGCACAGGGTGACAGGGACAAGGCTGAAACAAACGGAACAGCAGAGATGAGGTTGGAGTGCATTACTAGCTAAGCTAACTTAATTTTAGCTTTATCAGACTGTCTTGATTTACTTTTGACCCAACGTTATGGCGCAAATGTTGCCCTACCACTATTCTTGAATTAAATACTGAGCTGCTTGTCTTTAATTATGTACAGTTTGCGGTCTCACTTTTCTGACCACACTGTGTCCTGAACGCTGCTGCTGGGGTGTTGTTCAGTTTGGGATCCTTTTTTTTTGTTTTTACTTCTTTGCAGTCACTTCTCCGACCCGCACTTCATGCTGGTGTTTTTTTTCTTTGCGACCACACAAGTGTCACATAACACAGCAGGTAGAGAATGGAACTGCAGCTTTCCACTGGAGGAACTGCACTAGCCCAACTGGGCAAGTGACAGAGATCCTGCACTAGCCTGTGGCAATCTGCACTAGTACCCGGGCTAGTAAATGAATGTTAAGATTGACCACTGCCAATCGTCACAAGGAGATCCAAGGGGTATCATGCCCTTTAATCATCTTCTTAGTGAGGGGGCAAAATGATTACAGGCATCATAAAAGGTGCTGATGAAATAGGTCAGAGCAGCATCAAGATCCCGGGAGCAATGTAGGGGAGACCAGTCACAACAGGAAAGATGGGATTTCAAGTGACTTAGCATTCCCCATCGGGGTTGTCTAGTGAGGATGGATTTGGGATGAGGCTTCTTTACCCGACAAAGACCAGGTGCAGAGAATGGGACAGCGGTCACTAAGAGCGTTGGGGAGGAGGGTGAGGTCAGTAATTTTGTGGGGGGTGGTTGGACATGACTAGCTCTAATAAGGTGGCAGTACCACTTTTGTGATTGATGCAAGTGGGGTATGTAACTAGTTGGTCAATAACAAGGGAAGCAAGGGCATCTTTGTAGTGGGAGGCTGAGGGGGAGAGCCAGTTTATGTTGAGGTCTCCCAGTGTAATTAGCTCAGATTTGGGAGGTAGCTGAGAGAGATAGTCAGTGAGAGATTGGAAGGCAGGCTTCTAGCCTCATGGAGGAATTTATACAGCTGTGAGTAGAAAGGGGGCCCTCAATGGGCTAATGGAGATATTGAGGGTTAGGGCTTGGGCACCACTAGCAAGTTGGGGGAGGCATATGCTTGGAAGGTGTCCTATAGGTGGATAGCACATCTGCCACCCTGCTTGCCAGTTCTGTCATTGTGGTAAAGCAAGTATCCAGGGATACAGATGGAGGAGTCTGGTGTGGATTTGGATAGCCAGGTTTCCACTAAGGCGAGGAAATCAGGTTGGTGCTGGGCTGTCCAGACCTGGAGGTCATTGAATCTATTTGGGGAGACTGCAGATATTAATGGAAGCAACATGTAGGCCAGATGCTTGGGAGTTTGGATGAAGGGAAGCAGCAGGGGGGCCTGGGTTGGGGTGAATGTTCCCCGATATAAAGAGAAGCAGAGAGAGAGAGAGAGAGAGAGTTCTGAAAAGCAGCTGGCATAGGCTTTCTTGTAAGCAGATGAGGTAGTTTGAATTTTGGTAGGTCAGGAGAGATAGGTAGGGATAGGTAGGGTGCGAAGACTAGGGGTGGCAAGGATGAGAGCTTGCCAGGCGGAGAGGGCATGGAGGGGGGAAGTGGGACATGGAGTGGGAGTGCAGAGGATGTAGGGGAGGATAGGAGATGAGGGTAGAGTGGAGATGTGTTTTGTGGTGTGGGGGGTTGCAAGGGGGAGCATCTTGTGGGGCGAGGGGGGATATGCAATGAGGAGGAGGTAGACAGGAGTAAGAAAGGCAGGAAGGTGGGCCATGGTGCATAAGGGGTGGTGGTGAGTTATAAGGATGGATAGTGGACACAGGTAGTTAGGGCAGACAGGACAGCACAGAGGCAGGGTGCTAGCCTATGGTGCAGAGGGTACAGGGTTCAAAACCCAGGTGAGAAAGGAGAAAGAAGAGTAGCTGGGTTGGAAGAAAAGGGGAGAAAATAACATGTGATGCGGAGGTGTCTATAGATTAAGGGATGGTGGGGGGGTGGTTGGGAGTGGGAGGGCTAGTCAATGTGAAGTGTCAACAGGCTAACAGCCCCACACAAAGGAGCTGTTCCAGGAGGGTGTCTGAATTACCTTTAGGGCTCCTGCTGTCCTTCCCAGGGTGGACACTCCAGATGGGGTGGGCAAAATGAGGGACCTGGGAAAGCTGGAAAAATGTTCTGAGGTGTGGCAACTGAGGTTTAATGTGAAGAAGTGCAAAATAATACACCTGGAATGCGGAAACCCTGGAGAGAGCTACAGGAGGGGGGGTTCACAGTCTTCAGAACTTAAAACATCAGTATTATCTGTATGATAAGTCGTTAATTAGTAAGGACAGTGAAAAAGATCTTGGTATAACTGTTGAGGTTGAGTTGTCTTTTGATTCCCATATTACTAATACCATAAATAGAGCAAATAAGATTTGGTGGGCCATTCGTCATAATATGACATCAAAAAATCCAGATGTGCTCCTACCTCTGTATCGAGCATATGTTAGACCTCATCTGGATTTTGGTTCCCAGTTGTGGAGCCCATATATAAAAAAAAAAAGGATGTGGTTAGATTGGAGAGAGTACAGAGAAGGTTAACTAAATATCAAGTATCTTTTAAAACAATTTCATATATGAATAGATTAGTTAAATTTGATTTAATGTCATTGGAAGAAAGAAGAATGAGAGGTGATTTGTTGCTTTTATGGGATTTACATAATGATGAATATTTATTTGTTCATAGTGGTCTTGATGATAAACAAACTAGGATTGATACTAGAGGCCATCCACTTCAATTATCTAGAAATAAATATCATATTAAAAAAAGAGCTCACTTCTTTTCACAATGAGTAGTTTCATTGTGGAACAAATTACCAACTAGTGTTGTAATCAGTGACAATAAATTAATTTTCAAAAACAGACTTGCTGCTCTTGGGAACCTGAATAAGCTCCCAAAAAGTTAATTGTAGGTGTGAGGCCATTATAGGCAATTTTAGCTTTTGTGCCTCTTACAGTATCCTAGTATGAATCTTAGTATGAAGAAACGGATCTAAGGGTAATCATTTCAGATGACATAAAGGTGACCAAGCAGACTACAAAGGCTATAGGGAGGGACAGTGGCATGTTGGGGTGCATAGGCAGGGGTGTCACTAGCATAAGGAGGGAGGTGGTGATTCTACCATATAAAACATTGGTGAGGCCTCATATAGAGTACTATGTACAATTCTGGAGGCTGCATCTTTGTAAGGACATAGACAGGGTGGAGGTGGTTCAGAGAAGGGTGACCAAGATGGTTCAGAGCTTGCACCAGAAAACATATGAGGAGAGATTAAAGGACCTCAGTATGTACTCACTGGAGAAAAGGAGGGAATGGAGCGACATGGTAGAAACCTTCAAATATCTTAGAGGCATAAACAAGGTGTACGGGGGCGACATCTTTGAATGTAAGAGAAGTACACGGATGAGGGGGCATTATATGATATTGGAGGGGGGCCAGATAAGGAGAAATGTGAGGAAGTTTTTCTTAACAGAAAGGGTGGTGGATGCATGGAACAGTCTGCCACAGGAGGTGGTGGGAGCAAGCACAGTGGGGGAATTTGCTTGGTACTGGTATGGGGGAACCCTAGAAGTGGGAAGGAGAGGCTAAAGCTAATGACCAAGTAGAGTCAACTGCAGCAAATAAAGGTAGTACAGGGAGACTACATGGGCCTAGTGGTCCTTATCTGCCATCTTTTTTTTCCGTTTCTATTTTATTGTCTGCTGTACCCCCAACACATCTGGAAACAAGCTGTTACCTGTTCATTATGTCTTTCCCGGTAAAAAGAAAGAAAGAAAGAAAGAGGTCTAATGATCCATGATACCTTACATTTAAACTGTAACAGTGAAAGCAGCAGATTTAACCAACAAATCATTAGATGTATTTAGCAAATAAAGCTTGACTGGCTCAAATTAGGTGTTGAGAACCATGTAAATTATTCAGTTGTACACTGTGACAGGTTTGACAGTAAACATTCCTTGCTAACATTCTTTAAACTATATTAACTCATCTATATTTCATATACAAATTTCATGGGAATTAACTTTTTCAGAAGGAAAAGCAATGATCAACATATAATTTCACTAATGTCCACATTTCACAAGTCTATAACTTCTGATTATTTTTTGCAGGAGAAGCAGGCACATAGTCAGTCTTGCTAGAAACATGGAACTGCCATTGTCTACATCCTGACATTCAAATTCCTCAGTCGGACCGGGCTCTTAATAAATTCCTGTACAGTGACTTCATCTGTAAATGAGTATAACTGATATGTCCAAAACAACTCTTAAGAAAGCAATGTAAGTTTCAGCTGATAATTAATAAAAATATTAGGATACCCTGTGAAAGGAAGGGGAATCCACTTTCAAATGTGGTGGCCATCTTTTTTCTTGTGGAAGTAGAAAATGTACCACCAAATAAAACTGGAAGATGCCTGATTTTTTTTTTATAATGCAAAAAAGGCAGGGTAAAATTTTTTGCCCAGCTTCATTGCACCCCTGCTTTAATGCCAGCTATAAAACAGTGACCTGGGATTCTCTGTGCTGTTTGACAGTGCCACTGACAAAACCTGAGTGTATATAAAAGCAAACAGTACCTGAGAAAACAAGCATTTGTCAATGCTGAATGTTTGCTTGCTGGCATTAGCAGTGGAAGTGCAGGAGTTAGACAGATGTAGTATAAGAATGGCAGGGAAGTACTGAACTGACGCCAACTCCACCCCCACCGTGAGATGGACAGGCATTGGGGTGTGCCTTTGGGTCGTCGCCCATAACACTCATGCCATTTCACCTCACCCTGTCCTGTAGATACCGACAAGTGTTGAGGCGTGCCTTGGGGTGTTCAGCGTTACAGTCACCCCATTCCATAAGTGCATACGCTGAAATGGGTGCAGTATAGGAGAATGGGGTGAACTCTAGGGTTGAAGAGTCCGAGGCACACCTTGATGCCTGTCACTGGCTGCAGGGTGGAGGTGGAATGGCATGAGCATTACAGCTGGCAATCCATAAACACATCCCTGATGCCTGTTAGTCTGTACAGGGCGGGATGTTATTGTTAGAAACCCCTAACGCCCAGAGTGTTTGTTGCTATTTGCACTACAGATTTTCAACATGGCCTTTTTGTGACCCCCACCTGATGAAAGCATCTGGTACGTCTGCTCATGAACAGTGGCACTGTGATTTTGTTAATCTGTCCTGAACATTGATTTCCCACAGCAACCATGCTATTCTGAGCCAGAAGTGTGAAACCACAGTTCAGGCAGGATGTGAAAAATGACAGCTGCACCATTGATAAGGAAGTGTGAAGAACTGGCAATGTTTGAAATCTGGAGTAAAAATATTAAAAATTCTCAAAGTTATGAGCATGCATGAAAACTACGCAATGCACACTCGTAACAGTCATTTTTTTGAATTCTTTCACCAAATTTTCAACAGAGGCATTTTGGGACATGAACAGTGTCACTATAATTTTCTTAATGTGTCCCGAACATTGATTTCCCACAGCGACTGCACCATTGTGCGCCGGATGTGCTAAAACACATTCCGGGCAGGATGCAAATAATGACAGCTGTACTGTTGATAAGGAGGCATGTAAAAATAGCAATGTGGAAAATCTGGAGTAAAAATATCAAAAACTATCAAAGTTATGAGCGTGTGTGTAAACTGTGCCACCACTCACTCATAATGCAGCCATTTTGGGGGAATTTTTCACCAAATTTGCAACATATGCTTTCTGGGAGCCTGCCTCATGAACAGTGGCACTTCAAGGCATGGCCTGCAATGAGGAGTCACTCCATCACTGCAGTTGCTAATTCATTTTAAGTTGGGTGGCATGCTGGCTGAACTAGTGTCAGCAGCAGTGTGCCACTGCATTGGGAAATGAGGGCCAAGACCAAGAATGCAGTGGTGGCATTGGCCACCACAGTGCCGCACGTCCAAAACCTGCTTCTCTCCTAAGCTGCCACATAATGTTTTTTGCGCATGCACGCAAGCAAACATAAAAATAAAGGATAGATAAGTTTGATGTTATGGATTTTTTTCACACATACTTGGTGTGTGATGACCACATAAACTTCTTGAGCTTTACTGTCAATGTTTATGGGTCATCACACACCGCGGATGTGTGAAAAACAAATCCATAATACACACTTTACCTATCCATTATTCTCTCTTTCATTTTATGTATTATGGCTTTAAATGCGTGCATGAATATTTATGAGATTGGACTTTAAATACAGAACCTATTCAGCTACAAGCTCCACCCCCTGAGGAAGGCATATGCATGCACAGATAGGTAGGAGAGTTTGTGTCTGTCTTGGAGTTAGGAGCCCACACTAGCTCGTTATTATTACACCTTCTTTTGAATTTTAATGTTTTGTCTTATTATGCAATGAAAGTAATTTTCAGTACCCGTCTGAAGTGTTTGCTTTTTTTATATTTTGGAGGGTCTGCAACCCCTTCCTGCATGATTACAAATGGCACTGCAACCATGCAGAAGAGGGAAGGGTGTCGCTTTGCAAATGTCCATCACAAAGGTATGGCAGCCCTTGCAAGACTAGTCACAGCCTCTTCACACCCCCACACCCCCACCAAGTTCCTGGCTGTTACAACCAGGTAGTAATGGGGGGGGGAGGGGGTCACAGTGTTTTGACCAGGTGCAAAGAACCAGCAGAAAGACCATGAATGAAGGACACTAATACAGGAAGACGCACCAGTGGTGTTGAGGGGAGACTCTCTGAACTTCAGTGATTTGGACTGCTGGGGGCTTTTTTTTTTTAAATAGACATGAAAGAGCTAAGAAGCTGGGAGGTGAGACCTTTGGGGGTGGTATGCTCGGTGGTGACCAGCTTACAATGTAGCATTGCTACCACTATGTTCTAGTTCCTAGCCTGCACGTTAGCAAGTGTAAACCCATCCTGCACCCTCCAGCATCTGGATTAACAATTTGTGTTGTGCCTCTATCACAGTGGAGACTTATTCTCTGCAATAAGTGTCAAACTTCATAAAGGGCATTACAGGAAGACACACAGTTGCACTGCAGCAAATAAAGTGGGTAAGTACAACTGGTGTAATACAGATGGTAACTAAACAGGAAGGGGACCTTTGGGTTATCATCTCTGATGACCTTGAAGTGGCAGAGCAGTGTGACAAAGCAGTGGGTAGGGCTAGTCTGATGCTGTGATGCATAGGGAGGGATATGTCGAGCAGGAAGAAGGAAGTGGTGTTGCCACTGTATCACTCACTGGTGAGACCCCAGTTAGAGTACTGTATCTAGTTTTACAGACCGATCTCAGAAAGGACATAGGATGAAGGCAGTGCCGAAGAGGGCAACTTAAATGGTGCCGGGGTTGCACGAGTAGCAATAGGAGAAGAGACTAAAGGATTTCGACATGTACACCCTGAAAGAGAGGAGGACAAGAGGTTGTATGATACAGCCCTTAAGTATCTAACTGTGGTAAACAGGGTGCAGGAGGGGTGTCTCTTTCCTATGAGGAGAAAGCACCAGGATCAAGGGGCTTGTGATGAAGTTGGAGTGGAGCAGTTTGAGAGACATGTGAGACAACATTTCTTCACTGAATGGGTGGTAGACACCTGGAAGAGGTGGAATGAGAAAACAGTAGGGGGTTTCAAAGATGTGTGAGATAGACGTAGTGGTATGTTAGAATATAGACAGGGAATGGGGAGAGTTGCCGGAGGCCAGTTAGGGTCTGCAGAGACAAATTAGGCAGGGAACATCTGGGCAGACTGAGTGGGCCAAGCAGCCCTTTTCTGCCAACAAATTCTATGTTTCCAACAGAGGTTGTTTACCAGTTTTACACAACATTTTGTTTTAATTTTCAGTACCAGCAGCTTCATTATTTTACAGCATCAGAAACGTAGTGTGAACGGGTGTGGATAGTCGAGCAGGAAGTCAAGTTTGGCTGTGTGTTTGAACAATGAACGTTATATGATTCATCTGGTATACCAGGATTAAGAGTCAGCAGCTAACTACACTGGTGTTAGTCTGCCTGCCACCACCCCGTAGCGCTTAGATATTTAATATGATGCCATGTTTCTGATGCTGGAAAATATTATAGTTGCTGGTACTGAAAATTATACCTGAGGAGTTCACTGAAATTGGTAAGTGGCCTATTTTTATACCAACTGTGCTCACTTGATTTATTTGCCACCATGCAAGCGTGTGTTTTCCTGCATTACCATGGCCACTTGTGCCAGGTGCACTGATCCTGCTGGGCAACACAACTGTCTGTTGAACACTAATGAAAACTTGGGAAGAGGGACACCATGTTTAATTGCGCTTTCCTTCTGTCATTTCAAATAAAAAAAAAAATATTAAAGCAAACTTAAAATGGGGGAAAAGGGCATATATAACAGCTGTATCTACACAGTATTTGCCGTAACATAAACTGCTGATTTAATATTATCCATTCCTGTAAATGCCTTTGAACTGAAGTGGTTTGTATGGGATGCACAGAGCATGATTACTTTTCAAGTTGTGACAAAATTAAAACAGACAGTTGTTCTGTAGATTGGGACTCATAAATGACAACATTTGACTTACTTCTATAAGGGAACAATTCACAAGCTTGTTTGATGTAATACCATGCAAAGCATGCCAGTACTTTAGATTGGTTGTAATATTAATCTTCTGTATAGCAGTTATAAGCAGAAGTCTGGCTAGCCCGGTGGTGCTGAAGATTGAAATACTGGATGCCACACCTCGTGGCATGCAGGCGACCCGGGTTCAGGAGCAAGCATGGGTCATCGGGTTTTGGTGGGGTTAAGAAAGGATCGAGCTTCCTAGGGACTGCTCTCCTTCCTCCGGGGGGGGGGTGGTTACCCATGCCAGTGCAGCAGCTACCCTTGGTGGAGACTAGGGATCAAGCACAATGCCAGCCAGATGTAGAAGGGGTTGAACTGCGGCGGACATCTTTTGGGTACACACGGGAGCGTGTGTACGCCGAGCAGGACATCATTGCACATCTGAGTACTTGGGTCTGCACACCAAAAGTAAAAAAGTGAAAAACCCCTCTACCTCAGGTGAGGCGATGGTGCCCATCAGTAGCCTGGCCTCACGTACAGAGTCGGCCGTTCACTCTGCCACTCCTTGGAGGTTCTGGAGCCTCTCCAAGGAGCAGGAGGGCCTGGAGCCCTTGCTTACCCGATGCAGTAGGCGATAGGAAGGGCCAACGGGCGGTTGAGCTGTGGGCTTAGTATAGGACCCTGAGAGAGATGCCCCAAAGATAGGGGAGCAAAAATAGAACTTAGAAAAAACAATATAAGCACAATTTTGCATGATACTGTATTTAATTCCACATTTGCTTGCTTTAGTATTAAAATAAAAGCTCCCTACAGAAGAAATGCTGTTCCATAACAGCTGATAGAAATCATGAAATTTATTTGTTAAAATAGATTAGATGCCTTTTGAGAAATACATCTAAAATGGTTATAAATGTCAACTTGGATTAACTTGGAGAAATCCGACAAAGTAGGCCAAAATGCCCATTTAATTGTCTACATCATATAGAACTGTATTTCTGTAAAATAACCTTTTCAGATACATCTGTGAAATATAATCTGCTTACTAACACAACATGCCTGTGTAGATGGTAAATCTCAGGGCTTTAAATGCAAACTTGCACTATACATTAATTGCCCATTTTTACGGCAGTGGTAGCCCTCTGTAAGATTCTGTTGCTAGCATTTGACCAATGGCATCTCAGGAGTAAGAATTATAAGCCCAGGGGTGCAAAAGTGTGGCAAAGCATTAGGATCCAGTTTTCATTGTTGATGTTGTTTGAGTCTGAATTATTATTATTATTTTATCCGTTTAAATGTGGTGGCCAGGCTAGGCACACTGAGCCAGGGTTCATGTCCATCTGTGACCAGGGGAAGGGGATGAAGCAGAGGATGAGACAGCAATAACAAGGTAACAACCAGCGCCTATACATAAACAAAATTGCAGTATAAGTCATTAACTTCAATGAAAGAAAAAACGTACTGCAAAAAGTCACAGAAGGCAAAGGAAGGCTTCATGCAGACATCAAGAGGCAGAAAACAAACTACTGGGAACTCTGCTTTATTAACGTGCAGCAAAACAATGAAATAACCACACAACAAACAAAACTTCTCAATGTTTCATGCAGCTGTGCTCCCTCTGCCGGGCTCCAATTTACACAGTTGCTTGAAAAGTACAGCCGGGGAAAAGTGTAAGTGCAATTATGAATTTTGTTTATTTATTTATTTTTTTTAAAACACATGACTAGCCTCTAGATTCAGACACAGTCTGGGCTATGCCACTGCAGTCCACAGTGGCAGTGTCAGTGGCTCAGTAGGTAGCACACTCGCCTCTGAGGCTGGGAGATCAGAGGGCTGTGGGTTCAGTTCCCACATCTGGCACTTGGGTTAATATCCCAGTACTGACACTGTACTGCAGCATGAGAGGGGTGCTGCACTTCTGAGGTGCCGTCTTTTGGATGAGACGTTAAACCGAGGTCCCATCTGCCTGAATTGGTGGTAGTTCAGGTGGATGTTAAAGATCCCATGGCACTTATTGAAAAGAGTTGGGGAATTTTTTATTAAATCATAACAAAATATAAACAGATCAGTATTATGTCATACAAAGCAGTGAAAGAAAAACAAACATAAATAAGTATTAATTCATACATGTAAGAAAATCATTATAAACAATATACACAACTTTGAATTAACCCCCCCACCCCACCTCTCTCTAAAAACCAGGGAATTTTCATTTAAATCTCAACAAATCATTACAAAGTTGTACAAATCAATATTATATTATACATAATCAAAAAAAGAGACAAACTAAAAGAAACAGAAATAAGTATTAATTCATACAATACTCTAAACATAAGAGAACCAGTACAAAACGACCCCCTCCCCTCCCCATCTATAAAAGTTGAGGAATTGTGTATTGTTTTAACTCTTAAAAGAGTATAAAACTGACCCTTCGTATGTTACTTCAAATCAGACAGAAAAAAAAAATCAAACATAAATGAGAAATATCTCATACTAATCCTAAAACATAAGAAAATACAGATCATGTCAATAACTTTGAGAAAGAAAGAAAGAACCCCCCCCCCCCATGACCTGCCATGAAGATAGGGAAAAATTCCCTTTCAAACCATCATCAGGAACATTTATCTGGGGATCAGTAATATACTATAGAAAAAACAAAAAAACAAGAAAGGCAATAAAAACATAACCAAATATTGCCATAGACAAATAACTCATATCGACCATAAATTCCCTTACAGGACCGCCAAATCTAATAACATAATTGTTATAATAATAAATGATAACCAGATTAAAGCAACCCCTTGGTAAAGGACTGAATTTTATAAAAAAATCAAAATTTACCCACCATGTTTGGAATTCCATTTTATCTGTCCTTCTTAATTCTTCCCCTTTCCATTGCCTTAGATCAGTACTAAACATCACAAACAATTCTTGACTTGATATTTGGTGTTGTTGCAATGCTAGTCGACAATGGCTAATCCATAACCAGTAAACTAAATAAGCACATAATACACGTAAAGTGCTGTCATTCAAAACAGGATTAGTCACTGGTATAATGCCAAAAAACAGCAGAGATGGATCAGGAGGTATAGACAAGCCTTTTTTCCATCTATTTTTTACCACATCCCAAAACTGAATAGCATAGGGGCGCTGATAATATAGATGATTTATTGTTTCAATTATTTCAAAACAGCCTGCCCTAGGACAGTATCTATCAGTAATGGGCTTGTGCCTTATGATTATCCCTGACATTAATCTTAGAATGAAGTCCTAACCAGACAGTATCTCATATATGTTGTGGAATTCTCCTATCTTTAATATACTGGGTAATATGAGTTTGATCTATTTGTGTAAAACCGGAAAAAGGATGTTCTATAAAATGAATGGACAAGACCTCCTCGTATAACAACCGTCTTGGTAAATGAAGGACTGTTTTAAAACTAATTCCCCACTTTATAATGTTATTAAAAATACCAATCCAGCGTTTAATCAAACGAGGATTTCGTTTATTTTTATGTTGAAAACAGTTTTCTTTCCATTCTAATAACACCCCCTGCACCAAATTCATACTCTTTACCCCCCATCCTCTGGTCAAACCTTTCATAAGGGGAAGCAAATCAGAATAAAGAAAAATAGTAAAAAAAAAAAATAATAAAGGATTTAACATAATCATGCCCCCTTCCCTATTTCTAAATATAGAATATTCCTTTTTACAGGGTTCAATCTACTACCCCAAAAGCATGAAAAAAAACAGCCCATCAAAGGTACCTCTAACTGCTTCGGGATATAAAAAACTGAACTTATATACAAAAAAACAGGAATCGGTATAGTCTGTATTAAATAAACTCTCTTTCTTTTTGACAGTTTCCAATGATTCCAGTTACCTACCAGTTCCTTTCCTTTACAGAGTGCCTTTTCCCAGTTATAACTAGCCATATCTTCTCCCCCATAATAAATACCCAAAATTTTTATAGGTTCAGCTACTACCGGAATATCCCCTATAACCTCCTGGGTGGTATCTATCCCTTGTAAATTTAAACATTCAGATTTCGCAATATTCAGATGTACTCCCGTAACTATGCCTACCCCTTGCAGTAAGCAATTTGCTCTCTCAAATGACTTTTTATCTTTTATTATGAGACACAAATTGTTCACATAGGCACGAATTTTGTTTTCTAGCATAAACCCTCCTGTTAAACCAAAAATCAAAGGGGAACATTGTAAAATTCTCAAAACCGGGTCTATCATAAACACATAGAGAAGGGGGCTCAAGGGACAACCCTGTCAAACCCCACGCTTTATACTACATTTTGAGTCTTTATAGCCATTTTCATAAGGGCATACATAAGCCAAATCATAGCATAACTTGATCCAAATTATAAATTTATCTGGTAAACCATATGCCGCCAAACAACGCCACAAAAAAGAGTGTGAAACACTGTTGAAAGCTTTTGCCTGATCTAAACTGACCAGAAAGCCCACATCATGCTGCCCCCTAGAGTTTTCTACCAATTCTCTAAGGAGAAGCAATATATCTGTAATCTTCCTACCCGGCACTGAACTATATTGCATTGGGCTAATGAGCTGCCCCATTATATGAGCCAATCTATTTCCCAGTAATTTGGCAAACAGTTTAAAATATGTATTCAACAACGAAATTGGCTTCCAATTATTTATTTCTGCCGGGTCTCCTGATCTTGAAAAGAAAAATCATAAGCCCTTCATACATGGAAGTGGGTAAAAAAACTTCTTTAAGAAAAAAATTATAAACTACCAATAGTTCTACTGGAATAACCTCTCATAAAAGTTTATAAATTTCCCCTGGCAGGCCATCTGAACCTGGTGAAATACCATTTGAAAGGCTTTGAATGGCTCTAGCCATTTCCGTACCTGTAAAAGGTTCTATCAGCCGCCATGCATCGTTCAAGGCTCCTTTCGGGACTTCGGCTGCTTGTAACAACTGATGTGTATAGTTAGATTCAGCTACTGGTTCCCCAAATAAGCTATCTATATGGGATTCTAATATCTCCATTATTGCCTGATTACTTGTAGCCAAAGTCCCTTTAGTGGAAAGTAAACTTAAAAAATGTTTTTTTTCTCTCCTCTTTTGACTGCTTATAAAGGGGTTAACATCCATCACCTTCCCTTGTGTCCCATAAGCTTGTTCTCTTTGCAAGGATTTAAGCCTGTCATATTGGAAATTCCTCATTTCGTTTTTTATCCTGTCAATCTCTTCATTTAATTCAATTCCTTCTGTACATTGTCTGGAAAGTAACTGACCCAATTCTCCTCTTAATTGTAAATAATTGTTATAAGAAGTTGCAGCCACCTCTTTCCCTTGTCGTTTTAAAAAAGTAATCATTTCTTTTAAATCCGTCCACCAATCCTCTATATTTTTATAGAGAAAAAGCGTTGAAGCTTTATCAAGAAGTAAAGTTTTTAGACAATTTTAATATAGTTTGGTCTTCTAACAGGGAGCAATTTAGCCTCCAAAACCTTTGCCTGTCAATCTAGGAGGAGGAGTAACTATATGGACACCTATAAGAATATGATCCGACGTTTCCATTGGTATAGCAAATGTCCGAGCCACCGGGAGTATATGTTTAACAAAAATGAAATCTATGGAAAGCTGGGCTCACACAAGGAAATTAAATTTCAATATCACCAAGTGCAAGGTGTTGCATCTTGGGCGGGGAAACCCTCAACACAGGTACACCCTGGGAGGGGAGGCGCTGGAGGCCTCAATAGGGGAAAAAGATCCTAGGAGTCATGGTGGATGCATGTATGAATAACTCTGAGCAGTGCAGGAGAGCGGCTAGCAAGGCAAACAGGATGTTGGGATGCATCGTAAGGGGGATCACCTCTAGGAGCAAGGAAGTGATTTTGCCGCTGTACAATGGACTGGTTAGACCACAACTTGAGTACTGTGTGGTGTACTGGAGACCACACTTGAAGAGGGATATACAGCTCCTGGAGAGGGTACAGAGGAGGGCAACTAAGATGATACGAGGGCTAGGGGATTTGACGTATGAGGACAGACTTGAGGAGCTCTGCCTGTTTTCATTGGAGGAGAGAAGAGACGGGGGACATGATTGAGGTCTTCAAGTACCTCAAGGGAATAAATAGGGTAAACATGGAGGGAATCTTTAGACTAAAGCAGGGAGGTATTACCAGAGGGCATGGTTTGAAGTTGGAAGGAGGAAGGGTGAGTGGGGAAAGAGGAGGAGGTTTTTCACTGAGAGGGTGGTGGACTCTTGGAATGCACTGCCTGGCAAGCTGGTTCAGAGATCCACAGTGGAGGGCTTCAAGAGAAAGTGGATGTATCAGATGATGGCCTGTCCCAGGGGGGTAGGGATGGATGATAGGGGTTTCTGGAACACAAGGGAGGGAAGGGGAGGGCCTCGGCACCCAACTAGGGATCTGAGGTTCGAGCAGACTCGATAGACCGTAAGACCTAATCTGCTGGCAAATAGTATGTTAGTATACGCAAAGATAAGCGGCCCTTAAAAAAGGTAGAAGGCGCCCCATTTTTCTCTCCCTCATAAATGTCTTTTAACCCTGCACAATGAATTCTCTGTTTTAGAAAAGATTTGTCACAATACTGTTTAGTACTCTGATTATTTAATTGAAAATGAACGTTAAAGTCGCCCTCCCAAAAAAATGTGCCTACTAGTATGTAGGTAAGGTTGTACTTTTTTCAACAGTTCAATACGTAAAGCTTTCATCTGGGGTCCATAAATATTTATAAGTCTACATGGAAATGAATTAATCTGGACATCTATCATAAAAGCCCGCCCTGGTTCTATATCTACTAAACGTAGTACTTCAATATCAGGAGAACAAAAACAAAAACCCAGTCCAGAACAAAGATCTTCCCCCATTGACCAGAAAGACTTGCCCCAACACCAATCTTTTTGTGCCTGGGCTATGTCTGATATGGTATGCAGTCTAACATCCTGCAAAAAAAAAGACATCAACATCTAATTGCTGTAAAATACTAAAAGTTGTAAGCTGCTTATAATCAGATTTAATACTATTTACATTGATGCTTGCTATTTTCAGCTGATGTTGCTCAAGGAGGAGGTTTAAATACCTTTGTACTTGATCTTGTTATTCTTTTCCCCACATCTTCTCTTTTTTGCTTCCCCTGGTGCGCTGTGTCCACAAGAAGTGGAACACTTTGTAACACTGGCGATGCCTCCCCTTCTAAGGGTGTTTCCATATCAACTTGGTCTCCCCATGTTGGAAGAACCAAGTGCCTGTTTGAAAGTGGCAAAGGGGATAAAGGAACAGATATATTCACTATCACTGGAGTTGGTTCCACGTGCCTAGGAGGCTGGGGTGGGGGACTACGTCTATAGACATTCTCCAACTATGCAAAACAGGTGGAGCTTTTGGGTCTAAAGACTGTTGTTTCTTATCTGGGTGTAGTTTTTCATTACTTCTGTTCTGTAAGACCCCCTCCCTATCTATCTCTACATCAGTTTTGTGCAAGGGGCCCTGCCAGGATCCTACATTTTGTCCTTTTTGGTTCCTATCCTCCATTTCCCTACCAGTAGGGTTACCACGACCCCTACCTCAACGTCTGGGAGGAAATGGAGGAACACCATCCGAACTGGAAGGATTCCTATCCATATGCCTAGCCTGAGAAAGAAAAAAAACATGCTCTGAAACATCTTCTGAATTATGTGCTGCCCAAGGACATTCTGAAAATGCATGATCCTCTTCCCCACATAAATTACAAATTGGAGGGGCTGTACATTGCATTGCAGAATGCCCCAAAATTCCACACTGAAAACACTTCACACTATCACAATCAGTGTTCAGGTGGGACAAGGAACCACACCTATAACAACTCTTGGGCTGGCCTGGATAAAACAATATACCCCTATCACGTCCCAAAAAAAATGAACTTGGTAAATGCTGAATTCCTTCCTCTGTTTGCTTAAGCTGTATTCTGAAATTCCACCCCCCGGTCCAAAGCTTATTATCATCCATAATTGGCATGGGGTGTTCAAAGATTGTGCATCGCTTTTCCAACCAGAAAACAATGTTTGTCACATCCACCCCTTCGTTCCGGAAAAGAACTGTTATTGTTTTAATTGTGGGCTCGGTAATAGGAATGGCAATAAATTCAGTCCAACAGTCAGTATCCTAATCTTCATAATAAAGTTTCCAAAATTTGTCCAAAAGATTAATAGAGCAGAAGCTAATGTCATATACCCGATCACCTGGTGCATGCAAAAATGCATAAATTTCTGAGGGAGAAAAATCCATTGAATCTTTTATTAGAGTCTGTCCTACCTATAGTCTATCCGGGAGGAATAGGTGCTAGCCCCCTTATATCTGAGTCTTACTAGAAAACAGCGTTTGACTGCTTCAGCTGGTTTATGAAACAACCCAGCATAGGAGACTGGCCTACGATCCCCAGAAGGAGGAATAACCCGCTGAGAAGGTGAAGAAGCAGGCTGAATTAAATGAGAAGCAGGTTCTCATATCAAATGTGTGGGTGGATTTGTAAGTGGCCCCTGCCCTGGAAGTTCAAGATTCTCTCTTACCTCTTCTGGCAGAGTTACATAGGAAAGTCCTGTTTTTACAAGATCCAGTCTTTGAGCTTGAGGTTGCCTTCTCGCTTGGGACAGGCCGTGAAATCTTCTCCGTGTCTGTTGGGCTAACCTGAATGCCAGCCTCGTCTTCACTATGCGTGACTGCATCAGTGTCTGAGACCATAGGCGATACCCGATCTTGTGTTGCCATTGGATATAATTGTGGTGAAGTTAAATCTTCTTGTGAAAGTGAAGCCGGATTATTAGAAGCTCCAGGAATTGGTATTTTAGGGTCAGGGATCCATTTTATTCCATTGTAGAACCATCTAGCCTTCTGTAAAGCATCTCCAGGAGACCAGTTTTCTGGAGTAGCAGGCATTTGTCCTGCCAAGTTCTCCTGCCCCTCAACCTGTTCCCCATTGTTCTCAGGACCATAACTTAAATCAGGTATCTGAATTACTGGTAGTCGTTTACCTTGACCTTGTAAGGGGCTAACACCAGTCCGTTTCCTTTTCTTTCTTTCTTCATCCAATTTTGATTGATTTAATTGAAATTCTTGCTCTGCAGCTGAAATCATGTCCAAGAGTTGTCTTTTTTTCTCTTCCATGTCAAGCTGGAGCTTTAATTCCTCATTTTGAAAAATACAGTCCTCATCCATTGATTCTGTGAGAACGTCTGCTTGCGGGGAACAATCTTCCTCAGCCTGCCTTATTTCTCCACCAACATTTCCTTCAGTATCTCAAGTAGGTAATACTGGAGCTCCTGGAGATCAACTTCTCTCCTCACTCTCCTAGTGATTACGGAGACTCTCCATGCTCACCAGCAAAGGGTCCCCCTACTGGCGAGTAGGGGAATTTCCCCAGTGTCCTGGCCAAATTCCCTCATTCACTAAAAAATACCACCAACAGCTTAATCTGGTTCAAGGTCAGTTGGCATTCATCTGTATCCCCCTTCCCCTGGGTTGTGCCTGAAAATAGGCAGGATTTGTCTAGTGCACTTACCCAGTCAACAAAAACTAAATAAATAAAACAAGCAACCAATCCTGTTGATCACAAATGGTCATTCCTGGGTATGGAAAAGGTCAAGGTTGGGCCCTGGGGAAGGGGACCTGGTGAATCTGTTAAGCCACAGAGAGGGGGTAACGGATTTTTAAATTAAAAGCCACTTTAGGGTGGGGTCTTGATGATAAACTTGAACTCGCACCCTTCTTGTAACAAGATTTTCTACATGCAGTATCTTACTGTTGTTATATCAAAAATAATACATATATTTTCTGTTTTCTATTGTAACCAGTGTCCCTGTGGCAGATTATGATCATGAAATGTGTATCTTACACTGTGTCTGACTGTAGAAGCTGGGCACTGTCTTTCAAAAAAAAAAAAAAAAATTCACAACTGCACTTGCCCTTTTCTCCTGTGGGACCTTTAAAGCATGTGTATAAATTGGTGGTCAGCAGAGGGAGCACTGTCTTCTTGACACAACGCGACTGCATGACCTTGTTGTGTGACCATTGCCACTGTTTTGCTGAACATTATTAATAAGGCAGAGTTCTATTTTCTGCTGCTGTGTGTGTGTGTGTACAAAGTCTTCCTTTGCCTTTTGCGACTATATTCAGCTGCTGTACCCATGGTCTTCTCTGAGCTGCCTTTACTTTGAAATACAGCAAGAAGTGTACAAGTGCATCAGTTATGGGGGGTGGGGGCAGGATTAGTGTTAAGGAAGCGTGCCACCAATGTATGGCAATATATTTTTACAGAAGCACAGTGGCATAAAATGCAAACATTTTAAAGAAAGTTAAGTCCCTTGAGTGGTCTAGGGCTATGCTTAACCCAAAGAATGTTACATTTTTACACTCTTTGCTGCTCTGTTTTGCATTTAGGGAATATACTCTACAATTCCTCCCCTCTTTCTCTCCTGTCAGTCTGACACTTAATATCAGTTTTAGAAATTCCCGTAGGAAGTTTCAGCTACTGTATCTTGAACATCTAACTGCAGTTTCCACTGAGCAATGCTAATGCTCGTCTCTGTCATTGTCAAACCGCTTGTTTACAAAGGGGATAAAATGTTCATAGATTTTTTTTTAAACCCAACAAGCAGAGGTTTCAAACTTCAATTTATGAAACTGACTCAGTGTGTGGTTACTGCTAGGTACTGGCAAAGAAACACAATTTATTTCAACTTCATTTGCATTTTTGAAGTGTAATTAAGGGCAATTGCAAAAAACAAGCATTTGTCAAATGTGCTGCCCCTAGAGGACAATTTAAATTGTCAGGGGATCTTAGGAAAAAGGCACGGGGGCAGGACTGACTGGGGGGGGCAGGTTAGGTTAGGTAGGCTCAGGGTGAGGTGGGGATGTAGGAAGGAAGGCCCAGGCAAAGGGGGGTCATGATGTCATCCCTCAATGACAAATATGACAGGACAGGTAAGCAGGAAAGGATTGGACTGGAGGGGGAGGGTGGTAGCCTAGGGGGTATTTAGGAGCCAGCAGAGGAGGGGGTCTCTCTCTTTTTTGCTGAGATCTGAAGTTAGACCAGAGCTCAGCACTTCGACTAGCAATTCAACTACTTGAGGTAAGGTTTTCATGTTTGCTTGCACGCATGTGCAAGAAACATAGTGCCTTCATCGGAGATTTCGGAGGTGTGTCACCTCCTCCTCCAATTCAGTCAGTGGGCTGGCAGGCGCGGCCCCTGTAAGCCAATGCATTTTGGAGCTGTCTATGACACGCTCCAAAATGCAGTGGCATACAGTTGAAAGGGGGAGCTACGCTTGAGTGAGCACCGATAAGATATCGGCTGCTCACGCGCAACTCCCCACACAGACAGACGTGCGCGCCCCCGTACTGTATAGCCGACGGGGTGCCCAATCCCCGTCGGCTGAGCTGCGTCCCCACCCCCAGTTGTAGGTGCCACGCTGGGAGCCCACCCCAGCGTGGCAAGCACTGTGCTCCTTTGGCCGGCGGGGGTGCCCAATCCCCGTCGGCTGAATGCCCCCCCAAGTCCTTGTGCCACGCTGGGAGCCCACCCCAGCGTGGCAAATGTCACCGCAAATTTTTATTTGTATTTTGCTGACGGGGTGCCAATCCCCGTCGGCTGAACGCCCCCAAGTCCTTGTGCCACGCTGGGGCCCACCCCAGCGTGGCAAACGGTGCCACGATTTTTTTTTTTATTTTGCCGACGGGGGTGCCCAATCCCCCGTCGGCTGAACGCCCCCGTCCTTGTGCCACGCTGGGAGCCCACCCCAGCGTGGCAAACGTCCCACAACGTCTTTTTTTTGTTTTTCCTGTAAAATAAAAACTGTCCGCGGCGCGTCTCCCAACCCTCCCACAACCCGCACCCACCCACTGCACACCCAGCCTCCCCCACCCCATACTTACCTCCGGACTCCGACGCGACGATCTTCGGTGGACCGGGAATACGTCTGCACTCTTCAAAGCCGACCGCGAACTGAGGAAATGCCGGTAAGCTGTATAATGGGTTACATAAGGGGGTTTCAACTTTATTGCATATCTCAGGCATTTTTGGGAATTTTGGCACCAAATTTTCAATATGGGGTTTTTGGGACCCCTTCTCATGAATTATGTCACTGTCATGGCGTTATTCGGGTCCGAAGGGTGATTTCGCGCAGTGACTGTGAAATCACCTTCGGCCCAGATACCACCATGACAGTGACATCATTCATGAGAAGGGGTCCCAAAAACCCCATGTTGAAAATTTGGTGCCAAAATTCCAAAATGACTGTTTTATGAGGGTGCGTTGCGCAGTTCCTACGCAGGCTCGTAAGTTCGCGAAATTTCAATATTTTCACTCCAGATTTTCAACATTGCCATTTTACCACACCTTCTTATGAGTAGTACAGCTGTCATTTTTCACATCTCACCCAAAATGTGTTTCCACCCATGTAGCACAGAATGGCGCAGTCGGTATGCGAAATCAATGTACGGGACAAATTAAGAAAGTCACAGTGACACTGTTCATGAGCAGAGGTCTTAAAATGGCAATGTTGAAAATTTGGTGAAAAAATTCCTAAAAATGACTGTTTTACGGGCTGCGTTGCACAGTTCCTATGCATGCTCATAAGTTTGCAAATTTAATATTTTCACTCCAGATTTTCAACATTGCCATTTTATTACACTTCCTTATGAACAGTACAGCTGCCATTTTTCATATGTTGCCCAAAATGTGTTTTCGCACGTGTAGCGCACAATGGTGCTGTTGGTGTGCGAAAGCAATGTTTAGGACAGATTAAGAAAATCACAGTTACACTGTTCATGAGCAGAGGTCTTAAAATGGCTATGTTGAAAATTTGGTGACAAAAGTCCATAAAATGACTGTGTTACGAGTGAGCATTGCGCAGTTTCCACGCACCCTCGTAAGTTCATGACTTTGTAATATTTTCAGTCCAGATTTTCACCAGTGGCATTTTTCCACACTTCCTTATGAACAGTACAGCTGTAATTTTTCACAACATGGCTGAAGTGTGTTTTCACACTTTCAGCTGAGATGCATGGTCGCTGTGAAATCATTGTTCGTGCAGATAGAGAAATCACAGTGACACTGTTCATGATCGGAGGCACCAAAATGCCTGAGTTGACAATCTGCTGTAAAATATCCCCAACCTAATTATATTACGAGTAGGTAATAGTTTCTATGTACGCCATGACTTCACCATTTTTAACTATTTTTACTGCAGATTTGCAACATTGCCATTTTTACACCTCCCAAGAACAGTACAGCTGTCATTTTTTACATCCTGTTCGGAATGTTTTTGCACCTGTGGTGCTAAATGCCGTACTCGCTGTGCATAAGCAGCTTTCGGCTAACAAACTGATATTCCCCCTGTTCATGAGGTGGGGTCACAAAAAAAAACATGTTGAAAATTTGGAGTGAAAATACCAACGAATGCCTGACGTATTAGGGTTTCCAACCATAACGCCCAACACTGTAGAGAATGACAGGCATCAGGGGTGTGACTTGGGATTCCTGTCTGTAATGCTCATACCATTCCACACCCTGCAGCCAGTGAGAGGCATCGAGGTATGCCTTGGACACTTCAGCCCCAAAGTTCACCCCATTCTCCTATATCGCACCCATCTCACCGCATTTCCTAATGAAATGGGGTGCGCATAAGGGCCAAAGACCCCAAGGAACACCGTGACACTTGTCAGTGTCTGCAGGGTGGGATGTGGTGAAATGGCGAGGCCTTTCTGCCTGATGACCCAAATGCACACCCCAATGCCTGTCACTCTCTGCAGGGTGGTGGTGGGGTTGGCTTCAGTTCAGTACTTCCCTGCCATTCCTATTACGCAGCTCTGTAACTTCTACATTACCACTGCCAATGCCAGCAAGCAAACATTCGGCATTGACAAATGCTTGTTTCAGGTGGGGTAGGCCTGGCCACATGGGAGCGGCCTGAGCAGTAACTAGGCAAGGGAGTTCACTTTCAGTGTGCTAGTGGCAGGCCTTTTGTGCTGCGTCTTTGGCTTCTGTTCTTCCTTTTTGTATTGTCTACACAGAGGATAGTTTTTGGGCAGGAACTGTGACCATATGACAAATGTAGAGAGGTAGTTTAATAACCTTGTACTAGGTTCCCGCATGAATTAGATGCTGAGGGAGCGTTTTGGGAGGTATTTATATAGCAGTTGTTCTAAATAACTGAGTATATAACAGTTATAGGGCACTGCTGCCCTGTTTGTATTTCACATAAGTGAGGAATTAAGAATCGGATTTGAGGTAAGGCATAATGGGGGAAAAAGTAGGCCTGGTCACATGGCCGGGAGTTTGGGCATGGGGGCCTAGCAAGGCTATTTCCTCTTATCTTTTGCTGATAACACTCTATCTGTCAGTGTTGCCATCTGTGAGTTACCAACGACTGCTGTGAACTACAATTTCACAGCCTGCAAGCCTGTGAGTGAAACCTGAATTGCTGTGTTTGACTTGTTTTACCCCCCTCCCCCTTAACTCGTAGACTGATTTTAACTTTAATCACATTGAAGCTGCTACAGGACCTGAAGTGTGCTGCATAGACTGCTGTTTGAGTCTGCACATGAGTCATCTGTTGTTGAGAACTGTATATGCTAAAGTTCTGTGGAGCTGTGACTGATTTGGGTTGCTAGGTAATAGCACAGTACCTGACCTGCTTGCAGCATTATTGCCATCACCTGCTTTCATTGAATTCTGTACTGGTCTCCACATTTTTCCAGATGGTGGCAGCTCTGGGAAGTGGAGGGGGCGCGATTTCAATATAAAGGCTGCCTTCTACACAGCGGCAGCGCCAAAGCGGCAGCAGCTAAGTGGGACGGCATAGTGAAGAGAGGAGTCTGACCGGAGTCAGACCGGGGATGGACTGGGCTACTAAAGTTTGTAATATCTTGCTTAGAGTTAATCATTTCTTTTGGGTTTGTACCTATAGATTAGTTATGATTAACAGAGGATATTGTTGTGTGTAGCCTATACACTTTGTGTTTTGTGTACTGATGGGTTATTTTGTTCTATGTGTGTTAATAATGACTTTAGAACGTATGAAAATAATCAGATTCTGGATTTCAGACTCAACTGTTTATTCCTAATTATAGTCATTTATTTGGTGTAAAGGTTAAATACATGTGTTATAATTTGGGTTACAGTGTTAGGAAATATAAGACAGAATGTGTTCTGCCTGTTTGCATAAGAACCTGGTTACATTGCTTTCTCTTACTAATTCGATCTGGCAATGTTGAAAGCAACCCTGGTCCTTTAGCAAGCGATATGGCAGATAGTGATTTTTGCAGCATTCATATGGCCTCAAAATTATGCATTTTAATGTATTAAGCTTAACATCTAAATTTCATGAGGTGGAGTCATGGATTAGTTTATATAATCCGGATGTTCTGGCACTGACTGAAACCTGGTTAACCTTACCTGTTCTTGATACTGAACTTTGTATACCTGCTTATAAACTTTTTAGAAAGGATCGTGTCACTGGTAGAGGGGGTGGGGTTTTGTTTTATGTTAAGGAATATTTAATGGTAAATGAGACCACTATATTTAATAGTAATTTGGAATATTGTGAACATATTACTATTCAGTTATTGTTGGGATTTGTCAAAAAATTAACTATTTGTTGTGTATATCTTCCACCTAATGGTAGCAAATCAGGCTTACAAGAACTTGTAAATGCTTTGAATAATGGTGTTTCTACAGAGTTAATACTACTGGGGGATTTTAATTTAAATTGGATGGGTTCAGATATAACAAAGTTAAATACAGTCTTGCCTCAGTCTGGTTTACAACAAATTATTACTTTGCCCACTCGACACAATAATAGATCAGGAAATCACACATTGCTGGACTGGATATTAACAAATAGACCTATTAATATGATAAAATGTGGTTTGACCTCTGATTCGTTAAGTGATCATCATCCAGTCTTCTGTATTTGGAAACATGGGGACTGAAGAAGTCTAGCCAATTATAAGGATTTCGAGATCTTTTCTAAATTTGATGTACATTCTTTTGTACAGAGTTGGGTAAAATAGATTGGACTTTTTGTATTCTATCCCTGATGTGGATTCTGCATTGCATTTTTCATTACTGAGTTTACACATGTTTTGGACCAGTTAGCCCCTTGTTAAAAGAAGGTCCGAGGAAAACTTATGGGTGGTTAACACCTCCTTTGATTAAACTTATGAGACAACGAGACAAGGCCTGGAAAGCGATAAATGAACCATTCTGCTTCTGGTTATCATGCGTATAGGACTTTAAGGAACCAATGTAAGGCTAAGATAAGGAAGGCTAAAACAGACTATATTCGTCATAAACAATGTGAAGGGTTATCTAACGCTACTACTTTTTGGAAAACAATTAACAATTTCATAAGGCCTAATGTTTGTCAACCAGGTTCAATGAGGTTGAACGGTGACTTGTTGTCTTGTCCACTGAAGATAGCTAACGAGTTTAATTTGAAATTTACTGCATTGCCTGATTCCTTTAGTGACCAGTCCAAGGTGAACTACTTGGGATTGACTGAAGATTTTACAGTTAATCCTAAACTGTATAGGACTACTATCTCGAAGGAGGTAGAGAAGTTGTTGCATTGTATTAAGAGGGACAGCTCAGCTGGTTCTGATGGCTTATGTCCTAGTTTATTGGCGGATGCTGCCTCAGTTATAGCACTTCCAGTTAGTATTATTTTCAACTTGTCTTTTGTTACAGGTATTATACCTAATATATGGAAACATACTTTGGTCACTCCTATATTTAAATCTGGTTCACAACATGAGTTTTGTAACTACAGACCTATTTCTATCTTGTCTGCTTTAGCTAAAGTTCAGGAAAGAATAGTTTATAATCAGTTGATTGGGTATGTGGATCGCTTTGGATTATTGTCTCAGAACCAACATGGTTTTAGAAAGGGAAGGAGTACTGAGACTGCCTTGGTCGAGTTCATGAACGCGGTACTTAATGGCATGGATAAAGGGTGTCTGACGGGTGCCGTGTTCGTGGATTTGACCAAGGCATTTGACTCAGTTGATCACCAATTGTTGATTTCTAGACTTGAGTCATTGGGAGTTGGTGAGTCTTTTTGGACTGGACGAGGATTATTTAACAAATAGGTTTCAAAGGGTTAAATATAGGGGTGCTGTATCAGACTCTGTAATGGTTAAGTGTGGGGTTCCATAAGGTTCTATTTTGGGGCCACTTTTGTTTTCTTTGTTTTTGATCAACTAGTAAGTGTGATTAATAATGCTTCTCTAACACTTTACGCTGACGATGCAGTAATTTATACGCAGGGTTTGTCAGTTGGAGATCTAGGTGTTTCTTTAACAGAGGAAATGTGCAATTTCAGTCTTCACTTATGGCCTGTAAATTACTCTTAAACAAATCTAAGACAAAGGTGATGGTTTTGGTACCCCACCTAGACTAAGATCTGAGGTTGGTACTTGGAAGTTAAATCTCTTGATGGATTACTGTTTGACTATGTTGATACATTTCAATATCTTGGGGTATTACTAGATTCTCATCTAAGTTATGAATCTCATTTTTGAGGGTTACCTCAAGAATACATTGTAGATTAGGTTCTTTGTACAGAATCCGTTCATTTCTTATTCCTGAGTCTAGGTTGGTTATTTCAAATTGCTGCTTACTTCCCATTGTGAACTATGCAGCTATGATTATGACACACTGCTTCTGCGACAGTGATTTCAAAGAAATCCTCTTTACTTCACTTGATAGCTAAGTTTGCTTTAAATTGTTCTAAGTCATCTCATCATTGTGTGATTTTGAAAGAAATGGGCTGGTTACGGTTTCATTAAATTTCCAATACTGTGTGGCCAAGTTCATATATAAAGTTATGGACTCGGAATTCCACATAGTATTTCAAAGTTTTGAGACCATATATTGATGGTCATTATTCTAGACATAGGTCAGACAGTAGGTTTCTGAGATTCCTTTTATGAAATCTAAAAGTGGACAAAGATCCTTTGCTTATATTGTTCCATTTATTTGGAATGAAATTCTTCAAGATATTAGGTGGTTGTGTTCTGTCAAAAAGTCTGCCGATGCATTAAGGATGTATTTCGAATCTCAATTTAATTGTAACTGTTTTTTATGAATTTTTTTTTATGAATTTTATATGTAACAGACATTTTTGTCTGCAATTTGCTGCATTGTATATGTATGTTTGATTATGTATTGTCTGTATGCAATATATGTGGGTCGCACCTGTAAAAGGAACTTGTTTCCAGTGTGCTTACCCGTTAAGCGAATAAACAAACAAAGGCCACATGGGCCGGAAAGCAGTAGCGGGGGTGAGTGAAATAATTATTGGGGGAGGCCACTTACGGCCAAACCTGTGGTGGAGATGCATTAATAACAGAAATACCAAAAAAAAAAAAAAAATGACTGTAATTTAAGTGTAATGGCTGTTGATCATGGTAGTCAAAATACTGAAGAGGAAATACAGGTTTGGAATTTGGGACCACAATGGGGGGGGTAGGAGCATTGTGGCCAGTAAGGGCAGAGTTACCAAAGTGGGGGGATTCGGCTCTCCAGTTGGAGGGGGATCTCAAGCAGAGTAAATTGCATGGGGAAAATGGGAGTTTGTTGCATCTTGTTATGTAAACAATAAAACAAATGTACCTGAGATGCAACTGGATCACAAAGGGTCCCGGGAGTCTAAGGTTGGATAGGGCTGCACACAAGGAGCATAGGGGCCCAGGATTCTCCTCTGGCGACACACGCTGCTGTTCTTCAGGCCGCTGCTGTTGCGGCAGCGGCTTCAGGGACTGTAGTGCCCATGTGGTGGTGCTGGGCAGGTCGCAGTAGAGATTTGGGCAGCTATTTCTTTGGGCCGCAGTGGTTGCTTTGGGGACTCCTAGATGGGAGCACCCGCTGCTTAGGACCAGGGAGTCACTTTTGCTGGAGGGAGTTGGGAGCTCATTCTGGGGTGTGGGCGGCAGTGTCCTCCTTGGCTGAGTAGATAGAGTGAGCACTCTTTGCTACAGAGGATGATTTCTGGGAGCAGCCCAGAGGCTGCTGGGTGATAGGTCACATGGGCGAGTGCTGATTTCAGTGGGTCCTTGATCGCGGCTGTGCGCCCGAGGTCTGGGTGCTGAAACAGGCATGGCCAGGGACAAGAACAGTGGATTTGGCTGGGAGGATGCCACAAAGGGAGGAGAGGAGCTTGACATTGATGATGGGCCTGAGTGAGGCCAGACACCATGGGGGGGCTGGGGAATGCAATGTCTGTGCATGCACGGTGTGGTAAGGGAGTGACGTGCATGCGCAGCAGGCTATGGAGGCAATTTTGGTAGTTTTTCGTCAAGCAGTCGGGAAGGTAAGAATGTTTGGTGAAATCGAAGGAAGCTGATACAGGGCAGGGTACACTGAACTGGATAACTATTGGGGTCCCGGTAGGGACCTAAGACAGCAAGCCATTGAGGGAATGAAATGTTAAAATATAAAGAAAGGCCAAAAATTTGGGGGTGTGTGTGTGTGTGTGTGTGTGTGTGTGTGTGTGTGTGTGTGTGTGTGTATGTATATATATATATATATATATATATATATATATAAAACAGCACTGTACATTGAGCTGGTCAACTATCGGGGTCCTGCAGTGGGGACTTAAGGCAACAAGCCAACAAGGGAAATAAAATGGAAAGGAAGGAGCAAAAAAAAAAAAACTGGAGTTGTTTGGGGGGAACACAAAGCCATGTGCAGCCCACAGCGCGTATAAACTGCCATGGGATGCAGATGGGAAGCAATAGAGCCGGAAAAGGCTTAGGGCCTGCTGTTTTCAAGGATGGTATCAGCAGGATAATGGAAGGAGGGGTTGCAGTGATTAAAGGCAGGTTGACTCTCAGCTGCTCTAAAATGGTTTTCTCTCCTATAATTACAGCAGTAAAACGCATAAAGGCTTATACCACACAAACATGGAGGGCAGGTGCCTTGATTTTGAATTAACAAGGAATAAGCACAGTATTAAGCTACTGTATACATAGGCTGTAAGGTGCACAGACAGGCGGGGTTAAGCTTCAAAGGCAGCAGGGCCCATTTTTGTTGATGTCGGGAGTCGGGTACTTAATGCTTCATGGGCTGCAGATTGTTATTAGTGAGGGTTATTTACAGAGCAGCAGGACTCTTGTTTACAGAACCAAGGCTTGGTTGTGGTACCCAAAGAACAGAGGAGGCATCGCACTGGTGGGAACCGGACAGTTGTGCAGCTGTTCACTGGGGTTTTTGCATGGGGTTATTGGTGTGAGTCTGGCTCCTCTATGCTGCCCAATTGAGTTGGAGTGTGATGGGCTCCTGCAGGAAGCCGTCCGGCAGGCGATCCGCCATGCTGGGTGGTCTCATTCTCCAATTCACGCAGCCTGCTACCGGAGGAAGGGGAAGTGGCCTGGCAGAGCAGTGATAATGTTGTGGGGGGCATTAGGCCGGCACCACGGCCTAAGGAAGAGGGGTAAGGGGGTTTCTTGCAAGCAACTCCTGGGCTGAGAAGCAGGGTGTACAGTAGGGGATGACTGACCAAGGAACAGCCATGAAGAGGCGTGGGATTGTACTTCTAGGCCAGGGAGGCGTGGGCTTGGCATTGGCACCAGCAACAGGCTGCTCCTGCATGACAGTGGGAAAAGTGGGTGCGTGGGACGGCTGGCGGATGCCATGTTTGTAGTCCCAGGCACAGAAAAGGGGTATGGCTGCATGTAATCGCTCTGGATGCACGGAATGTAGGGGAACAAGTTTGAAAGGAAAACAAACAAAAATAATAATAAATAAATAAATAAAGGAATATACAAATAAAATGATTGAATGAATAAAAGAGAAAGGGAAAATGCAAGAGGGGGCAATAGCATTGTGCTGCCTGGTACCGGCAGTGTTTTTAAGAGTATAGGGACAGGAGAAACAATATATTTAAGGGTACAGTCAGTAGGTGGCCAATTGGTTAAAAGGCAGGGTTTGAATTTCAGCTGCTCCCAATGGTTTCTGTTATAAAGTCGGCACGGTAGGTAATAAGGCACTTATACTAAACAAGTTGAGAGGTAATTGCTGTGCTTTGGAATTATAAGGGAATGCAAAACTACTGTGAGGCACAGGCTGTTTGGGAGGGTTAAATGTGTACGATATATAAAATTGCCTATCAAGGATTACTTACAAAGAAGCCAATGCAGCAGTAGAGGCTCAAGGTAATTAGGGTCAGAAAAAGAGCAGCTCAGCACTTCGATTGGGAAGCAAAATAAAATCAGAACTCTGGGCCTGCAGGTGGGTAGCCAAGGCACGGGAGCATGAAACAAGACATTTACAAGGGAGTCACGAGGAATGGTTAAAAAAAAAAAAAAAAAAAAAGTATATGTATGTAAACATATATTTCCACATGCCATAGACAGGAAGAAAAAAAGGGGGAAGCAATATATAAAGCCAGAGTTGGGGAAGGGGTAGGGGGACAGCGTGAAAGAGGAGGAGGGTTGTGAGGACCTTGGAGACAAGGCCACAAGAGCAATAAACAAAGAAAGGAGGCAATGGGGGGGAAAAGGCCTAAGGGAGAAGGATATGCTGTGTTGGTAAGGGTTTGTTTGGCGGCAGCTAAGCAGAAGGAAGTGGTGGAAACTTCATAAAAATGCAAGACACCAGTGGAGGGTTCTGAGAAGATCCGAGAAAAGGACACCACGGGAGGTGCCGGACCACAAACAGGCTGAGAAACCTGCGGCTGAGGGAGGCACGAGTGGTAAGAACAAGGGTATGGGTCGGGTGGCACGGGGAGCCAACGAGGGAGGGTCAGGCACCGGGGGAGGGGTTGGTTTAGCCAGGATCCCAATCAAGCTGGAGGTGAGGAAAGGATGGATAAAAGGATATCCAGATGTGAGGGCAAGGAAGATGCTAGTGGAGGGGTTCTAGAGGGGCTTTAGTCTAGAATATCAGGGGGCGAGAAGGAGTAGGAGATGCAAGAACTAGGCCTCATTAAAGGGAAAGATGATATAGCAAGAATGAAAATAAGGGAGGAAGGGGAGGCCGGGAGGATAGAGGGTCCATTTCAGACGCTAACTTTACCCAGTCTGTGGGTTTCACCATTGGGGCTGATGCCGAAGAAGCAGCAGGGGGAGTTTAGGCTTATCCACCACTTGTCATATCCAGAAGGGCTATTGGTGAACGATCACATCCCTGGGGAATGTAGCGCAGTTTTCTTATGCAAAATTGGAACTGGTAGTGGGGCTGATTAGAACAAAAGAAGGGGTATGGCTCGCAAAGACCAACATTGAGTCGGTTAATATCAGTCAGGAAGGAAGACTGGGACCTTTTGGGATTCAGTTTCCAAGGGTTCTTCCTTTTTGACAAAGCAATGCTCATGGGCTGTTCCACAGCTGTGTGAAGTGTGAGGCATTTAGCACTTGGATGAAATGGGCGTTTGGGAAAAGATACAGGCACAATGCGGTTGTATACTAGTTAGATGATTTTCTGCTAGTAGGGGAGAACTGGAAGGAGACTAAGTCAAGGCTCCAGGATTTTGAGCATATGTGCAAGAAGATGGGGGGGACCACTTGCGGAAGGGAAGATGAAAGGTCCAGCTAGGAAGCTGGAATTCCTGGGAATCGAGGTGGATGCAGAAGAGCAGGTTTTCAGGTTACCCCATCAGAAAGTTGCCAGACTCAAGGAAATAATACAGGAGGTCAGGAAGAGGAGGAGAGTCACATTGGGTCAGGTACAACAGCTGTTGGGGCACTTGAATTTCGCATGCAGGGCAGTAGCTCTTGGGAGGCTGTTTCACCAGACTATTAGCCAGGGCAACCCGGGGGGGGGGCAAAACTGCTCCGCCACTGGGTGGACATTTCACAGGGGATAAGGCAGGATCTGGAAGTGTGGCAACAATTCTTAGTTGACTACAATGGGGTCACATTCTGGTAAAGAGTGACTAGGGAATAATGATCAAGACCTATACAGGGATGGATCGGGGTCTATTGGAATGGAGGCATATATTAGGGGGTGGTGGATTGCAGAAGCATGGCCAGAGTCTTGGAGAGAGAGTGGTTTATTGAAGAACATAACATGGCTAGAGATTTTCCCATATGGGTGGCATTGCTGACATGGGGGAGCTCTTAAGGAATAGGAAGATAATGTTTTGGTGACAACAGAGCAGTAGTGGAGGTCATCAATGGGCAAGGGGGACACTGTCAACAAAAGGGTTTTGAGACAACTGGTGCTGTGGGGGCTAGGACTAAACATGTCAGTCAGAGTCTGACTGCTATATAGGAGTTCCTGGTCTGCCCACACACTGGGGACATATTAAGAATGTGGAAAGTGGTGGGCTAATTGCTATATAGAGATATGTGAGAAAACTGGTACCTGTGTGTTTCTGTTTTCCAAAGGGCAGGGAAGGAGCAGGTGGGTCTGGATCCTCTGGCATTATTACATTTATTGGGCAGAGATGGGGCCACCCTCCATCGGGGAGAAAAACAGCTAGGGCAGGACTCCAACAAAAGTGTTGGTTTATTGGAAAGGGGTCTGGGGCACCAGGTGGGCACAGATCATGCCAACCTTGGAGGAGCTGGTGAAAAAGTGATCACAGACAGACCTGCTGATAATACATTTGAGAGGTAATGATTTGGGAGATCAACTATGGGGATTGTTGTGCAAGGAAATGCTAAGGGACCTAGGGGCAATTCAGCAGTTTGGCCGCAGGTGAGGACAGCATGGTCAGAGATGGCACCTAGGATGGTTTGGCGGCAGGTCAGGGACATAAAAGGGGTGGAGCAGGCTAAGAAGAGGATTAACAGGCAGGTGGCAGCATGGTTAAGCGGGTAGGGGGAACATAAATAGCCCATAAAGACATTGCATTTACCAACCCAGAAAAGTACAGACCAGGGGATGTCAGCATTAGTGCTACAATTGTGAGATAGTGTAGAAATTTGGGGAAAAGAAGGGTGGGGTGGGAGGAAGCCCATCATTCCATCGCCTAAGCTAGAGATGGGCTAGTGGGAAATTTTGGGGAAAAATAAAATGGGGGTGGAAAGGGGGCAGGTAAGATCCACAGGCCAGGCGCAGACACCCGGACGTGGGAGGCAGATGAAAAATAGGCATACGATTAAGGAAGTAACAACATGGGGGGGGCCGGTTGCTGTTGGCAGCCGGACCCAAAGAGAGGGCAGCAATGGGAAGAGGAGAAGGGGTATTGGGCTTTTCAAGCATCTGGACCCCAAGAAGACAACAGACAACAGACTGTTCAAGGGAAAGTGGATGAAGGGGTATCGGGCTTTACAAATGCCTAGACCCTGAGAAGACGACAGGAGAACCAGAGACATTTACAAACGACAATTGAACTATGTGATTGAACAGAATATTAACTGTTGGACTTTATGATGGATAATGTCGGGAAAGAAAAAGTAATGTTTGTAAATATGTAAATTTCAAAGTGGTAAAGGTGATGTGATGCAAAAAATAAATTGCCAGTTGAGCACCCACTGAGAAGTTGTCTGTGCGTTATTTTCCGGGGAAATCTCCCTCTGACAATGCCGAATGTTGACTGCTTATATGTGCTGTTTAGGTATATGGAAGTGAAAGTACCATGCGTAAGAACTGATATGTACCCCAAAAGACATCCTCTATGTCTTTCTGTTCAGTATTCACAGAAGAGGGAAGGGGCAAGGGCCACAGCAGTTGCAAAGGCGTGAAGAGGTGGACAATAGTGCATTCACAAGTAGAAAAGTCCTGCAGATGAGTAAATTAATGGTGGATAAAGCGAGGGGACCAGATGGCATACACCCAAGGATATTAAATGAACTGTAAAGGGAAATAGTCACAGAAACATGGTACACACAGAACCATGACTGGGACGTAAACATACCAGGATACACTATCTACAGGAGGGACAGGGAGGGTAAAAGAGGAGAAGGAGTAGCTCTCTACATAAGAGAAGGAATCAAAGCAACAGAACAAAAGGGTAAACAGGGAGGAGAAGAAGCACTGTGGGTCAATTTGGAGACAGACAATGGCACCACAATCCGCACAGGGGTTGTATACAGACCCCCCTCTCAGGGGGAGGAAATGGACAAGGAAATTATAGAAAGTATACTTAGAATGGAAGATAAAGGGGAGATATTGCTGATGGGTGATCTGAAAATGCCAGATGTTAACTGGAGTGCAGTTGCAGCAGCCACTTCTAAGAGTGGGGTTATTCTAGATGCCCTACAGGGGGCATGCCTTAGACAACTAGTATTGGAACCCACTCGAGAGGGAGCAATCTTAGACCTGGTCCTCTCAAATGGAGATGGAGAGAGGATCACAGATGTGAAGTGGGTAGCCATCTGGGAACTAGCGACCATCGAACAGTATGGTTCACAATAAACACAGCAATAGAGTCAAGCCATACAAAGGCAAAAGTACTGGACTTCAGGAGGGCTGACTTTGCCAAAATGGGTGAGTGCCTAAGGAATGCACTAGCAAATGGGCAGGAAGGAGGGGGTGGAAGAACAATGGGGAATAATAAAAACTGCCATCACAGAGGTAACAAGCCTTTGTGTGAAGCAAATAAACAAAACAAAACGATGTAAAAAACCACTATGGTTCTCAAAGGAGGTGGCAGTGAAGGTTCAAGAAAAAAAGAAAGTATTCAGAAAGTACAAGGAATCACAGAAGGAGCAGGACAGAGAATTGTATCAGTTAAAGCAAAAGGAAGCTGGTTAGGCAGTCAGAACAGCAAAGGCCCGAACTAAGAAAAAGATAGCCAACTCAGTTAAGAAGGGGGGATAAAACCTTTTTTAGGTACATCAGGGAGCGAAGGAAGACTAAGGGAGGGATAGTGAGGCTTAATAAAGGGGAGGGGGTGGGCAGAGGGTGACGGTGAAAAGGCAGAGATACTAAACAAATATTTTTGCTCAGTATTTACAAACGAAGAGGGGGGAGGTACCTAAAACAAATGATAGAAACACTCTGGATCCAGAAGTTGATACCTGCCCATTTACAGAAGAAAGGGTTCTGAAAGAACTCTTAAAACTGAAGGTGGACAAAGCAATGGGGCCTGATGGGATTCATCCCAGAATTCTAAAAGAACTAAGGGTAGAACTAGTGACACCACTGACTACCCTCTTTAATAAATCATGGGAGGATGGGGTGGTACCTGAGGACTGGAGGAGGGCAGATGTGATTCCCTTCACAAAAGTGGGAGCAGGGCAGAAGCAGGAAACTACAGACCTGTTAGTTTAACCTCAGTGATAGGAAAAATGATGGAATCACTTCTGAAGGAAAGAATGTCAGTATCTAGAGGCCAGAGGCACAGGGCCCAAGGCAGCATGGATTCACACGGGAAGGTCATGCCAGAGAATCTAATAGATTTCTTTGACTGGGTGACCAAAATAGATAGAGGGAGGGGCTGTGGACATGGCCTTCCTAGACTTTACAAGGCATTTGACTCAGTCCCACACAAAAGATTAATATACAAGTTAGCCAGCCTGGGAGTGGGTCCCAAGATGATAGCCTGGGTAAAGAATTGGCTGGAGAATAGGACACAGAGGGTAACAGTAAATGGAGTCCACTCTGAAGAAAGGGGGGTTACTAGTGGGGTGCCGCAGGGTTCAGTATTAGAACCGGTCCTCTTCAATGTCTTTGTAAGTGACATTGCAGAGGGACTGGAAGGAAAAGTATGTCTCTTTGCAGATGACACAAAGATCTGCAACAGAGTTGATGCACAAGGTGGGGTGGAAAGGATGAGAAGGGCTTAGCAAGGTTAGAGGAATGGTCAAATGTATGGCAACTTAGATTTAATGCTAAGAAGTGCAAGGTAATGCACCTGGGAAACAAAAACCCAGGGGAAGAGTACACAATGGGGGGTGAGACACTAACAACAACAACAAAAATGGAAAGGGACCTGGGGGTAGTCATATCAGATGACTTAAAGGTGGGGCAAGCAATGTGAGAGGGCAGAAAGGAGGCTTGGGGATACTGGGATGCATAGGGAGCGGCATCACCAGTAGAAAACAGGAAGTTGTTATCCTTCTGTACAGACAGCTGGTGAGACCCCATCTGGAGTACTGTGTGCAGTTCTGAAGACCCATTCACAAGGACATAGACAAGATGGAAGCTGTCCAGAGGAGGGCAACTAAAATGGTGCAGGGTCTGCACCGGAAGACATATGAAGAGAGACTAAACGAGCTTAATATGTATAGCCTCGAGGAAAGGAGGGAGAGGGGGGACATGATAGAAACTTTCAAGTACCTCAAGGGAATCAACAAAGTCCAAGAGGGTAGCATCTTTCAAAAAAGGAGGTGTGCAAGAACAAGGGGGCCCAATTTGAAGATGGGAGGGGTGGTTCAGAGGTAATGTAGGGAAGTATTTTTTCACAGAGAGGGTTGTGGATGCATGGAACAGCCTTCCAGAGGAAGTTGTGGAGTCAAAAACAGTGGTAGAATTCAAGCATGCATGGGACAGCCATAAGGCAATTCTAGGGGATGGGGGTAGAAAGAAGTAGGCTGCTGGTTAACTGGCTCTGCAGCTTATCCATTAGGTAGGGAAATGGGCAGACTGGGTGGGCCAAGCGGTCCTTATCTGCCGTCAAATTCTATGTTTCTATGTTTACCTCTGGCAGCCATGTTCAGTGAGTCATTCAACACAGGGGTGGTACCAGAAAATTGGGGGAGGGCACATGTGGTCCCCCTATTGAAAACCAGCAATAGGGAGGAGGCAGGGAACTATAGGTCGGTCAGTCTCACTTCAGTAGTGGGGAAGATCATGTAGACAGTGGTTCAAGAAAGGATAGTGGGGCATCTAGAAGCCATCGGAGGCCAGGACCATAGGCAACATTGATTCACGGTGGGGAGGTCATGTCAGACAAATCTGGTTGATCTCTTTGACTGGGTGACAAAGGAAGCAAATCAGGGTGGGCAGTGGACAATGCTTACCTTGATGTAAGCAAAGCCGTTGACACTGTCCCACATAGGAGGCTGATAAACTAGCTGAGTAGGCTGGGCATGGGGGAAAAGGGTGGTAAAGTGGGTTAGAAACTGGGTAAATGACACGAGACAGAGAGTGGTGGTAAATGGGGTGCAGTCTGGGGAGAGGGGGTGACCAGTGGGGTGCTGCAGGGATTGGTCGTGGGGCCAGTCCTGTTCAATGTCTTCATTAGTGACATTGCAGAAGAGCTGAAGGGAAAGGGCTGCCTGTTTGCAGATTACACCAAGATCTGTAACACAGTGAATACCCCAGAGGGGGTGGAGAAAATGAGGAGGGACCTGGGAAAGGTTGAGAAATGGTTTGAGGACTGGCAACTGAAGTTTAATTCAAAAAAGTGCAAAATTACACACCTGTGACACAGAAACCCTGGGGAAAGGTACAGGATGGGGAGGGGCGTTGCTGACAGTCACAAAGAAGGAAAGGGACCTGGGGGGTTCTTATTTCAGATGACCTAAAAATGTCAAAGTGGTAAGGCAGCTGGGAGGGCCAGTGACATGCTGGGTAGCATAGGCAGGGGTATCACCAGCATAAGGAGGGAGGTAGTGATGCCATTATATAAAACCATGGTCAGGCTTCACATGGAGTACTGTGTGCAGTTCTGGAAGGTAGACCTTCGTGAGGATATTAACAGGCTGGAGATGTCCAGAGAAGGGCGAATGAGATGGTACAGAGCTTGCAACACAAGACTTAAGGAGAGAAATTAAGGGATCTCAATATGTACTCAGTGGAAGAGAGGAGAGAAAGAGGGGATATGATAGAAACGTTCAAGTACCTCAAGGGTTTGAATATATTGAGAAGCAGGAGACAGCTGCTATAGGCACATGTGCCAGCTCCTGTGTGATGTTCTTTTGTTCTTATAAATCTGTAATCTCCAGTATTTCAGTAACCACATGACCACACTGCAATCTTATGCTGGCTGATGCCTGGTGTCAGATGGCAGACAGAGGGCTCACCAGCTTGTGTTGCCATTTGAAAAACTTCATAGAGTGATCTTTTACTGGTAAGCGTTTTGGAAAGCTAGTAAAGGTCTCACAATTTTTATTTTGATTTTATCTCCTTAGGTCTGTCTCCTTTGGTCCCCCCATCCCCACACCTGAACAGTCATCAGTGGCCACAGCTGCAGCCTTCTTGCCAAGATGGTGGGTGAGAAACATAGAATTTGAAGGCAGATAGGGACCGCTTGGCCCACCTAGTCTGCCTATTTCCCTACCTGATGGATAAGCTGCAGATTCTAGTTAATCAACAGCTTACTTCCTCCTACCCCCCAGTAGAATTGCATTATGTCTGTCCATGAGCAGCTGCCTTCACAGTCTGTGAAGTCTGATGTCTTTCAGTGCCACTTATTGGTCATCTTCCAACACAGGCGAGGCGCTGCCAGTCCAAAACTAACTCAGGACAAGCAGTTTTTAAAGTGGAGAAGAAACGGAGTGAGGAAGAATCAAGTACTCATTCAGATGCGGCGTCAATTTTAAGATCAGCATACTGGTGTGGACACTTCAAATAGAACCCCAGCTCTTTAAGCAGCCTTATGAAGAGTAAAGGCTTCTCGAAGCACTGGGGTTCTGTTTATTGTACTGTAAGTGGGCTGCATCTAATTCAGTAATTTACTGTACCTTACATCTGGATGTATGGTAGGCCCAACTTTGAATAAACACTGCACCTGAATTAACACATGACGCCATAGAAACATAGAATTTGTCAGCAGAAAAGGATCGCTCAGCCCACCCAGTCTGCCCAAGTGTTCTCTGCCTACTTGTAACTCCTGCCTATATATGTTAAAGCATGTCTTATTCTGCCTGTGTCCACCAGGACCTCCTTGTGAATGAGCTTGTTTAATGGATTTTTCCTGCAATGAACTTGAACCTACTCTGCTTCCATAGGCCTATTGATCTCCATTGACCCCCCCTTCCCCTTTTTCTAATATATCCTTATGTTTATCCCATGCATGCTTCATGCCCCCTACCATTTTAGCTTCCACCACTTCTCCTGGTAGTCTGTTCAGGGCATCTACCATCCTTTCAGTAAATAAATATTTCTTCACCTCTATCCTGAATGCCACCCCCCCTCCAGCTTCATTGTATGTCCCTTGGTTTGGGTGCTCATCCTCATTTGAAGGAAACTCCCCAACTGTACCCTCTTTACCCCTGTGAGGTACTTTGTAGGTCTTGATCATGTCACCTCTCACCCTCCTCTCTTTCAGAGTGTACATGTTGAGATACTTCATCCTGTCCTTGCAGAGATTCCTGTGAAAATTCCTAACAATGTTAGGTGCCCTCCTCTGGAAAACCTCCACCTTATGTCCTTTCTGAAGTGTGAACACTAAAACTGGACACAGTACTCCAGTTGGGGGTATACCAGGGAGTGATACAATGGTAGCACAACATCCCTCCTCCTCTTACTGGAGATGCCACACCTTTTGCACCCTAGAATCCAATTTGCCCTGCCGTTTCATGTCTAGTGAGTATCAGTACCTCCCCCCATCCTATACCCAGCATCGGGGTTCCTATCCCCTAGGTACATGATTTTACACTTGTTGGCATTGAACCCCAAGTAAGTAAGAAAATGGAATTGATTTAAATGAATTGCAGGCTTTTAAGCAGCTTTTCGGGGAGTGTGTGTGTGCGTGTGTATGTGTGTGTGCATGCGTGTGTGGAGCTCTGCTACTATAACTGTTTGCTTTTGATTTGGTATAATGTGCAAACAGACTAACCCTGCTCCCCACTCTGTGTGCTATATCAGAGATAAAGAGCCCAAATAGTATTGGGCCAAGCACTGAGTCCTGTGGCACCCTGCTTGTCACTGCTGCGGGTGCTGAGAGCTACCCCACCACCACCACCCCCCTCTGCAGCCTCCCCTGTAACCAGTTCTCTAGCCATGTAGTCAGACCACCTTTCACCTGTACCTCTCCTTCTCCTCGCTCTTTTCCTTGGCCTGTGTCCATGCTCCCAGTAGTCCGCACCCTTTCTCCTCCTTATTCCTAACGGGTGGTGGTGCCTTCTGTATTACACTCAGACCACTCTGCTGGCCCCCCTTCCAGGGTTACTAAGCCTCTGCCTTTACCTGTATCTAGGATGTGAGCTCATCAGGCTCCCCTGTCCGGACCTTTCTACCAACTTCAGTCTTTTGGCCATCTCACCCCTGCCATTTGTTTAAATCCATCTTAGTAGAGATACACCCCTAATCCTGCTTTTTTTTTTTGTTACATATTTTCACTGGGCTATGGTCAGCTTGGTCATCCTGATCAACCCCCCAGCCCTGCCCTCGACATCAGGTTTACCTGCTCACCTCCACGGATTACCCCTGGTGGTGTGGTGGGAGCTTCCCAGGTCAACCCACCGGAGCAGGATCCAGTTGAGGAGGCACCATTCGGGATGGGCAAGGGAGGGTCTGAAGTTCATGCTGCCTGACCGTAGCACATTTTCCACTTTTCTCCCTTTTGCGGAGTGCAGCTGTGCAATGACGCCTAGTCACAGTGTGCCAACGTCTGCCACAGTCCACCACCCTTTACGACACCACTGTGGTAGCACCCATGGTCGTCACCAGGGGCCGCTACAGAGTGGTGGGTCCTTGGATCCCGCTCCAGGATAGGAGAGCAGTCCTCCAGACTCTCAATCCTATCCCTCCCTTGCCAATCCCTGGCAGGCCAGACTTGCATCTGAACCCGGGTCGCCAGCGTGGCGCGAGGTGTGGCAGCCAGTGCCTCAACCCTCCGTGCCAGTGGCCCAGCAGCAATGCTGGCTTTAATACGTCCCTCCTCTTCCTGCTCCAGTGTACTCTCTCCCCAGTGTACAAGTCACTATCCCCCACCCGACCCTACCCCAGTTAGACACTAGCCCATGATGTTTCGTGTGGCACCAATCCCTCAGCCACTCAAACTCCTCAAGCCTACCCTTCCTCTCCATGCGTGCACATGGTACCGGCAGTACCTCCAAGAATGCCACTGACTTCCCCACTCCCTCACACTGCCTGCCCAAGTACTCAAACCTCCCCTCACTGCATCCACAGTGTCCCCCACCAAGTCATTTGTACTCACATGCAACAGTAAATAGTTTTTTTCCTCCCCCTCGGTGCACGCTTGAGCAGTGCCTGCCCTGCCCCTCCTGCAGTAAACCTGGGGACAGCTTCCACCCAAATGTGGCTGTGCCTTTCCTCCTTTCCGTTTCATCTCACCCATTTCAGTTTAAAATCCCCCAGGATGAGTACTCCCCGGCCCCTTACCCTTCTAATGCCCCTTCCTCCACCCCAGTATTCATTCTTCCCTGTCCCTTACCTCCGCCTACTGCACCCTCTGTGACTTCTGTATCTGTACCCCCTACTTTTGCCTCACCCCTTTTCTCTGCCTTATTCCTCCCATCCCCCTTGAACCCCTTCCCAGCCTGACTACTTCCTGTTGGGCTTCCCATGTTGACCTCCCCTCCTCCCCTGCTGATTTCCAACCCCTTTCCTATCCCCGCTGTTGTCAATTTAGAGCCTGCATTCCCTTCAACCCCGATAATGATGCCCCTCCTTCTTTCCCCTTCCCGTAGCCTTCTCTCCTTCAGTCACCATCCCTCCTTCCTTATTGGCCCCTTCTATCCTTTTGTCCTCGCTATCTCTTCCCCACCTGTTGCCATCCCTCTCATGCCCTGCTTGTCCTCCCCCCTTCAGTTTGTTCCTGCTCCCCCTCTCTGTCCCATAGCAGAGTTCCAAATCTATTTGTAGTAGATACTAGTCTTACATCTCTTCCCCCTATTGGTTCCCCCCCCCCACGTGTTCCCCTCCGTGCCACCCCTGGTCCCTCCCTACCCGAAGCCATCTGTTCTCTCCCCTGGTTCTCCCCTGGTACTGCTCATCTCTTCCTCTCCCATCAGGAGGCCACCCACCCTCACCTCAGGCACCTCCTTCCTTCTCCTCTCTTTTCTGCTAGTACCTCTGATACTAGGATCAGTTTCAAAATAAACAGAACAAATAAACACGTATTATTACAGCAATCCTAAAGTATCCAATCACTGCTTTGTCTCAACTCCAGAGATCCGACTGTAATATAGGACCACAGAGGATTTAGGCGGGAGGGTGGGCAAATGTAAAGTAAGTAAGTAAAATTTATTTTTTAAGTGCTTTTCAAAGTCAAAGCACAGTACAAATACATAATTAAAATACATACATATAACATACAATAACAATAACAATATGATTACAATAAAAACAATAAAATCACTCTCCATATGCCTGTTTAAATAAATAAGTTTTCAATTCTAACTTAAAACTCTCAACGGTCAGGCAGCCTCGTATCCGACGAGGTAGAGAGTTCCACAGGGTAGGGGCAGCATAAGAAAAAGCCCGAGCTCCAGAGGTTTTTAAACGAACCCTGGGAACCTCTAGCAGTCCCTCGTCGGTGGAGCGGAGCGAGCGAGAGGGACAGTAGGGAACAAGAAGATCTTGAAGATACCGTGGTCCCTGTTCGTGTAGGGCTTTATAGGTCAGTAACCCGACCTTAAAGGTGATCCGCCACTGAACCGGCAGCCAGTGCAGTTCGCGCAGCACAGGTGTAATATGACTTCTCATAGATGTCCCAGTCAGAAGCCTGGCTGCTCGCTCTGCACCAGCTGCAAGTGGCGGATATCAACTCTGGTAGCCCTAGGTACAGGGCATTGCAGTAATCAAGGAAGTAACAAAGGCATGGACCAATACTCGAAGGTCAGCCGGAGGAACCAGGTATTTCACCTAGTGATATTCCTAAGATGATAAAGGAAGATTTGACAATGGATGACACCCAAACTTCAGGGTCAAACCATCGTCAATAATAACGCCCAGGTTACGCACCTGGTCTGAGGTTGAGAGCTGGGCACCATCGATCCATATGCCCGAAGGAAGCCCAGCCCTACAACCCGCCTCAAGGCGACCTGGGTCCACCACCAACACCTCAGTCTTATCCGGGTTTAACCTTAGCCAGCTGGCACTCATCCAATCCTTGATCTCGGATAGACAGCTGTTAAGTATAGAGACTGCATCTTCCTGTCCGGGACTAAAAGACAAATACAGCTGGGTATCATCTGCATAGCAGTGAAAACCCAAGCTGTACTGCCTAAAATAAAGTCTCAGCAGAGCTCCATTGAGGTCGCTCACTCCCCCTCTCTCACTTGCTTATTCTATTTCTTCCGATGCTGCAGGCTGCCTTTTTGTACTGGGGTCCTGCTTGTATTGGCACCTTTTTCTGCCTAAAAAAAATCCCCAGCAGTCCCGGCACAGCTCCATTGAGAACACTCACTCCCCATCTCTCTCACGCGCTCATTCTGTTTCTCCTGCCGCTGCAGACTGCCCATTTGTACTGGGCCCCTGCTTGCACTGATGCACTTTTCTGCCCACAAAGAAATCTGCAGCAGTCCCAAAAGAGCTCCGTTGAGCTCGCTTACTCCCCCTCCCTCACTCGCTCATTCTGCTTCTCCCAGCGCTGTAGGCTGCCCTTTTGTACTGGGCTCCTACCTGCATTGGCACCTTTTTCTGCCCACAAAGAAATCCACAGCAGTTCTGACAGAGCTCAGTTGAGCTCGGTCACTCTCCCTCTCTTACTCACTCAATCCTAATCTGTCCTAAATGCTGATTTCCCAAAGCGACTGCGTTATTCTGTTCCTGAAGCACAAAAACACATTTTGGCCAGGATGTGGAAAATGACAGCTGTACTGTTCATAAGGAGGTGTGAAAAAATGCCAGTGCTGAAAATCTGGCGTGAAAATATTACACATTTATGAAGTTACAAGGGTGCATGGAAACTGCACAATGCACGCTCATAACACAGTCATTTTATGGACTTTCATTGCAAAATTTTCACCATAGGCATTTCAGGACCTCTGCTCATGAACAGTGTCACCGTGGTTTTCTTAATGTGTCCCAAACACTGATTTCCCACGGCGACTGCTCTATTCTGCGCCTGAAGTGCGAAAACGCATTTTGGCCAGGATGTAAAAAATGACAGCTGTACTGTTCATAAGGAGGTGTGGAAAAATGCTAGTGCTGAAAATCTGTAGTAAAAATATTGCAAATTCGCGCAGTTACAAGAGTACATAGCAACTGCGCAACGCACGCTCGTAAAAGTCATTTTTTTTTATTTTTTTCTACCAAATTTACCACTCAGCTCAGATAGAGAAATAAACAGAACAACTTAATCTGTATTATTATTATTACAGCAATCCTAAAAGTATCCAACCATTGCTTTGTCTCCACTCCAGAGACCCTGCTGTAATATAGGACAACAGAGGACTCTGGGCAGGAGGGTGGACAACTCTAAAGTCCCATCAGAGCTCCACTGAGCTCGTTCACTCCCCCTCTCTCACTAGCTCATTCTATTTCTCCTAACGCTGCAGGCTGCCCTCTTGTACTGGGCTCCTGCCTGCGTTGGCACCTTTTTCTGCCCACAAACAAATCCACAGCTGTCCTGACACAGCTCCGTTGAGCTCACTCACTCCCCCTCTCTCACTCACTCATTCTGTTTCTCCCAGCACAGCAGGCTGCCCTTTTGTACTGCGCTTCTGCCTGCGTTGGCGCCTTTTTCTCCCCACATAGAAGTTCACAGCTGTCCTGACAGAGCTCCATTGAGGTTGCTCACACCCCCTCTCTCACTCGCTCATTTTGTTTCTCCGGGCACTTCAGGCTGCCCTTTTGTACTGGGCTCCTGCCTGTGTTGGCACCTTTTTCTGCCCACAGAGAAATCTGCAGCAGTCCCAACAGAACTCAGTTGATCTTGTTCACTCCCCCTCTCTCACTCAGTCAATTCTAATCTGTCCCAAACACTGATTTCCCAAAGCTACTGTGCTAATCTGTGCCTGAAGCGTGAAAACACATTTCAGCCAGGATGGGAAAAATGACAGCTGTGCTGTTCATAAGGAGGTGTAAAAAAATATCAGTGCTGAAAATCTGGCGTGAAAATATTACTAATTTGTGAAGTTACAAGGGTGCGTGGAAACTGCACAATGCACACTCGTAACAGTCATTTTATGGACTTTCATCACAAAATTTTCACAATAGGCATTTTAGGACCTCTGCTCATGATCAGTGTCACTGTGGGTTTCTTAATGTGTCCCGAACGATGATTTCCCACAGTGACCGCGTTATTCTGCGCCTGAAGTGTGAAAACGCATTTCAGCCAGGATGCGAAAAATGGCAGCTGTACTGTTCATAAGGAGGTGTGGAAAAACACCAGTGTTGACAATCTGTGGCGAAAATATTGCAAATTCTTGAAGTTATGAGCATGCGTAGCAACTGCGCAACGCACGCTCGTAAAAGTCATTTTTTTTTTTCTACCAAATTTACTACTTAGCTCAGTAAGAGAAATAAACAGAACAACTAAATCTGTATTATTACAGCTATCCTAAAAGTATCCAACTATTGCTTTGTCTCTACTTCAGAGACCCTGCTGTAATACAGGACAACATAGGACTCTGGGCAGGAGGATGGGCAACTCTAAAGTCTCAGCAGAGCTACATTAAGCTCGCTCACTCCTCCTCTCTCACTCGCTTGTTCTACTTCTCCCAATGCTGCAGGCTGCCCTTCTGTACTGGACTCCTGCTTTTTTCTGCCCACAAAGAAATCCGCAGTAGTCCCAACACAGTTCCGTTGAGCTTGCACACTCCCCCTCTCTCACTGACTCATTCTGTTTCTCCCGGTGCTGCAGGCTTCCCTTTTGTATTGGGCTCTTGCCTTTGTTGGCGCCTTTTTCTGCCCACAAAGAAGTTCACAGCTGTCCCGACAGAGCTCCGTTGAGGTCGTTCAGTCCCCCCCTCTCTCATTCACTCATTCTGTTTCTCCTGGCACTGCAGGCTGCCCTTTTGTACTGGGTTCCTGCCTCCATTTGCACTTTTTCTGCCCACAAAGAAATCTGCAGCAGTCCCAACAGAGCTCTGTTGAGCTTGCTCACTCTGCTCACTCCCACTCTCTCACTCACTCATTCCGTTTCTCCCAGCGCTGCAGGCTGGCCTTTTGTACTGGGCTCCTGCCTGCATTGGCACCTTTTTCTGCCCACAAAGAAATCTGCAGCAGTCCTGATAGAGCTCCCTTGAGCTCACTCACTCCCTCTCTCTCATTTGCTCATTCTGTTTCTCCCACCGCTGCAGGCTGCCCTTTTGTACTGGACCCCTACCTGCATTGATGCCTTTTTCTGCTCACAAAGAAATCCGCAGCAGTCCCAACAAAGCTCCATTGAGCTCGCTCACTCATTCTGTTTCTCCCAGCACTGCAGGCTGCCCTTGTGTACTGGGCTCCTGCCTGCAATGGGGTCCTTTTCTGCCCACAGAGAAATCCGCAGAAGTCCAAACAGAGCTCAATTGAGCTCGGTCACTCCCCCCTCTCACTCGTTCGGTCTTAATCTATCCCAAACACTGATTTCCCACAGCGACCATGCTATTCTGTGCCAGAAGTGCAAAAACATATTTTGGCCAGGATGTCAAAAATGACAGCTGTACTGTTCATAAGGAGGTGTGAAAAAATGCCAATGTTGAAAATGTGATGTGAAAATATTTCAAATTTGCAAAGTTACAAGGGTGTGTGGAAACAGTTCAATGCACGCTTGTAACAGTCATTTATGGACTTTTCGTCACCAAATTTTCAACATAGGGATTTTTGGACCTCTGCTCATAAACAGTGTCACTGTCATTTTCTTAATCTGTCCCAAACACTGATTTCCCACAGCGACCGTGCTATTCTGCGCTGGAAGTGCATTTGGTCAGGATGTGAAAAATGACAGCTGTACTGTTCATAAGGAGGTGTGAAAAAAAGCTAGTGTTGAAAACCTGGCGTGACAATATTACAAATCTGCGGAGTTACAAGGGTGTATGGGAACTGCTCAACGTACACTTGTAACACAGTCATTTGATGGACTATCATTACTAAATTTTCAACATAGGCATTTTAGGACCTTTGCTCATAAACAGTGTCACTGTCATTTTCTTAATCTGTCCTGAACACTGATTTCCCACAGTGACCGCGCTATTCTGCACCAGAAGTGCAAAAAGACATTTCAACCAGATGGGAAAAATGACAGCTGTAATGTTCATAAGAAGGTGTGAAAAAATGGCAATGTTGAAAATCTGGCATGAAAATATTGCAAGTTCACAAAGTTACGAGTGTGTGTAGCAACTGCGCAACACACACTCGTAAAACAGTCATTTGTTTGGATTTTTTCCACCAGATTGGCAACATAGGCTTTTTGAGAGCCCACCTCATGAACACTGGCACTGTCATCTTGTTGATCGGTCCCGAAAGGTGATTCTGTGCAATGACCGCAAAATCACCTTTCGGGGCTGAATAATGCCATGACAGTGGCTGAATTCATGAGGAGGGGTCCCAAAAACCCCATGTTGAAAATTTGGTGCCAAAATTCCAAAAAATGCCTGAGATATGCACCAAAGTTGAAACCCCCCTATTTATGCCATTATACAGCTTACCGGCATTTCCTCACTTCGTGGTCGGCTTTGAAGAGTGCAGACGTGTTCCCAGTCCACCAAAGATTGTTGCACCAGGCTCCAGAGGTAAGTATGGGGTGAGGGGGGTGTGGGGAGGTGGGGTATGCAGTTTTTGGGCACGGGTTGGGGAGCGGGTGTAGACAGTGAGGGACTGTTTTCTTCTTTTCAGGGTGTTAAAAAAAATAGACATTGTGGGACGCTTTTCCTTTTTACAGGTACTTCTGGCATGCTGAGGTGGGCTCCCAGCATGCCACCTGCATGTTTTGGGGTGGGGGACACTGGAGCCGACGGGGATTGGGCACCTCTGTCAGCAAAGAAAGAAGGGGGGGCATGATGCTGAGGGGGATTGGGCACCCCCTCAGCACACAGTAACAGAAACTGATGGGGACTGGGCTCCCCATCGGCAAACTGGATGGGGGGAATGCAAGGGGCCCTGCAATGATGGGTCACTCATTGCAGTGGATGATGCTGCAATGGCAAGGCAGCCCCTGATTGCAGTGGCTGAAACTTTTCAAGGTTGTGGCATGCTGACTGAACTAGTGTGAGCAGCAGCATGACACAGCATTGGGGAATAGGGGACAAGCCTTAAAAGGCAGTGGGAGAATTGGCCACAACAGTGCCACACCTCCACAACCTGCTTCTGGAGCAAGCTGCCGCAATATGTTTCTTTCGCATGCGTGCAGTCAACATAAAAAACCTGAACTGCTTATGGTCCCCTTCATGCATTTGGCTTTCAGTGGCCTTTAGTGGAGAATATCCCCAGCTAATACTTTGAACACTTCACTACAGATGACCAGACTGCCTGATTAACTATTAACTACCCTTAATGTGATTAAATAATTAAGTCCAATGTTGACCATTAATTAGGAGGACAGCACCTTAATTTGTCACTGGATAGGAAACTGAATGATTCATGGGTTAAGGGGGTTGGTACTGCTTGAAGCTGTAAGGACAAGATGAGACACTTAAGTTACCTAATCAAGTGACCAGCTAAAAAGGCCAGAGGGTCAAAGAAGGGCCAAAGTGGTCACTAAAGGGTGAAGTCCCAAACACCAAAGCTGTGCCAAGCCAAACTGGCCATCGGTAGGCGATGAAGTAAAATATATGCTAATTTATTGGTGGCACTTCTCTCTCTTAATAGTTTGAAGCAGTTAAAACAAGTGACCTGCATAGGAGCTTTCACTTGTAAAGAGATTAAACAAAATGGTTTGTCAGGGCTGCTTAGCTGTTTTATGTCGGTCAAAAGAATAAAAAAAATAATGAAAGAATGAGAAAAAAAAAACTGCACAGACTGAATGGAAAACTATCACTTCTTCCAAAAGGCAGTTTCTGCAAGCATTTACATTGTCATGCCTGGTTAATTAATACATCAGCTTTAATTGGTTAAGAGTTCTGTGTTCATTTTGTTTCTTAGTTATAATTAAAATGAATTAAAGGGCAGCAATACAGCTTTATGCCACATGCATTTTTAGCAGCAGTATATTCTTTAAAGCCCCTCTACAAGGTAATTACTGATCCTTATCCTCCGACCCCCTACCACAGGTCAGGGTAACTCATTAACATTTAATAAAGACATGTCCCCATGTCTGAGAAAGATAAAATGACATGCTCTATTTTAATAAGGGGCAGCCCTAACCTTTAAGTAGTTCTGTATATAACTAAAAGCATTTTTCACAACTGCTCGATGTTTAGCCCATCAGCTAGTCATTACTAATGCATTTTATTCAATCATAATAACATTCAAAATATTTCAAGAGTTTCCTGATGAAAGACAATTAAACATACACAGTCACATGTAAATTAGTGACACGCATAAAATGGCAATGACTAAACCGGCAATGAAATAAGGTGACACTGCAGAAATGATTGTAACCCCTAGATGGCGCTATCCCAGGGGCTACTACCCCTGCCTGATTTGCCACTAACAGGTTGAGGGGCCTGGATCCAATGGCGGGTGCCTCCACCCAGAGGTCAGGGTTTGCAATAGTTAAACTAACTTGGTCACAGCCCTCTGGGACACTGCAACCCCCCTTTCTTCCCACTAGTGGCCCACACAATATATCAGAATTACCTTCACAGTATACACTTACCCCCAGGTCTGGTTCCGGCACTGGGACCTCCTGTGAAATGAGATACAGTGCAACAATCACAGTACAGTACTTTAACATAGACAAATACCTCAGGCAGTATAACTTTGCTGAAACAAGCAGCTCTGATTTATTTAGGGGATATAACAAGGACAGGGGAAATCAGGTTAATTAGCTTATCACTCTAATAATCTCACTTATGGCTCTGTGCACAGGCCTATCCCTATCAGTTACTGTCCCTGGGTACCCAAGCCCTAGTGGCTAGTCCAAACCGTGGCAGCTGGTAGGGGCCCTTTCACACAGAGAAAAGGAGAATTAAACAGTCAGAGTACAGTAATTCCATTTGATTTAATGTGGCAATTCAACAGGGAGCGACCCTGAATTAGTATACTCACGACCTCCAAATAAGATAGGGTCCTTCAATGTCAGCAGGGCTCACTTGAGGTACACAAACTCTTCACACATCCATATAAAAGAAAGTACTATACCAGGCAGGCCGCATCTGTATCCCGATCGCAATTACTGCACAATACCGGGAGAACACACAGCAGATTCAGTTCCTGACAGACCGAGTGCAATTTTCAGCAATTCTTCCAGTCTTCTACAGGGTGAGCCTGGTTTCTACTCTTCAGAGATCCTTTGATTCTTTTCACAGGACGGATTCAGTCCTAACAAGCTGTTACACAAGCTGCAGACCGGAACTCTGGGCCTTACACACGTTTTTTGACTAAAACTGCACACTGAAAAAGCACAGGGTTTCTTTCCCCTTCACTTTCAGATCTCAAACTGAAACTCCCAACAGACAAAACTGGCACTTCCTTTGAGTTCCTCCCAGTTCTTGACTGGATTGGCTGTCACTCACAATAGACTGCTGCTGTTGGTCCAAAAAGGCACCAAGTCTAAACTACATCTCCCAGAGTCACTGCCCATACAATCCTCTTGTGGCTGGCTCAGATTATGAGTCCCAAGTTCTGATTCGTCCAAGGCATCATTTTAGAGCTAGTTTACCCCACACTGATTGGTCCAGTTCAGCAGTTCAAAACCAGAATGGGGAACTAGGCAGACAGTTCTGACTGCAAAAGAAAGCAGGTTAGACAAACTGTAATTTTATTATTACTGTAAATGATTTCTGGCAATCAGTTACATCTTTCAGACAGGTTCCTTTGCACTCCTAGTGACTGCAAAAATGGGGTGAATTGGCAGCAGCTTGAGTGGTACTCAATCAAAGAAACACACAGTCCCCCATACAAACTAATTATGTCTGCAAGCAGACAGCTCTTAAAGAGACAGTACCAGAGGTTCTAAAACACTACTGATAAATGGCTTAAACGCCAAACACCATTCAGGCTTGGAGCATTCAAGCAAGCTCCTGAAGTCTTTGGGAACCCCCATTTGCAGGGGTTACACCCTTCCTGGTTTGGGAAAAACAGCGTCCAGCGTCAAGCAAGTACTATAAGGGTTTCAACTGCAACCATATACATTTGCATTAGGCTCACACATGTAATCACAGTCAATACATCATTTTACCAAGAACCATTTCTGAAACATTGCAGTCGTCACTCTTTACACAGTATAACACACACATTGTACCATAACTCAAGTTATTACCTCTTGTACATGACTGAAGAGAGGGGACCCTTCCTATCAGTTACCTTGGGGCTGGACGGGCAAGGGCACCATACTTAGAGGGCAACACAAGTAACTTGAGTTAGCACTAACGCTCAGTTTGGGCAATGAGCTCGGGACACATACACTCCTTTATGGACAACATTGAGAGGCAGGTCCACTGGCCGCCCAGGGAATCATAACTGAGGTGCACCACAGGCTTTACAGCTCGACCAGTCTTTCTAGGGGAGCTGTTACAGTCTCTGCACTCTGAGCCTCATTTTCAGCATTGTTCTCACTTGTCAGGAGTCTCCATGGGGTAGAGAGGCTAGAACTTGGGGCACTTTCAGCTCCAGGAGTTACAGTTTCTGAGTCCACAACATTTGGCTGCATGGAGAGCTTTCAGACACTGGCAGTGGACTGTCAGGGCACTCAAAATACTCTTCTTGTTCGGGTGTATCACCAGTCTGCCCCAATCTATCATTTTCCTCCCTGAAAGCTCAAACAGTTCAACCATGCACAATGATTCCATTTCATCTGATCTGATGCTTTGCACTTCACTTTCTGGGGAGCATTGGCTCCAGGGATGAAGCTGGGGGCATAGACAGTCCAGAAGGCCCAGCTTTGTCTCCAGTATATGACTAGGGATTGCCCGAAACAATTGACTCAGTTCGTAAGAAGGATAGTATTCAAAGTCACTCTCACTTTCTTCTGATATGGACTGACAGTCATGCTCAACTGGGACTTGTGCAGGGGAACACTTTACTCTGCTTCTGTGGTGCAGACTTCCTTGATCTTTTTCTTAGCAGCAGCTCTAGTCACTGGTCCAGAGGGGCATCTTCTGGGGCTCAGACTCAATCAGGATTTGTCCAATGGGTAGTAAATGATTTCTATGCATTGTTTTTACATCTTTGAATTGTTCTCAGGCCTTACTTTGTACACTGGCAGATCATCTAGTTTGCCCACTACAATGTGAGGGAGATGGTGCCATCTGTCAGCTATCTTGTGTTTGCCATGCAGTCCCAGATTTCTTAGCATACCCGATCTCCCTCCTGGAGTTCCGTGCTTTCACCTTTTTATCATACCTTTTCTTTGTTGGCCAGATTTCTTTTGGCAGCCATGGTTTGAGCCAGTTGGTGCGTATGAGTTAGCTGGGCCTTTAACTTTTGCACATACTGTAAATAGTTGTCAGACTTGAACCCCATCAGGAGAGACCCCAAAACACACATCTACCGGTAGTGAGCTTCTCTTCCAAACATCAGGCGGTAGGGGGAGAACCCAGTGGCATCACTTTTGTGCAGTTATAAGCATGTACCAGGGTGCTAATTTGTTGGCTCCATCTAGGCTTGTCCTTTGGGTGCAGTGGTGCTCAGCATATCTCAGCAAGTGCGGTTGAAACGCTCAGGCTGTGGGTCCTGGGGTGGTAAGGGAGTGGTTCTGGACTTTCTCACTCCCCACAGAAAGCATCTCTTTGATCAGACGACTCTCAAAGTCTCTCCCTTGATCAGAATGGATTCTTTGTGGAGCCCCATAGTGAACAAAAAGTTTTCATACAGTACTTTGGCTACAGTGGATGCTTTCTGTGGTCTTTGGTGGGGAAAGCTTGGGCATATCTCGTGAAATGGTCAGTGACCACAGCACATTACTGATATTTCTTTGATCTGACTCCAAACTCAGAAAATCAATACAGACCAGCTCCATGGGTGCACTGGTGGTGATGTTAACAAGGGGCAGCCCTCTGGGGCAAAGCTTTCCTCTGTAAGCAGCTTACTCATGTTCAATGTGTTGCTCCACATCAGTTCCCCATCTTAGGCCAATGGAATCTGGATCTCACCAAGTCAAGTGTCTGTTTATACCAAGGTGCCCCATGTGGTTGTGCAAGGACCTCGGTACTGAGTCTCGAGGCAGTGGGCAGCACTAGTTGTTGTTTGTCTACTTGTCCCCTCTGTCTACTGTTTCTCTGTATAACAGTTTATATGATCAGTTTCAACTTAGGACCTTCTTTGTATAACAGTGCAGTTCTCAAATCAGTGGGGTAATTTGGACACATCTTTTCCTGCATAGAGGGCTTCTAAAGCTGCTTTTGATCATAGGTTCGTGAGATTGAGCCCGCCTTGAGAATACTGTCATTGTCCAGCTGAGGCAGTGCACCAATGTCTATTGCAGAAAAGTGGCAACAAGCAGCAGGTATGTAATTCTCAGAGGGTCCCAAGTAATCCACCATGCAGTCCACTGCGTCCCAGGGATATTTGTTCCTCCCTGTCAAAACTTCCTCCGCAGAGTGCCTGAACGTCAGGTTCTGCCAATCGGACCCAATCATTCTGGGGAAACAGGCCTCCGGGAGAGAGTATCAGCATCTATGTGGTTCAGACCTGCTCGGCATCTGGTGAGCATAATATAGGGATAATGCAGAAAGCCACCTATGTGTCATGGCATCCAACTTAGCTGAGGTCTGCACATAGGTCAAAGGATTATTGTCAGTTTTACTAGTATTTTAGCCCCATACAAGTACTCATGAATTGGTCAACAATAGCCCATTCAAAGCTAGAACTCTAACTTATGCATAGGATAGTTCTTTTCGGATGGGGTCAGGCTTCACTGGCAAGCCACTGGTCTCAGGCCATACCGTGCTCTTGGTACAACACAGCCCCCAACCCTTGCAAGCTAGCATCAGTGTGCAGGACGTAAGGTTTTCTTGGATCGCATAGGCCAGCACTGGAGCATGGTAAGTTGATATATGATTCAAGGAAACAGTTCATTAAATTAGGACCAGGGCCCCTAAATACTTCACTTGGATGAAAATACACCTTTCAGTCTTGAGGACGTTGACTTTGGTATTTTTAGGTTGGGGATACCCTTGAGTAAGGTTAAGAAGGGATCACTCTTGAATAGTCCTTGATGAGCGCCCATAATAACCACAGAATCCCGGAACCTTGCAGTTCTTTTAGATTTTTGGCCTGTGGCCAGGTGGTCAAGGCCTCAACTTTACTTGGTCGGTCTCTATTCCTCGTGGATACTATGTGTCCCATACTTTACTGATGTTTGAAAGAATTGACACTTATCAATGGACAGTTTACAAAGTCCTCCAGTCGGTCCAATACCTTAAATAATCTGCTCTCATGTTCCTCCAGTGAGCTGCCAAACACAATAACATCATCTAGGTATGCAGGCACCTAGTAAGTTCATGCCCCACTGCACTCCATCAATCGCTGAAAAGTGGCTGGAGCACCTGAAACTTTGAGGCATCCCCTCATGAATTCATAGAATGAGCTGACAGATAAAGGCCGTCTTCTCACGGTCCTCTGGGGCCATCGGGATCTGGTAGTACCCACTGCGGAGATCCAGCACAGAGAACCACTTGCCCTGCTTAGGCAGTCCAAGCATCCTGAATGCGGGCATTATGTACTGATCAGGATAGTCCGGCGGGGTTTAAAAGCGATAATCACACACATCCTTACTGTTCCATTCTTTTCCTCACTACCACAATGGGGGAAGCATAAGGGCTTCTGGATTCTTGTGTACACCAGCAGCTAACATCTCTTGCAGATGCCGTCTCACATCATCTATGTCAGCAGGTGCCAGCGTCGAGACCTCTCTCGAAATGGTCTTTCGTCATGCGGCCGGATATTGTGCTCAGCCTTGCACGCATCCTACATCCCATTCCTTTAAAGAAAACACCTGGTCTCTCTGGGCAAGCTTCTCACTGATCCTCACTTTCCATTCAGCTGGCAGCGGGAGTCGCCGAAATCAAACAAGTCTGTATGTTACTCTGTCATTTTCCTTGAACTCTTGCTGCTGGGTAGCACTGCAGTGTCTGCACAATGCACATTAGCCAGATGCAACCTCTGTTTACTCGAATGTCTCTTTCAGAACATTATGAACTTGACCATTACCCTTCTGGCATGAAGTATGGCTCTAGCGGGCAAAATACTATGCTTGACCAGCAGTCCCTCTGGCAATTTTCCATCGCCTGGTGTATCCAACATTAATATTTTTTTTTTAACATCCTTTCTGATACGGACCTCTCCTGTAAGGTACACTGGGCATTTGGCGCCAGGATCAGAGAACTCAGGATCCTTCTTCCATACAATTCCGACCGGTTCCTCTGGTTCTGTTTTTTCATCATCTCTGTGCCTCATAGGCCTTCTTAATTAAAGCCGGAACTCTTTAAAGCTCTACTCAGTCTTTGACCCCTGTTTTTCATAACACAACTGTGCCAGCCTTCCGAACATATGGAGCATTTGTTCCAATCAACAAAGGGACACCATCATACAGTCCAGTGGGGGACACACTAAGGCTAGGGTCTCTACTTGTTCGGCCACTCCAGCCACGGAGGTGGAAAGACAGCCAAATTCGGATATACCCGGAATAGGGGTAGGCCTTCACTTAACCCCCATACATGCAGTCCTTCTAATGGTTGTAAGGGTATTCTGACAAATGCTTTCCTGATACCAACTTGGAACATAATTGTCACTTGGGAGCCACTGTCTAATCACAGCTCTTGTAGACACTCCATTCACCTTACAGTGGTCTCATGGAGGGACCCACTATTCTGGACCAGTCTGAGAGGCGGTAGTGGGGGCCTGGAACTGACCTTGCCACAAAGGACGTGGAATTAGCATTTTGGTGCCCTCACTGGGATCATGTCAGTGCACCTCTTAACCACTGATTTCTTCTCCGAGCTCCTTGTAGCCTATATGCAACTTTGTCCAGTGTCTTTTTGGGACTGGCATTCCCTTTCATGTGCCCATCTTTCCCACAATTATAGCAAAACATACTTTCTGGAGTTTGAGCTGGCGAGGCGCCACACTGGGAGCTAGGGGGCGGGGTATTACTAACTGGAAACCTGGTGCCATCTCTGTCTCTTGGCGTGATAAGCATTTGGAGACATCTCGTCCAGTTTCTGCACTTCCCTTGGTGGGGGAATTGAGTTTGGAGCTGTTATCAGCAGGAGATACATGGTGGGTGACCCCACCCCCATAGCAGATGCAGTCGGATATAGGTCAGGGCCTGTACTTGCAGGCGTGGCCTTCATAAAGGGACTGTTTTTGAATTCTGGATCTCTCTCAACAGTTCGCCCATTGTGGCATATCTTTTTCCTTGTCAGAGCACTCATCGACTGTCAACCTCTGCCCCTGAACTTCACTTGATGGGTCACCCTCAGTCACTCGGGTCGTAGCCACAGCTGTTGGTGCAGGTACCTCCCGAGGTCGCCTTTTCTCAACTCCTCGAATTTCTCTCATTAACTCATCATAGGAGGGTGGGGATTCCAGTCGATTTTCCAGGCGAATTGAAGCAACAGCAGTTCTGAGAAGGGGCAGACTTAAGGATTCTGTCCAGTCTGGTTCGGTCTAGTTCAATCGCTGGCAAACTACCCTTTCTGAGGCATTCTTGCAACAATTTTCCAGCCGAGACATACACAGACAACAACTCCTTGGTACTGTTGTGCATTTCTTACTCTCCACCATAGGTCCTCATCAGAATCTGGGCTCCATACACATTCTCCAAGGCCTCAAGATAGGCCTGTGCAGTCGCTTCAGGGTTACTGTCCGTTTAGCACGGATGGTAGCCAGGGCAGGACCTCGGAGGCTCTCACTAACCCTCTTCGCTGGCCTTCCGAGCATTGCCATTCTAGCACTTGGGGCAACATAGTCTCATCCAGGTTCTCCCAGTCATCCTCCCTTGGGGGTGGGGAGGGTGCCAGAGAAGATCCTCAACCTTCGGTAAGAGTCGTGACTAATGGCAGGTGCAGAAATAGGAGTCTGCATTGGTTCAGCCACCATTACGGGCACTGGAGCAGGAGAGGGTGTTGGGGGAGGAACACCCCCAGGTGGCAAGAATAGTTTCTTCAAGTCCTCCACAGTTTTCCCCTCTCCCAGCAACCATTCAGCAAATTTCTCCTCAAAAGTTTCAGATAGTGGTGGGGGCTGATTCCCCTCCGGGTCTTTACTGTCCTTAGTTATCACTCTCCAAGCAGTGAGGGCTCCCTCTGGGGTAATGGTCTGTGGCACTTTGGAGCTATCTATGGGATCCTTAAACTCTACTAGGGCCAGGAAAGTGTGGGTGAGCAGATTAGCATGCCGACCCACCACCACAGGGTTTTGTAAACCTTCCACCTTGGAAAGTACTCCCTGCACAGTGTCCGTATTGATACCCAGGGGATGTCCAGGATAAGCATAGCATTTTGGGGGTCGATCTCCTCCCCAGTACACCACTCCACCAGCCGGTGCACAGCCACTTCTGTCGGGGTACCCATTTTTTTCTTAACAGTGGTTCTAAATATGGCCACTAGAGGACACACAAATCCCAGCGGTGAGCCTCAAGATGTAACCCCTAGATGGCGCTATCCCAGGGCTACTACCCCGCCTGATTTGCTACTAACAGGTTGAGGGGCCTGGATCCAATGGATGGTGCCTCCACCCAGAGGTCAGGGTTTGCAATAGTTAAACTAACTTGGTCACAGCCCTCTGGGACACTGCAACCCCTTTCTTCCCACTAGTGGCCCACACAATATATCAGAATTACCTTCACAGTATACATTTACCCCAGGTCTGGTTCCGCACTGGGACCTCCTGTGAAATGAGATACAGTGCAACAATCACAGTACAGTACTTTTAACATAGACAAATACACTCAGGCAGTATAACTTTGCTGAAACAAGCAGCTCTGATTTATTTAGGGGATATAACAAGGACAGGGGAAATCAGGTTAATTAGCTTATCACTCTAATAATTCATTTATGGCTCTGTGACAGGCCTATCCCTATCAGTTACTGTCCCTGGGTACCAAGCCCTAGTGGCTAGTCCAAACCGTGGCAGCTGGTAGGGGCCCTTCACACAGAGAAAAGGAGAATTAAACAGTCAGCAGTACAGTAATTCCATTTGGATTTAATGTGGCAATTCAACAGGAGCGACCCTGAATTAGTACTCACGACCTCCAAATAAGATAGGGTCCTTCAATGTCAGCAGGGCTCACTTGAGGTACACAAACCTCTTCACACATCCATATAAAAGAAAGTACTATACCAGGCAGGCGCATCTGTATCCCGATCGCATTACTGCACAATACCGGAGAACACACAGCAGATTCAGTTCCTGACAGACCGAGTGCAATTTTCAGCAATTCTTCCAGTCTTCTACAGGGTGAGCCTGGTTTCTACTCTTCAGAGATCCTTGATTCTTTTCACAGGACGGATTCAGTCCTAACAAGCTGTTACACAAGCTGCAGACCGGAACTCTGGGCCTTACACACGTTTTTTGACTAAACTGCAACACTGAAAAGCACAGGGTTTCTTTCCTTCACTTTCAGATCTCAAACTGAAACTCCCAACAGACAAAACCGGCACTTCCTTTGAGTTCCTCCCAGTTCTTGACTGGATTGGCTGTCACTCACAATAGACTGCTGCTGTTGGTCCAAAAGGCACTCAAGTCTAAACTACATCTCCCAGAGTCACTGCCATACAATCCTCTTGTGGCTGGCTCAGATTATGAGTCCCAAGTTCTGATTCGTCCAGGCATCATTTTAGAGCTAGTTTACCCACACTGATTGGTCCAGTTCAGCAGTTCAAAACCAGAATGGGGAACTTAGGCAGACAGTTCTGACTGCAAAGAAAGCAGGTTAGACAAACTGTAATTTTATTATTACTGTAAATGATTTCTGGCAATCAGTTACATCTTTCAGACAGGTTCCCTTTGCACTCTAGTGACTGCAAAATGGGGTGAATTGGCAGCTTGAGTGGTACTCAATCAAAGAAACACAGTCCCCATACAAACTAATTATGTCTGCAAGCAGACAGCTCTTAAAGAGACAGTACCAGAGGTTCTAAAAACACTCTGATAAATGCTAAACGCCAAACACTATTCAGGCTTGGAGCATTCAAGCAAGCTCCTGAAGTCTTTTGGGAACCCCATTTGCAGGGGTTACATGATGATGGCAACTATAACAAGCATTTGTCAATGCCGAATGTTGGCTTGCATGGCAGTGAAGCATTGAACTGATGCCAACCTCCCACCCTGCAGAGAGTGACAGGCATTAGGGTGTCCTTTGGATGTTTGGTAGTGCAGTGCAGGAAAACATGCTGGGCAGGATGTGAAAATGACAGCTGTACAGTTCATAGGAGGTGTAAAAAAATGCCAGTGTTGAAAGTGTGGCATGTAAATATACCAAGTTTGCGGAGTTACAAGGGTGCATGGGAAATATGCAATGCACACTTGCAACACTGCCATTTTATGGGCGTTCGTCACCAAATTTTCAACATAGGCATTTTAGCACCTCTGCTCATGTACAGTGTCACTGTTATTTCCTCAAAGTGTCCCAAGAAGTGATTTCGCACAGCAACCACGCTATTCTGCGCCGGAAGTGCAAAAACACATTTTGGGCAGGATATGTGAAATGACGGCTGTACTGTTCATCAAGACATGTGGAAAAATGGAATGGTGAAAATCCAGAGTGAAAATATCACAGATGCACAACAGTACGAGCATGCATGCAATCTGCCAACACACGCTCGTAACACAGTCATTTTATGGAGTATCATCACCAAATTTTCAACATAGGCATTCTAGGAGCTCTGCTCACGAACTGTGTCACTGTCATTGTCATAATCTGGCCCAAACACTGATTTCCTACAGCGACTGTGCTATTGTGCACTGGAAGTGCGGAAACACATTTCGGGCAGGATGTGGAAAATGAGAGCTGTACTGTTCACAAGGAGGTGTACAAAAATGACAATGCTGAAAATCTGGCATTAAAATATTGCGAATGCACAAAGTTATGAGCCTGCGTAGCAACTACGCAACGCATGATCATAAAACAGGCATTTGTTGGATTTTTTCCGCCAAATTTGGAACATAGGCTTTTTGAGAGGCCACCTTATGAACACTGGCACTGTCATTTCGTTAATGGGTCCCAAAAGGTGATTTCGCGCAGTGACTGAAAAATCACCTTTCGAGGCTGATTAACACCATGACAGTGATAGAATTCATGAGGAGGGGCCCCAAAAACCCCATGTTGAAAACTTGGTGCCAAAATTCCAAGAAATGCCCGAGATATGCAGCAAAGTTGAAAAAACCCTATTCATTCCATTATACAGCTTACCGGCATTTCCTCAGTTCGCGGTCAGCTTTGAAGAGTGCAGACGTGTTCCTCGTCCACCAAGATCGTCGCGCCAAACCCGGAGGTAAGTATGGGGTGGAGGGTGAGAGGAGGCAGGGTGCGTGGGTAGGTGCGGGTGGGGGAGGGGAGGCATCGAGACTACGAGGGACGGTTTTCGCTTTATAGGGTAAAACCCAGGAAAAACATTGTGGGAAGTTTTCATTTTCCAGGGCATTTGGCACACTGGGGTGGGCTCTCAGCGTGCCACCTAACTGTTTTGGGGTGTCAGTAGTCGATGGGGGATTGGGCACCCTCGGGCCGCACACAACATGGGGGAGGAGGAAGTAATGCTGATGGGGATTGGGCACTCCCAATCGGCAAATAAAGAAAGAGGGGTACGAGCCGAGGGGATTGGGCACCCTCTCGCATTCAACAATTGGGGGTTTATGCTGACGGGAAGTGGGTTCCCTATCGGCACACAAAGACAGTGGGGTTTACCGACAGAAGTTAGGCACCCCGATCAACAGACGTTAGTGACTGCAGCTCGCCTACCATGCTCATAATGGCGGTGAGCATGGCAAGCAAAGGACCGCTTCATATGACGAGCTTTGCTCGGATTGCAGTGGACCTTTGCTTAGATGTGCTCACCCCGTTATGTATGCATGGTGTGGTGCTGGCATGCAGGCTGATTGGGGAATGAGGGATGCACCTACTGATGCGTGCCCTGCATTCGCCCAACAGCGGCCGCGCCCCCAAATCTGCACTCTGCCAATATGTTGATTTGTGCGCAAGAGCGGCAAGCCAACATAAAAATGAACTGCTTAGCCATTTGTCACAAAAACAGAAAATATTTAACATCTGTCGAAGTCCTGAAGCAGTAAGCAAGACAGTTTAAAACAAATACAATCCTACTGCCTACCGCAATAGTGAGTAGCTTTCGCTTTAACTTAAAAGCAAGGTCCTTAGTGTCTGGCACATCACAGACTAAACTACTAAGATAAGGTATCTGGAGCACATGAAGTAACCCTTGTAGAAAAAAAATAAAGAAAGGAAAATTAGAAAACGTCACCAAGGTAAGCAAGCAATAATGCCTGACAGGGTGGGTGGTATTGGGCTATACCCGTCCACCAAAGGGCATAATGAGGCCTGACGCCACAGGCAGAGGGTCTTATCGCCCCTGGAAGGGAGGGTATAGCCCATACTGCCCACCCTGGAGGGTATTATTGCACTTAGAAAATGGGCATGTGTGTATATTTTAATTATGTAGGAATTTTAGTAAGGCAATATCTGTGAAAATAAAGGAAATGGCAGAAAAGAACCTTTCCTTGGTAAAATAGTTCCTGTATTTGTGTGTTGCTCCATGCTCTGTTCAATGCTCCTGCCCCAGAAACAGAGGTCTTAGAAGCATTCTATTGTAGTAAGCCCCCCTCCCCCCAACAGGACCTTTAAAACAAGAAAATGGATTTATTTTACATACTGCAAAGCAGGGGACACAAACTGTTGCAGTACTGCAGGTTCCTTTGTTGTGTGTGTTACGAGTTGTCAGAAGCTGACACCATTACCTGGAAGGTGGGGGGGTGGAGTTGCGAAGCAGCGTGGTTTCGTCTGAACAGTTTTTTTTACTTCACCCCCACTGCGTCTGAGTTCTGCAGCACTATTGTCTGTTTTTACTTTGTTTTAAACGTTTAATGCAACACGATGTGGTTAGTAAATATACCGCAAGTGGGATGTGCAATGCAGTCATTAGATATACCACAAGCAGCAGCTGAGGTGAAAGGTCAGGAGCTGCAGATCGAGGGAGGTGAAATGAAGCAGCAACAAAAAATGTAAGCATAGCAAAATGTTTTTTTTGAGGGTGGGGAGGTGAGAATGAGGAAGAGAGGAAACGCTTACCATAGGTTGTAGTTTTCATCAACAGCATTGTGTGCCACCGTGTTTCGCTAAGTGACAGAAAAAAATGGCGGACATTTAAAAACGAAATGAGGGGGTTTCAACCAATTACACAGCAGACTGGGCAGCATGATTGTGGTAATGTGGTTGGCTGGGCTGGTACTTTTAATTGCCGGGCATCTGTTGTCTGATAGGTGCCCAGCTAGAGAAGTCCCTCAGCCAGTCAGAAGGCTGAAATCGTTTTGCCCATTTTCTAACACAAATTAAAGAGTCTTGCAGCAGAACTCTGTATATTTACTCTCACTCACCTTCCCCTTTTTAAACTCAAGCTTACTACCAGAAGCAGTGAAGCAAATGGTGTGATTATGCTCACGTAATCAAGCGGATTAAGATAAACAAAAATCCTTGTGCGAGGAAAACTAATTGCATTTGGGTACAGAAGTGAAGATGTAAAGAAGGATCTTAGTACTTGTCAAAACTACAACCAGTGTTTATGACATTTTCTCTTCTATTTACAGTAAGCAAATATGGCTATCACCTTACGTGCTGCCCACGGCACCAATGAGCAATCTTTATTTTACTAAATGCACCAGTAGCAGCCACCAAAACGTGGCTTATAGGTTATTGATAAACACTAAAGCTTTGATGCAAAAATGTTTCACTGTGTTGCAACCTGCTAATGACATTACACAAAGTACTGCAATAAATAACCTTTAAAGCAGTCTCTACAGCAGAGAGCATCTAAAATACTGATGCCTGTCTGCAGATGGGACCTATTTACTGCTGTTAGCAGCACTAAACAAGAGATCACAGCGGGTGACCGGAGGAATGACAGTGCTCACCAGAAAGAAGCCTGGGGAAACTACTGTAGTGACAATATGCAGAACGCATAGGAACATAGTTATTTTATGAATTAAACTGGGCTTGTTTCGGCAGTGAGAATCAGGCAAGGTGTGCAGTGGAGAACCGTGAAATGTTTAGGGATTTAGAGAGAGAGATTTTGTGAGTCTGTGTGTGTTGGGGAGGGGGCGCCTTGTAGGCAATTTGCATACTGCCAAACAGCACCTCTCCTGCACTCTGCAAGAGGAAACCCAGGATATATTCCTTACTCATCGATGGTACTGCATGATGGGGGATGGAACAGTGACGAGTTCTACTGAACTCCTCTATCTGACAGACAGCCAGGATTGCTAGCAATATGCTAATTAACACCACGTTACCACCGTTGATTGCAGCGGTCTTTCCCTTTCAACTGTACGCCACTGCATTTCAACTGCTGTCATAGACAGCTGCGACATTCATTGGTGCACTGTTGCTGTGCCTGCAACTATGTTCCTATGCGTTCTGCATATTGTCACTACAGTAGTTTCCCCAGGCTTCTTTCTGGTGAGCACTGTCATTCCTCCGGTCACCCGCTGTGGTCTCTTGTTTAGCACTGCTAACAGCAGGATTGACCACCACCATACGCCACTCTGTCCCACTAGTTCATACTTGGACCTCTGGGAAAACCTGTCTTGTTATCCCTAGAGCTAGGACCTCTCATGGCCAAAGAGCCTTCAGCTTTAGGGCCCCCTCCTGGTTCAACACACTGCCCCCCTCCATCTCCGAAGCTCCAACTATATCGTGGCTTCAAAACTTCATTACGTAACCACCTTATTAACACCCGATGCTGTAATTGCCACTAGTCAAAGCCGACTAATACTTATGACAAAGCTTATTACTAAGCTGCTAAGGACAACATAACTCTGGTATTGTTTGCATCAATCCTACCTGTACCAGCTTGTTTGTATCTATGCCTTAAGTTACTGTTATACTTATGTGTTGTACTGTTATACTGTGTATTTTCGTTTGTCTTACTGTGACAAGGTACCTTTGTAAATGAGCCTATGGCTCAAAGGTTTTCCAAACTGCTGTTTAAATAAAATAAAAAATAAATAAAACAGAATGAGTGCATTGGAAGACAGGGTGCCACACCTACAAAAACTCCTATGATGGCACTATGTTTCTTGCACATGCGTGCAAACAAACATAATAAAAATAATCTCATAGTTTTTCTTTCACTCTTGATTGAGTCACTCTGTTGTAAAAAAAATTACTCAGTTATTCAACTTTCATGCCAGACTATTGTGCTGGAATTCAATTTATTCTGATTTTTTAGAATGCTAATTATAATTTATGAGTGTGTCAGAATACTTTTTTTTAAAACACATCAGCAACTGATTATGACAGGGCAGGAGTGAAGAGGGGATATATGAAGGCACCCTGCCCTTCTCTTTAGGCTTTGTAGTTTGTGAGCCTGTCTGGGTATTTCCTGCCCTGATCTTCTCCTCGGTCTGCATTAATTAAACCTACAGTACTGTTTACAGTATGGTGTACCACAATTATTTTTGCAGTCAGTTTGTCAGTGCTTGTATTGGGTTGTGGAAGCCAACCTGAGTCTTTGTCACCCTGTCTTTCTCAACACTCCATGTACAATATACCTACAGTGCTTTCAAGTAGCTAAACTATATGAGGCTCTGAGGCTGGAAGATCGGCAGGTTGGGGGTTCAAGCCCCACACCAGGCACTTGGGGTAAAATCTCAATACTGATGCTACAGTGCATCATGATGGGGATGCTGCACTCCCGAGGTACTGTCTTTCAGACGAAACATTAAACAGAGGTCCTGTCTGCCTGTTCTGGTGGTTATTCAGGTGGACATTAAAGATTCCACAGCACTTCTCGAAAAGAGTAGGGGAATTTTTTATTATAACATAAAAACAAAATCCATACATAGCAGTGGTGCTGCACATTGATCACAAAAGGGAACCATAATTCAATGTGTCATCATACATCACATTCAAATTATATTTATAACCCTAAAACGTGCTAGTTAATATTGAAAAAGAAAACAATCCCTCGTCCCCCTTTTTTCCCCACTGTTGTGCAATTACTGTACAATTTTGTATTATGTCACACAAATCATACTAAAAGGAAAGAAAATCATAACAAAATATTTCATCATACATCATACCCAATCATACATCATACCCAAATTACCTGTACATAATCCCACAACTAAATAAGAATTCTTGAAAACAAACCTCCTTATCCCCCGAATAGAGTATAGGAAGTGTTATTAAACCTTCAAACAGAAAAACATATACCATAAAACAAACACCCCTGCTGAGAAACCTCCCAGGAATTTACCTGCTGAACTCAGGCTATAGTCCTCCGAAGAGGCCTCAGATATCAGTAAAGTTAACGCAGCCACTTAAAGGCATCCCATGCGGTATGAAACAGTTGTCTAATTGTTTATGTTTCAAAGCCTTTATTTCTTGTGAATCATTCTGAATAAGCTGAATCAATTCATTCTGAGAGAAGTACTGCTGTTGGAGTACTAGTCTACAACACTCTTGCCACGTCCAGTAAACCAAGCATGCCATCAACACCCGTAGCGAAACTGTAACATATTGAACCCACCTCCCAGAGAATATCCCTTTAAACAGGATATTTGGAGACACATACAACCAAATGTCAGACCTCCAGTGCAGGGACAACTCCCTCCAAAATTCAGTAATAAATGGACAGAGAAACTACAAATGCTCCATCGTTTCTATTTTAGAATTACACCTGTCCCTAGGACAATAGCGCTCCATAAGCTCCTTGTGTTTTTGATTCCCTTTAACATTAATTCTGTCATGCACCCCTAACCACACCACATGCCACGATTTTGGGGAGATTCTTGGTTCAGCCAACAAATCCCCTATTGCCTGCTGTGCAGGGGCCGTTCTACAAAATAATTCCCCACTATTTGGGGATATAAGAGTTTCCTAGGGGTTGACAGTATTTGGGATTGGGAAACATTCCATTTTTTCCAAATTGTCAAAACAAGGCATCCATACAGAATTCAAATTCAAAGTTATTTTTTTTCTTGTGTCTGAATGACATATCCCTCCAATCTTGCAGAATTTCTATCAACTAAGGGGTTGTCCATGCCACCCATGGGGCTATGTTGTTCCATACAATTGGTAGTAAATTTGCATAAAAAAAATACTTCAGAAGAAAACAACTGGTTGTGCCATCCCTACCCCCCTCCTTTTTATCCAAATAAGTGATTCTCCTTTTAATGGGGTTCAGTCTGCTTCCCCACAGACAAGAAAAGAAACAATAATGCAACCTGGTTTCTAAATGTTTAGGTACAGGATACACATAACTTAAATAAAGAAAAATTGGAACTAAAAAATCTTAATTAAATACACCCTCTTCATTTTGCACATATGCCACATATTCCAGTTTATCACAAGCTGCTGTCCCCTCCCAATTTGGTGGGCCTAATTATAACTACCCATCTCCCCTTTACTGAAGTAGATTCCTAATAGTTTAGAAGGTTCTAAGGACACCTGAACCCCTCTCACCAATGGCAGTGTACCTGGTACAAGTTTCAAGGGTATACATTTACTTTTATCATTATTAATCTTCCCCTTTCCCCATAACAGTCGATAAGGACCAAACCAAATATTTTGCCCATTTTCCTGAATCCACATCTGCCACAGTAAGAATTAAATCATCAGCATATGCAACACATTTGATTGCTGAAATGTCGGAAACCTGAATCCCCATAATTTTCAGGGAGGAAACTAAAATCCTAATTAATGGATCTAATGTTGTTATACGTAACAATGGGCTCAGGGGACAACCCTGCCAAACCCCTTGATTGACCTCCCACTCATTTGTTATCATAAGGCCAAACAAAGGATAACATAATTGGATCCACTCTATAAACCCTGTCGGAAAACCGTATTGCTTTAAACATTTCATAAAAACCCATGAGAAACATTATCAAAGGCCTTTGACTGATCAACGCTTATCAAACATCCATCTGCTGTACCTTGTGCACCGTGTTCCATGATTGCTCTAAGTAAAAATAAGGCTTCAGTAATTCGCCTGCCAGGGACTGCGCAGACCTGGGCAGGATGAATTATTGAATTTAATACTATGGAAAGCTGTGAACTAAGGATCATAGAAAACATTTTGAAATCAGTATTTAATAATGAAATCTGTCTCCAATTATGTAAATCATTCTTATAGCTCTTTTTGTATAGAAAAATTAGGAGGCCTTCATACATCTGTCTATTTAATCTAACTTCCGAAAAATAAGCCTTGAAAATCGTAAGACGGTCCTGAGGAATCAATTGCAGCAATGAAGAATACAATTCACTGATTAACCCATCTGACCCCAGGGCTATCCCCGTCCATAAGGACTGAATCGCTGCTGTCAATTCTAATAAAGACAGCGAGACTAAGAGATCCTCTGCTTGTTTTTGGCTCAATTTTGGAGTGTCCGCTGTCCTTAATAATTGGTTATAAAAACCCTCACTGCCAGCATTAGAAATCTGCTGTGTTTGTATCTGTCTCCCCATCTACCACAAAATAAACCAAACCACCCATTCAATCACGAATACCAGTTAAGTGATTTCTCTTTACTCGAACACAACAGTCTTCCAATGGAGTGAGTTTTTTCTTTGACCCTTGTATGCCAAATCTTTGTTCCAAAACAAGTGTTGTATATCTATTATACTGTAAATGAAACATATCTTGCTTGATAGTGTTTAACTGTTCCCTGTTATCTCTTCCCTCATCCAGTTGTTCAGTCAATAACTTCTGAAATTGCTGTCTTAATTTAAAATATTCATTCTCCCTATGTACACTGTGTTCCCTAGCCACAGTTTTAAAAAACCCAGTAAACAATTGTTTAGTATCTTCCCACCACTCCAGGGGAATCATATAAGAAGGCTACTGTACATCTATCCTCTAGTATAGCAACCAAATCCTGGCAAACATTAGGTTTGTCCAACAAACTAGAATTTAAATGCCACACCCCTCTACTGTCCTCCCTGGGTGGAGTGGTTGAAACAAAAATTCCTATCAGGGCATGATCAGAAGTTTCTATCATAACCATCTGTGAAAAGGAGATCAATGTAGTCTGAGAAATAAACCAAAAAGCCATCCTTGTTGATAGAAGTCCCCTAAAATAAGTATGTTTTAGGTGTCCTGAAACAAGTCGCTTGTGCACCCCGTAATCCAGCCTGTTTTATTATGACCCTTAAAAAGGCTGTGTCACTATAAATTTTGGCTTTTGTCCCTTTAGTATCAGATTCCAATAAATTAGTGTTGAAATCACCACCAAATAATACTTGTTTGTTTGTACAGAAATATGGTTGAATCAATTTCTACAACTCCACCCTCAATGCTTTTGTTTGTGGGGCATATATATTAATGATTCTGTAAATGAACCCATCAAACCCCACATCTAAAAGTAAAACTGTCCCGGGGTGATATCCATCAATTTATGTGTAGTAAGACCAGGGATGGAGAAACGAATTCCCACTCCACTACATAAATCCTTTCCAATGGACCAATAGAAATTTCCTGAGAACTAAGCAGTTTTAACAGTCTCCACATCAGCAACAGATCATAACCTGGTGTCCTGTAAAAGAAAAATATCATAATGCATGGGCTGCTGTATCATAAACGTAGTATCTCGTTTTATTTCTGACTCAATGTTGTTCACATTGAGGCATGCCAGCCTAAGAGTTATGTCTAAATGATGTTTAAGAAGTATCCTGTTTCCTAGAACTAGCTCTAGTAATCCTGCCCTGTGTCTTCACAGTCCTCTGTGGTACAAGTATCACTTGTCATTATTTTAGTGGCTCAAGTAGAGATGATTGTGAGGAAGTATTCAAGTCTTTCTCCATCTGATCACTCCAACATTAAAGTACCGCATAGGTGTTGCTCGTAGAAACAACAAGAGATGTTGGTGCTGTTTCTTTTTCCTTTTTAGACCCTTTCTGACTTTTTCCTACCTCCTGAACCCCCCGGTGCACATCTGGTGTGGCAGGTACTTTAGACATGCCCCGCATCTCACCTGGAGCGGGAGGCATACATGTCGACTCTTCCGAAGGAGCAGACTGGGTCAGTACAGTAGGGGCATTATCAGCTGAAGGCGTAGGAAGAGCTTGTTCCATGGACCCAACTGTAGGTTCCTCTGAAGTTCTTTCTAGTATTGGCTGGGGAGGGAGGGCGATATAAGATCTCTCTGGACCATGCAAACTCTTGGCTCTATATATAGAATTCCTGCTCAAGAGTATCCTCTGAGTTATGAGCCACCCAGGGACAGGACCTAAAAGAATGTTCATTGTCCCCACACAAATTACACACTGGGGGGACAGTACACAAGTTAGCAGTGTGTTCAAGTTCTCCACAATGAAAACATCTAATCTGGCTGCAATCAGAGTTCAAGTGCATAAGAGAGTCACACTTACAGCAGCTCATCGGCTGCCCTTGATAAAAGAGAATTCCATTGTCTCGTCCTAAAATAAAGGATGTTGGGAGATGTCAGATCCCTTCATCAGTATGTTTGAGTTGTATTCTAAAAGTCCAGCCCCAGTCCAGAACCCATTCTCATCAATAATAGGGTTTGGATGACCTTGAATATCAGATTGTTTCTCCAACCAAAAGATAATGTCGTTCACCCTGACCCCTTCATTCCTGAAAAGTATTGTTACTGTTTTTACTGAGGGTTTTGAAAGTGTGATGGCATAAAACCTGTGCCATACAAGAGAATCTATCAGGGTGCAATACAGTTTCCAGAACTTATCTAGGAGCATGGCAAAGCAGAAACTAACGTCATAGTTACTGTCCCCCAGAGCATGAATAAAAGCATACACCTCTGCCTTTGTAAATTTCATGGAATCAATCAATAATGTTTTCCCCACAAACAGTCTGTCATGTATTTTGCCAGTTCTACCCCTGAATTGTATTCTGGCTGCAAAACGCCATTTAGCAGCTGCAGCAGGCTGGCAAAAAAGACTAGCGTAAGTAGGCTGTCAAGTGTTGTTAGTATCTGCTGACTGCACCAGCATCTTGTTCTGTAGCCTGCCCCCCACTGCAGTATAATCATTATTTATGTGCCCCAGAGAACCAAAGGTGCCTGTCTGAGCAGCATCTCTATCCACTGTTCACTGCCACAGCTATCTGTCTTCACCAGCGTCTGGCCCAGTTGTGGTGATTAGAGATGGGAGAAGTGGCCCCAATTTGCTCTGTGAAGTGATTCGGGAGGTGAAGGTGGTCGTGGGTGCTCCATAACACGAAGCAGAGTACTGCGTTAATGATGGGTAGCGAGAGTCCATTGAAACAATGACTTCGTTACTCCCCCTTCCCATACCACTACTCCACCAATTTTAATGTCGAAGTACACTGAAAACAATGTACTCTGCCTCACTTCACCTTATTTTTAAGCTCTGAAGACGAATTTTGCAGTGATTCATTGGATTTCAGGTCACATGGACTCTAGATTGTTCTGCACAGCCTCAGTTTGGGGTAGTGTGTGTAGGAAGCTGTAGGAGACGATCTGCTCTGAGAGCTCTCTACGAGTCAAACCTTCTAAAAGCTGTTAAAAAAGCCTTTCTGAGTCAATTTTTTTGCTGAAACTTTAGTTCGATTATAGGAAACCCTCCTGTGCTAATATCATCGAGCGTTTATTGTTTGTGTGTGGATTCTGAATATTAATGTACAACATTCAGTCTGTGTACTGAGAGACAGTGGAAGTGTGCTTTGGGGGAGGGGTGTATCTGTGGTGTAGGTAGATTAACTTGGAGAAAAAGACAGTGCTTTCTGCTTTGGTGAAATTTTTCTTGTATAACTGTGTTAATGTACACACAGTAATATTTTCAATAATTCTTGCCATGTTTTTGCTGATTGTTGTGGTGCAGCAGTGCATAATTTTAGTTTGTTTAAAATATATGGTTATATTGCTGAAGTTTTCAATTTGCTACGCATTACTTACTATGTGTGTGTGTGTGTGTGTATGTGTGTGATGCATTCCATCAAATCAAACACCTTTTATTGTGTCACATAATATTTTCAGCAATGTGAACCTGCTATCCACTGCAGCTGTGTGAATTTTGTACTTCTTTGTGGTATCTTTACTGGTACTAGTACTAGTGATTGTTACTGCAGCAGGGCAGCACACTGCCCCCCACTGCAGCCCACCCCAACCAGCAAAGGTATTCTTTTCCAGATCTGAATTTCTGACGGTGAGCACTGGTTAGGTGTTGTGCCTTTGGGTCTGCATCTCTTCAGTGCGCAGCGCAATCTTAATCTGTCTGTGCATTTGCATCTCTTTAGGGCCCAATCTCCATCTGTAATTTAAGTCACAATTGTTTCTTTGGCTTCCCATCAGAGTACTGGACAGGTGTGGTGCATAATTCTACACAAACATTGTACCCATTAATATGCATTTTTAAGTCAGGAGCATCATCACGAGTCAATCGTGATACAAATCACGTTCTTCATCATCACGGTCACAAATGCAGTCACAAGTAATGATTCACAATCGCGTCACAAATCACAACACTAGTATTTTGACTAGTTACTTGGATATATTGCAAGCATGTTTTGTAGTATCTCTCCAGGCTTCACCACCCCGCCACTATACTCATTAATGAGCGTTTTTAAGTCAGGGAGTTTGTGGTACAGCTCACCAGGGAAGTACAGCCGTAGGCATTTGCATTCCCAATACAGTTCCATATTGTTTACCTCACACCGTTGACTCCGAATCACGTTCTTCATCTTCACGGTCACAAATGCAGTCACAAATCACGATTCACAATCGCATCATGAATCACAACATTATTGTTTTTACTAGTTACTTGGATATATTGTAAGCATGTTTTGTAGTATCTCTCCATGCTTCACCACTCCACCATTGTACTCATTAATAAGCTTTTTTAAGTCAGGGAGTTTTGTGCTACAGCTCATCAGGGAAGTACAGCCATAGGCATTCGCATTCCTTCCCGTACAGCATGTGAGTTACAGTACTGTAAGTAGTGGTGGGCAAAGTGGCCCCAATTTGCTCAGTGAAGTGATTCACTGAGTAACACGGAATCTGTGGAGAACTCCACAATGTGAAGCAGAGTACTTCACTTCTTAATAAGGAACGTGAAGTCCATTGAAACCAATGACTTTGCGTTATTCCACCTTCCCCAAACCACTTCTCCACCAATTTTAAGGCGAAATACATTGAAATCAATGTAATTCTCCTCACTTCACCCTGTAATTGAGCTCCAAATTAAATTCTGCAGTGAATCATGGGATTGCAGATCACATGGGCTCTAGATTGTTTGGCACAGCCTCAGTTCTGGCCTGGGTAATGTGTGTGCAGTGGTAGCTGGAGACAGTTTGCTCTCAGAGCTCTGTGATTCAAAACCTCTAAAAGCTGTTTAAAATGCCTTTTTGAGTAATGTTTTTTGCTCAAAATTTAGTACATCGACTGTAGAAAACCCTTCTGTGCTCATATCATAGAGTGTTTATTGTTGTGTGTGGATTTTGAATGTTAATTTAGAACAGTCAGTCTGTGTACTGTGAAGTGTGCTTTGGGGAAGGGGTGTATTTGTGGTGTAGGTAGATTAACTGGGAGAAAAGGGAAGTCTTTCTGTTTTGGTTATATTTTTCTTGTATAACTGTGTTAATGTACACACAGGAATATTTTCAGTAATTCTTGACATTTTTTTGCTGATTGCTGTGGTGCAGCAGTGTACAATTTGTCTGTTTAAAACATTTGGTTATATTACTAAAGGTTTTCAATTTGCTATGCATTACTTGTAGTGTGTGTGTGTGTGAGTGTGTGTGATGCATGCCATTAAATCAGACACCTTTTATTGTGCCATAGAGTAATTGCAGCAGTGTGAACCTGCTATCCACCGCACCTGGATGAATTTTTTATACTGCTTTGTGGTATCTTTACTGGTAGTGAATTGTTACTGCCATGCACTAATCCCACAACTGGCAAAATGTATTCCTTTCCAGATTTGGATTTGTGACTTGTGAGCACTGGTTAGGTGGAGTTGTGCCTTTTCGTATGCATCCCTTGAGTGTGCAGCACAATCTTAATCTGTGTGCGTTTGCAGTGCACCATTATTTCTGGGAGACTGCATTTCTTGTTACGCTCTCATTTCACTTAGTCAGCACTGGGGAATTTTCTGAACACAGGACAGTAGCATTTTGGGGATGCACATTCATTCTGGTGACTCTGTGTGTGACCTGACCACTGTGCGCATGACTGAGTGTGCCATTAATTCTGGGAGACATTGCATTTCTTGTTACCCTCTCATTTCACTTCGTTGGCACTGGGGAGCTTTCTGGACACAAGACAGTAGCACTTTGGGGATGCACATTCATTCTGGTGACTGTGTGGGTGGGATGCTGCCAATATTGTTGTCACTCCACTTTACTTCGCGTTTAAGGCAGAATGACAATGCAAAGTAATAGCAAGGTGAAGTGAGAATTTCCTGTGGTGCACTCTGCGTAGCGAAGTGCCAATGTGAAGTGGCCACTTTGCGTTCACTTCACTGGCAGATTTTAAATTTGCTGCATCCTTAGTGGTGATAGAAGTCACACCCTGTGCTGTCAGAGATGTTCCAGCTGTTTTGCTTGGCCCGGGCTCCATAACTGACTTTGGATTCAAGATGCGACCTCCATTCTCAACAATGGTGTTCCTTTTCTAGTCTGGTGACCCCGGGATCAGAACCGCGGGGTCTGGAATTCACTTGCCTTCAGAAGAAAACATCCAGCCTGTTGCAGTGAGGTACCAGGGCCCATTCAGTATCTATGGAGAAATAATCAGTCGAGACTCCAGAAGCGGTATATGTCCCACTGTCATTCTCCATTGACATGTCCTTTACAGGTGCGGGTAAATCACTCACTGTTTGAAGGGATACCTGCTTACCAGAAACTAGTTGGGGGCTGACAGCCGACCTCTTCCATTTTTTTCCTCATCCAGTCTGGTAATGTTTATTTGAAACTCTTGTTCTGCTTCCCTCATTAAATCCAGCAACTGTTGTTGTTTAATCTCCATTTCTTGTTGCAGTTCCGTTGCTTTCCATTCAATATCTTCCATACCATCATTAGAGGTATGAGTTTGATGTTCCTTCTGGCAAGGTTCAATTTCTTCAGCCGAAATCATTTCATCTTCCAACTCAAAGTCAGCTTCCAGTAAATCCTTATTTTTGAAATTAATTTGCTGAGGAGCAGGAATACCTCCTGCCTGCTCCAGGGTCCAACCAGGACTGGCAGCAGCCATTCTCCTTCACCATGCCCTTCTCATCAGTCTCTGTAAGCCTTTGTTGCCTTCAAATAGCTGAGAAAATATCTTACACTGTCAGTTTAAGCAGTCCTTCCTTATGGGAACATATGCCTGCCTGAGTGTTTGCCAGCAGTACTTCTCACCAATCTGATTACAACTTCAGAATTGCCTAAAACATTCTTTTCTTTGCTGTTACTCTTCAGTAGCCTTTGCTCTCGGTGTGCAGTCCTACCTAATGATTTCTATCCCATCTGTCTCACTTCTCTATGTCCTATGTAGGGCTTAAAAGTTATTTAAAATTCCTATCACAAAACAAACACAAAATACTATTAATAGGTTTGAGATCTATATTAGCCTCACAAGTCTATGTCCGAACAGTACTCTTGCTTAAAATTTTTAAAATAATTAAGAATCATTCTACATATATTAGCTTGTTATGGCAGCTTACCTTTCAAGTCGTCATGTGACTCCTTTACTCGTAGCCCTCACTATAGATGTTGAGAAGTTTTAATTTGCCACAAAGCTAAAACTTGTCACAAAGCTTTAATTCGTCCATGAAGTTCAGGTGTAGTGACCAATTTTGTCTTTCCAAATCACTTTGTGATGTTTCCTCTGTTTTTGGGTAAACTTCACAACCACCCGCTGCCACTTTGCCTATTAACTCCATGGGCAAATTTATCATTAAACTCCACGTTAAGGCAAAGTTTAAGGAGAGAATCTCGGAAATAGGCTCTTGGTATAAATGTTTAGCTGTAGGTCGCGTGGTACAGCCATTGCTATTTAAAGTTTGTGGATTCACGTTTGGACATGGTTTGCAGCTGTGAGAGTTGAATGTGGGGGACAGATATGCCCGCCTCAGTCATTTTTATTATGTTGCTTGCACGCATGTGCAAGAAACATAGTGCCATCATCCGAGTTTTCAGAGGTGTGGCACCCTGTCTTCCAATTCAGTCATTAAGTTTGCAGGCACGGCTGCAGTTCCTCCAATGACTGCTGCAGCTGTCTATGACAGCAGTCAAAAAATGCAGTGGCATACAGTTGAAAGGGAGAGCTCCGCTTCAGTGAGCAGAGCTCTCCCCCCAACACACACATGCAAGCACACATATTGTGTGATGATGCGCTCCCTCCCCCCCCACGCACACACTGTATGGCCCACGGGGGTGCCCAATCCCCCGTCGGCTCCACACCCCCCACAAAAGCTGTCCAGGTGCCACGCTGGGAGCCCACCTCAGTGTGGCAAATCTTGTTATAGCCAATGGTGGTGCCCAACTCCGCGTCAGCTCCACCCCCAAACAGTTTTTCCAGCTGCCATGCTGGGAGCCCACCCCAGCGTGGCAAATGTTCCGCATTGTCTTAATTACAAAAACCTGTAAATAAAAAAAGGTCCTCGCAGTCTCACTGCTCCCACCACACCACCACTGTGCATCCTGCCTCCCCACCCCCACCCCATACTTACCTCTGGAGCTCGGTGCGATGATCATTGGTGGACCAGGAACACGTCTGCACTCTTCAAAGCCAACTGCGAACTGAGGAAATGCCGGTAAGTTGTATAATGGAATAAATAGGGTTTTTTCAACTTTGTTGCATATCTCAGGCATTTTTGGAAATTTTGGGCCCAAATTTTCAACATGGGGGTTTTGGGACCCCTCCTCATGAATTCTTGCACTGTCATAGCGTTAATCGGGCCCGAAGGGTGATTTCGCTGTCACTGTGCAAAATCACCTTTGAGGGTTGATTAATGAAATGACACTGCCAGTGTACATAAGGTGGGCTCTCAAAAAGCCTATTTTGAAAATTTGGTGAAAAAATTCCTAAAAATGACTGTTTTGTGAGCATGCATTGTGCAGTTCCTACGCACGCTCATAAGTTTGCAAATTTTCAATATTTCACTCCAGATTTCCAACATTGCCATTTTATCACACATCCTTATGAGCAGTACAGCTGTCATTTTTCACATCTTGCCTAAAACGTGTTTCCGCCCATGTAGCACACAATGGCGCAGTCGGTGTGCGAAATCCTTGTATGAGACACATTAAGAAAATCACAGTGACACCATTCATGAGTAGAGGTCTTAAATGGCTATGTTGAAAATTTGGTGAAAAAATTCCTAAAAATGACTGTTTTAAGAGCGTGCGTTGCGCATTTCCTATGCACGCTCGTAAGTTCGTGAATTTTCAGTAATTTGCACTCCAATGACTTCCAAATACCTAAACAGCACATACAAGCAAGCAACATTTGGCACTGACAAATGCTTGTTTTAAGTGAATTCCTCTGGGTTTTTGAAGGGTTTTTACCCAGCAGGTTTTCTACATTTCATTGATAATGTATGCATGCTGTATTTACTTCCAGTTTTGTAAACATCTCTCCAAATGTTTACCTATACACTGCATTTTTTTCCCCTTTTCCTGTTTTCAAGTGCACATTTTTCTGGGAATCTTCATTTAGTGAATTTTTTGTAAACTGTTTTTTGTTGCCTTTTCTCCACTTATCTACATGTATTTTCTTAATGTTTTTGTGCATGCATGTATGTACAGTATGTATAGATACAGATAGAGTGATAGACAGAGAGAGACAGAGAGAGACAGAGAGAGACAGACAGGCAGAGACAGGCAGAGACAGACAGAGACAGACAGAGACAGGAGACAGACAGAGACAGACAGAGACAGACAGACAGACAAATGGCAGACAGAGACAGACAGAGACAGACAAATGACAGACAGAGACAGACAGACAGAGACATGGACAGACAGAGACAGGCAGACAGAAACAGGCAGAGACAGACAGACAGAGACAGACAGAGAAAGAGACAGAGACAGACAGACAGAGAAAGAGACAGAGACAAACAGACAGAGACAGACAGAGACAGACGGAGACAGAGACAGACGGAGACAGAGAGACAGAGAGACAGACACAGACAGATACAGACACAGACAGACATAAACAGAGCCAGACAGAGACAGACAGAGACAGACACAGAGACAGACAGAGACAGAGCCAGACAGAGACAGAGACAGACATAAACAGAGCCAGACAGAGACAGAGAGAGACACAGAGACAGACAGACAGAGACAGAGAGAGACAGACAGACACAGACAGACAGACACACAGACACAGACACACACAGACAGACAGACAGAGACAGACATAAACAGACACAGACAGAGACAGACACAGACAGACAGAGCCAGAGCCAGACAGAGCCAGACAGAGAGGGACAGAGACAGAGCCAGACAGCGACAGAGACAGACAGACACACACAGACAGACACACGGACAGACACACGGACAGACACAGACAGACAGGCACACACACACACACACACAGACAGACACAGGCAGATACAGACAGACAGACACAGACAGACACAGACAGACACAGACAGATGCAGACAGACGCAGACAGACACAGATAGACACAGACACAAACAGACAGACAGACAGACAGCAAAAAACTATGTTAATACTCATTGGGGTTGCTACCACACAAAAAGCAAACCATAAAATAGTTGGAAATAAACAATCTGATTTGTGAACCCAATGTCTACAACGTTTGGAAATGTGCTACTAGGGTTCTTCTGTCTAACTCCCATCCACACTTCCATGTCACTTACCCTTATGGCCCACAGAATGTCTACAGGTACAGAACAATGCATCAATGGTATGGTAGCCATATAGGGTCAACATATTAAAAATTGGTATATAGCTACTCTAATCTCTAATTATTTTCAGGGATCCTTGTCAATTAGGATTCATAATTTCATTTGTATCTCAATCTGCCATGATAACTGGAAACATAGAAACATAGGATTGGACAGCAGGTAAGGATTGCTTGGCCAATCCAGTCTGCCCATTTCTCACTACCTACATTATTACAGCAGACCCTGCCTGATTGACATCTCATTCTCCCTCCCACATTCCTTTCTACTATGATTCCCTTATGCCTATCCCATGTATTTTAGAACCCCACCACTGTTTTCGACACCACCACCTCTGCTGGAAGGCTGTTCCAGGAATCCACCACTCTTTTTGTGAAGAAGTACTTCCTTACATCTCTCCTGAATCTACCCCCATCCAGTTTCATAGCATGTCCCCTTATTCTTGAGCACCTTTTCTTCTGAAAAATGCTCCCCTACTGTACCGTATTTACTCCATAATGTATTTAAAGGTCTCTATCATATCTCTTCTCTCCCTCCTCTATTCCAGAGTCTACATATTGAGGTCCTTTAGTCTCTACTCATAGGGCTTTTGATGCATACACTGCACCATTTTAGTTGCCCTCCTCTGGACCGCCTTCATTCTGTCTGGGTGCTGGAGATGGAAATTGCCCACAGCTGTGGCGGTAGCGATTCACAGCCGCAGCCATTGTGGAGGGTGCTGTGGTGGGTTCCGATGCCCGTAGCAGTCTCCCACAGCTGTGGTGTTGTCCATGGCAACAGCATCTGCAAGCTGCCGTATTCCAAGGAGCCGGTCGCAATCCGGCTCCACCTTCGTGAATACCCGCAGCTGCAGCTTTGCAAGTGGATTCCCACTAGCGCCGAGGGTTTCTCGCAGCTCCGGGTCCTCCCCATTTAGTGAATCCTGCCCGTGGTCTCCAGAACTGGACACAATACTCTAGGTGGATCTTACAGCAATCTATATACAGGCAGCATGACCTCCCTCTTTCTGCTGATGATACCCCTTCCTACGCACCCCAGCATCCCACTCGCCTTCCCTACTGCCTTGCCAAACTGCCTGGCCACCTTTAGGTCATCTGATATGATTACCCCCAGGCATTTTCCTGCTTGATGGTCATCAATACCACTCCTTCCATTTTGCACTCTGCCCTGGGTTTATGTGCCCAAAGTTCATTATTTTGCACTTTTTCACATTTAAACCCACATGCCATACCCTTGACCACTCCTCTAGTTTTCTTAGATATCTGGTCATCCTTTCCACCATCAGGGAGCGTCCACCCTATTGCAGATTTTGGTTTCATCCACAAAGAGGCAGACTTTCCCTTCCAGCTCCTCTGCCATGTCACTTATAAAAACATTAAATAGGACTAGCCCAAGCACTGATCCTTGAGGCCCCCACTGGTCACCCTCGCCTCTTTGAAGTGAACTCCATTTACCACCACTCTCTGTCACCTATCCCCTAACCCATTTGTTATCCCGTTTACCACCTTTATACCCATTCCTAAGTTACCCAGCTTGCTTACTTGTCTCCTATGTGAAATGATGTCGAATGCCTTACTGAAATCTAGGTAGGCCACATCAAATGCTTCACACTGATCTAGTTCCTTGGCCACCTAGTTAAAGAAATCTATCAGATTTGTTTGACTTAACCTCCCCCAGTGGAAACAGGTATCATGTTCGAACAGCAATGGGAATACTGTGAAGACCATTACAGCAACAAAATTGGCAGTTCACTGCAATGGTCTCCAGTATTCCCGACACTGCTGTCTCCAGGGATATCACCCCCTCCCTGAATCAACACTGAGTTGGTTATCTATAGTACAGGGGATGAGGGGGGCAGAGCCCCCTCCATAGGGGGAGTAGGGGACGATGCCCCCCCGCAGAAAACATTTGCTTTCCCAGATGGCACAATGCCGGCTATCAGCATTGTGCTATCACTGTAATGTTTTTTGACACAATTCGTGTCGCTGCAGCATGGTAGTACCCTGTGAAACCATGCTGCCTTGGGTGTTATAACCCACTGGGTTCAAGATATTCCACAATCATTTCCTTCAGCATTGAGTCCATTAACTTTCCCAACTAAACTTGCTGAAACATTAGACCATTTCTTACTAAATTGTACCACTTCAGTAGATTCATCTCCCAGCAGGGCTTGAAGTGTAGCATTTCTGTGGAAATGCACTTAGGCTGCTGGAAATTCAGTCTGCCTTGCAGCTTTTCTGTTTGGAAATCCTTTGTTTAGCTGTGTGGCTGCAGGGGCAACAGAGAATGAGTCAGTCGTCTAGGCTGCGGATGAAGGTAGGGTGCTGGAAAAAAAAACTCACCACTTCCTTGATCACTGAACTTTCACTGCAGGGGCAGTAGAAAGCAAGAGGAGGGTGTGCAGACACCAGACATCTGTGTTTGTAGGAGGGCGCTGAAGAGAGAAAGTTCACCTTCCACAATATCCTTGACCAAGTGCCTAGCTTTGGAAACAGGCACTGTTTGGGTGGCTGAGGGGGGTCCTTGGGAACAGAGCACAGAGAGACTGCCATGTGACACTAAAGTGTTAATCTGATTCGCTCATTGGTCTCAACTGATATTGCACAGTAGTTACTCAGTGTGAGTGAACCAGTGAGGAGTTCCGTCGACACTGCACTTTAACAGGGTGGCATTTGGTATAGAGGACACGACTTTGCATTACCGCTCTAATGCAGACAGTCAGCAGCTGGCCATGGAGGTGAGAGGTGGGTTGTGCCAGTCGCCTGCTGGGGAAGGGTGGGGGTGCTGGGTGGGCTGGCATGGCTGGGTAGGGGGTGGGGGCCACTAGACTTTTCAGGAAATATGAAATAATTACTAATCTTATTATAATGAGGGGGCGCTAGACTACCAGGGATGTACAATCAGAGTAGATATTATTTCATACAGATGGGGGAGGCACTAGACTACCAGGGATATTAATAGTACTAATTTTTTTATGTTTATTTATTTTATTTATTTAGTTTTGTTTACCGGTAGGTGCGCTTAGCCATAATCATGACTATTTTCAGGCACGACCGGAAAGTTATACAACCTCGAGGGCCACTAGACTACCAGGGATTAAAAAAAATACACATGGGGGGGGGGGCACTAGACTATCAGGACAGTAGACATAACATTATTTATTATGATGGGAGGCAACTAGAATACCAGGGATATTTCATACACTATTATTATTATTCAGATGGAGCAGAACGAAGCCCACTGAGCAAAACCCAGCCTCATTTATGTTTTGTAGGGCACCCCTTGGCTGAGAAAAGTAATTTTAAAATCTGGCCATCTCATCCCTCGCTCGCGATGCACGATCGCGATCAAGGAATCTCTCAATCAAAGAATTTGCAGGCTCGCGATCAAAGAATTTGCAGGCTCGCGATCAAAGAATTTGCAGGCTCATGAACAAAGAATTAAAACTGCAAGAAAACAAAAAATTGAAACAATTCCAGTAAACCACCACCATGGTTCATCAGAACAAAGTCCCCTGAGCAAAATCCACCCTCATTTGACTTCCTAGGGCACCCCAGGGCTGAGAAAATTGAATTTTTAATCCGGCCATCTCGTCCTTCCCTCATGATCGTGATCAAAGAATCTCGCAATCAAAGAATTTGCAGGCTCACAATCAAAGAAATTGCACGCTCACGACCAAAGAATAAAAAATGGTGAAACGCAATTTTTTGACCATTTGGAACCAAACCATCACCATGCCTCGATAGAACAAAGCCCCCTGATCAAAACCCACCCTCATTTGTGTCCCTAACCCACCCCGAGCCGAGATATTTGTAAAAATAGGTTGCGATACAAGATCGCGATCAAAGAATCTCGCGATCAAAGAATTTGCAGGCTTGCGATCAAAGATCGTTAGCAAGCCGCGAACTAAGATTTTAAAAGCTCATAACTCTATTTTTTGACCGATTTGGATGCAACCAAAGGCATGGCTCGATAGATTGGAGCCCCCTGAGTAAAACCCACCAAGTTTTACTTCAGAAGTGACCCCTGAGCCGAGATATTTCTGTTTTTCTGATTGGAAAACCAAAAACAAAATGGTGGACCTCGCGATCAAAGAATTTTGAAAATTCTCTGAGACAAAGATTCTTGAACCGCGAGGCTGCAAATTCTTTGATCACCAGGCAGGACCAGATGGCCAGAACCCCATTCTGTGTTCGCAAAGAGAGTAGGGAGACAGTACAGTGCAGTGGTTTAAGGCTCTGTGCTGCAAATCTGGTAACATCCAGCAGGCCAGACCTGGATTTGAATCCCACAGCTTCCACTTGTATAGTGTGTGACCCTGAGCAAGTCACCTAACTTCCTTGTTCTCCCAGGTTGCTCCTATAAAAAAGCTATCAGCTTAGTATGCTACTCCTGGTTAAACCACTAAATAAAAAAAACATACATATCCATTTTCCCATTGACTTATAATGGGAAATTAAAAGTGGCATAACTTTTGAATGGCTTAATATTTTTTCACCAAACAAAAAGTGGCATGTTCGGCCACCAAAGCTCTTTCAAACGAACTATCTTGCAGAGTGGCACACCACACAACGGCTGTGCAGGGCCATGTCCAAAATCCCAAAAGCTGCCTCCAAAAACAGATAATTTTTCATTTTTCAGCACTTTCATATGCAAAGACCACAAGTCCAACTGAAATGCAATTTGGCAAATCAAGAGATCTACCATGCCCTACCACGTGTACTAAATTTCAGGCAAATCCGTTGAATGGGTCCAAAGTTATTAATGCCCAAACTTTTGACTTTAGTATGTAAGTGACCACTGAACCCTAACTATAGAGGTGCGACCGCACCACTATAATAAATACATATATATATATATATGTATATATATATATGTGTGTATAGATATGTACATATGTATATGTGTGTGTATATATATATATATATATATAATATGTGTGTGTGTGTATATATATGTATGTGTGTGTGTATATATATATATATATATATATATATATAATATTCATTGCAAAACAACTCCATTAATGAATCAATTAGGGTTGATATTTGAGTGACAAAAGCTTGGAAATTTGGTGTTAGGGTTGCCAACCATACTACCCCACCACCCCCTCTGCCTCCACACACCAACAGGCGTCGGGGTGTGCCTTGGGGTCATTGGCACTAACTCTGATCACATTCCATGTGTAAGGAAACTGACATGGTACAGTATAGGAGAATGGGGTGAGCGTTAGAACCTATGACCCCAAGGCACGCCCCGATGCCTGTTGCTGTGTGGAGGCTGGTGGGTGGTGGTGGGGTAATAGGGTTGGCAACCCTAACACCACATTTCCAAGCTTTTGTCACTGTGCTATCAACCCTAACTAATGCATTAACAGAGTTTTTCACAAAGAATTTCCCTTCTTTTTGAGAATGAAATGTTTCTCGTGTGTGGTTGTTGGAGTGCAGGGCCCACAGCCATGCCATCAATGCTCATCTTTATATTGGCTCGCGCATGCAAAGCCAGCATATTGCAGTAGTAGCAGATTTGGAGGCACGGTAACTGTTGGACGAATGCAGGGCACGCATCAGTAGGTGCGTCCCTCATTCCCCAATCAGCCAGCAAGCAGGCACCACACCAGCAATTTGGAATGTGGCCACCAGATCTAAGAAAAGGTCCACTGCAATGAGAAGCAAGCTTCTCATTGTAGTGGCACAATAACATGCCTCCCATGTAAACATGGCGGCGCTGACTGCCGCCACACAAAGCATGCCTCGCCCCACTTCATTTGCCGATGGGGGAGCCCACTCCTAGTCGGCATCGTGACCCCCCCCAAGTGCATACTGAGGGGGTGCCCAACCCCCTCGGCATCATGCACTCCTCCCCATCAGTCTTTCTTTGCCAGTGGGGGCTCCAATACCTGTCGGTTTCAGTCCCCCCTTCCCTGTTTATTCTGCCGATGGGGGAGCCCACTCTCCATCGGCATAATATCCCAATATCTGTTGTGCCTAGGGGTGCCCAATCCCCTCGGCTTTGCCCCCCCTTTCGTTATGTGATTACAGGGGTGCCCAATCCCCTGTCGGCTACAGCACCCCCCAAAAAAAACAATCTGGTGACACGCTGGGAAACCCACTCCAGTATGCCAAATGTCCCTGCAATTAAAAAACCTGCAATGTTCCCTTTTTTTCCTTTTTTCACCCTGTAAAAAGGAAAATGGTCCCTCACAGTCTCCCTGCCCCCTCCCACAACCCATGCCCATCCACTGCGCACCCTACCTCCCCACACCCCTCTCACCCCATACTTACCTCTGGAGCCTGGCACGATGATCTTCGGTAGATCGGGAACACGTCTGCACTCTTCAAAGCCGACCACGAACTGAAGAAATGCTGGTAAGCTGTATAATGGCATGAATAGGTTTTTTTCAACTTTGGTGCATATCTTGGACATTTTGGGGAATTTTGACACCAAATTTCCAACATGGGGTTATTGGGACCCCTCCTCATGAATTCTGTCACTGTCATGATGTTATTTGGTCCAGAAAGGTGATTTCACAGTCAAGGACCAATTAATGAAATGACAGTGCCACTGTTCATGAGGAGGGCTCTCAAAAAGTCTATGTTGCAAATGTGGTGGAAAAAATCCAAATAACGGCTGTTTTACTAGCGTGTGTTGCGCAGTTTCCATGCACGCTCATAACTTCGTCAATTTGTGATATTTTTACTCCAGATTTTCAACATTGGCATTTTTCCACACATCCTAATGAGCAGTACAGCTGTCATTTTACAAATCCTGGCCGAAATGTGTTTTCACATGTCCGGCAGAGACTAGCACGGTCGCTGCACGAAATCAGTTTTCGGTACGGTTTGAAGACATGACAGTGCCACTATTCATGAGCAGAGGTCCCAAAATGCCTATGTTGAATCTTTGGTGATGAAAGTCTATAAAATGACTGTGTTACAAGCGTGCATTGTGCAGTTCCCACGCACCCTTGTAACTTCGCAAATTTGCAATATTTTCATGTCACATCTTCAACACTGACATTTTTTCACACCTCCTTATGAACAGTACAGCTGTCATTTTTCACATCCTGCCCAAAATGTGTTTTCACACCTGTGGCGCACAATGGTGTGGTCATGTGGGAAATCAACTTTTGGGACAAATTAACAAAATCACAGTGCCACTGTTCATGAGGGGAGGTCCCAAAATGTCTATGTTGAAAATGTGGTTAAAAAAATCCCCAAAATAATTGGGTTACGGACGTGTGTTGCACAGTTCCTATGCATGCTCATGACTTTGCTAATTTCCCATAGCTTCACTCCAGCTTTTCAATGTTGCCATTTTTCTGCACCTCCTCATGAACAATACAGTTCTCATTTTTTACATACTGCCCAAAATGGGTTTTTGGACCTGTGTCACCAAATGGCATAGCCGCTGTGCAAAACCACCTTTCACCTAACAAACTGACAGTGACACTTTTCCTGATGTGGGGTTACAAAAAGCCCATGTTGAAAATTTGGAGTGAAAATACCAACACACGCCTGCGGCGTTAGGGTTTCCAACTGTAATACCCCACCCTGTGCAGACTGACAGGCGTTAGGGGTGTGACTTGGGATCATTGGCTGTAATGCTTCCTATTCCACACCCACCCCCACCCCCACCCTGCAGCCAGTGACACACATCGTGGTGTGTCTTACAGTGTTCGGCCACAAAGTTCACCCCATTTTCCTATACTGCACCCACCTCAGAGTATTTCCTTATCGAATGGGGTACGTATAATGCCCAAAGACCCCAAAGCACAGCCCAACACTTGTCACTGTCTACAGGGTAGGGTGAGGCGAAATGGCATGAGCATGATAGCTGATGACCCATAGGTACACTCCAATGCCTGTCGGTCTCTACAGGGTGGGGGTGGGTTTGGCGTCACTTCAATACTTCACTGCCATTCCTATTATGCGTCTCTAACTCTGGTACTACCAATGCCAAAGCCAGCGAGACAACATTCAGTATTGACAAATGCTTGTTACTTTTGCAACCCTAAATTGTCCTGGCACCAAACATTTTTATGTGCCATGCCAACTGCCATCTTGTGGATCTTTTCCATGGGCCAACAGACAGAAAATACATAAAAATGCTGGAATCTTTTTAAAAACAAACATCAGAACCTAGCTAAATGGAAGTCGTTTAGCTAGATTCTGATGTTTGTTTTTCCACATTATGGCCAGAAATACATCTTTTGGGACTCCAAAATCCTGGGTGCCCAGCTTAGCGAGAGAAGTGCTTCCCCAGCATTCTCTGTATGAGAACGCTGGGAATTTCTTGACTTCTGCAACTGCAGTTGAAGTCATGCTGCCAGACATAGGCACCCAGTGGAGCCAGGGGGTCGGGGGGTCAGGTGACCCCTCACTTTTGTAGCTGAAGGGTCAGACATTGAATTGAATAGTGCCACTGCCTGAGGTGCTCTATGCAATTCTGACCCCCCACTTTTTGGTACACTCCTCTACCACCGCTGCTGGATGCAGTGTTAGCTATAAGCCGCACTTTTCCCTGGTGTCTACTGGCACCCCACCCTTTAATTGCTGTACTGGTTGTGTAGTGGCACCCCCCCTACCCTCCAATCACTGTCTGTAGTGTCTAGTAGCAGCTCCCACCCTCCTATCACTGTCCCTGGTGTCTAGTGGCACCCTCCCTCCATCCAGTTGTTGTTTCTGGTGTCTAGTGGCACCTTCCATCCTCTGATTGCTGTCCCTGGTGTCTAGTGGCACCTTCCACCCTCCGATCGCTGTCCCTGGTGTCTAGTGGCACCCCATCCTCCAATCGCTGTTCCTGGTATCTAGTGGCACCCCCAATCCTCCAAAGTGTCCATTTTCCCATTAGCAAGTTATGCAGTACTGCCACTAGAGGGACACAATATTTATCTAAAGTGATCCCTGCCTGTTGTTCATATAGATACCTTCCTAAACTACAGCTACCCCCTCCATCTGACCAGCCACACTCTCCACACTCACAGCTTCCAAATTCTTCCTGTTCCTAAATCAATTGTTCACTAATTTTCTCTGCCTTTGTGAACAAGGCATCTCCTACTCCTCTCTCTCCCCCTTGTTCTGCTCATATCCATCTCTTTACCAACTCCACTTGCTCACTACTCATCTATTCCTAACAACTCTCCCACCCCCATCAGTTATTATCTCCAATCCCCTACCCACATCCATACTACTACTCCCCCCCCATTTGAAATATGGTCTTACTCTGCCACTTTTCCTCATGCAGCTTTGATAATGGTGTCCACTTTCACTGTGGGTCTCCACCTTCTTCTTCCTCACTCTTCCACTCCCTTCTCCTCAAAACTCCAAACCTCCTCGCCAGCCCTTTCAAACTCCCCTAAGTTCCACTTTCTCATACTTGCTCTCTTCTTGCTCTCCACCGGGGATATCCACCCTAACCCAGGCCCTATTGCCCCTAGCTCCTTTGGTGCTTCCTCCACTGCTACCTCCACCCGTCTCTTGTATCAGCACTCCCAAAGGGCTTAAAGATCCTACATCTAAACACCCACAGCTTGTTACAAAATATAGACCAGATTCAGACCATGGTGTGCACTCTAAAAACAGACAGTATAATTGTCTCCAAAACTAGGCTAAAGAGCACTATCCCTGACCACTCGGTCTCCATTCCTGGCTACTCACTGCTAAGGCAAGACCATGCTGGCAGGGGTGGTGGTGTGGCCATTTATGTCCTAGCCGCCATCCAATATTCCATCATCTACTCATCCTCGAAATCCTTAGACCCGTGATGCCCTAGCTATCCATGTGACCCTCTCCTTCTGTCTTCCAATCTTCATAGCCAGCATTTACTGCCACCCAAATGTCCTTCATTCTATTGCACTAGACCTCCATCACTTCCCTTGCTCACTCTGGGGAATTATTCATCCTAGGAGACTTCAATATAAAATGGTTGTCACCTAAAACTACCAAAACTAAAATTGATATCAGAGCCCTAAACCTCTCCCAACTGATCTCTGGACCCACCGGCCCAAACCACAAGACACAACAACAGTCCCTACTCATCGGGGCCCTTACCTTCCACCCCCACTGCATCATCACCTCTGGCATCCTCCTCGATGCTGTCAGTGACCATAACGCAATATTCATAGTTAGGAAAGTCCACAGAACTAAATCACCACACAAAACCATACAACTATGCTCTTTCAAGTCTCTTGACTTTGAACCACTTCTGAGTAATCTTGCCACTTCTGACTGGTCCCCCTAACCTCCCTCTCCTTGGTTGATAAGGCCCTTGCCTACTTCAAAGAAATCTTTCTTGTAAACTGAAATGCCTTTGACCCACTCAAATAAACCAGAGTCAGAGGTAACCACTTACCTTGGATAACCCCTGAACTTCTGGCCTGTGTCAGGGCTAGAGATTGAGCCTGGAAGCATCAAAAAGCTACCCAGCATCCTAGTGACCTTGCAAACTGCCACATGCTCTGAAATGCTTGCACCAGGGCTACAAGGTTAGCCAAGTCCAAATATTTAAAATCTGCCATCACCAACATAAATTCCCCTTCAAAGTTCTGGAAGGTGGACCATACCCTATTTACCCCCTCATCTCGCCCACCTCTCCCCAGCACTTAAAGTAAATAGCTCACTAGTGTCCGACCCACCAGCCGCAGCTGCAGAATTTAACTTCTACTATACCTCCTGCGCCACTGAGCTACTGAAATCGTTCCCATCCTACTCATCACCCTCCCCACCCTCTACCGGTGTGCCCCCTCCACCACCCTCCCACCTCCCCTTCTCTTTCACTACTGTAACCCCAAACAATGCCCTAAGTGCCCTCCTCACCATAAGCCCCTCTAAAGGTGCCTCCCCTGATGGCCTCGACCCAAAACTCCTCTCTCTCTCTCCACTTCGGCCTTTGCCTACCCCTCTCAATAATCCTAAATCTCTCATTCCCTACTGCCTCAGTCCCCTCTTCATGAAAACATGCAGTGGTCCTCCCTCTACCCAAAGGGGGTGACCCCTCATTCCCTGGCAACTATCACCGTGACCCCTCATTCCCTGGCAACTATCACCCCATTTCTTTCCTCCCTACCCTTACCAAACTTCAAGAACACATTGTCCTCTCCCAACTCACTCTCTTTTCTATCTGACACCTCCTTTTTCACACCTTTCCAGTCTGGTTTCAGGAAAAAACACTCAACCACCACCTCTCTCCTATGGCTCACAGACTCCATCCTAACCAGGATGGACAATGGCCAAATTACCTCTGCCATTTTTGTCTACCTGGCCAGGGCCTTCAACACCGTCTGTCACTCCCTTCTTCTTGACTCACTCCCTACAGCTGGTCTATCTCCCTCCACCACAAACTAACTCAAGGCCTACCTTATTGGCAGAAACCAATCAGTTAAGATTTTGGATGCCACTTCCCCATCTCTCCTGATTAGCACTGGTGTCCCCCCAGGCTCTGCATTAGTGCCCTTCCTATTCTCCATCTTCTTAAATGACCTTCCCTCTTTTTGCTCCCCCTCCTCTGCTATACATATATATGCTGATGATACAGTCCTGAATGCATCTGGCTCCTGTCCTGCTGAGGTTACAACCAGCATACAGCAAGATTTCGATAAGGTTCGGCTCTTGTTTGCTAGCCATCAGCTTTTCCTTTATGCCAAGAAGACTGTCTCCATGAACTCTGGTGCAAGGCAGAGACTCTCTAAGCTTCCCTCTGTACCCACTTTTCGCACCCACGATGGGACTTTACTTCAGGACACATCCTCTTTCAGGTACTTAGGTGCTTGGTTGGACCAACACCTAATCTACTCTGGACATATTGACACCATCCAGAAAAAACTGCACCCCAAGCTTGGTGCCCTGTTCAGGAACTGTAGTTCCATCCCTCCTATGGCTAGGTGTGAACTTGTTCAAAAGATGACACTGCCCATTTTCAACTACTGTGACGTAGTCTATGGTACTGCCCCTAAGTTCTCTCTGGCCAGACTAGACACCCTCTTTAATTCCTTCTGCCGCTTTACCCTGGATGCCCCCCCTTGCGCCCCCCCCACTGTAATCTTTATCATGCCCTATCCTTCCCTCTCTTACAAATAGGTGACTCTCCCACTGTGCTAAATTCACCTCGAAGCACTGGTTGGGTGAGCTCTCTTCCTACCTCATCTCCTCCTTTATAACACCCCCCCCATCCTCCCATTCCCTTAGATCAACCAACTCCTGCACCCTGGTAGTCCCTCGCAGAGTCACCCAAATCAGCCAATCCAGTTACTCTCACTGTGTCCCCAGTTACTCTCACTGTGTCCCCAAAATTTTGAATTTTCTCCCCCCTCAAATCCGGCAAGCATCCTCCATCTTCTCCATCAGCTCGTCCCTCAATAATTACCTTGCACCTAGCTGCTCCTGCCAAGTCCCTCCCTAATTCCCTCCTCTAAGCCCTGGACAAATCCTACCTCTCTAGCATCGCCTTCATTTTACCCTATACAACCCCACCCCCCAAATTTCTAGCTCTCCTCCCTTTTCCCCAAATTGCTCCCCCTTTCTGGCCTCCCTTGATCTCTCACAGAATGTAAGGGACCCTGAATGCTCTCTATGGGTCCCTCTCCTACCCTCCCAAGGGGCTTGTATCTCTCATCTACTCTTTTCCCCCACCATCCCTCCTATCTCCCTTGACTTGCAGTCCTCTTGCAGGGTTTTTAACATCCTGAAGGGGTCCAACTGCATCTAGGATTGTCTCCTCTCCTTTCCCATCCCTCATCTACCTGTTCCCCTAGCCTTTGCAGTCCCCTTGCAGGGTTCTCAGCATCCTGAAGGGGCCCTATGGTGTCTAGGCATGTTTCCTCTCCTTCCCCTTCCCATTCTACCTTTTCTCCCTAGCCTTTGCAGTCTCCTTGCAGGGTTCTCAGCACCCTGAAGGGGTCCTACTGGGCCTAGGCTTGTCTCCTCTCCTCTCCTCTCCTTCCCCTCAACCCATTTACCTTTCTTCCTAGTCTTCACAGTCCCCCTTGCAGGGTTCTCAGCATCCTGAGGGGGTCCTACTGCACCTAGTCTTGCCTCTACTCCTTCCCTTCCCCCATCTTCCTTTGTCCCTGGCCATCACAGTCCCCTTGCAGGGTTCTCAGCATCCTGAAGGGGTCCAGCTGAGCCTTAGCATATCTCCCCTATGCTATCTAGCCACTATCTTGGATTTCCATGACTACTAGCAGGGTCCAATGGCATCCTGATGGACAGTTGATTAGGCCCCATTCCCTCCAAAGGTGTGAATTCTCTTCCTCTCTAGGGTTCAGTTCTCACTGTCTCACTCTCCTATCACTCTCTCAGTCCTTATCTACTGACCTTCCCCAACCCCTTGAAGGGTACACCACATCCTGAAGGGTCCTTAGTTGGGTTAGGTCCTATTCCACCTCCTAGCATTTAAGTCACACCTCCTTCTTCTCTCTCCTCCCTCTTTAAATCCATACTGCCTTATAACCCTTTCTATCTAGCCCCACAGCCCCCTTGCAGGGTTACCCAAATCCTGAAGGGGTCTCTCTGGGAGACTACCTTATCCCTTTCTCTCTGGTCCACCCAGTTTCCTTGTAGGGTTTCTCGCATCCTGAAGGGGTCTCCAGGGGCACAACACTTCCCCCTCCCCCACCTAACAGCTCCCTCTCCTTTCCCTCTTTTCTTTCATGTAAGCATGTGTTTACTTATTAACCCAGCGCTTATTATTGTCCACTCTTTCTACCTATTATGTGCAACACTGTTGTAACACTGTTTATAATACCTGCCTTATAACTGTATGTTTATGTTGATCTTGTTACTTGAATGTTTAATGTCTCATTCCTACTGTACGCCTTCCCCCCAGGTCGAACCAGGAGATGAGCGAATTGTCACTCAGTGTGCCTTCCTGGTGAAACATTTCAATAAATATATAAATTTTAACTCTCAATTTTCAACGCAGCCAATTTATCACATCACCTCATGAACAGTACAGCTGCCATTTTTCACATCCTGTCTGAAAACTGTTGAGGAAGTATAGGGGAGTGGCATAGTCACATATGAGTGGAATTTGTACCTGGGCTGATCGTGGGTAGGGTGGGGCAGTCTATTCTTAAGTACGCAAGAAGGGCAAGGGTGAAACCGCATGTTGTGGTGCACTTGGGTATGAATGACTTGGGGGATAACACGGTTGATGTGGTAAGGGAGAGTTTCAAGGAACTGGGAAGGTTGTGTGAGGAGGTAGGGAGATCAGTGGCCTTCTCTGAAGTACTCCCAAAACCCAGAGCAAGTATGGTGAGGAAAGGTAGGATAGAGGAGTTTAACATGTGGCTGGGAGAGTGGTGTCTAACCAAAGGGTACGAGTTAGTGGGAGGTTGCGGAAGGATCTGGGACAATAGAGATTTGTTTGTGAGGACAGGTTACATTTGAATAGTGAGGGGCAGGGGACGTTAAGGCAGAGGATGTGGGAATACACAGCAACAAAGGTGGATTTAAACTAGTTTTGGGGGGAGCCAAGTGGGCAACAGGATCATGGGGGCTCCAGAGAGGTGGGGGCTGAATGAGCTTACCCCACATATAAACAGGGATGGAATCAGAGATAGAATCGCATGGGGGTGTTAAGGTCAGCGGGAAACAGGTTAAGGAAGTGAAGGAAACAACCTGGAGGATTGTCTCCTTGAATGCAAGAAGCCTGGGGAACAGAGGCGCTGAACTACAGGCTCTCTTGGCAGCAGTGGTGGTGGACATAGCAGCCATCATTGAAACATGGGCCACCCAATACCAGGACTGAGACCTGATGATCCCAGGGTACAGAATATACAGAAGGATATGGTAGCAAAGGGAAAGTGGGAGGTGGCATTTATGTGAGGAGGGAATAAAGTGTGCAAGAGGATATAGGGGAGGAGGGTGGAACACAGGCATTGTGGATGCAATTCCATGATTCAAAGAATAGGACACCCAGGATTGGAGTGGTATACAGACCTTCAGCTCAGGCAGAGGACTTAGACAGGGAACTAGCGGAGCAAATTAGGAAGGTTTGTGGGAAAGGTAACACAGTGATAGTGGGAGATGTCAGTCTGCCAGGAGTAGATTGGGGTACCCCAGCCACCTTGAGTGCAAGGGAGCAGGTCCTCCTGGAAGCCTTCCAGGACAGCTTTCTGACACAGCTGGATAATGAGCCAACTAGCTTGGGAAAAACACTGGATCTAGCACTGATTAATGGTGAGACAGAGACAGTTGCGGAAGGATCTGGGACAATAGAGATTTGTTTGTGAGGACAGGTTACATTTGAATAGTGAGGGGCAGGGGACGTTAAGGCAGAGGATGTGGGAATACACAGCAACAAAGGTGGATTTAAACTAGTTTTGGGGGGAGCCAAGTGGGCAACAGGATCATGGGGGCTCCAGAGAGGTGGGGGCCGAATGAGCTTACCCCACATATAAACAGGGATGGAATCAGAGATAGAATCGCATGGGGGTGTTAAGGTCAACGGGAAACAGGTTAAGGAAGTGAAGGAAACAACCTGGAGGATTGTCTCCTTGAATGCAAGAAGCCTGGGGAACAGAGGCGCTGAACTACAGGCTCTCTTGGCAGCAGTGGTGGTGGACATAGCAGCCATCATTGAAACATGGGCCACCCAATACCAGGACTGAGACCTGATGATCCCAGGGTACAGAATATACAGAAGGGATAGGGGCAAAGGGAAAGTGGGAGGGGTGGCAATTTATGTGAGGGAGGGAATAAAGTGTGCAAGAGGATATAGGGGGAGGAGGGTGGAACACAGGCATTGTGGATGCAATTCCATGATTCAAAGAATAGGACACTCAGGATTGGAGTGGTATACAGACCTTCAGCTCAGGCAGAGGACTTAGACAGGGAACTAGCGGAGCAAATTAGGAAGGTTTGTGGGAAAGGTAACACAGTGATAGTGGGAGACGTCAGTCTGCCAGGAGTAGATTGGGGTACCCCAGCCACCTTGAGTGCAAGGGAGCAGGTCCTCCTGGAAGCCTTCCAGGACAGCTTTCTGACACGGCTGGATAATGAGCCAACTAGCTTGGGAAAAACACTGGATCTAGCACTGATTAATGGTGAGACTGTAAGAGAGCTGGGGGTGGAGGGCCCGCTGGTGGGAAGTGACCACAGCTCGGTGTGGTTTATGCTCAACATGGGCAAGGAAGCTATATGATCAGGAACAAGGGTGGTTTACTTCAGACAGGCTGACTTTGGAAGGATGGGGGAAATTTTAGAGAGGCACCTGACAGAAATTCATCCACACTTAGCTATGAGCCAGAAAATGGAAATAATCAAATTGGGGATTGTAGAGGCTACTGTGTCCTGTAACAAAAACAGAGCAAGAAGGGAAGGGCTAAGAAACTAAGCTGGTTGAGTAGGGAGGTCTTGGAAAAAGAGAGGCCAAAAAAGGAAGCATTCAGGAGATTCAGGAATTCCAGGAGGGGGGAGGACAAGGACTAGTACGTGAAGAAGTTCAAAGAAGTAACCAGAGTAGTCAGGGTGGCCAAGGCTTCTAGAGAACAGAGTCTCGCACAGGGCATTAAGGACATGAAAAAGGACTACTTCAGGTACATAAGGAAGAGAAGGAGCTGCAGGCTTTCCTGAGGAGGTTGTGGAGTCAGGTACAGAGGGGAGAATTCAAGAATGCATGGGACAGGCATAAGGCAATTCTAGTGGGGGGTAGAAGGAAGTAAGCTGTTGATTATCTAGAATCTGCAGCTTATCCATCAGGTAGGAAATGGGCAGACTAGGTGGGCCAAGCAGTCCTTATCTGCCGTCAAATTCTATGTTTATATATTTCTGTGTAAGGACCAGATAGTGAAGATTAGGAAGGAAGGAAGGGGTGTGGGCACAGAAAGGGTGGATCAGGCAGAAGTACTAAATGAGTACTTCTGTTCTGTATTCATGATGGAGAAGAGCAGGCAGCTACCTCAGGGAATGGGGATGGTTGGCAAGGGGAGGAGGGGGTGACAGATGAGGTAATTATGGAGGGCAGGGTACTGGTGGTGCCACTCCATAAAAGTGGCCCAAAGGATGAACCAGGCAATGACAGACCAGCATGTCTCACATACATTGTGGTGACGCCAATTGAGACAATCCTGAAATAGAAGCTGGTGACCTTTCTGGAAGTCAGTGGGCTCCAGGATGGTCAGCAACATGGGTTTGTCTCGTGAAGATCCTGCCAGACCAACCTAGTTGAGTACTATGACTGGGTAATGAGGAAGTTGGACAATGGCCATGCAGCGGATGTCATGTATTTAAACTTCAGCAAGGCTTTTGATTCAGTGCCGCATAGGAGGCTGGGGAAGAAGTTGAAATATGCCGGAATGGGGACTAAGATGGTGAACTGGATCGAGAAATGTCTGCATTGGAAGCAGCAGAGCAAGGTGGTGGTTGGGGGGTGACTTTCATCTCTGAGGACTGTGATGAGTGGGATTCCACAGGGCTTGGTACTGGGACTGGCATTCAGGGTTACGGGTGGGGAACAGGGTATCACTAAACTACCAGTGCTCTTATTTGGAGATTATAACCAGCGATCAGGGTATGGGTGGGAAGGGGGGAAAAACTGAACCACCAGGGACATTACATTAACTTATTTCACGGTGATGGTGGGTACGGGCAGGGAGGTGAGAACCATTGGACCACTAGGGACATTGAAATAAGTTATATCACAGTGATGGTGTTACGGGATGGGGAGGAGGTACTACTGCAGTCCCTGGCACAGGGACTGCATGCTGTGCATGTTGCTAGGTGCATTTTGCTTGCCAGCCCTGCACAACACATGCAAATGGGGCCATAATGACATGCAAATGGCCCCATTTGTGCCTTGCATGCATAATGGCCTCATTTGTATATCCAGGTCTAAATATCAGGAATTTGCACACGGTGCAGTTCCAGTTGTGCCGGAGCATTCCCATTCCTGGTATTCAGACCTGTCTATGGGATGCACCGGTGTATTGTATTTGTGCCATGCACATTATTTGCTATATTCAGAAGAGATACGCCATGGCACATCTCTTTTGAATATATCCCTTAGTTGCTCCAGCACAACTCAGTTGCGCTGCGCCACCACTTGCGCCATTGCCAGGCGTAGTTAGGAATATCGAGCCTCATAGATGAGAATTTTCAAATCTATGCCAAATGCCATTCTGATACACAGGTGTCAAAACACATTTCAGACATGATGTGAAAAATAACAGCTGTACTATTCATGAGGTGGTGTGAAAAAAATGACTATGCTGAAAATTTAAGCTCAAAATATTGAAAATTACCAAAATTATTTGCTTGCGTAGAAAACTTTCAACAACTGCTCATAACTTGCCCATTTTAAGGATTTTTTCACCAAATTTTCAAAATGCCATTTTTGGGACCTCACCTCATGAACATGGATGGTGAAATTTCGCTATTCGGTCCCAAAAGGTGATTACGCGCAGAGACCACAAAATCACCTTCTGGGTCTGATTAATGAAATGACAGTGCCAGTATTCATGAGGTGGGGTCCCAAAAGGGCCACATTGAAAATTTAGTGAAACAATTCCTAAAAATGCTAAGTTATGAATATAAATTCAAAATGCCATTGAAAAACATTACATCGCACTTACCTTGATTCCTCAGTTCACAGTTCGGCTTTGAAGAGTGCAGATGTATCTCAGTCCACAGAAGATGACAGCCTATGACCTCCAGTGGTAAGTATAGGGTAAGGTGGGTGTGGGGTGGTAGGTGCAAAGTGTAATGGTTGGGATGGGAGATGGGGATGACAAGGGACCGATATCTTTTTTTCAGGTTAAAAAAATAAAAAGACATTGGGGGACTGTTTTTACAGGATAAAAGTGAAGAAATATTTCGGGACACCAGGGGTGGGCTCTCCAGTATCCCACACTGCTGGGGGTGCTCTAAATGCTGACATGGTGATTAGGCCCCCCCAATGTCAGCTGGTTAATAAAACAAACTGCAGGGAGGTGCATCTGACACCAGGGGTGGGCATCCTGGCTTCAGATTATATAAATATAAATCAATAAACCAGGGACTAGGGGACACTGATCAGAGGGTGGGGGGTGCCACTAGATACTAGGGAATATATCTTTAATTTAGGGGAGCAGTGATCAAGGAGTGAGGGGTGCCACTAGACACGAGGGAAACAGTGTCTCACAACTCACTGTAGGCAGCAGCAGGAGTTCAGTTGCAGTTGCAAAACTAAAGAAAATCAACTGTTCTCATGCAGAGAACACAGCAGAAGGCTCTTATTGCTAAGCTGGGCACCCAGGAGTTCGGGTGCCCAGAAAAAGTATTTCTGGCCCTAATTATTAAAAACAAACACCAGAATCTTAGCTATGTTCTGGTGTTTGATTTGTAAAATGACAACATTTTTGTGCATGTTTCACATATTTTAGTTCGTGGAAAAAACCAAAATGGTGGCTCATGAAAAAGGATTTTTCTCTCACGAAAAAGGATTTTATTGTCACAAAAAAGGAGTGGGTATCACTGGACAGAATCTTTTTTTGCTAGATCAAATCCTTTGTCGAACTTTCTCCCTCTATACTGAAAAGTGATCTTCCCTTTGAAAACAATGGGAAATGAAAAATGGAATAACTTTGCAACAGATTAATATTTTTTCACATAACAAATACATGCCTATTCTGTTACTCAAGCTGTTTCTACAATAAAAATCACACCAAAATTCAACACAGTTTGGATGCAAGATGAGGAGGAAAAAACTGCAAAAACTTGTGACTTTAAGACTTTTTGCACTACCCAGACCTCAGAATCCACGCATCCAACAGGAGCTAGCCACCTCAAGAGTTCTAACCATGGGACAGTGCATATAACATTTTGAACAAATTCATTGATTGGCTGCAAAGTTATTAAAGTACAAAATTTTAGGTTTAATATTAAACATGCTACTCAATCCTAACTATTGGGGTGTGACTGTGCCCCTTTAATACCATATTACAAAACCAGTTACAGACTGCTGTGCAGGGATCGTTAATTTGGCATAAAAATGAACAGCAACCAGTGATTTTATTTTGTGTATGAAAAAGTAACATTTGCCCCAGAAATGTATGCTGCATCACCTACACTTCCTGAGGACATGTGCCTTCAAGGCCATTATTTCTAGTCCCGGTCCCACCTGGGGAAGGGGGGAGGCGCATGGTGCCTCAGTACTACCATATTATATAATGAGAACATTCACACTGAATGTCCTCATATTATATAATGAAGATATTCAGTGTGAACGTAAAGTAAGGGTCTTTTTCAGGCTAGCTGGACAGTAAAATGTACTTATGATAATGTAACCTAATGGTGGGAACATTTTAAGAAACATTTTAGACAATTCTTTCAAAACTATTCTATTAATAAAACATGAACAGCAGGGTCGGACTGGCCCACCTGGATACCTGGAAATTTCCAGGTGGGCCCCCCTCAGTTGGGTAAGTGGTTACCTTCAGAACTCTGAAAACGTTTGCATTTATCTTCTTTTTTCTAATTAAATGGAATATCTGGGACACTGCTGATAATTGTAAGATGTAAACACAGAGCTAGTGTATCAGATTGAAGTGGAATATTGATATGAGTGTGTCAGCCTGGGGCCTCCTCTATTGATTTTCCAGGTGGGCCCTTGCATCTTCTTTCCAGGTGGGCCCTTTGTACCCCAGTCAGACCCTGATGAACAGAGTATAAAAAAATATCTAGACCGATGCGTGCAGATGGATAAATTAACCGATAGATCACAGTCAGGTCATGGCAAGGTTTCTGCACAAATTAAAACTATTTAATAGCAAATGAGGATGTTTACCACCCTTCTCCCTATCCCTCCCCACTTAAGGCATGTTTTTGCGATTCATAGGTAGAGGTGCTCCTTATCAGACTCGTCCCCTCTCCCCCTACTTCATGGAGGCTAGGTGCCAGATAAGGACACCCATTATGGTGGTTCTTGGTGACTGTACTAAGGTGCCGTGGCATCCTCATTTAAGCATTTCCTCCCCACTCATCCTTTGCTACCTTTCCCTTTTCTTTTCTACTTCATTCCCCCTCTTCTGCCCCCGGTCCCCCCTTTCCCTTCCATCCACCATGCTCTTCTTTCTCATTGGGTCAGTGTTGCTCATTTGCTGAAACTCCTTTAACATGAGCTCTGGTTTTTTTTGATTGGTGTAGAATATAAGTATCTGTATATGCACAGTTTATGCTATGTAAGTTGCAACCAACTGTTTGGACAGTCTGCTCTAAGTCTTTATGAAACGCTGTAACTTGTAGACTGTTGTATATTTTATTGATTTTTTTTTTAAATAAAAACTTAACTACAAAACAAATGAGGACATTTCAATACAATAGCAAATCCTCCTAACAGAAGAAGTAACATTTCGGCACCCAAAGCACAAAGCAATCCTTCAACATTTTTAAAGGCATTCAGGATAGAATTGCAAAATGCTTCTTTACCAGTTTAAGATGGCAAGATTAAATAGTTCCAGGAGATATGAAGAACATGCAGCATATAGTAGGGGATTATGTCACTAATATGTTAAACACACCCTGAGTGGTGCTGGAGATTTGTTCCTTTCAGTCCTAAACTTGCCTCCTTTAACAGACCATTTCGAGTGCATATTACTGCAACCAATAATCCTTTCAGAATTGGAAGGGGCTGTTCGGTCAATAATTCTAAAAAAAGCTCCAAGTGATGCCAGCACCTTTGGAATGCCTGTTCTTTATTTGTGCCCCACACTGGTAGAACTGTATGACCGCATACTATGAAATAAGACATTGCCTGAAATAAAATGTTGCCTGCCTCAGTGGCTACTGCTTGGTTGGTATTTATTCACAAAAAGGAGACAGACTGGATTTAAGAAATTGGAGGCATATAAACCTCCTAAATACAGATAAAAAAAAAATCTCTCTAAATTGCTAACTAAAGGATTGCCACAAACTGCAGACAGCCTTATATCCCTGCACTAATCCTGCTCTGTATCTGCATAAAAACATTAGGACTGCAAGTTTGGTTCTACAAAGAATCGAGCACCTTGAACTTTGGGTGTTTGATTCTTTTGGACAGTAGCAAATTATCAGGTGAAACAGGCAAACCTTGGGTTCAACAGGTTTGCCATAGTCCGAATGGTGCAGACCAGATGAACCAGTCGAACTGTGAAAACCATGGTTTGCACCCAAAACCATGAAATGTGCCTAGGGTGTGCCCAGGACCCACTAGAAACCCCTCCCGGAGTCCCAGCAGCCATGCGCCTACAAAGAACCCCTCGCTCCTATATCATTCCATCCCATTTCCCAATGCCCACGCCAATGCTTTTCAATGGGTGAACCAGGACAAACTGGTCCAATGTCAAGAGAACGCTGGTGAATTCATGTGGTTTAACGGTCAAAGTTCACAGAGCTGAACTTTGGGAAGTTCATCCAGCCCTAAAAAAACATAGTATTTGTCAGCAGAAAAGGACCACTTGGCCCACCAGTCTGCCTAGATGATCCCTGCCTAGTCCATCCCTACATATCATAACTGGCCTCCGACGACCCTCCCCCATCTATTTACTAATATTCCCCTATATCTATCCTATGCATGCTTGAAGCCCCCTACTGTTTTTGCCTCCACTACTTCCACTGGCAGTCTGTTCCAGGTGTCTACCACTCTTTCAGTGAAGCAGTACTTCCTCATATCCCTCTTAAATTCCCCCCACTCCAGCATCATCCCATGCCCTCTAGTCCTGGTCACAGTGTCACGTATGAAGACATTGAAGCCCATCATCCCACTGGTCAGTTTCCCATCATTAGAGTAAGTGCCATTAGCCACCTCCCTCCACCGCCTATTTATTAACCAGTTCTAAACCCAATTCATTACTTTGGATCTCACCCCCAGGCCTATCAGTTTCCTTATCAGACTTCTGAATGGCACAGTGACAAAGGCCTTGCTAAAGTCCAGACAGGCCACATCCACTGCTCTCACCTGATCGATTTCCTTGGTCACCAAGTCAAAAAAAAATCAATCAGCTGCATCTGGTATGACCTCCCCTTCGCCCACGCCACCCTACCCTACCCCACCCCTGTGAATCCATGCTGCCTCTGGTCTCGCAGTCCACTGAATTCAAGATATTCTACCAACCTTTCTTTTAACATGATTTCCATTAGTTTCCCAACAACTGAGGTGAAACTGATTGGCCTGTAGTTGCCAGGCTTCTCCCTGCTGCAGCTCTTCTGTAGAGGGACCACATGTGCTCACTTCCAGTCCTCCAGAACCATGTATGTTTCCACTGAGCTGTTGAACAAGGCCACTGGTGGGGAAGCTAGCACCTCACTGACTTTGTATAGTACCCTTGGGTGTATTCCATTCAGCCCCATAGCCTTGTCCACTTTCAGAGTAGCAAGTTTCTTCGGGGCACTTTCGTCTGAAAATAGAGTTGCGTCTACCCCCTTTGTTCCTACTGTTCCCTAGTGCCACCCCCACTGTGAAGACTGAGCAGAAGTACCTGTTTAGGATGTCTGCTTTTCCTCGGTCCTCTTCTGCACCCCCGCCACACACACATACACACACACTTTCCTCTTTATCCTCTCTATCCTTCCCTCTTCTCAGTTATGCACCTGAAACAAAAAAGTCTTATGTCATTTAGCTACCCCTTGGCTATTCTTTCTTCTGTCCGGGACTACTACTGACATGCTATACAATCGTGTAAGTCATGTCACCTCTACCCAATGCCCTTACCTGCTCACCAGTTCTGGTTCTGACTGATGACAAGGGATTTTAGAGGTGATATGACATGCGCAATTGTACAGCATGTCACTAATAGCCGTGGACTTAAACATGAAATTAAGTGTATTGGGTTGTAATGGGTGATGGTGGATCCCGAGGTGGTACTCTTGTATGGAAGGTTGGTCAAAGACAGAGTTACTGGATATTTAAATTAATGGCTAGAGAAGACCATGAGTGTTTAAATGATAACACCGATTTAGCAGCTTTTTTATAAAGACTATTTATACATAGTTATTTGGAACACGTCATGACTGTGTATGACTATATAGGTCCCCCGCCTATTTGCTTATATACATATGGGGCTAGAAACACTTTTATTCCTATCATTTTTATTTGAATGTGTTTATTTAGTGACATTATTTAAAATGATGGGGTAATGCATTAGAAATATAAATGTATTACCAAAATATAACAAAAATGTATAGTTCTTTCAATAAGCCAATATTAAATGCATTATTGCAAGGGTGTAGACGAAGTAAATCTCCATCTATAGAAGCAGATTCACTAAAACACAGATCGTATTGAGGATTAGTTGAAGAAATTAACCTGTCAGAAACTGCCACAAAATATTAAACTGTTTTGTGTAGGAAATGGTAATTTAATCCATGAAGATATGTACCTGGTTAATCACCATGTGTTTTAAATGAATGTTTTGCCCAATGTATTTAAGTATCTACACACAGACGAGTAAACTATCTCTAATGAAGCTTGGCAGTGGGCCAAGTGAAACGTAAGCCTATTTCATGTTGTAGTAATTATATGTGACTTTTTTTTTAGCCTTGATGCCCTAGAGCACTTTTTGTAAACATAAAAAAAAGATTTTCTGAGACTGAGAAGTCCTTAGTTTGGGTGCTATTTTTTGTTCTTGGCTGATTTTACCAAAAGCTGCATGTCAATAGGAAGGATGTTGATAAATTACTCCACTGCGAATATTTTGATGGTCTGTGGGACTGTTTTGCCCTCTGGTTGGAGCCATTTGATAAGGAATTCTCTGAGTCAGGTGAAGGCTTCTCGAGTATTGTCGGCTGAATGGTACATCAGGGACCAAAATCTCTGCCTGTAGGTCTCTTTTGAGATGTTTTACCTTTTTTTTTTTTTTGCTCCTCCCTGGCCGGCCACTCCTTCGAGCTGCCTAGGGACCCCGCTGGCACCCTGCCCTGACACCAGCCACCACCACCTCACCTCGCAGCCCCCGGTAACCCAGCATAACCTTTTGCTGGATGGGTCCCCCTCCTCCAAGGGAGAAGGCACTGGTGTGGACTGGCCAGTGCACTCAGTCTTGGCCCAGGGCCTGCTGAGGTGGTCTTGGGCTGTCCCAGGGCTTCTGTGGCAGCAGGGACTGGCAATCGTCATCTGGCTGACCAGGGAGCAATTTTTCATCTTTTCTCCCTGGGGACATGTCACTAATGTCAAGGCATATGCCGATGTTCGCCACACACCCCCAGTCAGTGGGACCCAACGCGTTGCTGTTCTGGATGGGTTGAAACAACAATAAGGGGACCTAACAAAACTGGAGGAGTGGTTAGAGAGGTGGCAGCTGGGCTTCAATGCAAGGTTATGCACTTTGGAGCAAAGAACCCAAATAAGGACTATTGGTTGGGTGGGGGTGGGGCTGGGGGACACTGAGGAAGAGAAGGACCTTGGGGTGTTGATAAAGGGGAGCATGAATAATGCTGCTCAATGCAGGAAAGCCACAGCTAAGGCTAACAGGATGCTGAGGGTGTATTGCAAGGGGATTCTCATCCAGGCATAGGGAAGTGATCTTGCCCCTCTACAGGTCACTGGTCAGGCCTCACTTAGAGTACTGTGTGCAGTACTGGCATCCGTATCTGAAGAAGGACATTGAACTGCTAGAGGGGGTGCAATGGAGGGTGACAAGAATGTTATGGGGGATGGAGGGCAAAGCATATGAGGACATCTATGTGAGCTGAGTATGTACATCCTGGAAGAGAGGAGGGATGGGGGGATATGAATGAAACATTCAAGTATTTGAAGGGGATAAACAAAGCCAGTGCTGATGGGGTGTTCAAGCTAAGGAAAGGTAGGGACACAAGGGTGCACAGGCTAAGATTAGAGGGTGGAAGAGTTAGGAGAGAGATGAGGAGACATTACTTCATAGAGAGGGTGGTGCTGAAGTGGAACGCCCTACCAGAGGGAGTGATATCATGTAAGATGGTGGGGAGTTTTAAAAGGGCATTGGTCAGGGAATGAGGGTCTGGGTGAATAGTGCTGAGAACATCTTGAAGATGGGGGAGAGGGTTGGGACAGCTGCAAACTAGGGGTACTAGTTGCACACTTGAGCAGACTTTGATAGACCATGAAGTCTGTCTGTTTCTGCTGGCCGTTTCATATGTTCATATGTTCCCCCAGCCTCTGCCAAGAGTCGGCAAGCACCGGGTCACATCCCCACCCTCCCCCCGAGAGAAGGCAAGCAGTTATCAGATGCTCAAGTCTTCTCCCCCCAGCTGGCCCTCCAGCCCCCTGGGTCCTGCTTGTTTTACCTTTTAAGAATTTATTTTTTCACCAGGTCATAGTTTTCTGACTGTGCAGTCTCCATATTGCTATAGGCAAGTTGGGCTTTACCCATACCTCTCAGCTGTCACACATTATGAGGTACGTCACTCATTTTACCTCTCAGAAACCCTTTTTCCCTCATGGGGAAGGTGATATTCCACATTCCTCATTGAGACTTTAAAGCAGAAAGTCATAAACTATTATGCTTGGTTATACAAAATCATTATGAACATTAGAGCACTGATAGTTATAGTGTTCTGAGCTTCCAGTGCTATGTTAGATGATATGTCACACATTTTGCTCATTTGTCACACATCGTGTCACACATTTTGGTGAAGAAAGGTTGAGAGGTATGGCTTTACCTGTCAGATAAGGTACCAGCCTGATCACCCATTGCTGTTTTGGCCACTGGCAGGCTCTGGCAACCCTTTCAAAAGTTGTCAGGTATGCTTCCAAGGGACACAGCTTTGTAAGTTTAATGTCTTTTAAATTGTTTGTATTTTGCTGCTCTGCTGGACCGGTGCCAGATCCTCCAGCTCTGACAGCTTGCAAGGCATCCAGCCATCACTGCTTTTGTCACTGCATCTTTTCTCTTCTCTGTGCCTCTAGACATTGAATCTCTTTTTCTTTCTCTCTCTCTCTCTCAATCTCTCTTTGTTGTATTGCCCACCATTTGAAGAAGGCAGACAGTTTCAGGTTCAGTTCCTGGCTGTTTTTCTTGTTTCATCACTGGAGCCGGCTGTACAGTCTCAATTTCTACTTTTGTTTCTACTTCTAGTTTGGATGCCATTCTTCTGGTAATTACTCCTGGGCTTGTAGTATCCATACCTTTCCTCTGTGCTTTCCTGGTACCAGGTCTAGTGCCCACGCACAAAACTCCCAACGTAGAACATGCATGTTGTAAATCCCACTTTGTCTGACACCAGCTGTCATAGAGGCATAAGTCAGGAAGCCTAGGCAAACCAGGAGAAGTTATCCAATTTGCAAGTAGCATTTTATTATCAATACAATAAAACAGAAAAATAAAATTGTACAGGATAGCTCTTTATAAAAACTGTGCAAACAAAAACAGGCCTCCTTCTGAGGTTTCCTTCAGTTTAAATCTCAGTCTCTCTGTATCTTTCTAATCAAAACATTGCTGTTTATATAAGATGTTTTTGCCTGGCAGTTTGATATCTGCACCCTGTTCTTGTAAGTTTTATCTCCTGTAGTTCACATAATGTATCAGAACTTTGTCAATTTCTTTCCTGAGGCCAGCCTGAAGAGCACATCTACACTTAACCAGGTGCAATAAAACAGAACATTCTCTCCTGTTGACGGTTCTATAAATAAGCTTGTGGAGGTCAAAATGCATCTCAAGGTCAAGCTGCTGCATTACCAATTGTTATTTTTTTAAGAAATCAAAATAGCTTTCTGCAATCATTTCAACAATATAATTATATACATTTGCAAATCAAGGGATCCCAATTTCACTTAAAACTAACATATTTGTTTTTAACAACAGAGAAACAATAGGAGAAAGAAATGATAGAAACAGCAAGAGAAGCAAGGGAGATAACAGGAGGAAATTTTTCAACCTTTAGAGTGGCCAGTTCCTATGTGCCATACGGAAACTTTGACTGTGTAGTCAGACAGGCAAGACACATATAACAGACAGAATACTAGAGGGCAAAATAGATTCTTGCTTTTACCTGTCTCTGCATAACAAATGGGACAGGGTCTTACCCAACCCTATCACACACAACCCTCTTTAAAAGGGAACCTCTTTTTTTCTTAAAAAACAGATTTCTAAAACCTTGTTTTATTTCTCTTTCAACATTACCTTATAACATTTACAGTTTTTGCATATGCAGTATTCCTTTTTCCATAACACATTTTACAGCAAACATTTCAATTAAGCAAACATTTTTTTTGACCTCCTGAATTCTCAGTTCCTGTACCATATCTTCACAGGAAATCAGAATTAACAGTCTAGTTTCTGGATGTGCGCATCACTTTGAATTTAAATGGCCATAGTGCCAGGTACCACCTTGTAAATTTTCATTTACTGATTTATTGAATTTTGTTGACCGAGTAAGCCCACTGGGCCTAGAAGTCCCTTTTTCAGAGGTGACCGGGGGAGGGGGATACAGATGGTAAGCAACTGAAATTGAACCAGATTAAGCTGTTGGTGGCATTTTTAGTGAAAGGGAGAAATTTGGCCAGGACACTGGGTAAGTGCCCCACTCACCAGTACGGGGAACCCTTGACAGTTTGGTGGATGGATTCAGTCAGTCCGTTGCTGGAGTTGCATGGAGGAGGAGGAGGAGGTGGAGTGGACCAGAGCATGGAGCAGAGAATGGATGATACTTTGACTGAGATGCAGCTTTCAAATACGGAGCTGCAGAATGTTATTGAGGATGCCGTACCTCTGTATGAGGACTTTATTTTTGATAGTACCCAAACAGGGTTCGAAGCTATGGAAGTGGCAGACGATACATCTAAATTGCACCTGCAAACTATGGAAGATAATAAAAAGAGGAAACAGCTCAATATGAGCCCTTCTCCGAGTTATCCTAAGAAAAGTATGCTTCAAAATGATGATGTGGACAATATACAACACAACGCCTCACAAGAGACAGATTTGATCCCCTTTCCATCATCAGACGCTACCTGGAAGCCTGAAGAAGTGCTTGAGAAGGCTGGTTGGATTCTTTCTGATGGCATATGGATCCTGGATCCTCATATTCCCCTCCCTGGGTCTCCTACTGAAACAAGCAGGTCCTTAACTCTGAATAGAGCTGTTGTGGCTAGTTCAGGTTCTTTGGATGGACTGCAACCCTCTAGTAGTGACATGTCAGCAAGAGTTCAGGGGACGGCTCCCCGAGCTCTAGGTGCTATTCCAGATGCCAGCTTCCAGGCTTCACAACAATGGAGGGGAAAGGAGCAGAACCAGCTATCTTCAGAGACTCGGGTCTCACATAAACATGGTTTGCAGAAAGAGCTCAATCCTGGTAGTGCCATAGAAGGTACATCCACTACATAATCTGCTATTACAGGGGGAATGGGTGCTTCTGAGACACAAAACAAGAAACTGAGTTATACTAGCCTATTCTGAAAGCATGAAGAGGCAGCTAGGCAATGTTTTGTGGCACAAATTTCTTATGAAAGTGGTCTGGAGTTCCCTCCAGACAGGAATTATGTGGAGAAACGGTTACTCATTGACTCTTTGTAATTCACCCCAGCAGAAGTATATGCCCTAATACATACATTAGGTGACCACAATTTCAATATTAGTTTTTGAACTGCTGGATTGCTGGACAGATTCTGGGCAACTTACTATGAGGTAAAAGGTCATTTGGAATGGAAACCTTTTGTGGTGATACCGATAACCAGGCCTACTGCTAAAGTGATAATGGTATTCTTTCGGAATGAAGGGGTGAACATTTTAGATATTGTATACTGGTTGGAGAAGAGGTGTACAGTGAATGAGATACCGAGGACCATAATTGATGACAGTGGGTTCTGGATGGGGGGCTGGAAGTTTACTGTGCAACTAAAATTATCAGAGGATAGACTTCAACATTTACCAAACTGTTTTTATATTGGAAGGGATTGGGGTATACTGTTTTATCAAGGGCAACTACGTACATGTTATAGATGTGGTTCACTGTCACATTTAAATTCAGAATGTGACCAACTTAAGTGCTAGATCTGTGGGGTGTTGGGTCACTTGGCCACGACCTGCACTGTTCCTCCTTCATGTAATTTGTGTGGGACAGAAGACCATGTTTTTTCCTACTGCTCTTGGACTGCACACAATTCATCTGACTTTGTGGAGCATGATTTTTATATTCACAAGGCTACTAAAGTGAAAATGGCTCCTCCAGGGAGAGAAGATAAGTCTCAACCCCCTAGTTTCCATACCGCTGCTACGGGGAAACCTAGACATGAAGATGCTCAGAAACAATCAGGTCACACAGAGGTTTCAATTAATATTGTAAGCACTAAGAACCTGATGGTCCCCTTCCCCCAAACCCAAAGACAGAGGAGTGGTTTCTGTACCAGCCTAGGTAGATCAAGATGATGTGGATTTTGAGCTGGTTCAGAGGAACAAAGTGGTTACTGAAACAACTCCTAGTGCTGCACAGCTTCCTCCTGTTTTGGTTTTCAATCAGTATGAACCTTTACAGAGCTGGGGAGATTTGATGGAACAGAATGATCCTCATGTTTTATCTATGCAGAGTGATCCTGTAGAAAGTCCACCTCAGGCTCCACAGCCTTTAGTGTCAGTTGTGAAAAAAATGGGTGAAGAGGTCAAGCAAGAAGAAACTTTCTTAACCAACATTTGTTTATATCTTTCAGTACTTTTAGCATTGCTAGTTTAAATGTTAACAGTATTCGTTCAGACTATAAATGAAAGGCCACTTATGCGGTTTTGCAATTGCTCCCTTTTACTGCCTTTCTTTTACAGGACACAAGATTGTACTTTCCACAAGATGCAACCCAAGCATCGGCTGACTGGTTCACAGGGAGGCCCTTCTGGTCTTTGGGTAGAGACACTTGTTCTGTGGTGGGTTTCTGCTTCACAACGGAGGACTGTCTGATTCATAAGCTGACAGATATTGAGCCAGGTAGGGTTTTGTTATTAGATGTTAGTTTTCAGCAGGTACAATATAGATTAATTAACATCTATGCACCACAGCAAAAGGCAGCTAGAATTGCCCCATTTCAAAAAGTATTACCCTACTTATGCACTAGTCGGACAGTGTGATGGGGGACAATTTCAATACCAGCTTAGATTTTTCGAGTAGACGCAAATCTTATTGTGACACAAATGAATTAAGACGAATTATCACTAAAACAGGGTTAAAGGATGCCTTTCAAGCTAACCCACATTTTACATATACTAGAGGGAATTTGCAATCAAGAATTGATTTTTGGTTAATTTCTGCACATGTGCGACCCTCAGTCATAACGACTTTGCCGATTGAAACATCTGACCATAATATGATTGTTGTCCAAATTTCTTTGTCTACTATTGAAGTTAATGAGAAAAGGATTTGGTGATTTAATGCTAGCCTACTGAAAAGTCCAGATTTTTGCCATACCCTTAAAGATGTGATTGAAGATAGAGAATGTGTTTTTTTTATATGATTCTCCTATTGATTGGTGGATAGATACAAATTTTTGTCTGATAGATTTTTTTAAACGTCAGTCCTGTCATATTTTGGACAGGAAGCGCCAACAATATTTGTTACTATGGGAACAAATGTATGAATTGGTGTCATTTAGTAATACCAGGGGAGAAAACCTTGCTGAGGAGTTGCTTCGCATAAAATTGGACTTAACAAAATTACAGCATGATCGACAGAAATCCTTGGAGTTGGAACAAAAATGTGGGACATAAGGGAGGAAGATTCAGGTGAATCCCTATGATGCCTGTCAACACTGGGCTAACAAAAACCAGATGGGAGAAATTAAAAATTCTTCTGTTTTTTTCAGCTAAGGGATCTTCCAGTATTAGAAGATTTTGTACAGACTAAATTTGGTACTGTGTTTGGGGATAATTCTGGGGTGAGACTGATTCTTGCAGCGGCAGATCTCCCTACAGTCACAACCCGAGATCAACAAAAACTTTGTGCTGACTTTACCGCTGAAGAACTAGGTATAAAAAATAGGTAGCTTAAAAGACTTTATAGCTCTGGGACCAGATGGCTTACCATGCAAAGTGTACAAAGTATTGTGGGAGTTAATACCTACAATGCATTTTTGAGTGAAGATAGAATCACTGATTCGATGTATGATGGTCTGATAGTGTTTTTGTTTAAAAAAGGGGAGAAGTCGAATTTAGACAATTGGAGACCTATAACTTTGTTAAACACCAATTTTAAGATTTTTTCTAAACTGCTTTGTCATAGAATTAGTAAAGTGCTAGATTATTTGGTCCATCCTTCACAGCACTGCTCAGTGCCTGGTCGCAATATGCAAGGTACTTTACTTTTATCATGAGAATTATTTTCTCAAGATAGGGAACACACATTGTCCAGGTATTTATTTAGCTTTGATTTGGCCAAAGCTTTTGACAATTTGGCTCAGGAATTTATAAGGCTGACACTTACAGTATTTGGGTTTCCTGTGGAATTTACTAATTGGTTGTGCATCTGTTATTTATTTGCTTCTGTATGGCCGTATGTGAATGGCTGGGTCGGAAAACAATGTTACATCAGGAGGGAGGTATGACAGGGATGCCCCTTAATCCCTACATTATTTATTTTAGCAATGGATCCGATCATCATAGTTCTTTATAGGTCTCCACTTATAAAGGGTATCACATGCCCAGGGTGGGGTAGAGTTCAGACTATTGAGTATGCTGATGATTTATGTATGTTTGCCTAAGATACTGAGAATGGGACATTTAATTTGCAAACTCTTACCCCCATTATTAAAATGTATTGGCTCTAATATAAACCTGGATAAAAGTACTTGTTTGAATTTATCAGGGATGCAGAGGATGGATACTAGCATGGAAGGAATAGTTATTGCTGATGCCCCTAAAAAAATCTTAGGGATATATTTTGGCTCGGACACACCAGCAGATTATAATTTGGAAATGTGTATTAATAGCAGTCATAGGAGGATCAGTAGATGGGCTACTTGGAAAATGGGGAAGAAGAAAAATATATATTTAATTAACACCTTTTTACTACCGATATTTTTATTTGTGTCACATTTTTCCCTTGCCCAAATGGTTGGTAACTCAAGTTTTTGGAATATTATTTTCCTTGTTTTGGGGAGAAGACTATATCCAATAAAAAGGAATATTTTATATTTACCGATTTCTGAAGGAGGTCTGCAGATGATTAATCCCATAGTGTTTCTTTTAACTATTTTCGTTAATACAAAGCTGAAACCACTTCTGGATAAAGGCAATAAGATATGGACTGTATGGGCATATTATGAAATAAATGACATATGGACAGAATGGACTCATGGACAGTTTTTACATAAAAACAAATGAAAATATAAATTATTACAGGACTGGGATGTTATTTTCGATTTTATTTGTAGCTGGCACATTCCTTTTTCTGATTTTAAGCGGCTGACCAGGAAACAACTTTATCAGAGTATATTATGGAATTATTTTTTTTTATGAACCTTTTTGACAATTCACAGACATTGAACAAAAAAGGATTAGGAATCGATTTTTGGACACCAGAATATCTAAGGCATTGTGGGATATCACTTGGTTGGGAGTACATGGGTGTATAAATACTCGGGGAACCATAAACATAAACAACTTTCAGACAGATATTGTTTACACCAAGCTTGTGTTCAACAAATAGAAATGGTAGACCATTTGTATTTTGAATGTATATTTATTAAGAAATTTTGGGATGTGTGGGAAATGCATTGGGACTATCATCCCTGGAAGACTTGAGAAGCTAGACAGTTGTATGTTGGTATTTTTCCACTTGCCTGGGAGAGGTGTAATTTCAGTACACTGACTATTATTTCTGTTTTTATTTTGTATTGGGTATGGCAATTTAGATGTGTTTTTTTCAACAAAAGCAAGATATTCCAGAACAACTGTTTTTTGTAATTAAAGAAGGGACAGGCGATTTAAGGAAGGCAGAAGCTACCTTGCTAAATAAAGGAATATGGGAAAGATATTTGAAACATTTCCCTTAAATATTTGTTGTTTTTTTTTCTAGGAATTCAGACTGTTTCTTTTTCCAATTGGAGGTAAAATCTGTACGGAAATTCTTTGGGATACAGTATTTTTCTTGTTGGTATGGGTCTTACAACATGGAATTCTGCCAGTTCCTTTTTGGTTCATTTCAGTGCTGCGTGGGGTCATATACAGTTTTGCAGCTTGGTTTCTTCATGGGAAGTTTATTTGGGATTAATGGATTATGTTTATGTAGACATCGTTTGTGTGTGTTTTTTTGGGGAGGTTTTTTTTGAATCACATGAACTGACGTTCCTTTTTTTTTGTTTGTTTTTTCATGCCTTGTATGCTGGAATCCTTGTCTGTATGATTTCTTTTAAAGTTTTAAATAAAAATTCCCCTACTCTACTGTGCTGTAGAGGGTGCTGAACCGCTGTTGGAGCTATGGCCAGTCTAAAGGATGCAGCAGTAGAGAAGGAGTGTGGTATGGAGGAGATCGTGTTGGAGGAAGAAATGGTGAAAGATGTGACTGCTTCTGATTCAGATGAGGAGCTTGAATTTTTTGCATCTGTGCCAGCATTGTAGGATTCAGAGGAGGATATATTAAATGGGAGTCGGTCAAAATCGGAGGAGGTTCTGGTTACGTCGAAACAGGATAAAGCACTGGCATCTGCTCATCTGGAACAAGCAATGGAAGAAAAATGGCTGTCCATTTTAAAAATGTTGGAGGAGGATGACGAGAACTGGCTTGAAGAGTGCAGACGTGAGCTGGGGAGAAGAGTTGACTCGGAACTGAGAGTGGCCTTGGAAACAGAGGCGGGGCCCATTCGGAAGGTAGAAACATGCAAGGGGAAGGAAAAAGCTGACAGAACATCTCTGTTGGTTAAGGAAGCTGTGGTGCGCTCATTCGGCCTTCCTGTGGCTTGGGATGAAGAAAAGTGGTCTCCAGGGACATCCCTGCAAGGAGCAGGTTGGACCCAGGATCAGGATGGTACTGGGAAGCCCAAAATGGAGTGGGAGGACTTCTCCCAGAGTGGTGAGGGAGTACTGATGTTTCAAAAAGGGAGTGTGCTGAAAGACAGGGGAGTTGGGCTGGTGAAAGAAGACAATGAGGTTTTAACCTCTGGTGACATCCTGAAAATGGGCCCAGTGTGCTATACAGAGAGGGTAGCATTATAGCACATGGTGAGGGAGTGTCCTCTTGAGACAGATAGATAGATAGATAGATAGATAGATATTTTATTTATATAGCACCCATCTCCGAAGACTCTGGGTGCTGCACGATATAAACACACATATCATACAAAACCACTTTAAAATACAGTGCGACAGATTTAAAACAACAACAACATACAAAATACAGCTGGGAGCAACAGCTTAGCTAACCATCATGAAAAAATGCTATTATTTAAAACACCTTCAATAAAAGACTTGATTGAATAAATATGTTTTGAGGCCATTCTTAAAGGCTTCTCCTGAGGGGGCCTCCCTAAGATGACCAGGTAAGGAGTTCCACAAGGTAGGCACAGCTGCTACAAATGCCTTGTCACCTGAATGCCGCAGCCTAACCCTGCGAACTCCAAGGAGGCCACCCCCGGCAGAACGGAGAGCCCGGTTCAGGTGGTAGGCACAAGGAGCTCTTGAAGATAGACTGGACCCCTCTTGTGCAGGGTCTTATAGGTCAACAGCCCTATCTTGAAGACAACCCTCCACCGGACTGACAGCCAGTGCAGTTCGTGGAGCGCCGGCGGGGTGATATGTTCACATCTTTTCACCCCCATCAATAATCTCGCCGCCGCGTTCTGCACCAGTTACAGTCTGCGGAGGTTTCCTCCAGATATCCCTAGGTACAGGGCATTGCAATAGTCCAACCTGGAAGTGACAAAAGCATGCACCAGTGTGGGCAGGTCATCAGGCGGGATCAGGGCTCGAATTCGGGCAATATTCCTGAGATAAAACCCACTTCTCACCACGGTCGACACCTGTGCATCAAGTGTCAGACCGCCATCCAGGATTACTCCCAAATTCTTCACCTGCCTAACGGGGACTAAAGGAACACCCTCCAGCACAAGGTCAGGGGGTAATGTCACGCCGCCCCCCCACCCTGATGACTCGGCTCTACCACCAGTACCTCCGTCTTGTCTGGGTTAAGCATAAGCCAATTGTGAGTCATCCACATCTGGATTTCCTCAAGGCAGCTGTTAAATACAGAGTCTGACACCTGGCTATTGGGAGCACAAAATAGGTACATCTGGGTATCATCTGCATAGCAGTGAAAACCCAGTCCTTCGCCTGATAATGTCCCCCAGTGGCAACATATACACCGTGAATAACAGAGGCGACAAGACCGACCCGTGAGGAACACCACAGCACAGAGGCTTCAGATTTGATGAGAAATATCCCATGGTCACTCTCTGCACTCTGTCTGTCAGGTATGACCTGAACCAGTTGATGACATTTCCGGGCAGGCCACACCAAAACCGCAGTCAGTCAAGTAACACCTCATGGTCCACAGTGTCAAGTGCCGCGGAGAGGTCTAGAAGGACCATGATGGTACGGTCCCTTCTATCCCTCACCATCAGAAGGTCATTAAGTACCCTCACCAGGGCTGTCTCTGTACTAGGCCCCATTCTGAACCCAGACTGGAAAGGCTCATAGGCGGAGGAAGCAGCAAGATGTCTCTCCAGCTAAATGGCCATCACCTTTTCTACAACCTTCCTTAAAAATGGGAGGTTTGAAACAGGTCTATAATTGCTGAGGCAATCCGGATGCAAAGATGTTTTTTTTCAAGAGAAGTCTAAAAAAAGCCTCTTTCAAGGCTAAATGAAAGATCCCACTCCTTAATGAACTCCAGACTACCCCAGCAATCACAAGACCAATCAGGTCAAAACATTCCACTAAAAGGCGAGTTGGGCCTGGATCTAAATCACAATGGGTCGGACGCAGCATAGAGATTATCTCTACCACCTCCCCAACCCCAATCAGCTCAAACTCATCCCACACAGGAGCAGTGCTCCAACTCAACTCAGGCTGAACACTGCAGCCCTTTCTAGAGACGTTCAACGAGACCTCAGCCCTGATGGAGGACACCTTGTCAGCGAAAAACAGAGCCAGCTCCTAGCACCTTGTGCTCAAATCTACCCCTCCAATACACAGACAGGCAGGATGTAAAAGCATGTGCACTGTACAGAAGAGCTGAGCTCATCTGTTTCTCACTGTAGCATTCTCCCTAGATTGAAACTCTGCCTTTTTATGGGAGATTGCCCCCTGGTAGTCCATATAATGTGACCTCAAGGCCAATCTGTCCTCCACCAGACCAGATCTCCTCCAATGCCTCTCTAACCTCCATCCCCTAGTCTTTAAATCTCAGAGATTCTCATCATACCAGGGAGATTTCCGATGAGTAGACAGGGGTAGAACACTCAAGGGTGCAATTGAGTCAAAGGCCACAACAACCACATGATTATAGGCTGCTACTGCCTCCTCTGACCCAATCGCACAAGCTGCCCCAACACTCAATAGGTCCAGGATCATCAAAAGGTCCTCTGGGGATACTCCTCTTAACGACCGGTACTGGGCCATCTCCATAGGGGCAGGACCATCTGGGGGGGCACTAAATGTGAACTCCACAGTGGTATGATTCGACCAAACCACCAGATCTACACTAAGGTCCATAATATCCAACTCAGAAGAAAAGACTAGATCCAATGTGTGGCAGTCCAAGTGCGTCACTGCAATTACCTTCTGTGTCGAGCTCAGTGCCCCCATGCTCCCGAGAAGCTCTATCCCAAATTTTGATAGCCCCCCTTCGACCCAGGCATTGAAGTCCCCCATGATCAGCCACCTGGAGGACTCCAACACCAGGCCCACGACAAGCTCCTCAAGCTCTGGCAAAAAATCCCCATTGCTACCTGGGGGCGATAGAGCAGAGGACACTAAAGCCCACACCCACACCTCCTCAGACAGCCACACATTCAAAGGACCTTATAGGACCCATAGACAGCACCGTGAGGTTCAGGTTAAAACAAATGGCCACCCCGCCCCTACAATCCTTCCTCGGGCTGTGTATCACAGAGTATCTGGCTGGCACTGCTGCCTCTAAAATTGGGGTGGCATTTTCATCCAGCCAGGTCTCTGTGATGCAAGCCAGATCGGCAGAGGATATCAAGTCCGCCATTATAGCCGTCTTGTTCCTTATCGATCTGGCATTGCACATCATAGCCTGAGTAGAATGAGGTGAAGCAGCCGGACCAGCCATCTGCTCACACTCTAAGGTGCAGCCCCTGGGTATGGGGACCAGATGAGGTAAATCCCGTTCAAGCCCCCATTTCATCCCAGGGCATCTCCCTGACTTCACCACCCGAATCCCGAACACTCCAACAGTAACTCGGGAGATATCCTGTCAGGCCCCCCCCCCCCGGGCTATCCCTAAAGCCCTACATCTAAATTAGGCTTCCCAAGACAGTACCGGAAGCTCGAAGGGAAGAAGGTCCTGGAGGTCATCACCTGAGTAGCTGCACCTTAAGGGCCCCAAACCCCAACACATTTCTTAAAACCAAAAACAACTCACTCAATAATTCAGACTCCTTGAATACCACACCCTCCCCACCTACGACAATACACCTTCTATATTACAGTACCACACTTCTTTCACACACCTTTCACCAAAACAATTTTCACACAACACACAATGAACTATTTAATGATTTCAGTGTCTCCAGCAATTTTTCAAACAAGAACCAAGAATTACTATATCTGAGTCCCAGAAAGTTTTTAAAAGTCCAAAAAAATCACAAAATAATATCCAGGATTATGTAGTATATACTGGGGAGCTCTCACTTCCACAGTCCAAATGGTTTAAGAGCCCAAAAGGCTCTCACCCTCTTAGCCCTCAATCTATTGAAAAAACAATTCCAGAACATCATAAAGTTATAGTCCTACTCACTGAATTCTCTGCATATCAGGGGAGGAGGAAGAAACACCAAATCCAGTTAGTCTTCTTAGACTGCAGCCATAGTTTTTTCTGAGCTTCCAGACCCAACCAAACCTCAGGGCACTTCAGGGACTCCCCCACAGCAGCAGTCACCTTTCAGTGCCTGCCCCGCCACTTCTCACTGACTCTGGTCGAACACCCTCCAATGTCCGACCCTCCAGATACCCCCTTCAGATACCCTGATAGTTCAACCACGGGTCTATATTAGCCAAACGTTCCATGACTCCCAATGCTGCAGCCTACCTTTCTACTGCACAAAGCTCAGTTCCTCATTCGTCCAGGGACTCCAGTAGCACAGACTGTCCTACCTCCTTCCTTCCCCCCGTCCTATTCCAAGAATGTTCCTCCTCAAATTGCTACTGCCTGTTTTGGTCCTCTTCACCGGGGATACTCAGAACAGCGCTCCAGCCCTGCACAGTCCACCATAACCGCGGATCCACAACAGTTCAGTCCAACCAGTCGGCCCCTGGTCCAACTCCATAAAGCAGAAAAAACAGCAACCAGCACTCTTCCGTGGGCAAAACAGGCAGAAACATCTCCCGTAAAGGTAAATTAAAATACTGTTCCAGTTTTGCTCTGAAACAACTCTGGTGACACTTTCACATGTTCACAAATAAATCCAGAATTTTAAAAAGCAGCGCACTGCAGATAAAAACGCTCACAATCCAAATCTAAAGCAGTATTACTCCCAGTTGTATTCTCCGGCTCCTCATACACAGCCCAGCATGGCCGCCATGTTCCATTCGAATGAGGAGGAGGGCTTGGCTATACAAGATAAAGCTGTACCCAGGGAGGATAAGGGGGACCAGGAGAATTCAGGGTCTTTGAAAGCAAAAGTAAATGTTACAGCTGGTGTTTACCCCAGCTAAAACTTATGCTGACACTGTAAAGAGCAAGGATTCCCCTCAGAAGCAGAAAATGCTGGGGGAACCTCTGTTTAGAGAAAGGAGACCAGGGGGGCTGCCCAGGGAGGATTTAGTGACCCTCTCGAAGGTTTGCAGTATGGCTGCGATCTAGAGGAGGTTTGGAGAACTATCCAGATAGATACCATGTGGGGAGAACTCTTATAAAAAATTTGATGGGATTCATAGCTACAGAGGTGTAACACTGGAAAAAATTACGGTTAGTAAATTATCTATTACAAATACTTAGAAAGGAGACGAATGGAGATGAGGCTGATGGCGGAAGAATTTAATGATTATAACAATAATCACAGCGAGAGATTACAAGTGGTACATTCTTCATTCTTCAAACTAACAGTGTATGGTGGCTTGCTTATATAGTGGAAAAAAGTATCATCATTTCCTATGGAGTTCTATGATTGGTACAAAACATCAACTTAAAAGGCAATTCTCTTTTTAGTACATGTATGAACTTATCCTTGGTAAGCACAAATGTATTGATAGTGTAAATTATATTACTATATAAGGCTAGTAATAGTTGTCATTACCAGTTACCAAGGTCTAGGAGGACGAAATAGATTTGGACTTAAGAATGTGCATACAAGCTTTTTGGCCTGTCCTGATAACAAACACTAAAGATAGTCAGAAGGGTAATTTAAACACTATTCTGTGTTTCTGTCTGTGCAGACACTTAAGACACCTGTTTTCTATTACTCACATGGGCAGTACAAATATCAAAAGACACTTTAATATTGCAACTTGTGGCTCAGTTAAACTTGCAGCTTTACAAGTTTTATATAATTTAAGTATATAGGCCAGCATTTGTTACACAGACACATTATGTTTTAGACCAAAATGAGGTTAGCCTGAAATATTGGGACAAATTTCTTTATCCCTTGTTACAGAGGTGTATGCTCTGATTCATATAGCAGGGGAGGATGTTTTTGATATCAGCTTCAGGACAATGAAATGCCTGGACCGCTTTTGGGCAAAATATGAAGCTCTGGAAAATACCCCATTGTGGGCTCCTTTTTTTGGCAATCCCCCTCACCAAACCTATATTGAAAACAGTGACTGTAATGTTTCAGTCAGAGTGTGTGCATGTGGGAGACATCTTGCACTGGTTACAGCAGAGATGCACAGTTATGGGTCCTCCTGAGGCAATAATTGATGAGGAATTCTTCTGGACTGGAGGATGGAGATTTAAAGTAAAACTGGACTTTTTCAGATACTGGCATTGTTCACATCCCAAATAGTTTCTTTTTGGGAAGAGACGGGGGTAGTATTCTACCCAGTGCAGCCCAAAGCTTGTTACAGGTGTGGGTCTCATACACACCTTTCCAATACATGTGATGTGATTAGATGTGGGTTGTGTGTGGAGTGTGGGCACAGCAATTCAGAATGTGCTAATCACATACAATGCAACCTTTGTGATGAATATGGGCATATGTTTAACACATGTGCAACATGGGCTGCCAGGAACAACAGTAGAAGTATGGACCAGGAAGAGTTGATTAATAAGGCTCAAAGAGCAGGAGCAGGACATGAACCTGCGGCCTCCACTTCTCAGGATCAGGGAAAATAGAAGGAGGTTCTGCAGTCTTCATCTGAGTTGGTGGCAACTGTGAATGGTACAAAGGGTTGAGGTTCAAAAGGGGTAAAGGAGGGCAAATACCCTCAAGAGGAAGTACCAGGAATGGAAGAGATGTCTGGAAAGGATGGAATGAAGGAACTGTTGGAAGGCAAGAAGGGGGGAGATGTAAGATGGCAAGAGCTAAGGGAGAACAACATGCCCCCCCACAACCATTGGGGAGCTCCCAGGATTTGGGGAGAAAATGGAGTCTGAGAAGTTGTAAGAGATCCGTCGCTGAACTCAAGATGGACAATCCTTTTGACATTTTAGGGGGACTGGAGAGAGAGGAAGACCATACAGATTGATCCTTGCGCCCAAGAGTCTGAGGAACTGGAAGTTCAGGTGAAGAAAAGAAAGAGAAAGAGAAAGAGAAAGAGGAAGTGGAAGTGGAAGTGGAGGAAGAAGAAGAAGAAGAAGAAATTATTTCTGTGGGCTGTTGTGTTTCTGGTAATGGGTATTTAAAAAAAATGGTTTTCTTTTCTATTGCATCATGTAATGTGAATAGTGTCTTGAATGGGGTTAAGAGAGAGGCTGCGTGGGCTGATTTAGCATGCGAAGTGATATTTTTACAGGAGACTTGGCTTAACTCGGTACTTTCTGTGGCCCAGGCAAGAAGGGAGTGGATTTGGGGGCCTTCTTACTGGTCATTTGGGCTGGATAAAGTAGATGGGGATATTGTTTTCAGGAAATCAGCTTAAATTAACCAAAATAGTAGATCTGCAACCTAGTAGGGTTTTGATAATTGATGGGATCTGGCATGGACAGCCTAGCAGGTTTATTTACAGTATATCAGATCCACGACAGGAGTTCGACAGAAATTCTGTCGAATGCCCTGTCAGCGACACCAGCTGGTCAACCGCATTCTGCAGTCGGCTACTGGTTCGCTTTTGAATTCTTTGTTTTCTTGGGTGGGCTGCGCCCCCCACACCCCCCTCTTAGAGAGTCTCAACTCCAGTCAGAGCTGATTGTGGGGGGTGCAGGACCCCCGACAGACAGCGTCGGGTTCCAGCGGGTCTCCCACCATGGCTAAATGCTGTAGTCACTGTGGAGGACCTTGCTGGTGAAATGTCACTGCGAGGGGGGTAAACGATTTATATCTATGCCCCACAGTCCAAAGCGGAGAGGGTAAGTTTGTTTGAGCTTGTTCAGCCTTTTTAATGCTCTTCAAGGAACATTTACTATGGTGGAGATTTTAATTGTACTCTACAAATAATGGATAGGAAGAAATGTGGTAAAAAATTATACTGTGATTCAAATGCTTTAAGAAGGAGTATACAAATAGCTGAACTAAAAAATAGTTTTGATAATGAACCAGCCCCTAGTCACTTTACTTTTAGGAAAGGAGTGTTGTTTTTGAGCATTGATTGTCTGTTTTTATCCAGCAGGATTGTGGCACTGAAAGTATTTATGTTACCCACAGCTTTATCTGATCATATGATTATTAAATGTAGAGTAAACACCGAAACAGGGAGGGAACAACCTGTAACTAGGTGGAAGATAAATGTTAGTATGCTGCTCACTGAGGAAGTTAAACTGTCACTTGGGGAAGTATCTGAGGCCAGGGCTTCAGTAATAGGGCAATATGAGGACTTATTGTGTTGGTGGTAGGACACGAAAAAAGAGATTAGTATCGGGTTCAAGAGGTATGGTAAGAGGGTGGCCAATAGGAACTTTATGATATATATTACACTTCAAGGTAAGCTATATGGATTGTTAGAGATGGAATATTCTGGGAGAGGGAAGATGAGTGACCAAATTGAGAAGGTTAAGGTTGAGAAGAAGGAGATACAGTACAATAGAGGGGAGTCCCTAAAAAAAGAGGTTTGTTTTGGGACCCAGAAAACCCCATTAGGAGATCCTTGTGAAGCTTTTAAAGAGAGAAAAAAAAGGTCTCGAATAATGGCTCTGAAAAATGAAAATGAGGAGGTAATTTCTGACACGGATGGGCTGAGGGAGATGATCGAAGATTATCTGGAAGAAGGTGGGAGAAGAACTGAGTTAGGCATGGAAAAAATCAGGGATTATTTGGGTAATTTAAATATCCCTAAGGTGGGGTCTAGTATTTTCAGTTCGCTGAAAGGGGATATTTTGGAGTCAGAAGTGGTGGATGTTATCAAAACTCTAAAACTTGGGGTGGTGCCAGGAGAGGACGGTACATCAAATGAGTTTTTATAAAGCTTTTGTGGGAATAGTGCCCATGTGTTTGGTTAGGGCGTTTAATTTTATGATGAGAATTAAGAATATACCAGTGGAGTTCACTCTTGGGATTGTGATTTTTTATATAAATCAGGGGATAAGGAGGCTCTTCAGAACTGGAGACCTATCAGTATTTTGAATTCAGACTCCAGGATTCTTACTCGGGTGTTATAGAGGAGATTGAGGGTGGGGGCAAGTAAGGTTATCCATGAAGCTCAGACATGTGGTATTCCGGAGAGAAATATTCAAGAGAACCTGGCATTAATTAGGGATGTTACTGAATATGGGAGGAAATTGCAGTGTGAGGGGTGTGTGATTGCGATAGACCAGAACAAGACATTTGACCAGGTGAGTCATGATTTTGTTTTTTCAGTATTAGAGAAATATGGCATCCAAGACGAATTTGTGTTATGGGTCAAATTGTTACATAAGACAGCAGTTATTTGTACCGAGTTGGGGGGAGGGTAGGAGGATTAGGATTCAGAGAGGAGTAAGACAAGTGTGTCCCCGAGTCCTTTGTTGTACACTTTTGCAATAGACCCCTTGATCAGGAAAATAGTAGATTCTAGCGATATTAGGGATATGAAAGGAGGGCAGGTGGGGGACGAGATAAAAATAACGGCCTATGCAGGTGACATAGAGTCAGAGGAAGAAGTTAGGACACATGAGAATCTTGGGTAAGTTTTCAGAGCTAGTGGGGGCTAAAATAAATATGAATAAAAGTAAAGGAATGTGGTTTAAGAGGTCAAAGGTTCCATTAGTAGGGGAAGGGGGGACACCAATAACTTATGACAAAATGAAGTTGTTAGGTATAGTTTTTAGGGAGGGGGATATGAGGAAGGAGAATTGGAATATGGCTTTGGAAATTGTGGAAGGCAAGGTGGCGAGATGGAAATCATGGAAACCGTCTAAGTTAAAAAGATCATATGCGGTAAAACAATTCCTGATCCCGGTTTTGCTATATGTGGCAGGAGTGTTTCCACTGCCCATTGAATTTGAGGCAAGAATATTAAAATTCTTTTTTCAAATGATATGGGGGAACAGGTTGAACCCTATTAAAAGAGAAATATTATATAAAGATAGGAAACAAGGAGGTTTGGGGATGAATAACCCAGTCATATTTTTTCATATGATCTTCTGGTATTCGAATCTGTATAAAATATTTGTAAAACAAAATTTGTGTTGCAAATGGGGGATAAATGTTCTGGGAAACTGGGTAAGGGACTGGTCGGGGGAATCTTTGGGGGGATTCAGTTTAGGGAGGTTCCTGGATATTTTCAGATAGCTTTAAAGGAAATGGTTAAGTGGAAAGTTAACAGAGCTCAAGTCGTGAGCACCTCCAGAAAAGGGATTTATGGTAGGATAATTGAGGAAACAGGTTTAGGGGTAGCTGAGTTTAAAGGGGGTAACCCTGGTGAAGCAAAATTGGTTATCAGGATGTTAAATAACACCAGGATACCACATAGAATGTGGGATATACAGTGGCTCATGGCATATGGTCATGTGGGGTGAGGGATAATCATAAACATAAAGTTGTAGAGGAAAGGACATGCCTGTACCCAGGGTGTGGTTGCTCTGAAGAAACTCAGGAGCATTTTTTGTTAGAATGCAAATATGCCAAGCGGCTTTGCTCTTATTTAGCAGTCGAATGGAAGGTGCCATGGCTAAAATCTTTATCTTATAAAAATGTGGTTCTTGGCATTGTGTCTGAATTTAGAGGCCAATATCATCTTCCTACGTTGCAACTGCTGTTTGCCTGTTTAAAATATTACATGTGGCAGAGTCATTGACAACTCCTGTTATGCCAGCAGGAAATCACATTCAAAGGGGTAGGTAATCTGTGTGAGGCAGGATTAAGAGAGATTTATAAAAATAATTGTCAATTACATCCAAGACAAAAAGTGAATATGTGGTGGAAAGGGTTAACCTTTTTGATAAATATGCATAAAGAAGGGGTTGTGGTAGGAGATAAGAGTTTAAGGCTGGTATGGGTATTTCCTATTTATGGGTAAGATTTGTTTTTTGTATAAAGTTTCTTAAGGTTAGATTTACTATCAGAAGTTATGTTTAAACTTGAACCAACTCATGTTGTGGGTGTGGGTCCTTTTTATGTTTGCTTGCACGCATGTGCAAGAAACATAGTGCCATCATCGGAGATTTCGGAGGTGTGTCACCTCCTCCTCCAATTCAGGCAGTGTGCTGGCAGGCACGGCTCCTGTAAGCCAATGCATTTTGGAGCTGTGTATGACACGCTCCAAAATGCAGTGGCATACAGTTGAAAGGGGGAGCTACGCTTGAGTGAGCAGCGATAAGAAGCTGCTCACGCCGCAGCCCCCCGCCGCAGGTGGCGCGCCCGCACGCAGTGTATAGCCGACGGGGTGGCCAATCCCCATCGGCTGAGCTGCATCTGTCTCCTCCCCTCCCAGTAGTTGATGCCACGCCGGGGAGCCCACCCAGCGTGGAAATCAGTCATTTTGCCGACGGGGTGCCCAATCCCGTCGGCTGAGCAGCGCCCCAAAGTCCTTGTGCCACGCTGGGAGTCCACCCCAGCGTGGCAAATAGTCCAGCGAGTTTTTTATTTATTTTGCGGACGGGTGCCCAATCCCCGCCGCCGAACACCCCCAAAATATTGTACACGCTGGGAGCCCACCCCAGCGTGCAAATGGTCCCACGACGCCTTTTTTTTACCCAAGAAAAACGGTCCAGTGGTGCGCCTCCCGACCCCCCACAACCCGCACCCACCCACTGCGCACCCAGCCTCCCCACACCCCCCCACCCCATACTTACCTCCAGACTCCGGCGCGACGATCTTCGGTGGACCGGGAACACATCTGCACTCTTCAAAGCCGACCGCGAGCTGAGGAAATGCCGGTAAGCTGTATAATGGGCTAGATAGGGGGGTTTCAACTTTATTGCATATCTCAGCCATTTTTGGGAATTTTTGCACCAAATTTTCAACATGGGGTTTTTGGGACCTCTTCTCATGAATGATGTCACTGTCATGGTGTTATTCGGGCCCAAAGGGTGATTTCGAGCAGTGACTGTGCAGTGACTGCGAAATCATCCTTCGAGCCTGAATACCACCATGACAGTGACATCATTCATGAGAAGGGGGCCCAAAACCCACATGTTGAAAATTTGGTGCCAAATTCCAAAACGACTGTTTAACGAGCGTGCATTGCGCAGTTCCTATGCAGGCTCGTAAGTTCGCAAATTTCAATATTTTCACTCCAGATTTTCAACATTGCCATTTCACCACACCTTCTTATGAGTAGTATAGCTGTCATTTTTTACATCTCACCCAAAATGTGTTTCCGCCCATGTAGCACAGAATGGCGCAGTCAGTGTGCGAAATCAATGTACGGGACAAATTAAGAAAATCACAGTGACACTGTTCATGAGCAGAGGTCTTGAAATGGCAATGTTGAAAATTTGGTGAAAAAATTCCTAAAAATGACTGTTTTACGAGCGTGCGTTGCACAGTTCCTACGCACGCTCATAGGTTTGCGAATTTTCAATATTTCGACTCCAGATTTTCAACATTTCCATTTTTCCACACCTTCTTATGAGCAGTACAGCTGTCACTTTTCACATCTCACCCAAAACGTGTTTCCACCCATGTAGCGCACAATGGCGCAGTCGTTGTGCGAACTCAGTGTATGGGACACATTAAGAAAATCACAGTGTCACTGTTCACGAGCAGAGATCTTAAAATGGCAATGTTGAAAATTTGGTGAAAAAATTCCTAAAAATGACTTTTACGAGCGTGCGTTGCACAGTTCCTATGCATGCTCGTAAGTTTGCAAATTTAATATTTTCACTCTAGATTTTCAACATGTCCATTTTATTAAACTCCCTTATGAACAGTACAGCTGCAATGTTTCATATGTCACCCAAAATGTGTTATCGCACATGTAGCGCACAATGGTGCTGTTTGGTGTGCGAAAGCAATATTTAGGACAGATTAAGAAAATCACAGTTACACTGTTCATCAGCAGAGGTCTTAAAATGGCTATGTTGAAAATTTGCGACAAAGTCCATAAATGACTGTGTTAACAGTGAGCATTGTGCAGTTTCCACGCATCCTCGTTAGTTCATGACTTTGTAATATTTTCAGTCCAGATTTTCACTAGTGGCATTTTTCCACACTTCCTTATGAACAGTACTGCTGCCATTTTTCACAACATGGCCGAAGTGTGTTTTCACACTTTCAGTGCAGAGATGCATGGTCGCTGTGGGAAATCATTGTTCGGCACAGATAAAGAAAATCACAGTGACACTGTTCATGATCGGAGGCACCAAAATGCCTGAGTTGACAATCTGCTATAAGAAATCCCCAACCTAATTATATAACGGGTGTGCGTTGCACAATTTCTATGTACGCTTGTGACTTCACCATTTTTTTAAATATTTTTACTACACATTTGCAACATAGCCATTTTTACACCTCCCCATGAAAGAGTACAGCTGTCATTTTTTACATCCTGTTCAGAATATTTTTGCACCTGTGGTGCTAAATGCCATAGTCACTGTGCATAAGCAGCTTTCAGCTACCAAACTGATATTCCCCCTGTTCATGAGGTGGGGTCACAAAACAAACACGTTGAAAATTTGGAGTTAAAATACCAACGAATGCCTGAGGTATTAGGCTTTTCAACTAAATTGCCCAACCCTATAGAGAATGACAGGAATCAGGGTGTGACTTGGGATTCTTGCCTGTGATGCTCATACCATTCCACACCCTGCAGTCACTGAGAGGCATCGAGGTATGCTTGGACTCTTCAGCCCCAAACTTCACCCCATTCTCCTATATGGCACTGTCTCACCATATTTCCTAAAAAATGGGGTGTATGAACCAAAGACCCCAAGGAACACGTGGACACTTGTCAGTCTCTGCAGAATGGGGTGTGGTGAAATGGCGTGGCCGTTATGCCTGACGACCCAAACGCACACCCCAATGCCTGTCACTCTCTGCAGTGTGGTGGTGGGGTTGGCTTCAGTTCAATACTTCACTGCCTTTCCTATTACGCAGCTCTGTAACTTCTACACTACCACTGCCAATGCCAGCAAGCAAACATTTGGCATTGACAAATGCTTGTTATTTAGTAGGTTTGTTTTTTGGTCCTTTTCCCTTGATTGATGTAATACTTATTTTACTTGGATTATTCCTATCCCTGTTTATTTTTTGTATGGGCCAACACATTTTTGTTTATAGTGTTTTTGTTATATGAATAAAAAGTTCCCCTACTCTTCTAGTGGGGGTCTTTTTAGTATTATGAGTTAATTTTGGGCATAAATATTTATTTTGACTGTGCACTAGAATGGGTATGTCTCTAATACTTATTTGATTTTTTTATGATTTGTGTAAATTTTGTGTGTTTTCACTGTTTTGTATTTATTGGCTTTTGAAGATGTAAAAAAAAAACCTTTAGTGGGGGGGTTATATGAATATGAATTATTCATGTTTGACATTAATGTATGATGTAATATTTATGTTTTTTGATTTCTTTTCATTATGATTTGGTATGAAGTAATACATTTCTGTATATTTTGTTTTGAGTTTTTGAATAAAAAAATTCCCCTACTCTTTTTCGATAAGTGCCATGGGATCTTTAGCATCCACCTGAACTACCACCTATCCAGGCAGATGGGACTTCAGTTTAACATCTCATCTGAAAGACGGCACCTCAGAAGTACAGCACCTCTCTCATGCTGCACTACAGTGTCAGTATTGGGATATTAACCCAAGTGCCAGATGTGGGAACTGAACCCACAGCTCTCTGATCTCCCGGCCTTAGAGGCGAGTGTGCCACCTAATGAGCCACTGACACTGTTGCAGAAGGTAGACTTGTGCATGGAACAGTGTGTTGTAGTAGTATAGGATAGGAAGCATAGACAGGCCAGGGGAAGTTATTAAATGTGTAATTAGAGTTTTATTATTAATAACTATAAAATAGAAAAAAAAAACTAAAATTATATAGGATTGCTCTTTATTTATTTATTTAGTTAGTTTTTGTTGACTGGGTAAGTGCACTAAATAAATCCTGCCTATTTTCAGGCATGACCCAGGGGAGGGGATACAGATGAATGCCAACTGATCATGAACCAGATTTAGCTGTTGACGGTATTTTTAGTGAAATATTATAAAAGCAGTACAAGCAAAAACAGCCTCTTTCTGAGTTTCCCTCTCAGTTTAAATCTCATTCTCTCGCTCTATATCTGTCTACACAAAACATTGCTCTCTTTATGCAAGACTTCTTTGCCTGGCAGTTTAAACTCTGCATCCTGTTCTTCTAAGTTTCATCTCCTATATTTCACAACACGTATCAGAACCTGATCAGTGTTGTTCCAGAGGCCATCCTGATGAGCACACCTAGACTTGACAGGTGCAACAAAATACATCATTCTGTGCGAGAGCTGGTTTCCTGTTGGCAGTTCCGTAAACAAGCTTGTGGAGGTCAAAATCCATCTCAAGGTCAACCCCCTGTATTACAGATTATTTTTTAAGAAACCCAAATAGCTTTCTCCCTTCATTTCAATAATATAATTACAGTGCTGCCTTGCTATAAAGCACCCCTCTATAACAAACTGCCTCTTACAGTGAACACCGTTGATGGCTCCCATTGTTCACTAAGTAGGCATGTTAACACCTCACTATATAGAACACCTAGCTACAGTGAACACCTCAGCAGGCTCGAGAGGTGTTCACTATAGAGAGGGAGCACTGTATATACATTTGCAAACCAAGGGATCCCAGTTTCACACAAAGATTCAGATACAGTATATGTTTTTTAACCACATAGGCAAGGGGAGAAAACAAAAGAATATAAATAATAACTAAAGGAAGGGAGATAAGGGGGGGTATTTGTGTGAAGATGGGATTGACCAATTCCTAGGTGCCACATGGAAAATTTAAGTGCACAGATAGGCAAGACACAGACAAGTGGCAGAATAGGGAGCTGAGACCTGCCAACACTGACCCTTTGGGACTTGCTGGAGGGGTAGTGTCAAAACCATTCTGAGGTGCCTGAGGAGAAGTCATAGGAATTAAGTTTGAGTAGGAGGAGACTGTGGTCAATGAGATAGAAAGCTTTAGAGAGATCATTGGAAATTGCCCCTGTGAGCATCCCCTCATTGACTGACATAAGTACATGGTCGGTGAAGCAGGCAGTGATGGTGGTAGGGCTGAAACCCTTGCGGAAGCCATACTGAAGGGGGGACAGTAACTCATACTTGGCAGTGTGGTCTAACATTTGAAAGAATACGATCTTCTCAAGGATTTTGCTGAGGCATGAAAGTATTGAGACAGGTCTGTAGTTGTCTATAAGCTTGGGGTCACCAGAATTAAATATGGAAACTACTCTGGCCTGTAGCCAGAGCTGGGGAAAGGAGGAGGTAGCCAGGGACATGTTAAAAAGAAAGGCCAGAGCTTTTGCGATGTAGGTGGCAGATAGTTTTAAAAAACAGGGACAGAGGCCATCACTCCCTGCACTGCTGGAGTTGGGAAGGGCCTTGATGAGCCAATTAACCTCAGTTGGGGTGGTGACTTTGAAATAGAAGGTGAGGCAGTCTGGTTCCCTTGGATCTGTGGTGTCGGACATGACAGAGGTGGCCTTGGTTGGGAATTTGGACATGTACAGTATGACTGGAGGTCGTTGAATTTGAGGATTAGTGTCTCCGCTATGAAAATGGGTTCTGTGAGGAGTCCGGTGTCTGTGAGCAGGTTTACCATGTTCTATTTGGTGTCTGATTTAATGAGGGAGTTGATGGAGGATCAGAACTTTCAGGGGTTGCCCAGGCTGTGGGGCTGTTGTATTTTAAGGAAGGAGGCCTTGAGTAGCTTAGACTCATGTTTGCATGAGTTTCTGAGTCTCCGGTAGTTGTTCCAGGTTTTGGGTGAGGGGGCAGATTTAAATATGACCCACACTACATCCCCCCCTCTTCATTTTGTTGAGTAGCTTCCTGGAGAGCCATCTGGAGTTAACACTCCCTGACTCTATGGGTAGTGACAGGGAAGTGCCTTTCCTGTATGGTGGACAGGGCAGCTATGAGGAAACTGAGGGCAGAGGTCACTTCCATTTGGGAGTAAAAGGTAAGCCATTCCTTTGTCATGATGTCCTCCCTAGGTTTGTTAGTGTCAAGCTTGGACAAATCCCTGAAAGAGATTGTTTTTGGTGGAGGATGGGGCCTCCTGCATGTCCAAGTACAAAAGATGGGGAAGTGGTCACTAACAGAATCAGCTACCACCCCTACTGATGATATTTTGTCCTCCAGATTGGTGAGGATCCAGCCAAGGAGTGTGTGTGGTTGGAGGACATGTAATTGTGCCATGTGTAGGAGGAGATGATCTGTGCGAGGCTCAGCTGCTTGAGTATTTCAGCATATTCAGAGTGCTGATCACCGAGCCAGTTCAGATTGAAGTTACCAACCATAATGAGATCCCTATCTGGGAAATAGAAACATAGAAACATAGAAGTTGACGGCAGATAAGGACCGCAAGGCCCATCCAGTCTGCCCATTTCTTTTTCTACCTTATAAATGTGCCATCGGCCTTTGCTCTGTCAGTGACCTATCTATTCATAGTCATTTGTATTGCTCCCTTATGCCTATCCCATGCCTGTTTGAAGCCCTGCGCTGTATTCATAGCCACCACTTCTTGTGGTAAGCCATTCCATGCATCCACCACCCTTTCTGTGAAAAGAATTTCTCACATTCCCCTTAATCGGCCTCCTCTGATCTCATGCTGTGTCCTCTTGTCCTGCTATTTTTCTTATATTTAAACATGTTAGACTCTTTCACCTTGTTTATGCCCTTAAGGTGTTTGAATGCCTCGATCATATCACCTCTCTCCCTCCTTTGCTCAAGGGTATACATATTGAGCTCCGTTAATCTGTCCTCATATGTCTTCTGATGCAGTCCCTGCACCATTTTGGTTGCCCTTCTCTGGACTGCCTCAATTTGGTTAATGTCCTTGTGAAGGTGTGGCCTCCAATACTGCACGAAGTACTCCAGATGGGGCCTAACCAATGTCTTGTACAGAGGGATTATTACCTCCCTCTTACGACTTGTGATACCCCTACTAATACACCCTAACACCCCAGAGGGCTAGTAGAAGTGATTGAGGCTATGAGATGGTCTTTGATAAGGAGTAGGACCCGCCCCCTTTTTTCTTTCCAGGACAATCATGCCTGAGGAGGGAGTGATCCTTGGTGTGGCAGAGTGAAACCAGAGTGGTGGGTTTTAACCATGATTCTGTGATCCCTAGGATGTTGGGGTTATGAAGGGCTAACCAGGCTTCAAGTTCATGTAGCTTTTGAGGGAGGCTGCAGATGTTCTTATGGGCAATTTTTAGTCCGTGTCGGAAGTCTCAAGTTGGGTCAGTGTGATGTATCTGGGATGCATTAGAACTAGGGTTGGTTCTGATGTCATCTCTCAATAGCAGCAGTAGTGAGGGGGGATTTTAGCCCTAAAAGGTATCCTGATTAGTAGATACGTGGGGATGCTCTGGGAAGATAAAGAAGCACCCAGGAGGTGACACTGCCACTTCATTAGGCAAGCCAAGTGGGATGGAGGGTGGTGAAGCATTGAATGTGATGCAGAAGGAGTGGGGTAACTCCTCAGGACAGAACAACAGTAAGTATAGTGAAATGTCCTTTCATTGGCCAGGAGGTGAGTGCCGGAATTGCACAGCCAGAAAAGGCACAGGAGGAGAAGGGCCAGACCTAATGTATGTGGCACCACCCACATTGTGACGCAGTGTGCTGGGGACTGAGGAATGAGGTAAGAGTTGGGGTAGATGCTTGTCTCAACACTGTGAAATCTAGTATACAAGGCAGGCTGGGAACAGGTTATGGGTTAAGCTCACTATGGTTAGGTTCTACTTTAAGGTGGTCTTCTATCCAAAATTGGTGGGATACGGGCTGGGTGACACTCCATAGTCCTTACTGAATGATCTACTAAGACTTGGGAGTCTATTGAGGAGGAGGAGGAGGAGGAGGAGGAGGAGGAGATAATTTGACAGGTTGTGGTGTAGGGTTGGTGACTGAGGAGCCCATGGCATCAACTCGAAATATATCTTTAAGGCTGGTGGAGTGGACCAACATGGGATGAAGGGGTGGATCAGTCCACAGGCAGCCTTGTGGAGGTGGGTGAAAGTGAAGTGATTAGTTCTCACAGATAATATAATAATTTGGCTACAGTATAAAGTTCCCTACCTGTTTTCTTTTTTTTAAGCTAGTGTAGTAGTAGTTAGGGAAGAAGATGTCTTCCAACTTCAGTGAATACACTGCAGACTACCTAAGGCAGTTGTATTAGGAAAGAGGGGTCCAGTATGAGGGGCAAACCAAAAAGAGCCTCATGGAGGCTCTCATGGCAGCTGATGAGCAAGCAGTTGTCCCGAACCTCAAATCACAGCAAGTGACTGAAAGGGACCAGACCTTGGACATGGGGGTGATAGGGTCCATTGCAGAGTCCATTCCCAGGGAGGAGGGTAGTGAGCCAGAGGGAACCCAGAGCCAAACCAGCAGGTAAAGGTCACTGCAGAACTGGAGCTAGAAGGGATCAGGTTACAGTTTGAGAAGAGGAAATTGGAGCTGGAGCTGCAGAAGTTTGAAGCCCAGCAAGAAAGACAGCAGAAGAAGTCCAAACTGAAGTTGCAGGAAAAGCAGCTTCAGAGAGAGGCTGAGGAAAAAGAAAGGCAGCAACAGAGGGAGTTTGAACTGGAGAAGCTAAGATTCCAATGACCAGCACAAGAGGAGGTAAGAGGCAGGAGTGAACCTGAAACTCCAGGGCTGGGATATAAGTTAAATTCAAAATTAATAGCTGAATTTAAAGAAGGGAAGGATATGGATGCATTTTTGAATTTGTTTGAAAAGGTCTGTATCCAGGCCAAGGTACCCAGAGAGGGAGCTTCCAGCTATTCTTGCTGCTTACTGCTAAAGGGCATGAGACGCTAGGCCAAATGAGCCATGGCCAATCAGGACAGTAGCAATTATGAGAAACTTAAAGCTGCTTTGCTTAAAAAGTATGAAATGACTCCTGAGATCTACAGGGTTAAGTTCCAAAAACTCAGAAAAAAGCCCTGAAATGAGCCTTGAGGAATCCACCACAAAGCAACACCAGTTTTTAAAATGTTGGTGGAAGGGGGTGGCAGCAAACTCTGTGGGAAAAATTGAGGAGGTTGTACATTAAGAGCAGTTCATCTTGGCTTGCCCAGCAGAGTTGAAAACCTGGCTAGAGGATCGAGATAAAAAAAACAGCACAGCAAGCGGCTGAGCTCTCGGACCACTATGCCAGGACAGGTGTGGCAGGGCCGAAAAGGTAAAGCACACCTTCAGGGCAGCTAAAACCCTCATACATAGATACATAGATACATAGACAGTGTCGGCAGATAAGGGCCTATGGCCCACCTAGTCTGCCCATTTGAGCTTGTAAGTTCGGTTTGTTTTCCTAGAAGTCTGTTTCCCCTTACCCCTGCCCTCTAGAATTCCTTTATGTCTATCCCATGCATTCTTAAATCCCGTGATTGTTTCAGCCCCCACCACTTCCTCTGGCAGGGTGTTCCACTTGTCCACCACCCATTCTATGAAGAAATTCTTTCTCATGTTTCCTCTGAATCGTCCTCCCTCCAACTTCATCCCATGCCCTCTAGTCCTGAAACATCTTTTTCGCTTAAAATAGTGTTTTCCTGCACTCTGTTCCTCCTGTAAGATACTTGTATGTCTCTATCATATCCCTCTCTCTCTCCTCCAGGGAGTACATGTTCAGTTCCTTCAACCTGTCTTCATAGGACTTGTGATGCAACCCATGCACCATCTTTGTTGCCCTCCTCTGAACCTTTCTACCCTGTCTATGTCCTTACATAGGTATGGTCTCCAGAACTGTACACTGTACTCCAGGTGGGGCCTCACTAGTGTCTTGTATAGCGGAATTATGACCTCCCTTTTCCTGCTGGTGATGCCCTGCCTATACATCCCAGCATCCTATTTGCTTTACCTGATGCCTGTCACACTGTTTCCCTACCTTGAGGTCATCAGAGATGACAACCCCAAGATCCCTTTCCTGCTTGGTGCATGCTATATCCTCACCCCCCAACTGATATATTGTGCCAGGTTTTTGTGCCCCATATGCATTATCTTGCACTTCTTTGCATTGAATTTCAACTGCCAAACCCTTGACCATTCTTCAAGTTTCTGCAGGTCCCTTCTCATTCTGTCTACACCCTCTGGTGTGTCTACTCTGTTACAGAGCTTTGTGCCATCAGCGAACAGTGAAATTCTGCCTTCTAGATCCTGTGCAATGTCACTGATGAAGATGTTGAATAGGACCGGTCCCAGCACTGATCCCTGTGGTACCCCACTGGTTACTCTTCCCTCTGTGGAGTGACAGCCATTTACCACCACCCTCTGTGTCCTGCCACCCAGCCAGTTACCTACCCACCACACTACTGTCCTGCCCACACCCATATTCCCTAGTTTGTGTAATAATCTTCTATGTGGCACAGTGTCAAAGGCCTTGCTGAAGCCCAGATAGGCCATGTCCACTGCCCTCCCCTGATCCACCTCCCTAGTCACCCAGTCAAAATTCAATGAGGTTGGTCTGACATGACCTCCCCTGGTGAAACCATGCTGCCTTGGGTCCTGTAGTCCATTGACAACCAGATGTTCCACCAATCTCTCCTTCAGTAGTGCTTCCATGATCTTTCCCACTACGAGGTGAGGCTGACTGGTCTGTAGTTCCCTGCTTCCTCTTTGTTCCCACTTTTGTATAAAGGGGACTCGTCTGCTGTCCTCCAGTCTTTGGGTACCTCCCTGTTTCCAGTGATTGGCTGAACAGGATAGCCAGAGGTTCAGCCACCACCTCTCTTAGTTCTTTAAGGACCTAGGGGTGCACCCCATCTGGCCCCATTGCTTTATCAGCTCTTATTACTTCCAGTTCCTTCAGGACCCTTTCTCGTGTAAAGGGACTTGTGTCCATTTCTGCACCATTCTCACCCTTGTACTCCTTCAGACCCATTACCCCCTCTTCCTTAGTAAAGACTGAGCAGAAATACCTGTTCAATATGTCAGCTTTATTGTTGTCATCCTCACGGCTCCCATCCTCCCCTTCAGTCTCACTATCCTCCCTTTGTCTTTCTTTTTCACTTATGTACCTGTAAAGGTTTTGTCCCTTTACCCACTGATTTTGCAATGTGTTCTTCTGTCTGAGCTTTGGCTTCCTTACTGACTTCTCTGCCTCCCTTTGTTTCTCCTGGTACTTCTCCCTATCCCCTTCTGCCTGTGTCTTTTTGTATTGCCTGAATGCAATCTTTTCGGCTTTCACTTTCTTTGCTACCTCTTTGGAAAACCATAATGGTCTCCTCTTCCTTTTCCTCTTGCTAACCTGCTTAATGCATAATTCTGTTGTTCTTATAATCCCCATTTTAAATACTGCCCACTGTTCCTCAATCCCTGATTCCTGTCCCATTCCCCTTAATGCCTCTTTCAAGTATCTCCCCATTTTCCCAAAGTCTGCCCCCCTAAAATCCAGGATACGTGTTTTTGTGTGGCTTGATTCTGCTCTTTCTGTGATTTCAAACCACAATGACTGGTGGTCACTGTTACCCAGGTGCTCCCCCACTGTTACCCCCATCACACTGTCCCTGTTTGTGAGCACAAGGTCCAGTATTGCCTTCTGCCGGTTGGTTCCATGACCAGTTGCTTGAGGAAGGCACCCTGAAGGAGTCCAGGATAAATCTGCTCCTAGCTGATGCTGCTGCTGGGATGCTCCAGTCCACGCCTGGTATATTGAAGTCTCCAACCAGTACTACCTCACCTTGTCTGCCATCCTTGGATGGCTAGCATCAACTCCTATCTGTTTCTTCCTCCTGGGCTGGTGGTCTATAGACCACACCTGTCGGATGGCTGGCCCCATTTTCCTTTCCAGCTTAACCACAGAATCTCTCCCCCATTTTGTTCCTCCTGGATCTGTGTGGCCCTTATGTCATTTTTCACATACAGTGCCACTCCTCCTCCCTTCCTGCCTGCTCTGTCTCTTCTGAATATGTTGTAGCCAGGTATGGCCATTTCCCAGTCATGGTTATCATTACTCCAGGTTTCAGTGATGGCCACAATGTCCAGGTCTGACTGTACCATGACAGCCTCCAGATCTTCCATCTTGTTGCTAAGGCTCCTGGCATTTGCACACATGGCTTTCCATGATTTGACCTCCTAGACTGCTTCACTGTTCTACTCCAGCCCCTTCCTTGGTTGTCATTTATCCCTGGTTCTCCTTGCTGTTTGCCCTTCTGCTGAATTTTGCCCTTTCTGCTTATCCACCTTTTGGACACTAATCTCCATCTTTTGCACACTGCTTTGCAGAGATAGCCACTCCTCTGGTTCACTGGTTCCACTACTAGCTGTGGGGGGTGAGCAAGTAGGTACCGTCCTTGCTGGCCTGCCACCCCCCTTTGCTAGTTTAAATGCTTGTCAATGTAGCATTTAAACTTATCATTGAGTGCTTGGATTCCCATAGCCTCTGCAGAAAGAGGGAAGCTCCAAGTTACCAAAAAGTGATGTCTTGGAAAAAAAGAATGATGAATTTTGGTTTTGTAAACAGCAAGGGCATTTCACTAGATAGCATCCTGAAAAGGCAGAGTGGACAAAGTGGTGCTCAAACAGAGTTGGATGCACTGTGTATCCCTCAAAGCATGCCTATAAACATGAGGCAGCACATACATCCCGTTACTGTAAATGGGATGAGACCCATGGGTTAAGGGACATGGGGGCATCTCTTACCTTAGTAAAAGAGGATTTGGCTGAGCCTGAACAGCTTATACCTAATCAGTTTGTAATGGTATGGGATTCACTGGGGAGGAGAAAACTCTGCTATTTGCTAGTGTTCTCTTGGACTGGGGAAAGACAGGAGAGATGATGCAAAAGGTGGAACTGGCAGACAACCTCACCCTGGATGTGATTATAGGGAACAATCTCCAGAAAGGGGTGGTGTGTGCAGTTAGATGGCAAAGGCCGCTTGTAGTTCCCTGAACCCCATAGAAACCCCGTGGAAAAAATATGGGAGTCTTGTTCCCCAGCCTGTGTCTCCTGAAATGGAGGGTAGTGAAAGGGAGGAAGGACTTCCCCAAGTAGCCATGCACCAGACACCTACAGAAGGTTATTCTGAGGAGGAAGGGGTAACAATTGGTCAGAAGGTTAGGGATGACAGTGACCCTGAATGCCCTGACACTGGAGCTATGGATCCCAGTTTAAGAACTGAAGGGAACATGTCCCATGCTTTGGGAAAATGTGGGGAATTTTCCACTGCACATAGGACTGATCCTAGTTTGGAGAGGCTAAGGGCTTGTGCAGAATCTGACGGGACACCGGGAGGTTACATAAGACATAGGGTATTTTGGGACAATGGACTGTTGTATAGCCAGGACATTAGGACAGAGGGAGGGGTGATGGACAGGCAGCTTGTCGTACCCCAGGGGTACCGTGAGTGGTTGCTCAAGATCGCTCATGATATTCCCATGTCCAGACATCTGGGCATTGCGTGCACCATGCAGCAACTGGGCCAGAATTTCTATTGCCCAACTTCACGCAGCAGGTGAAGGAATATTGCAGGTCATATCACCGATGCCAACAGATGGGAAGGTGGGTAGTAAAACCAAAGCTGCCCTAATGCCCTTGCCTATTGTGAAGGAGCCATTCCAGAGGGTAGGAATGGATTTTGTGGAACCCATGAGTACCCCAAGCTCCTCTGGGAAAAAGTTTATCCTGACAGTGGTCGATTACACCACACAATACCCAGTGGCAGTCACCCTCTTCTCACTTAGGACAAAAAAGTGGCAGACACCTTGCTAGAGATTTTCTCCCATGTTGGGTTTCTGCAGGAGGTTATCACTGATCAAGGTGGTACCTTCATGTTGGACCTTATGAAGCATTTGTGGGAGAAGTGTGGGGTGGTGCATAGATACATGATACCTTATCACCCACAATCCAATGGACTTGTGAAAAGGTTTAATGGTACCCTAAAATCAGTGCTCCAAGTGTTTGCTGAACAGCATGGGAGGGACTGGGAGAAATAACTTCCCCACTTGTTGTTCGCATACAGGGAGGTGCCCAAGAATCAACAGGGTTCTAACTCTTGTATGGACATAGGGTGTGTGGGCCCCTAGACTTGATCTGGGAAGACTGGGAAGGCAAGCACGTCACCCAGGGAACTCCCATAGTTGAGTATGTCATGAAGTTTAGGGAGAATCTGAAGGAGTTTATGGGGGTGGCCCAAGGCAACCTATCTGCTGCCCAGTGGAAACAAAAAGCCTGGTATGATTGCAGAGCTACGTACAGCGTAGATCAGGAAGTAATGGTCCTAATTCCAGTTCAGAAGAACAAGCTGCAGGTCAAGTAGGCAGGACCATATAAGGTAGTCTGACAGGTTTATGACATAAATTACGTTGTGGAATTACCTGACAGGAGACATACACACAGGAAGTACCATGTCAACATGATGAATCCATATGCAAATATGTCTGACATGGTAATTGCAGTGTGTAGTCCTGGGGAGGGGATGGATGAGGAAGACCCCTCCTGGACTTGCTAGAAGAAAGCAAGCAGGAGTCCTCAGTGGAGACAATCAAGCTGTCACCCTAGTTGACCCCAGAACAGTCCCAGGAGGTGAGGGAGGTTTTAGAGGACTTGGCCCCTTTGTTTACGGCTAAGCCTGGATGACCAGTTAGCGACACATGACATAGATACAGGGACACAAACACTCATCTGATGGACAGCTTACTGGGTATCTGAGGCCATCCTACAGGAAATTAGGAGGGTGGTGGAGGAAATGCTAGATTTAGGGGTAATCCAGAAATCCCACAGTCCTGAGGCCTAAACCATAGTCCTCATTTCAAAGCTGGATGGCTGTACTCGCTTTTGTGTGGACTGTCGTAGACTCAATGCAGTCACAAAGTCTGACACCCACACAATGACATGGACGGATGTACTACAGGACAAGTTGGGAGGGGCGATATACCATACCACAACTGACTTTAACAAAAGGGTATTAGCAGGTGGCGTTAACTGCCAGAGCTAGAGAACCATCAGCCTTCATCACTCCGAAAGAATTATTCAAGTTCCAGGTAATGCCTTTTGGAATGAAGAATGTCCCTGCCACCTTCCAAAGGTTGGTCAACCAGGTATTACATGGCACTGAACAGTACGCAGTGGCTTATCTGGATGATATTACCATCTTCAGTACTAGCTGGAAGGAACGCCTGTCCCACCTGAAGGAAGTGTTGGGCAGGATACAGAGGGCAAGGTTCACTGTCAGGGCTGAAAACTGCCAGGTGGCTATGGTGGAGGTAGTCTACCTAGGCCATGTAGTGGGGCGGGGGCATCTTTGCCTTAATCAAGCAAAGATTGAGGCAATAGAGGCATGGCCTACACTTGATACCCAGAAGCAGGTTAGGAACTTCCTAGGGACCGCAGGGTACTATCAAATGTTTGTACCAAATTACAGTACCCTGGCAGCTCCCCTATCTGGCTTGCTAAAGAAAAGAAAGCCCAAAAAGGTAGACTAGGAGCCAGACTGTGAATGAGCCTTTGCATGGCTAAAGGAGGCACTGTGCAGTGCCACTGTGTTGGTCAGTCTAGATTACTCTAAGCAATTTGTAGTTCAGACAGATGCCTCAGATGTGGGGATTGGAGCAGTCCTCAGTCAGACATCTAATCAGGAAAAAGATCACCCAATCATATACCTGAGCAAAGGTTACTTCTCCGGGAGCAGGCATAGTCCATGGTGGAAAAGGAGTGCCTTGCACTGGTATGGGACCAGAAGAAATCTGAGCCATATCTACATAGGAGGCACATCAAGGTACAGATTGATCATAACCCCCTGGTGTGACTAAATCAGATGGGTAAAACAAATGGTCGTCTCTTAAGGTGGAGTATTGCCCTACAGGCTTACGACATGACAATTACCCACAGGGCCGGATAGCCAGTGCCAATGCAGGTGGCCTATCTTGCCAGTTAGAACAGTAACAGAATTTGTGAAAACCTTACCATGCAGTAGGAGGTGTTTTACCACCAATTCAGTCTAGAACTGAGGGATGTAGTGAGCTAGCCAACTGCTAGTCATTATTTGCAGATATATTTCTGTCATATTTTTTATGTGATTTTGTATACGTTAAATGCTATAAGAAAATGCCCAGTGTTACTGAAAGGTCACAGGAAGACAGAAAATGTTCTTGCAAAATATATGACATTCCTATGTGACCCAGGAAAACAGCTATTAGCCAGGAAGAAAGCTGAAAATTACATTTTCAAAGGGGTTTTCCCAAGTCTGCTAGTCAAAGGGAGAGGGTCATGGCTAGAACACTTTCCCTAGGATCATAAAACTCTTCCACTTCAAAGGCATGATGCCTGGGAAGCAGGGTCTAGTACATAGCCCTTCCTGACACATGGGTGTGAATTGTCTTACAAGTGTTATATTGTAGGGCAGTAGGACTTCAAAGGCACCAATTTTGAAAATTATATTAATGTGCAAAGAAGTGGTGATATGAGAACCCAAATAAGGACATAAATAATAATTCCTTAAAATCTGGAAAAAACAAGAGTGACAACTACTGGTCTAAGAAAAATAAGGCCACTAGCTATCCACAGACTGGGACGGCCATCCCTATTTAAGACCTTCCACAGATCATTGGTGTGCTGACTTTTCAAAGGACAATCTTCTGACACACAAGAAACAATACTGCCACAACACAGAGACAGACTAAAAACCAGAGACTGCGCTTATTCTTCTGGATTTCAATTCACTACAAACTTAAGGTAGAAATTAGATAAAAGTTTATAGTGCATTTGTTTTATGTATATTTTCCACTTTTATTTGTGTTATTCTGTGACCACATTTTCTAAAACTTTTAGGAGTAACTGTATGATTATTAATTAAGTATTTTAGTTAAAACATTTGTTTTTAAGAAACCTGCCTGAGCGAGCTTTTCATGTTGTGTGTGTTTGTGGTACATTTAATAATAATCTGTGACTAAACTGTTATTGCTAGGGGTGTCACCATAAGCTACCAATTGAGCAAGGATCTGCAAGAGAAATCTGGGTAAAGATAGGGAGAATACAAAAGTCTCAGGAATTTGAACCTGGTTATTGCATGCCCTGTGGGAGAAGAAAAAATCAGGGTCACGAAGCTACCCTGAAGAAATCATGATGCCTGAATCTTCCCCTTGTGTGCAACAACCCAGAAGGTTCTCATTTGGCTGGGGCCTCATGGTGGGTGTTCAGTTGTGACCTCGGTGAGCATTCCAGAAGGTCACAGGGAGGGTATAGCTGTTTTCCCTCTCCCTGTCATGGATTGCACTTAGGGGTGGGCACTGTGAGCTCAGTGGACCTGACCCTCAGGAGAGGGTTTGTGACAACTAGAACTTCAGCCCAGCATGGGTGGGTGGGAGGATCGGTGGGTGGGTGGGAAGTGCGCTGGATCAAACTGCAATAATCAGGATGAAACCATGGCTCATCTCTTTTTTTCACTGTAGGTATATTTCAGAGTTCTGGGAACTGGTGGTGTGCGAAATCACCCTTCGGGCCTGGATAACACCATGACAGTGACATCATTCATGAGAAGGGTCCCAAAACCCCATGTTGAAAATTTGGTGCAAAAATTCCTAAAATGACTGTTTTACTGAAGGCAGTATCATGCAGTTCCCAGAATTTCAAGTTCATGACTTTTCAATATTTCCACTCCAGATTTTCAGCATTGCCATTTTACCACACCTCCTCATGAGCAGCATGTACAGCTGTCATTTTTCACATCATGCCCAAAACATGCTTCCGCCCATGTAGCGCACAACGGCGCAGTCAGTGTGCGAACTCAATGTATGGGACACATTAAGAAAAGCACAGTGACACTGTTCATGAGCAGAGGTCTTAAAATGGCTGTGTTGAAAATTTGGTGAAAAAATTCCTGAAAATGACTGTTTTACGAGTGTTCATTGCGCAGTTCCTATGCACGCTCGCAAGTTTACGAATTTTCAATATTTTCACTCCAGATTTTCAACATTGCCATTTTACCACACCTTCTTATGAGCAGTGCAGCTGTCATTTTTCACATCTTGCCCAAAATGTGTTTCAGCCCATGTAGCGCACAATGGCGCAGTCGGTGTGCGAACTCAGTGTATGGGACACAGTAACAAAATCACAGTGTCACTGTTCATGAGCAGAGATCTTAAATGGCTATGTTGAAAATTTGTGAACAAATTCTAAAAATAACTGTTTTACTTAGCGCAGTGTTGTGCAGTTCCTACGCACGTACCGTGAAGTCGGCGAATTTTCAATATTTTCACTCCAGATTTTAACATTGCCATTTTACCACACCTCCTTATGAGCAGTACAGCTGTCATTTTTCACATCCTGCTCAAAATGTGTTTCCGCCCATCTAGTGCACAATGGCGCAGTCAGTGTGCGAAATCAATGTGTGGGACACAGTAAGAAAATCAGTGACACTATTCATTAGCAGAGGTTTTAAAATGCCAATGTTGAAAATTTGGTGAAAAATTCTAACAATGACTGTTTTCTGACGTGCATTGCACAGTTCCCACGCATGCCTGTGAGGGTTTGCATGAATTTTCAATATTCCACCCAGATTTTCAACATTGCCATTTACCACACCTCCTTAAGGAGCAGTACAGCTGTCATTTTTCACATCCTGCCCAAAACATGTTCCGCCTATGTAGCGCACAATGGGGGTAACAAAAAGGTCATGCTGAAAATTTATTGTGCAAATACCAGCAATCGCACAGAGCATTAGGGTAAAGCACCATACGTGCCAAACACCACTGCAAATACCTGCAAGCGAACGTTCGGCATTGAAAAATGCTTGTTATATTCAGAGTAATTCCATGCCATTCATATAACCTGTTTAGCAGCAGATGTCCGAAGTCACCACACATTCAATTACATCAGGAGGAATCCATGTAATAGTTTTCCCAACCAGAGAAGTGTTCACCTTCCAACCTTTCAAAAAAGCTAGATAAAGATGGCCATTCATTAATATTTACAAATTAATTGCATTCGATGAGCAATATACACTATTTCCACAGTTGCCCTGCCTATTATTCTAAACTCCTATTGCAAACACCCACATCAGGACTAGACTTCAGACCCCTTTCATTATAAAAGGGCAGACTTCTCAAGATGACCATGTTATTTTATTTATTTATTTGATATATTGTGTTTACAACCTTTGAGCCAGAGGATCATTTACAAAGGTACCTCGTCACATGTAAGACAGAAACTAATGCAGACAGGGTATAACAACAATTTCATTAAGCATGTGTTGCAGACATTTGTCACAGACATTATTTACAGTATTTGGATGTAGATATTTACAGACATTAATTACAGTATTTGGGTGACGATATTTACATTATCACAGCAGAAAGACATTATTAGCTTGAGAAAGCATCTGAACAGAGCAGTCAGTCCTATTCATGGGTTTGGTATTATTGATGGAGGTTGCAGTCCATAATGGACTTTGTAAGAGAATTTGGATCAGAGTGGGTGAGACAATGAAATGTTAGTTGCAGTTACAGGAGTGGATATTGAAGAGGTGGCTGCGAAGAGTGGTTTTGAAGTGGGCGATCTTGGGTGCACTAGTGATGATGTTTGGGAGTGCATTAAAGTATATGGGGGCCCTGTAGTGGAACGATCTCTGGGCAAGGGAGGTTTTTACCCTGGGCACAACCAGTGGTGCTTTCTCTGAGTTGCGGGTGGAGATAGTGGGGGTGGCAGAATGAAGAGAAGCAGTGACCCTGGGGGGGGGGAGTCGAGGCAGTATTTTCTTGGACAGTATGCAGGTCTGGTAGAGGAGCCTTTCATTGAGGTTGAGAAGATTGGCAGAGGTATAGAAGGAACAGGTGTGAGTGAGCCTGGGTGCGCCAGTTAGGAGCCTGCAGACCTTGTTTAGGTAAACCTGGATTTTCTGGAGTGCGGAGTTATCTGCTGCCCCGTATACAGGGAGCCCATAGTCCACTAGAGACAGTATTGATGAGGTGCTGGCAAGCCTAAGGGCATGGGGCGGGAGACAGTTCCTGTGTCGGTAAAGGAGTCCAATCCAGGTGTTTGTTGCAGCAGCAAGGGTGTTTATGTGGTCATGAAAGGTAAGGGCCGAGTCGAGGGTAAGTCCAAAGTATTTGTAGTTGGATACCTGTTCAAAGGGGGGGGGGCTAGGTGCTGGGGAGGATGTGGAGAGGTGCACTTTTTGCTTTGTTTTGGTGGTGAGAGAAGATCACTGATTTAGTCTTTAAGTTTATGATCAGTCTACAGTCCTTAAACCATGTTTCGGCCTGGGAGAAGGCATGTTGGAGGGAGTCCTAAAGGGGCGTGGGTTTATGATGTGAAGCAAAGAGCACTGCATCATCTGCATATAATAAGATTTTTGTGGAGCAGGCCTTTGGTAAGAAGTTTAGGTAGAGGGAGAAAAGAAGTGGCCCCAGGATAGAGCCCTGGGGCACCCCAGAGTGGATGGGTAGTGTGTAAGATGGGGTTCCATTAATTTTGACATACTGGGACTGGGCAGAAAGGTAACTGGAGCACCAGGCTAGGGGGCCTGTGGAGAAACCAAGTTGGTGGAGGGAGTCGAGAAGGAGAGGGTGGCAGAACGTGTTGAAGGCCTTGGATAGGTCTATGAACACAGCTCCTGTAATGTTACCGGCATCTAGGGAGGAGTGTAGGAAGTTGGTGAATTCTAGGAGGGCTGTGGTGGTGGTGCTATGGCCCAAACGGAAGCCATGCTGCTCTGGGCATAGAATGTCATGCTTGGCTAGGTATTCAGTAAGTTGGGTGGCAACCACTTTTTCTAATGCTTTAGAGAGGGGGGAAGAATGGAGATGGGTCGATAGTTATTTGGGGAGGCTCTGTCATCATCTTTATGGATGGGAGTAATGACAGCTGTTTTCTAGGCACTAGGGAATTGCCTTAGGCATAGGGATTTGTTGAGCAGGTCCGTTAGGGGGACTAGGACTTCATTGAGGACTAGTCGAAGGAGCCTGGCATCTAGGGGGTCATTTATAGGGTTATTGCTGTTTAGCGCTTTTTGTAGGTAAGGACGAGCTTCATGGGTGGATATTTTGCGCAGGAGGAAACAAGGATGCTGCAGGGTTGGGGGTTGGGATTGGGACACAGGGTCAAAGAAACAACTAGGGAGAACATTGCTGAGATCCGAGAAGGTGGTGTTTAGACAGTTTGCTGTGGTGAGTGTGTCTGTGGAGGCAGTGCCATTTATGGTGAGCTGGGAGGGAGATGGGGAGCATGATTTCCCATTGAGTTCTTTGATATTACTCCAGAAGGTCCTCGCAGACCCCCACGTGGTTGTGAGAGTGGATTGATAGTGGTCTGCTTTGGCCTGACGGATGGCTCGAGTGCATCTATTGCGAGCAGCATTATAGGATTGTCTGCCCACCAACCTGCCAGATTCTGTGGCTTTGTGCCAGAGATTATCCCTGTCTCTCAACATTTTGAGTAGGGAGGGGGTTATCCAAGGAGCATGTTGCCTTTTGGTGCGGAGTTTGGTGAGTGGAGCATAGAGGTCACTAGCCTTGGTGAAGGCCTGTGTAAACAGGTTGAGTGCAATGTCGACGCTGGGGGCTATATTAATGGGGGACCAATCTATTTGGGTGAGCAGCTATTTTTTTATTAACCCTTCTGGGCGGAGACGCCTTTGGAAGGTTGTTTGGATTGTGGGTTTGGGTGTGGAAGAGGTCCATTGGAATAGGATGGGCGAGTGGTCACTTAAGGAGTAGGAAAGTACTTTTATATCCTGGATTTTGTTGGGGCTGTTAGAGATAATGATATCCAGGAGGGTGTGGGTACCAGTAGATGGGTGAAGTCTAGTGGATTGGGTAACTAATTGGACCATGTCAAGGGCTGAGAATGAGTCCTTTGTTGGTGCGGCTGAGGGGCCAAGCCAGTTGATATTGAGGTCCCCTACTAGTGTCTGCTCTGCATTGTGTGGTAGGGTAGAGGGGTATTTGGTGAGGGATGTGACGGCAGGCTTTTGGTTCTTAGGGGGTATGTAGGTGACTGTGAAGTATAGTGGGCCCCTGGAGGGGTCGGGGAGATTTTTAGGGTGAGGGCTTGTGCTCTGTTTGTGAGTTTGGGGGGTGGGAGCATGTGACCAATAATGTTATTATTGATGTAGAATGCACAGCCACCCCCACGCTTTCCTACCCTGTCTTCCCAATATAGAGTGTATCCGGGGAGTGAGACAAAGGCGTCAGGGGTAGATTTGGAGAGCCAGGTCTCCACTAGGGCAATGACGTCTGGTTGGTGAAGGGTGGCCCAACATTGAAGCGCTGCAGATTTCTTTGGCAGGCTATGTATATTCAGGGAGGCAATACGGAGTCCAGAGGATCTGGTAGGTGGAGTGGTAGGGGCAGGGCCTGGATTAGGGTGCATATTACCAGAGAGGAGTAGTAGGATGACTAAGGATCTAACCACAGGGTGGCAGGTTGTTATATTTTTGGAAGCACGTTTGGGGGAGAGGATGTAGTGGAGCAGGGGATGGGCAGGGTTTGGAGGGATGGGCGGATGCAGAAGGGGTGGAGCCAGGCGGGGCCTGGGTGGGTGCTGGGGTTGGGGCTGCTGGTGGGAGGTGGATGCAGGGGTCCAGCATGTGATGACAAGGTAGGGGGGTGATGGCCAGATCTGGAGAGATGCAATGGTGCAGTCCACAAAGGGCATAGGGTGAGGTCTGGCTGATGGGAGGTGAACCCCAGGGTGGTTATGAGGATGAGGCACATAAGGTGGAAGTGAACAGACATGGTGCCTAGATAGCTTTGGGGCAGAACAAAGAGATTGTGGGGGGAGCCAGAAAAGCTGTAGGAGCTTTGAGATATACCATGATACCGTAGCTTGACTTGTAGGCTCAGTGGCAGAGCTGCCGACTATGGTGGCAAAGGCACAGGGTTTGAGACCTGCAGTGGGACAGCGAAGAGATTTATTTTGGGCAGACTATAACGATAGAGGCTTTGAGAGCTTTAGAAACTAAGCATGAGTTAGTCTACTTTGGTTGTCTCAGCAGTAGAGCTGAGGACACTGGTGGGTGGGAGGGGTACAGGGTTCGTAACCTGCAGTGAATACCAGAAATGTTATTTATGCTGCCTATTTCCTTCAGCAAATTTCACATGGGCTGCTAGGATAATTTGTAATTCACCTCCGATGAAGCCTCAGGAGAAATCAGTAAGGGGATCTGTCCAGCCTCCCACTGCTGCTGATACTTTTTTGGCATTTTGTGAGAGATTTTTCTAATTTCGCTATGAATAAAATGTTTATGCAGCTTGCACTGGTGCCAATTTTCTCTACTGCTATTGACCTGACTGGGCATGGTTAAAGTTATCTGTGGAGTGATTTTTGTTTGCACAGATGCATATAGTCTGCAGATACATATATAAGCATTAAGCCATGAGAAAGGAGCCTTTTACTAGGAATTAATGCAAGGTTGGGGGGGGTTGGAGCACGAAGCCAAAGGCTGAGTGCCCCAACCACCCAACCATGCATTAATTCCATAGTAAAAGCCTCCTTTTGAGTGGCTTAATGTGCTTGTAACATGGCAAGCAGTGGCTATCAATATTGTAAGGAAAAATAGACACTTCATTAAGTTTTCACATATTTCATTTCATTTCTTTTTTATTGGTTATACTGGAAGAAATAATTACTTACCGTAGTAATCTTCTTTCTTCCCAGTGATGCTCAGATATTCATAACTTTATGCAATAGGCCTGGAGGATTGGACTGCCTGGGGAGATAGAACATATGCAAATGATGGAACACTTTGCATGTGAGCATCTTTCAAACACTGCCTCTACTAACTGCCTGTGTTCTAAACCTCTTCAGATTTATAAATGGAGCATGGAAAGTAGGCCCAGAGATATATCATACTATAATTATATTATTAAAATTGGGATTTTCCCCAAAAAATATACAGGTGTATATATATATATATATATATATATATATTTTTTTTTTGAAATAACACTCCAACTGGAGGACTATTAAACAATGGCTAGAACAAAATTTCAGAGAAAAACACCCCAAAAAGGAGAACACAATGAAACCTGATTTATCCAAACTATTGACAGGTGCAGGGTAAAGACACTCCAAGGGTGTATAATGATAAGGGTGGCACCAGCAAGCAGAGTGCAAAGGCTGAAGTTCTGGAAGGGGAGATAGGAAGGGAAGTTTTGAATGTTTGAGCATCACTGGGAAGAAAGAAGATTACTATGGTAAGTAATTTCTTCTTCTAACCCCAGTAGTGCTCAGAATATTCCTAATGTTATGCAGACTACCAAGCAGTATCACTGGAGGTGGGCCCAGAACTTATTTTGGAAACAGACTTTGCAGGACTGCTGTGCCAAACCTAGCATCACTCCTAGATAAAATATCTAGATTGTAATGCTTTGTAAAGGTGTGTACTGTCTTCCAGGTAGCTGCTTTACAAATGTCCAGTAATGGAACATCCCTGGCAGCTGCTAAGGTAGCAGCTGTCCCTTTTGTGGAGTGGGCCCTCAATCCTGATGAGGGCTCCTTACCAGCCTTTGTGTAGCAGAACTGGATACACTGGACTATCCATCGAGAAATGGAACTTTTTCGAGGCTGGATTACCTTTTCCCACATCTCCATAGGTCAGGAACAGCTGCTTTCTATTCTGTCTATGGCCTTTTGTGTCTGTCATGTAGTAACTGAGGGCCCTTTTCACATCTAAACCGTGGAGTCTTCTCTCACCAGGTGTAGTGGTCAGTGAAAAAGACAGGAAGAGTGATGGACTGGTTTAAGTGGAAGTCTGAGACTACCTTGGGAAGAAATTTCTTGTTTGTTCTAAGGACTACCTTATCCCTATGAAAGGAGATATAGTCCTGATCTGCACAGAGTCTGAAGCTCACTGATCCTTCTTGCATAAGTCATTGCCATGAGAAAAGCTGTTTTCCAAGTGACATATTTTAGATGAGCTGTAGCCATGGGTTCAAAAGGAGAGCCCATGAGTTTAGCTATACATACATTTAATTCCCAAGTTGGCACTGGTGCCCTGTGGGGTGGATGCAAATGATTTAGACCCTTAAATAATCTTTTAAAGATAGGATCCGAGGCTATGGTTACCCTTGCACCAGCAAAGAGGTAAGCAGAGACAGCTGCCAAATGAACCTTAAGAGGCAGTATAGTGCAGCGGTTTAAGGCTCTGAGCTGCAAGTCTGGTGACTTCCAGCAGACCAGACTTTGGTTTGAATCCCACAGCTTCCACTTGCATACTGTGTGGCCCTGAGAAGTCACTTAACTTCCCTGTGCTCCCAGGTTGCACCTGTAAAAAAAGCTTTCAGCTTCGTGTACTACTCCTGGTTAAACAACTAAAAAAAAAAAGAGCTGGGTTGTAAATCAGAGGAATGCAAGTAAGAGAGATAATCCAGGACAACTGAAATTTCTGCCTCTCCTGGAATTAGTGATCTGCTACAGCATCAAAGGGAAAACCTCTTCCATTTAGAAAAATAGGTTTTCCTAGTAGGTTTTCTATAAGCTTTCAAAATGCTTAAGACAGATTGATAAAGGTTAAATTTTGCATATTCTATGTCCTCAAGAGCCAGGCCATGAGGTTGAAGGACTTGAGATTTGGATACAACAGAGTTCTCCGATTGGAAGTAAGTAGATTGTGCCTCCGAGGGAGGTGTATCCATTTGGTGACAGACATGGAGAGCAGAAGAGAGTACCATAGCTGCCTTGACCAATCTGGAGCTATCAAAATTAGTGATGCTGCATGGGATATGAGCTTGAGCAGCAGGGATCGACAAATCCCATAGCCCGACGTCCCGGGCTACCAAATTTCTGCCTGGGACAAGCATTTTTCAATCAGCCACTTGCCCACAGACAAGCATCAGTCTGCACATCACTTTTTTAGGTATGTACCTCTGTGCTTTGGCATCTGGCCAGGAGGGGTCACAGCGTCTGAGGTGGTGGAGCCGATTTTTTTTTTTTTTTTTGGAAGCGGTCAGCCGGGTGTGCACAGTATGGGTAAATCTGTCGGACAGGAGAGCTCTTGAATGCAGAGTTGAAGTGGTGGCTGAATGAGCAGGCATGTACCAGGATCAGTCGGGTGATGGCAAGTCATGTGCCGTGTCTTCGTCAGCAGGTAAGGGTAAGGGGCGCGAGAGCGACTGAGGAAAGCATGGATGTCAGGCGACTGGGCAGAGGGAACTGCAGGCCATGCATGCTATCAGGTGGATCATAGTTATACTACAACTGGAAATAGTTTGCACAGAGGTTCGTCATCAGAAGAAGTGCTGTGAGTGTGCTGGGTAGCAAAGGGGAGCTGGGGAGACCAAGTCAGAACCTGCATAGTGGCATGTAATTGTGCTGGGAGCAGCAGGCCTGGCCTACTTGGGCAAGAGATACAAAGTGGTGTACTGAAGACACCAGCGAGCTAGCCAGCTGATAGCAAGTAGCTCTAGTGCTCTTGGAGTGGAGGCGAGCATCGTGTGAGGCAAAGGGCAGCAAAAAGTCATGGATGGAGTCAGTTTCCGTTTTATTCTCTCCTAATTACCTTGCTTGTATTGCCCCAGAACACTAGTGCGCAATTTCTTGTCTGTTTCATTGAGGTGAAGTTGCTTTTGCTTTTTTGGGTGGAGAGAGGGTAGATTAAAACTGGCGTATTGTGAACTGAGACTGAGGCATCATACAAATGTTTCTCAAGTGAAGAAACATGATACTACTATCAGATAATTACTACAGTAATTCGTTTCTTAATAGTGTTACACTTAGTTGTTTTGTCGCATGTATCCAGATGCAAAATAGGTAAGCAGATTGTAACCACCATCCCCCAATCCCCCCTCAACACTGCTATAGATGTGTGTGATAGTATCTTATGCACTAGTGTCTCCCAGGGATATACAGATATATATATATTTTTTTTACTTTAGAAAAAGGTGATTTAAATTAAATAACCAAAAATAAACTACAGGCTGTGATTTAAAGCATTTGTGATGCACACACCAGGGGTTTGTGAGGTATAGGTACCAAGGCTAATTGTCCTTGCACCCCTTGGGGAATGCATCACCGTGTGTATTGTTGGATTTATAAAGTGGATTTTTGTGGTATCTGCTATAGCATCACATTGCATTGTGTGTTTCTAATGTGCTCTCAACTGATAATTGTGTACAGTAAGCTGATTTTCTTGGTACTGCTTGGGGGGGAGTGGAAGGGGGGACCACTGAACTTTACCAGGTGGGAGACCAATACCTGTCATGTCTTATTGCTTATATCATGGTAATTGAATCAGACTGATTCAACATTTAGTAACAGCAGGGACTGACAAATTTAAAAACATACATGATCTTTCCTGCTTCCTGATGTTCTACATCCACCTAGAATTAATGGTACAACCCCCACACCACGTACTTTGTCGCTACATTAAGTTTCTGTAATTTCCCTTGAAATACAGTCTTCTGACCATGGACTACCACTCAAAACACTCGGACTACCATTTTTATCAAGGCCAGTTGTCCTGGACTAGCACATAATTTTGAAATTTGTCGATCCCTGTTGAGCAGTACTCTATGAACTAGAGGGAAAGGAGGAAAAGCATACAGGAACCTCCCTGATCAATCCAGGGTCGGGGCATCCAGAGAGAGTGTGCCCTGGTCCAGTGGTCTGCAACAATACTGAGGCAGATGGTGGTTCTGGTGAGATGCGAACAAGTCTACCTGTGGCGTGCCCCACCTTCTGAAAATAACCTGTACCACCTGTCTGTTTAGGGTCCATCCGTGATGGGCCTGATTGATTCGACTCAAGGCATCTGCCAGGATGTTGTCTTTTCCTGTCAAATGAATTGCCTGTAGGGATATTCCCAGAGAGTAAGCTAGAATCCAGATACGTATGGCTTCTGTAAAAGGAGGCCTGACCTGGTACCTCCCTGCTTGTTTATGTAATACATTGCGGTGGTATTGTCTGTTCTGATCTGTACTACCTTACCCTATAATAGGGGAGAGAAAGCTTGCAGAGTTAGCAGAACTGCTCTGAGTTCCAGTAAGTTTTTGTGCTGAAGGGACTCTGCAGCTGACCAGTTACCCTGAGTGGTGTGCTGCTCTAGATGGACGCCCCAGCCCAATAGGGATGCATCTGTTGTGAGTACCAATGAAGAAATCTCCTTTTGAAAGGGAATTCCTTTTCTTAAGTTGGATTCCTCTTTCTTCCACAAGAGGGCCTATAACAGTGCCCTTGTTACCGGAATGAGTTTTGAAAAAGGGTCTTTTTTCCTGGCACCAGTGAGCCCTGAGGTGGAACTGGATGTCCCTCATGTGAAATCTGGAACCCTGCACTGTACCTATGGCAGTAGCTATGTGGCCCAGTAGCTGGAGAAACTGTCTTGCAGTTTTTGCTTTGTGTAACCTGAAAAAGTTTCCCACTGACTGGAGGCTTTGTACCCTCTCCAGAGGCAAACAGGCTCTGGCCTGTAAGGTATTTATTTCTGCTCCTATGAACTGCACCACCTGTGTGGGGGTGAAAGCAGACTTTTTGTGATTAGAAATCCCAGGGATTCTAGGAGGTCCTGAGTGACCTTTAACTCCTGCTGTACCATCAGTGGGGATTTTCCCACCATTAACCAGTCGTCCAGATAAGGGAAGACAATGATACCTTGTCTCCGAAGATGTGCTACTACAGCAGCTAGACACTTTCTGAATATCCTTGGGGCTGAAGAAAGGCAAAAAGGCAGGGTTGAAAACTGGTAGTGACCTGAAGGCAGTCTGAATCTGAGATATCTCCAGAAAGAATCCCTTATAGGGATGTGGAAATAAGCATCCTTTAGGTTCAGTGATGCCAGCCAGTCTCCCTTTTACAGCATTGGCAAAATCACAGCTAGTGTTACCATTTTGAACTTTCTTTTCTTTAAATGCTTGTTTAAAGCTCTGAGATCGAGAATAGGCCACCACTCCCCACTTTTCTTTGTTGTTAGGAAATATCTGGAATAAAATTCCCTTCTCCTCAGGGATGTTGGAACTGGTTCTACTGCTTTCAGCTGTAGCAGGTTTTGCACCTCTGACTCTAGTAGTGTTTTTTCTGCTAGTGAGGGAGAGCTGAAAACTCTGATTTTCTGAGAAGGAATGGATATGAATTCCAGGGACAGGCCCTGACCCACTACCTCCAGAACCCATTTGTCTGTGGTGATGTTCAGCCAGGCATGGAGAAAGTGAGACAGTCTGCCTCCCACAGGTAGGGAGGAAGTGGCCTGTGGCTCAGAGGGTCTGCTTTGATTGTGGCTGAGGCTGAGCTTGGGACTCTCGCCTCGAGCCCCTCCTTCCCCTGCCCCGGAGTATCCCTGTTGTGGATACTGCTGGTACTGGGGTAAGGCCACTGTCTGGAGGAAGGGCCTGGAATAAAAAGACCTGCCCTGGCCTCCCCTTCCATAAGGCCTGGTAGATGGTGAAGCTCTCTCCTTAGTAGAGTTGCTTCTGTAAGTGGCCTTATACTCATTCACCTTCTTCATATATGCCACAGTGGACTCCCCAAAGAGAGAGTTTCCTTCTGGAGGAAAATCCAAGCCCTTAGACTAAGTATCTTGAGTAAGGTTTGTGGCCCTGAGCCATGCAAACCTGCTCTGTGCCACCGTATTTGCCATCCATCTGGCTGCAGTGTCATTAGTGTCAGCAGCCATCTGGAACTGGTACTTAGCTGCCTCTAACCCAAACCTGGCAGTTTCAGCCAGGTCATCTGACAGGGGCGAGGGAGCTTTCTGAGATATAGCCAGGACTGACTGCAACAGTGACTTCTGGTACTGGGCAGCATATGCCTGGAAGGTTGCCTGATGCATAGCCAGAGAGGCTGACAGGTACCCTTTTTTGGCCATGCTGTCAATTTTTCTGGATTCCTTGTCTGGAGGGTGTGAGGACAGTGGGACCCTGACCTTGTCGCAAGCAGCTTGCTGAATTACCCCCTGATGATCTGGATGGGAGAAGAGAAAGTCAGCTCCCTCCCACTCCAATTGGTATTTTATGTCCATCCTCCTATCTATGGGAGGAGTGGAGTTTGGTGTTTGAAGAATCTTTAAGGCATCCATCTTAAAGAATTTGCACACTGGTAGGAGTAGAGCCTTGGTGGGTGTCAGCCCCATCATCTCCAAATACTCTACCTCCTCTTCATCCTCAATTTGTTTGGTGGTGGAGATGTCTAGTGCATCTGCCGTCCTCCTAATAAAAGTAAAATGGGATGGAAAATCCTCAGTCACCCTTGGAGGTGAACCAAAGTCCTGTTCAGGGGACACTTCTGGTTCGAATCCTCCCTCCTCCTCACTATATTATTATTATTATTATTATTCTCCTTCTTCTCCTTCATCATCATCATCATCATCATCATCATCATCATATAGGTCCCCTCTATCTTGAGGGAGTGGATGCACATTGCTGCCAGCCTGGGGACCCTGGGAAGGGGCAGGAGGCTGCTGCTGAGGAAATATTGCCTGTAGAGATTGAATAATTTTGAAGGCCTGAGCAATATCTTGGGCCGTTGGTACAGGCATAACAGGCACAGAAGTCCCCAGTTTGACAGTAGGGGGTTCTGTGTGTTTAAGCTTTTTGCTTTCCTTAGAAGGAACTGGGGAGTCAGCCAGTTTATTTGAATGTTTTGTGCCCTTTTCGCCCATCTCAGGCAGGCACAGAAGCAGATGTGGGTTCAGCCACAGATTCTTGGGGTATCGACTGGTCAGAGCCAGAGGGACCCTTTGCAGACTTTTTCTTAAGCCTTTCAAGGCATTTTTCCAGGGTTTTGTCTGGGAATGTTTTGCATACCTCACATTCCTCCTTAAGGTGGTCAAAACCCAAACATATGACACATATAGTGTGTTTGTCTGCTTTAGCATACACTTCCCCACACTGGGAACAATTCCTGAAACCGGGTTCACCGGTTCGCTTTTTGGGTTTCTCAGACATGATGTTTTAAAAGGAGAAAAACCCAACAGCTAAACAAAAAAGTTATTTTTTTTTTTAAATGATCGGTTCTGGAACCGAAGGAACCGAACCGATGTAGTGGTATGGAACTGGGTCAGCAGTTCAGGTAACCAAAATTTATCGGTTATAGCAATTTAAATAAAACAGATTTTAAATGTAAAACTAAGGTGGTTCTTTAATCAGAGAACCCCGATTTTAACAGAAACTAACCCGGTTCCCCCACGGTTATACTGAACCAAGAGAAACCAAGAAAAACAACAAATTTAATCGTAAACTAAATAAATAATACAAAACAATAAGTAGAGGCAGTAATTGAAAACAAAAATATACTTATAATAGTATTTTGTAGTTTTCTTCACACAGGAGAAAGTGGACGACCGAAGCTCCGAGCGACCAGACTTTTCAGGCGGAGAGAAAAATCTGAAGAGGTTTAGAATACAGGCAGTTAGTAGAGGCAGTGTTTTAAAGATGCTCACATGCAAAGTGTTCCCTCATTTGCATGTGTTCTATCTCGCCAGGCAGTCCAACCCTCCAGGCTTACTGCAAAAAGTTAGGAATATTCTGAGCATTACTGGGGTTAGAAAGGCATGTGAGTATTGCTGCCTGTTTACACAAGCGTCCAGCTACATAGAACAATCATGAGATATGACACAGGCTTAAACATTTAACTAACAGCAAGGGTTAATAAAATGGTACATAAATTTAGGATAATATAGGCTAAAGGGCAAACCATGAACTAGCTTTGGTGAATTAACAAATACAAGGTGACATTAAGCATTCAGTGAGGGTTTAACGATAATATAATATAACAGTGGGAAACAAAAAATTTAAGTGCAATCTAAAAACTAGCCTAGGTGGATTAACAATACTACAAGTGCTAGAAAGAGAGGGTAAGTACCTGAGGTGGATAACCAGAGAATGAGGGGGAAAAAAGTGCAGAATGGGAGCCAGATTAGGGCTGCGAGCAGGTGCAGGTGGGAGAGAAATGTCTCCTGATATTGTGTTTGAAGGCATTTGTGGAGGGACAGAGTTGTAGTTCTGGAGGGAGAGAGTTGAAGAGCTTGGGTCCCATCAAAAAGAGTGTTTTCTGGCCTTGAGTGGTCTGGCAGAAAGGAACAGAGAAAGAGAGAGCAGAGGGCAGTCTAGTGGTCCTGGTGGAGGTGGCTGAGTGGAAGACAGATATTTTATCTGAACATTCTGAAGTTACAGTGCAAACCACATTTAAAACACAAACAATGTTTATTTATATAGTGATTATAAATATAACGTCTTAGCAAATTCTATATTCTGAAACTGATGCATTAATAGTTATGTTCCACATCTTAAAACTGTTTAAAGTATATTTTGCTATTCTACAAGGTACTCAAAACATCTTTGAGACCGTACGCAAAGAATCCTGGGATTGAGCACAACGATTTGCATGTTTCCTTGGTTAACGGGTTTCTTTCTTTACTCAGCAGTGCTCAACGGATTATTGTTATTAAAACTGTACGATTAACTTCAAGTTTGCAACTGTAATACATGCTGTGCATGCCAAATATTAAAACAAACAACTGGGCAAAACGACATGTCATAGTAAAATACGAAATGTTACGACTGGCTACCTAGAACATGTTACTGCTGGATACATTAAGAGATATATCGATAAGTGTTCTAACATTTTACTCTATTTTACTGCGCCGGAATAATAACTAAAATTGACAGGTCCTTTAATCATAAAGTGGGACATATTAAATGGATTAGATGTGGTTGAAGACATTGGGCCTGCAAATGGACTGGCAGTGCTGCTAGAAATTGGTACTACATTTTCAGATGTTACTGTGTCACTTGTGGCTCTGCTGGGATTACTCTGGTTTTCTGGGTTGCAGTCTATTCTGGCTGCTTTCTCATTTTCTTGGCTGCTATCTGGGAAAGATATAGATTTGAATGTGGAGGAGCTGGGATTCTGTTCTGTGGATGTCCATGAGCTCTGTTTGTTCTCTGTGGAGCTGTGTGTGGATGTAGAGGGGCTCTCTTTCATCATTTTAGAAGTGTGGCTCTTTGACAAGATAGAATACCATTTCTTGCGGTCACTGGCAAATGGAGACCTGTAATTCCTAAGGCTGGTCTCACATCTATGTCCTGTCATAGATATTATTTCTCAGGATGCGAGACCAGCCTCAGATAATATGTGAATCTGCCATGGTGCGAATGGAATGACTTGTGTACTGTACAGACAGTTCAGCATGAGTGGCAATTTAAGCAATCATATTACCCAAGTAATTTCTGCCCATTGGTTGCTTACTGTACCAAATCTCTTTCTTGTCCAGAATGTTTTGAGGCAGTTTTAAAGGGTGCAAGTAAAAGGCAGGGACATTATGGGGACATCTTGCACTATATTCGTTAGAGTGCAACAGGACAATTGCAATTATTCGGTTGTGAGTAGAGAATTCCATATAATGCCTCTTTGTTAGCTTCAGTAACAGCGTTATAATTTTTTGTTGGCTCGTTGAATGCTAATGCAATGTACTCCTTGCCAGACCTATCTTGCTTTAATATAAAAGATTCATGCTTGAGAATTCTGAGCCCCTCTCTCCCCCTTCTTGCTGTGCCAAGTTATATTTCAAACCAGAGCCTGAGTATGAGCCCATACGCAGACTCTGGATTCAGTTTTTCACAGCTTCTGATTTTGTCAAGGTCAGTATCAGCTACACATGGATGGTGTGATGCGACATTTCTCCCTGCTCTCCTATATTCTTTTAGGACAGCAACAAACACATTATTCACACTCTAAAAATTCCATATCTGCAACTGTGTTTATTTTTCGATTCACCTCAGCACTTTTTATATGGCGGTTTAATCCTGCGTGCAATGATATGAACGAGCTGATACTATATTGTTTCCCATCCTCAGTGTGTACAGAGCCATAAAACTGTCTCAAAATACTTGCAAGACTACTGACAGTAATAGTGCTGATATTTACATTTAGGTTATTCGCTTTCAACCAATCTGAAAAAACATTGCCGGACCAGGCTGTGCTTTTGTGTGTATTTGGCTCACACGTTTTTCTTTCCAGCTCGTCCAACTGATCCTGCGATAGACTGGCATGTCTACCTGCTGTTTTCTGCCCTTTAGTACTTGCCACATCTACATTTTTTTCTTTTCTTTTTTTCTTTAGACTGGGTGTAGTCTTTCAGGTGTTACCATTGTTCTGGTGGGACACACAGAGACTGATCGCCTACCTCAGAGATTGATATATTTTTCACTCCACAAGGTGTGCTACCACGGAGATCAGAATCAGCAGACAAAGTTCCTATATATCCATGCTGTTTATCTACCCAACAAGTAATGCCCATAACACCACATATTGAGTACATTGTTGTGTAATTATCCATTTTGTGAGGTATGGCACTGCTGTCGCAATTCTACAAGATCAGCTGGACGGGAGGGTGGGAAATGACCAGTGGTCTTTCTGTTCAGTTTGTAATTTTATGGAGATGTGGTTGAGAATGGTATTATGCAGCAGGGTATTTCTAGGGAATTAATGCACACTTGGTTGTGGGTCAGCTGCGGTAATTCAACCAATGTGTGATTGCCATTTGAAAGAAAATTGATTGCCATGTTACAAAGTTACCTGTACATTCTCTTCAGTGTGGGGTTGTTGTGAAGTGGATAAGATGGCATTTGCACAATAAAGGTGGAGTCCTGTTCTTCTGTTATTAGTGTTTCTGGTGCCAGTCCTGCCTTGTGTTCCTACTGCTTACCAATACACAACACATTTGCTCATTTAAATTTTTTATTGATTTTAAAGTAGTGCAGGAATATGCAAAGCCATTACAAAAACAATCAACATACATGTCAATTCGAAGAAGCAGCACAAGAATCATCGTAAATAAGTAGAGCTGTAACTAACAAGCATTTGTCAATGTCAAATGTTGACTGCTTATATGAGCTGTTTAGGTATTTGGAAGTGAAAGTACCATGCCTAAGAACTGTCATGGGTCCTCCCCCTAAGACATCCACTGTGTCTTTCTGTTCAGTATTCACAGACGAGGGGGAGGGGCAAGGGGCACAGCAGTACAGCAGTTGCAAAGGCGTGAAGAGGTGGACAACAGTCCATTCACAGGCAGAAGAAACATGCAGGAGGTGACTAAATTGAAGGTGGACAAAGCAGTGGGACCAGATGGCATACACCCATGGATATTAAAAGAACTATGAAGGGAGATAGCAGTACCTCTGGCAGCCATGTTCACCAAGTCATTCAACAGAGGGGTGGTACCAGAGAATTGGAAGAAGGCATATGTGGTCCCTCTACACAAATCGAGAAGTGGGGGGGGAGGCGGGGAACTATAGGTTGGTCAGTCTCACCTCAGTAGTGGGGAAGATCATGGAGACATTGTTTAAAGAAAGGATAGTGGGGTATCTAGAAGCCATCAGAGCCAAGGACCATAGGCAATATGGATGCACAGAGGGGAGGTCATATCAGACAAATCTGGTTGATCTCTTTGAGTGGGTGACAAAGGAAGTAAATCAGGGTGGGGCAGTGGACAACACTAACCTTGATTTAAGCAAAGCCTTTGACACCGTCCCACATAGGAGGTTGATAAACTAGCTGAGTAGGCTGGACATGGGGGAAAGGGTGGTAAAGTAGGTTAGAAACTGGCTATCAGACAGGAGGCAGAGAGTGGTGGTAAATGGGTGCAGTCTGGGAGAGGGGTGACCAGTGGGTGCGCAGGATTGGTCCTGGGGCCAGTTCTGTTCAATGTCTTCATTAGTGACATTGCAGAAGGGCTGAAGGGAAAGGTCTGCCTGTTTGCAGATGACACCAAGATCTGTAACACAGTGGCTACCCCAGAGAGGGTGGAGAAAATGAGGAGGGACTTGGGGAAGCTTGAAAAATGGTCTGAGGACTGGCAACTGAAGTTTAATTCAAAAAAGTGCAAAATGATACACCTGGGACACAGAAACCCTGGGGAAAGGTACAGGATGGGGGTGCTGACAGTCACAAAGAAGGAAAGGGACCGGGATTCTTATTTCAGATTACCTAAAAATGTCAAAGTGGTAAGGCAGCTGGGGGGGCTAGTGACATGCTGGGGTGCATAGGCAGGGGGTATCACCAGCATAAAGAGGGAGGTAGAGGTGCCATTATATAAAACCATGGTCAGGCTTCACATGGAGTACTGTGAGCAGTTTTGGAGGTCGTACCTTCGTAAGGATATTAACAGGCTGGAGATGGTCCAGAGAAGGGCGAATGAGATGGTACAGAGCTTGCAACACAAGACTTATGAGGAGAAATTAAGGAACCTCAATATGTACTCACTGGAAGAGAGGAGGGAAAGAGGGGATATGATAGAAACATTCAAGTACCACAAGGATATAATTATAACTACTGAGAAGCAGGAGACAGCTGCTATAGACACATCTGCCAGATTCTGTGTGATATTCTTTTGTTCTTATACATCTGTAATCTCCAGTATTTCAGTAACCACATGACCACACTGCCCTACTTTTGCTCAGTATTTACTGAAGAGAAGGTAGGGCAGGGCCCACAGCTCAGCATCATGGACACAGGGGGGAGTGAGGTGAGCACTACTCCCTTCACAAAAGAAAGGGTCCTACAAGAGCTTGCTAAGCTCAGGGTGGATAAGGCAATGGGACCTGATGGCATACATCCCAGGGTACTTAAGGAGCTAAAGGAGGAACTAGCAGAGCCATTAGCAGAATTGTTTAGTGAGTCTCTGAGCACAGGAGAGGTCCCAGAAGACTGGAGAAGGGTTCATGTGATCCCGCCCACAAGAGTGGTAGCAGGAGGAGGCGGGAACTACAGACCAGCAGTCTTACCTCAGTAGTGGGCAAGATTATGGAGGCACTCTTAAGGAAAGGATAGTGCAACACCTGGAATCCATAGGGGCACAGGATCCAAGACAGCATGGGTTTACAAAGGAAGGTCCTGTCAAACTAATCTCATAGATTTCTTTGACTGGGTAACCAGAGTGGTGGACCAAGGGGAGCAGTTGATGTCACCTACCTTGACTTCAGCAAAGCTTTTGACACTGTTCCACATAGAAGATTGATAAATAAGCTAGGTAGGCTCGGGTGGGTCAGAAGTTGGTCAACTGGGTGGCAAACTGGTTGACTGGCAGAAAACAGAGAGTGGTGGTAATGGTATACAGTCAGAAGAGATGCAAGTCACAAGTGGGTACCTCAGGATCAGTCCTGGGGCCAGTCCTATTCAACATCTTCATTAGTGACCTCGCAGATGGACTAGAGGGTAAGGTTTGTCTGTTTGCAGATGACACCAAGATCTGCAACAGAGTAGATGATCCAGATGGGTGGACAGAATGAGAAGAGATCTGGATAACTAGCAAAATGGTCAGAAGAGTGGCAACTGGGATTTAATGCAAAGAAGTGCAAAATCATGCACATAGGGAAAAGAAACCCTGAAGCCACTTATAGGCTGGGAGGAGTTGCTAGCAGTCACAAAGGAAGAAAGAGACTTGGGCATCATCATCACTGATGACCTAAAATCATCCAAGCAGACCCCAAAGCAGTAGGTAAGGCTAGGGGGTGTTAGGGGTATTAGTAGGGGTATCACAAGTCGTAAGAGGGAGGTAATAATCCTCTGTACAAGACATTGGTTAGGCCCCATCTGGAGTACTGCGTGGTATTGAGGCCACACCTTCACAAGGACATTAACCAAATTGAGGCAGTCCGAGAAGGGCAACCAAAATGGTGCAGGGACTACATCAGAAGACATATGAGGACAGATTAACGGAGCTCAATATGTATACCCTTGAGCAAAGGAGGAGAGAGGTGATATGATCGAGACATTTAAACACCTTAAGGGCATAAACAAGGTGAAAGAGTCTAACATGTTTAAATATAAGAAAAATAGCAGGACAAGAGGACACAGCATGAGATTAGAGGAGGCCGATTAAGGGGAATGTGAGGAAATCTTTTTCACAGAAAGGGTGGTAGATGCATGGAATAGCTTACCACAAGAAGTGGTGGCTATGAATACAGTGCAGGGCTTCAAACAGGCATGGGATAGGCATAAGAGAGCAATACAAATGACTATGACTAGATAGGTCACTGACAGAGCAAAGGCCGATGGCACATTTATAAGGTAGAAAAAGAAATGGGCAGACTGGATGGGCCTTGCGGTCCTTATCTGCCATCAACTTCTATGTTTCTATGTTTCCTTCTTTAGGCAATGTTATGCCGGTTGATGCCTAGTGTCAGATGGCAGACAGAGAGCTCACCAGATTGTATTGCTATTTGGAAAACTTCATAGAGTATTCTTTTACTGGTAAGCATTTTGGAACGCTGGTGAAGGTCTCACAATTTTTAGTATGATTTTATCTCCTTATGTCTGTCCCCTTTGGTCCCCCCATCCCCACACCCCAACAGTAATCGGTGGCCACAGCTACAGACTTCTTCTTGCCAAGATGGTGGGTGAGGAGCTGCCTTCACAGTCTGTGAAGTCTGTTGTCTTTCAGTGCTGCTTATTGGTCATCTTCCAACACAGGTGAGGTGCTGCCAACCCAAAACTAACTCAGTACAAGCAGCTTTCAAAGTGGGGAAGAAATGGAGTGAGCAAGAATCAAGTACTCATTCAGATGCAGCGTCGATTTTAAGATCAGCATAATGGTGTAGAGACAGCAACTAGAACCCCAGCTCTTTAAGCTGCCTTATGAAGCACTGGGGTTCTGTTTATTGTACTGTAAGTGGGCTGCATCTAATTTGGTAATTTACTGTACCTTACCTCTGGATGTATGGTAGGGCCAACTTTAAATACACTGCACCTGAATGAACACATGATGCCATAGAAACATAGAATTTGGCAGCAGAAAAGGACTACTCAGCCCACTCAGTCTGTGCAAGTGTTCTGTACCTGCTTGTATATGTTACTGCATGTCTTATTCTGCTTGCGTCCATCAGGACCTCCTTGTGAATGAGCTTGCTTAATGGATTTTTCCTGCAATGAACTGGAACCTACTCCACCTCCATAGCTCTATTGATCTCCACTGACCCACCCCTTCCCCTTTTTCTAATATACCCCTATGTTTATCCCAGGCATGCTTCATGCCCCCTATCATTTTAGCTTCCATCACTTCTCCTGGCAGTCTGTTCGAGGCATCTACCACCCTTTCAGTAAAGGAATATTTTTCACATCTATCCTGAATGCCCCTCCCAGCTTCATTGTATGTCCCTTGGTTTGGGTGCTCATCCTCATTTGAAGGAAACTCCCCCAACTGTACCCTCTTTACCCCTGTGAGGTACTTTGTAGGTCTTGATCATGTCACCTCTCGCCCTCCTCTCTTCCAGAGTGTACATGTTGAGATTTTTCAGCCTTTCCTTGTAGGGATTCCTGTGAAACTTTTGAACCATTTTAGTTGCCCTCCTCTAGAAAACCTCCATCTTATGTTCTTTCTGAAGTGTGGACACAGTACTCCAGCTGGGGGTATACCAGGGAGTGATACAATGGCAGCACAACATCCCTCCTTCTCCTACTGGAGATGCCACTCCTTATGCACCCCAGAATTCAATTTGCCGTGCCCATAGCCTTGTTACACGCTACTGCCACCTTGAGATCCTCTGATATAATAACCTCAAGGACCCTTTCATGTCTAGTGAGTATCAGTACCTCCCCTCATCCTATACCCAGCATCGGGGTTCCTATGCCCTAGGTACATGAGTTTACACTTGTTGGCACTGAACCCCAAGTAAGTAAGAAAATGGAATTGATGTGAATGAATTGCAGGCTTTCAAGCAGCTTTTCGGGAGTGTGTATGTGTGTGTGTGTATGTGGGGGGCTCTGCTACTATAACTATTTGCTTATGATTTGCTATAATGTGCAAACAGGCTAACCTTGCTCCCTACTCCGTGAGCTATATCGGAGATAAAGAGCCCAAATAGCATTAGGCCAAGCACTGAGCCCTGCGGCACCCTGCTTGTCACTGCTCTGGGTGCTGAGAGCTACCCCACCACCACCACCCTCTGCACCTTCCCCTGTAACCAGTTTTCTTTCCATTTAGTCAGACCACCTTCCACCCGTACCCCTCCTTCTCCTCACTCTTCTCCTCCTTGGCCTGTGTCCCCCCTCCCGGTAGTGCACACTGTCTTTCCTCCTTATTCTTACCAGGTGGTGGTGCCTTCTATATTACATTCAGACAGCTCTGCCCACCCCCTTCCAGGGTTACTACACACATCCACCTTTACCTATATTTAGAGCAGTGAGCTCATTAGGATCCCCTGTCCGGACCTTTCTACCAACCTGTCTTTTGCCTCCCCCACTATTTTAAATCCACCTTAGTATAAATATACCCCTCTAATCCTTTTTTTTTTTTTTTTTTTTTACATATTTTCTCCCGGTTGCGATCGGCTTGGTCATCCCGACTGACCCCCCCCCCAGCCCTGGCCCCAACATAAGGCCAACCTGCTCACCTCCACATATTACCCCCCGTGGCGGGGTGGTGAGGAGCTTCCCAACTTGGCCCACCAGAGCAGGATCCAGTTGAGGAGGCACCATTCGGGGTGGGCAGTGGGGGTCAGAAGCTCATGCTGCTCAACTGTAGCACATTTTCCACTGTTCTCCCCTTTGCGGGGTGCGGACGTGCAATGACACTTAGGCACAGTGTGTCAACATCCACCACACTCCACCCCCTTTACTACACCACTCTAGTAGTGCCCACAGTCATCACCAGGGGCCACTATAGAGTGGCGGGTCCCTGGATCCTGCCCTGGGATAGGAAAGCAGTCCTCCAGATGCTCAGTCCTATCCCTTCCCTGCTGACCTCTGGCGGCCTGGGCTCGCGTCCGAACCCAGGTTGCCAGAATTACGAGAGGTGTGGCGTCCGATGCCTCAGTCCTCAGCGCCAGTGGGCCAGCAGTAATGCTGCCTTTAATACTCCCCTTCCTGCTCCAGTGTACCCTGTCCCCTGTGTACAAGTCACTATTCTCCCCAGACCCTACCCCAGTTAGTTACTATCCCATAATGTTTGGTGTGGCACCATTCCCTCAGCCACTCGTTGAACTCCTGAAGCCTACCCTTCCTCCCCATGCTTGCACATGGTACCGGCAGTATCTCCAACAATGCCACCGAGTACCCTACCCCCTCACACTACTTGCCCAACTATTCGAACCTCCCCCTCACTACTTCCACAGTGTCCCCCACCAAGTCGTTTGTACCCACATGCAACAGTTAATAAGGTTTCTTCCTCCCCCTCGCTGCACGCATGAGCAGTGCCTGCCCTGCCCCTCCTGCAGTCAACCTGGGGACAGCTTCAACCCAAATACGGCTGTGCCTTTCTCCTTTGTGCCCCATCTCACCCATTTCAGTATAGAATCCCCCAGGATGAGTGCCCCCCATCCCTTACCCCCTTTCCCTTCTAATGCCCCTTCTACATCCCAGTATTTGTTCTACCCTGCCCCGTACCTCCGCCAACTGCACCCTCTGTGACTTCTGTATCTGTACCCTCTACTTCTGCCTCACCCCTTTTCTCTGTCTTATTCCTCCCTTCCCCCTTGAACCCCTTCCCAGCCTGACTACTTCCTACTGGGCTTTCCATGTCAACCTCACCTCCTATCCCCGCTGATTTCCAACCCCCTCCTATCCCCGCTGTTGTCAATTTAGAGACCCCATTCCCTTCTACTCCAATAGTGATGCCCCTCCCATCCTTTCCCTTGCCGTAGCCTTCTCTCCTCCAGTCACCACCCCTCCTTCCTTACTAGCCCCCTGTTGTCATCCCTCTCATGCCCCACTTGTCCTCCCCCTTCAGTATGTTCCTCCTCCCCCCTCTCTCCCACAGCAGAGGTTTGAATCTATTCTTAGTCAATACTCCTCCTACATCTCTTCCCCTATCAGTTCCCCTCTCCTATTTGTTTCCCTCTGTGCCACCCTTGGTCCCTCCCTACCCGCAGCCTTCTGCTCTCTCCCCTGGTACTCCTCATGGTCTCTTCCTCCCCGATCAGGAGGCCCCCTCTCACCTCGGGCACACCCCTCCCGTCTCCTGTCTTTTCTGTTAATGCCTCTGATACACGGATTGGTTTCACTCCCTAGTTCTTCCTCCGTCCCCCTTTGCCTTCCCCTATCCCCCCCATAATGCCTACCACACTCATCTGCCCTGCCACTTAGACTCCTCCCTAACCTCCACAGTTCCTCCCTCAAACTAGCCAGTCATCTGCAGACCATACACCCCACATCCTCCAAGCCCAGTCCAGGATCATGGCGGACCCACACCCTGTACACCCCTCCACCCTTCCAACGATGCCCGCCCTATTGACATGTGGCACCTGCCCCATTTTGGCCCCCATATTATGTTACAGGCTCTTACTCCCAGGTGTTAGGCCCCTATTTACTCAAATTCTTGTTCCCCACCACACTAGTCCCCCTACTGACCCCTTGCCGACCGGGTTAATTCAGTCTTAAATGTCATCCATTAGATACTGTATTACTGTAGCAATCCTAAAGCGTTCTTGTCCATTTTTCTCCCCTCAGCTACCATACTTTTTGTTCTCAGCTCTTGTATAGTTTCACTTAGCCCAGTTAGAAATCCTATTGCACTCCAAGTATTACTCAGCTCAGTTAGAGAAATAAACAGAACAAATAAATATGTATTATTACAGCAATCATAACAGTATAGCTCAGTGCTTAGCTCAGTTAGAGAAATAAACAGAACAACTAAATCTGCATTATTACAGCAATCCTAAAAGTATCCAGTCATTGCTTTGTCTCCACTCCAGAGACCCTGCTGTAATATAGGGCCACAGAGTACACTGGGAGGGAGGGTGGGCAACTCTAAAGTCTTGCAGACCTCCATTGAGCTTGCTCTACCCCTCTCTCACTCGCTTGTTCTATTTCTCCCAACGCTGTAGGCTGCCCTTTTGTACTGGGCTCCTGCCTGCATTGGCACCTTTTTCTGCCCACAAAGAAATCTGCAGCAGTCCCAACACAGCTCTGTTGAGCTCGCTCACTCCCCTTCTCTCACTCACTCGTTCTATTTCTCCCAGCGCTGCAGGCTGCCCTTTTGTACTGGGCTCCTGTCTGCATTGGTGCCTTTTTCTGCCCACAAAGAAATCTGCAACAGCTCCGACAGAGCTCAGTTGAGCTCGGTCACTCCCCCTCACTCACTCGCTCTATCTTAATCTGTCCCAAACACTGATGTCCCAAAGTGACTGCGCTATTCTGTGCCAGAAGCATGAAAACACATTTTGGCCAGGATGTGAAAAATGACAGCTGTACTGTTCATAAGGAGGTGTGAAAAAATGCCAGTGTTGAAAATCTGGCGTGAAAATATTACTAATGTGAGTTACAAGGGTGCATGGATTCTGCACAACACACGCTCGAAACACAGTCATTTTATGGACTTTCATCACAAAATTTTCAACATAGGCATTTTAGGACCTCTACTCATGATCAGTGTCACTGTGATTTTCTTAATATGTCCGAACATTGATTTCCCACACCGACTCTGCTATTCTCGCTGAATGTGAAAAGACATTTTTAGCCAGGATATGAAAAAATGACAGCTGTACTGTTTATAAGGAGGTGTGTAAAAATGCCAATGTTGGAAATCTGGAGTGAAGATATTGCAAATTCGTGAAGTCACGAGCGTGTGTAGCAAATGCACAATGCACGCTCATAAAACAGTCATTTTTTGGATTTTTTCCACCAAATTTGCAACATAGGCCTTTTGAGAGCCCATCTCATAAACACTGGCACTGTTGTTTCGTTATTCGGTCCCAAAAGGTGATTCCATACATTTACCACAAAATCACCTTTCGGGACTGAATAATGCCATGACAGTGGCTAGTTCATGAGGAGGGGTCCCAATAACCCCATGTTGAAAATTTGGTGCCAAAATTCCTAAAAGTGCCTGAGATAGGCACCAAAGTTGAAAAAAACCTTTTTATGCCATTATACAGCTTACTTGCATTTCTTCAGTTCGCGTTCAGCTTTGAAGAGTGCAGACTTGTTCCTGGTCCACTGAAGATCATCGCACCAGGCTCCAGAAGTAAGTTTGGGGTGAGGGGGGGTGTAGGGAGGCAGGGTGCGCAGAAGTTGGGTGTGGGTTGGGGGCAGGGCCACGGACTCAACAAGGGACTGTTTTCTTGTTTAAAGGGTTAAAAAAAACATCGCTGGACTGTTTTTTTTTTTCAGGAACATTTGTGCCACCTGAATGGTTTTGGGGGGGCTTTAGCTGGCCGGGGATTGGGCACCCCCATCGGCAGATTCCGAGGGGTGGGAGAGCCAAGGATTGGGCACCCCTCAGCAGACAAAACATTGGGAGAAATTATGCCGACGGGAGTGGGACTCTGTCGGCAACTCTAACAGGGAAGGGGGATGAAGCCAATGGGATTGGGTGCCCCGTGGGCAAAGAAAGGGGGGCATGGTGCCGAGGGGGAGAGCACCCTTTTGGCATACAGCAGAAACTTGAGGGTGGGGACATTATGCCGACAGGGACTGGGTTCCCCATTGGTAAACTGGGTCAGGGCATGCAAGGTACCGCCCTGCAATGACGGGTCACTCCCTCATTGCAACGGAATGGCTGACGCTACAATGACAGGGCAGCCCCAGATTGCAGGGGCTAAAACATTTCAAGATGGTGGCACACTGGCTGAACTAGTGTCAGCAGCAGCGTGCCACCCCAATGGGGAAAGCTGGCCAAGTCTCAAAGGCAGTGGGTGCAATGGCCACAACAGTGCGCGACCCACACAACTCAGCTCCTGCAGTTGCCGCCGCGAATATGTTTCTTGCGCATGCGCGCAATCAGCATAAAAGGTATATTAGCATCCTGAAATAGTACAGTAATATCTTCAAAAGTATTTTCTAGACAACCAACATTATAATTATAAATAAGGACAGGGTAATAAGGCCTAAGTAACAGTGATATACTGTACCTGTCCAACAACTTAACTGATTACAAGTTCCAGTGTTTCAGGAATTCAAGAATGGGCCCCAAACTTGCTCAAATAAACCGGGCTTTCCCTAAAGTGAATAAGAAATTCTTTCATTATTAGCTGTCGTACCCATGTATTGATGCCACTGTAGCATTGAAGGAACTGTGCTGGATTTCCAATGGGTGAGTATTAGGCGCTTAGCCCCCAGAAAGGCTGCTAGTAGCCATAATTTTGAGTTCCTCCCCAAGAGCATATTATCAGGGAAGATGACCAGAATAAAAAAGGATGGTGTGAAAGGAAGACTAGTTTGGACTATTTTCGAGCATGTGCTATGTACTGAGGACCAGAAGTGCGAGAGCATAGGGTATTTCCAGAACATGTGTGACAAGTCAGAGTGCTTGTGTAAGCACCTCCAGCATGTACCGTCCGTGAGGAACCCCATGCTCTCTAGCTTGTACGGACAGAAATAAAAGTAATGCAGGACTTTATATTGTATAAGTCTTCTCTGGGTCTCCCTGCTAGACAGCTTAGCATTAACCCATACAGAGTCCCAATCCGAGCTGGAGATTGTGATGTTAAATTCACTTTCCCATTTGCCTTTTGGGGAATTTGCTAGACCATCACTGGGTTGGGTTAATAGTTTATAAAGTATACTTGTCCCTTTTTAGACTGCTGCTAGTTTCTTAATTTGTGACCGCTCCAAGGAATTTGTGATGCTAAAATTTGCCCCAAGGACCCTATGCAATGCTTCTCTAAGTTGAAGGTAATAACAGAAGTGGAATCTGTGCATGCCAAATTTTAGTATGAGCTCACTAAATGAGTTTAGGGTTTTTGCATCATCAGCCAAGACAGCAGCAAGATGGAGGATTCCCAGTTTGCTCCGGCCAGGGTCATTTAGTGTTCTCCCACTGTATGAGAGATGGGGATTATTCCATAGGGAAGTCAAGATTTGGAGGGCATCCTGATTGAAAGTGGGTATAAATTTTCTGAAGCAATGTAATGGAGCCATCTATAACAGGGTTATCTCTAACAGTTTCAGGAGTTGGGATAAAAATGAAATCTAGTAGTTGAAATGGATTCAGCAGGTAGGATTCCACAGTGAACTATAATGGGTGGTAGGATGAGTTGGGTGTTTGCAACCATTGCAGTGATTGTTTGGCGAGGAAGGCCCAATAGTATTTCTCCCACCAAGGCAAAGATAGAAATCCACTTTCTAGAGGGGCTCTGAGTTTACTAATGGATAGTTGGGGTGGCTTTTGCCCCCACAGGAACCTCCTTACAGAACTTTCTATCTTCTTAAAGTACTTCTTATGAATGACTATCAGGAGATTTTGGAAAATATAGAAAATGATGGAAGGTTTGATACCTTTTATTGGACCAACAAGTGTCTTGTACAAAGATGGAATTATACACAAGCTTTCAGGGCCTCACAGGTCCCTTCTTCAGGTGAATAGCACAACTGAGCAACATAAGCAGTATATACCTTAAAGCTGCACTGTCAGCTTTGCCCATCAGTTTACTTTCAATGCACAAATGATAATCTGTGGGCACAAACGAGCACTAAATATGCTAGGGAATTGTCTTGTTATCAAAGTAAAAGTGCTCAGTTTACCTTTTTTTTTATATTTTCAACTCTTTTCTTTTCAGTCATCCCGACTGAAACTTGCCATCCCCCAGAAGCAGATACCGCACTGAGAATGCGCCGGGAAAGAATCTGCTGTGCACGCTGTGCTGAGGTGCACATTTTAGCAAACATGTCGCAGCAGACATATAATCCAACAAATCTAGTAAAATTAAAATGCTGCTGGTATGTTTCACAATAAAAAGAGTGCTGGATTAACTGCAAATCACTACTGGAGTCTGGCACCAAAATCCCACGCATGTGAACTTGCAGTCAGAGGAAAGATCTCGCACATGCGTGAGAATGTGCCATTAGTGTGCATGGGCGAGATCTCGGCGCCAGACTCCGGTAGTGATTTGCAGTTAATCCAGTGCTTGTTTTATTGTGAAACATACCAGCAGCATTTTAATTTTACTAGTTTTGCTGGATTATATGTCTGCTGCGACATGTTTGCTAAAATGTGCACCTCAGAGACAAAGGCACAGCAGACGCGTTCCCAGCGAGTTCTCAGCGTATCTGCTCGATGGCGAAGCTCATTCGGGACGACTGAAAAGAAAAGAGTTGAAAATATAAAAAAACAGGTAAACTGAGCACTTTTACTTTAATACAAGACAATTCCCTAGCATATTTAGTACTCGTTTGTGCCCACAGATTATCATTTGTGCATTGAAAGTAAACCAATGGGCAAAGTTGACAGTGCAGCTTTAATACCTATCCCCAGTTTCTGCCTTCCTACCATGACCCCACCCCTTGGCAGGGTTCTCAACATCCTGAAGGGGGAAATTAGGAAATGACTTTCCCTTCTCCTCATATTCAGTTCATACCTCTCCCCCGTCTTCTTCTCCACCTGCCCTTCTGGTCACCAGTGTGCACAACATAACACCATCCTTTTTACTCCAACAGCACTTGCGTTCTACCTTGCGCCTGCTCCTGGTACACTCATGCACTACAAATGGTTCTATCGCATTATTACTGTTTTATACGTTCATATGTTCTTTTGTATGATTTTGGACATGTATTGTAATTTACTCAATGTTCCACTACTGTTTATTGTACAATACCTTGTGTTCCAACTGTTGCACAATCTTACAATGTTGTATTGTTTGTACTACCCACATACTATTGTAACTGATTGTCCTTCACAACCCTATGTAACCCTTCCCCCCAGATCACACTGTGAGACAAGCAACTTGTTGTTCAGTGTGCCCTCCTGGTGAAACATTTCAATAAATAAATAGATACAGCTACTGAGGAGCAATTAAAAACAAGCATTTGTCAATGCCGAATGTTTGCTTGCTGGCATTGGCATTGGCATTGGTAGTGTAGAAGTTACAGAGCTGCATAATAGGAATGGCAGTGAAGTATTGAACTGAAGCCAATCCCACCACCAACCTGCAGAGAGTGACAGGTATTGGGGTGTGCCTTTGGGTCGTCAGGCATAATGGCCATGCCATTTTGCCACACCCTACCCTACAGACACTGACAAGTGTCACAGTGTGCCTTGGGGTCTTTGGCCCTTATGCGCACCCCATTCCATCAGTAAATATGGTGAGATGGGTGCGGTATAGGAGAATGGGGTGAACTTTGGGGTCGAAAAGTCCAAGGCATACCTCGATGCCTCTCACTGGCTGCAGGGTGTGGAATGGTATGAGCATTGCAGGCAAGAATCCCAAGTCACACCCCTGATGCCTGTCATTCTCTACAGGGTGGGGCATTATGGTTGGAAACCCTAACGCCTCAGGCATTCATTGGTATTTTCACCCAAATATTCAACATGTTTTTTTGTGACCTCCACCTCATGAACAGTGGCAATATCAGTTTGTTAGGCAAAGCTGCTTATGCATAGCGACTACGGCATTTAGCACCACAGGTGCAAAACACATTCTGAACAGGATGTGAAAATGACAGCTGTACTGTTCATGGGGAGGTGTAAAATAACAATAAGGTAAACTGCAGTAAAAATATTAAAAACTGGTGAAGTCACGAGCGGTATAGAAACTGTGCAACGACACCCGTAATGTAATTAGTTTTGGGGATTTTTACAGTAGATTGTCAACACAGGCATTTTTGGGACCTCCATTAATGAACAGTGTCGCTGCGATTTTCTTTATCTGTCCCGAACAATGATTTCCCACAGCGACCACACATCTCTGCGCTGAAAGTGTGAAAACATATTTCAGCATTGTTGTGAAAAATGACAGCTGCACTGTTCATAAGGAAGTGTGGAAAGATGGCACTGGTGAAAATCTGGACTGAAAATATTACAAAGTCATGAACTTACGAGGGTGCGTGGAAACTGTGCAATGCTCACTCGTAACACAGTCATTTTATGGACTTTTGTCACCAAATTTTCAACATAGCCATTTTAAGACCTCTGCTCATGAACAGTGTAAGTGTGATTTTCTTAATCTGTCCCAACATTGCTTTCGCATACATCGACTGCACCATTGTGCTACATGTGCGGAAACACATTTTGCTGACATGTGAAAAATGGCAGCTGTACTGTTCATAAGGAAGTGTAATAAAATGGCAATGTTGAAAATCTGGAGTGAAAATATTGAAATTGCAAAACTTACCAGCTTATGGAGGAACTGCCAACGCACGTCAGAAACAGTCATTTTTAGAATTTTTCACCAAATTTTCAACATAGCCATTTTAAGACCTCTGCTCATGAACAGTGTCACTGTGATTTTCTTAATGTTTCCATACATTGATTTCAAGACAATCGATCGCGCCATTGTGCACTACATGGGCGAAACATGTTTTGGGCAAGATGTGAAAAATGACAGCTGTACTGCTCATAAGGAGGTGTGGTAAAATGGCAATGTTGAAAATCTGGAGTGAAAATATTGAAAATTCGTGAACTTACGAGCATGCATAGGAACTGCGCAATGCACGCTCATAAAACAGTCATTTTTAGGAATTTTTCCACCAAATTTTCAACATAGGCTTTTTGAGAGCCCACCTTATGAACAGTGGCTGTGTTATTTCATTACTCAGTCCCGAAAGATGATTTTATGCCTTGACTGTGAAATCACCCTTCGGGCCCGATTAACGCCATGACTGTGAGAGCATTCATGAGAAGGGGTAACAAAAACCCTATGTTGAAAATGTGGTGCAAAAATTCCAAAAAATGCCTGAGATATGCAGCAAAGTTGAAAAAACCTATCTATCCCATTATACAACTTACCGGCATTTCCTCAGTTCGTGGTCGGCTTTGAAGAGTGCAGACATGTTCCCGGTCCACCGAACATTGTCACACCAGAGTCCGGAGGTAAGTATGGGGTGTGGGGGTGTGGGGAGGCAGGGCGTGCAGTGGGTGGCCACGGGTGGGCTGGGTGAACGCCAAGGGAACGTTTTCTTTTTTTTTTTTTTTTTTTTGAAATTAAGATTTATTAGGTTTATAGAGTACACAATTCCAACAGGCATTACATCTGTACTGTAATTGGATCACATAACAGACCACGTTATATACCAAAATCATTAAGTGTGATATGTAGTAGGATAAAGAAAACACCCCAGTACCACCCTAGCCCTCCCCCACCCAAGACCCATTCCCACCCCAGAGTGTGCTTACTTGAGTCAGTATATGGATCGTGTCATATAGCATCGGAGAAGTAGAGTCCAGTGGTGTGAATAAAAGAACAAAGTGCTACAGAGACATAACCAAAGTGGACACTAATGTAGGTAAAGAGTGTATAATTTACCCCATTTTTTGTAAAAGGAGTCAATGCGATTACAGGAACTAGCAACAAGTCTCTCAATATTAAAGCAAACTGGTAAGTCTTCCAGCCACTCAGCATATGTTATGGTTAGTTGGTCCATCCAATGTTTAAGCACCAACCTTTTGACCACCATAGAAATTAGCGCCATATGGAATCTGCGCTCATGGCTTTCAACATTAGAGTAGATACCTAAGATACATATTTCTACGGTAAACAACCCTTCCAGTCCCAATAGTGGATCTAAATTAGACTGACTGGATTGCCACAAAGGGGCCACTTCCTCGCAATGCCAGAAAATGTGTAGCAGATTCCCTTCAAATTGGGAGCATCTAGAGCAGAGAGGGAGAGGGAGCCTCCCTAGTCTAGCTAGTTTGACCGGTGTAGTACATGTTGTTTAGTATATGATATTGAATGAGTCTGAACTTGTCTTGAGTGTGGTATCTATATAGGTCTTTCCAGATTCGTGACCAGTTAGGGGTGATGTCTGGCAGAAGAGAGGACCAAATATTGGAGCCTGAGAGGGTGTCTGGAAATTTGAGACCCAGCAAGTAGGAATATATTGATGAAATCCCGTGGGATTTAGTGGCTAATCCTTGGAGTTGAGAGAGAAAAGGCCTGATCTGAGAAGCATGGAATTCGGTTCCAAAGTTAGTGTTAATGAAGTGCCTTAACTGAAACACTTTAAAAATGTTGCTATTGGGAACATTGAGCCTAGCCATGATATTAGGAGAAGAGAGAAGGGAGTCCTGAGAATATAGATTCTCTACCAAGACCTCATGTAGTTGAGGAAGCCAGTCTGATGTGATCATTGAACCGCCTAAGTGAATATTGGGGTTTAATATAAGAGGCTGCCCCATATCCCTCTTTGGGGAAATCCTGAGGTAGTGCAGACATTGAGCGAGAACTTTGAGGGAAGTGCTGATGGTCGAATTTTGTATTGAGGTTGGTAGTGCTGAACTGGGAAGGAAAAAGATGGTCTGAGAACAGTTTTTCTAGTGTTCATCTTTCAATTTGAAGCCAGATCGGAGGAGGTTCCTCAGCCCTGTTCGGGAGCCATCTTCCCAACTGAAAGAGGTGGGTGGCCCAATAATAAAATATTAGGTTGGGGAGGCGAAGTCCTCCCATGTCTTTAGGGAGGCAAAGTTTAAAAAAGGACCGTCTGGGAGATTTGCCTTGCCAAATAAATTGGGAGAGAGTGGAATGTAGATTCTGTAAATAAGATAAGGGAAGCCAGAGATTCAGTAAATTAAGGGGGTAGATCATTCATCTTAATGATGTTGATTCTACCCCATAGGGAAATGGGAAGTTTGGACCATCTTTGGAGATCCAGATGAATGTTGGCCATTAGGTCGTCCAAATTGAGTTTCCTAATTAGGAGTGGATCATTGGTAAGGTGTATTCCCAAATATTTAATCGAGTGTGGGGACCATTTCATCCCGAATCTTGTGAAGCTGGCTTTATGTGTGAAAGCATTTAAAGGAAATATCTCTGATTTAGCTAGATTCAACTTATAGTGGGATAGAAGGCCATATTGTGTGATGACCTGTAGGGCATGAGTTAGCGATGCTTCAGGGTGAGCTATATGGAGGAGATCATCATCCGCGTAGACAGAGAGAGTCAATGTTAGTTGTAACACTGGGCAACCCTGGATTTGTGGGGCTCGCCTAATATTAAGAAGGAGAGGTTCTAGGTATAAATTAAACAAAAAAGGAGAAAGGGGGCATCCCCGTCTAGTGCCAGTGAAGAGATAGAACTGAAAAGAGAAAACACCATTACAATAGATCTTAGCCGAAGGAGACTTATACACCGTCTGAATCCATCGAATGAAGGAGGCCGGAAAGTCCATTCTGGCGAGCGTAGCCCAAAGGAAGTCCCAGTTGACTCTGTCAAACGCTTTTTCAGTGTCTAACGAAATTAGAGCCATTGGGGTTTGCGATTTTTGGGCAGCATGAGAAATATGAGAGAGGGTTCTAAGGTGATCAGCAGGGAAGCGGCCTTGAACAAACCCCACCAGCTCCGGACTCAGAAGGTGAATCCAAATCTTTTTAATCCTCTCAGCTAAGATCTTTGTTAGTATTTTAATATCACAGTTTAAGAGAGAGATGGGGCGGTAACTTTCAGGGTATTTTGGCGGTTTATCTGGTTGAGGATTAGCACAATCGTAGCCTCTAATAGTGTGGGGTCCAAAGTATCGGCATTGAACATATAATCATAGACTCTTAAGAAGAGGGGGGCTAGTTCCTTGCTAAAGGTTTTGTAAAAGTTGGAGGGGTAGCCGTCGGGTCCGGGTGATTTATCAGGTGTTAAAGAAGCAGTCGCCGCCTCCACTTCGAGCAAAGTAATGGGAGAGGTAAGAGTCTCTTTATGGTGTGGTTGTAGGCAAAGGAGATTGAGATCTTCTAAGTAGTCTGAAATGTCCGAATGGGACGTTAGGGAGGACTGTTTACTATAAAGCATGCTATAGAACTCTTCAAAAATCTGGGTAATATCCCTGAGTGTCATTTTAATAGTGCCATCCGGTGTCTGTAGCATCGGAATCAGTCTCGAACTTTCTGTTTTTTGTAATCTAAGAGCCAACATTCTACTGGCCTTTTCTCCTTGGTCAATATATTTATATTGGGTTTAGATTAGATTTTAAGATAGCATATTCTGCTTTTCCTTTTAGTAGGTCTGCGTATTCATTCTTTAGTTTTAACAGAGGTTCTAGCGAGTTAGGGGAGGATGTTACGGGTAGTGAGTGCTCTATTTCTTTAATTTTGGTTAGCAGTGAAGCTGCTTGCACCTCTCTACATTTCTTCCTCGTTGAGGCAAGTTTGATTAGCTCTCCCTGAAGGTAGCACTTCAGGGAACACCGTATTGAGACTTCTTCCGGGGTGAAATCTTTATTAAACTCCATAAAGTTAAAGATCAGGTCTTTAGTGTGGGAAATGGTTTGCTCGTCTTTGAGGAGCTGAGTATTTAGTTTCCAAACAGTGTCCCTCTAAAAATTAGGATCAGGAGAGATCTTCAACCAGGCTATTGAGTGGTCCGATAAAACTGTCGGCTCCATACCCGACTGGAGGAAACCAGGAAGAAGAGAGGTGCTGATCAGGATGTAGTCTATTCTAGACCATGAGTTATGTACCTGAGAGAGGAAAGAGAAAGACTAGAGTGAAGGATTAGTAAGACGCCAGGGGTCACACAATCCCAAAAGCTGCATGAAATCCAGTAAAGCTTTTTGGGCTGGGGTTGTGGGTTTTAGTGGTAGGCAGGTTCTATCAAGAGCCTGGGATGGTGGGATGTTCCAGTCCCCTCCTAATATTAACTGCGAAGGTAGAAGGTTTCCTATCTTATCTGCCAGAGTCATAAGGAATTCTGGGTCTCCTCCCACCAGGCCGTAAATAGAGCCTAGTACGATACTGCTGTTGTTGAGACAGCTCTTTGACAAGTATGAACCGGCCCCCTGGGTCCATTAGGTTCTCTTCTGCCAGAAATGAAATGTGTTTCTTGATTAAGATAGCAACTCCTTTACTTGTTGCCGTTCCACTAGCGGAAAATACTTGAGAGAAACCTGACCTATGTAGCCAAATTGATTCGGTATTTAACAGATGAGTTTCCTGAAGAAGGAGAACATCAGTTTTAAGTAAATTGCAGTGTTTAAAGATTTGGTGTCTCTTAATTTTGTCTTTGAGCCCACGTACATTCCATGTAGCTATCTTAATTGGCACCATAAGCATTCATGGACAGTTAAGTTGAGAGAATGAGAGCAATTATATATCCAAAATGAGAAAATAATGAGGCACACTCCAAACCCCCCTTTATCCCGTCCCACCCTTCGCGAAAGTAATCCCCAAAACCCCCAACGAACAAATACTACCAGGATAGTGGTAGTAATTCTAAACAATGAGTAAAAGGTTAGGTCCTGGATCCAGAAACATCCCCACCCACCCCCCACAAAACCCAACCAACTATGTACAAAGTAGCTCCAAGCATAGTCAAGTGTAGCCCAAATAAGCCAGTAACGGTCACTTGGAGTCATGATCCCCTTGGCGGATCCCAGGAGTTTCGTAATCCAAAACCATCCTAGTGGGGTACAATTATGAGAACTAGAATGTAGTCTAATAAACTGTGTGGCCCAACATCCTGCAAGGCTAACCCCCATCAGATTCCCCTGAGAATCGCCATGTCCCCCCCCTTATTAGCTCGTGAAGCAGCTTCCAACGAGCATGTCCCGCACCTGGGCCCGCTTCCCCTCCTTCCCAATCCCAAGCCAGCCAGAGATCTCTTTTCCCTATAATGGCCAAGGAGAATGGCCTTATGCGTTATGAAGTTCCTGAGGCATCATTCGGTGTAAGCATGGGAATTAAACTCCCTCACTGTTGTTGAGCCTTTTAAGTAAGACTGCTTACCGTGCCATATGGAACATAGCCGATGCAGCGAGTCTTCTCCTTAATTGTGAGTGGGGAAAATATTTCTGTCACTCCACGGTCAGGCTGAGAGGATCGTGTATTCCATCTCTGGCAGAATTCACTGGGGGGCATGATTTGCTGCGGGACCAGAGTCGGTCCGCAACGAAATCGGAAAGCTGCCACCAAATCTCAACACAAATGTTCCGGGGCTGTCCTCAGAAGTATTAGCGTGCTCGCAGCCCTCATGGAAAGGGATAAGCAAAGCCCTCCATCAGCCACCAGACCACACAGCCATTCCCCTGACAACGAGAATGAGACAGGTAACAAAACAGAGTTTAGTAAAACATTAACAACGAATCAAAAGTCCAAATGTGATTATTTGTCAAGAGGATACATTTTCATCCGTCCTTGAACAGATTGGGGAGCCGAGAGGTTAAATCTTTGATAGCTTGCTCAGGAGATTCAAAGGTGTATGATGAGCCATCGATTGTGATTCTTAAATTAGCTGGATACAGCATTCTGAACCGGATTCCTGCTGCATTTAGCTTGTGGACGATTGGGTGGAAGGCCACTCGTTTCTGTCTGGTTTCAATAGGAAGATCTTGTGCGATTCTGATTTTGGAAGATCCCCAGATTATGGACTGTAGCTCTCTTGCTTTAGTGAGAACGTGTTGCTTTTCTATGAAACTAAGGAATTTGATGATGATAGGGCGAGGAGGGGAGTCCGGTGGGGGCTTCGGTCTCAGGGAGCGGTGGGCTCTCTCGATGTGGTACTGAGGATTTAGTGGTGAGGGCCTCACCACTTTGTGAAGAAACTTCTGCAAAAAGGTGATAACATCGGTGCCCTCTTCTGCCTCAGGTAGCCTGATAATCAGGAGATTATTCCTCCTGCTTCGCCCTTCTAAATCTTCAGATTTAAGCTGGAGCTTACGAATTTGTTGCTTCAAAAGAGTGATTTCTGGCATAGTTTATCTTTCCACCTCACTTGAGATGCAGTTCTGGCCTCCGAATCCATCATTCTACCTTTTAGAGTGGTGAGGTCACCTTTAATTGATTTTAACTCCGCAGTTATATTCTCTAGTGTGTCTCTGAACGGTGATAGTTCTTGTAAGAATCGGCCTCAGATAAAGGGACTACCGGGGTTGAGCTGCCGCCTTTATTAAGGCTCCCGTGCCCTGATTCATTTCTTGGATGATTTTTCAGGCGTTGTCGGTGGAGGTGCCTGATCGCGGCCTGCTTCATCTCTGCCTCCATCGCCACAATAAAGCTCTGCGATGCAAAATTGAGTGAGTAAAATCGATAGGCAGACAATAAAAGACTTCTAGTTGCCGCTATTGTACCTTCTAGAGGGTTAAAACGATATATTTAAAGGTTTGTAGAAGGCGGTTAGTAGGAGCCCAGGACAGGTGCAGCTATCAGGCAGCTTGCATCACGTGACCTCTCCATTTTCTTGTTTACAGGTTTTGTTTTTTTTTTAACAGGAAGACGACGCGGGACATGTGCTACACTGGGGTGTGCTCCCAGCATGGCAGCTAGAAGGCTGTTTTGGGGGGCTGGAGCCGACGGGGGATTGGGCACCCCTGTCGGCCATACGGACTTGTGCCATGCTGGGATGGGCTCCCAGCGTGGCAGCTGTAAGGCTGTTTGGGGGGGTCTGGCGCCGACGGGGAATTGGGCACCCCATCACCCATATGGATGTGTTGCCATGCTGGGGTGGGCACCCAGCATGGCATCTGGAACTCTGAAGGGGAAGCGCAGCACAGCCGATGGGGATTGGGCACCCCCGTTGGCTATACAGTGTGTGCATGGGGGGGGGCAAGCACACAGTATGCTTGCACATGTGTGTAAGGGGGGGAGCACGCATGAACAGGTGATATCTTATCACTGCTCACTAAAGCGTAGCTCCCTCTTTCAACTGTATGCCACTGCATTTTCAACTGCTGTCATAGATAGCTCCAGCAGTGATTGGAGAACTACGACTGTGCCTGCAAACACACTGACTGAATTGGAAGACGCTGACACACCTCTGAAAAACTCGGATTATGGCACTGTGTTTCTTGCACATGCGTGCAAGCAAACATAAATAGCAGGAAATGAAGTAGGAAAGAGAAAGAAGGGGATTCAAGATAAAAAGTCTATATAAGATGTAAAGTATAGAAAAATGAGTGAGAGAACATGGGGAGGGGAGACTAGTCAGTAGGAGATGAAAGGAAGCTAGAAGGGGAAAAAACAAAGGATCAGACAGGAACATAGATAAAAAAGATCTGAGATCAGAGGCAGGCTTGTAAGGGTAGAATGGACAGGAGATGTCTAAGAAGTGCATGGAAGTCAAGGCATTAGAGAAAACAAAAGAACAAAGGTCCAGATAAAACAGAGTTTGAGGTAGTATAAACAATAGTTGTGAAAACAATCAGGGAGTTGACAGGACTGAGCTGAAGAGTTTGTAGCAGAGGCAGGGAGGAATTAAAGTACAAGCTAAAAAACAAACAGATAAGGCAGGAACTAAGAAAACAAGCATTTGTCAATGCCGAATGTGGCTTGCTTGTATGTGCTGTTTAGGTATTTGGAAGTGACAGTTTCATGCCTTCCTCCCAAGACATCCACTGTGTCTTTCCGTTCAGTATTCACAGAAGAGTCAGAGGGGCAAGGGCCACAGCAGTACAGCAGTTGCCAAGGGGGTGAAGAGGTGGACAATAGTCCATTCAAAGGCAAAAGAGTCCTACAGGAGCTCATTAAATTGAAGGTAGACAAAGCGATGGAACCAGATGGCATACGCCCAAGGATATTAACAGAACTGTGAAGGGAGGTAGCAGTACCTCTGGCAGCCATGTTTACTGAGTCATTCAACATGAGTGAATTGGAGGAGGGCACATGTGGTCCCTCTACACAAGTCCGGCAGCAGGGAGGAGGCAGGGAATAATAGGCCATTCAGCCTCACCTCAGTAGTGGGGAAGATCACGGAGACATTGTTTAAAGAAAGGATAGTGGGGCATCTAGATGCCATCGGAACCCAGGACCATAGACAACATGGATTCACAGTGGGGACATCATGTCAGATAAATCTGGTTGATTTATTTGACTGGGTGACAAAGGAAGTGAATCAGGGTGGGTCAGTGGACAACGCTTACCTTGATTTCAGCAAAGCCTTTGACACCATCCCATACAGGAGGCTGATAAACTAGCTGGGTAGGCTGGACATGGGGAAAGGGTGGTAAACTGGTTAGAAACTGGCTACAGACAGGAGGCAGAGAGTGGTGGTAAATGGTATGCAGTCTAGGGAGAGGGGCGACCAGTGGGGTGCTGCAGGATCAGTCCTGGGGCCAGTTATGTTCAATGTCTTCATTAGTAATATTGCAGAACATCTGAAGGGAATTTTTTCACCAAATTTTCAACATAGCCATTTTAAGACCTCTGCTCATGAACAGTGTCACTGTGATTTTCTTAATTTGTCCCGTACATTGATTTCGCACACCGACTGCGCCATTGTGCGCTACATGGGCGGAAACATGTTTTGGGTGAGATGTGAAAAATAACAGCTGTACTACTCATAAGAAGGTGGTAAAATGGCAATGTTGAAAATCTGGAGGAAAATATTGAAAATTAGAAACTCATTTAGCATGTGGTTGAACCGTACAACGACACCTCGTAAAACAGTCATTTTTGAATTTTTCACCAAATTTTCAACATAGCCATTTTAAGACCTCTGCTCATGAACAGTGTCACTGTGATTTTCTTAATTTGTCCCGACATTGATTTCACGACACCGACTGCGCCATTGTGTGCTACATGCGGAAACACGCTTTGGGTGAGATGTGAAAATGACAGCTGTACTGCTCATAAGAAGGTGTGGTAAAATGGCAATGTTGAAAATCTGGGTGAAAATATTGAAAATTCGCAAACTTACAGTGTAGGAATTGCGCAATGCCTTCGTAAAGCGGTCATTTAGGAATTATTTCACACATTTTCAACATAGCCATTTTAAGACCTCTGCTCATGAACAGTGTCACTGTGATTTTCTTAATTTGTCCCAACATTGATCTCACGACACCGACTGCGCCATTGTGTGCTACATGGGCGGAAACACATTTGGGTGAGATGTGGAAATGACAGCTGTACTACCTCATAAGAAGGTGTAGTAAAATGGCAATGTTGAAAATATGGAGTGAAAATATTGAAATTTGACTTACGAGCCTGCGTGGGAACTGCTTAGCTGCAACTCGTAAAACAGTCGTTTGAATTTTGGCACAAATTTTAATATGGGTTTTGGGACCTTCTCATGAATGATAACATGTGCATGGCGCGTTCAGGCCCGGCGGGTGATTTTTCATAGTGACTGTGCAGTGACGCAAATCACCTTCGGCCTGAATAACGCCATGACAGTGACATCATTCATGAGAAGGGATCCCAAAATCCATGTGAGATATGCAAATGTTGAAACCCCCTATCTAGCCCATTATACAGCTTACCGCATTTCCTCAGTTCATGGGTCGCTTTGAAGAGTGCAGATGAACCCCGGTCCACCGAAGATCGCCGCGCGAGGTCTGGAGGTAAGTATGGGGTGAGGGGTGAGGAGGCAGGGTGCACAGTGGGTGGGTGCGGATTGTGGAGGGGGGCCAGAGATATGATGGGACCGCTTTTGCAGGAAAAAAAACGACGACGCTGGGACGTTGCCACGCTGGGTGGACTCCCAGCGTGGCACAAGGATGGGGGGCGTCAGCCGACAGAGGACTGGGCACCCCATCGGCCAAAGGATCGCTTGCCATGCTGGGGTGGGCCCCAGTGTGGCACTTACTACTGGGGGCCGTGGCTCAGCCGGCCGGGGGATTGGGCACCCGTCAGCTATACAGTGCGTCGCGGGGAGGCGGGCGCACCACACCTGTGTAAGTTCAAGGCGCGTGAGTTGGGGCCGACATTCATCGGTGCTCACTGAGCTTAGCCCCTCAACTGTATGCCACTGCATTTTGAGCTTGTCATAGACAGCTCCAGAATGCATTGGCTTACAGGGCGCTCCTGCCAACACACTGGCTGAATTGGAGGAGGAGGAGGAGGAGGAGGAGGTGACACACCTCCAAAATCTCCTATGATGGCACTATGTTTCTTGCACATGTGTGCAAGCAACATAAAAAACAATAACAAGAGAAATACAGAACCAAAGAATGAAAAATAATGTCATGATTTAGTCCACAATAGAAAGAGAATAACAGTTGACCATAATGTGTCATGAATCCAATGTCCAGATTCAGTCCAGAAATGTTAGATTTAAATTGTTTTATTTATTTCAGTTCCCATATCCTTCTGTCCTGTGTGTTTTTGAAGTTGCCTCTTAGTATCAAGACAGACAAATCCAGGAGAGAGTGATCTGTTCGTGAAAAACGGTTTCCTACTGGAGTGAAGGACATTTTCCCTGAACGACCTGTCATTGCCTATAAGCAGCCCCCCAGCCTCTGGAACATACTAATTCATAACAAACTCCCAGCAGACCATAATAAGCGAGAAACAAGAGGGACAACACCATGCAGCATGGCAAGATGTAAGACCTGCACCCATATATGCACACAGACCACCATCAAGATAAGCCAGAACAACATAATACTAATTAATGGATCCTACACATGTCAATCCAGCAATGTGGTATACATAATTCAGTGCAAGAAGTGCACTAATGGATGCTATATTGGGGAAACCAGTAAACCACTAAAAACCAGGATGAAACACCACCATCACACAATAGTTAACCAGGTTATCAGCACTCCAATAGGAAGTCATTTTGAAATCTTGGTAACCATGGATGTGGTTGATCTATATACTTCCATACCTATGACCAGGGTGTATATGTATATATATATATATATATATATACGCACACACACATATATATATATATATATATATATATATATACATATATACACAATGGGGAAGATTTATTTATTCATTTAATTTATTAAATTTTGGTGACCAGGTAGGCCCACTGAGCCCCGAAGGTCCCTTTTTCAGGGGCGACACACAGATGCTTGATACTAGGCCAAGAAATGTAAAGCCTAAAACAGTAGTATTACAAGAACTGGCAGATATTATATTAAAAAAACAACTGTTTTGAATTTGATGCACAATTTCTTGTACAAAAGAGGGGACCGGCTATGGGTAGTACCATGGCACCGGCCTATGCCAATACATTCATGCATGATTTTGAAACATAAAATGTGCTTAAAATTAATAACAATCCATTTTTTCAAAATATCAAGGCCTGGAGCCGCTTTACTAATGACCATCTTTTTCATCTGGGATGGGAAGAGGCAGAACTCAATCACTTCTGGCAGTACATCAATAATATTAATCACAACATTCAATTTACCATGACACATGATAAAACAAACATAACATATTTAGACTTAGGAATTACAAAAGATCAAAAAAGGTTAATAACCACACTTTTCAGAAAAACAACAGATAGAAATACCATTCTACATGGTACAAGTTTCCATGACCCCAATCTAATCAAGAGCATACCATATTTATAACTGATCAGAGTAACGCGTAACTGTACTCGACAAGAAGAGTCTGAAAACCAAAAAAATGAAATGGTAGGGAGGTTTCAAATTAGAGGACACACTAAAGCAACTCTAAAAGAAGCAAACAGAAGACAAGCACAGATAGGGGTGAACAAAACAGTGAGGCACAACAATGTGAAGAAAAAGCTACTACCAGATTAATGTTTTCTACCGAGTACAATCAATATTTCCCTGAAATGAAAAGAAATAATTAATAAACACTGGCATTTACTCACAGTGACAGGCAATCAGCCAAAATGTTTTCAGGAAAACCCCATTATTGCAGCCAAAACGGTTTCTACACTTAAGGACAAACTAGTGAAATCACAATTTAAGAGTCCAGAGGCACGGGACGCACACTTACTATTAGGCCCGCTTAGACCAGGAATGGTGGCTAGTGATAACTGCTCTTGCTGTGGACAGGCGAGAAAAAAAGATACATTCAGACACCCTTTTTGCAGTGCAACAGTTTGAAATCAGGCAAACTATTAATTGTACAACAGAGTGGGTAGTGTATGTACTTCAATGCCCCTGTGACAGACTTTACATAGGCCAAACAACAAGACCACTAAAAAGTCATATACAGGAACATAAAAGCAGCGTAAGAAGAAATGTGGAGATCTCACAGGTGGCACTACACTTCACATCAGCACAACACACAGGAGCTTTGATCAGATTTTGGGGCTTATAAAGCATACCAAAAATGGCTAGAGATGGGAATAGATGAAGAATTTTAGACAGAACAGAGATGCAGTGGATATTTAGGCTCAAAACCCTAGATTAAAGAATAGGCATGAACACAGATACCAATTGGCAGGCCTGTGGATAGCATTTTAAATTGCCGCTATTCAATGGACAGGAACAGGTGATACCTGTATCCAAGCAAGGGGACACAAAAGACCTCAAGAACTACCATCCCATTGCAATCCTATCAGCGATCAGCAAGCTTCTGGAAAAGGTAGTCACCTCTCAGGTCACCCACTACCTACAGACCCACAACCTTCTCTCCCCTGCACAATATGGGTTTAGAAAGGGGCATAGCACCTCCACGGCCCTAGCAGTTGTTACCTGGGAGATCAGGTCTGCTGCTGACTGAGGTGAACTGACTGGGGCCATCTTTGTTGATCTCTCAAAAGCCTTTGATCAGGTTGACCACACATTACTGTGCTCCTCTCTCCTGTCACTTGGCTTCTCCTCCCCAGCTCTAACATGGATCAGTAATTACCTCACGGGCAGGCATCAGTACACCAAATTCAACATGGTCCTGTCTGAGCCTGCCCAGGTTAACTGCGGAGTCCCCCAGGGCTCTGTCCTGGGGTCTCTCCTGTTCTCTCTCTTCATAAATAAGCTACCCTTGGGTCCAACTCTAGGGTCCTCAGTGCTGTATGCAGACGACCTAGTCATCATGGCCAAATCCCAGGACATCGCTACCATTAACACCAAACTAAACTCGGACTTCGACCACATCCAAACTTGGTTGCAGGACCATAAACTTGTTGTTCACCTACAGAAGACGCAGGCCATGCTATTTGGCTTAGCAGCTAAGTTAAGAGCTGCCCCGGATTCACTACAGATCTCCGGGGCTGATGGGTCACCGCTGACTGTTGCAGGCTCGGTCAAGTACCTGGGGGTAACCCTTGACCCGCAGCTGGATATGAACCTGCACATACAAAATACATGCAAGGCCTCAAACTGCAAGCTGGGTCAGGCTTACAGAGCAAAAAGCTGTCTAACTCCAGCTGCCCGTCTTGCTCTAGCCAGGGGAGTCCTCCTACCCATGCTTTGCTATGGACTAATCATCTTTGCCCACATTGCAAAAACTAGTCTAGTAAAGTGGGACTCAGCAAACAACAGCATATGCCATTTTGTACTCTCAGCCCCCCACCTCACTCACCGCTGTGAGCTTTACACCCGGCTTGAGTGCCTCCCACCGGAAACTCACCACTTTTATGTCGTGGGCAACTTCATTGACAATATTGTCAGAACGGCCACCCCCACAAAACCTTGCTGAGACCCTTGTTCTTGCTATACCCTCCTACAACCTGCGATCCAGCAGCTCCCATGCCCTCCTGGTACTTAAAACCCACACACAAATGGGTGCCCGAGCCTTCGCTGCGTATGCGCCCAGGGTTTGGAACTCTCTTCCAACTAGCACTCGCCCCTCTCCCTCGCACCAGAGCTTTAAAGCCTCCCTCTGGGGTTTTCTCAAAAGAGCTGCCACCTGTCTCTGCACTAGACAAACCCTCTCAGCCTGAGATGCCCCAACTAACTGAGATGCTACCTAAACATTACGACTTGGGCAGAGCACAACTGTGCTCATACTCCTGTTCTCACATTTGGGCCCACCAGCAAAACAGGGTGAGCACTATAACTGTGCTCTCCTTTCTCTCACACTGGGCCCACTCTATCCCAGCTGTGAGTCCTCCTTATTCTAACTGCTAGCCTTACAACTTGCTGCCTGGAGCGATGAATTCACACTGCACTTCTTCCTACTGACTTAAATGTTTAATACTGTATTGTAATACCTGTTTTTGGTATTGTTGTCTTACAATGTCCCTGTGTTCTGGTCACTTTATATTAACTCTTCACTGCTATTTGCCTGATGAAATCTGATGCTTGTAAAGTCCCTGTTGTGCTAATTCCATGTACTGTAATCCTCCACTTGTATTTGCCTGATGTTCATGTATGTAGCTTGTAATGTACCTTGTAATCTCCCGGGTCGCACCTGAAAATAGGCACTTGGCTGTCTAGTGTGCTTACCCGGTTAACAAAAGCAAATAAATAAACATTGAGATAAAAGAAGGAGTGAAGGGTATTCTACAAAACCCGGCCATGGTGAAGATGTCAAAATATACTTTTTATTCCACACACCCTTCCCACACCTTTCCCCTTCCTTCCTTTTTTTTCCTTCCTTTTCCTCCCCTTCCTCCCCCACATCAGTTCCACATTTCATACTTCTGTAGAAAAAGAACATTTTCTAAGAAAACTGTCATAAGGGAATGGATAATAAATCTAAGGAAAGATTAAAATTAGAAATTTTGAATGTGGAAACCCCCCCCCGCTATATATTAATAAATTATCCTTTAATATAGAATACAGACTGTACATGGTTAATAATTTAACAATTCATTTTAATCCAATGCAGAAGCACATAGTGCAAGGCATAGTCGGATTGTATGTAGCATATTGATAAATATAGTGGGTAGCCTGTGATGTTGGTGCCTGAAGTAAGGCACCATCTGAAATGGCGACACATTGTGGGCAAAAGCCCGAATGGTGATGAGGGGGGTAGGGTGACCGGATGTGGTGGGGTGGGCAAATGCAGTGACAGGATGTCGCTATGTGTACACACACACGGGGGGGGGGAGCGAGCATGGTGAGCGTGGGCCGGGAGGGGGTGGAGGATATGTAGGGGGTGGCACTGCAGTCAGCTGCCGAGCTGTGCCGTGGCATCGGGGGTTAGCCTCCGGTCATGGTGCGGGAGGTACTGGGTTCATGTCTGGGTCCAGGCGCTAGTGCAATTTTGTCGCACCCGGCCTGAAAGTTACTTTTGTTTTGCTTTCACCCCCCTCCCCGCCGGACATGCACCTCCCTGGAGTTGAGAATCCTTTAGTAGGGGGGTGAGGATGGCAAAGCCCCCCCACATGTGGGTGTTTAGGGGGGCGCAGCCCTCCCACAGAAAGCAAACAAACTAAGTCCCCTGTGCCATTCCTCTATGCTCCGAGGATGCCAGAGTGGCAAAAATGTTTTCACCGCTCTGACGTCATGATAACGTGGGTCGCTGTTTGGCAGTTGCCATTATCACATAGAACCAATATAGTGTATTAAAAGAACTTAGCAAAATACAATATTGAGTTCAAGTCAATAAAAACACAATAGGTACATAATACACTACCTCAGTGCTAAGCCCTTTAGAGCCTGGCCACCTAGGCTGTGCGTTTAGACAGCACAGCGTACTGTTGCTTAGCAACAACACCTCATGCTTTTGTGAGGTGATGTCACATATTAACAACCTGTGACTAGGTGGTGAGGCTCAAGAGGAAATGCTGGCAACCTCACAAGCACTTGCTCTGTGTGCACCACAAAGTGAGGAACTCAGCAGTTTTTTACTGCAGCAGGTACACATTTAAAAACCCTTTTCAATAGAGTGAAACCAGGATAAATTTAACAGGGTAATAAATGCTGACTGCTTTCACATTACAGGTAAAAAGAATGCTGAATACAGGCATAAAGAAAAGGTCAGCACCTTACAGAAACAAAATGTTTTTTTGACTGCAGCAGGTAAAATCTTTAAAACCCTCTAAAACAGAGAGAAAACTGAGAGAGTTTAATAGGGTAGTAAACGTTGACTGCTTTCACATTTTACAGGTGAAAACAAAGCTGAATACGGTCATTATGAAAGGTCTGCACTCAACAGAAACAAAACGGGTGTCTTCAGTGCAAAGCAGGTATTTATTATTTAAAAGAGCTAACTACAGCACCAGCGGCTATTACTCCCATAGGTTACTTCTCGGCTGGACAGGTGTTGTTCGTCCATCCAAGGAATAATACAGTTCTTTTGTTGCCCGCTTGTTTAGGCTCTGCTCCTCAAGTTATTGTAAGCCTGTCCCTCTAACTGTATTCATACAGACGTAAGTAACAGGTCTGTAATATTATTGTTATGTAACCGACAGCTTTATTCCATGTAATGCTTGTTAAAGTCAAATCAATACAAATTGTATTAAATGTAAAAAAAAAAAAAAAAAAAGTGCTAACTAAACACTCAGTGACACTGCAAATATTGAGAGCCTGAACAACGAAAAATAAAGAAAATAAGTAAAAAGGTGCATGCTGTGTAAATCTTTTGCAGGTACTAATGAAACTTAACAGAGGTGGTAGCACAGAGTAATAGAAACATAAATGGAATGAATACATCAGTTACCAAAGGTAGTAAACGTTTAACACAAATAATTTAATAGACTGTAAGGTAAATGAAAATGCAGTGACAGCACAATAATGAAAGATTTTAAAAAAATGTTTATTGTCCCATTTTAGCTAACTTGGAGAGAAATGAAGTAGAACTCCAGGAAGGAGCACTGGTGATTTTGAGCAACTGAAATACAATTAAGGAAACTGTTTAAGCAAGTAACATTTTACTGAATATATAAGTAACAACTGAGCTGAAACTAATGCAATGTATAAAGCATGCCAGATAGTTAAACAAGTGGGTTTAAGCCCTGGAGAGTAACAGGGCTAATTACAAGTATACAAGGCATGGAGTGATGTGTAAATACCTTAAAAAGTGAATTAGAAATAATATCAGTGGACATAAAAGTATGGATTTAAATACAATGAGTCATTCAATGGTGGAAGTGTACATGGCAACTTTTTCTTAGTAAAAAAATGGGAACCTTATTTTGGTTGCTGTTAAAGCAGTACTTTAAATGTGATATATTTTTGTAAAACTAATAAATGTATTTATCATTTATTTAACAGGCCCTTTGAAAAAGCACTTGTAGTGCGAAACGCCAGGGAGCATGAAATTATCAAATATAAAATAAAAAAGAAGTTTTTGAATGAAGATTTGGATTCCTTCAGTTTTTGGTCTGAGGTCCTCCATTAACCTGCTCTCAATGATTGCCAGTGCCTGCTCCTTAACTGCTGCACGGATCCACCTAACCTCCATGGCGGCGCCGTCAGGCACATGGTTCTGCCATCCTGTGAGGGTCATGTACTCCAGCTCTGCGATGGTTCTCGCATGCCCATGGCACTGGCCACTGTTGTATTCTACACACTTTCAGTATGGGAGTGCCCCTCGGGTGCCCTCCCGTTGGTACACATACCCGCGGTACACTAGCTGGTCTTTCCCACGTGTGCTCCTCATGTATGTCAGGGGCATAACTGCGGTTCATAGGCTCGTGCACATCTCTGTACTGGTAGCCATTTCCCCTGGCCCTATTTGTTGGTGCTGCCATGCGCGTCTGTGCTGTGCACCCCACCTGCACAGGTGCAGTCATCCACCTGGATGTGGGCGCATACGGTGATGCAGTGTGTAGGTCAGGCTAAGTGTGTTGTGGTATCTCCTGTGATGCTTGGCCAGCTGGCTATGATTGCTGTATGCTATTTGTAATATAAAAATATAGTATGGGGTTGTCTCACATAAGACAGCCTGTGCTCCATGGGTGCCCCCCCCGGTTTCAGTGAAGCTACATATATTAACACTGACAGGAAATTTCTGTAATGTAATTAACTTCCTTGAGAAATTGCATTTTATGGCCTTTTTATGACCTGTTGCCCTGTAGCTGGGAAACTAAAATATGCATTTTATGACTTCAGAAACAGGACATCATTAAGCTGATCCCTGCCAGCTATCTCACACTTAGGTGAGGGATTGCAGGGTTGTAAAACTTCAAGGAAACCGGTGGATCAAAAGACTTGTAATTTGGGAAATGATTTTTTGCTGATGTCACCTTATTTAATATACGTCCTGATAGGACATCCTGTTTGTACTTTTTTTTTATTTTCTAAAAGGAGGAGCTAGATGACTCACAGATGGGGTGTGGAGAGACACAGTTTAAACTATACTGTGTCTGAACTGTTTAGACATATCATTTTGGGACTCACAGACACAGCTCTCTAATCTAACTATAAGCACTACAGAGGTAATACATTAGATAGAAAAAGTCTAAATGCATTGTGGTAGGAGTTTTGGTTTTTGTACTTTGCCCTTGTTCTTTTAAGTGATTGTATGCTCTTTGATATATTGTTCTGTGTTTACATGTTTCATATTTTTATCATCTTGTAGTAAGGTATCTTTATTTTCAAAAGACTGCCTGGAGTGTCATTCAAGTTCTTTTTGCATGTGATATATACTTGGTTAAGTTTGACAGCTGTTCTGGAAAGCTTGATGGTGTTAATAAACTGGGAAAAGGTAAGAATATACCTAAGGTCTTTTATAGAGTTTTAAGGGTTCATTTTGGAAGCCTGGCTTGGTGCCCCTGGTGAAGATTGTACCGCAATCCCCAAAGAGGGTACATATCTGAGCCTGTACATTGGGTACACTAGCATAAGGTTCACAGTTTGAATCCCCCCAGAACTTGAGACTAGAGGTGATTTGGACCCACAAGCAGACAGGAGGGTTACCCTGTCTGTTATCTGTTCACACTATTGCGCTTGGAGGTTGGCACTGTGGAAGCAGAGGGCCTGACGTGCTGAGTGCGTTTGTGACATCCCCGTCACTGTGTCAGCCTTCGTTGGACCATGCTGCTAGCCACCTGTCTGGGCTGGGTGCCAGTGCCGCTGTTGCTGTGGATGTCTACTGCCTTTCAGGACATCCCACAGACACTGAAATCTCCTCTGTCATCCTGTGGCCTTTGCGGGTGTATGGTTCTGCTGGCATTGGGCATGTCACGCTGGTGGGCCGCACTACTGCACTTCTGTCAGCCAGGATTCCATGCCACTCCTCAGGGTATCACTGTGGGGGTGGTCCTGTGTGGATCATCACAACACTGGAGTATCCATTCATGGAGTAAGCACATGGGGAGTGCATAATCGCCTGAATCAGGGGCTCAATGGACAAAATGAATAGGTATGGGGAGAGAGGACAGCATTTCCTCATCCTCCACTGCAAATTAAGGGGAGTGGAAATTAAACCACTGGTGATAACGGCTGCCCTGGGGTTATTATAAAGGAGGGCAACCCACTTCCTAAAGTTCTCGCTAATGCCAAACTTCTCAAGTGCCGCACACATGAAGTCCCAGCTGAGGGAATCACATGCTTTAGACATGTCTAATGAGACTGCCATAGCAGGTACCTTTTCATTATTAGAGAACCATATTGTGTTTATTAGCCTTCTTACATTATCCACACCAGACAAGGATGTTGACTGTTTCCCTACAGCCTCCAGTTTCTTTCTTAGAATACCTGGGTGAACTGAAAAATTGGATTTAAGGCCTGGATCTGAATGTTTGAAACCTACTTGCTTGCTATAGATGGCCATGAGTTCTCTGCTGAAAGGAAATGGGTTTTGCTTATTCACTGCCTTGGAACGGAGGGTCAGCATTGCCTGCAGACAACTGCAAAGGTACTGTGATTACTCTGGAAGTTTTCTTTGCTCCTAAAATTAATGTTGTTGCTGAATGCTATCGGTTCAGACAACACACTCACTCTGTGTGTGAGTCTACTGACCATAATGTTGCTGCTTTTCAAGGACTTGATGGTACATGTAAGATTGGGTGAATAACTGATGAAATGCTAGGAGATCAAATTGTTGAAAAAACATTCATTTCTTGCATTCAGGAAAGCTTACTTCATAAAAATGATTTAACCCTTGATTCATCCTTTAATATTTACTGACTCTGTAAAGAGGCGACAGCCGCCAAAGACCTAATCACCTCCCACAATCTCACCCAACTCATAACTCACCCCACCAGACAGAACTACAAGGCTGGCACCAGCACCCTAATTGACTGGGTTCTGGTCAGCACACCATCCAGATTCTCTGAACTCAGAGTTCTCCCAAACGTACTGAGCGACCACTCACCGATCTCCTTTCTCTGGAACAGAAAAATTGCCAAAAGCCCAGCACGTCTCATCAAGAGCAGGGTCCTGCGAAAAGACAAACTAGGTTCCCTCAAATCAGCACTGTCTGCCTTCAACTGGTCCACCATACACAAGGCACCCTCTCTGGACCAAGAACTCAGCTTTTTCACAGAGGGTTTCAACTCCATTTGTGATATTTATGCCCCATGCACTAAACGGAAAATTTGAGGAGTGGAAAACGGCTGACTGGATGGAAAGCTCCTCTCTCTCCTAAAAGAAAGGGACTGCCTCTGGGCCAGAGCCTTAAATTCTGGCTGTAAGCATGACCTACAATGTTACAAAACTGCTAGAAATCAGTGCACTAAACTGGTCCAGCTTGCTAAGGCCAACTTCCATAAGACCCAGCTCAACAACACTTGGGGAGATGGAAAGAGGTTTTGGGGATAATCTCAAGAACACCCTTTGCAAAGACTAGAAACTTAGTCCTACAACACTCAGTGTCAACACCGAACCCTCCACAGATCCTCTAGTTATTGCTGATGCCTTTAACCAGGCCTTCACTGACCTGTCCCCAGTACTACCCCTAGACTACCTTCTGCCGGTGGATGACCAAGGTTGCGCCAACCCGTACCACTACAAACCACCCAACTTTCTACTTTAAGAAGGTGACGGAAAAGGAGGCCCTAAAAATGGTCAGGAAAGTCCTAGGAAAAACTAGGCTGGGGAGTGATGGGATAGACATGAAGATACTATCTCTGACACTTGATGTTCTGATCAAACCCATTATGATGATATTTAACAAATCCTTGGCCCTAGCTCAATTCCCAGAAGTCTGGAAGCAAGCCCTTGTGACTCCAGTGCATAAGAATGGAAATAAGGCACTGGTATCTAACTACAGGCCAATATCTATCCTCTCCCCACTATCCAAAGTGCTGGAGAAAATCGTGGCTAACCAACTCACAGAATACCTAAACAAGTACAATCTGCTCTGCCCAAACCAACATGGCTTCCGGCAAAAACACAGTACCACCACTGCCCTGCTTGTATACTCTGATTACGCACACAAGGCACTAGATGAAGGTAAACTGGTCGACCTCACCAAAGCCTTCGATACCGTCAACCACCCTCTACTGATATTCCAGCACCAAAGACTAAGAGTGGCAACAAACGCCCTAAACTGGTTCAATGATTACCTATCACAAAGGAGTCAGCGAGTCAAAATCAGGCAGAAATTAACCAGCTCCAGAGAGGTACTCCTAGGAGTTCCTCAGGGATCAATCCTTGGTCCCTTGCTTTTCAGCCTCTTTGTTAATGAACTGCCCTTGGCCTGTGACACCAATCTCATCCTGCATGCGGACAATGCTGTGCTGCTGAGTAGTGGCACCTCCCAGGCAGCATTACAAACAGAACTACTGACCTCCTTCAACAAACTCGAGGACTGGTTCTGTAGGAAAAGGCTGCTACTGAACTACAAGAAAACCAAGGCCATGCTCCATTCCAGCCATTATAATAAATGCAGGCCCCCCTCCCCCCATGTTATTACCAATAACGCTGGTGAGCAGATTGAGCAGGTACAATCATTTAAGTATCTTATCCTGGGGTCACCATTGATGACTCTCTCACATATACGAACCATATTGACTCCCTTGTCAGATCAGTAAATACAAAGATTGGGGTTGCCTACAGACATAAGAAATCCCTCACTCCAGAAGCACTCCAAATCTCAGGCTCCAGCTAAATACTCCCCACGATAGACTATGGGCTTGTGGTCTATGGAGCTGCCACTGACGCTGCACTCAACAGGGTCCAAATTGCATTAAATAAGGCATGCCGCCTGACCCTGTGTGTAGACCATTACACTCACACTTGCACCCTATATGAGAGCACTAACTGGCTTAACTTAAAAGACAGGCTCAAATATCAAACCTGTCTACTGGGTAAAAAGGCACTCCTCAGAAAAACACCACCCTGCATAGAAAACCTGCTCGAGGCCTCTCTCTCATCACATATCACCAGAGGGAAGAAGAATGGAGCACTGTCCATCCCATTCCAGTGAACCTCACTTGGGCAGCGTACTTTCTCCTACTGAGCCCCCCCCTCTGGCTAAATGAACTCCCGTAGAAACTACAAACACACAGCCTGCCACAGTTTAAAACAGGCCTAAAACAGCACCTACAGGCTAGCTCACAATGCACATATTCCTCAGGCCAAACCTGAAAGACTAACCCACTCCCACCGTTAAACCCAGCACTGACACTAAGAAAACTTGCCCTCAACCTAGCCTTGCCAGAAGCACTAGTAAGCTACTATTCCTCCTTTCAGGCTCTGCATATGGCCCCCAACCCCACCTACCCGCCTTTTCAACCGTAGTCTGTCAATAGACCTCTCGAGGTTTCTACGGCTGATTTCACCCCTAGAATCTTCCAAGACATAACTAAATTTCCTCCTACGTTAGATTTGTTTCCCACTACTTGCAAATAAATCTCATTCTGCTCTTTAATCTGCCTAATGTGCTGAACCCAGTAATAACTGTATTTGTTCTGAAATCTGTACCTACTTTACTGGTGTTTTGTATTATTTGTCCACCCTGATGTGGAACCTTTGCAACTGAATTTGTTCTGAAATCTGTAACTACTGTACTGGTGTTTTGTATTATTTGTCCACCCTGACGTGGAACTTTTGTAAAAGAGCTCACACTCAAAGGTCTTCTGAAAACTAATAAATAAATCATAAATAAATAAAATCCTTCCTTCCTTCATCCCTTTCCCGTCCCCATCCCTGCCCTCTTTTCATCCTACCTCATCATCCCCTTCCTCTACCCCTTCACTCCCACTCCCCCCTCCCTCCCTCCTCTCTGTTTTCTCACCTTGTTCTCTCCCTCTACCCCCGGAGTCTTTTCCTACAAGCTACATTGTGGCAGCTCCCTCCTTGCTCTTATTTTGCTCCTTCCACCCCCCAATTCACACCCTATCCTTCTCTCCTTGTAATCCCTTCCACCCCTCTTCAGACAAGGCCACTGGCTGCACTTGACACAATATTTATCTTGCCATATTATTCTTTTGTTTACTTTCCTCATGTTGTACTAATTACTGAAACCATTTTAATTTGCTATTCAAACAACATGAAGTCTTGCTGTATTCTTCTGACTGTTGCAGTTAGCCCCAGCATCAAACTGCCCCGGAGAGTAGAGGGTTAATTTTCTATGCAGAGCATAGAACGTTGAGCTTGAGCTCAGTTCAAACCTCTGTCTGCTGCACTTTGAAGCGTAACCGTCAGATTCTTTACTCCGCCTAACTGAACAGTCGCTCCGGAGATTTCTCCTTTGCTCACAGTTCTAAGATGGTTATAGTCCTCGGTTTCACCGATTATTTTTTCGCAAGTTTTGGTTCAGATCTCTGTTTGTGGTACAGTAAATACTAGGTAGTGAACTAGACATAGTAAATTGTATATGTCTGTCTTTGTTTTTAAACTTAGAGTGTGGTTAACGGTCCTTATCAGTTTAAAAAAAAGTGTTTTCTTGCATTTTTTTCCCATACCCGTGACACGGTTAGAAACCAATAAGGGTGTCTTGCTTGGTTGTTTGCCATAAAAAGGGTAAGTTTGTTGGTTAGGATGGCTATGTATGAGAAACCCAAAAGAAAAACTCAGATCAGCAAGGTATTTTTTACATCATATAAGGTGCAGGACCAAACCGATTGGGGCCACTTTGACAGAGTGGTTTGGCTTGTCCATATTTTGGCCAAAGTTTGATAACTAAGAGCCCTTATTTGGGACATGAGAGATTAAAAAAATCCTCTGTTACAGGCCTATTTGGGCAGATTGGGGGGGGCACACTGGACTTCATTTTTTTGTCCATGGAAGTACTGCTTGGTAGTCTGCAATAGTCAGACTACAGCAAGACTTCATGTTGTTTGAAGAAAAAATTACTCACCTTAGTAATTATGCTTCTTCTAATGGAGTCTTGCTGTATTCTGACCTCCTTCCCTGCCTCCCCTTTCAGAACCTGTTTTTGGGACATGGGCTGGCAGGTGCAGTGTTGCACCCCAGGGGTGCCTTTGGGCACTCCCTCTTTTCAGAGAGGGGGAGTGGGTTATATTTGTTAATTCCATAGTCTTAGGTTGTTCACTACCTGGTTTTTGTTTTTGGATTTCTTGACTTGAGTCTTTTTGGGGATGCAAAATATTTGGTTGCCATTTGGCTAGTAAAAATTTTACAATTTCCACATAGTAGTTAGTATTGGCTTATAAGAATCTGATGGTTACGCTTTAAAAGTGCAGCAGACAGAGGTTTGAACTGAGCTTGAGCTCAACGTTCTATGCTCTGCATAGAAAATTAACCCTCTACTCTCTGGGGCAGTTTGAGTGCTGGGGCTAACTGCAATAGTCAGAATATAGCAAGACTCCATTAGAAGAAACATTATTACTAAGGTGAGTAATTTTTTCTTCTTGTGACTTGAACCTCTGTAGAAGAGCCCTTGGCTCAAAGGTCTTTCCGATTTGTTAAAAAAATAAATAAAAATAAAGCATAAACATTTGACAGACAAATGAAAGCTGCAATGCCAGAAGTGAAAGTGGTAGTGGACAGTGATTCGCTCACTGTGGATGTTGTCCATCAAAAGCCTATTTCAAAACGTCAGCACAGGTAAAATAAAGCACACAGAAATCCATTTAATACAGAAAAAGCAAATGCTGTTTTCACTGTTGCCAGTGTGGCTCTCCTAATCACGTAGCAAGTAACCAGTCATACCTTACTAAAACTGCAAAAAGCAGATCACATGGAAAATCAGGACACTTGCTAAAGTGTGCCAAGCTGCATCAGATTCGGTACATGCAATTACTGTTTATACAACAGGGGTAAGCTGAAATCTGCTCTGATTAAAATATGTATTCTCACCCCATACATCATCGGGCCATTTATTCTCACAGTAGATACTGTACATCATGTTCTCCCCACCCAGCCAGTACTTTTTCCACAGATTCCTCCTGACTCCAACAACAGTCTGTTATTGTTGTACTCTACACACACACAGCATCACTGCTTATTGTCTAACACTCTAAAGACCCTCCATACAGACTCCTCAACCCCCTCGTTTACTTTACTTTGTTTGCTTCCTGTTCTCAGCTCACAATCCACTAACCTTCACATATACCCCTGGCATTCCACAATATATGAGCTTTCCCAAAAAGCTACTCCATGTCATCAACGGCTTTGAGACAGAAAAGGGGGCCCAAACCATGTATACTTTTGATTCATTTATTCTTTTTTGAATATGCATCTGCTTCAGGTACAAGGTAGCTTACAGATCACATGATCAAGTAGTATATGACAGCTTATGTTAGAGGTCTGATATTCTCATAGGAAAGTTAACAGGAAAGCCAGGGAGGAGGCAATAAAGCAATAAACCCAGTGGGGAGTCCTTCCTGGAGATGTTCCTATGTTGGACAAAGGACCCAGGTGGGTGTCATAATGTTAGCAAGGAGGTGCTGAAGGGTTGGTGGACACACACACACACACACACACACACACTCAAAGAGGGCTGGGGCAACATGGAACTGTCACTCAAAGTGAGTGAGACCCCTTCTCCACAGGAGTAAGAAATATATTGTGGGGCTCTAAGCAGGTTCGCTGTCTTAGACTGGAACATCAGACAATGCCAGAGCCCTGCCACTAGAAGTCTGGTAAGAAAAAACAGCTAAGGGAACAGTGTTTTCTTCAGACAGCAGCAGGTAAAAACATAGGTTAAAGTGAGAGCAGTTTGGGTTTCTTCTATTTGCAACCTGCCTTGTATAACTTCCATTTATTTTAATTTCTAGTAAATGTGCAAACCTTTTGTTTTCTGTAAATACATTCTGTTGTAAATACTTGTAGTATTTTACCAAAGCTTCTATTTTTATGGAATCAGTGACTGCTTGTTTTATTTAAAAAGATAATTTTACTATTTCTGTAGGACGCTGTTTGCAGTCCATCTCCGAAGGGGCACTCTATCCACAGTTATCGTGTTGACTTTCCTGACCTTGAATGAGGAGGAGATAAAAAACAGGTTTCTTGGTTCCTGTTAATTCAAGGATGAGCACAGAAAAAATTCCCACACATTAATACCAATATAAAAACAAAGTAAAATAAAAAACACATAATAAAAGCAGAACATTTACCTGCCGTATTGTATAAATTGGATATACGATGGGAAGGAGTGGAATATGGCAAATATCCACACTCGTGAACAGTGGCCTCAAGAATCATCACTTATGGCTCCGCTATGCTCTGCCACTCATGAGGTATCCCGAGGTCACTGTTCACTCGTAGATATTTTCCATATTCCACTCCTGCTAATCATTTATCCCTTATATCTCACCTGACTCAACTGAGTGAAAATAGCTGCCTTTCTAGGGATGGGAAGTTATTAATGTGTGACAGTACAATATCTGCATGAACACTAAAGAATTGCACCATTACAATGCTTGTAGATACTGGGTTTGCAGTATCCAGTTTGCCCAAGAATGTCTACAAAGAGTACTTTGACGCCTGTACCTTGTGTGTGCCTAAAGTCATACTTCCGACTTATTCAAGACAAGAGATAAATGTGATAGGTTGTCTTCCCACCACTGCAACTTACTTGGAAAGAACTGAAAAAACTGATTTCTACATTGTGGAAGCAGGAACACCAATACCGTATATGGATCTAGTGACCGCGTTCAATTTGCAAATGTCTGGAGACTGTCTAGTTTCAAAATTCCAACTACCTGTGCTATTCTTGAGTCAGCAGACGTGCATTTGAAACAAAGCAACCAAGGCACTGATACCACAGAACAGTTTAGCTGTACGAAGGAATTTGTCCACAGAGCTGAAGTGCGCACAGATGTGAAGCTGCTGCAACAGAGCTTAGGCGCTCTCCTCCAGCAGTCATTGATGCTGTTTCTGAAGAACTGAAGTTGCTGGCAAGGGCTGAAATAATTGAGTGAGTGGATTCTTCTGAATGGGTTTCTTCAACTGTCATAACCTAGCAGAAAGATATTGGTGTCCACCTGTGCGCTGATCTTCGTGAAACTAACAAGGCCATTGTCATTGATAGCCATCTCTTACCTCTCATTGAAGACATCCTTTCAGAACTGAGAGGTTCCACAGTGTTTTCAACTTTAGACCTCAAGAGTGCCGACCATCAATTAATACTTCATTGGGATAGCCAAGACCTTACTGCTTTCATTATATATGAGGGACTGTTTGGATACTGTCATGTGCCTTATGGACTTAGCTCAGCACCTTTGGCCTTCCACAAATGATGACTACAATACTGAGTGGACTAAAAGGTGTGCAGTGCTACCTGGACAGTGTTATTGTTTATAGGAAGATACCAGAGGAACATGAAGAAAACCTGCTTGCTGCCTTGTTCTGCATTGAGAAAGCTAGACTGACTCTTAATGGGCTAGATTTTCAGATCATCTGTACAGCAGCACAAGTTTCGCCAAACCCCTGCCTGCAGCAACCTTGGGGTGCACCACGGACCCTACACCGGATTCTCGAACAACAGGGTCCCTGCACCTAAGTTCCAAGATTTGATGAAGGCAGGGTATTGCACCAAAGAGGTGGTGTACTGGAGGTGTCTGATGGAGGGTGCTGCCATGCTTCCAGTTGCAGAGCTGGCACTGGTACAGCAGCACTCTGGATGGGGGGGGGGGCACCATGCAACTGGCTTGAGACATTGAGCAGGGACCTGTGAGAGTGCCCTAAGGGATGCTGTGAGCACATACAGCAGTGCCAGGGCTAATAGTGGCACTGGGCAGGTGTGCCCACACCAGGTCACAGACCTGTAGATGGGGTACTGTGAAGTGGGGCTTACTGTGCACATTGTACAGTAAGCCTGACTGAGTGGTACCCTGTCTGTGGGTGTGTGAGCCTGATGCAGGCTCACCTGCCAGTTCCACCATTTGAACTGTCACTGCCATCTGTGCCCAAAGCACCCAATAGGTCACTCCCACAGGTCCTTGCTTAGTGTGCCATACTGGTTGCAGAGTGCCCCTCCACACATATATGACTCTTGCCACAAAGGCTATTACACCAGCACTTGGCTGGTCTAAGCACAGCCGTCAGTTGTGGCCTCAGCGAGGCTTTCAAACACAAAATTTAGGTGATGCTACAGCTCCACTGTGGCACTAGCCCCCTTCTGTCATGATGCACCAGTGTAGCCATTGCAAGGACAAAACAAGCCCAGTCGGCTCAGGTGGCCTCCCCAGTGGTGCACAGTCCCTTCCAGAACTGGGACTGGCACAAGGTGCAGAGCAAGGAGCCCTTTGTGCCATTTCTCCTTGCTGCAAGCCCTCTTGCACCAGTCCTGACTTTTGAAAACCAAGCCCAATGTTGATAAATACCAATTTCATCAAATCAAACTGTTTTCTTGGCTATCTAATTTCACCAGAAGGCTTGCAGCTAGTTGATGCTCATGTAACCGTTGTGTTGGATGCTCCACCTCCAGCAGATGCTACTAGCTTGCAGTATTTCTTGGGACTCACCACACAGTATAGTGAATTTGTACCAAACTGTGCTATGGTGGTTGAGCTTATGCAAGCACTTTCATAGAAAGAAATAGAGCATTTGAATCTACTGACGCTGCTCAGCAGAGATTTCAACAAATGATTGTGAACAGTTCCACCGTAACCCTTTTTGATCCAGCACTGACCAACAATAGTATCTACTGATGCATTGGATTATGGATTAGGCACTGTTCTCATGCAGCTTAGAGAAACTGGATCTGAGTATACAGTTGCTTTTGATTCAAGAACCTTATCAGGCACTTAAAGAAAATCATTTATCATTGAAATGGAAGTTCTGGTAAGTGTTTGGGCAGTTGAAAAATGGCGTACATGGCTATGGTGAAAAACTGAACACCAAGCCTTGACTATTCTTCTGAGCATTAAAGGAAACAACTGAGATGGAATGCACACTGAAAGATGGCCTGCTTGCCTACTAGAATTTGTCTATGATGTTCTGGGGAGAACATAGAAACATAGAAGATTACGGCAGATAAGGACCACAAGGCCCATCCAGTCTGCCCATTTTTTCAACCTTATGAATGTGCCATAGGCCTTTACTCTGTCAATAGCCTATCTATTCATACTCATTTGTACTGCTCCATTATGCCTATCCCATGCCTGTTTGAAGCCCTGCACTGTATTCATATCCACAGCTTCCTGAGCTAGGCCGTGGAGAACTGGATCCCTGAACTCTGTTGCTGACTGCTTATACAGGTTGCCCCTCCCAATTACTAATACTACCCTACAAGATACTTTAGAAACCATTGCTACAGTTTACAAGGGGCTTACTGATATTTCAGAGGAGAAATTTCAGGATGCTTATGTCTCATGTCCAGCACTTACCAAGTTTAGCACACGGATGTTAAAATGCCGGCCCTCTAGAAGACAATTGGACATTGACTTGGTTCCTTATTACAATATTCGAGATGAGCTTGAAGCAACAAGACTATTTTGTTTTTTGAGGTGCCCATCATATTGTATTACCAATGTTGCCACAGATGAGACTCACTGATCTTGCCCATGAGTCTTAAAGTTATTGTAAGAACTAAACAAAAACTATGTGAACAATATTGGCAGCCTAAAATGAACTCCCAGATTGCAGCTACTGTTAAAGAGCTGCTGCTGCCTTAAAACTTCAAAAAACATAATTACTGTAGGTAAATTCAGTTTCCATTTTATATATATTCTAAAGATTCATCCTCCCCAGTATCTATTACTAAGGACATTTGCATGAATGCATGATCTTTATCCCTCAGGGTTCATCTACTTCTACAACTGACTCCCTAGTTCAAGTCATAATCCTCTGTTGTGACATCACAGTCTGTTGCCATGGGAGTAACTATGATGTCACAAACAGTGCATTATGACCTCAGGTATGGAGACAGCAACAGATGAACTCTTCGAGGACAAAGATCATGTTTTCATGCAAATTACCTTAGTAATAAATACTAGGGAAGAGGGATACAGAACTAATGTGAAATACAGGCTGGACTGCATCTAAATATTATGTTTTGGTTAAGTTCTCCTGAAGGTGTCAGCTGCTCTTTAAAGACTGTGCTACCTGCAGACAACATGATAACACTGCAGTAACTCATGATGCACCAATCCAACCAGTGCCCTTGCTGGACACTGCTTGGGACAAGGTTGCACTAGACATTGTCGGCCCTTTTGAGTTAGCCCCAAACTGACTGTTGTTATGCTATAACTCTGTTGGACTATTACAGTAAATAGCCTGAAGTTGTTTTTCACTTCTCAAGTTGACACCTCCATTGTTATTAAATTTCTGACTTCAATTTTCAGGAGAGAAGGGAAGCCTTGTGAGCTTGTTTCAGACCATTGATCACAATTTACTTCTAGAAAAGTCACTGAATTTTTACAACAGTGGGGAATTAGACACCTAAAATCTTCTGTGTACTACCCTCATGCAAACAGAGAAGTTGAGAGATTTTAACTGTGTAGCCAGGAACTGCTTGAAAACAGTTTCCATTGAAAGACAACCATGGAGTTATTTGTTCCAAAACTCTGAATGGACCATAGAGCAACACCACATGATACTACCGGAGTTTCACCTCTCCAATTACTCCATGGCAGACAAATGCATACTAAGCTGAACGTAGGTAAAACAACTGTGTTTAGTCACAGTAATAAAGAAATGTGTGCGAGAGTGAAACAGAAATAAGAGAAAACCAAGGAGAATACTTATGCTCGCCATGGTACTCAAGTTCCTAAATTCAGGACTGGAGATTCCATTCAGAGAAAGAAACCTTGGAAAACCAGAAAGGGTAAATCTAAATATTCTGAACCAAGAGTTGTGGTTAGAAAAAAAGTTCCAGTTCTTGCCTGCTGAATGATGGAAAACTTTGGAATGCTTCACACCTTTCTGCCTCATCTGAGATGATGCCCCACGGATACCAATGAAGTGACAGACGAACTACAATCACAGCTTAGTAATTCAGTGACCCCTGTTGCCTTGCCTAGAAGTACTGTATGCACATAAGAAAATTGCCCGTGCATCTGAGGACTATATGATGGGGACATAAGAACTGTAGGAATTTATACTAAAACATTGCATATCAGATACTAGGAGGAGTTGCGAACACAGCAACTGTTGGTTACAATGTTTATTACAGTTTTAGTTTACAGGTATTCCTACACTGCAAAAGGTTGGTACAAATGCTTTAACAAGGTGGAAAGTGTATAGTCGATTGCTAATATCAGACAATACCAGTTACTGCCACTAGATGTCTCTATAATCTGCAGAAGCATACAGCTACATTCATATTCTCTTCGTTGTGGGGTTGCTGTGAAGTGGAAAAGATGGGATATGCACAGTAAAGTTCGAGTTCTGTTCTGTTATTGGTGTTTCAGGTGCCAGACCTGCCTGGTGTTCTTACTGCTTAACAATACACAATAACGATGTTGCGTGGGGCATGCAATGAGAGTGACTGGATCAGGGCCATTACCAATACACAATAACGACTTTGCGTGGGGCATGCAATGAGAGTGACTGGATCAGGGCCATTACCAATACACAATATCGACTTTGCGTGGGGCATGCAATGAGAGTGACTGGATCAGGGCCATTACCAATACACAATAACGACTTTGCGTGGGCATGCAATGACAGTGACTGGATCAGGGCCAATACCAATACACAATAACGACTTTGCATGGGACATGCAATGAGAGTGACTGGATCAGGGCCATTACTAATACACAATAACGACTTTGCGTGGGGCATGCAATGAGAGTGACTGGATCAGGGCCATTACCAATACAAAATAACGACTTTGCATGGGGCATGCAATGAGAGTGACTGGATCAGGGCCATTACCAATACATAATAACGACTTTGCATGGGGCATGCAATGAGAGTGACTGGATCAGGGCCATTACCAATACACAGTATCGATGTTGCGTGGGGCATGCAATTAGAGTGATTGGATCAGGGCCAGTTCATAGCTGCAGAGTAAGCATTGAAACACTGAACAGCTCTAAAGCAATGTGTAGATTTTTCTGTATGAGTGATTCAGCCACCTGTGGAGTGGGCAGGAGAACAAGTGATTGCAGTGAGCTGTTAACCTAGTACACGTGGAAGTGGGGGTGGGGGAGTTCAAATTGTGGAAAATACTGTGCAGAATGGCAGCTGATGGGAAGAACTCAAATGTGAGGATTGGAGGACTATAACATAAAAATAAGGCAATACAAAAGTAAGTAAATGGGTCAAAATGATTTTCTTTTTTTACATATTTTGTATGTGTTTGGTCATTGCTGGGTGGTGACATTTTAAAATTGCGTTTAATGTATTTTTTATATATATGGCAAGTCAGGGGTGTTACTGTTTTTTTCTTTACAAACATGGCTGCCAGAAATGTTGCTTCAAAAACTTTCTGGCAGGCATTGATGTCTATGTGCACTGCGTCCTGGTTGCCTGAAGGGTTCCCAATGCAGTGGTTGTTATCACCTAAGGAGCATGGTTCAGCCAATCAGGATGCAGCAAATTCCCTATCCATTTTATAAAGAAGATATATCCAATGTGTATCCAAAAAATATGGTACATGCCTCTAAAGGAAAACTACTGTCTTTTTACAGAAACTGCCAAAAGTGCTTACTGTAACATAGCAGGAACATGGCTGTATGATACCCATCATTTTGTAATTTCTCTTGTTTATTTATCCTGTTGTATTTTTTTTGCATTTAGGGGATGTGTTTATTAGATTTATTACTTTTGTTGTGATTACTGTTTCTGTGTATACTTCTTTCTTATAATTACTTGGTTCCATTTTTTCTAATGGGAAAAAGTGTGTATTAAACACCGTAATACCTGAGTAGGTGTTATGGCATTCACGTGGCTTTTTTTCCACATAGAAAAGAGCTCGAGATGCAACTCAACTTGTGCCTGTCAAAGACCGTTTGCCCCATAGTAAGTGATCCATAAATACTCACCTCCTCAGTTGCATTTGCACCACAGTAAACCTTGTGAAAAAAAAAGAAAATTTCTTCTACCTTGTAGTTTGCCACTGTAAAGACTTTTACCACAGTCCCTAACTAGTCACCCTTTCAACCCTCCCCTCTACAGGTCAAACGATATATTTTCCAGTTGAACTTACCGTTTACTGTTTCAATTACCAAATAAATAATTTCATCGATACAAGGTAAGACTCCATTTCTTCATTTTTCAAAATGATGAAAAAATGGAACTCTTCAATTATATACAACAAAATATGGGGTGCAGTGTGTTAACTCGAATTTAACACACACCCTCATTGTTGGATGTCTATCATAAACCCCTCGGGCTTCGCTGTCAGGGTTTATGTGCCATCCAACAATGAGGGTGTCTGTTAAAGTCTCTTGTAACATGGGCAGAAAGGAACGAGTGAAAAGAAGAGAAACGATTGGTGCAAACGTGCCATGTGATGCAAAACTAGAGGTGATTAATCCACCAGTAGAGCCCGCTGGCGCCCTACCAGAAATAGCCACATGGTGCAGCACTGCGAAGGTAATTGGCAGCGGTGAGACGTAACACAGGGTCACCGCAAGTACAAAAGCTCTACAGCAGTGGCACAGACATAGATATGTCAGTAACTGACCGCGATTTCACAGTGCGGATTCTAGGGAGCTGTCGACATATTGCAGACATAGACAACTCTATACGTGCATTCTCATTCTGTACACTGAAGAGAATAATGCGATCGGTCGACGATGACTATCAGGGCAATCGACAGGACATTTATACTGGTAAGAGTAACGCAAACACACAAAAGTATGCAAATCACCCAGAGCATCACTGAAACACACACCAGAATTGTGCAGGCATCAACTGTTCAAATGGAATTGTGAGGAACCGTACGCTTCAATTTCATCGGCTGTCGTAGTGCGACACTAATCATGCTGTAAACTATGAATCTGTAAAAAATTCTCTTTGTAGTACTAAACAAATCATCACATAAATAAATGTTGCTTAAGGAAGCACAGTGGGTCTCGTAACTTAGTGAATCTGACCTTCAATGTTTACCGCTGTGATCAAGCAATACCAGACACAGAATCGCACACTTATTATGTGGCGCCCATGTTACAAGTGCATTAATCACCTCCAGCGTTGGGCTCTACCGGGTGATTAATGCCCGGTGGGTTGTTGGAAGCACTCGGCCTGTGGCCTCGTGCACCAACACCCCCCACCTGGGCATTAATCCACCAGTAGAGCCCTCCTCTGTCGGTGATTAATGCTTACATGTCACACTGTACCCCATACATTATCCTATATTTAATAAACATTCCCCTACTCTTCCTCTAAAAGTGTTATATGAGATCTTTAACTTCCACCTGGACAGTCATTACAGACAGGCAGAAGAGTCTATCATTTAATGTCAACTGAAGGATTGCATTTTCTTATAATGCCGAAACCCCTTTTCACAAATTGCAAAAAAGGCATCACAAAACAGGATCCTTTTTTGTAGTTTGCAAAAAAAGGCTTTGTTCCTTTGCCACAAATTGTGAAAAAGCAACCATGGAAAAGGATTGTTAGCCATTGACAAGGATTCTTTTTTGCAAATTGCGAAACAGGAACCATGGAAAAGGATTCTTTTTCACAATTTGTAAAAAAGAATTTTGACATCTGAATAAACCACATTTCCGTATCTAAAAAAAGTAGAATTCCCTGATAGTCTAGTGGTCCGTCCCCATTCACCAATCTCCTTCCCCCTGTAAAAAGAATCTATATTTGCCTCAGCTTCAAGCCTTCAAGGGGGGATGCACCGTTTGAAGGCTTGAAGCCGAGGCACTAGGGGCTCGCACTGCGTATGTCAAATAAAGCAACAATTTAGTTGAATTCTGTTTGGTCTGTGTTTCATGAGGAGCGCTGCATTTCTGGATTATGGTTTAAGATAGTCTGGCTGTCTTGCTATAGCGAACCAACAGCCGACTGAGCGCAGGACTTTTTTCTGGAAATCCAGTTACTCGTAATGGTAGTTTAAAATCATGTATGCATCAAACAGGGTGAAGGCACATTGTTCATAGAAGTAGTTTATTACAGCAGTGGTTCTCTGGGGAGGTCAGCCTCCCAAGGGAGGCCAAACCTGTTCCGGGGGAGGTTCAGTCATGCCTGAAAATATACAATATTTGCATTTTTGAGTTTTGTTTTGGATGTTTTGTGTGAAAGGAGGAGGCAAACTGAAAACATATAAAGGCAGTTAAATTTATTTACTGATGTACAAACTGGTGATGAGGAAAGCCACTCTGAGTCAAGGCTCATTTTCAGGTGTTTGTGTACAAATTGGTGACTTGTATAGGCACACTGAGCCAAGGTGTGAGGTGACCCGGGGAAAGGGGACAGGAACTTGCCTGGGAGTGCAGCTCGCTGCCAAGTGACTGGGGTGCAGAAAGCGGGGTTGGAACCAAGTGTCTGAATTTAAAAAAAAAAAAATTTCTGTGCTTACAACCACATTGCCAAAGAAATGCTGCTTTGATTGTTGTATTTGTGTGGTTTGGTGAACTGGGAAGTGGGAGGAAGGCTGCAGAGGGTGGGATCCGAGGGTGTGAGTGGAACTCAGTCTGCTGGAGTCAGTGGCTGGAACGCCAGGCCATGTGGCAGCAGGAGACCAATAAGGGCTGTGAGCCTAAGGACTACAAAAAGGTCTGACTTGTAATACAACACTCTCGTGGGACTGCAGCTCGCTACCAAGTGGCTGGGGTGGTGCACAAAGAGGAGCTGGCACTAATTGTTTGATTTTTTTTTTTTGATTTTTTTTCCTGTGCTTACAACCACATCACCAGATAAATGTTACTCTGATTGCTGTGTTTGTGGGGTTTAGGGAAGTGGGAGAAGGGCTGCAGTAGGGGGGACCTGAGGGCAGAAGTGGACCTCAGTCCACCTGTGCCAGTGGCTAGAATGCCAGACTACTCAGTGGCAGTAGACCAATAAAGGCTGAGCACTGCCTACTTAACACCCAGAAGACCAAGCAACCGCTTGCATGAGTGATCCTGAAGCATGAGTGCCACGAAGCAGGAATGTGGCATCTATCCGTGTGGCATCTGGGGTGTCCACACAGAGGACTGCAGGCCATGCTGCTCAAAGGAGGGCAGGTAAGGCAAAGAGGAAGAGGGGAGAATTAGGTAGGGGTAGATAAGAGTTGCAGTTATCTGGGTTCAGTCTCAGGAGGAGGCAGCTGGTAGAGGCTGCAGTTAGTCCCTATCTGGGGTAGACCAACAACTAACCTAGCAGTCACAGTACTCTGTAGGAGGGCAGCTAGCTCTAGTGACTAGCAGACTAGTTTTTATTAATACTGCAACTGGCAACACAACAGATGTATAACTTTTTTCTACCCAATTCAGATCTCTTCCAGTCCAGTTTAGCTTGTGGTGCCCATGGCTTATGTGTCCCTGACACCACCCCATTCAGCAACTGGCACTGCCCACGCTCAGTCCCTGGCCCCTCCCCAACTCAGCCCATGGCCCCACGGCCACTCTGACCGGCGGTTGTTGCCCCCCTGTTGAAATCTGAAATGGCACCCCTGTGGCCTGCTCTGGAAAATAAACAGGCAGGTGGATGGATTGATTCAGAGTAAACTCGGACACCACCTTAGGAAGAAACTTAGGATTGGTATGCAGAGAGACCCTGTCTTTGTGAAAAATCTAGTAAGGCTGCTCACACATGAGAGCCTGTAGCTTCAACATTCTTTGAGCAGATGTAATAACAACTAAAAATAACACTTTCCACAACAGAAAGCATAGTTTGCAAGATGCGGCTGGCTCAAAAGGAGGCAGCGTCAACTTTTCAAGCACAAAATTGAGGTCCCAAGCTGGGACCAGATTTAGGATAGGAGGCTTCAAGTGTAAAATGCCTCTCAGAAAAGTACAGACCACATCCAATTGGGCCACTGTGCAGCCATCAGTCGGTACATGAAAGGCTGAAATAGTTGACAGGTGCACTTTAATAGATGAATATTGAAGTCCCACATCTGATAAGGACAGGAGATATTCTAGAACCTGGCTGACTGGACAGGTGAAAGGATCCAGGTGATGTGAAGCAGTCCATACAGCAAAGCACTTCCACTTCATCAAGTAAGTGGCCCTGGTGGAAGGTTTTGTGGCAGTCACCAGGACACCAGCTACCCTCTGAGACACCCCAAAATGAGCAATGGCTATGCAGGAGTCATGCATGAAGATGGAGGGAATTGAGGTCTGGGTGGACCAGGGACTCCTGAGCTTGTGTCAACAGGTTCCTCAAAAGGGGCATGGGAACTGGAGGTTCCACAGTCAATTGTTGCAGTAATTGAAACCAAATCAGATGAGGCCATTATGGAGCCACCAGAATTAGGGTGGCATCCTTCCATCTGTAGCTTAATGAGCACCCTCTGAATCAGAGGAAAGGGTGGGAAGGCATAAAGAAACCTCCCTTTTCAAGAGGACAACACGTCTCACCAGAAAACTCCAGGCCCTGGATCTAGTGAGCAAAAACATGGCAGTTTTGCTTTGAGTGGGGATGTAAAAGGTCCAACTCTGGATGAACCCACCTGTCGAACAGGTCTTCTGCAATCACGGTCAGTAGTTCCCATTCATGCATTCTGCAACCAGCTGAGGTTGTCCACTAAGACATTTTGGGTGCATGTCACAAGAACGGCTGACAGGTCTAAAGACCAGTACCAGACCCTCAGCACCTCTCAGCACATAGGATAGGATTGGGTCCCCCCTTGCTTGTTGATGTAATAGACCACACTGAGGTTGTTCGACTCTACCAACAGAGGGCCTGAACAGAGATGGTTCTCAAAGGTCTGGAAGGCACACAGAACTGCCTGCATCTCTGGAACATTTATGCGGAGGCGGGTTTCCAACTGGGATCATATCCCCTGGGTCTGATAAGGGCCTAGGTGCGCTCCTCAACCCAGACCCGAGGCATTCATGGTGAGGATGTGGTGAGGGGTGGGGATAAGAAAGGGGACTCCTTTTAGGAGATTGACTGGGTCCATCCACCACTGAAGCACCTTGTGGACTGGGGAGCAGACAAGGACCAGCTGATCCAGATCATCTGAGCATTGATCCCACTGGACCTGGAGGGTCCACTGCAGGATTCTCATGTGTAACCTGGCCAAAGGGACTGTCACAGTGGCCACTGCCATTAAGCCTAGCAGCCTCAAGAATTCCCTGGCTGGGACATACTGGGATTGAGCCACTGCCTGGGCCTGAGCTATGAGACAGTCGGCTCTGTCTTATGGTAGGAAGGCCTTGCCCTGAGTAGAGTCCAGAACTGCCCCTATGTACTGCAACCACAGGGACGGGGTCAGGACAGACTTAGGCAAATTGACTGTGATGCCCAAGGACTGGAACAACTGCAGGGTTTGTTCTAGAGTCAGCAACAGAAGTTCTCTAGACTGGGCTTTCAGTAACCACTCATCCACATATGAGAACACATAAAGGTTTTCTCATCAGAGCGCTGTTGCTACAGCTGCTATACACTTGTTAAATACCCCTGGTGCAGAGGATAAGCCAAAGGGCAACACCCTGAACTGGTAATGCTACCCCTGGAAGAGGAACCGCAGGTACTGCCCGTGAGGGGGAAAACCATGATATGCAGGTAGGCATCCTGCATGTTGTGGGAGCATAACCATTCACCCTGCTTGAGCAGAGGAAGGAGGCTATGTAGAGTTACCATCCGGAACCTTTTGTACTGGATGAAAAGATTCAGCTCTTTGAGGTTCAGAATGGGCCTCAAGTCCCCAGTTCTTTTGGGAACCTGGAAGAACCGGGAGTAGAACCCTTTGTTCCTCTGCTCCCAGGGCACCAGTTCTATGGCCCTTAGCACAGCAAGGTGAGCACCTCCTCCCAGAGCACTGCTGTGTGGTCTGGAGGGTAAGAGGTGGGGACCAGAAGAACATCTGGAGGCTGTTCCAGAAGTTCTAGAGCATGACCTTGTTCAATTATCTGCAGGATCCGAGCATCTGTTGTAATGGTTCTCCACTGGGGCAGATAGAGGGAGAACTGACCCCTGACCACCAGCTCCTGGCTTGGAACTAGAGGAGGGGGTCTGGCAAGAAGTCATGCTGAGGTGGAGCCAGAGGCCAGAGCCACTTCTAATTCCCTGGAGTGTTTGGCAGAGGGACCAGTGATAGAGAAGGGGACAGGCAGGGCAGAACTGGCTGTGCGTTTGCCCTGGAATGTGATGCCTGAACCACATATGCGAGAAACATTACGAAAGGAGAGCCTCAGTCTGCTCCTGGGTTGGATATGATAAAGGGAGTTGACAGACCTAATAACCCTGCCAGATGTCTTCAGGTCATTAGTAATATCCTGCACATCAGGACCAAAATGTTTATGACCCACTTAATGGGCATTCAACAACTTTTGCCGGACATCAGCTGCAAAGCCAGAGATTCTAAGCCAGGAGTGCCTTCTAGGGAAAATGCCAGTGGCAGCTGCCCTGACTTTAGTATCAGCCATATCATAGGAGGCTCTGAGGAGATGCTTACTGACATCTTCTGAGGCCTGAAGAATCTTTAGAAGCTCTTGTCTCTGGGAAACCTCAGCAAGGGCCTATGCAGTAGCCTTGCCCTTCTTCCAGAGGGTATTCTGGTACTTAATCAAATGAGCCAAATATTTGGCAATTTTGAGGCCTAAAGTGGCTGAGACAAAAGTCTTCTTGCCCCAGAGGTCAATTCTCTGAGATTCCCCGTCAGGGGTTAGGGAATTAAGGTGCTTGGGAACCTTGGACCTGTCATGAGCAGCCTTGATTACCATTGAGTTGGTTTCCAGCTGGGCCACATAAAAAGGTAGCCCCAAAGGTGCAGAGGAGGAATAACCTTGGGTGGAGATTCTGGGCTCGCCAAGAAATCCACCAGGTTCCTCCTGGTGACATCCTCTTCCTCAGTCTGAAACTCCACAGTAGAGGAGAGCTGTTTCATAATGTTAAAGAAAGAGGGTCCTCATAGGGGGGACCTTGTGGTGTGCTTGACTGAGTCCTCACTACTGGAGGAGACAGTAGACCTGTCAGAGGAGTCAACCTCAATTTCTTCTTCCTCATTCTCTTCCTCAGGGAAGATGAGATCAGGTCAGTATTCCTTGTCATCATCAGCCTGTTATGCAGCTGGGGCCAACAGCCAGAGGACCAACGACTCTCTAGAGGGTGTGGGATGGACTGGTCAAATAGGCATTGACACTGGAGTAGCACCCAACTGCGAGGATGACAAAGGCCCAATCCGTAGAACAAATTTTTGAATGAGAGCTGAGGTTATGGAAGTCAGAACATCATTAAGGTCTTTGGCAGGATAGCGAAGCATTATTGATACAGGTATCAATAAAGAGGGTGAGGAACCCAGCTCCAATGAATCGCCACTAGCAGCAGTAGAGGCGGTGGGGCCAAGCACCTGTGGACCTTGCGACTCAAGAGGTCTTGACAGAGGGGCTGTGGCCAGTGACCCAAAGGCAGATGACCCCTCTGCAGCCCTGAGAAGGCTGGGAGAACTCTCCTCCATGAGGGACCTGATAGGAGCCAAGGTCTGCACACATCGAGGCATTGCTGCCAAAGAGGTCAACAGAGCGATCCCTGGAGAAGAGGAGGAAGAGTCCAGTGGGGATCAGGATCACTGTCAGGAGGAATGGTCCTTGGGCTGGTCTTTATCCTGATGAGAATGTTTCCCTGAGGACTTGTCCCCGACTTTGGTGGCCTGAGAGCTCGAAGAAGACACTGGTGACTGGGGGTGGGGGCCCGGAAGAACCCTGCTTTCTGCTGCCTGCCTGTTGCTCCATGAGACATTTCTACAGGGCTTTCTTGCATTGTTTCTGGGTGGTGAGGTTGAACTTCTGGTAAAGCTCACAGGCAAGGGTGTTGTGAGTAGGCCCGAGACAGCAGACACAGAGTTTGTATTCGTCGGTGGAGGAAATCTTTCCGCAATAGCAGCGATGTGAAAGAGCTGATGAAGGAGTAGTTCTCAACATACAAAGATAAAAGTAATCACCTTAAAATAAAGTGATTCGCAGGAAACTAAAAAAGAAAAGGTAACTAGTAGATTCTGGTGGTCGAACTGAGCGACAAAGCTTCAGCAAAGTCCATACATGACTGGCCGATGTCAGGAAAGAACTGAGGAGGGAGCAGGGCCACCCACACTTATATAGGACTGTGAAATCAGAGCCTGATGTCGGTGTGGCCTCCATTAGACTGCTGCAGAAAAGCTTCTGTGGGATCCTAGTGCCTGGCAGCTAAGTTCCATAGGTGTAACCTGATGACAGAGATATCCCCGAAGAAGATCTACACTGTAGTAAGATAACATTTCAGTTCCAAAACACAATAAAATCAGTAAACTGAAGGTAAGCATTCAGAACCCTGGGGAGCAACACAGGCGCCACCTAACACTTCACACCCACCTGCTCCTCTCCCGCACATCCAGGCTGTCACTATACTTATAGAAATTGCATTGGTCTTGTGATCGTCTGTAACCACTTTTGCACCCCTCTCCATCCCACTTGCTACAGTCCTCTGCAGAACCCTTCTCCCTGCTCCCATTTTTTTCTCTTTTGCTACCATCTTACTCTTCCCTACCAGACCTCACCTACTCCTCGCACACTCCCCCCCCCCTCCCCACAATTGCCTCTCTATCTCAGCGGCTTCCCCCTGCACATTATCTTGCTAACTTGCTCTCAGTCATTAACTGGACTATCCCTCCTTTGCCAACCAAGTCTTTTTTGTTTCGTCATCACCTACTGATATCTCTTGCTCTTTCCCTTACCCACAAACTAGGTAAATTTATCTGTTTGAATCCTATCCACCTCCACTTCATCCTTTCATGTCTCCACCACCACCCTCTCCTGAACTACCACCCCTCTGCTGGCATGGCTCAATTTCTTACCCACTTCCTTTTGTTTCCATCTCAGCGTCTCTTTATTATGACCTTAAAGGGGATCTGCGTTGGCATTATCTACGGCGGATTGTTATTGTTCTTTGAGTATGCCTTAGGTTGCTTAGCTGCCCCCCTGGTGTATGCCCACACAAATGCCACTACCTACCATATGTCACCTCAGCAACTTAACATCCCTGTCTCTGCAGGAAGCATACCTGTGCCCTGAGACACCATCATGATGCTATGCTCCCCACGCCTCTCCAAAATAGCCTCTCTGCTGCCTCACTTACTAAATATTCTCCTACTACTATAAAAACAAACCCTGACCCTGCTGAAACTTCACCCCTCCGACCTGGACTGGTCCAAAAGGCATCCATATCATGCATTGAAATACAAGAAGTGTGGACTCTAAAATGCATGACCTGGAGGTCTTCTCTGCCCTATATAAATCCCATGTACTAGCAATCTTGGAAAGCTGGCACATACCTCTCATAAAAGATTCAGAAATCTCCCTTCCAAACTTTAACCTATTCCACTGGGATAGATGCCCCAAATAAGGGGATGGCATCCTGATTTACACTGATGTCAACCAAGAAGCCGAAATCTGCATCCCTCCCTATACCCCCAGTACCCAATGCGAATGACTCTGCGTGAACATCTCAATATGCCCCAAAACCCTCTGCATCTGCTGTGTCTGCAACTCACCCAAAATATGACTCAGTGGCCTCTACGACCTCACTCTCATGCTCAACAAACTCCCAACTTTTGAACTTATCATACTTGAGGACCTGCACTTAGATTGGCTTGACAACGTACCTACATATAAGGACGCACTCAACTCTGGACATTTTCAGCAAATCATACAAATCCCAACTACACTGAACCACAGAACTGGTAACGACACTCTGCTAGATTGGATTCTGGTAAACAAACCTGAAATAATCCTGGTCTCAGGAATCCTAAGTGATTCAATCGGTGACCATCTTGCCACTTACTGCCAATAGCATAATGGCGCTCCCATAAATTCCCCCTCCCCGGCTTATCTCCTATACAAACTCCTCTGACCTCAACATCAACTCCTTTCTATCTGACCTGTTCTACATTGACTGGTCTTACCTTGAGCTGACATAGCCCCCGACGTCAACAGAGCCTTCTCATCACTACTTGATAAGCATGCCCCCTTGTGCACACACAGAGTTAGATCCCAAATATCCTCCTGGCTCACGAAGGGCACATTTGTTCTCATGAGTGAAAGGGAAGCATCCTGTGCTGAGTACAAATCAACAAACTGTATCTCAGACTGGAAGACGCACAGGTATCCAAGGAACAGAACAAGCAATTAATCCATAGCACCAAAAGCCGATATCTGAAATCTCAACGGTCACAGAACCTGAACAACCCCAAAAAGTTCTGGCAATCAGTTAATTCCCTGTTACATGGCCATTCCCACCGCCAAACAATATCCATTGATCTAAACAGCACCACCTACAATGACCCTTCTAAAACTGCCACACTCTTCAACAACTTTTTCTGTGACCTGTCCAAATATAGACCTGGTGGACACACTGATCCCAACCCCAACAAGATCCAAAATTACCCCAAGCGGCAGCTTTTTTACATCAAAAGGGTCCCACACCATGAAGTGCGTAAGTTACTCCTCACCCTTAAAATTGACAAATCTGCTGGACCCAATGGTCTTATCCCTAGATTCCTTAAACTTGCTGCCTCCCAAATTGCACTTCCTATTTCGAAAATCTTCAACCTATCTTTCACATCCAGTACTGTGCCCATCCTCGGGAAAACATCCACGGTTATCCCTCTGCACAAGAAGGGAAAAAAGACCTCCCTTGAAAACTACCACCTAATCTCGATTCTCTCAGCTCTGGCCAAGCTGCAAGAGAAAATCATCAACCACCAGCTAGTTGAATACTTGCAGCGGCATGACCTCACCTGCCTGGAGCAACATGGCTTTTGAAAAGGCCACAGCACAGAAACTGCCCTAATTACCTTCACTGACATAATTTACCAGGCAATGGACAGGGAACAAGTTACAGGTGCTGTGTTCGTGGCCCTGACTAAGGCCTCCACCTTGTCAATCACAAATTACTAGTTTTGAAACTACTAGCACTTGGTCTCGGGCCCCCTACTCTTGCCTGGTTCGAACACTATCTGCTTCATCCACAACAGGCCATAAAAATCAGTAATACACTTTCCGTGATAAGCTCCATCTCTAGTGAAATCCCCCAAAGCACTATTCTAGTGCCTCTCTTGTTTTCAGTGTAACCCCTAGGTGGCGCTAGCTCAAGGGCTACTACCCCTGCTTGCTTGGCTAGTTGCAGGTTAAGGGACCTGGGTACTGAAATGGGTGCCTCCACCCAGAGGTCAGGGTTGTTAGTGGTCAAGCTAACCGAGGTACAGCCCTCCGAGACACTGTAACCCTCCCTCTTTCCCTTCTAGTGGCCTGAACAATATACAGTAATCACTTTTACAATAACCTCTGTTCACCATGCAATTACCCACACTGTTTGCACTTACCACCAGGGCTGGTTCCACCAGTTTGACCATGGAGACCCCCTGTAAAACAAGGTTAGGCACAGGAAACAATAACAGTACAGTGCTTTTGGTACAAACTGGAACCTCAGTCAGGTTAAATGCAAAAAAATAATTAGATCTGATTTATTAAGGAGGCTTGAACAAGGTAGGGGCATAATCAGGTTGATTGGCTTAATGGCTAGATTAATCAGACAGTCATGCATGCACTTCAGAGTCCCTACACAGTCACACACTCTGGCTACCTAGGTGGGAGTAAGGTGGGCTAGCCTGGAACATTGCCCGGGGTAGACCGGCATTGCAGCTGGTTGGGGTCCTGTGATGGAAGAAAGAGACATTCACAACACACACTATTTGTAATCCGGAGCCGGAGGGCTCAGTTCATAAAGGAAAAGACAACAAGGCAATCAGATGACAACACTTTAGATTTAGCTGATGTTGCAGGGAAATACCCTGGTGTTTACTCATGATACCCCATACAGAACACAGGTGGGATGAAATTGAGACTGCAGGTTGATGAGCTTGAGTGCCAGGAGAAGCAGGACCCACACAAATTACTGATGCGTCATTCCTGTTCAAAGTGTTGAGCAGGGGGCTGATCCCCAGGCAGGTCTCTCGTCAATGGTTTTCTCTGTGGCATGAGTAGTCTGGCTGGGCCAGTGTGGCAGGGCCCCCAAGCAAGTGGAGATGAATGCAGATTCAGTCCGGTGAAGCTGGATGCAGCAGGCAGAACACAGTTCAGCATACAGTGGGGAACCAAATAGTGACCAACTAGCAGCACACAGCACATTTATATTAAAGAAATCACTACTGAAATCACTACTGTACCTGGCGGATGGCAGTCCGATCACAATTACAGAGTCTCTGCACCAAACCAGGACTCCAGCAGCAATTGAAAGTCCTGACAGGCTGATGGCATTCAGCAAACCTTCGGTCTTCTTCAGGTAGTGAGCCTGGTCACAATTCAGTGGCTTTATTTCCTCTCTGATTCGGATTCAGTCTGAAATGTTCACAAATTTCCTCTCGGGAACAACAGGCTGGCCTATACTCAGCCCTTCCATGGTTCTCCCACGCAAACTACGCAGAAGCTACTGCTCAACTATCTCAAGCTGCTGACTCTGTCACTTCCTAACTTAGACTGACAAGAGCTGCAAGCAGCCTGGGACTTTCCCCAGGATCCAAAAGGTTCAGTTGGCTGATCTGTCTGTCAGTCAGTTCAATGGCTCCCCCTCCAGGTTCATGTGGGCGCCAAAGCCCAAAACTACAATTCCTACAGTGTTTTGTTCCCACAAGACCCCTGGGGACAGGCTCCATTTTAGAGTCCCCAAAGATACTGATTGGCCCATTCTGGCAATTCAGGACCAAGATGGTGGTGATAAACATGCTGCAATGAAGGCAGGTTAGACAAACTACTATATCATTACTATTCTAATAGATAATCAGCAAATAAGTACAGCTTCTAACAGAGCTCCCTTTGCGCAACTAGCGATGGCAGACTGGAGTGATTATCTGGCAGTCTGGGTGGGACTCGAGCTTAGAAACACTCAGCCCCCTCCCAGATTAAATAAGCACCACGTTATTGGCAGTTCTTAAAGGGACAGAGCACAAAGGCATTAAGGCACTCCCACACAAACACTTTTAAACCACTAAGACACAGGATACCAGCCTGGCAGTGGGTATTTAGGCACACCCAAGGAAGACTTCTTGGGAACCCCCATTTGTAGGGGGGGTTACACCAGTTTCATAAACAACCTCCCTAACGTCTGCAATCTAGTACATACAGTCCTCTATGCCTACGACGCCATCCTCTACACCCACAGTGATAACATCGGCTCCATTAACCAAGCACTCAGTAACTCGTTTGCCGGGCTCCAAGTCTGATTCTCGCAAGAAAAAACTTTATTAAATCTCCCAAAAACACAATTCATGCTATGTGAGACTAAGCATAACATCAACAAACTATCCCCTCTGTTCAGTGTCAGTGCTGGAAACGGCTCCTGTCTTGAGAAGACCCTCTCCTTTAAGTACCTTGAGATTCACCATTACCTCTTTTTCTCCTTTGAAATTCATCCCCAGCACGCCGCCACCATTATTCACTGGAAGTTGGGTTCATTCTACAGAGTCCACCATTTTCTGACACCTGACACCAAGGTCAAAAATGCCGAATCAGCTCTCCTCCCCCCACTCGAATATGGTTCAGTCGGCATTGACACAGCCGGTAAATCTGTTCTACAAAAAAGCATACTTTATATTACAATATTGCTAAATTTGCTTCCGGCTGTAATCGAAGTACCTGTCACTGTGCAGTGCGGACTACTCTCAACTGGCTACCCTTGGAACTCAGTGTCAATCTTGCCCATGTTAACAAAACTCTGGGTAGTGGCACCCCCCCCCCAGCTAGGCAGATCCCTCTTATCAATCTGCCTACCTCCCACTCTTCCTCCTACAACAACACGGTTGTCCCACTGTTTTGCACCAACATGGATGGGCCAATGGTCCTTTCATTTCTGTGCTGCCTCTATATGGAACTCAATACCCCCTTGCATCAGGAAAACCCTCACTCTCCCTGCCTTTACAAAACTGCTGGAATTCCACTGCTCCTCACCTGTTGAATGCCAATGCTTTCACTAACCTCCCCCCCTTCCCCAACCTACACTTACTTTGCTCTCCTTTCTGTGCTAGTGTTGTCCTCCCACCCTGTACACTTGATTTACTGTCTACCTTCCCCCCCAGGTTGATAGCTGGTGTACATTTCTACTCAATCTTCCTATGGTTACTGTTCCATCTTTTTATTTTTCAATTGTTTAACCAGGAGTGGCACATTAAGCTGAAAGTTTGTTTACAGGTGCGACCTGGGAGCACAGGGAAGTCAAATGATTTGCTCAGAGTCATACAGTATGCAAGTGGGGGCTGTGGGATTCAAACCCAGGTCTCCAGATTTGCAGCTCAGAGCCTTAAACCACTGTGCTATACTGCCGTCCTGGCTGGCATCTTTGTGGCCACTTTGTAATGTATATGAGCTCTTTTGTATTTATCTTACAATGTAAATGTATACTGTAAATATTGCTACACCCCACCTCATTTTGTAAATGATTATTGTAAATATTACTACATTTACTGTATTATGTATCACTGCTGTAGCCTGTGCTACTGCATCTGGGTCGTGCCTAAAAAAAGGCTTCTGTTGCCAGAGTACTTACCCAGTCACCAAAGCTAAATAAATAAAAGAAAGAATGAATGAATGGATTTTGGTTCACGGAGGTTTGCAAGTAATGGCCCTGGAATGTAGATATGAAGCCAGGTCACATTTGTGGAACTTGGACCCATCACCTTTTGGCAGAGAGGTGATGGTGCTACCACTGAGCTTCACAAATACACTATCAAAATGGTATCAAGTCAGCCACTTTGTTCATCTTTTAATATACTGTCATTCATTTCATGACTGCAATTGAGAGTAGATATTGAGCACAAACTAAAACAATATTTAAAAGTCAAACAAGTGCCAGCCATAACCAAAATATTGGTGTCGTAAAAGAAAATTAAAAAGATCCAGCTTAAGTTATGCAGTTTATTACTAAAGGTAATCAACTAAGGGCACGGTCTATGATTCATGACTTGCATATTATGGCTTTATCAGAGATACGGCTTAAATCAACAATTATGGTTATGTAATGCTTTGGAGAGGCAAGTGTTAGGGAAGGTAGGAGCGAGGTCACAATTAATGGTGCTCTATGACTTTACTGGAATTTAACTTCCAGCACAATTAGTCACGTAGGTTTAGAGGTTTAGTTGAGTAAGACATTTATCAGCCATAATAGAATCCTAATTGTTGGCTGCACTTATAGAACACTTGATCAAGTGCATCCACTGTGGACAGATTGGGAGTGTACGTGTATGCTTTTAGGGAACACTTAGAAATAATTATCTTACCTGATTTCAGCACGGACTGGACAACTAAGAAAAGTAACAGCATTAAACCCTTAGTTGAGTTCTCTGGAGTATGTTGTTTCGTAAAAGATTCAGCCAGATGATATAAAACAGGTAACAGTACTTTGACTAACAGCAGTACTGTCCGCTGATCAGAATACTGACTTGTGAAACAGGAGATCACAGATTTAAATCCCTCCACTGCCAGAGCAGGTCACTGTGTGAACTTGATCTGGTCACGTGACCCCTCTGTGTTTCACTGCTCCCAGATGCACAGTGCATAGAAGTAGGGCCACACTGTAAATGAGATGTCGTCCCTCAGTTGGGCTATCCTCATGTTTTGTCAGGGACTCAGCTGGTTGCACTCACACCTCTGGGTTTGGAAAAGACCCACACCAGGCACTTAGGGTAAATCCCAATACTGACACTGCAGTGTAGCATGTGGGGGGTTCTGCACTCCTGAGGTGCTGTTTCTTGGATGAGGTAGTAAACCAAGGTCCTGTCTGCCTTCCTGGTGGTGGTTCAGGAGATCCCATGGCACTTTTTGAAAAGAGTAGGGGAATTCTTTATCGAAAAGGATCAACACAAGCAAGACAAAACAAATCCATCACATATCTACAAACAAAAATGTCAAAGTGATATCCAAAAGAAATGCATATGCAGTGCATACCATATATAGGGCAAATAATTATCCTGTCAGAGTGTATATACACGAAGAGGGAGGGGGCAACAAAATAGGGGCAAATTAAACAGAACAAAGATGCCTATACACCCCTTCAGACCAGCTCCTTCTTACGACTGCCATTTAGTATTAGACCATAGACCTAATAAAATGTTGTCTTGACAGTTGATGGAACTCTATCTGTTATCGAAAGCAGTACCATCTCCACATTTTCACACAATACCAGTAGTGGTACTTCTTTTGGGTGAAGCACAGATTGACAGTGAATCTGTCAGACAGACCACTTTAAACAGGACACTATAAAAAACAAGCATTTGTCAATGCTGAATGTTTGCTTGCTGATATTAGCATTGGACGTGCAGGAGTTAGACAGATGCAGAATAGGAGTGGCAGCGAAGTACTGAACTCACTCCAACCCCACCCCCACCCTGCAGAGATGGACAGGCATTGGGGGTGTGCCTTTGGGTCATTGCCCATAATGCTCATGGCATTTCACCTCACCCTATCCTGTAGACACCAACAAGTGTTGAGGTGTGCCTTGGGGTGCTAGGCTTCACAGTCACCCCATTTCATAAGTACATAAGGTGAATTGAGTGCAGTATAGGAGAATGGGGTGAAGTCTGGGGCCAAAGAGTGCAAGGCACATCTCAATGCCTGTCACTGGCTTCAGGGTGGGGGTGGGGGTAGAATGGCGTGAGCATTACAGCCGGCGATCCAAAGGCACACACCTGATGCCTGTCAGTCTGTACAGGGTGGGATGTTATGGTTAGAAACTTTGGGCGTTTGTTGATATTTGAAAATTTTCATGTAACCCCTCACCCCTGCCTTTCTAGCAAAATGACAGGTGGCATGCTGTTGAAGCTGACAGCAGTACCTGGTGGGGACCTGGGTTCGGGGAGGATGAGGTTACTCGGCACAGGGGGACTTAGGTTTGGCTACTCTGCACAGGGATGCCCAAGTAAATCCGAACACAGGAAGCAATAACTGTAATGTCCAGAACCAGGAATGGGATTCTCCAGTGTGACTTTTATTCACATCCTAGCTGAACAAACAAAGCATAGACGGACCCCCATGGGGCTACATTTCCTGGTAATGCAGATTAGAGACAACAGAACACTTTATCATTATTTCCAGCCCTCAGGCTCTAAACCCACCAGGCACACAGCCCAGACTTGCACGCAGCTTTGGGTACACAGCCCGACTTGTACACACTTGGGTTTTCCCCACTGGCCCGGCTCCCCCGCCGGCCACTTGATCCGCGGTCCATTGGATGAATGAACCAACTATCCTGTTCACGGTCCATTTGAGGAATGAACCAATTATCCCATTTGCACGGTCCATTTGAGGAATGAACCAATTATCCCATTCGTGGCTTCCCACACCACACTAGAGTCTGCGACTCTTAGAGAGAATTTTCCTTACAATCCCACATCTGGGTACTTCCCCCATCACTGGCCAAGTGCCTGAGGCAAAGTAGAAAACCACAGAAGAAATCCGTAGAGGTGGACCTGGTCACTAAAGATGGGGGGCCACCCACCTCCAGCTCCCACAGCCCATACCCGGGCCATTTCTCTGGAAAACTGAACAATTCCTTTACTGAACTTTTAAATGTAGATTAAGGGTAGACGTCTGTCATATCGCCTCTACATATTATTTGCATCCCAACAAACTCTGGATCTTGAAACTACTTTTAACTTGCTTAGCCCATTTCTCTAGGCTTCCCAATATTTAGTAGTTCAATCCCTACATTGTCACACAAGTCCCAGGGTGAAAACGTAGGCCCTTTTAGCCAGAGCAGACACTCACCCTTACGTTGCAGGTGCCCCACAGGCGACTCACAAATCTTCTTTTCTCCCAAATAAATACTGGAAACAAACAGGCAGCTTTTCCTCCACAAGCAGAAACTAGGGGGTTGCCCAGGAATCTGCAGGAATCCTCTCCCCGAGGACGAGGGCACTGAAACCCGAAAACAGCGGTCTCCACCACTTCAGTAATCTTCCTGTGTCTCTCTTTAAGGTGGAGACACACACCCTATTACTGAAAAGTAGCCCTCTGTCAGGGCTGAGGCTCCTAGAGCCTTCACTGAGCTGCTTTACAAGCAAGCTCCCAACTTCCAACTTCACTCACTGAAGACAAACTGCAGACTCACTTTAAAATTCCCAACGTTCTATCTAACTCCCTTTGCTGCAGATTCCAATGTGGCTCATGCAGCTGCGAAAGTTCTATTGGTGATGTCATCCCTCAGTCTCAGCTGAGACTGAGAACAGAGTGAGACAGTGTGAAACCCATTTAACTGGAGTTTCACAAGCTGCCTTCCCTGCCTACCACTAGGTCTTACTGGGATTCTAGTAACCCCGGGTAACAAGGGGGTTACACTCGCCCTTGACCAGGAAAATGACTGTCCGCAGTCATTATTTACCTGGCCTTAGGCCATCCCACCCTATGTGCTACCTGCGGAGGGGGGTGATCAGACCCCCTCCTACCTTGTGCAAGCACAGGCAGGCAACACTAAGGGCCTAGAGGCCTTTAGCTGACACATCAGCCTCTACACTATCCACTTACTATGGACACCCAGTGGCTCTGGTAGAACTATCCAGAGCATAGTCCTAATAGATCAGCACTGCAGTCCCAATGGCCACTCAGGACCACAGCCTGTCTATCCCCCCTAACCCTCTAGGGAAAACCTATCTGCTTCTAACCTAATACCCCCAAAACAAAAACAACCCGGGGACCTCCCCGACCTTGGGCAACCTGCAACCACACACCATTAAAATACCACATTACTGCCTCCTCCCTACCCCCACAACCACACCTGTGGAAGGAAAGGGTTAATACAGTAACCATAACAATAACATCACAGTACTTTAAATTTCTAAACACTAAAGCACTGATGAGGAACTCCGCTGAGCCCCTCCTCCTCTTCTTGTCTTCTCTTCTGTCTTCCCAGGAACACCTGTACGAAAAAGAAAGACAACACACACTCCTAATCTACATACACAGTCTACCTAAACCCGTACCATCAAAACACTAAAGAATCCCAAAAATATTTTTTTAGAAAAAAGGTAGAAAACAGTATTTACATTAGAAAACGACATTATTTACAATACACCTTTGGGGGAACGGAGTGCCCTAAAAGTCCCAACTAGTGACCACAAAGCCCGAAGGCTAGTCCAATAAAGAGTCTCTCCTGGGCCGGAGCCCGGTGAAGCACAGTTCTAACAGGCCAAAGTCCCGAAGGGGAGAGTCTTTGAGGACAGTTCACACATTTTGAAGTCTGTTAGTGTAGGGGTGTGTACTGCAATGTCATAAAGATAGAAAAGTTCGGACTTACCAGCCACTTGTAGTACGAAATTCGGCACTGACCTGCACCTCTGACGAAGACTCTCCCTGGCAGCATTTCTTCCAATACAGCTGGGTGGACATCTTCCGGGAACCACAGGAGGGCACATCTGGGAACTGCTGGGCTGATGTCATCTCTGGAGATGGAACCTTAGAACAGGAACAAAAAGAAAACAGCTGGTCCGACGTCATCCGATTACCAGGCGATGAACAGGATACAGCTGGGCTGGTGTCCTCTCTGGGTCTGAAGTCATCTGGTGGGCCAGTCAATGGTTTCTGGGAAGGCCAGTACACTGCAGACTGATGAATGTGGGGCACCTGAGTCCTGGATGTCCATGTTGGTGGATCAATAAAGGCACTTCACAGTCTGGTGTGGCAGTATTGACTACCACTGCTCGGCTCTCCATTTTGTAGGCACGGGCACATTTGCTGAGAAGTCCTTGCACTGAGGCCAATAGTACCAGGGATCAGGGGCTTGAATTATTACCCCATCTGGGCGCACATAATTCACACAGTGGGAGATTTCACATCCCTCTCCGTCCACTATTCTCACTCTGTCTATAAACGTGTCCTGCCTCTCTTCCACTGGGTATACTTTTCGTGGAACAGTCTATTTTTTACATACTTGTTGGCCCCAGGATGCACATTTTTCATGGCTTCGTCCCAGATCCAGGATTTCCTGCAGTTCTCAATCTCCTCCCAGACTTTTCAAGGAAAGGTAGCAAAGGTCATACCATAGATCTCATTTGCCTTTCTACGAACCAGTCTCTCCTCTTTACTTGCTTTGGTCAATGTAAGACCGCTGGCCTGGCTTGGGGGTGGCCAGTCCTGGTTCTGCCAGCTACACATCCTTAAAGAAAGTAGAAACGGATCCCTGACTTCTTTCTCTTGCGAAGCCAGGGCAGTGGCATGACCACTGTCTTCCATGAATTCCTCCGAGGCAAGATCTTGAGGCTTTGTACCCATTCCTTTTTCTCAAGGCCACATAGGTTCCCCCTCATCTTCCTGTTCACTGAAGATCTGAGCCCAGGAGTAAGCAGTCGTTCTCACTCCTGAGACTATCCACTCATCACTGGGCACGGAGGTCGACACCTCCCACTCAAAGGCCTCCCGCATCTCATCTTTGTCTAAGAGACTTGGGCTAGGCCCCCCCCTCCAGGGGTCTATTAATGCTTTATCCGAGCTTTCCTTCTGGGATCCAGCATCCGAAACTTTAACTTCTGGTTCTGTCTCTAACTCTGCACCCTCTAGCTTTGTGCCACACTCCCCCCGAGGGGCCTTCCTCCACAGGCTCTGCCTGGTGCTGTGTGCTGCCAACTGCAGATTCCTGAACCTTTGTCCATGTGGGAGCCAACCGAATTGGAGGCGCTTTATACAAGCCATATTTTTCTAGGCATCCAGCACAGTGAGGAATCATGAAGACGTCCCTTCCAACTCTCAAGCATATTTGACATACATGCACTGGAAAATTAGGAATTGCCACATGAGGAGGCAGTTGCCCTCCATAGCACCACTATTCAATATCCCTCAGTCTATTCACTGCTGCTGTTACTGCAACCCGGGCATGATCCGGGTAACGAGCTGGTCCTGAGGCCAGAACTGCAGAAAAACAAACAAAAGTTCACTGTAACTGAAAGTCCCACTTTATTGAACACACTCTTTAGCTGTAAAATGGCTCCTCTGCTGCTGTGTTTACTTTACTACCCCACCCTGTAATGGCGACGGCAGCACTCCTGTGCATCAACATTCAGAATCAGGTAAGCTACCGCGCTAAGATTTACACATAATACTGATAACTTTTGCTCAAACTGCACAACTTGCTCTGTTCTTGCTTTAAACACATTTACAGGATTTTCCACTGACTTTTTACATGCTGGTAACATTCATTTGAGTCACAGTCCCTTAAAGCTTCAGGTTTTTAGCACAGGATTGCCTGTATAACTAGTACTGCACTTTGGCTACAACCCACCGTCTCTCTCTGGCTGAAAACTTTAAACTGAGGCTAAATTCATTACTATGCACACAGTCAATGGCTTAACAGACTTGCACTTGCTGGCAGGACTTGACAAGAGTCGTTACTTGCAAAGCGACTACACTGCTTCACACACATTTACATGGCATAGGGCAGATAATCACTGTTTGAGCAGTTTCTTGGTTGTTACTTACTGTTATCAGTAGCAGTTTGCTGCGATGGGGAAAAACGGCCTGCAGCCAGTTCTTGGAGGCCTCAGAACAGAAACGGGCGGGCAGTCCTACCGATCGTCTTTTCAACCACCACTTTTGCAATTCCAACGATCAATTAGCGGGATGAGCCCGATTTTAAACAAGAAAGTCTAATTTTTGAAAGTTTACAGCGATTTTTACACTCCGCGATGCTCCTCCACTGCCAGTACACGCACTCCACTCACACTCCCTCTCGAATGCTGGGGCAGTCTCTGTAGAGCTGGCTGAGGGCCGGGACTGATCGCAGCCTGACCAATCACACGACGCCGTGCAAATGAGCCTCTTCTTCCTCGCGAGGGCTCTTCTCCTCACGGCGATCATCGACCAGGCAAATTTAAACTGCAGAATGCAACTTTTTTTCTTTACCAACTGACTCCACGGCAAGAGCCCATTTCAGCCATTTAACATAGCCATTAAACCTGCAGTCTCTCAATTCATTCAGAAAGCATTTCCAACGTCCAGGGCACAATTTTCCTGTTGCTACCCCTAGTCTTCCACACTTTTCTTTACAACAGTTCATTTTAAAAGCATTTCCAATGTTCAGGGCACAATTTTTCTTTTGCTACCCCTAGTCTTCCACACTTTTCTATACAACAGTTTATTTTAAAGCAGGCAAAAACGCTGTAAACTATTTTATGCAGGACAAGGGAACACTCTTTGGCTTTACTGCTCCTTGGTAAACAGTTGCCATTTTTAAACAGCAGCACAAGATCCACAGCACACAGCAACACACTAGGGAAATTGCTTCAGCTTTATGGGCTACCGACTGCCAGATAGCCAAAACGCTAGCCCCCTTGTCCAAGCACCTTCCTCCCCAAACAAAATCCAAAGTGGTGCCTCCATTTTTGTAACCCCTCACCCCTGCCTTTCTAGCAAAACGACAGGTGGCATGCTGTTGAAGCTGGCAGCAGTACCTGGTGGGGACCTGGGTTCGGGGAGGATGAGGTTACTCGGCACAGGGGACCTAGGTTAGCTACTCTGCCTAGAGGCACCAAGTAAATCCGAACACAGGAAGCAATAACTGTAATGTCCAGAACCAGGAATGGGATTCTTCAGTGTGGCTTTTATTCACATCCTAGCTGAACAAACAAAGCATAGACGGACCCCCATGGGGCTACATTTCCTGGTAATGCAGATTAGAAACAACAGAACACTTTATCACTATTGCCAGCCCTCAGGCTCTAAACCCACCAGGCACACAGCCCGGACTTGCACGCAGCTTTGGGTACACAGCCCGACTTGTACACACTTGGGTTTTCCCCACTGGCCCGGCTCCCCCGCCGGCCACTTGATCCGTGGTCCATTGGACGAATTAACCAATTGTCCTGTTCACGGTCCATTTGAGGAATGAACCAATTATCCCATTCATGGCTCCCCACACCACACTAGAGTCTGCGACTCTTAGAGAGAATTTTCCTTACAATCCCACGTCTGGGTTCTTCCCCCATCACTGGCCAAGTGCCTGAGGCAAAGTAGAAAACAGAAGAAATCCGTAGAGGTGGACCTGGTCACTAAAGATGGGGGGCCATCCACCTCCAGCTCCCACAGCCCATACCCGGCCATTTCTCTGGAAAACTGAACAATTCCTTTACTGAACTTTTAAATGAAGATTAAGGGTAGACGTCTGTCACATCACCTCTACATATTATTTGCATCCCAACAAACTCTGGAACTTGAAACTACTTTTAACTTGCTTAACCCATTTCTCTAGGCTTCCCAATATTTAGTAGTTCAATCCCTACATTGTCACACAAGTCCCAGGGTGAAAAAACATATGCCCTTTTAGCCAGAGCAGACACTCACCCTCACGTTGCAGGTGCCCCACAGGCGACTCACAAATCTTCTTTTCTCCCAAATAAATACTGGAAACAAACAGGCAGCTTTTCCTCCACAAGCAGAAACTAGGAGGTTGCCCCAGGAATCTGCAGGGAATCCTCCTCACCCCCCCCCCGGAGGGAGGGGGCACTGAGACCCGAAAACAGTAGTCTCCACCACTTCAGTAATCTTCCTGTGTCTCTCTTTAAGGTGGAGACACACACCCTATTACTGAACAGTAGCACTCTGTCAGGGCTGAGGCTCCTACAGTCTTCACTGAGCTGCTTTACAAGCAAGCTCCCAACTTCACTCACTGAAGACAATCTGCAGACTCACTTTAAAATTCCCAACGTTCTATCTAACTCCCTTTGCTACAGATTCCAATGTGGCTCATGCAGCTGCGAAAGTTCTATTGGTGATGTCATCCCTCAGTCTCAGCTGAGACTGAGAACAGAGTGAGACAGTGTGAAACCCATTTAACTGGAGTTTCACAAGCTGCCTTCCCTGCCTACCACTAGGTCTTACTGGGATTCTAGTAACCCCGGGTAACAAGGGGGTTACATTCATCATGGCCTTTTTGTGACCCCCACCTCATGAACGCATTTGGGACCTCTTCTCATTAACAGTGGCACTGTGATTTTGTTAATGTGTCCTGAACTTTGAGTTCTCAAAGTGACCGTGACATTCTGCGTCAGATGTGCGAAAACACAGATCAAGCAGGATATGAAGAATGACAGCTGTACCATTCATAAGGAGGTGTGAAGAGATGGCAATATTGAAAATCTGTAGTGAAAATATTAAAAATGCTTGACGTTCCGAGGATACATGGAAACTGTGCAAAACATGCTCGTACCACAGTCATTTAGTGGAATTATTTCACCAGATTTTTAACATAGGCATTTTGTGACATCTGCTCATGAACACTGTCACTATGATTTTCTTAATCTATCTGGAACATTGTGTAACCCCAAGGGGGCGCTATCCCAAGGGCTACTACCCCTGCCTGCTCTAACTGTAACAGGGTGAGGGGCCTAGATCCATTGGCAGGTGCCTCCACCCAGAGGTCGGGGTTAGAACGGTCGAGTATGACTTGGTCACAGCCCTCTGGGTTGCTGCAACCCCCCTTTCTTCCCACTAGTGGCCCACACAATTCAGTTACAGTGTCCTTACCCTATACCATTGCCCCCCGGTTCGAACCAATCTGCTTGCTCTGGGGACCACCTGAAAAGTAAGTTGCAGTTAGACAATATTCACTGTGCAGAAATTCACCATTAACACACAAATTAGCCAGCGTACCTTTGCAAAACAAGCAATCTGATTTATTTAAGGGGAAATAACAAGGACTGGGGGGAATCAGGTTAATTAGCTTACCACTACAATATATGAGTGTCTACCTAGGGCTCTGTGCACAGGCCTAACCTATAAGTTACTGTCTATGGGTACCCAAGCCCTAGAGGCTAGTTCCTCGATGCAGCTGGTTGGGGCCCTGACACAAACGAGCATTTCATTCCTACAAAGATTAAGTGGAGCCAGCAGGCCCAGATAGTGTCACCAGTACAGAACCCAAACTGTCCTACTCTCACTAGAACCAGTGGTCAGGGAGCTACCCTGATTTAGTACTCACAACTCCAGCAGACCAAGCGTTCTTGCACCTCTCACAGGATTGAGCCTGTACTTCAAGCACTTCTCCACACATTTATATGCAAGGCAGAGGGGTACCATACCAGGCAGCTGCTGCCCTTCTCGATCACCTGCCCGCCATACACTGAGCCCAACCGACGCAACTTCACTGTTCCTGACAGACTGAGCACGATTAAAGCAGATTCTCCAGTCTTCTACAGGGTGAGTCTGGTAGGTAGCCGCTCTCCTGCATGGCCTCCTCTGACCGCTTCCCAGTGGATCTAGTCCGAAACTTACTGCCATTTACAAACACCTGACGCTGGCCTTACACGCGCTTCCCGTGTGACCGCTCAAATGGCACCAGAGCCCCGAGCTACTTGCTTGCTCACAGCCACAACGTCTCTGCCCCTTGGACAGTATGGGGAAAGCCTCTCCATTCGGGCGCCATCCCATCCCATTGGTGGACTGCTGAAGCCAGCCACTAAGTGCAACCCTCATTGGTGCAAAAAGGCACCAGAGTCTAGAACTTCACTTCCCAGAACCTCCAGCTGTATCCCCATTGGTCAGTAGGCTCATTTGAGAGTCCCGATCCTGGTTGGTCGCCAGCTACTCCATTTTAGATACTCTTTTTGCCCCTATTGGACCCTTCAGACAGTCCTGGTCCAAAATGGAGGGCCACAGCGCTCAAAGTCCAGCTGCAAGAAAGGTAGGTTAAACAGTTTACATTCCCACAAACACATCTAAACGATACGGGGCAAACAATTACACTTTCTGGAAAGTGCTCACTCTGCCCCTTCAGTGACGGCTGAAACCGGAGCAATTAGTCAGCAGCTCGAGTGGGGCTGGAGCAGGAGAACACACAACCCCCCTCATAAGCAGTGATCATGTCTGCAAGCAGACAGCTCTTAAAGAGACAGTACGGGGAGGCTCTAGTACTCAAGAGCCATTTAAATGACTTTAAGCACCGAACGCCGACCACTAGGGGGACACTTAGACAGCTCCTAGACGGCTGTTAGAAACTCCCATTTGTAGGGGTGTTACAATTGATTTCCCATAGCGACTGTATCATTGTGCGCCAGATGTGCAAACACATATTTCGGGCAGGATATGAAACATGACAGCTGTACTGTTCATAAGGAGGTGTGAAAAAAATGGCAATGTTGAAAATCTGGAGTGAAAATATTACAAATTTGCAAAGTTACGAGCATGTGTAGAAACTGCGCAATGCACGATCATAATGCAATCATTTTGTTGGAATTTTTTCACCAAATTCGCAAAATAGGCTTTTTTATTGCCCACCTCATGAACAGTGACACTGTCGTTTCATTAATCTGTCCTGAAAGGTGATTCCAAGCAGTGACCATAAAAGCACCTTTCGGGACTGAATATCAAGATGACAGTGACTGAATTCATGAGGTGGAGTCCCAAGAACCCCATGTTGAAAATTTGGTACAAAAATTCATAAAAATGGCTGAGATATGCACCAAAGTTGAAAAAAAAACATTTATGCCATTATGCAGCTTACCAGCATTTCTTCAGTTCACGGTCAGCTTTAAAGAGTGTACACGTGTTCCTGGTCCACCGAAGATCATCGTGCAGGGCTCTGGAGGTAAGTATGGAGTGAGGAGGGGTGTGGAGAGATGGGGTACGCAGAGCGTGAGTGCGGGTTGGGGGAGAGGCATGGAATTTTCTTTTTTTTTACAGGATTAAAAAAAAAAGACAACGTGGGACACTCTTGGCATGCTGCGGTGGACTCCCAGCGTGCCATCTGGGTGTTTGTTGGGAGGGACTGGAGGTGATGGGGACTGGGCACCCCCATCAGTCATACAGTGTGCTGGACAGAAGGTGGAGCGCATGAGCTGATGGGGGATGGGGCACCCCCTTGGTACAGAACAAATGGGAGAGCGTATCATGCCGACAAGGATTGGGCTACCCTGTTGGCAAATGAACTGGGGAGGGAGGCATGCTGACAGGGGAATTGGGAACTCTCAAATTGGCTTACATGGGGACTCTGAGGTGGACAGCAAGAGCCACTACCATGTTACTTGAAATGTTACACCAGGCAAGCCACCGTGCTGCAATGATGGGTGGCTCCCTCATTGCAGCAGCAAATTCGTTTCAAGTTGGTGGCATGCTGGCTGAACTAGTGTCAGCAGCATGCCACCACTTTGGGAAAGTGGGCCAAGCCTCAAAAGGCAGTGGGGGCATTGGTCACCACAGTGCCACACCTCCAAGAGCACACTTCTCTCATAAGTCGTCACAAAATGTTTCTTGCGCATGCGTGCAAGCAAACATAAAAATGGGTAGAGACAGTTGAGGAATCTGAATGACTGGAATGGGATTCTAAACTTGTCTTTTTCTCTCCCATATAGCAAGGGGAAAAGTGCCAGCACTAGCTTGCCACTTTACTGAATAAATCCTTGTGCCAAGTTGGCACAAAATTCAAAACAAACAAGTTACCATTTTCGCACCTTGCTAACCCTGTCACATGAGAAGAAACAGGAAAGGTCAGACTACTTCCTTGTGTCTTTTCACATTTCTAGCAATTCTGAGCTTTAGAATATCACATTAGAAGATGCCCAGCTTGCCGCTGAACTGCCAGAAAGCTGAGAAAAAAAAGGCATCTGCTTCCTGACCTGCAGCTGGCATTAGAATACCAACACTTTCTCAAAATTTGCTACTGCAGATGGCAGTGTGCTACTGGCAAGACCGAAACAAAATTGTGGGTTTGTCAGCAGCCTAAGGCAGCAACGTGGCTTCTGTCTTCTGTGGACCTGGTGATAGTAATTAATACAACAGCAGCCCTTGTAATTAACAAAAAGTGGAGGGGCTATTTCACATGAATTGAGACGTTTGCTTGTTTCTTGAACAGTGTTTTTTAAAAATATCACAGTTTCTCAACATATGTATAGTTTATAAGCTCGTTAACACACTCCGAAGTGTGCTTTATCCTCTGATAAACATAGTTCTAGGGGCAGTAAGGCACTTGGCCTGTGACTTTGTGCCTCACTACACCCCTATTCATGTGTTTATTAGACCATTAAGCACACCCCGTCATGTGTTATTTTTTACGTGTCCACTGCCTACAGCATATAATTCATCTGAAATTTAAAAGTCTTCCTGACAGTTTCTTTAGAATGTGTGGAATTTTAGACCAATCTTGTTTTTCCTATTCTAGAGTCTGGATCTGCTCTGCCTGTTTGTGATGTGGCTCCTACCTCAGGTGTTCCAGCGTTTAATCTAGGGACTCGGACTGTTTGTGAGCAAATTAGATTGCAATTTTCTGTTTGCCCTTTTTATATAATTAAATTTACTAAACCTCTGACTGAAATCACAGTCTCTGCCTGGTCAATTGGACATCATGTGATGTTACCAGGTTTCGGACTATTGACCATTCTCATCCTTAGCAACAGTCAATAGTGTGTAGTAGTGGGGAATAGTTCAAAGACTATTGCCTGCTAAGTCACATAGAAACATAGAATTTGACCTCAGATAAGGACCACTTGGCCCACCTAGTCTGCCCATTTCCCTACCTACAGGATAAGCTGCAGATCCTAGTCAACCAACAGCCTATTTTTTCCTATCCCCCACAAGAATTGCCTTATGTCTGTCACAACAGTAAGATGCAAGCCATCTTGTCATCGCTCACATTTAAAAACAAAAATAAAATGGCATTGGTTTACTGGCCACTGTCTTGAGTTCAGGAAGCAGGCAGGTGTTGATGGGGGGGACGGTAAACTATCAGGAAACATTTACCTTTAAAAAACAAAAACTGTGCTTACTCCAAAAACTCTAGTTAGGGCAGGCAGTAGCGCACGACCAAGGCATCAGACTGAATGGCAGTATCCACAGATGCTACCGTACCCGTGACAGTTCAAAAGCTCAGGAGGGCTCTTTCTCATTTTTATATATATATATATATATATATATGTTACAGCTCCCAGCTTATCAGTATTGTGTGGCTCCACAGGGGAGCGGAGATTAAATACTAAGGCAGCCACTACAAGAACAGGGGACGCTAGAGGGGAAAAATAAAAAAAAAAACAGCACAACCCGGACCCAGAACCCCAGCAGGCAGCATACAATGGGTAATGTAATTCATGCAAGGTTTAATAAAACAGATACTGACTGGAAATGATTTGGGATATAATGGAAAATACTTGACCCTTTGTGATGAACTATTGACTTCCACTCAACATACTGCCCACAGCTTTTTGCTTCGAGCAATATAGCGACTTCCAATTAATGGTTTATTCTTTGGGATCAATAATTTCACATTGTATCCCTCAACTCTGGAAAATGTTTATATAACATAACTGTGCTATGGTCAAATAATATTAAAAGGTACTTGATTTATCAGGAAGAAGGTTTAAATTTTGTGCATATCACTCATTGGTGAGTGTAGCAAAGATCACATTGGTGAGTTAAGATTTGCATAAAATCTAATCTTATATGAATTCCTATAGGTGGAGTTACAATAATGTCTAAAGGATAAGGTATTGAAGCTTAGGAGAATGCTAGCTATAATCTACCTGCAACCCAATAAAAAAACTGGGTACCCATAAACAGCACAGCAGTCTTACTAACCCATATAGGTGCAATACAGACCTTACAGTGTGCAGTATACAACGCCAGTGAAAACTGCAGCAAAACACTCCACACCATATTACGCCAACATTTTGTGCTTATACCAAGTGCATGATCGCAGATTGAATAACTATAATCTATGGGACCCATTTTCAGAGCCGCCTGGCTGTGCGTGCAAACAGGTGCGCCACGTGAAAAAAAAAATAGGGCTGGCCGGGTCTGGCACCATTTTCAAACAGATAGCACAATCTGAAGTGACCACAGTATCTGTTTGAATATCAGACCCTGGTAGCGCGGTCCACAGCAAGCAGTTGCCATGTTTGATGCAGTGCTACCAGAGGGTGGGACTGAAGAACACCCATGGGGTAAAGCGTGGCACACACTGGTGAATGCTGTGGACCCCATGAGGGATATTCAGCCCAAACACTCAGATGAGCCCATTGGGCATGCATGGTACTAAAGGGCTATTTGCATACCCATTATGTGCTCATCTGCATGTGAGCACCCGGCCCAAGTGTGCAGGGACAGGTCCCCCCCAAGCCTCAGTCCCTGTCTTCATATACATATACACCCACACTGGTGGTTCAGTGGTCCCTCCCTAGCCACAATCCCTTCCCCAGTAATTATATTCCAATCCCAGCTGGTCCAGCAGTCCCTCCCATGTTCTCCAATTGCTGTCCCGACCATAAGAAAAAACTTCCCTGGTAGTCTTGTTGTCCCCCACCCAGGCAGGTAGTGACCCATCACCCCGCTGCCCCCCAGCCGGCCCCGTGCCAGCGACTGGCACAGCCCTCCTCACTCCGCCACAGCCAGCCACCAACTTAACAGCCAATGAGCATGTACAGTGCATAGTACTGGTCAACCAATAAGTGTGTACTATGTACTGTACATGCACATTGACAGGTGCGTATTATGTACTGTACGTGTTCATTGACAGGTGCGTACTATGTACTGTACATGCACACTGACAGTTCAGTTGGCAACTAGCTGTAGTGGTATGAAGAGGGCTGTGCCAGTCACCAACATGGTTTGGGTTGGAGGGGAGTAGAGTGGAGGGTTACTACTTGCCTGGGTAGGGGGCCACTAGACTACCAGGGAGTTTTTTTCTTTGGGTCAGGACAGTGATTGGAGCATGGGGGATAGGGGAGGGACCACTGGACCACCAGGAAGTGAAATATAATTACCAGGGAAGGGATCAGGGCTAGGGAAGGACCACTGAACCACCAGTGTGACTGTATTTATATAAGGACAAGGATTTGGGCAGGGGAGGGACTGCTGAACCACCAGGGTACGCAGGCCCTGATAGTGCGGAGGTCGGTCTGTGCACTGTTAAGGGCTGGGTTTCCAAAGTGTTAGATGGCACCACTGCTGCTGGCCATTTAGCGCTACTGAAATCTTTCAATAATGTGCTGCATACATGAGGGAACCCTCATTTACATAGACGCGGCACAATATGTCACGTGACGGCGCTGTTGGAGGTGCACCCCACATATGTGTCCTTTGAATATGGGCATGGCCCCAATGGCTGGCGCTATTCCAGGTTAGCACAGCACAAACCCGGTGTGTGCTGTGCTAGCCTTTTGAATATTGGGCCATATATCACCTAATTGTGTTTATATTGGTGAAATAACATTTGCATGGAAATCCCACCCTTAAATTAAAAATTCCGTTCGTTATATGGTTATAAGATAACATCATTTGTAAGATTGCTGCTAACCTATACATTTCTACATAGTATCTGATTAATTTTGATGTATTCTGTTTTTATATACAGTAGTCTCTTCTGTTCCACTAATTTGCAGTTTGTACTGCATCAAAGCTTCCGGCTTCTCATGACACTCACCACCTTGCCTGATGGTGTGGCCCACCTCACTAGTAAAATACCACCCAGCAAGCTGGTGGGAGCTGTGAGAAGCCAGCGGCTTTGAAATAGTACAAACTGAAAATTACTGGAACAAATCAGGAGAACAATAGAAATACTTATATTGAGATGTACTCCTGAGAAACTTTGTAGGGCAAGCAGATGGCATAATAATTCCTGATGAGGTAGTCAGAGCCTGAACCATGAAACGTGGAACTATTCACATTAATATGCCAATGTGTTATGATCGTGTCTGAATAAAATACTTGAACAAAATAACCAGTGAGTGGGTCCTTGTCTCCACTGTGTAGTGAGATTCCATCTACGTGCTTGTGGAGCAGATCCCTCTTGGTTTGTCGTTTGATCTATAGATCCTTGGGGGACCACACTGCTACATGCGATATATTAACGTAGATGTGAAACTTAACCCTAACTACTTTCTAGTGGCATGATCATGGAACTATATAGAGAATACTGGATAGGCAACGATGCACAACCAGCCCGTGCTGCCACAGAGGGGTTCTGATTACATCAGACCTCAGGAGCAGAATGCGAGAGGTCCAACATAATCCAAACACCAAGATGGCAGCACAGGCTGGTTGGGCATAAAGCTGCCTATTTGGTATTTTATATAGCGTTTATTTTATTTATTTATACATTTTTTTTAGAATTATGGCCTGATCAAGGGAGAGATGGTGTGTTTCAGATTGAGCAGAAAAGTGAAAGCAGTGCCATCAAGAGACTTGCGCTGAAATGGCTGCATAACAGTTATGTTTTAAAATTGACAGGTTACAATAAAAAAAAAAAAAGTTATCCCTAGAGTTATTTGTGTCACTATGTGGTGACTGAGTTTGTGTCCGGTCAAAATAACTGTGCAAACAACGGTTCACAGTCCAGGTGGCCCAAGGATTTATGATCAGCTGATAAGTTGTTGCACCGCAGAAGGATGCAGTGACATTACATGACCTATGAACTGCTATGAAACAATATTTCAGCAAGGATGGAACTCCATGCTGAACAAGGGCCCACTATACACTGTAATATTAATGCACAGTCCTTGTATCCTCTTTCTCAATAACTGAGCACGTTTCTTAGAATACGTAGGGCAGGATTTTCGCAGCTCCTACCACAGGCGCGGGTCTGAGTTCTAATGCGCAGCTACACCAGGGTCAACGAGGCGAAACACTTGGATGCTATTTGTAAACATTTTGATACATTTACAGCTGATGCTGCAACTTTAAAGAAGATTAATGATGCATACTTTAAAGATTGATGCATGTGTCATTATAGGGCTCCCGAGAGTCTGCAAGTCCCAGCAGCTGCGCATGACAGTGACACCACTTTTTTGCTGGTCTAACATACCGCTGCAAGTGTCAGGGAGTGCAGCCTGATCGTACCACATGTCCCTGATGCACAGCTGGAACTCCAGCCTATGATCTTTGCCCGTCACAGTTCATCCCCCCCCCCCCCCACTGCATATTCCGGCACTCATATTTCTCTGTTTGTGACATCACCAGGATGTGGCATTACAAGGAGAGGATTACATCCTCAAGCAAGAAATATGTGCTCTGAGGGACAAAGAACATATTTACGGGAAAATGCACTCAGTTATTGAGAAGGGGGATGCAAGAACTTTAAAAAAATATATGAAATAGCTGTGCTGTAAATAGTATCATTTTCAGAGTTCTTCCAGCTCTGTCAGCTGCTCTTTCACACAATACTTTTGCAAGAAGCATTCAAACATACTCCATCAACACTTCCAAATATACCCAGATTTCATGATTCTGTGCTGGAGTTGCTAGTATGGTTATCATGGGCTGTGCAGTACGGTAACCCAGAGTTTTATTTCTGGAGATAATACCATTATCCAGCCTATCTGGTATAAGTGCTCCAGATAATGTCTGGCCAGTCACAGATAGTCCTGGATAGGTTCGGATAATTCATCTGGATTAGGCCAGTATACAGTATTTTATTATTCTCTCTGGACCAAAAACTCTGAAGGCCTGATTCTCAAAGCTCTAAGTGCTGCGCAAGGGGCTTGCACCTCAATGAATGATGCAAAGTGCCCCTTGCGCCAAATGATGCACCTGTAACAATTGTAAAAGCCAGCCTGCATCAACAGCAGGCTTAAGACCAAAAGGTGTGGTGCGCACAAAGATCAACTCAAATGCAAAAGTGCAAATAAAAACTGAAAAGTTTTAATATTTCATTCTGCACAATCTGAGTACAAACAAAACTGCTTCCTGCACAAGCACAATTGTGTGGAACGAAAGAGTAACACTTTTCATTTTTATTTGCACTTTTGCATTTGGGCTGTCCTTTGTGGGCACCACACCTTTTGGTCATATGTCTTATTGAGGCTAGCAGCCTTTCTTTTGTGGAGCTGCACGACTGATTATAGGTGTGCGCAGCAACTGCTGTTTGGATTTATCAACCGCAGGTTGCCTGCACCAAACGGGGCTTGTGCTGCCAGTGCACCACAAAATGGGCTTCGGCATGGTGCTAGGGGGGGGCATGCAGCAGACACAAGCAGGGAGGCAGTATAGCACAGTGGTTTAAGGCTCTGAGCTACAAATCTGGAGATCTGGGTTTGGCCCCCACTTGCATACTGTGTGACCTTAAGCAAGTCACTTAACTTCCTTGTGCTCCCAGGTCACACCTGTAAACAAGCTTTCAGCTTAGTGTGTTACTCCTGGTAAAACAACTGAGGAAGAAAAAAAAAGCTACTATATCCTCGAAAGTGGGATTCTCAAAACTCATCTAGAGGGAGATATTCTAAGTACCAATGGAACCAGCCAGGGCTGGTCTAAGGGTACCTAGAAATATCCTTCTGGTAGAGTTTAGCACTTTGCAGCAATGTGCTGTGGTCCCCCTCCCAAGCCCAGAACCCCCTTTATTTAAATTACATATCCCTGGTGAGCTAGCAGACCACTCTCCCAAGCCATGATCCCTGTTCTTTATATTACATATCTGTGGTGATCTAGTGGCCCCCCAAACCCCCATCATTTATATTTCATATCCCTGGTGATCTAGTGGACCCCCAATCCCCGATCTGTTGTTATGAAATATTAACTCATCCCTGGTGATCTAGTGGACCCCCAAGCCCACCCCAGCATGCAGCGTCGCACCACCCCAATCCCTCCCATCCCAAAACCGAGCTGGTGACTAGCACAGCCCACTGCTCACCATCGCGGCCAGCTGCCGACTGAGCACTCAAAGAATGCTTTACTGTGTTCATTACATACTCATTGACTGATGGAGAACTGTCACTCAATGAGCACATATAGAATACAGTACAGTGCTCATTGAGAGCTCAGTCAGGGGCTAGCCATGGTGATGAGTGGTGGGCTGTGCCAGTCGCTGGCTCAATTTTGAAATGGGGGGGGGAGCAGGGTGGTGGGACACTGCCTGCTAGGGTAGGGGTCCTCTAGACCACCTGGGATGAGTTAGTATTTCATAATGACAGTTCAGGGCTTGGGGGGGTTCTAGATCACCAGGGATATGTAATATAAATAACGGGGAATCGGGGCTTGGGAGGGAAGGTCCTTTAGATCACCAGGGATACGTAATATAAATAATAGTGGCTTGGGGGGGTGCTAGATCATCAGGGATATGTAAATGTACAGAACAGGGGATTGACATTTGAAGGGTGGCACTAGATCACCAGGGATTTTTACAGGTATTAACAGGGATCGGGTTGGGGGGGTGGCGCTAGCCACCAGGGATGTGCTAGAGCAGTGCACAGATACCCCGCAGCTTGCAGTAACCCTTCAGATGCGCCACATGTTTGACACACAGCCAAAGTTGCCAGGAGCCAAGGAACTTTGCCACCAGGACCCTGCCTGAAAGAGAATCTGGTGCAGGGTGCCTGGCATACTGGACATTGACACAAGCTGCATTTTGCTGCAGCTTGCGTCAATTTAATGCCTCTGAGAATTGAGCCCTGTGTCTAAAAATGCATGTATTTGGGCGATCTGAGCATACTAGGAAAGATAATGTCCACAGTTATGAAAATTATCTAAAACATTTGCCCTGGAGGGAACTATCCTGAATAAAGATAACTTCTGGATAGTGTATAATACTCTAGTGCAATATCCATGAATAGCTTTAATCATTCAGGAATAATCCTTACATGAATTTTTGTCTGACTAAAACAAAACAAACAAACAAAAAAAAAACAGGATTGTGCCTCAATGATGTAAAGTGTGCAAGGACTGTTTTTGTTTTGAAATTTGTGGCCAATGAAGGGTACACAGAGCCAAAGCTCTTTTCCAGGTGCAGCTCGAAAGTGCAGACAGGTTAAGTGACTTGTTCAGGGTTACACTGTATGCAAGTGGAGGTTGTGGGAATCAAACCCAAGTCTACTGGGTCGCAAGATTCACAGCTTGCTGCTTAAACCTCTAGGCTATGCTGCAAGTTTATTTATCTTGAATTTCCCTCACAAAACTCTTGTGGTAAAGTTGTATTTATGTCCACTGTATGCTTTGCATTTTTTTCTACCTGTAAGAATAGCCACAAAGGAGGACTACACATAATCAGAAGGATAAGGATGTTCTGATGATCGGGGTGCCCACTGATTAACCTTTGCTATAGTACTATCCAAAAACCAGCCTGATACCACCTAAGTTTGCTAGCCCGTGGCAAGCGGGGCCCTCAAACAGACTGGTCATGTGAGTAACCTAGACTTGAGGTGTGTTTGCATACATGCTAGGTTTTGCCATCGCGTGTGAAGTGCCCCGTGTTTATTATATCAGTCTGCTGGATTCCAACCCTGCAAGTACATCCCTGCGGGTAGTGGGAAGCATTCAAACAAGGACTGAAAACTCCCAGCACTGCTTCAGTTCCCCACCATTGCAGCATCTTGCAGAGCTGAAATGGATCTGCTCACAGCACTCCCAGCCACATCTATACGTATCGTCTAGTAGCTGTCAGCAACTTTGTACTGACCACAATGGTTATTTTTAAGTCTGCATAGCAATAACAAAAATAACTCACCTGAAAATGACGTGTGTTGCAGTTTATTTATTTATTTATTGAACATTTTGGATTTACAACCTTTGAGTCACAGACTCGTTTCCAAAGGCACTACATTAGCAAACAATTAACAACATAAAAGCAGTGGTTACAAGTTGATAATAGAGAGGCAACAATTATGATTACACCGGTTTTATACCAGTTACATCAGTATAGGAAAAGAGTCGAGGTCAGGAAGCATGCCTGACGGAGTCCATGCCCACAGTTTCTAAAGCTTCATGGTTATGTGTGCAGTAGTGGGCTATATGCACTGTACTAATATGGTGAGAGAGGCAACAGGTAAGAGCAGGGGGAAGTGGGGGGGGGTCATGGCCAGGTCACATGCCAAGCCGTGACTGAGGGTGTGCAGGCAGCTTGCCAGAGAACTGTGAGAAGGATGGTGGACTGTGTGCCCAGCTAAGTGAGAGGGGCTGAATTAGAGAGTGATGGCAGGTGAATATACTGCTTATTAGTGATTTAAGGGCAATCACAGCCACTGGAGGCCTGGAGGTGGCCTTTGAGAAGCAATTTGAAGAGGCCGAGTTTGGGCTCAGAGGTGATTGGGTACGGAGTGGCGTTCATCCAGAGTGGGGCTTGGTAGGCGAAGGTACGTTGGCCGAGGGATGTATGGAGGCTGGGAGAAGAAAAGGGGATTTGACAGAGTTGAGGATAGTTCTTGTTTGTGGAGCCGGTGTCACTGGGTGTGTAAGGCTGGGTGGGGATAGTCCCATGGCTATCCTTTTAGCCATAAGGCAGGTGTGGTACCTAAGTCTGTTGTCAAAGCTGAGCCAGTTGGCTTGCTGGTAGAGAGAGCATGTGTCTGTGTTTAGCGGTCACAGTTAAGTATGAGGCAACAGGCTTTGTTAAGGGTAACTCTGACATGCTGGAGAGAGGTGGTGTCGGCAGCACCATAGATGAGGATCCCGTAGTCAGGAAGGGTAAGAACTGAGGAGGAGACAGCCAGGTGGAGGGCTTTGGGAGTAAGGCAGTGCTTAACATGATGAAGGAGGCCAATCCTTGTATTTAGTTGTTGTGGTCTTGTGTCAGCAGGGCAGGCCTACAGACCAGGAAGACTGACTTTGTTCATGTAACCCCTAGATGGCGCTATCCCAGGGGCTACTACCCCTGCCTGATTTGCCACTAACAGGTTGAGGGGCCTGGATCCAATGGCGGGTGCCTCCACCCAGAGGTCAGGGTTTGCAATAGTTAAACTAACTTGGTCACAGCCCTCTGGGACACTGCAACCCCCCTTTCTTCCCACTAGTGGCCCACACAATATATCAGAATTACTTCACAGTATACACTTACCCCCAGGTCTGGTTCCGCACTGGGACCTCCTGTGAAATGAGATACAGTGCAACAATCACAGTACAGTACTTTAACATAGACAAATACCTCAGGCAGTATAACTTTGCTGAAACAAGCAGCTCTGATTTATTTAGGGGATATAACAAGGACAGGGGAAATCAGGTTAATTAGCTTATCACTCTAATAATCTACCTATGGCTCTGTGCACAGGCCTATCCCTATCAGTTACTGTCCCTGGGTACCCAAGCCCTAGTGGCTAGTCCAAACCGTGGCAGCTGGTAGGGGCCCTTTCACACAGAGAAGGAGAATTAAACAGTCAGCAGTACAGTAATTCCATTTGGATTTAATGTGGCAATTCAACAGGAGCAACCCTGAATTAGTACTCACGACCTCCAAATAAGATAGGGTCCTTCAATGTCAGCAGGGCTCACTTGAGGTACACAAACCTCTTCACACATCCATATAAAAGAAAGTACTATACCAGGCAGGCTGCATCTGTATCCCGATCGCAATTACTGCACAATACCGGGAGAACACACAGCAGATTCAGTTCCTGACAGACCGAGTGCAATTTTCAGCAATTCTTCCAGTCTTCTACAGGGTGAGCCTGGTTTCTACTCTTCAGAGATCCTTTGATTCTTTTCACAGGGCCAGTTCAGTCCTAACAAGCTGCAGACCGGAACTCTGGGCCTTACACGTTTTTGACTAAAACTGCACACTGAAAAAGCACAGGGCTCCTTCCTTCTTCACTGCCAAAGCTCAACTGAAGCTCCAACCGACAAAACTGGGCACTTCCTTTGAGTTCCTCCCAGTTCTTGACTGGATTGGCTGTCACTCACAATAGACTGCTGCTGTTGGTCCAAAAAGGCACTGAAGTCTAAACTACATCTCCCAGAGTCACTGCCCATACAATCCTCTTGTGGCTGGCTCAGATTATGAGTCAAGTTCTGATTCGTCAAGGCACCATTTTAGAGCTAGCTTACCCCACACTGATTGGTCCAGTTCAGCAGTTCAAAACTAGAATGGGGAACTAGCAGACACAGTTCTGACTGCAAAGAAAGCAGAGTTAGACAAACTGTAATTTCATTATTACTCTAAATAATTTCTGGCAAACAGTTACATCTTTCAGATAGGTTCCCTTTGCACTCCTAGTGACTGCAAAATGAAGTGAATTGGCAGCAGCTCAAGTGGTACTCAGAGAAGCACACAGTCCCCCATACAAACTAATTATGTCTGCAAGCAGACAGCTCTTAAAGAAGACAGTACCAGAGGCTCTAAAAACACTCACTGATAAATGGCTTAAATGCCAAACACCATTCAGGCTTGGAGCATTCAAGCAAGCTCCTGGAAGTCTTTGAGGAACCCCCATTTGCAGGGGTTACACCCTTCCTAGCCTGGGAAAGCTTGACGTCCAGCGTCAATAAAGTACCATAAAGTTTCAACTGCAACCATATACATTTGCATTAGGCTGCACATGTAATCATCAGTCAATATATCATTTTACCAAGAACACATTTCTGAAACATTGCAGTACGTCCTCTTTACACAGTATTACATACACATTGTACCATAACTCAAGTTATTACCTCTTGTACATGAAACCTGAAGAGAGGGGCCCTTCCTATCAGTTACCTTGGGGCTGGACGGGCAAGGGCACCATACTTAGAGGGCAACACAAGTAATTGAGTTAGCACTGACGCCAGTTTGGGCAATGAGCTCGGGGACACATACACCCTTTATGGACAACATTGAGAGGCAAATCCACAGGCCTCCCAAGGAATCATAACTGAGGTGCACCACAGGCTTTACAGCTCGACCAGTCTTTCTGGGGGAACTGTTACAGTCTCTGCACTCTGAGCCTCATTTTCAGCATTGTCCACACTTGTCAGGGAGTCTCCATGGGGTAGGAGAGGCTAGAACTTGGGGCACTTTCAGCTCCAGGAGTTACAGTTTCTGAGTCCACAACATTTGGCTGCATGGAGAGCTTTCGGACACTGGCAGTGGACTGTCAGGGCACTCAAAATACTCTTCTTGTTCGGGTGTATCACCAGTCTGCCCCAATCATCATTTCCTCCCTGAAAGCTCAAACAGTTCAACCATGCACAATGATTCCATTTCATCTGATCTGATGCTTTGCACTTCACTTTCTGGGAGCATTGGCTCCAGGGATGAAGCTGGGGCTTAAACAGTCCAGAAGGCCCAGCTTTGTCTCCCGTATTGACTAGGGATTGCCCCGAAACAATTGACTCAGTTCGTAGAAGGATAGTATTCAAAGTCACTCACTTTCTTCCGATATGGACTGACAGTCATGCTCAACTGGGACTTGTGGAGGGAACACTTTAACTTTGCTTCTGTAGGTGCAGACTTTCTTGATCTTTTCTTAGCAGCAGCTCTAGTCACTGGTCCAGAGGGGCATCTTCTAGGGCTCAGACTCAATTAAGATTTGTCCAATGGGCAGTAAATGATTTCTATGCATTGTTTTACATCTTTTGAATTATTCTCAGGCCTTACTTTGTACACTGGCAGATCATCTAGTTTGCCCACTACAATGTGAGGGAGATGGTGCCATCTGTCAGCAATCTTGTGCTTGCCATGCAATCCCAGATTTCTTAGCAATACCGATCTCCCTCCTGGAGTTCCTGTGCTTTCACCTTTTATCATACCTTTCTTTGTTGGCCAGATTTCTTTTGGCAGCCATGGTTTGAGCCAGTTGGTACGCATGAGTTAGCTGGGCCTTTAACTTTGCACATACTGTAAATAGTTGTCAGCCTGAACCCCATCAGAGAGACCCCAAAACACACATCTACTGGTAGTCGAGCTTCTCTTGCAAACATCAGGCGGTAGGGGAGAATCAGTGGCATCACTTTTGGTGCAGTTATAAGCATGTACCAGGGTGCTAATTTGTTGGCTCCATCTAGGCTTGTCCTTTGGGTGCAGGTGCCTAGCATATCTAGCAAAGTGCGGTTGAAAGCGTTCAGGCTGTGGGTCCCCTGGGGGTGGTAGGAGTGGTTCTGGACTTTCGCCTCCCCACAGAGAAAGCATCTCTTTGATCAGGCGACTCTCAAAGTCTCTCCCTTGATCAGAATGGATTCTTTGTGGAGCCCCATAGTGAACAAAAAGTTTTCTACAAGTACTTTGGCCACAGTGGATGCTTTCTGGTCTTTGGTGGGAAAGCTTGGGCATATCTCGTGAAATGGTCAGTGACCACCAGCACATTACTGATATTTCTTTGATCTGACTCCAAACTTAGAAAATCAATACAGACCAGCTCCATGGGTGCACTGGTGGTGATGTTAACAAGGGGCAGCCCTCTGGGCAAAGCTTTCCTCTGTAAGCAGCGACTACAAGTTCGAATGTGTTGCTCCACATCAGCCCCCATCTTAGGCCAATAGAATCTGGATCTCACCAAGTCAAGTGTTCTGTCTATACCAAGGTGCCCCATGTGGTTGTGCAAGGACCTCAGTACTGAGTCTCGAAAGGCAGTGGGCAGCACTAGTTGTTGTTTGTCTACTTGTCCCCTCTGTCTACTGTTTCTCTGTATAACAGTTTATTGATCAGTTTCAACTTAGGACCTTCTTTGTATAACAGTGCAGTTCTCAAATCAGTGGAGCGTAATTTGGACACATCTTTTCCTGCATAGAGGGCTTCTAAAGCTGCTTTGATCATGGGATCGCGGGATTGAGCCCGCGAATACTGTCATTGTCCAGCTGAGGCAGTGCACCAATGTCTATTGCAGAAAAGTGGCAATAAGCAGCAGGTATGCAATTCTCAGAGGCTCCCAAGCAATCCACCATGCAGTCCACTCGTCCGTGGACATTTGTTCCTCCCTGTCAAACTTCCGGCAGAGTGCCGAATGTCAGATTCTGCCAATCGGACCCAATCATTCTGGGGAACAGGCCTCGAGAGAGCATCAGCATCTATGTGGTTCAGACCTGCTCGGTATTCGGAGCATAGTCATATGTAGATAATGCAGAAAGCCACCTATGGCCAGTGGCATCCAACTAGCTGAGGTCTGCACATAGGTCAAAGGATTATTGTCAGTTTTACTAGTATTTTAGCCCATTACAAGTACTCATGGAATTGGTCAACAATAGCCCACTTCAAAGCTAGGAACTCTAACTTATGTACAGGATAGTTCTTTTCGGATGGGGTCAGGCTTCTACTGGCAAAGGCCACTGGTCTCAGGCCATTCTCGTGCTCTTGGTACAACACAGCCCCCAACCCTTGCAAGCTAGCATCAGTGTGCAGGACGTAAGGTTTTCTTGGATCGGCATAGGCCAGCACTGGAGCATGGGTAAGTTGATATATGATCTCATGAAAAGCAGTCTCACAATCAGGAGTCCAGCGGCCCCAAATACTTCACTCGGATGAAAATACACTCTTTCAGTCTTGAGGATGCTGACTTTTGGTATTTTTGTGGGTTGGGGGATACCCTTGAGTAAGGTTAAGTAAAGGCGGATCACTCTTGAATAGTCCTTGATGAGCGCCGATAATAACCACAGAATCCCAGGAATCTTTGCAGTTCTTTTTAGATTTTGGGCTGTGGCCAGGTGGTCAAGGCCTCAACTTTACTTGGGTCGGTCTCTATTCCTCGGTGGATACTATGTGTCCCACATACTTTACTGATGTTTGAAAAATTGACACTTATCAATGGACAGTTTAAGGCCAAAGTCCTCCAGTCAGTCCAATACCTTAAATAATCTGCTCTCATGTTCCTCCAGTGAGCTGCCAAACACAATAACATCATCTAGGTATACCAGGCACTCTAGTAAGTTCATGTCCCCACTGCACGCTCCATCAATCGTTGAAAAGTGGCTGGGCACCTGAAATCCTTGAGGCATCCTCATGAATTCATAGAAGCCAAGCGGACAGATAAAGGCTGTCTTTTCACGGTCCTCTGGGGCCATCGGGATCTGATAGTACCCACTGCGGAGATCCAGCACAGAGAACCACTTGCTCCTGCTTAGGCAGTCCAAAGCATCCTGAATCGCGGGCATTGTGTACTGATCAGGGATAGTCCGACGGTTTAAGGTGCGATAATCCACACATCCTTACTGTTCCATTCTTTTCCTCACTACCACAATGGGGAAGCATAAGGGCTTCTGGATTCTTGTATTACACCAGCAGCTAACATCTCTTGCAGATGCCGTCTCACATCATCTATGTCAGCAGGTGCCAGGCTCGAGACCTCTCACGAAATGGTCTTTCGTCATGCAGCCGGATATTGTGCTCAGCTCCTTGCGCATCCTACATCCCATTCCTTTAAAGAAAACACCTGGTCTCTCTGGGCAAGCTTCTCACTGATCTTCACTTTCCATTCAGCTGGCAGCGGGAGTCGCCCGAAAATCAAACAAGTCAGGCGTTACTCTGTCATTCTTCCTTGAACTCTTGCTGCTGGGTAGCACTGCAGTGTCTGCACAATGCACATTAGCCAGGATGCAACCTCTGTTTACTCGAATGTCTCTTTCAGACACATTATGAACTTGGACCATTACCCTTCTGGCATAAGCATGGGCTCTAGCGGGCAAAATACTAGGCTTGACCAGCAGTCCCTCTGGCAATTTTCCATCGCCTGGTGCATCCAACATTAATATTTTATTCTTAACATCCTTTCTGATACGGACCTCTCCCTGTAAGGTACACTGGGCATTTGGCGCCAGGATCAGAGACTCAGGATCCTTCTTCCATACAATTCCGACCGGTTCCTCTGGTTCTGTTTTTCAGCATCTCTCTGTGCCTCATAGGCCTTCTTAATTAAAGCCGAACTCTTAAAAGCTCTACTAGTCTTTGACCCTGTTTTCATAACACAACTGTGCCAGCCTTCCGAACATATGAGCATTTGTTCCAATCAACAAAGGGACACCATCATACAGTCCAGTGGGGACACACTAAGGCTAGGTCTCTACTTGTTCGCCTCCAGCCACGGAGGTGGGAAAGACAGCCAAACCGGATATACCCGGAATAGGGTAGGCCTTCTCACTTAACCCCCATACATGCAGTCCTTCTAATGGTTGTAAGGGTACGCTGACAAATGCTTCTGATACCAATCTTGGAACATAATTGTCACTTGGGAGCCACTGTCTAATATAGCTCTTGTAGACACTCCATTCACCTTTACAGTGGTCTCCATGGAGGGACCCACTATTCTGGACCAGTCTGGAGAGGCGGTAGTGGGGGCCTGGGCAACTGACCTTGCCACAAAAGGGCGTGAATTAGCATTTTGATGCCCTCACTGGGATCATGTCGTGCACCTCTTAACCACTGATTTCTTCTCGAAGCTCTCCTTGTAGCCTATATGCAACTTTGTCAGTGTCTTTTGGGGACTGGCATTCCCTTTCATGTGCCCATCTTTCCCACAATTATAGCAAAACATACTTTCTGGAGTTTGAGCTGGCCGAGGCGCCACAGTGGGAGCCAGGCGGGTATTACTAACTGGAAACCTTGGTGCCATCTCTGTCTGCGGCGTGATAAGCATTTGGAGACATCTCGTCAGTTTCTCCACTTCCATGGTCAAGGAATCGAGTTTGGAGCTGTTATCAGCAGGAGATACATGGGTGGGTACCCCACCCCATAGCAGATACAGAAGTCGGATATAGGTCAGGGCCCGTGCTTGCAGGCGTGGCCTTCATAAAGGACTGTTTTGAATTCCCCGGATCTCTCTCAACAGTTCGCCCCATTGTGACATATCTTTTCCTTGTCGAGCTCATTGACTGCCAACCTCTGCCCCTGAACTTCACTTGATGGGTCACCCTCAGTCACTCGAGTCGTAGCCGCAGCTATTGGTGCAGGTCCCTCCCGAGGTCGCCTTTCTCAACTCCTCGAATTTCTCTCATTAACTCATCATAGGAGGGTGGGGATTCCAGTCGATCTGCCAGGTGTAACTGAAGCAACAGCAGTTCTGAGAAGGGGCAGACTTAAGGATCCTGTCCAGCCTGGTTCGGTCCAGTTCAATCGCTGGCAAACTACCTTTCTGAGGCATTCTTGCAACAATTTTTCCAGCCGAGATACATACACAGACAACAACTCCCCTTGGTACTGTTGTGCATCTCTTACTCTCCACCATAGGTCCTCATCAGAATCTGGGCTCCCACACATTCTCCAAGGCCTCAAGATAGGCCTGTGCAGTCGCTTCAGGGTTACTGGCCCGTTTAGCACGGATGGTAGCCAGGGCAGGACCTCGGAGGCTCTCACTAACCCTCTTTCGCTTTCACCTTCCGAGCATTGCCATTCTAGCACTTGGGGGCAACATAGCTATCCAGGTCTCCCAGTCATCCTCCCCTTGGGGGTGGGGAGGGTGCCAGAGAAGATCCTCAACCTTCGTAAGAGTCGTGACTAATGGCAGGTGCAGAAATAGGAGTCTGCCATTGGTTCAGCCACCATTACGGGCACTGGAGCAGGAGAGTGTTGGGGAGGAACACCCCAGGTGGCAAGAATAGTTTCTTCAAGTCCTCCACAGTTTTCCCTCTCCAGCAACCATTCAGCAAATTTCTCCTCAAAAGTTTCAGATAGTGGTGGGGCTGATTCCCCCGGTCTTTACTGTCCTTAGTTATCACTCTCCAAGCAGTGAGGGCTCCCTCTGGGTAATGGTCTGTGGCACTTTGGAGCTATCTATGGGATCCTTAAACTCTACTAGGGCCAGGAAAGTGTGGGTGAGCAGATTAGCATGCCGACCCACCACCACAGGGTTTTGTAAACCTTCCACCTTGGAAAGTACTCCCTGCACAGTGTCCGTATTGATACCAGGGGATGTCCAGGATAAGCATAGCATTTTGGGGTCGATCTCCTCCCAGTACACCACTCCACCAGCCGGTGCACAGCCACTCTGTCGGGTACCCATTTTTTCTTAACAGTGGTTCAGGAATATGGCCACTAGAGGACACACAATCCCAGCGGTGAGCCTCCAAGATGTAACCCCTAGATGGCGCTATCCCAGGGGCTACTACCCTGCCTGATTTGCCACTAACAGGTTGAGGGGCCTGGATCCAATGGCGGTGCCTCCACCCAGAGGTCAGGGTTTGCAATGGTTAAACTAACTTGGTCACAGCCCTCTGGGACACTGCAACCCCTTTCTTCCCACTAGTGGCCCACACAATATATCAGAATTACCTTCACAGTATACACTTACCCCAGGTCTGGTTCCGCACTGGGACCTCCTGTGAAATGAGATACAGTGCAACAATCACAGTACAGTACTTTAACATAGACAAATACCTCAGGCAGTATAACTTTGCTGAAACAAGCAGCTCTGATTTATTTGGGGATATAACAAGGACAGGGGAAATCAGGTTAATTAGCTTATCACTCTAATAATCTACCTATGGCTCTGTGCACAGGCCTATCCCTATCAGTTACTGTCCCTGGGTACCCAAGCCCTAGTGGCTAGTCCAAACCGTGGCAGCTGGTAGGGCCCTTTCACACAGAAAAGGAGAATTAAACAGTCAGCAGTACAGTAATTCCATTTGGATTTAATGTGGCAATTCAACAGGGAGCAACCCTGAATTAGTACTCACGACCTCCAAATAAGATAGGGTCCTTCAATGTCAGCAGGGCTCACTTGAGGTACACAAACCTCTTCACACATCCATATAAAGAAAGTACTATACCAGGCAGGCTGCATCTGTATCCCGATGCAATTACTGCACAATACCGGGAGAACACACAGCAGATTCAGTTCCTGACAGACCGAGTGCAATTTTCAGCAATTCTTCCAGTCTTCTACAGGGTGAGCCTGGTTTCTACTCTTCAGAGATCCTTTGATTCTTTTCACAGGACGGATTCAGTCCTAACAAGCTGTTACACAAGCTGCAGACCGGAACTCTGGGCCTTACACACGTTTTGACTAAAACTGCACACTGAAAAGCACAGGGCTCCTTCCTTCTTCACTGCCAAAGCTCAACTGAAGCTCCAACCGACAAAACTGGGCACTTCCTTTGAGTTCCTCCCAGTTCTTGACTGGATTGGCTGTCACTCACAATAGACTGCTGCTGTTGGTCCAAAAGGCACTGAAGTCTAAACTACATCTCCCAGAGTCACTGCCCATACAATCCTCTTGTGGCTGGCTCAGATTATGAGTCCAAGTTCTGATTCGTCCAAGGCACCATTTTAGAGCTAGCTTACCCACACTGATTGGTCCAGTTCAGCAGTTCAAAACTAGAATGGGAACTAGCAGACACAGTTCTGACTGCAAAGAAAGCAGGTTAGACAAACTGTAATTTCATTATTACTCTAAATAATTTCTGGCAAACAGTTACATCTTTCAGATAGGTTCCTTTGCACTCTAGTGACTGCAAAATGAAGTGAATTGGCAGCAGCTCAAGTGGTACTCAGAGAAGCACACAGTCCCCCCATACAAACTAATTATGTCTGCAAGCAGACAGCTCTTAAAGAGACAGTACCAGAGGCTCTAAAAACACTAACTGATAAATGGCTTAAATGCCAAACACCATTCAGGCTTGGAGCATTCAAGCAAGCTCCTGGAAGTCTTTTGGGAACCCCCATTTGCAGGGGGGTTACATTCAGATCTGCAGTAATGAACATTTTCTTTTGTTTTTTTGTTCTTTCATTAGTTTTTAATCAAGTTGAAAAATACATTACAAACCACATGATATAACAAGCATTTGTCAATGCCGAATGCTGCTTGCTTCTATGTGCTGTTTAGGTATTTGGAAGTCATTGGAGTGTTAATATTGAAAATTTGCGAACTTACGAGCGTGCGTAGGAACTGCGCAACGCAAGCTCGTAAAACAGTCATTTTAAGGAATTTTTTCACCAAATTTTCAACATAGCCATTTTAAGACCTCTGCTCATGAACAGTGTCACTGTGATTTTGTTAATGTGTCCCATACATTGAGTTTGCACACCGACTGCGCCATTGTGCGCTACATGGACGGAAACACGTTTTGGGCAGGATGTGAAAAATGACAGCTGTACTGCTCATAAGGAGGTGTGGTAAGATGGCAATGTTGAAAATCTGGAGTGGAAATATTGAAAATTTGCAAACCTACGAGCGTGCGTGGGAACTGTGCAACGCACACTCGTAATACAGTCATTTTTAGGAATTCTTTCACCAAATTTTCAACATTGCCATGTTAAGATCTCTGCTCATGAACAGTGACACTGTGATTTTCTTAATGTGTCCCATACACTGAGTTCGCACACCGACTGCGCCATTGTGCGCTACATGGGCGGAAACATGTTTTGGGCAGGATGTGAAAAATGACAGCTGTACTGCTCATGAGGAGGTGTGGTAAAATGGCAATGTTGAAAATCTGGAGTGGAAATATTGAAAATTTGCAAACCTACGAGCGTGCGTGGGAACTGTGCAACGCAGACTCGTAAAACAGTCATTTTTAGGAATTTTTCACCAAATTTTCAACATAGCCATTTTAAGACCTCTGCTCATGAACTGTGATTTTCTTAATGTGTCCTATACATTGATTTCACACACCGACTGCGCCATTGTGCGCTACATGGGCGGAAACACGTTTTGGGTGAGATGTGAAAAATGACAGCTGTACTACTCATAAGAAGGTGTGGTAAAATGGCAATGTTGAAAAATTTTCAACATAGCCATTTTAAGACCTCTGCTCATGAACTGTGGTTTTCTTAATGTGTCCTATACATTGATTTCACACACCGACTGCGCCATTGTGCGCTACATGGGCGGAAACACGTTTTGGGTGAGATGTGAAAAATGACAGCTGTACTACTCATAAGAAGGTGTGGTAAAATGGCAATGTTGAAAATCTGGAGTGGAAATATTGAAAATTAGCAAACCTACGAGCGTGCGTAGGAACTGCGCAATGCACGCTCGTAAAACAGTCATTTTTAGGAATTTTTTCACCAAATTTTCAACATAGTCATTTTAAGGCCTCTGTTGTTGAACAGTGTCATGGTGATTTTCTTAATGTGTCCCATACATTGATTTCGCACACCGACTGCGCCATTCTGTGCTATGTGGGCGGAAACACTTTTTTGGGCAGGATGTGAAAAATGACAGCTGTACTGCTCATAAGGAGGTATGGTAAAATGGCAATGTTGAAAATCTGGAGTGAAAATATTGAAAATTTGCGAACTTACGAGCCTGCTTAGGAACTGCGCAATGCACGCTCGTAAAACAGTCATTTTTGAATTTTTACAAATTTTCAATATAGCCATTTTAAGACCTCTGCTCATGAACAGTGTCACTGTGATTTTCTTAATTTGTCCCATACATTGATTTAGCACACCGACTGTGCCATTCTGCTCTACATGGGCGGAAACACATTTTGGGTGAGATGTGAAAAATGACAGCTGTACTACTCATAAGAAGGTGTGGTAAAATGGCAATGTTGAAAATCTGGAGTGAAAATATTGAAATTCAGCGAACTTACGAGCCTGCGTAGGAACTGCATAGCATGCGTTAAATAAAACAGTCATTTTGGAATTTTGGCACCAAATTTTCAACATGGGTTTTAGGACCCTTCTCATTAATGATGTCACTGTCATGGTGGTAATCCGGGCCCCAAGGGTGATTTCGCAGTCACTGCGTGAAATCACCCTTCAACCTGAATAACGCCCATGACAGTATCATCGTCGAAAGGGGTCCCAAAACCATAATATGGTGCAAAAATCTCAAAAATGCCGAAAATGCAACAAGTTGAAACCCCTATCTAGTCCATTATACAGCTTACGGCATTTCCTCAGTTCGCGGTCGGCTTTGAAGAGTGCAGGCGATGTTCCGGTCCACTGAAGATCGTTGTGCGAGTCGGAGGTAAGTGTGGGGTGAGGGGTGTGGGAGGCTGAGTGCGCAGTGGGTGGGTGCGGGTTGTGGGAGGGGCTGGGAGGCGCGCCGCGAGACGTTTTCGTTTACAGGTTTAAAAAAAAAAGCGTCGTGGGACATTTGCCATGCTGGGGTGGGCTTCCAGCGTGGCACAAGGACGTTGGGGGCGTTCCAGCCAACGGGGATTGGGCACCCCCGTCAGTCATAGATTTGTTGCCACGCTGGGGTGGGCTCCCAGCGTGGCACAAGGACGGGTGTCCAGCCTACGGGGATTGGGCACCCCGTCGCGCCAAGACTGCTTGCCACGCTGGGGTGGGCTCCCAGCGTGGCACCTACTACAGGGAGAGGCGCAGCTCAGCCGATGGGGATTGGGCACCCCGTCGGCTATACAGTGCATGCGGGCGCGCGCACGCCTGTGTGTCTGGGGGGAGCTGCGCGTGAGAAGCCGATATCTTATCGGTGCTCACTGAAGCGTAGCTCCCCCTTTCAACTGTATGCCACTGCATTTTGGAGCGTGTCATAGACAGCTCCAAAATGCATTGGCTTACAAGGGCCGCGCCTGCCAGCACACTGACTGAATTGGAGGAGGAGGTGACACACCTCCGAAATCTCCGATGATGGCACTATGTTTCTTGCACATGCGTGCAAGCAACATAAAATTGGGGGAGGAGGAAATGGGAAAAACACCAAAAATTAAGAAACTGGGACCATGATAAACTATCTTTGTTTTTTTTTGTTTGTTTTGTTATAGGGCTTTTACTCCAGTACTGCCACCTCCAACTTACTTCTGAGTGTTATGTCGGCAGCCTCCCAACTTTATTGGCCATCCTCTCCCCCCCTCCACTACTGATCAAGCTAGTGGGGATCGACATGATGTGATGTGGTGGCCTGAGAGTACAGGCAGCTGTCATACAGGCAGCATGAGAGACCTGAGATTTCCTGGCTTGCTCCCATTCCTACAATCATGCGATGCAGCTGGGAATGGCATTTAGAAGGGATGCAAGGAAGTATTGCTTCACTGAAAGAGTGGTGGATGCCTGGAATAGACTGCCAGCAGAAGTGGTGGAGGTGAATAGTGTGGGCTTCAAGCATGTGTGGGACAGACATAGGGCAATATAAGCAGATAGGCAGGGAGGAGGGAGGGTCGCTGGAGACCGGTTATGGTATGCAGAAACAGAGCAGGAAGGGAACATCTGGGCAGTCTGGGTGGGCCAAGCGCTCCTTTTCTGATGACAGATTCTACGTTTCTATGTTAAGTGCTCCCACCTCCCTGATCATGGGCAATGCCCTGTCAGGCCTCCCATGCATGCATGCAGTGACACCGCTGTGGAGAAGGGAAGCTCCACAGCCCACCAAAGGAGTTGCTAAGGCTATGGAACCACAGCGTCACCCCTGTTTGGTTGGGTGCGCTGTCATGTGGCAGTGCTACCCCAGCCTGCTTGGCCACCTGACCCAGTTCCGAGTCGACGCCTGATCCTGGCTCATTGATGCGGAAGCACAACATGCTACCATCTGGTGGGCTGTGGGGCTGCCTGACAAATTATCTTCTAAAAATGAAATCCAGCTACAAAACATCAGGATTACATCGTAACAGCTACTAATGCTATTCTAATAGAAACAGAGTATATTTTAACAAAAAACGTTTTACAGATTATGTTTGTTAAAGTGATGTTGTGATTCCTCCATGCGAGCAGCTGGCTTTATTTAGGCAAGTTCATTCTCAGTACCAAATTTATTCAGCTAAAAATGCACAGCTGCCTAAAATTTAAGACGGAGAGTTATGGCAGCCTGTCAGTATGGCAGCGAGACTACTGCTCCCAGTGCTAGCAGCCTGGGTTCCGGAATGAGCCAGAGGGTAGGCCTAAGGAAGGAGAGCAGAGTATACTGGAGGGTGCCCTCCTCCTCCTTCAGGGAGGAAGGGAGGGAGGCTAACAGACCCCACAGCACTACTGCCACCCAGTGAACACAGCTGGCAGTGCAGGCTGGAGCCTGGCTGGAGAAGGGGAATGCCGCGCAATGGCGCACAAGCATATCTGACATGCGTGTGCCTTGCCATCTTCGCCCTTGGCATTCCAGAGGTCAGTAGAAAAGTGTAAAGAACCCCTGCCATGGCAGAATAAAGCCAGTCATCTGTTGGCTCCATCCCACTGACTAAAGCCACCTCTGCTACAGAAGTCTTGGTGGGGCTGGGAAATGTTGACAGCCCACTATGGCGGGGGGGGGCATAGTTTCCAGAGGTAAGGGGTAAGCTCCCAGAGAAGGCAGGTGATGTAGCTGGGGGGCTGTCAGAAAGGGCAGGTGGGAAAGTGCAAGTGCATAAAAAGGAAAAGGAGCATTATGAGAGTCAGGCAGGGAAGAAGAATAGTTTTTTTAGATAGGATTTAAAAAAATAAGGGTGTGCTAATTAGATCACCTAATTACTAGGCATGTGAGAACCACAAAAAGGTTATGAGGTTCCCAAAGCCATAAAAAGTTTTAATCATTGGTGCCGGAATGGTTTGAAAAGTGGTAGGGCCAAGGCCGTAAGGGGTACATTTTCCTCTATGAAATATATTACCATGATAGCAAAAAGTGATAGGGCCACTTATGAAAGTGGTAGGTTCATGGCCCTAGTGGCCCCCCTGTTCTGGCATGTATGGTTTTAATAGTTGTAACCCCTAGGTGGCACTATCCCAAGGGCTACTACCCTTGCCTGCTTGGCTAGCTGCAGGTTAAGGGGCCTAGGTTCTGATACGGGTGCCTCCACCTGGAGGTCAGGGTTGGTACTGGTCAAGCTGACCTGGGCACAGCCCTCTGGGACACTGTAACCCCCCTTTTCTCCTTCTAGTGGCCTGAACAATATACATTAATCACTTTCACAATGACCCTTATTCACCAGGCAATTACCCACACTGTTTGCACTTACCACCAGGGCTGGTTCCTTTAGCTTGACCCTGGGGACCCCCTGTAAAACAAGGTTAAGCACAGTAAATAACAGTACAATACTCTTGGCACAAACTGGAACCACAGTCAGGTTAAATGCAAATAAAGTTAAATCTGATTTATTCAGGGGACTTGAACAAGGGAGGGGTCTAATCAGGTTGATTGGCTTAAAAGCTATATTAATCAGACAGTTATGCATGCAGTTCAGAGTCCCTACATAGTTACACACTCTGTGTACCCAGGTAGGAAAATGGTGGGCTAGCCAGGTACTTTGCAGCTGGTTAGGGCCCTGTGATGGAAGAAAGCAACATGCACAAAACACACTATTTGTAATCTGGAGCTGGAGGGCTTAGTTTGTGAAAGAAAAGGCAACAAGACAATCAGATGACAACACTTTTAGATTTAGCTGTTGTTGCAGGGAGCTACCCTGATGTTTACTCACAATACCAAATACTGGACACAGGCAGGACAAAATCACTGTTGAGCTGGAGTGCCCGGAGAAGCAGGGCCCAGACAAATCACCAAGGTGTCGTTCCTGTTCAAGGCATTGAGCAGGGGGCTGATCCCCACGCCAGTCTCTCGCCGATGACTTTCTCTGCGTAGCAGGTATTCTGGCTGGGCCAGTGTAGCAGGGCCCAGCCAAATGGATATGGATACGGATTCAGTCCATGGAGCTGGATACAGCCTCCAGCAAGCAAAACACAGTTCAGACACACAGTGGGGAACCAAATCACGACCCACTATAAGTACACAGCACATTCACATGTAAGGAAATTCCACTGTACCAGGCAAATGGCTCTCCAGTCACAATTACAGAGTATCTGCACAATCCAGGAGTTCACAGGTAGCTGGAAGTCCTGACAGGCCGATCACATTCAGCAAATCTTTGGTCTTCTTCAGGTTAAAGCCTGGTCACAATTCAGTGGCTTAATTCACTCTCCAAGTTCGGATTCAGTCCGAATAAAAAAAACCACAAGTTCCCTCTCAGGAACAGCAGGCAGGCATGTAGGCCAAACTCAGGCCTTTCCACAGTTCTCCTGTGTGAGTCCACTATGGATTGCTGCTCGAAATATCTTGAGCTGTTACTTCTTCACTTCCCAACTCAGATCTCACTGAAACTGCAAGCAGTGTGGGACTACCCCAAGATCCAAAAGGTTCAGTTGGCTGATCTGTCTGTCAGTCACAACCAGGGCCCCCCCTCCAGGTTATTGTAGGTGCCAAAAGCCCAAAACTACAATTCCTACAAGTTTTGGCCCCACCAAGGCCCTGTAGGCAGGCTCCATTTTAGAGTCCCAAATGTATTGATTGGCCCATTCTGCAGTCCAGGACCAAGATGATGGAAAGAAACAGAACTGTCCATGCTGCAAAGAAGGCAGGTGAGAGCAAACTGCAATATTATTACTACTCTAACAAATGATCAGCAAACAAGTACATCTTCTAACAGACCTCCTCTGCAGATTAATTATGACTGCAATCCAAGCAGCTCTTAAAGAGACATTACACTGAGGCTACACAGGCACTCTCTGGCAATCACATTTAAACTGCTAAAATGCAGGACAGCAGCCTGGCAGTGAGCATTTAGGCAAGCTCAAGGAAGACTTTTCAGGAACCCCCATTTTCAGGGGGGTTACACCCTTCCCTGCCTGGAGAAAACTTGGTGCCCACGTCAAGTCTGTACCATCACAATATCAAAAATGCAATATAAAAAGACGTATATATCATTAGCTTGTTACATCACTATACCTTTCAATATACTTTGCATTACTACATCCATATTGACAATACTTATGCATGTTTCATACAGGTAATGTTGATTCCACTATGATTAACACATTAGTAACATCACAATACTGCTTCAGGTAATAACTTCTTGCACATTAAACAATGTAAGAGGAGGCCTTTCCCTATCAGCTAACTTGGTGCCGGATGGGGCAGGGGCACCATGGTGAGAGGGAAAAACAAGTAACCTGGAGTCGGCCATCAAGCTCAATTTGGGCAGTGAGTTGACAAGACATAAACCCCTTTGTGAACCACATTGAGAGGCAAATCCACTGGCCTCCCAGGAGAATCATAACTAAAGCGTAGTACTGGCTTGACAGCTTGGCCAGTCTTTCTAGGGGGAGCAGCTACAGTCTCTGTACTTTCAGCACTAATTTTGGAGCTTTCATTACTTGTGAGGGGTACCTCTGCATGGATGGGAATGTCCAAACAGGGAGCACTGTCAGCTCCTTTCTTTGTAGACTCTGGTTCCATAACACTTTTCTCATTACTATCTTCTGACGAGGGCCCAGCTGGTTCATTTTGAGAAGGTTTAGGCACAATTAGGCTTTGTGGCACTGAAATGGGGCTGTCGGCACTCTCATACTGTTCTTCAAGTTCTGGTGTGTCACCAGGGAGACTCAGACCATCAGCCCCTTCTACGGGCAATTCACACAGTTCCACAAAACACAGAGAGTTCGCAACCTCAGATGTGATGCTTTGCACCTCACTTTCAGGAAGCATTGGCTCCAAGGATGAAACTGGGGAGTTAGGCAGTCCAGAAGGTCCAGCTTCATCTCCACAATTAGTCATAAGGTTACCTCGAAACAGCTGACTCAATTCATAGGAGGGGTAATAGGCATTGTCACACTCACTGTTGTCAGAGGTGGACTGACAGTCACTATCATTCTGGGCCTGCTGCAGGGGAAACCTTAACTCTATAACTACTGGGGTACGTTGACTCTGTCTCTTTTTTGTAGCAGCATGAGTCACCAGCCCAGGGTAGACAATGTCTGCTGGCTCAGCTTCAATAATAACTTGGCCAATAGGCAGCAAGTGGTTACAGTGCATGGTCTTGACAGCTTTGGAGTTATTCTTTGGGCGTACCTTGTATACTGGTAGATCATTCAACTTTCCAACTACTACATGAGAAAGATGGTGCCACCTACCAGCAATTTTGTGCTTGCCATGTAGTCCGAAATTGCATAACACATGGTCTCCGAGCTGTAGCTCTTGAGCCTTTACTTTCTTGTCATGCCTCTCTTTGTTGGCAAGATTTCTTTTAGTGGCCATTGTCTGGGCCAGTTGATGTGCATGGTTCAATTGAGCTTTCAGTTTTCAGCTCAGACCCCATCTAGAGAGACCCCAAAACAGACACCAGCCTGCCTCCCAAACATGAGGTGGTGGGGGAGAACCCAGTAGCGTCATTTTTGGTGCAATTGTATGCGTGTACCAAGGTGCTAATCCCACATTCCCACATCTGGCACTTGGGTTAATATCCCAGTACTGACACTGTAGTGCAGCATGAGAGGGGTGATGCACTTCTGAGGTGCCGTCTTTTGGATGAGACATTAAACCAAGGTCCCATCTGCCTGGATTGGTGATAATTGAGGTGGATGTTAAAGATCCCATGGCACTTATCGAAAAGAGTAGGGGAATTTCCCCGGTGTCCTGGCCAAATTTCCCTCATTCACTGAAAATACCACCAACAGCTTAATCTGGTTCAAGGTCAGTTGGCATTCATCTGTATCCCCTTCCCCCGGGTCGTGCCTGAAAATAGGCAGGATTTGTCTAGTGCACTTACCTGGTCAACAAAAACTAAATAAATAAAAAAAAAATCTGCTGGCTCCATCTATGCTTGTCTTTTGGGTGAAGGGTGCCCAGCATGTCTAGAAGGGTGCGGTTAAAATGTTCTGGTTGAGGGTCCCCCTGAGGGTGATATGGGTTGGTTCTTGACTTCCGCAGCCCCCACAGAGAGAGCATTTCTTTGATTAGCCTACTTTCAAAGTCTCTGCCTTGGTCAGAGTGGATCCACTGGGGGGCACCATAGTGGATGAAGAATTTTTCCACTAGCAACTTGGCCACAGTAGAGGATTTTTGATCTTTAGTTGGAAAAGCTTGTGCATATCCTGTGAAATGATACGTATCCACTAACACATTGCTAATATGCTGTTGATCAGGTTCTAAACACAAAAAATCTATGCAGACCAGTTCCATGGGGGTGCTGGTAGTAAAATTGACAAGGGGGGCAGCCCTCTGAGGTAGGGCTTTTCTTTGGAGGCAACGACTACAGGTCTTTACATAGTGCTCAACATTGGCTCCCATCTTGGGCCAGTAGAATCGAGATTGTACCAGGTCGAGAGTTTTGTCAATACTGAGGTGCCCCATGTGATTGTGGAGGGACCTCAGTTCCAAGTATTTAAATGCCATGGGCAGGACCAATTGTTGCTTGTCTACTTGACCACTACGATCCACTGTCTCCGTATAACAACTGATTGAGTAACTTCAACCTGGGGCCAAAGTCTTCCAATTGGTCTAGAACTTTAAACAGTCGGGTCTCATGCTCCTCTAATGTGCGTCTGAACACAATGACATCATCTAGGTACACTAGTCATTCCAGCAAGTTCATATCTCCAACCGCACGTTCCATCAGTTGCTGAAAGGTGGCTGGGGCACCCAAAATCCCCTGTGGCATTCTCAGGAATTCATAGAACCCCAAAGGACAGATGAAGGTGGTTTTCTCATGGTTCTATGGCCATCGGAATCTGGTAATATCCGCTGTGAAGATCCAATACTGAGAACCATTTGCTCCTATTCAAGCAATCCAGGGCATCTTGTATACAGGGCATGGTGTATTGATCTGGGACAGTCCACCAGTTCAGGGTTCGATAATCAACACACATCCTCACCGACCCATTCTTCTTATGCACAACAACAATGGGAGAGGCATATGGGCTCCTTGATTCCTGAATCACGCCAGCAATGAGCATTTCCTGCAGGTGTCTCCTCACAGCATCTATGTCTGCTGAGGCGAGGCGTCGGGATCTTTCTTGAAATGGCCAGTCATCATGCAGGCATATATGATGCTCTGCACCCTGGACACACCCCACGTCCCATTCTTTTAATGAAAACACTTGGTCTCTCTTGGCGAGTTTCTTGCCAATCCTAGCCTTCCATTCAGCTGGCAGCGGGGAATTACCAAAGTCAAATAAGTCTGGGGTCATTCTCTCCTTTTGGTGAGAGTACTTGTTATTGGGTAATACTGCAGTGTCTGCACAGTGTACTGTAGCTAGAGTGCACCCTCTGTTCACCCGGACCTCCCGATCTGACACATTTTGAATCTGGACCATCACTCATCGTGCATAGGCATGGGCATGAGCAGGCAAGATGCTGGGTTTAACCAATAATCCTTCTGGCAACTTTCCATCACCTGGTGCATCCAGCATTAATATTTTGTTCTTTACATTTCTCTTTAGGTGGACTTCTCCATGGATTGTGCACTGGGCATTGGGGGCCAATACCAAGGAGTCAGGTTCCTTTTTCCATACTATCCCCACTGGCTCATCTGGGTCCTATTCATTGGGTTTCTGTTATAAGTCATATGCCCTTTTTACTAAGGCTGGAATTCTTAGGGCCTATCCAGTCATTTGCCCTTGTTTCTCATGGCAGAGTTGTGCTAGTCTCCCAAACATGTGGGCGTTTGTTCCAATTAACAGGGGAACCCCATCATACAGTCCGGTGGGGGGACACACTAGGGCCAGTGTCTCTACTTGCTCCTCTACACCAGTTACAGTTGCAGGAAAAGACAACCAGAGGCGGACAAATCTTAGGTAGGGATAAGACTTGTTGCTCAGCCCCCACACATGTAGGCCTAATTGTAATGGCACATCAGATAAGTGTTTGTCATACCAGTCCTGAAATACAATGGTCACTTGCGACCCACTGTCAAGCACAGCCCGAGTAGGAATACCATTCACAGCCACAGTAGTCTTCACTGAAGGGCCCACTATTTTGGACCAGTCTGGAGGGACAACAGCAGGGGCCTGGGCAGACAATTTAGCCACAGAAAGGTTTGAGTTAGGATGGCCGAAGCCTTCACTACCATCATTTCATGCACCCTTTGACCACTGACATGTTTTCTGAAGCTCTCCTTGAAGTCGGTTCACCACTTTCTCTAAGTCCTTCTGAAACCGGCATTCCCTCTTCATATGACCATCCTTGCCACAATTGTGACAAATGACAGGCTCTCAGGGCATCCTTGGGGAGAACATAGCAGGGGATGCTGGAGCATCGATGGGAGATTGTGATCTGACTTCTGCTGGTAGTATACCATGTCTCAAAAGTTCCCTTAGGGTGGCAGTCAATTCCTTGAGCTCTGCCGAGATGCCACCCTTAGTAGAGGATGCCTGAGGGTGTACCCCCACCCCATAACAGTCACGTTCTGACAGAGGCCAGGGTCTCTGTAAGCAGGGGATACCTCAGTGAATGCACCCGGTTGTACTTTTCTGACTTCCTTCAGTAACTCCTCCCACCACCGTTTAGCCCATGGCGGGACACTCGTAGTGGTCTCCATTTCAGAAGGGCCTTCCGGTGCCATGATAACTTGGGCTGCACTCACCCCGTAATAACAATCCCCCTCTTCACCTTCTACCTCCCGGAGTTCTTTTATCAAGTCACAGTAGTCAGGTGGGTTACCTCTCCTATTCTGGAGCCTTAACTGAATGATCTGCAGTTTAGAATGCTTGGTATGTTGCAGTATGGGCCCCAATCTCACACGGTTCAAATCACTGATGGCTACCCCACCTTTCCGGTAAGCTTTCTGCAGAGCTCTTTCTAGGTGAGTAACATGCATAGACAAACTTTCTCCCTTCCATTGTTTGGTACCTTGGAATTTCCACATCAAAGTGGCCCATGACTCAATGCTTCCAAAATTGCCTTTAAGTACAGACAGGTACTTCTGAGCAAATGCATCAGGGTTCATGGACCTCAAAAATTTAATGGCTTCAAGGGTGGGTCCCCTCAAACTTTCTATGATTCTTTTCTGCTTCTCAGCCTCCGCACACTGCTACTCGGGTACCAAGGGGGCAACATAATCGATCCAGGTCTCCCAGTCATCCTCCGCCTGGGGGGTGGGGAGGGTGCCCGAGAAGATTCTCAGCCTTCGGATAGGAGTCGTGACTAATGGCAGGTACAGATATTGCAGCCAGCATTGGCACGGGCACAGAAAGTGGGGCAGTAACAGGTGCTGGAGTGGGAGGGAGTGTTGGGAAAGGAACAACCCCATGAGGCAGGAATAGTTTCCTAAAGTTCTCTATGGTTTTCCCTTCCTCCAGCAACAACTTAGCAAATTTCTCCTCAAAAGTCTCAGATAGTGGTGGGAGCTCAACCTCCCCAAGGTCTTTACTGTCTTTTGTTATCACTTTCCAGGCGGCTAGGACCCCATCTGAGGCAATAATCTGTGGCACTTTAGAGCTGTTCACAAGGTCACTACGCTGTACCAAGGCTATGAAAGTTTGGGCGATCAAATCAGCCTGTCAACCCACCACCAAAGGGTTTTTTAAACATTCAACTTTAGAGAGTGCTCCCTCTACAGTCTCCTTACTGGCACCTAGGGGAATATCCAGTATAAGCAGAGCATTTGGGGGGTTGATCTCCTGCCCAGTACACCAACTGGTGTACAGCCATTTCTACTGGGGTAGCCATTAATCTTTAACAATAATTCATACTTTTTGGCCACTAGAAGGCACAAAATTCCAGCAGCGAGCCTCTAAGATGTAACCCCTAGGTGGTGCTATCCCAAGGGCTACTACCCCTGCCTGCTTGGCTAGTTGCAGGTTAAGGGACCTAGGTTCTGATACGGGTGCCTCCACCCGGAGGTCAGGGATGGTACTGGTCAAGCTGACCTGGGCACAGCCCTCTGGAACATTGTAACCCCCCTTTTCTCCTTCTAGTGGCCTGAACAGTACATCATATTCACTTTCACAATGACCCTTATTCACCAGGCAATTACCCACACTGTTTGCACTTACCACCAGGGCTGGTTCCTCTAGCGTGACCCTGGAGACCCCCTTGTAAAACAAGGTTAAGCACAGCAAATAACAACAGTGCAATACTCTTGGCACAAACTGAAACCACAGTCAGGTTAAATGCAAACAAAGTTAAATCTGATTTATTCAGGGGACTTGAACAAGGGAAAGGTGTAATCAGGTTGATTTGCTTAAAAGCTATATTAATCAGACAGTTATGCATGCAGTTCAGAGTCCCTACACAGTCACACACTCTGGGTACCCTGGTAGGAAAATGGTGGGCTAGCCAGGAACATTGCAGCTGGTTGGGGCCCTGTGATGGAAGAAAGCAACATGCACAACACACATTATTTGTAATCTGGAGCCAGAGGGCTCAGTTTGTGGAAAAAAAAGGCAACAAGACAATCGGATGACAACACTTTTAGATTTAGCTGTTGTAAGCTGGCCCGGTGGCACTGAGGGTTGAGGTGCTGGATGCCACACCTCACTCCATGCCAGCGACCTGGGTTTGGGAACGAGCCCAGATCATTGGGGGTTGGTAGGGGAGGACTGGGATTGAGCGTCCAACGACTGCTCTCCCAGTCCTGGGGAAAGGGTTGTATCCACACCACACTCTGGCAGTCCCTGGGGACACCCGGTGGTACTGCGGACGCACGGGTGTCTGTTGGGGGGAGCACGGCGGATGTCTCCATATTGGTGCTTGGACGTCATTGCACATCCGTGATTCCATTGGGGAGAAAATGGAAAAAGGCTGGGCGTGACCGAGCAGCTTGATGGCCACGCCCTTCCACGTGGGGAGGACTGTTGTGGAATCACGATGGGGGGGCTCAGCTCTGGTTCAGCTGGCAGGGACAGGGAAGCCCTCCAGCAGATCGGCCACAGCCGTGCCAGACCCCCCATCATGGGAGTGAGCCTACTGCTCTCCCAGCGAGCAGGGCTGGCAGCTGGATGCCCCCGCTGGTAGGCGCTGTAGCAGGCGCAAAAAAGAAGGATGCGATTAAAAAAAAAAAAAAAAAAAAAAAGATTTATCTGTTGTTGCAGGGAGCTACTCTGATGTTTACTTATGATACCCAATGCTGGACACAGGCAGGATGAAATCGAGACTGCAGCTTGTTGAGCTGTAGTGCCTGCAGAAGCAGGGCCCAAACGAATCACCGAGACGTCATTCCTGTTCAAGGCATTGAGCAGGGGGCTGAACCCCAGGCCGGTCTCTCGTCGATGACTTTCTCTGCTTAACAGGTATTCTGGGCCAGTGTAGCAGGGCCCAGGCAAATTTGAAATGGATACGGATTCAGTCTGTGGAGCTGGATACAGCCTCCAGCAAGAAAAACACAGTTCAGACACACAGTGGGGAACCAAATCATGACCCACTATAAGCACACAGTACATTCACATGTAAGGAAATTCCACTATACCAGGCAAATGGCTCTCCGGAAGCAATTACAAACTCTCTGCACCATCCGGGAGTTCAGAGGTAGCTGAAAGTCCTGACAGGCTGATTGCATTCAGCAAATCTTAAGTCTTCTTCAGGTTAAAGCCTGGTCACAATTCAGGGGCTTAATTCGCTCTCCAAGTCGGATTCAGTCCAAAAAAAAAAAACACAAGTTCCCTCTCAGGAACTGCAGGCAGGCATGCAGGCCAAACTCAGGCCTTTCCACAGTTCTCCCACGTGAATCCACTATGGATTGCTGCTCGAACTCTCTCAAGCTGTTACTTCTTCACTTCCCAACTCAGATCTCACTGAAATTGCAAGCAGTGTGGGACTTTCCCCAAGATCCAAAAGGCTCAGTTGGCTGATCTGTCTGTCAGTCTCAACAAGGGCTCCCCCTCCAGGTTATTTTAGGCACCAAAAGCCCCAAACTACAATTCCTACAAGTTTTGGCCCCACCAAGGCCCTGTAGGCAGGCTCCATTTTAGAATCCCAAATGTATTGATTGGCCCATTCTGCAGGCCAGGACCAAGATAATGGAAACAAACAGAACTGTCCATGCTGCAAAGAAGGCAGGTTAGAACAAACTGCAATATTATTACTACTCTAACAAATGATCAGCAAACAAGTACATCTTCTAACAGAGCTCTCTCTCAGATTACTTATGACTGCAATCCAGGCAGCTCTTAAAGAGACAGTACACAGAGGCTATACAGGCACTCTCTGGCAATCACATTTAAACTGCTAAAATGCAGGACACCAGCCTGGCAGTGAGCATTTAGGCAAGCTCAAGGAAGACTTTTCGGGAACCCCCATTTGTATGGGGGTTACATAGTTATTAGACCAAGCTTTATCAGAACTTTCAGAACCTCTGAGTCCAAAGTACAGACACTCTTTCAACCATCAATTTCTACCCTAAGCTATTATCAATGAAGGGAAAGAAAGCTAAACGCAACTTGGAGTGGTACAATAATATATAGAATAATACATAGGGAGGTGTGTATAATGAGAATTGTACACATTTGATATGTGGGATTTTACATATACCCTGAGAGTGAAGCTTGAGAAGGTTACAAAAGCACTGATGGTGTGTATAAAATGTAAGTTTTACACACCTCCCCATGTTTTGATTTATATAACTGATGGGTAGTGTTTTCTTGCCTTGAAAACACGATCCAACAATTACAGAAAACAGAACGGCCAGTAGTTCCTGTAGCACTAAGTCAATAGTGTGGACATGAGTGGAGCGAGGGAAACCTGGTGCATGTTTGTGCTGATAACCAGCTGGTTATAACAGTGAATTATAACTGGGTTTCTCTATGGGAGAAAATTCCCTCCAGTTATTATAAATTTAAAGTGCCGGTTCCACCAAGCCGCATCAACAGAAATTCTGTCAATTGGCATTACAATGATGGGACAATCCCAACAGCCAGCATTGTGCCGTCAGTGTAAGCAAGTGCTTTTTGTGGGGGGCTTTGCCCCTTGCACCCCCGCACTGTAGATTATCAAGTTGGAGTTGTTTTGGGGAGGGGGCAAACTCCCCGGAGAAAATAGTGTCGAAAAACCTGCAGACCATCACAGCGAACAGCCGATTCGGTCACTGTGATGGTCTTCTCTGTTATTCTGAAACTGCGGTAGCGGTATACGTAATGTGCCAAATGGCTAGTTAGTACCCCATGTGTAACATCACTACAAGTTGGACCACATAATATTGATCTGGCTTCCTGGGTGCTGTCAACACCCCCAACCTTCCCTCTTATTCTTTTCACCACCACTAGCAGTCTCTGTACCAGACAGAGATCAACAAAGGGAGTATGTAACACTCCCAAATCCATGTTTTTAAAATAATCAGAAACTTATGGCATACTGAAAAAGTTCTGACAACATTCTTTTACAGAAAATTAGACATGTTCTGGAAGTTTCAAAACTTTTCTGAGCCAGCATCCCCATCTCTGCTAATTATTGTTAAAAAAAATTTTACAGATTCAAAATGCAAATGTGGAATTACTCTATCGCTAATTTTGCAGATGTACAGTAATTCCAAGGTGTGAAGAGGGGATTCAAAAACATGGGCTTAGATTGGAACCAGTTCTGATAAGAGCAAGAAAAGGTCCGCTGGTCTTGAATACCTATGTCTCCATTGTATGCACTCCACTCCAGGTTTTTGCTGCTCCTCTCATCTCAAAGCAATACAAAATCAGCCAGGTGCCAGCAAAGCACACAATGAGTCTGCTTCTGAAAGCTGCTGAGAACTGAAACACTTAAAATGATTTGGGACATTTCAACTGTATCAACAATGCCTCACTCCTTTACAAGTTCTGCAGCCGTTATTATGGTGACGTGGAAACAGATATTTGGTCAGAAACTGTGTGATTGAGCCAGGACAAACCTTGATGCAAACTGTCTGACAAGCCAGCAGATGGCTCAGTGGCACTGAGGGTTGAGGTGCTGGATGCCAAACCTCGCACCACGCTGGTGGCCCAGGTTCAGACACGAGCCTGGGGAGCCAGGGGCTAGCAGGGGAGGGATAGGATAGAGCATCCAGAGGACAGCTCTCCTTTCCCAGGGCGGGATCCAAGGAACCACCGCTCTGTGGTGGCCCCTGGGGACAACCAGGTGCACTACTAGAGCAGTGGCAGCAAAGGGGCCGGAGTGCGGCAGACGTTGGCATATGTGCCTTGGCGTCATTGCATGTCTGCACTCCATAATGGGGCATATACTAAAAAAATGGCACATGGTCACGGCAACTGATGGCCGGCTTTGGGCCACCCAGCCTCGGGAGCACCACTGAAAATTACTGGATCCGGTCTCAGTGGGGAATGAGGGAGACTCTCTGCTTCCCCGCCATGGGGGGCAATCCATGGGGGTATGCAGTGGGGGCTTCAATGGGGGCTGAGGCAAGACCAGATGGCAGCTGGATGAGAAGGATGCCAGGATGAGAGGCAGACCGTGGGGCCACCAGGTAAAAAATAAGTAAAACAAAAAAATGAAAAGCCAGCAGACAAAAATATTCTGGCCCCACTGTCAGCAGAGATGATTAGTTGTACTCTAGGGGGCCTTGTGTCCACACAGAAGTTATACAACTCTCTAAGGACAATATATCAGTGTACTGTTGAACAGCTAATGGGGCTAATTTCTAATGGAGTAGAATTTGACTTTATATTTTATTTTTCATACACACTGTGTCTCACAGTGCTTTTCAAAATGAAGAAAAGGATTTTGGGTTTATATAGTGCCTTTCATGTACACAGTATCCCAGTGTAATTTAGAAAGTGAAGGAAGGAATTTGGGTTTATATAGTGCCTTTCATACACACTGTATCCCAAAATGCCTTACAATGTGAAGGAAATGAATGTGAGTTTATACAGTACTCTTCATATACACGATATCCCAATGTTCTTTACAAAGGGAACGAAAGGAGTTTGGGTTTATATAGTAGCTTTCATGCACACCGTAGTCCAACATGCTTTACGAAGAAAATGAAATGCATTTGTGTTTATACAATGCGTTTCTACAAGCTGTATCCAAAGGGCTTTACAAAGAGAAGGAAAGGAATCTCAATTTATATAGTGCCTTTCATACCCACTGTATGGAAAGGGGAACTTGTTTAACCAGGAAGGGCACAGTACGCCACAGCTTGTTTCTTGGTGCGACCTGGGAGCACAAGGAAGTTAAGTTACTTGCTTAGGGTCACACAGTATGCTAGTGGGGGCTGATGGCATTCAGACTCAGGTTCCAGGTTTGCGGCTGAGTGCCCTTAACCACTACACTATACTGCCTCCTGGAAAGGGAAGGGGAAAGGGGAGATACTGTATACCAAAGCGCTTGACAACGCAATGTGCTAGATACTGGTAATGCTGGGTCTGTATGCAGTATACAGATAGCAGTCACTAAGTAGGCTAACACCACACACAGCTGATTATATTGGCATTTTTGTTACTGAGAGGCAGGAATGTAGACCATGGCCACTGGGTAATGCCCCTGTTCTTTTGAAAATACCTTTAAATCCCACCTAGAGGCTGGATAACCTGTGGAATAGCTTGCCCAGTAGGTTTGTGGATGCTTGCACTGTTCAAGCTTTCAAAGTAGGACTTAGACAGAGTTCTGAGACAGGAGAGTACTGAGTGCTACAGCATACAGCTTGAATAGAGGTAGCATTCTGGTTCAGCTTCAGTGTGTGTCCCTACACAAATTGGGTACAGTCACTGCCATAAGGCAGATGGGGTGGGTAAGATGGACTTAAAAGTCCTTTTACCTCATCACAATAATACTAATAAAGAGCTGATTGAACTAAAATGCACATTTATTTTGGGGTGTTGTGCCATAAAGTCCTTCTCGGTAGAACTCTAATTTTGTTTTCCAGTGACTGGATGGAATCGTTCTGTTAATTTACTTTTGAGAAATGACTTCTCATTTAGAAATGTTAAATATAGAGTTGATTGCCATGTTTCAGACATTGTCAGCTCTTGACTCTGAATTAAAAAAAGAGTCTAAATCAGCTAGCAATGGGGGGAGGGACCATGCCACTTTAAACCTCTGTGTAGTCATTGATTTTTGAAACACTGCAGCCGGTTGCACAAAAAAGTTAAGTCCATGTTTAACACGTTTTTGGTCTTACAAAAGTAAGGAAGACTTAAAAAATGTAAGTCTGTTGCACAAAAATTGTTTAGTATTCAATTGGTCTTAGAGACTTTAATTTAAGCTTCCTATGTACCAGACGTATTTGTTTTTAGGAGGCTTATCTTACCAAAGTCAATTTTTGGAAAATGTACTTTATTGTACTGTATGAAATCATTCTGAATATTGTACAGTTAAAAAATATATATATACTTGAGTGCATTGATTTCCTGTTTTAGGGACTGCTATTTCCTGTAGCGCATCTGTATGTTAAGAACATACAAAATGCCAGCAGAAACAGGCCACATGGTCTATCGAGTCTGCTTGGTTGTGCAGCTAGCCCCTCAACTGCTGCTGCCCCACCCTCCCCATCCCTCCTCATAACCCCACCTCACTCTTTACCACCCTCTCTTAAATCCTTCCACTGTTCTCCACAATACCACCTCTTCAGGCAGAGTGTTCCACTTATTTACCACCCTTTCTGTGAGAAAGTGTCTCCTGATTTCCCTCCTGAATCGCCCCTATCCAGTCTCAGCTGATGCCCTCTCGTGTCCCTCTCCCTTGTGATCTGAAGAATCCCTTCTGTATTAATCCTGTTAATAACCTTTAGGTACTTAAAGGTTTTGATCATATCCCTCCGTCCCTTCTCTCTTCCAGGGAATACATTTGCAACACTCAGAGCCTCTCCTCATAGGATTTTTCCTTCAAGTCCCTCTATCATCAGATCTGGTCTGGTAGTGCTGAGGGTTGAGACTGGGATGTCGGCAGGGGTGGGGAGGATCGAGCACCCAGAGGGCTGCTCTCCTCTCCCGGGGAGGGTGTCTGGGGGAGCCCGGTGCAGTAGCAGCCCCTGGTGGAGACTGGGGCACAGCTAGCAGAGCCACAGAAACAAGGGGGGGATGATGGCAGACTCCTGCGGTGGAGGCCATGCAGGACACCATTGTACGCCATACCCTGCAGGGAGAAAACAAGAGAAATATGGGGTGGTAAGCTGACCACTACAGCTGACAAATTGGCAATATACACTCTAAGGCGACCCGACATCCGGATGTAAAAAAGTGTTTTGCAGTGGGGGGCTGTCCCCACACCCTCCTGAATTAGGTTTCTCAACTCCGGGGGTGTATGTCGAGAGGGGCAAAATCCAGATGTCAGGAAAGAATAAGTGCTGCAGCTCAGAGCTGTGGCAAATCGTAACCTGCTTCTGGTCCCGAACCCAGTGCCTGCTGTGCCACAGCTAGCCATCCACGCCACCATGCCACGTGGCTAGCTCGGCAGCAGCAGGTACTCCAGTTCCTTTCAACCCCATCCCAGTCCCTCCCACTCGCCATTCCCCCCTTCTGTTCGCCCTTCCCTATATCCTCGCTATTCTGCAGGGTAGCCCAGAATAATAGTACCCAAAATGAATCACTATTTTTGTAGTCACTCATTTTGGTTCACTATTATTATGTGATACCATTTAGATAAAGTGTTCCTCCTTCTCTGAGAGACTCCACTCCTGCACCTTGTTCACCCCACTGAGGTACTTAAGGTCTTAATCATGTCCCCTCTCCTCCAGGGAGTACATGCAGAGTTCCCATGGCTTCTTTTCATAAAGTTTCTCTCCATTCCATGCATCATTTTTATATCCCTCCTCTCGACTGCTTCCACTTTGTCAACGTCCTTGTGAACGATACAGTGGCATCACCACCTCCCCTTTTCTGCTAGAAATCTCCTTCGCTGTGCACCCCAACATACCATTAGCTTTGCCCACTGCCATGTTGTACAACCCTGCCACTCTGAAATCAGATACGATTACCCCGAGGTTCCTTTATTGTTTTGTGACTGTAATAACCCCCCCCCCCCAAATCTTATAGAAAGCCATCAGGTTTACCCTACCCAGGTGCATGACTTTACACTTTTTGGTCCTGAAACTCTGCTGCCACTCCATAAACCGCTCCCTTAGTTTCCCCAAATGAATTTGCATTCTCTCCACCCCTACCTGGGACTACACTCTGATACATATTGTATCATCTGCCATTAGACACACCTTCCCCTCTGATTCCTCAGCAGTGTAACCTATTACGACTTTGAAAAGGACATGACCCATTACCAATCCCAGTGGTTTGGTGAAAAAAATATTAATCCGTTACCAAGTTATTTAATTTTAAAATTCTGAGTTCTGAGTACGGTCAGTTTACGCTTTTCAACAGAGGAATGGAATGAAAAAGGATTTGGCTCTTGACGAACAAGGATCCTTTTTCTAGAGGGAGTCAATTCTTGTTTGGCTGAAAAAAAATCCTTTTTCTTGAGCCGCCATCTTGTTGTTGGATTTTGCCTCCCCCCAAAAAACTGTCATAACTATACCCAGAGATGTACGTTTCAGAAATATAAGAATGCTACTTGCTCATCGGGAGCTGATGAGTTCTTCGTGGTTTCTGACCTTCGTATGCACCTAGAAATTTTTTATTAATCAATTTAAATCCTTTTTTATCACTCACTATCTTCCTTTTTCACCACTGCTTGTTCTTCATGGTGAAAAAGAAAACCGGCTGGCGAAAAAGGATTTCTCATTCAGCCTAACAGATGTCCCTGCTAGTAATCATTTTTCACCAGTTGATTTCCTTTTTGTCATATTGAAAATAGGAACAGCAGAAAAAAGGAATTCTACTGGTGAAAAAGGATTACTGGCAGGGCCATCTAGTCGTGAAAAGGGGACATCTGGTTGACAAATTGGGGAATCCTTTTTCACCAACCAATTTCCTTTTTCGCCATGGCAAATAGGGACTGTGAAAAAGGAACATGAGTGGTGAAGAAAATAGGTTCCTGGAGATCTGATCCCCAAAATCATAGCCATCTGGTCAGGAAAAAGGATAGTTTTTCACCAGACTGAATCCTTTTCAACCACCACAGGTAAGGATTGGCAGAAAGGGATTCTGCCTGGTGAAAAATTATCCTTTTTTATATATACATATATATATATTCATGGCAAAAAACGCAGTTTAATGCATCAGTTAGGATTGTTCCACAGCAACAAAGTGAGGAAATTCGATGGTAGGGTTGAAAGCCCCCCCTTGCACCCCCCACCCCCCAACCGGCATCAGGGTGTGCGTTGGGGTCGTCGGCTCTAACTTTCACCCCATTCCATATGTAAACAAGTTGAGGTGGTGAAGAATAAGAGAATGGGGTGAGAGTTAGGACCGAACTTAAACGCATACCCCAGTGCCGGTTGGGGGTGGGTGGGGTGCAAGGGGGCTTTTCAACCTTAATATCGAATTTCCGCACTTTTGTCGCCAGAAACAACCTAACTGATGCATTAAACAGAGTGTTTGCCATAATTCCCTTTTGAGGGAATGAGGGACTATAAATAGTGAATGGAATGTGGTGGTAGAGACACGGGGCCTGAAAGGCCCCGTGCTCTCACCACGTGATTTTTTGTCACATAGTAATGGTAAGTGCAATGCTAGTGCAAGCACAAATGGTTATGCACATGGTGATGCAAACATAAATGGTAACGCAAACAGAAATAGAAACGCAAGCGCAAAGTGACGCCAAAGCGAACAGTGACGCAAATGGAGATGCAAATGCAAGCACATATAGAAACACAAACCATAGCACACATGGCCATGGTACTGCAATTGTAAATGCAAATGGTAATGGTAACAGCAACAAGAATGCCAAAGGAAGCAGAAACGGAAACGCAAATGCAAGCGCGTACGGAAATGCAAACCGTAACATGCACGGTGACTGTACCACAACTGTAAACACAAATAGTATCGGTAAAAGCAACAATAATGCCAAAGGAAGCAGAAATGCAAACACAAGCATGTACGGAAACACAAACCGTAATGCATGGTGACTGTACCGCAACTCTAAACGCAAATAGTAATGGTAACAGCAACAATACTAACATACATACTAACATACTAAAATGCCAGCAGAATAGGCCTAACGGTCTTTCGAGTCTGCTCGATTGGTCAGCCCCCACCCTGGGTGCTGACCTTGCTGCCCCCCTCGTCTTCTCTGGCTTCTCCCTTCCCAGTTCCGGATATTCTTGCTGCATTGGATTTTGCTTCCAGAACCCTTCCCCTGTACCTGTCCCAGCCCTTCTTGAACCCCTCCACCGTCTCTGCCTCCACCAGCCCCCTAGGTAGTGCATTCCATGGCTCCACCACCTCTCAGTGAAGTAGCACCTCCTCCTTTCTCCCTGAATCTTCCCCTCCAGCTTCCACCCATGCCCTCTAGTGGCCCCTCCTCCTTCCTTGAAGCACCCTGACTGTTCCTCCCTATTTACCCTCTTCATGTACTTAAGACCTCTATCATGTCCCCGGTCCTTCTCTCTTCCAATGTGTACATATTTAGCTCTTTGAGCCTCTCCTCATAGGTCCTGTCCCCAAGCCCCAAATCATTTTGGTTGCCTCCTCTGGACCCTCTCCAGGAGTTTAATGTCCCTCTTTAAGTGTGGCCTCCAAAACTGCACGCAGTACTCAAGGTGTGGCCTCACCAAGCAGTTATACAGAGGGAGCATCACTTCCCTCCTTCTGGAGGTGATCCCCCTAGCGATGCATCCCAGCATCCTGTTGGCCTTGGCTGCTGCCCTCCTACAAGTCTCCGAGTTGTTCATTTTGACATCCACCACCACCCCCAGGTCCCTCTCAGCCATCGAGACTTGTAGCATTTCCCCCAGGTTGTACACTTGGCCCGGGTTTCTGGCCCCCAGGTGGAGTACCTTGCATTTCCCTGCATTGAACCTCAGCTTCCACTTTCTAGACCATCTTTCCAGAGCCTCCAGGTCCCCTGTAGGGCCACCCTCCCCTCCTCCCCATCCACCACCGCCCCCAGTTTTGAGTCATCTGCAAAGAGACTCATCTCACTCCTGATTTCTGTCCTTATGTCAGAGATGTAGGCGTTGAACAGGAGGGGACCAAGGACTGATCCCTGTGGGACCCCACTAATGACCTTCTTTGGGGATGAGACTATCCCACCAACTACGACCCTCTGGTCATGGAGCCAATTGCCTATCCATCTGATCATCTGGTTCCCCACCCCCATTTCTCCCAGCTTATCCAACAGGCCCATGTGAGGAACAGAGTCAAATGCCTTGCTGAAGTCTAGAAAGAGGACGTCCACTGGTCTACCCAGGTCCAAGGCACTCGTCACCCAGTCATAGAACTCCACAAGGTTTGACTGACACGATTTCCCCGAGACTAATCCATGCTGTCTATCGTCCAGGCACCCTGACTTTTCCAGGTCCCCCCCTAGCCTCTCCTTGATAATGCCCTCCATCACCTTGCCCACCACCGATGTCAGGCTGACAGGCCTGTAGTTCTCTGCCACCTCCTTGATCCCCCTTGTGGATAGGCACTATATGCGCCACCTTCCAGTCCTGGGGCACCCACCCTGTCCTCAGAGAGATGGTGAAAGCTCCGCTAGGGGTTTCGCCAGGAGATCATAAGTTCCTTCAGCACTCTGGGATGTAATTTATCCGGCCCCGGTGCTTTCTCCATCTTAAGGGAGCTGAGGGCTCCCTCACTCTCTCTGCTGTGATTTCCACTTCCAGTACCTCTTCTCCTGCTTAGCCCTCCCCCTCCTGCCAGTGATGCCTCCCCCTCTCCCCAGACCCACCAAACGGTAAGGGTCCCCCCCTTCTCAGTATCTCTGTCTCCTCCCATGTATGATGCAGCACCCCCATTTTCCTTGGTGGAAACTGAGGTAAAGTACTCATTTAGTACCTCAGCCTGCTCCTCCGGGTCTTGTGCCCATCTCTCCCCTGATTTAATCCTGCTAATCTGCCCCTTCACCTTTCATTTTTCCCCAATGTATCTAAAGAACCCCTTGTTCCCTCTCCTGATTTCCCTGGCCAGGTTCTGCTCCTTCCTTGCCTTAGCCGCCCTCACCACCCTAGTGGCCCTTCTAGCAATCAGCTCATACTCCCCTCGATCCCTTTCGCTCCTTGAGCACTTGAATTGCCTATAGGCTGCCTTCTTTCCCTGCACCACCTCCTGGACCTCCCTGGTCCACCAGCAGGGTTTTCGGGCCCTACCGCATTTTCGTCTTACTCTTGCACAGGTGCTGGTAGCATCTTGCACCCCTCTCCTGATGATTTCCCACCTACTATCAGCGTCCATGTCTGACCCAATCCCATCCAAATGCTCCTTAAGGATCCTTCCCATTTCCTTAAAATCCGTTTCCCTGAAGTCAGTTACCTCCGTCTTTGTGCAGCTTTCTAGCCCTCCTAGGTCCAGGCAGAACCAGACCGTGGCATGGTCACTCCCCGCCAACGGGTCCCTTACCTCCAGGCCCCTAATCTGGTCACTGTCTGCCAGGACCACATCCAGTACCCGTGCCTCCCTGGTCGGTTCCCCCACCTGCTGAGTTAGGAACGCGTCTTGAAAGACATCCAACAACCTCTGTTCCCTGGTCACAGAAGATGTCATAGTCTCCCAGTCTGTTCCTGGCATGTTTAAGTCCCCCAACACCACCACCATTCCTCTGCCCAGTCTGCAGTGTCTCCCAACATCTGCCACCAGACTCTCCTCCAGCTCCTCCGCCAGGGCAGGGGGTCTATACACCACTCCTATTTTTACTCTCTTGCCCCCCCCTTGTTATCAAGGTGACCCAAATTGCTTCCACGGTTCCCTCCGCCTCCTCTACTCCCCCTATGCCAATGCAGTTTTGACTATCATTGCTACCCCCTCCCTTCCCTCCCCTGTCCTTCCTGAACATAGTGTAACCCTCCAGGTTCAGGTCCCAGTCATGTCCTGCAGTGGCCCAGGTCTCAGTGACCGCTGCCACATCTACTGCTCCCTCAGTTAGCATCGCCTGGAGCTCAGGCATTTTATTTCCCAAGCTCCTGGCATTTAGCAGGACTACCTTCCACCCTTTCCCTATACTTCCATTTCCCCTGCTCGTGTTCCCATGAGGATTCTGCTTTCCCCTGGTCTGCACTTTACCAGTCGGCCTTTTCCTGCAATCCTCCAGCTCCCCAGGGGGGTGGAGACAGAGTCCCTCCTTTATCGGCACCCTCTTGACAGCCTTTTCTCCCATCCCTCTCCCCTTCACAAGTTTAAACCCCACTTTTCACCAATGAACCTCTTTATTTTCAATGTAAGGATTCCCTTCCCCTCCAAATTGAGATGGAGTCTATCTCTAGCATACAGCTCCTTATCCTCCCAGGTCTCCCCCCAATCCCCCATCAACCCATACCCTCTGGCCTCACACCACTCCCTGAGCCACTGGTTTATCTCCCTAATCTTCCTTTTGTGCTCCCCACTAGCCCTTGGCACCGGCAGGATTTCTGAGAAGGAAACTGTGCATCCTATGTCATGACAGACCCTGGCAAGCTCCCTGAATCTTGCCTGTATCTCTAGCTCGCTATTTCCCTCAATGTCATTTGTACCCAGGTGGACCAGTATGTCCGGAGAACCCCCACAATCCTTTGCCAGCTGATATACCTCGTGCTTAGCCCTGTGCACCGTTAGTCCAGGGAAGCATTTTGTTCTAACTGGCCAGGCTTCTCCGCCCTATCCCATTTGATACCCCTGATCATAGAATCCCCCAACAGGAGCACTCTGACCAATTCTTTTCCTCCATTTCCCCCCCTTCCATGTCCCTCATCCTTTCTACTGGCCCCTCCACCCAGCCGGCTCCTTGTTCCTCCCCCTATCTGGGTGCCACATGCCACCCCCTCCTTATTTACCATGGCCACCCCTTCCCCTCCAATCCTATGCCTCTCCTCCTCCTGAGTATCCTTCTGTACCTTGCTAACTTCCCCCTCACTGCTCATGGCTGGTCCTTCTCCCCCATCTGCTAAACTAGCCTGGCTCGTCCTTCCTTCCTTGCTGTCTCCATTTAGTCCCTCCTTGCTTGTTGTGCTCCCCTGGCCTAAACCCTCAGCTCCCTTTACTAAATCCTCCTTGTACTTCTGGTCCTTCTCCTTTACCTTTCCTCCCAACTGGTCCTTCTCATTGTGCTTTCCTCCCTCTTCCCCCTGCCCCTCCTGCTCTGATTCACTGCTCCCCCCATTTTCCTGCATTCCAGGTTCCCCCCTGTTCTTCCTGCTATCTGGCCCCTGCCTCCTGCCCCCCACTCCCTTTCCATCTCTAACCACCCCTGTCATGGCTACATCACCCCCTCATCCTCGAGCAGAAGAAGAGAATTGAAGCGGTTACTGAGTGTAAGATCTGATCCACCTCCCTGCCTTGCTTCCTTCTGTCCAGCCCTGGCCATCTGCCTACTTCCCTGAGAATGTTGTCCCTCTGTCCCTCCTTTGTGAGGGTCCCCAGTTACCTGCCTGCTTCCTTGGTAGTGTCCTTTTGGACCCCCTCTGCCAGGGTCCCTATGTGACCCCTGAGTATTCTCCTGCACTCCTTTCCCTATGCTGCTGCCCCCAGTGCTTGGTGTAACCCTGTGGGAGATCCCCTGCCCCCTTCCCCAATAACACCAAAGGAAACAATAACATCAAAGGAAACAGAAACGCAAACACAAGCATGTACAGAAATGCAAACTATAATGCACACGGTCTCAGTACCGCAATTGGAAATGCAAATGGTAATGGTAACAGCAACAATAACACCAAAGGAAACAGAAACAGAAATGCAAATGCAAGCTTGTACGGAAACGCAAACCGTAATGCACACAGTCACGGTAACGCAATTGGAAAGGCAAATGGTAATGGTAACAGCAACGATGACGCAAAACGAAAGACAAATGCAAACAGAAGGGAATCCGCAAATGCAAATGGTAATGCACACAGTGATGCAAATCAAAACGCAAACAGAAACAGTAGTGGTGATGCAAATGGTACGAGTAATGCAAACACAAGCGCAAACGAAGATGCAAAGGGTAAAGCACACGGTAGCGTACACGGGAACGCTAATGCAAACGAGTACAGAAACGCAAGTGGAAATGCTAAGTGTAACAGTAAGTGGAGCTCACACCCTGGTTTTCCCCAACAGCTGCATGGAGAAACACAGTGGTTACAAAGAATGTATGCATAATAATGGGCCTCGGACCAGAAAATGAGCACTTGGAATACTAAATTGCTTATATCTCAGGAACCGCACAATGTAGAAAAAAAATTAAAATTTCATATGATTCATGACTTTCCTGGCTAGTTTTGCACTTAGCCCTCTAGTAGGGGACTAAGCATTTTTCCGACAAAAAGTCAGTATTTCGCACCATTTCCAAAATATGGGCCTGAAAGGCGCAGCGGATATCACAATGTTAGTCTTTGGGGAAAAGTGTCAACTTCAGAGCACCGTAACACTGCATCCCTGCAGTATTTTTTCACAAGCCACCAAAAGGCACATCTGTGGGATGTTAGCTTTCTTCCCTCCAAATTTCAGCCCAAAAGACCAAAGCGTTCTTTTGCAACATGGTGGCAAACAATTCCTGTTATTTTGGCCATAGTGTTGCAAAGTAGTGTCGTGATTTGCGATACCTTCTCAAAAAAAAAATCACTAAAGTGTCGCAAGCTCAACACTACTCTGCGACACTACAGATTACAAAAATTTGAAAAACATTTCTGGGGTGTTTAACCCCCCCAAAAAAGACATGGTTAGCATCCTGAGGGCTCGACTAGATGAACTCAAAAATAATTGTGTCCCTAGAGGGTCCCAAATTTAAATGCCAAGCATTTCTGCGACCAGTAACTGAAAAAAAAATGGCAGACTCACGACACTCCAAGTGTCATTTGTGACACTAAAAACTGTATTTGCGACAGTCAAACTTTTTGTTAACTTTTCCCATTGACTATAATGGGAAAATTGTTTCTTGAATAACTTTTGAACGGTTTAATATTTTTTCATGAAATCTCGGAAAGGCACATCGGCATGTTCCCTGAAGTTTTCAGACTTGGTCGCTCAAATCATGTGACCTGTAGGGGCGAGCAAAGAATGTGCAAAAAAGCGTAAATGCGCTATGGAATGTCGCTTAATGACTCCCCAACTGTATATCTGACCGGTACGAAACTTGGCAGATCCCAAGATCTATACTACCACTCCACGCCTGCCACATTTCAAGCAAATCTGTCATACAGTGGCAAAGTTATTAAAGTGCAAAATTTCACCATTTAACCTTAAATGGGGTACTCAACCCTAACTATATTGGCACTACCATGCCACTGTAATAATATATGCATATATATTTTTTTTTTACACCCCCACCCTGTATTATACTGTGTATGTATGTATATATATATATTTTAATTTATTTATTGAAATCTTGGATAACACCATTGAGTGGATGCTCGATAATTGGTCCACGTCAGTTGACAAATTCAGAGCGGTTCAGAGATGGTGACAACATATGTATATAAATGTTATAATTCAGCAATACAGTTAATGCATAGAAGCAGACTCTACTAAGGCACTGTACCTTGTATTTATGAAGAAAAGTTATTTAGTAGTGCTCTGCTGTCCTATATAAGAACAAATTAGGAACTAGTGCTCCTGTGGCAGGGAACTGTGACTTCAAAACAGAGTTTACTATGCAATAGTAACAACCCACACACAATCAGAAAGGTAAATACAACCTTGAATTTTTAACCACTTGCTGAATTTATTCTACAGATTTTTTGTGCTTTCTTAAATACTCTTTTAGTTTGAAGCACAATCAAAATAAGACAGACAGTACTTATCCATAGCAATGCCTAATGTTAGGCCATTCATGTTCCATTTTCAATATCGCTCCTGGTGTGAAAAGTTTCTTCACAGCTGTATTGCCTAGTCCATTAGGTTAGCTGAATGCTTAATTCAATGTTCACTCAACTCTTCAACTTTTCAAGTGTCTCTCTTATTTTGACTGTGAGTTGTTACTACTGCATCATAAATTCTGTCTTGAAATTGTACAATGTATGCCCTCGTCCTGGGGACACATATAGCATTAGGAGTGAACATAAAGGGAGGAAACAGAGAGGAGAGGAAGGGTAAAAGGAGGGGTAGGAGGGGTGGGAAGTGGATAGGGTAGGTAGAGAGGTGGGATGGGGTGTGGCAGTGCCATGGCAGAAGGGCACTGCATATATATATATATATATATATATATATATCTATAGTGGAGTGTTGTTTGGTACAGAATTCCATCCCTTTCAAAATGCTGTTGTACCACAGTTCAAAGGTCATGGAATGTGATTCTACCCTACTGTGGTAGAACAGCATTCTAGAACCTCTAGAGACTGCATGAGTCAGTTTCATTTTGAAAGCAAAAGAAATCACAAACACATATTTCACACAGTACTATACACTATAAAAAAATACAGGATGAGCAACTATACGCATGAGCTTGCCTGAATGCTCCAAGCCTGGGTGGTGTTCGGCATCTGAGCTGCTTAATTGTGGTTGCAAGTCAGTGCTGTTTGAGCCTCCATGTACTGTCTCTTTAAGAGCTGTCTGCTTGCAGACTTAGTTTGTATAGGGGGACTGTGTATTTAATGCTCGAATCCCGCCTGAGCTGCGGAGTAATCGCTCCATTTTGCGGTCGCTGAAGGTGCAAAGGGAGCCCATCTGAAAGCTGTAACTATTTGACTGTAATTATTTAAAGCATTAGCAAAATTGTAGTTTGTTTAACCTGCCTTTATGGCAGCTAAGACTCTGTGTGTATTACCCCTCCATTCTCGACCTAAACTGCTGTGCTGGGCCAATTGGGTTAAGGGAGCCCTAAAATGGAGCCTGTGGACGAATCAGAACTTGAACTCTTAATTTGAGCTAGCCACAAGGGGATTGTATGGGCAGTGACTCTGGGAAATGTAGTTTTGACCTTGGCGCCTTTTTCTAGCAACAGAGGGAGTCTTATTGTGAGTGACAGCTGAACCAGCCAACAGAATAGTGAGGAGCTAAAGGAAATGCCCTGCTCTGTGACTGGAAAGAGGAGATCAGTTGTGGCAGTGAAGAAACAAGGAGCTGTGTGTTTCTGTGGTGTATAGTTTAGCGTGGGAAGCATGTGTGAGGCCTCGAGTTTCGGTCTGCAGCCTTTGTGAATGCCAGTTGGGATTGAATCAGAGTTGTGAGGAGAAAGAAGCACCAGAAGTGTGGAAACCAGGCTCACCCTGTAGAAGACTGGAGAAATTGCTGAATCGCGCTCGGTCTGTCAGGAACTGAAGCTGCTGTGTGTTCTCCCGGGTATCTTGCAGTAATTGCGATCAGGATCGAGGAGCAGCCTGCCTGGCATAGTACTTTCCTTCTACATATAAATGTGCGTAGTGCTTGTGCGGAATTGCTATTTCAAATCCCCTGTACAGTGAATTGTGTGCTGAAGCTGGACGTAAACCCCCAGCTTAATTCGGACCACATCTGTTTGCTATCAACTGCAGTGCGGTCCAGTCACAAGGACCTTGTCCTCATGCCCTGTTCTTCTGGCAATCCAGAGGGACATTCTCCATCTGATCCTCAGCTTGGGTGTTGTGAGTACAAATCAGGGTATTCCCCTGCAACTTGTTTTTCATTCACAAGTGTATCATCTAATTCTTGTTTCACTGTTTTTTTTTTGGACTGAGCCCTCCGACTCCGGATTACAATTGGGTATTGTGCATATATTTTCTTCTACAGGGCCCTATCCATCTGCACCTGCCGGCCAACCCCAGGCAACGGACCTGGCTAGCCCCCCGCCAACCTGGGTACCCAGAGTGTGACTTTTCAGACCCTGTATGTGTGCACAGTACTGTGATTTAATGCCACCAATTAACCTGATTTCCCCCTCTCGTGTTATTGCCCCCTAAATAAATCAGATTTGTTGTTATACTATATACTGTCTGTGGTGTTGGTATTTATGGAAACCGTATTGTGTTTTGCTGTGTATGTTGTTTAACCTTACTTTACAGGGGATCCTCAGAGACATGCTGCAGAATCAGTCTTGAAGGTAAGTGGTATTTATATGAGTGAACAGTGTGTATACGTGGTGTATTGGGGCTGTAATTCTGGTGTACTGTGTGAGCCACTAGAGGGAATAAAAGGGGGTCTCAGTGTCCCAGAGGGCTGTGACCAAGCTAGTCTAACCACTACAAACCCTGACCTCTGGGTTGAGGCACCCGCCATAGGACCTAGGCCTCTCAACCTGTCTGTAGTCAAACAGGCAGGGGTACTAGCCCTTGGGATAGTGCCACCTAGGGGTTACATGTCCAACTGTGCATATATCTGCATTGTGAGACTGTTAGCCAGACAATCAATTTGCTAGGCTAGGCTTCTTAGGACATCAACACCCACACAAGTGTGGGGAAATAGGGTGCTGAGACATATTGCAATCCCACCCCCATTTGAGCATCAGTTAGGTGAGTTGCAAAGTGATGATGCAGAGTGTGTAATCCCATCACAAAGTGCGAGGGCTTACCTTCAGCTCCTGGGAGCCCACCCTGAGCTGCTTCCATCCTTCTTTGTTCTCTTCTGCCCCTGAGGACTTCTACTGTTTGTTGAAGGACCGGAGGAGAGCTGCAGGACAGGTGCTCTCACTGGATTTCTTTTGTGTTGTGCTCTGCACCTGCTTGCAAAAACAGCTCAGAACTGTACATCACAGCGGTGCCTAAGTGGGATGAACACTAAGTCACAGCCCCTCACACACCAGATTTGGATTCAGAATGAATGCTAAGGACAAGGGGCCACTACAAAATAAACATTTGGGGCCAGTATCCCACAGCAAAGAGGGGCATCACCATCCTGGTGCACCCTGACCGCCACAACCATAGCAGCAGGGGCAAGGGGTTGCATGACAGTCAATCAGACTGCAAAACTGGACTGGCAGTATAGCCTAGAGGTTAGAGGAACGAGATGTGAACGAGCTCGGTACATCCAGCAGACCAAACCTGAGTTTGATTCTCACAACCTCCACTTGCATACTGTGTGACTCTGAGCAAGTCACTTAACCGCCCAGTGCTCCCAGGTCGCCCCTGAAAACAGGCACTTGTGCCCAGTGCGCCTAACCCGGTTACCAAAGACTAAAATAAAAAAAAAAAAAAAAACTGGAAGAGGAGCCACCAGGGCCAGATTAAGGCATAGGCAACATAGGCACAGGCTTAGGGCCCCTGCCTGCTAGGGGGCCCCCAACAATTCCCAACACATATTTTCAGTATATGTTTTTCTTCCTGCCTGAGCTGCATTTTATTCTGTAAAGCACCAAGCTACTAAGTTATCTGAAGAAGGCAGGGGCTGAACTGTGACGTGACTCTCACCTCCCTGATTAGATGGTAAGTGCAGCCGACACCTTCGGGGGCCCTGGCCAGGCTGACCTTTTAAAGTGTGAACAGGCCCATTTCCTTTGCTTTAAAAATCACCCCCACTTAGAATCCCCATTTAGAATCAAGTCTTACTCTTAAATATGAAAGATTATCAGTGCAGTTTAATGTGTATGCTTTATATTTAATCACCTTCCTAAAATTAAGAAAACTACAATATGTTTCAGTAGTACAATTAAAAATCATACTTTTTTTTTTATTATTCACTTTTCTCACTCATATTGAAGTTCTGATCTTGATATAGCTCCATTTTCGCCAGCCCGGTGACGCTAATGTGCTGGACGCCTGACCTCCCGCTAGGCTGGCGACCAGTGTTTGGGAGCGAACACGGGTCATCAGGGGTTGACAGGGGAGGAGAAGGATCGAGCGTCTGAGGGACTGCTCTCCTTCTCTGGGGAGGGAGGGCCACCAGCAGTCGGTGCTGACTGGCCCCTAGTGGTGGCTGGGGGACAGCACACTGATGCTTAAAAAGGAGAGGAGAGGAGGCAGATACTTGGAGGAGCACTTGCGGATGTGTGCATGCTCTCTCCATAGCGTGTCATTGCACCCCTTCTCTCCTAAGGGGAGAAAAAGAATGGAGCAAAAGGAGTCCTGGGCATGGCAAGATGAAAGCCGATCCCCACAGGTCCCACTCCCATGAATAGTGGTAACCTCCAGACTGGATACATTCTGGCGGGTTGAGGGATCCCTGCCACTGCACCACAGGGGGCAAGCCGTGGAAGAAGCAGAAGGTAGGCCACAAGTGGGGGACAGGGCTGAGGGATCAGGCATGATGATGTGCCGCTTGGGAGGAGGAGAAAGAAATTAAAGTGGATTGCCAATCTGAGCCCCTGCACCTGATGTGTAGGTGTCTTACCTCTACAGCATGCAGATATGTTAAGGTGCCAGGAAATAATCCAACATGAAAAAAACAGTAACGCTTGTAAACCTCAACAAACCGGGTCCGGATGACTTCCCGGTTCTAAGTGCCGCCCACGCCCCTCCCCCGCGTTCTCTAATGTGATGATGAGGAGCTAGGGTGAGCGTGGGGGCACGCTCCATTATAGTCAATGGGCGGTGGCATTCTGATTGGTTTTGAATATTATAATGGCCACTTGGTAATTAAACGTGGACAGCGGTTGACTAACAAGGGCCTTGTTAGTCGACCGGTGTCCACATTTAATTATCAAGTGGCCATTACAATATTCAAAACAGATCAGAAAACTGCCGCCCATTGACTATAATGGAAGCGTGCTTATACTCCCTAACACCTAAATCATCATTAGTAACGCTAGGGAAGCGGCGTATTCTTAGAACGGGAAGTCCTTGGGACACGGTTTGTTGAAGTTTACGAGCTTTACTGTTTTTTTCATATTGGATTATTTCCTGGCATCTTCATATACCTGCATGCTGTGGAGGTAAGGCACCTATATATCAGGTGCAGGAACTAAAATAATTATACTGGTGAACCTCTTTAACTGGAAAAAATGAAATTGCTCCATTTTCATGGTGAACAAATGAATGTATTTCCAGATTCCCATGAGTAAATATTGCCATTTATTGATCCTGGCTTTATTTCTTTATTTTATTTTTGTTGACCAGGTACATGCACTAGACAAAACACTGACTATTTTCAAGCATGACCCTGGAGGTTACAGAACTGTAGTACAACAGTAGAAAACAACACAGTTTACAAAGCATAACGTTTTGAACAATACAGTTTCAGGAGGATGAGATACAAACCATAACATTTTGAGCATTGTCCGAGTCAATGAGTACAGATAACTCTGGTACAGAAGACTAGTGAATATATTCACATAGCCAGGATAATTTAGAGACAGGGGACACTTATTACTTATCAGTAACAGAAATGTTTGATCCCAGGAATTATTTCTTCCAACAATCACTTACTTTGCGATATCATCTCTAAAGTTCACAGCTCCTGTAGTAGTCCACAGACTTAACTCTTACACCTGTCAGGGCCTAGCCCCTTTTAAAGATGGGTCCCTACCCTACCAAACAAAACTCCCACATCCTTGTTCATAGTACCTGACAGGACAAAATGACAATACCCACACTGCAAGCACACACATGTGTGTTTTTTGGAGGGGGGCTTTGGACAATGCAAATCATGACATTTCACACCCAAAAAATTATTTTCACCAGGCCAATTACTAATTATTTTCTTTAAATGATCAAAACTCGGACTACTGTTATTTTTCCATACTGATATTATTACTTTCATTAATTTTGAAGTATTTTAGTTAGGCTATTTACATTTTATGCAACTTTTTAGGGACAGTAAGATATTTCTTTTTCAAATTTTAGTAACCGATATGCAATGGCCAGCTTGGTTTGGGGAGGCGGTTACAGTGAAGGAGCACAATCATGGTAAAGGGGTGTGGTTGCGGTGAAGGGGCCCCCAGATTTATCTTGGGCCTAGGGCCCCATGTTGTCTTAATCTGGCCCTGGGAGCCACACAGAGCTCCTGGGACACAGAGAACTGCTTAGATCCCAGTGCTAATTCTTGCCCAACAATCCACTGAGAGATCACTACTATCCTGGCCCCAGAGTGACTGAAAGCCCAGTAAACCAATGGTGAGTTGATATTCCCCAGAAAAGAGCAGGGTCTGTTCCCAAACCGATTCAGTCTACGTGTGTCTGCACTGGAAGCAGACTAGCCATATGCCAAAAAATGAGCTGCAGTGGCAGACTTTGTGTAACCCCTAGATGGCACAATCCCAGGGGCTACTACCCCTGCCTGATTTGCCACTAACAGGTTGAGGGGCCTGGATCCGATGGCGGGTGCCTCCACCCAGAGGTCAGGGTTTGCAATAGTTAAACTAACTTGGTCACAGCCCTCTGGGACACTGCAACCCCCCTTTCTTCCCACTAGTGGCCCACACAGTATATCAGAATTACCTTCACAGTATACACTTACCCCCAGGACTGGTTCAGGCACTGGGACCCGTGTAAAATAAGAAGATACAGTGCAACAATCACAGTACAATACTTTAACATGAAACAAATACCTCAGGCAGTATAACTTTGCTGAAACAAGCAGCTCTGATTTATTTAGGGAGATATAACAAGGACAGAAATCAGGTTAATTAGCTTATCACTTTACTCATCTACCTATGGCTCTGTGCACAGGCCTATCCCTACCAGTTACTGTCCCTGGGTACCCAAGCCCTAGTGGCTAGTCCAAACCGTGGCAGCTGGTAAGGGCCCTTTCACACAGAGAAAAGAAAAATTAGTTAAACAGTCAGCAGTATAGTAATTCCATTTGGATTCAATGCGGCAATTCAACAGGGAGCGACCCTGAATTAGTACTCACGACCTCCAAACAAAATAGGGTCCTTCAACGTCAGCAGGGCTACTCTTGAGCTCCACGAGACTCCTCACACATTTATATGACAAACTGCAACAGGCAAAAGTCCTTTAATGGCAGCAGGATTCATTTGAGCTACACAAGCCTCCTCACACATTTATATGGTAAAAGAAAGTACTATACCAGGCAGGCTGCTTCTCTATCGATCGCAATTACTGCACAATACCGGGAGAACACACAGCAGATTCAGTTCCTGACAGACCGAGCGCAATTCAGCAATTCTCCAGTCTTCTACAGGGTGAGCCTGGTTTCTACTCTTCAGATATCCTTTGATTCTCTTCACAGGACGGATTCAGTCCTAACAAGCAGTTACAAGCTGCAGACCGGAACTTGGGGCCCTTACGCGTTTCCGGCTAAAACTGCACACGAAAAAGCACAGGGCTCTTCCCTCTTCACTGCCAGAGCTCAACTGAAACTCTAGTAGGCAAAACCGGGCACTTCCTTTGAGTTCCTCCCAGTTCTTGGCTGGATTGGCTGTCACTCACAATAGACTGCCCCTGTTGGTCCAAAAAGGTGCCGAAGTCCAAACTACATCTCCCAGAGTCACTGCCCATACAATCCTCTTGTGGCTGGCTCAGATTACGAGTCCAAGTTCTGATTTGTCCAAGGCACCATTTTAGAGCTACCTTAACCCACACTGATTGGTCCAGTTCAGCAGTTCAAAACTAGAATGGGAACTAGGCAAACACAGTTCTGACTGCAAAGAAAGCAGGTTAGACAAACTGTAATTTCATTATTACCCTAAATGATTTCTGGCAAACAGTTACATCTTTCAGATAGGTTCCCTTTGCACTCCTAGTTACTGCAAAAATGGAGTGAATTGGCAGCAGCTCGAGTGGTACTCAAGCAGAGAAACACACAGTCCCCCCCATACAAACTAATTATGTCTGCAAGCAGACAGGTCTTAAAGAGACAGCAGCAGAGGCTCTAAAAACACTCACAGAGAAATGGCTTAAACGCCAAACACCATTCAGGCTTGGAGCATTCAAGCAAGCTCCTGGAAGTCTTTTGGGAACCCCCATTTGCAGGGGGGTTACATTTGCATCCACCAGAGATGGAGAGGAAGGGAGAGAAGCAGAATTCCTGCCATGTAGAAAAGGAGGTAATACTATGCTAGCCAAGCATGAGAGTGGAGTGAAGACTGCAGCATATTTTGTAAGAGAAATTTGCTGTGATGCAGCCAGAGAAGACAAACTGTGACGGCAGCTAGTCTGGGAAGCCTCCTAGCGAGTACCACGGCTCAGTGCTGGTTATCACCACATACTGGGGATTGGATGCCAGGACATGATGTGTTGGGCAGATAGGATTAGGTTTTTGACAGGCTGAGCTGTTCTGTGTGCAACAGAGGATCTTCTGTCAAATGTGGAGGTCAGGAGAGGCCTGACTAGGACCAGAGACAACAGACATCTCTCAGTCAACACCAGGAGCCTATGGAGGAGAGGTAATGAACCCAGCATTTTTTTTGATTAATTAGAAATTATCTATCTTTAAGTAAGCAAATAAAACCTTTCAGGGTGTGGGGTATTGGTGGATACCTGCACACCCAGGGCTTGGTGAGGTCCGACGCCTCAATGCCTCTGGAAATGTGGGTAGCTACCAATACCCCACACAAAGATCAAAAAGTTTGTTGTTCGCTCACAAGCCTTTACAAAACAATACCCCACACCCTGAAAGGTCTTCTTGCAGTTTGCAAATGTATCAGCGATACAGTAAAACGCTGACAACGTATTTTTCTTTAACTACAACTTTAGACAAAAGTGGGGAAAAAATTGGCCCAACTTGGGCACAGGGTGGCCAAAATGAGAAAGTAGAATGTTTAGCCATGTTGCACTGAGATTGCAGCAGGCAAATGAACAAAACAAAACAAAATCTCACAGTTTTGAACAATTGTTGAAATAGACTGGCCCAGCAAAAGAACAATTTGTCAAATTAAATGGTTTCATTGCTTGTAGTTCCAGTGGATTTTGGCTGACTGATACAGAAGGCAGTGGATGTTCTAGTTTTGCAGCAGTAGTTAATGTTTTACTTCTCTCCCGGTAGTAGCTTGTTCCATCTGTTCCTGTCATCAGTAGATGCTGCCGAGCAACAACTACTTAAACTGGATTTGTACCTGTGGCGAGTCACAGCCATAATCTCCCTCACTTCCAGACCTCCATTTGAAATCAGATGTACCACAGTAGCACTTATGCTATGGTGGTATACCTCCACAAGAGTTCAGCTGCCATACTCAACCGAGGTGTCATGGAATTTAAATAATTCCTTAAACTGGATTTGCACCTGTGGCGAGTCACAGTCGTAATCTCCCTCACTTCCAGACCTCCATTTGAAATCAGATGTACCATGGTAGCACTTATGCTATGGTGGTATACCTCCACAAGAGTTCAGCTGCCGCACTCATCCGAGGTGTCGTGGAACTTAAATAATTCCTGCCCACAGGCTCCAGAGTATACCAAGCCAGATTCAAGTTGAGGATTAACTGAGGAAGGTGTTTCGGGAGTACAGTAGATAACATGCTAGTGCGTTTTCTGGTAGCTTCATCAGATATGGGTGGATTATCAGGTTCTGCATATAAGAAGCCTCTGTTTGCCCCTTTATTCAGTTCATGTGGATCCTTGTGATTCTCTGTTTCAGTGCTGGGAATGGTTGTGATGTTCTCTCCCCTATTACATCACTTTTCACTGCACAAGTTTCCCAAGTCTGGACATAATTCTTCCTGACCTTCTCGTCTGCGCCTGGTCATATAAAGTTGGATTTTGATGCAGACTGTCTTCACTAAGCCAGGTGTGCAGCTGGGTGGCAATGCATCCAACATCCGTAGATTTTTTTAAATCAGAAAGAGTTATTGGTGGAAGACGTGTGGATACATCTTTGTTCTCCTGTCTGTATTTTTTCAGGATGGCCTTGAAGACATTGTCAGCTGGCTTAAAAGTTGTGTTGGGGATTATACTTAAATTGGAACCCACTGCCTGACCATTAATATGTCTGTTTGAACCTGCACAAAACCCACTGAACCCCACCATGGAATATTCTCTTCCAGTCACTGTGCATATATCTGAGTAAAATCTTCTAGGTAAGGCATTCAGATCCTCTGCTGTCACTGTTTTCCATTGGAACTCTGTTTTATTATGTGACACCCTGTCTCTGAACCTCTGAACACTGTCACAGCCCACATTATTTATTTTGTATTTTTTCACCCCTTTCAGGCATAATTTATTTATAGCATCTGAGGAAAAAATACATGTTGAGTACTCACTGATTTCTCTTTCTTTTTTAAGGTGGCTGCTCAGTGGAGAATGGCAAACTACTGTTATGATTGGTCAGGACACCTTCACTCTGTGAAGCTCAGAAGAGGTTAAAGAGCAGCTTCCTCTCCCAAACAGATATTATAACTGACCTGGCCCAGAGTTGCTGGATATAAATCATTCCATTGAATTCCTCCATTGTAAAAAGTTATTTCCTTTGTAATTTTGTCCTGGGGCCACACAGAGAAAAATGGAGCCACTTCATGATCGGTGAACGCCTTTGCTTACACTCGCAGCCAGTTTTGTGATGTCAGAAACAAAGGCTGTATGTGTATGCCATGTTGACGAATGGGAGGCGATTTTCATAAACATTTATTACTATTTAGAGTTGCAATTTTAGTAAATCAAATCAAACAGGGCCCTGTTAGTCGACGGTCACTTTGATTTACTAAAATCGCAATTCTAAACAGTAATAAAATGTTTATGAAAATCACCCCGACTCAAGTCAATTGGGCACACACATGCAGCCTTTGTTGTCTGACATCACAAACCGGGGCTGCGTGTGCTGGCGTGGGGGTGTGTCTACAGATTAGGGAAGTGACTCAATTTTTCTCTGTGTGGTGCCAGGACAAAATTACGAATGTAACCCCAAGGGGGCGCTATCCCAAGGGCTACTACCCCTGCCTGCTCTGACTTTAACAGGTTAAGGGGCCTAGATCCGGTGGCGGGTGCCTCCACCCAGAGGTCGGGGTTAAGACAGTCGAGTATGACTTGGTTACAGCCCTCTGGGTTGCTGCAACCACCCTTTCAGTCCACTAGTGGCCCACACAAATCAATCACAGTGCCCTTACCATATACGCTTACCCTCCGGCTTGAACCAGTCAGCTTGCTCTGGGGACCCCCTGAAAAGTAAGTTGCTGTTACGCAATAATCACTGTACAGTAATCCACTATAAACACACAAGCTAGCCCGAATACTTTTGCAAAACGATCAATCTGATTTATTTAGGGGGGAATAACCAGGACTGGGGCGATCAGGTTAATTAGCTTACCACTCTAATATATGAGTATCTATCTAGGGCACTGTGCACAGGCCTAACCTATAAGTCACTGTCTCTGGGTACCCAGCCCATAAAGGCTAGTCCCTCGATGCAGCTGGTTGGGGCCCTGACACAGAAACAAGCAGGAGGTCCCTACGAAGATTAAATAGAGCCAGCAGGCTCAGTTAGTGTAGCCAGCAAAGCAACCAGAAAATCATGCCCTCACTAGGAACATTTGACAGAGAGCTACCCTGATTTATTACTCATGACTCCAGAAGGAAGAGCGCTCTCACACCACTGACAGGACTGAGCCTGGACTTCAAACACTTCTCCACTCATTTATAGGAAAGGCAGAGGGGTACCATACCAGACAGCTGCTGTACTTCCCGATCGCCTGCACTTCCAGACACCAGGTCAAACTGATGCAGCTTCACTGATCCTGACAAACCGAGTGCGATTTGAGCAGATTCTCCAGTCTTCTACAGGGTGAACCTGGTAGGTAGCCGTGCTCCTGCACAGCCTCCTCTGACCGCTGCCCAGTGGATTTTGTCCGAACTTTGCTGGCGATTCTAGCGCCCAACTCTGGCTTCACACGTGCTTCCCATGCGAGAACTCAACGGCGCAGGAGCCCAGGGCTCCCTCCTCACTCACAGCCACTACAACTCTGCCCCTTGGCAGTTTGGGCAAAATCCCCCAGTTCGGGCGCCACCCGATCCCATTGGTGGGTCGCAGACACCAGGCAGCTAAATCCGTCCCCATTGGTGCAAAAAGGGCGCCGTAGCCCAGAACTTCATCCTTCAGAATTACTGGCAGTATTCCCTATAGCCAGCCAGCTCCAGCATGAGTCCTGATCCTGGTTGGTCAAAAAGATCTACATTTTAGTGTCCCCCCTTTTCCTATTGGCCCATCTCACGGGTCCAGGTCTAAAATGGAGGGACCGGACACACAAAGTCCCAGCTGCAGGGAAAACAGGTTAGAAAACACGGTAACTTTACTAACACTCTAACTCTTTACAGCCAACAGTTACACCTATCAACAGGCTCCCCCTGCGCTCACGGCGACTGAAAAATTGGAGCGATCTCACCGCAGCCCAGGTGGGGCTCGAGCAGGGAAACCCTAGTCCCCCCCATTCAAACCACTCAAACCTGCAAGCAGGCAGCTCTTAAAGAGACAGTAAGGGAGGCTTTAAAAGCACTCACAATGCCCGCATTTAGCAGCCTCAAGACGAACACCAGTTAGGCATAGAGCCTTTAGGCAAGCTCTGGGAAGGCTTTTAGGAACCCCCATTTGTAGGGGGGTTACACCCTTCCTGGCCTGGAAAGAACTTGGCATCCGCACCAAGTAGTTACCCTTAAATCACTTTAAGGCGAGCAGTTCACCTTGACAGATCATCAGACCTCTGGGTACAGACATTAAATACTGTAATACACAGGTTCACGATTGTTCATACAATATTACCCACACAGCCAGCCTTGTTTTCTTTTATAACTCAGTTCATTACCTCTTGCTCCTGGCACCTGGATAGGGGTAGTCCTTCCCTATCAGCTATCTGAGCGCTAATGGGGGCAGTGATCCCATACTCTGAGGGTAACACTAGCAGTTGGGCATCATTTCCCAAGACTAATTTGGACAAGGAACTTGGGAACACATACACCCCTTTATGGACTACATTTAATGGCAGGTCCACAGGCTGACCCAGGGACTCATAACTCAGCCTTACTACGGGCCATACTTCTCGGCCAGTGCATCTAGGGGTCTCATTAAAATCGTCTGTAGGCCCTGATTCCATTTCAGTCTCACTTAGATTGTTAGAGGGGACCTCCATAGGAGAAGGAGACCCAGGGCCCATAGTACTGTCGGGGACAAGACCCTCTGCATCAGGACCCTCACTACTTGGTTCAGCCAAGGACATTTCAGGCACTACGGGGATGCCATCAGGGCACTCAAAGTATTCTTCTTGCTCGGGTATATCCCTAACGGGCTCCCCCACATCACTTCCCTCTTCTGAAAAGTCAGACAGCTCAGCCAGCCCAGATAATTCAGCCAGGCTCAAAGATCCCACTTCTTCGCCCTTGATGCTACCCACTTCATCCTCTGGGAGCATGGACTCCTGGGACAAAGCTGGGGGCCCAGACAGTTCAGGAAACCCAACTTCGTCCCCAGAGTTAGCTAGGGGATTGCCCCTAAAGAGTTGACTCAGTTCATAAGAAGGGTAATACTCAACATCATGTTCACTGTCTTCAGACACAGACTGAGGATTAACTTCATCAGAGGGGAAGGGAGAAGGCCTCTGAAGTTTGCGTTCTGAGGAGTCGACCCATCTGGTTTTCTTTTTGGCAGCAGCTCTAGTTACAGGCCCAGAGAGGGAAGCATTGGAAGGTTCAGCCTCTATCAAAATTTGTCCAATTGGCAGCCGGTGATTCCGGTGTAAAGTTTTCACATCTTGTGAATTGTTTTCAGGCTGCACTTTGTACACAGGCAAATCTTTCAATTTTCCCATGACAATATGAGGGAGGTGATGCCATCTGTCAACAATCTTATGTTTACCGTGCAATCCCAGGTTCCTCACTAGCACTCTATCTCCTTCTTTCAATTCCGCTGCTTTCACTTTCTTATCGTATCTTTCTTGATTGGCCAAATTCTGCTTAGCAGCCATGGTCTGGGCTAGTTGGTAGGCATAATTGAGTTGGGCCTTCAGCTTCTGCACATACTGTAGATGAGTGGCTGCTTGAACCCCATCAGGAGAAACCCCAAAACAAACATCTACTGGCAGTCTGGCTTCCCTTCCAAACATCAGTCGATATGGGGAAAACCCAGTGGCATCACTCTTGGTACAGTTGTAGGCATGGACTAAAGCACTGATCTGCTGACTCCATCTAGATTTGTCTTTAGGGTGCAGGGTGCCCAACATATCGAGTAAGGTGCAATTGAATCTCTCAGGTTGGGGATCACCCTGGGGGTGGTATCAGGTGGTTCTTGATTTCTGCACCCCCCACAAGGGTAGCATCTCTTTGATCAGACGGCTTTCGAAATCTCTCCCCTGATCAGAATGGATTAATTGGGGGGCCCCATAGTGAACAAAGAAATTCTCAACAAGGACTTTAGCCACCGTGGTTGCTTTCTGATCTTTGGTGGGGAAAGCCTGGGCATATCGGGTGAAATGATCAGTAACTACCAATATGTTGCTGATATTCTTCAGATCGGGTTCTAAACTCAGGAAATCGATGCAAACCAGTTCAATAGGGGCGCTGGTAGTGATATTGACCAGGGAGGCCGCTCTCTGAGGCAGGGCTTTTCTTTGTAAACAACGGCCACAGGACTTAACATACTGCTCTACGTCAGCACTCATTTTGGGCCAGTAAAATCAGGTCCACACTAAGTCAAGAGTTCGGTCTATGCCAAGATGTCCCATGTGGTCATGCAGGGACCTCAACACCAGTTCTCTAAACGTAGTGGGCAGCACTAATTGTTGTTTGTCTACTCACCCCTCTTTGTCTACAGTCTTTCGGTATAATAGTTTATTGATCAGCTTCAACTTTGGACCTTCTTTGTACAACAGGGCGGTTCTCAGGTCAGTGGAACGCAGTTGTGACACATCTCTCCCTGCTCGCAGTGCCTCTAAGGCAGTTTGTATCATAGGATCTCCGGACTGAGCCAGCTGGAGACTATCATTATTGCACTGAGGCAGCGTACTAGTGTCTAATGCAGACAAATGACAGTAAGCAGCAGGTATACAGTTCTCAGATGGGCCCAAACAATCCACCATGCAGTCCACAGCATCAGGAGACACCTGTTCTTCCTTGTCGAACTTCTGGCAAAGTGCTCTGATGTCAGGCTCTGACAACCTGACCCATTTGGCTCAGGACACAGGCCTCCGTGAGAGAGCATCAGCATCTATATGGTTTAGGCCTGCTCTATATTCAACAGCGTAGTTGTAGGTGGATAATGCAGAGAGCCACCTATGACCAGGGGCATTCTAGCTTGGCTGAGGTCTGAACAAATGTCAAAGGATTATTATCCGTTTTCACCAGTATCTTAGCCCCATACGAATAGTCATGGAATTGATCAACAATGGCCCACTTCAAAGCTAGGAACTCTAGTTTGTGCACTGGGTAGTTCTTCCCAGAAGGGGTCAAGCTACGGCTGGCAAAAGCTACCGGTCTCAGGCCATTTGGCTGCTCTTGATACAGTACGGCCCCCAAGCCTTGCAGGCTGGCATCGGTATGAAGAACATATGGTTTAGCAGGGTCGCATAGGCTGCTATCATGGATTATGTTGATATATAATGTCATAGAAAGCTTCCTCACAATCGGCCATCCATCGGGTGCCAAACACATCATTTGGGCAGAAATAGTTTTTTCCAGTCCCAGCTTGTACAGTCTTCATATACTTTTTATGGGTCGGGGGTACCCTTGCTTAAGGTTGAGCAGGGGGCGGATCACCCGAGAGTAGTCTTTAATAAATCATCTGTAATACCCACAGAACCCCAGGAACCACTGTAGCTCCTTTAAGTTTTTTGATTGGGGCCAAGTGGTTAAAGCTTCTACTTTGCTGGGGTCAGTCTCTATGCCTTCAGTGGATACTATGTGGCCCACATATTTTACAGAAGTTTGAAAGAATTGGCACTTGTCTATAGACAACTTAAGACCAAAGTCTTCCAGCCGATCCAGGACCTTGAACAATCGACTTTCATGTTCTTCCAAGGAGCTGCCAAACACCATAACATCACCTAAATAAACCAAACATTCAAGCAAATTTATGTCCCCCACAGCATGTTCCATCAGGCGCTGAAAAGTAGCTGGGGCACCTGAAATTCCTTGAGGCATCTGCATAAACTCATAGAAGCCTAGGGGGCAAATGAACGCAGTTTTCTCTTGATCCTCCGGAGCCATCGGGATCTGATAGTACCCACTGTGGAGGTCTAACACAGAGAACCACTTACTGCCATTTAGACAGTCCAAAGCGTCCTGTATGCATGGCATGGCATGGTATACTGGTCTGGGATGGTCCACCGATTTTAGGTACGGTAATCTACACACATCCAAACAGCCCCATTCTTTTTCCTTACTACTACAATGGGGGAAGCATAGGGGCTCCTGGATTCTTGTATCACACCAGCAGCAAGCATCTCTTGCAGATGCCATCTCACATCGTCTATGTCAGCGGGGGCCAGGCACCGAGACCTCTCTCGAAAGGGCCTTTCATCATGCAGCCGGATGTAGTGCTCAGTGCCTTGCACACATCCCACTTCCCATTCTTTTAGGGAAAATACCTTGTCTCTTTTGGCAAGCTTCTCACTGATCCTCACTTTCCATTCAGCAGGCAACGGGGAGTCACCGAAGTCAAACAAGTCGGGCGTTACGCTATCGTCCTTCCCCGAACCTTTGCTATTGGGTAACACTGCAGTGTCTGCGCAATGTACACTTGCCAGGGTGCAACCTCTAGTTACTCGAATCTCTTTGTCAGACACATTATGAACTTGAACCATCACCCTTCTGGCATAAGCATGGGCTCTAGCAGGCAAATACTGGGTTTAACCAGCAGTCCCTCAGGCAACCTTCCCTCTCCGGGTGCATCCAGCATCAATAACTTATTCTTAACATCTTTTTTAATTCAAACTTCCCCTTGCAAAACACACTGGGCATTTGGGGCTAACAGCAACGATTCCAGATCCTTCCACCGTACGACACCCACCGGGCCTTCAGGTTCCTCCTGGCTAGCCTTTCTCTGAGTCTCATAGGCCTTCTGGATCAAGGCAGGTATTCTTAGGGCCCACCCAGTCCTGGACACTTGCTTTTTAGAACACAATTGGGCCAATCGACCAAACATGTGAGCATTTGTCCCAATCAACAAGGGCACCCCATCATACAGTCCAGTGGGGGGACATACTAAGGCTAGGGTTTCCACTTGTTCGTCCACCCCAGCAACAGAAGTAGAAAAAGACAGCCATATCCGGATATACCCCAAATACGGGTAGGCCTTATCACTCAGCCCCCATACATGTAGACCATCCAAGGGTTGTAGGGGCACCTCAGGCAGGTGTGTCTGATACCAGTCCTGGAACATAATGGTCACCTGAGAACCACTGCCCAACACAGCCCAGGTGGGGATCCCATTCACTCTCACCGGGGCCTCCATTGAAGGCCCCACCACATCAAACCATTCGGGGGGCACAGTGCTGGCAGTTGCTTGGGCATTGGCCCGGGTCACAAAACTCTTCCTAGGGGGTTGGGTGTAGGCCCTGCGGTGCCAGGTGATCAGCCTGCTGTTGACCTTCCTTAAATTCTCTGGCGACTGGCACTCAGTTTGAAAGTGTCCATCCTCCCCACAATGGTAACAGAATTTGGGGTCCCGAGGGTCTTTAGTGGGAGGGGAATACCTCGCCTGCTGGGGGCCATCCTGAGGGCGAGGGGGCTCCCCTTGGCTAGGGCGTTTGTTTCTAGATGACTCTGGTTCCCCAAACCTAACAGGGTGGGTAGCAGTTTACTTCAAGTCCCTCACCAGTTCTCGTAAATTTCTAATCTCGGCCCTCAACTCACTTTCTATTTGAGGATCAGAGGAAATGGCACGCACCCCAACCCCTCCTTGTGACTCTGGGGAGACAGGGGAAACATCAGGCCCCCTCGAAAAGTTGGTCTCATCTGGTTCGCTAGACTCGGGGGTTTGGCACAGATTCACAGCCCCCACATAGGGTTCCCACCCCTCTCTACTTCTCAAATCTCCCTCATCAATTGACAGTACTCAGGTGGGGCAGCCCGTCTATCATGTAACTTAAGTTTTAACAATATCACACTGGAAAATCTAGCAGATTTCAAAACATGTTCCAACCTGACCTGGTTCAAGGCTGTGGCTGTGATCCCCCTTTTTGATAGGCTTTCTGCAAGGCCCATTCCACTCTAATAACAAAGGTGGACAACTTCTCATTCCTCCATTGCTTGGCAGACTTGAATTTCCATAATAAGTCTTCCCCAGTTTCTGTACTTCCAAACACCTCCTCTAAAGCAGAAAGATACTCTGCTGTGGTAGCTTCCAGGCTAGTAGCCCGCAAGAACCGAATGGCTTCCAAAGCTGAGCCCCGCAGGCTCTCCATCAGTCTCTTTCATTTCTCCCCCTCAGAACATTGCCACTCCTGGACTAGGGGGGTGGTGTAATCCATCCACACCCCCAAATCATCCTCCGCTGAAGGTACTGGCACTGTGCCAGAAAAAAGTTTTAGCCTATGGTAAGAATCTAACTGTATAGAGGGAACCACTAAGGGTGGTGGAGCCAAAATAGAACTCTTGGGGGGCCCCGGAGAGGTATTGGGGGAAGCCTGAGGGGTGGGTTCACTGGAAAGGTCCAAGGCCTGCAGTAGCTCTTGGGTAGTCCTCCCATCCACAGCTAACAATGTAAGCAGTTTATCTTTGAAGCTATTAGTCTGAGGAGATCCCCCGGGGGTGACTGATCCACTCTGGATGTGAATGACCCTCCACCCCTGTTGGGCACCTTCTGGGTAGATTACTGGGGGTACCCTCACGGGGTCGATGGCTATGCTACATAAGAGTAACACCTGCAAAGTCTGATCGAGTAGATCTGCCATATGCCCCTTCACCTCTACCTTGCCTAAACATTTAACAGGTTCCACTGCAGAAATAATGTCAGCGTTCGTTGTCCCCAGAGGTACATCTAGTAGTAACACAATTCTCTGAGAGTCCAACTCTTCAGCTTCACCCCACCCCATCAGTTTATGTACCATCGTCTTAATAGGGTCCAGCTTAATCTTAGCCATGATATCCTCTTCCAGCTTTTCCCTTAATTTATCCATATTTAGGCACTTCGCCCACTCGGCCACTAGGGGACGCTAATCCCAGCGGTGCCTCCAAAATGTAACCCCTAGGGGACGCTATCCCAAGGGCTGCTACCCCTGCCTGCTCTGACTTTAACAGGTTAAGGGGGGTCACGTGATGACAGCTAGCTGAATGGCAGCTGGGGCCTAGAGCTCTCCCCTTCTGCCGCCCTAATCGCCAGATTTTGCAATCCCCGGTACACTAGAGTTCCAGAAAACAGTACCTAAGGGGTGTTTAAACATTGAGTACCGTTCTGTGTGGGTGTTTCTATTGACCTATCTCACCCATAAAGAGAGATGGAGGTGGATAGGCGGCAGGCCGCAACGAAGCATACGCCGCCCGCGACCCCCGAAAAAGCATCTAAGAAACCGTGGAACCAGGCGGGCCCTGGGTCGGAGAAATGTGGTGATAAGACCCTGTCACCCTGTCCTCTAACGGAGGACAAATTTATGCAGGAACTGACTCCTTTGCTTGGCAGAAAGCTTTAATAGCTTGGCAGAAGACAACAGGAGAAAGGACTGCTGTGTGACTGAACTTCTCTGCTGGGACTAAAGTAGAAGAACTTTTGTATTTGGACCTTTAATTTAGGGTAAAAAAACTAACATACAAAACAAAAAAAAAGTGTGTGTTTGGGCTAACTGAACTGAATGGGTAACTGAAAAGTCATCTAGGTGTAAATCTCAGGTGACTGAAAGGACTTAACTGCTGTGAGGTTTAAATTACTTGTAGAAAGATCTGGTAAGTAGGGGGAGTGGCTTAGCTAGAAGGAAGCTACATTTAAAGACTGCCTTAGAAAGATTCTGCTAATAGCTTGGCAGAAGACAACAGGAGAAAGGACTGCTGTGTGACTGAACTTCTCTACTGGGACTATATTGCCCTCCTTCCCTCCCCTCCACCCAAAGCTAGTTCTATTTTTATAGGCACAGGATTTGACTGACAACAGGAACTTCCTGTTTAGGGGCAGGAAGTGAGTGAGCACAGAACCACCAAGGACCCACCATCCTAGAAGGGCAAGAGTAGCTCTCCGGCCCCCTCTAGCTGCTGGAGGTCTGCCTCTGAACAAGTAAGTGGTCTACTGAGAAATATAGGATATTCTTGTCTCAGAACAGGACAATCAGGAGCTTAAAGGGCACACAGGCAGAAAGTAAGGAGAGAGAGAAAAAAAAACAGAGGAAAGAGTAAGGATTGCAAACAGTTAAGGGGCCAGAAATAAGACATGATTGGAGTGGTGCAGTGCAGTGGCTGTGGGCAGCAGTCTTCCGGAGATGTTCTGGAGGATGCGGTGTTGTCCCATCTGCAGGCACCTCTCTGGGCTGAGGAGGAGGTTGCTCATCTCCAGGCTGAGTTGGCCAGGATTTGTGGGACCTCCTCTTCCATCCAGGGACCACCAGTGCCACTGCCGTTGCCTCAGAGGTTGCCAAGAAAGAGGAGCGGTTGGACCACAGTGGGCTCAGGGAGGGTGAGGGTGGTGGAATAGAGGCACATCCCTCCAGTTGTACCTCTCCACAATTCCTATGCCATTCTGGCAAAGTGTGGTTCCTCTATGGAGGCACCTACAGTGGAGACCAAGGAGGATGCTGGGAACCTCCACAAAGGAGACCCACAGGAGGGTGGCAGGGGACCCTGCAGGGGAAGAAACAACTCCTGGTGGGGGACTCATTGTCAGGAAGGTAGAACTGGGCAAGGAAGGGAGAGGAGGTGGGTGCCTGCCTGGCGCCATGGCTTGGAGGGACAGGGGCGAATCCTCAGGATTGCCGGAGCAGCTGCACAGGGAGGTAGCTGGATGTCATTGTCCACCTAGGGACAAATGACCTGGCCAAGAAAGGGATTAGAAGGTGCAGGAAGAGTTTGTGGAATTGGGAGGGGCCTTAGTCAAGTAGCACACCACGGTAACCTTTTGGAGGTGCTACCCATCTATGGCATGGAGGAGGCTAGGGTGTTCCATACCATGGGATTCAATCAGTGGTTGAAAAACTGGTGTGGAGCTCAGGGATTTGACTTCATTGGGGACTGGGGGTCCACCTGGAGTGATGCAAGCCTATACTGGCATGATGGGCTGCATCTGTCCGGGAGGGGAACCAGGATCCTAGGTGATAGGTTTAAATGCTTCATTGGCAAGCTTTTAAACTAGCCAAGGGGGAGGCACTGGAAAGGAGCAGGAAAATCCTAGCCCCCCCCAAACAATCACGGTAGTAAGTGTGGCAAACACCAACATGGAGGTGTCGATAGGGAGAAGGGCAGGGGTAAATGGAGAAAGTGACAAAGGCAAGAAGGACAGGGATGGGGCAAAGGGGTAAGGCCATCAGGAAATGGAGGGTAATGAGTACCAATGCCTGTAGTCTGGGCAACAAGCTCCCTGAGCTGGTGGCCTTAATGGAAGAGGATGCCTGGATATTGTAGCAGTCACAGAAACATGGTACACAGAGAACCATGACTGGGATGTTAACATACCAGGGTACATAACTTACAGGAGAGACAGGCAGGGGAGAAGAGGGGAGGAGTAGCTCTCTATGTAAAGGAAGGGATAAAAGCAACTGAACAAAAGAGTAAACAGGGAGGAGAGGAGGCACTGTGGGTCACCTTGGAGACTGGAAAAGGCACCACAATCCGCACAGGGGTTGTGTACAGACCCCCATGTCAGGGGGAAGAAATGGACAAGGCTATGATGGAAGGCATTCTTAGAATGGCAGAGAAAGGGGAGATACTGTTGATGGGAGACCTGAATATGCCAGATGTTAACTGGAGCACATTTGCTGCAGCCACATCCAAAAGCAGGGCCATTCTTGACGCCCTACAGGTGGCAGGCATTAGACAGCTAGTTTCAGAACCCACTCGTGAGGAGCAATCTTAGACCTCGTGCTCTCAACAGGGGCAGTGAGAGGATCTCAGATCTAGAAGTGGGTTGCCATCTGGGGACAAGTGACCATCAAACAGTGTGGTTCACGTTAAACTCAGCTACAGAGTCAAGCCATACAAAAGTGAGGGTACTGGACTTTAGGAGGGCTGACTTGGCAAGATGGGAGAGTGCCTCAGAAAAGCACTAGCAAACAGGCTAGAAGGAGGTGTGGAGCAACAATGGGGAATTATCAAAACTGCCATCACAGAGGCAACAAGCCTTTGTGTGAAGCAAATAAACAAATCAAAACGAAAGAAAAAGCCACTATGGTTCTCAAGAGAGGTGGCTGTGAAAGTCAGGAAGAAAAAGATAGCATTCTGGAAGTATAAGGAAACACAGAAGGAGCAGGCAGCTGTACCAGTTAAGGCAGAAAGAAGCAGGGAGGGAAGTCAGAATAGCAAAGGCCCAAACTGAGGAAAAGATAGCCAACTCAGTTAAGAAGGGGGATAAAACCTTTTATAGGTACATCAGCGAGCGTAGAAAGACAAAGGGAGGGATAGTGAGGCTGAATAGAATGAACGGTGGGTGGGCAGAGGGGGACAGTGAAAAAGCAGGAATACTGAACGAATATTTCTGCTCAGTATTCACAAAGAGGAGGGAAGTGCCTAATCCAGTTAACAGAAGCACTCTTGATAGAGGGTCGATCCCAGTCCTTTCACAGAAGAAAGGGTTCTGCAAGAACTCCTAAAACTTAAGGTGGACAAAGCAATGGGTCCTGATGGAATTCACCCAGAATTCTAAAAGAATTAAGGAAGGAACTAGTGAAACCACTGCTACTCTTTTAATAAATCATGGAGGATGGTGTGGTACCCGAGGACTGGAGGAAGGTGGATGTGATTCCCTTCACAAAAGTGGGACCAAGACAGAGGCAGGAAACTACAGACCTGTCAGTCTGACCTCTGTGGTAGGGAAAGTGATGGAGTCACTTCTGAAGGAAAGAATAATTGAGTACCTAGAGGTCAGTGGAGCACAGGATCCAAGGCAGCATGGGTTCACAGCGGAAGGTCATGTCAGATGAATCTAATAGATTTCTTTGACTGGGTGACCAAAGTAGTAGACCAGGGAGGGGCTGTGGACATGGCCTACCTATACTTTAGCAAGGCATTTGACACAGTCCCACACAAAGATTATTAGTCAAATTAACCAGCCTGGGAGTGGGTCCCAGGGTGGTAGCTAAGTAAAACATTGGCTGGACAACAGGACACAGAAGGTAATTGTAAATGGAGTCCACTCTGAAGAAAGAGGCGGTTACCAGTGGGGTACCGTGAGGGTTCAGTATTGGGTCCAGTCCTTTTAATGTCTTCATCGGTGACATTGCAGAGGGACTGGAAGGAAAAGTATGCCTTTTGCAGATGACACAAAGATCTGCAACAGGGTTGATACACAAGGAGGCGTGGAAAGGATGAAAAGGGACTTGGCAAGGTTGGAGGAATGGTCAGACATATGGCAGCTAGGATTCAATGCAAAAAAGTGCAAAATAATGCACCTGGGAAAACAAGAACCCAGGGGAAGAATACACAATGGGTGGGGAGGTAGTAACAACAACAAAACAGGAAAGGGACCTGGGGTAATCATATCAGATGACCTTAAGGTTAGCAAGCAATGTGAGAAGGCAGTAGGAGGCCGGGGTATACTGGGATGTATAGGAGAGGCATCAGCAGCAGAAAACAGGAAGTTGTTATCCCTCTGTACAGACAGTTGGTGAGACCCCATCTGGAATACTGTGTCCAGTTCTGGAGATCCCATCTCTGCAAGGACATAGACAGGATAGAGGCAGTCAGAGGAGGGCAACTAAAATGGTGCAGGGTCTGCAAGAGAGCCGTATGAGGAGAACTAAAGGAGCTTAATATGTATGCCCTTGAGGAAAGAAGGGAGAGGGGGACATGATAGAAACTTTCAAGTACCTCAAGGGAATCAACAAAGTCCAAGAGGGTAGCATCTTTCAGAAAAAGAGACTTGCAAGAACAAGGGACACAATTTAAAGATAGAAGGAGAGCGGTTCTAGGGCAATGTGAGGAAGTATTATTTCACAGAGAGGGTAGTGGATGCATGGAACAGCCTTCCTGAGGAAGTTGTGGGGTCTAAACGGTGGGAGAATTCAAGAATGCATGGGACGGACATAAGGCAATTCTTGTGGGGGCAGGAAGATATAGGCTGTTGGTTAACTAGGATCTGCGGCCTATCCTGTAGGTAGGGAAATGGGCAGACTAGATGGGCCTAGCGGTCCTTATCTGCCATCAAAGTCTATGTTTCTATGTAAGAAAATCCTTCAAGATATTACCGCGGAGTTGAAGTCCCTACGGAGCGACCTCACTTCCCTGTCTACGCGTGTATCCGACACGGAGGTCAGAGTGTTCTCACTGGAACAGTGGAAGGCCAAAGCAGAAGTGGAGATGGCTGGTTTTAATCAGCAGATGCGGAAACTTCAAGACAAAACCGAGGACTTAGAGGGGCGCAATCGACGAAACAACTTGCTGATTTTGGGCCTACCGGAGTTGGAAGAGGGGCCCGATCTAATGGCTTTTTTGCAGAAGTTCCTCGTTAAGGTGGTAGGCCCATCACCGCTCAGCCCAAGTTACCACCTCGAGAGGGCCCATCGATCGTTGAGGCCTCGACTGCCACCCGGCTCCCCCCCGCGTCCTATTATAATGAAGTTCCTGTCTTATATCGAAAGGCAGCATGTTTACAGCAAATCTCGGGACCTGAAAGAAGTTGTTTGGGGGTCGGTAAAGCTCCGGATTGCTCAGGACCTCCCGAAGGAAACGAGGGAGAAGAGGGCCGCCTTTCATCCCACGGTCCAGAAGTTAATCGCTGCATCCATCCCTTTAGGATGATATATCCTGCTACTCTGAAAGTTTCAATCGGAAGCACCACTCACAGTTTTAGCTCCCAGAAGCAGCCTTTAAGGACCCTCTACCAGACTTCCTGATTTGTTTAAATCTCAGGGTTGACAGACTGGCTGTATGCATTAATGTAGAGGATCTGATTTCATTTGGTTTGCTGGCAGATATTGAACTTTCCCCTTATATCCTGTTTACATGCAGGTTTTCCCTTTTGGTCTCCTTTTTTTTCTGAATGTTTTTTAGGGATACCGATTGCTGTCTTCCCTTTCCCCCGGCTGTTATTTGGTTTTCTTACCTGTCCCGCATGCACTCATCGGCCTGGGGAGCTGGGCGATGTCCTGTGTGGTCGGGTAAGCATAGGATTGGACCTGGATGTGGAGATCCACAGTTTACTTTCAGAACTCCGGTTACCGGGTAACAGTCCCTTGGGGGATTTTCCGGACTGACGGACCGGTCGGTCCTCTATCAAAATAGTGCCCCCCGGAATCAAATGGCCTGAATCAGTACTTGATACTGGGCCTGGTTACCGATTATGAATTCCCCTCTTGTATACCTGAGATAGAGGGTGAGTAAATGACAATTTTGGGCTGACTTCAAATCGTTTATTGTTTGGTATATATACAAAGGTGAGGCTGCATTGGAGGGGCTTATTTCACCTTTTTCATTTTTATAATTAATGTTTCATCTAGGCGGTTTGGGGGGAGGCGAGGGGGAAACTAGCTCTGGGCCTCGTGTCTAGCAAGGGCTGAATTACGAGCCTATGGAAGGGGGGTTGGCCAATCCAGTCCCAATCACCGGATTACTGCTGTTTTCTTTAATTTGGATTAGAACCAGTTCTGGTTTTAGAGGCTTGAGGTTCGGGTTTTCTTCTCTAATTGATCCGGATGTGTTGGGATTTTTGGATTCAAAGAAGGTTGCCAGGATCCGAATTTTCCACTTTGGTCTAGGTTACCTATCAGTCCTGGTTCAGGGTTGTACATAGTTTTTGCTTGGGGTTGGGAGGGGTGGGGTGGGGGTTTGTATAATTTTTGTTCTGTCAGATCGCTTTTTGGATATGGGGGTTCTTTTAGTTTGGGTCGGGAGGGCCTTGGGGGAAGGCTGGCTGGTTGCATTTTACTCAATGTTATATTTCAACGTTATTTTCTGCTCTGTTAGAGTTAACCTTTAGGAGTTTCCGTGGGCGAGTGGGGGGGGGGATGAGGGTGGATGGGGGTTTGGGCATGTTTATTTCTTTGTCTTCTTTTTGGATGGGGGCAGCGGTTTGCTGGTTACATCCTGTGCAATCCTACATGTCAATAACTATCCCTGTTCTATCAGGGTTAACCTCAAGGGATTTCCGACGGCAAGCCGAGGGGGGATGGGGGTGGTGGGTTCGAGTGTGCTTGTTTTCTTGCCTTAGCTCTAGATACTTCTACCTCTCTTTCCCTATAGCACGAGTTTTAAAATGGCTATGTGCATGCTTAAGGTGATGTCATGGAATGTACGTGGGCTCAGAGAGAGGGTCAAAAGAACCCAAATTTTCAATCACTGTGCGTTGCTGCAGACAGATTTGTTATTGCTACAAGAAACCCACTTGGTCAAGACGGAGAACAAATGGCTATCTAGGTCTGGCTTCTCACAAATTTATCGGTAGTGGATCTAGTTCAGTAGAGGGTAGCTATACTCATTAAAAACATGTCCTATTTTGAAAGATTTGGTAGTGGAGGACCCAGAGGAGATTTGTTTTGGTCAGAGGTTTCTGTAATGGGAACATTGTAGTTTTGGGCTCTATTTATGGCCCGTAGGAGGAGTCCTGATTTTCTAATGGCCCTCTTAGATAAAATTAGTGTGTTCCTCCCCTCTCAACTTATCCTAGGGGGAGATTGGAATATTTCACCCTGCTACTCCCTAGATAAGGATCCTCAGGATACCCGTTCCCTTACTTCCTCACAGAGAGCCCTGCAGGACTTTTCACAGATGCTAGGGTTATGTGATCCTTGGCGACTCTCTAATCCCTCTCTTCGGGCATTCTCATATTTTTCCCAACCCCATAGATCTTGGTCCAGGATAGATTATATCCTGCTCAGTATGAGTCTTCTCTCAGGCTTCCTTCAGGCTGGTATTGAGCCGATAATTCTTTCGGATCATGCATGTGTTTGGATTAGACTGTCGCTAGATCCTGAGTTTCATCGGGATACGGCTTGGAAGCTCAATAAAGATCCTAATACGGTGGTGCATATTAAGTCCTTAATCTCCCTTTTTTTGGCGGATAATCTCGGAACTGTCTCAAGGTTTGATCTGGTCTGGTGTTCCCTGAAATGTTACCTGAGGGGTGAACTAATTAAGTTAGCCTCAGCAAGGAAAAGGGCTCGGCAAGCGCGGGCAATTTTCTTAATGAATAAAATCAGAGAGGTCGAGGCTGCGCAATCTCCTACTACGTTGGCATCTTCCTTTGAGGCCCTTTTAGCGTTAAAAGTGAATACACTGATCTTCTTAGGAGAAAGCTGAGTATTGCTGGACTAAAGCATCAAGCCAAATGTATTGACCACGGGGAGAAGGCTGGAAATTGCTGGCCTTAAGGCTTCGTTCATTAGAGTTCTAGACTAATTCCGACCTTGCAAACACCTGCCGGCTCCATTCAAACTTCCCCTAAGAAGATCGTACAGATTTTTGAGGACTATTATCGAGATTTATATAGTTTGCCCACATCCTCTGCACCTCCCTTAGATATAGATGCTTATCTGGCCAACTTTGACATCCCGCAGCTTCTGCCAGCTCACGAGCTGGCCTTAACTGTCCCAATTTCTCCCACTGAGATAGAAGAGGTCATTGCCTCCTTGGCTCCGGATAAGGCACCTGGTCCGGATGGGTTTCAGCCAACTTTTACAAAGTTTTTTGAAGGAGCTGCTCCGTTGCTCATAAACTCTATAGTACCTTTTCTATTCCCTGTTTTGATCCTCGCTTCTTGAAGCTACCATTATTCTGATTCTCAAGCCGGGTAAAGTCCCTACTAATCTGGTGAGTTATCGGCCTATATCTCTCCAAAATTATGACATGAAGATACTTTCTAAGATCTTGGCCGAGCAGGTGAAGAGGGTTTGGACCCATCTCCTCAGTCCAGAACAAGTGGTCTTTGTGCATTCTCGATCGCCGTCGGACCATCTTAGAGTTCTCTCTCATATCTCTCAATATGCCAGCACTGCTCTAACTCCCATGGCTTTGGTCTCGCTTGATGCTGAGAAAGCCTTTGATCGAGTCGATTGGGCCTTTCTGTGGGCAGTGCTGGCGAGGATGGGGTTCCCGGTTTCCTTTCTCAATTGGATTCAAGCCCTTTACAAATGTCCTTCGGCTAAGATATATTGTAATGTGCTTTTCTCTTCACAGTTCCGGTTACATACTGGTACCAGACAAGGCTGTGCCCTCTCACCGTTTTTATTTAATCTTTATTTGGAACCCCTTCTCATCAAAATTAAATCCTCACCAGTTATTAGAGGGTGCCTCGTGTATCAACGGGAGCTAGTCCTCTCGGCGTATGCGGATGACATTCTTCTACATGTCATGCACCCTGCTGAGTCCCTAGAACATGCGTTAGAAGTAATCAGGCAATATGGAGCCCTTTCCCGATACAAATTAAATATTTCCAAATCGGAGATTTTCCCGCTGAATGCTCTTACTTGTAAATCAGATCTTGCTAATTTCGGCATGAAATGGTCTCCTAAATCGATTAAATATTTAGGGATTCATTTCTCGACAGACCCTTCCCTACTTAGGAAGCTTAATTTAGATGACCTTAAAAGTTATATTCAGCAGGATTTGCAACGGTGGGCCGCTCTCCCCATCTCTCTCTGGGGTCGGGTTAACATTATTAAAATGAATGTTCTTCCTCGTATCTTTTACCCTCTTAACTTATTAAATCTCTGGTTGCCTGTGTCCTACTTTCAACAGTTCCATAGAATGTTTTCCAATTTCATCTGGCAAGGTAAAGGGGCTCGGCGTTCCTTTTTTAAGCTATCCCTACCCAAAGAGAAGGGCGGACTTAAGCTTCCTAATTTGCAGTTTTATTATTGGGTGGCGCATCTGGCTAAATTAGGGAAGTGGCTGCCGGCTAACCCTAATCCTGCTTCCCCGATCTGGCTTCAAATCGAGAAGTCAATTTTGCTGGACTCTGGAGTCAACCCTTATGCAATCTTTTACACTCCCCACTCCATACTCTCGCAATCGATAACAAACCAGACAGTTCTCCTATCCCTTAAGTCCTTATCGCAGTGCATGTGCTCTTTTAGAATATTCCCGAAGGAAGATCTGAGTCAACGGTTCGTTTAATCCTAACATTAAAGTTGGAATTCAATGATCACTTCTGATTGGCTCCCACAGGTCAAAGAGACTTGTTTAGAGCACTTCTACGATTGTGGGTCCCTCCTTTCATCTGCGGACATCCTTAATAAGTATGCCATCCCCAGGGTAAACATTTTCAAGGTATACCAATTGAGACACCTTATTGCTAGTAAGTTTGGCACTCACTACAAAGATTCGGTAGCTCGCCCCTTTCTCTCTCAGGTGCTGACTCTTGCTGCTAAGCCACATGCCATCTCCAAAATTTACTCTTTTTTGTTGAACTATAAGGTTTCAGAGCCTCTGATAGGTTCCAAGATTTGGTCCTCCCTCTTTCCAGACTCCACTCTGAACTGGTCTCACCTCTGGAAGGATCTCCATAAGTATCATACTCAGGATAGATTAAGGCTCACCCAATACTATATTGTCAGTAATATCTATTACACTCCCAAGAAGCTCTTCCTGCTTAAAAGGCTTCCTCTCCCGACCTGCTCCAGGTGTATGCTGGATGAAGGGGACCCCTTGCATATTTTCTGGAAGTGTAACAGAGTCTCCCCTCTGTGGTCCTCTATTCAGTGATAAAATAGATCCGTTATTGGGTCTTTCTGAATTCTTTACTCCTGAGGTCTGCATCTTGGGAGACTATACCAGTGTTGATAGTGCAGAATGTCGTTACCACATGGCATTGATTGCTTCTGTGGTTAAGAGACTGGTCCTTAGGCACTGGACGGATCAGTTGACTCTGTCATATGCTGAGTGGCTGACGGAGCTCTCCGCGTGCCTCAATGCCGAAAAACTGGCTGCTAGCCTGCGCAACCGCATTGACCTATTTCAGAAAAAGTGGGGTAAGCTGTACTCTTTGTATCTCCATTAATGTTTTAATAACCTTCTCACTGAGGCCTGCTGTTTCTCGGATGCTCTTTAGACTTTGGTAGTGGCCGATTTCTTGTATTGGGAGATAGAAGTTTGTTCGGTTGGATGGATTTGCTGTTAATTCAGTTCTGATGTGTTGTTTGTCTGCACACTCTGGTGGGGGAGGGTGGGGTGTTTTTTTGGGGGAGGAGAGGGATATGAAGGGGTGGGCTTAAGTTATACCATGTAATTTCTTGGTCTATTACTACTGTCTTGCTGTATGGTTTGTTTTTTGTTGTTGAAAATCAATAAACTTAAATTTCAAAAAAAAAAAAACCAGGTTAAGGGGCCTAGATCCGGTGGCGGGTGCCTCCACCCAGAGGTTGGGGTTAAGACAGTCGAGTATGACTTGGTTACAGCCCTCTGGGTTGCTGCAACCCCCCTTTCGGTCCACTAGTGGCCCACACAAATCAATCACAGTGCCCTTACCATATACACTTACCCCCCGGCTTGAACCAGTCAGCTTGCTCTGGGGACCCCCTGAAAAGTAAGTTGCTGTTACACAATGATCACTGTACAGTAATCCACTATAAACACACAAGCTAGCCTGAATACTTTTGCAAAATGATCAATCTGATTTATTTAGGGTGGAATAACAAGGACTGGGGCGATCAGGTTAATTAGCTTACCACTCTAATATATGAGTATCTATCTAGGGCACTGTGCACAGGCCTAACCTATAAGTCACTGTCTCTGGGTACCCAACCCATAAAGGCTAGTCCCTCGATGCAGCTGGTTGGGGCCCTGACACAGAAACAAGCAGGAGGTCCCTACAAAGATTAAATAGAGCCAGCAGGCTCAGTTAGTGTAGCCAGCAAAGCAACCAGAAAATCGTGCCCTTGCTAGGAACATTTGACAGGGAGCTACCTTGTTTTATTACTCATGACTCCAGAAGGAAGAGCGCTCTCACACCACTCACAGGACCAAGGCTGGGCTTCAAACACTTCTCCACACATTTATAGGAAAGGCAGAGGGGTACCATACCGGGCAGCTGCTGTACTTCCTGATCGCCTGCACTTCCATACACCAGGTCAAACTGACGCAGCTTCACTGATCCTGACAGACCGAGTGCGATTTGAGCAGATTCTCCAGTCTTCTACAGGGTGAGCCTGGTAGGTAGCCGTGCTCCTGCACAGCCTCCTCTGACCGCTGCCCGGCAGATTTTGTCCGAACTTTGCTGGCGATTCAAGTGCCCAACTCTGGCTTCACACGTGCTTCCCACACGAGAACTCAACAGCGCAGCAGCCCAGGGCTCCCTCCTCGCTCACAGCCACTACAACTTTGCCCCGTGGCAGTTTGGGCAAAATCCCCCAGTTCGGGCACCACCCAATCCCATTGGTGGGTCACAGACACCAGGCTGCTAAATCCATCCCCATTGGTGCAAAAAAGGGTGCCGTAGCCCAGAACTTCATCTCCCAGAATTACTGACTGTATTCCCTATGGCCAGCCAGCTCCAGCATGAGTCCTGATCCTGGTTGGTCAAAAAGATCTACATTTTAGTGTCCCCCCTTTTCCTATTGGCCCATCTCACGGGTCCAGGTCCAAAATGGAGGGACCAAACACACAAAGTCCCAGCTGCAAGGAAAACAGGTTAGAAAACACTCTAACTTTTTACAGCCAACAGTTACACCTATCAACAGGGCTCCCCCTGCGCTCACAGCGACTGCAAAATTGGAGCGATCTCACCACAGTCCAGGCGGAGCTCGAGCAGGGAAACCACAGTCCCCCCCCCCCCATTGAAACCACTCAAACCTGCAAGCAGGCAGCTCTTAAAGAGACAGTATGGGAGGCTTTAAAAGCACTTACAACGCCCACATTTAGCGGCCTCAAGCCGAACACCAGTTAAGCATAGAGACTTTAGACAAGCTCCAGGAGGCTTTTAGGAACCCCCATTTGTAGGGTGGTTACATGAAGGAAATAACATTTTATAATGGAGGAATTTAAAGGAATGATTTATATCCAGCAACTCTGGGCCAGGTCAGTGATAATATATGGTTGGGGGAGCAGCTACTGAGTCACTAAGAAGCTGCTCTTTAAATTGGCTGGCTGGGATGCCTCAATTCTGATCTCACACAGTATCAGAGAGACTGAATTTGTTGAACTGTCTCTAAATATTGCTGTGCCACTTTCTGTCAGACAGGGGACCCTTTCCCTTTCAACAGTGACCAAAGGGCAGTTGAAAGCCTTCAGAGGAAGTACATCTACAAATAAGGCACAGGCTCATGGCTATCAGTCACATCGTTTTTTTAAGAAAAACTATAGTAGAACTGCACACAGAGTATGCTATATTCTTTATTTTACAAACAACAAATAAAAATGCACAACAGGAAGTCAAGAACCGGATGTTCAGTTTAGTCCTGTTTAAGAAAACACTTTCACAGTAACACTTAAAATAGTTTACGTTTGTATTTAGTTCGTTTTGGTGGAGATACTTTGCAGCTTAAGTAATTTACATATACTGACATATGCCAGTTTACACTGGATTTCCATGTGCACAGAGGCAGGGCTCAATATTATTTATTATCATGGAGTGTGGTATATGTGTGTATATATATATATAGATATATAGATATATATATATATATATATATATATATATATAGATTATATATATATATATATATATATATATATATGTAAAAACTCCATTTAATGCATTAGTTAGGGTTGTTCCACAGCGATAAAAGTGAGAAATTCAATGATAGGGTTGAAAGCCCCTTGGACCCCATCCACACCCCAACCAGCATCGAGGTGCGGCGTTGGGGTTGCACTAACTCTCACCCATCAGATGTGTGAAGAAGCAGAGGTATAGAAGAATGGGGTGAGAGTTAGGACCCAATAGGGGGCTAAGCATTTTTCTGACAAAAAGTCCATATCTGGCACCGTTTCCGAGATACGGGCCTGAAAGTCGCGGTGAACGCCATAATGTTATCCTATGAGAAAAAAAGAGAAGTTCAGAGTGCCATAACTTTGCCACCCTGTAATATTTTTTCACCAAACCACTAAAAGGCACATCTGTGTGATGTTGTCTTTCTTCCTTCCAAATTTCAGCCCAAAAGACTAAACCGTTATTTTGCAGCAGGGCGGCAAAGGATTCCTGTAATGCAGCAGGCACCGTAATGTTATCCTATGGGAAAAAGCGTCAACTATGGAGTGCCGTAACTTTGCCGCTGTGTAATATTTTTTTAACAAAACACTGAACGGCACATCTGTGATATGTTGGCTGCGTTCTCTCCAAATTTCAGCCCAAAACACCAAACCGTTCTTTTGCAGCAGGGTGGCAAAGAATTGCTGTCATTTTCCCACAGCCTAGAAAAGTACTGTCCAACTTTGCAAAAGCTTTCGCAAATTCATTCGACAGTGTTGCAAGTGCGAAAGTACTTTTTCCAGAAATGTGAAAACATATTTCTGGGGTGTTTAACCCCAAAATAAAGACATGCCTAGCATCCTCAGGGTACGACTAGGTGAATACAAAAAGAATTAGGTTGCTAGAGGGTCCCAAATTTAAATGCCAAGCATTTTTCTGATCAGCAACTGAAAACAAAATGGCGGATATGCAACAGTAAAAGGGCTATTTGCAAAAGTAAAAACTGCATTTGCGACACTTTCGAACTTTTTGTTAATTTTCCATTATAAGTCAATAGGAAAAGTTGTTTTTTGAATAACTTTTGAACCATTTAATATTTTTTCATGAAATCTTCAAAAGAAACACCAGGGACCCTGGCCGCACATTCCCTGAAGATTTTGGACCAGTGGCACAAAACATGCGACCTGTAGGCAATGACAAAGAATTTACCAAATAGCGTAAACGCACACGCAGATCACGCTTAATAACTCCGCAGTCGTACATCCAACCAGTGCGAAACTTGGCAGATCCCAAGGTGTATCAGTCTTGATCATATATTCCAAATTTCAGGCAAATCTGTTGAACAGTTGCAAACTTATTAAGGTGCAAAATTTTAGGTTTAACATGTAAATGGCTCCTCAACCCTAACTATGGTAGCAGTACCGTGCTACCATAATATATATATATATATATGTTTAAAACACTGGGATTTGTTTGTACTCAGGTCTGCTCAGAATACTATTCTTCTGCACTAACCAGCTGTGCTACCAGGACAACTGGAACCTGCAGATCCCCAACGGCGCTCAACTTTTTCTCAAATGCACACCATGGAGCTACATAAATTAGAATAACATCTTTATTATCAGGCAGTGTGGTATGCATTTGAGAAAAAGTTGAGAAGCATATGAAAAACAATAGCAGACAGAGACAATGAAGGGATTCCACCACCAAAACCCTACTGAGATCACAGCTAGAATAGAACTGGCACCATGCCTCTCAACTGTACCACATTACGAGGAACGTTCCTCATTTTACCTCACAAAAGCTCCATGTTTCACATTGTGAGGGCTTGTTCCACATTCAAAGTCAACATTTTAAAGCACAAAATCCATAGTAAATGATGCAAAATATATATTATTCAATTAGCAACAGACTTTCTGAACATAAATGCAACATTTTAACAGTGTTTTGAGCTTCTTAGGTAAAGATTTGATTAAGTGTTCCACATTTTGCCCATTTGTTCCACATTTTGGCAGGCAATGTTCCACATTTGGGGGACAAAAGGTTGAGAGGTATGACTGGCATGTCTGGCCACAAGATTACAAGAAAGACATGTTCAAACTGGAGATGGTCCAAAGGAGAGAAACAAAAATAATAAAATGCATGGAACAGATGATTTATGATGGTAGGGTGGAGTGGAAGAACTTAATCTCTTCTCTCTTAAAGCAGCAGTGCAACGAAATTAGGCAAAAAAAAAACAACAACCTTACCTTTTAATTTTTTCTTGTACTGTACACAGGCCTCACGTACTCTGTACTGTACACAGGCCGCATGTACCCTGTACAGTACAGAGGATGTGAGCCCTATACAATAAATTGGAGGTGCGCTCCCTGAACTGTCATACAGTGACCGGCTGAGGAGGTGAGGGGAGGGCTGTGCCAGTCACCCTACGTCAGCTGCGGCACCAGTGCATCAGGTACGTGAAGGGGGGATTGGCAGTGTGGGTAGTCAGTGCTGCGGTGCATGTGGGCCACTGGATGCCAGGGACTAAATACAATAAGCCAGGGATCGGTGGATGGGTGGTACCACTAGATGCCATGGAATATGAGTTGTTTGGTTGCTTTTTACTGTACGGAACACCTCTGGGTGTACCTTTCTTTGTTCTTCACTTATTACATACACAGCCGGCGATCGGAGACTAGGGGGACCACTGGATGCCAGGGACTTCACGTTAACTACTGAGGCTGGCGATTGGAGGACGGGGGGGGACACTAGGCACCAGGGTATTTTGTTTTAATTGCTGGATGGTGATCGGAGGCTGGGGTGGACTACTGAATGCCAGGGACTTAACTTTACCTACCAAGGATGTTGATTGGGGGGGCGCTAGAAACTAGGGCATGGATACATGTTCTGAGACTAGGCAATCAGGGTGGGGCCAGAGCTGCGCAACACCACTGGTACTTTCCATGCAAATGTGCCCATAATGGGCATGCAAATGGCCCTTTAGCATCTTGCATGCCCAAAGGACTCATTTGCATGGGTTCATCTGAATATCACACCTGGGGCTAGAGGTACTATCGGGTCTGGTGCCACTGTTCCCTGCACAGCAGAGATCCATGTCAAGGCAGTGCCACCTGACTTGGCACTGCACAGACATGCCCTGATATTCAGACGAATGGCAACAATGCAGTATCCAGCTCAATACAGCATCCTCAACATACTGGGCAACTGCAAAGGGCAGTGCCAGACTTTGCACTCCGCTTTGCTCATTTGAATAGTGGGCCCCAGATCACTGGTTCCCTGAGGAGAACAGTAATAGAATGCAGCCCATAAAAACAAGGCAATGCAAAACACTTTCTTCACGTCACGTTTTAGTCAGGTACAGTTACATATGGCTTATGGTTTTCATTTCTGTAACTGGGAATATTATAAACAGCTGCCAATTAGAAATCATTTCCTGCCCTCTTTAAAGAGCAGGCAACACGTTCAGGTGAACTTTAAAAGAACGTAATATTTAGACTCAGTCCAGCTTATACTTCCCATTAGTTCTGTATTCCTCCTTCCCATTGTTTATTAGTGAGGTCATTTGTATGAAAGCAGAATTTCTGCTCCTGAAGAGTTCATCTATTCCTACTGCTTTCTCCCTACCTGAAGTCATAGAACATTGCTTGTGACCTCACAGTTACTCCCATGGCAACAGACTGTGATGTCACAACAGGGATTATGACTTGGAGCAGGGAGTAAGCTATAGATGCAGTTGGACTCAAAGGAACCAGACTTTCAGCACTGAAACCTTTCCTCCCACAGGTACACTTTGCTAATAATACCATTTGAACATGATTCACGTTAGCCAAGATTCCAGTATGCTTTAAACTTTAGTGAACGTTTTGGTGGAGCACAAAAACACATCACGGGTGAAAACCCAGTTGGCTCCATATTGAGTAACAGAAGAACAAGGAGCTACTCTCCTTACTTACAGGAATGCCAAATGTATAACAGAGTCCCTCACAAAACTGGGCATGAAACATAGACTTTGATGGCAGATAAGGACCACTTGGCCCACCCAGTCTGCCCATTATTCATCTTGCGCCAACTCCATATGGTGGCCACCCCTGTGGGGCCCCATCCTCCATCCTCCTGGCACCAGAACAAAACCCACAAGAGTCTATCAAGAGGGGACCTTGAAGGATCTCCATGTACTCTGTTCTCAGAGAAAGTGATGAACTAAAGTGAAAAATCCTCCTTCCACATCTTCTGTGAAGGGTCCTCCTTCCACACCTTCTGTGAAAAGTCCTCCTTCCACACCTTCTGTGAAAAGTCCTCCTTCCACATCTTCTGATCTCTTCCTCCTCTGTAACTGAAATTGGCTGGGCCAGAACCCATCACTTTATAGAGAGTACCTGCCACATGGCAGGCCAATCAGGCAGAACAGAAGATGATCAAAAGACAAAAGTGGCCAAGGACATTCCTTATGTAACCCCTAGGTGGCGCTATCCTATGGGCTACTAACCCTGCCTGAGTGATGAGGCACAGGTTGAGGGGCCTGAGCTCAGCAAATGAGTGCCTCCACCCGGAGGAATGATTTTGGGGTAGCGTAACTGCTGTTGGTATAGCCCTCCGGGATGCTATAACCACCCACCAACCCTTCTAGTGGCCTACACAGATCAACAGAGTAACATTCACATATACCATATGACAATAATACTGGACCCACATTCCTTGCACTTACCACCAGGGTTGGATCTGCTACAATTGCCCTGGAGCCCCCGTAAAATAAGACCAGTGATGCAACAATTCAATGGCAGCACAATATCCCCTCCAAGAAGGTACACACTAGCCAGGTTAACTGTAGCAAAACCATAATCAGATTTATTCAGGGGATATGAATAAGGGTGGGGCATGAATCTAGCAGATGATTAGAAGATCTGATTAACTCAGGTTAAACAGCATGCACAGTGAGTCCCTTTGATGCAGTCACACAACTCTGGGTGCCCAGTTGTTAAACAGGCTAGCCTGGAGTGTTGCCCGGGGTAGGCCAGCGTTGCAGCTGTTGTTGGGGCCCTTTGGAAAGAAAACAATTAGCATGCACATTAACCCAGAATTTGTAATCCGGAGCCAGATGGCTCAGTTCATTGTAATAAACCCAAACAAGCAAATCAGATGACTCACAAAGATTGTAGCTTTGTTGCAGGGAGCTACCCTGTTTTGTACTCACGCTACCAGACCAGGAGGCAGAACTGACGAGATGACCTCTGTAATTTGTACTGGATTGCCAGGGAAGCAGGGCCTACATGACTCACCATGATGGTCGCTGCCTGTTGGATGGTGTTGAGCAGGGGGACCAAATCCCCGAGTGGGTCTTTCGTCGGAAATGTCTCTGCAATGGGAGCAGCAGTCTAGGCCAAGATGGCAGGGCTCACACAGAGCAGGCATTTTGGAAACAGTACATAATGAGTGCTGGAGCAGCTTCCAGCTAGCATAACATACACAGTGGTGGGGAACCAGGTCGTGACCCACCAACACATTCAGCACACTTATAAGCAACACAACTATTAGCCACAGTTCAGATAAAGTATGTTTGCAATTCAGCAGAGTTTCTGTGCAAACCTTTCACTCTGAGGCTCACTCCAGTACCTGACAGGCCGATCGCTTCTGGAGCAAGTCTTCTGTCCACCTGCAGGCAACGAACACACACACTTCTTTTCAGCTTTCAGATCTCCACAAGGATTATCAGAATTAAATCCAACTGTTTCTATACTGGATTCCTCACTCAGGAAGATGGTGACAAGCAGGTCAAACACAGCTGCCCTGCCGATTCTCCTGCGCTATTACACAGGAGCAGCTGCTAGAGCTGTTCACTCTCCCTACTCCAACTCTCAACTTCTCACTGTTACTGACAGCTCTGGGCTTTTCCAGTGATCCAAAAGGTTCAGTTGGCTGATCGAGCTGTCAATCACAAAAGGGCTCCCCCTCCAGGTCCATTAAGGCACCAAACACTTAAAACTACAATTCCTATAGATTTTCAATCCCACAAGACCTCGGGGGATAGTCTCCATTTCAGCTCCCCAGAGGTTCTGACCGGTCCAGCTCTGGTAGTCCAGAACCAAAATGATGGCTCCTAAGCAAAAGTTCAAGCTGCAATGGAAGGCAGATTAGAAAAACTCCTATATTATTAATAAGGCAAATAAACAGTAAATGATCACAGTTCCTAACAGGGCTCCCTCTGCACTAATAGTGACTGCAGAATGGAGCAAAAATACAGCTCACCTAGCTGGTCGTGAGCCTTAAGCCACTCGGACCCAGCCCAGACTAATTTCTAACCCAGCATAATGATTCTCTTAAAGAGACAGGCACAGAGGCTTTCTATAGTGCTCTCATGCTGGCAATCTTAAATGGCTGGACACAGAACATTATCCTGACAATGGACATTAGGCAAGCCCGGGAAGACATTATAGGAACTCCTATTTGTAGGGGGGTTATAGTCTTCCTTGCCTGGAAAAATTTGGCATCTGTTTCAAGTCTATACTTACTATGACTTTCGATAGAAAACATTATAATACAAGATACATTCATGTTTCATTGGTATACGATACAAAAGAAAACTGATGCATCAGGAAAAGCAAATAGATGTCAAACATTACTATACTTTTTCATAACAGCAATAATTTTCTGTAATGATAACAGTTTCTATACAGTTGTCATACACACAGAGAATAAAGTATGGGTATGGGTGTGTATCGAGAATTTACACACACCCGAGGGGTTTAATGCTACATAAATCCCTGAGAGTGAAGCTCGAGGGGTTTATGCGTAGCATCTAACCCTGAGGGTGTGTGTAAATTCAAGTTTACACACACCTAGACCCATATTTTATTTTATATAATTGCCAGGATTTCCTTTTTGCCACCAAGTATATAAAATAAAAAGACGTTTCATAGACCGTGGTCTGCTTAGGGTGAGAGAGCACTTCACGGTCGGTCAGTCGCTTTTGTTTACATTTTTTTTTAATTCAGTTTTGTGTGGAGCCAACATTTTGAGGGTATTTTCCTCATTTCGATTAGTTTCTTCCTGCCGGCACTTACCGCAGAATTCGAGTAGCAGTCCAGAGGGGGAAAGACGAGGCGGACAGTGGCTGGAAGGAAGAGCTTCAGAGGCAGGGGTGCCTGCACAGTGCGAGGGAAACCAGGTACATGTTCACCATTATAAATGCTCCTTTATAACAGCGAATTATGCCACGGATTTCTCTTTGGGGAAAAAGGAAGCCCTGGTAATTATATAGAGAATAATGGATAGGCAAGTGTGTGTTATGAATAATTTTTTTTACACCCGAGGTGTGTGATGACTACATAAACCTTGAGAGTGAAACTCAAGGAGGTCTATGTAGTCTTCACACACTGAGGTAATATTCATAAACACACATAATCTTTATTTTATGTTGGCTTGTGTGTGTATGCCAGCCGACATATTGCATTAGTAGCAGATCTGGAGGTGCGGTCACTGTGGGCGGATGCAGGGCATGCATCAGTAGATGCGTACCTTATTCCCCAACAAGGCAGCTGTAGGTGCTGACACCAGGCATACCTCAAGTGGCGAGGAGATCTAAGAAAAGGTCCACTGCAATCATACAGCGGCACAATAACACACCCTCCCGACATGTCTGTCCTGGTGAAACTGCTCAATCAACATGGCGTCAGTGACTGCCGCTGTGCACAGTGCCACAACCCACTTCATTTGCCAATGGGAGAGCCCACTCCACATCGACATAATGCCACCCTCCCATTTAAAGTTTATGCCGAGGGGGTGCCCAATCCCCCTCAGCATCATGTGCCCTCCAACAGTCTTTTTTTGCCAACGGGGGCTCCAATCCCCATCAACTTCAGTCCCCCTTCCCCATTTATTTTGCCAATGGGGAACCCACTCCCCATCGGCATAATGTCCCCCCCCACGCTTTTGTTGTGTGCCGAGGGGGGTGCCCAATCCCCCTTGGCTCATCTCCCCTCGTTGGTATGTACCGATGGGGGTGCCTAATCCCCCGTCAGCTACAGCAACCCCAAAACACTCAGGTGGTACGCTGGAAGCCCACCCCAGCATGCCAAATGCCCTGAAAACAAAAACTATCCCGCATTTTTTTAACCTGTGAAGGAAACAGTCGCCCGGTCTCCCTGCCCCAACCCGTGCCCACCCTCTGCGTGCTCTGCCTCTCCACTCTCCCTCACCCCATACTTACCTCTGAAGCCTGGCACGATGATCTTTGGTGGACCGGGAACACGTCTGCACTCTTCAAAGCCAACTGGGAACTGAAGAAATGCCGGTAAGCTGTATAATGGCATAAATAGGGTTTTTTTTTAACTTTGGTGCATACCTCAGCCATTTTGGGGAATTCTGGCACCAAATTTTTAACATGGGGTTATTGGGACCCCTCCTCATGAATTTAGTCACTGACATGGCATTATTCGATCCTGAAAGGTGATTTCATTGTCACTGCATGGAATCACCTTTTGGGACTGATTAATGAAATGACAGAGCCATTGTTCATGAGGGGGGCTACCAGAAAGCCTACGTTGCAAATTTGGTGGAAAAAATCCAAAAAATGGCTGTTTTACGAGCGTGCATTGTGCAGTTTCTGCACATGCTTGTAACTTCATGAATTTGTAATATTTTCACTCCAGATTTTCAGAATTGGCATTTTTCCACACCTCCTTATGAACAGTACAGCTGTCATTTTACATATCCTGGCCGAAATGTGTTTTCGCATATCCAGTGCAGAATAGCGCAATGGCTGTGTGAAATCAGTTTTTGGGACAGTTTTCAGAAATGGTGGTAACACTGTTCATGAGCAGAGGTCCTAAAATGCCTATGTTGAAAATTTGGTGACGAACACCCATAAAATAACTGTGTTACAATCGTGCATTACGCAATTTCTACCCACCCTTGTAACTTCACAAATTTGCAATATTTTCATGCCAGATTTTCAACACTGGCATTTTTTCACACTCCTTATGAACAGTACAGCTGTGATTTTTCACATCCTGCCCAAAATGTGTTTTTGCACCTGTGGTGCACAATGGCATGGTGGCTGTGGGAAATCACTTTTGGGACAAATTAACAAAATCACAGTGCCACTGTTCATCAGGGGAGGTCCCAAAATGCCTGTGTTGAAAATGTAGTTAAAAAAATCCTGAAAATAGTTGGGTTACAGACGTGTGTTGCGCAGTTTGTATGCATGCTCATGACTTTACCAATCTGTCATATTTTCACCCCAGATTTTCAACGTTGCCATTTTTTACATCTCCTCATGAACAATACAGTCGTCATTTTTCACATCCTGCCCCAAATGTGTTTTTTGTCCCTATATCACCAAATGGCATAGCCTCTGTATAAAATCACCTTTCCGCTAACAAACTGATAGTTCCGCTCTTCATGAGGTGGGGTCACAAAAAGCCTATGCTGAAAATTTGGAGTGAAAATACCAACAGACGCCTACAGCATTAGGGTTTCCAACTGTAGCACCCCACCCTGCAGAGACTGACAGGCATCAGGGGTGTGACTTGGGATCATTGGTTGTTATGCTCACGCCATTCCACCCCCACCCCCACCCTGCAGCCAGTGACAGGCATCGAGGTCTGCCTTGGAGTGTTCAGCCCTAAAGTTCACATCATTCTCCTATACTGCACCCATCTCAGCCTATTTCCTTATGGAATGGCATAAATATAAAACCCAAAGACCTCAAAGCACACCATGACACTTGTCAGTATCTACAGTGTAGGGTGAGATAGAATGGCATGAGCATTATAGCTGACGACCCAAAGGCACACCCCAACACCTGTCAGTCTGTGCAGGGTGAGGGTGGGGTTGGCATCAGTTCAATACTTCACTGCCATTCCTATTATACATCTCTAACTCCTGCACTACCAATGCCAATGCTAGCAAGACAACATTCGGCATTGACAAATGCTTATTTATAATTACTGATGACCTCCTTTAATAACCTGAACCCTGGTGCAGAACAACCTAGAATAATCTCAGGAGTGTTGCCCACTGGAGGGAGGAATACTTATAAAAATAAATCAATTCAGAGCCAAAATATGTGGTTATGCTATATATGTTATGAAAGGGGACTGGGGTTTATGGATAATCATATCACTTTTTCCAATAAAGATTGTTTCCAAAATGATGGACTGCATTGAAACAGATTTGGCACTAGATTACTGGGAAAAAAGATAAATAAAATCTTAGCATTTCATTTAAACTGGAAAATGGGAAGGGTGGGAACACAATAGGTTTTGATATCTCCTGCCAGCCGAATATCGTAGAAGGGATAAATCAACTAAATCACAGAGTTTCCCACCCTAGTAAAAAAGCTCCATCATACCCAATATGGAATGGCTTATTGACCAATGCCAGAAGTCTGGCCAATAAACTAGGTGAATTTAAACTCAGGCTGTATGAGCAGGACATTCATCTGGCTCTAGTCATAGAAACATGGGGTGCTGATAGTGACAACTGGGATAAAGACATACTGGGCTATAAAACTTTCATTAAAAAATAGGAAGTTTAGAAAAGGTGGGGGTGTGGCCATCTATATACATGATACCATAGAATGTGAGGAGATGACTGAAGATGTGGAAGGCATTGAAGTAACGTGGATTAAAATATATCCCCAGAACAGTGCCACAATAAAATTGGGTTTAGTATATAGACCTCCCTCTACATTATTAGAAAGTGATAAGTAAATGGAGCACATTAGTAATCTTAACCCATCTGACGACATAGTTATTATGGGGGGACTTTAATTTGCCCTGCATAAACTGGATTACACAAAATGAGATTAGTAAAATCGAACAAACATACCTGGATACGTTTGCACAAATAGGGCTTGAACAAATGGTATTATGTGCAACCAGGAACGATAAGATATTAGACATCATATTAACTAACATGGGCAATGGTATCCCCGATGTTCATACTTCAATGCTCTTGGGAAACAGTGACCACCTTTGTGTAAATTTTAGGATGTTACGACAATCAGGACAATCAGGGACAGGAGGTACAGAAAAACTTAATTTTAAAAATGCTAACTTTACTTCCCTAAAAGAACAAACAGCAAAATGGGATTGGGAAGAAGATTTCACTAATAGATCTGTTGAGTGGAAATGGGATTTATTGACCTCAAAGCTTTAAAAAGTGATACAGGACTATATACCTACTTCAAAAAAGTATACTACAAAAAGTATACTACCGAGTTGGATGAAACATAAACAAAAGGAGTAGAATGTTTAAAAGCCTTAAAAAAGGCAACCAGCATTTATCACCATCGTATCGAGCACTGACTCAAAAAATATAATTTAAAATAAAACAAGCTAAACCTAATCAGGAAATATTTATGGCAACAAATGTTAAAGACAATAAAAACACTTTTTTTCTCCCATATCAATAGTATAAGGGGAAATACAAATGTAGTGGGACCATTTGCTAGAAATATGGGAGAACCTACCAATAATAAGGAAACAGCTGATATTCAGAATAAATATTTTTCCTCAGTATTTAATAAATCCGATCTTACTGTGCTGAAGGATGCGCAACTATACATACCTGGGACAGTAAAGATTAATCAACTAAAAGGCTAAAATCAATGGATATTAATAAATCTCCAGGCCCCGATGATCTCCACCCTAGAGTTTTGAAAAAACTTGCAGACTACATTTATAAACCATTAACAAACATATTCCAACACTCCCTAGATTCTGGTGATATCCCACTTAGCTGGACAGTAGCAGTAGTTCTACCACTTCATAAACAGGGACCCACATCAAAACCTAAAAACTTTAGACCAATAAATCTGACTTCCCTATTGGGTAAAATATTGGAAGGGATAATTAAGGACTATATCCAAGAACAATTATCAACCATAGGGGCAATAGACACATACCAGCATGGGTTCACCAAGAATAGATTGTGTTTGACTAATCTATTAGGCTTTTACGAAAAAGTAAATAAAGAGACTGACAACAAAAACCCAGCTGATATAATATTCTTGGACTTTGCAAAAGCTTTCGATAAGCTACCTCACTTAGAATTAGCTAACTCACTAAGGAATCTTAAATTATGTTCCAATATTACAAATAGAGATGGGCGAAGTGGCTCCAATTCGCTCCGCGAAGTGGAACGCGGAGTGAAAGCGGTCAGTGCTCACCAACCGCAGGCGGAGTGCCCGCGCATTGATAATGGGTGTCGAAGTCCATTGAAAACAATGACCGCATTACTCGCCTTCCAAACCACCTCCACTAATTCTTAAGGCGAAGTACATTGAAAACAATGTACTTCGCCTTGTTTTTAAGCTCCAAAGGCGAATTTTGCAGTGATTCATGGGATTTCAGGTCACATGGGCTCTAGATTGTTCTGCACAGCCTCAGTTTGCGGTAGTGTGTGTAGGAAGCTGTAGGAGACAATCTGCTTTGCGAGCTCCCTGTGATTCAAACCTTCTAAAAGCTGTTAAAAAAGCCTTTTTGAGTCTTTTTTTTTTTTTGCTGAAACTTTAGTTCATTGATTATAGGAAACCCTCCTGTGCTCATGTCATCGAGTGTTTATTGTTTGTGTGTATATTTTGAATGTTAATGTACAACATTCAGTCTGTGCACTGAGAGACAGTGGAAGTGTGCTTCGGGGGTGGGGGTATCTGTGGTGTAGGTAGATTAACTAGGAGAAAAAGACGGTGCTTTCTGTTTTGGTGATATTTTTCTTGTATAACTGTGTTAATGTACACACAGTAATATTTTCAATAATTCTTGCCTTTTTTTGCTGATTGTTGTGGTACAGCAGTGCATCATTTTAGTTTGTTTAAAATATGTGGTTATATTACTGAAGTTTTCAATTTGCTACGCATTACTTAGTGTGAGTGTGAGTATGTGTGTGACGCATGTCATCAAATCAGACACTTTTTATTGTGCCACATAATTTCAGCAATGTGAACCTGCTATCCACTGCAGCTGTGTAATTTTTGTACTTCTTTGTGGTATCTTTACTGGTACTCGTACTAGTGACTCTTACTGCAGTAGTGCAGTACACTGCCCCCCCCCTCGCGGCCCGCCCCAACCGGCATACCTCTCAACCTTTTGTCCCCCAAATGTGGAACACTGCCTCTCAAAATGTGGAACAAATGAGGAAAATGTGGAACACTTAATCAAATCTTTACCTAAGAAGGGCAGAACACTGTTAAAATGTTTGCATTTATGTTCAGAAGTCTGTTATTAATTGAATAATACATTTTTTGCATAATTTACTACAGATTTTCGCTTTAAAATGTTAACACTGAATGTGGAACAAGTCCTCACAATGTGGAACAAGGAGCTTTTGTGAAGTAAAATGAGGAGCGTTCCTCGTAATGTGGTACAGTTGAGAGGTATGCCAACTGGCAAGGATATTCTTTTCCAGATTTGAATTTCTGATGGTGAGCACTGGTTAGGTGTTGTGCCTTTGCATCTGCATCTCTTCAGCGAGCAGCACAATCTTAATCTGTCTGTACATTTGCATCTCTTCAGGGCCCAATCTCCATCGCTAACTTAAGTCACAGTTGTTTCTTTGGCTTCCCTTCAGAGTACTGGACAGGTGTGGTGCATAATTCAGCATGAACATTGTACTCATTAATGTGTGTTTTTAAGTCGGGACCATCATCAGGAGTCACTCGTGATACGAATCACTTTCTTCTTCAACACGGTCACAAATGCAGTCACAAATTACGATTTACGATCACGTCACGAATCACAACAGTAATTTTTTTTACTAGTTACTTGGATGTATTATAAGCCTGTTTTGTAGTATCTCTCCATGCTTCACCACCCCACCATTGTACTCATTAATGAGTGTTTTTAAGTCGGGGAGTTGTGTGCCACACCTCATCGGGGCCCGGGGAAGTACAGCCATAGGCATTTGCGTTTCTTTATCATCACGATCACAAATGCAGTCACAAATCATGATTTACGATTACGTCACAGATCACAACAGTAATTTTTTTTACTAGTTACTTGGATGTATTGTAAGCCTGTTTTGTAGTATCCCTCCAGGCTTCACCACCCCACCATTGTACTCATTAATAAGTGTTTTTAAGTCAGGGAGTTGGACAGTGTCTGCAGTACATACACAGACTGGAAAGAAAACTGCAGCCATGCAGTTTAGTACAGTAAACTTCCACTGCTCAGAATACATATGGAAAACAACAAAAAAAGGGCATAATTACATACAAGGGTCGTGGATGGTGGAGGAATACATTTTATAACACAGCAAGGAAGGTGTGGGGGGGCACATGGTGTGAGGAAAAAAAAACTAATGTGGGATCCCATGGTGATCCAGCAGCAGTTCTAGCATGAACATAATTTGCAACTGATGTCCCTCTATGTAAGAAAAATAAAATTTACAGAAAGAACAAATTAAGTAAAAAGGAGTACAGACAGAAAAGACAGAAAAGACAAAAAAATGTAGCTTTTAAAAAAGCTGTTGGGTCTAAATCAAAGTTTAAATCTCCTCCTCGTTCTGATCTCAAAGTATCAGCAGTCACAAAACACACTCCTCTCTCTCTCTCTCTCTCTCCATCTGCACAGGAGAAAGTAATTGCGTCTGCTTATACGATTCACTTTCTTCCTGCCTAGTTAAAGAGCATGTGACTTACAGTACTGTAAACCATGTGATGTGTGTGGGGGGGCTGCCAAATCTGAAACACCAAGTGGATCATTTAGAATCATAATGAGGAACGCGAAGTCCATTAAAAACAATGACTTTGCCTTACTTCGCATTGCGATTCAGCCTTAACGTGAAGTGGTAATGACAAGGCAGAGTGAGCACTTTGCATTGCCCACTCTGCATAGCAGAGTGGCAATGCGAAGTGCCCACTTCGCGTTCACTTCGCCAGCGGAATTTAAATTTGCTGCATCTCTAATTACAAACTGGATTGTAAATTGGTTGACGGGGAGACGGCAGAGGGTGGTGGTGAATGGAGTTTTTTTTCCGATTGGGCTGGAGTTACAAGCAGCATTCCTCAGGGGTCTGTGTTGGGGCCGGTCTGGTTTAACATGTACATTTCTTCATTGAAAATAGATTTACCAAACGTGTGGTTGTCCAGATTTGCAGATGATTGTAGACTGGGAACAGTGGTTAATACCCTTGAAAGCAGTACAACTTTACAGGAAGCCCTGTACCATGTCTTTTCTTGGACGACACACAGTAGCTTGGAACTTAACATTAATAAATGTAAAGTTATGCATTTGGGACCCAAAAATTTACAATACAACTACACCCTTAACAACAAAATCCTAACTGTAACCACAAGTGAAAGTGATTTGGGGGTGACTATAAGTAATGATCTCAAATTTAATATGCATTGTGGAAATCAGGTAAGAAAGGCAAATCAGATGCTAAATTGTATTACCAAACACATTTCTAGTAGGACTAAGGAGGTATTACTTCCACTCTATATAGCACTGGTTAGGCCATAGTTGGAATACTGCATGCAAATATGGTCTCCTTTTAGAAAGGAAGATATAAATAAGGTCGAAGCAGTCCAACACTGCTTTACTAGACTCGTAACAGACTTAAAACAGATACCATATTCTCAAAGATTGAAAATACTCAATTTATACTCACTGCAATACAGGAGAATAAGAGGGGACATGTATATGTTGTACAAGGTAATAGGACAAGATAACTACATGTCAGAACTTGGTATAAAGTTTAACCGAGATAGAACTAGTGGTAGGAGACACTCCTTGCAGTTACGCTCTAACAAACGGAATACACTATCTAGGAAGCATTGGTACAGCCAAAGGGTTATTACTTTATGGAACTACCTCCCTGAGGATGTAATAGCCAGTAAAAATATTAATGTCTTTAAAATTAGGCTGGACAATGCAATGAGTGATGAAATCAAATTTGGGTAATATATATAAATCAAACTAGCAAGCATAAAGGACATAAGTCTACAAAGCTTGATTTTACCTATGATACCTAACATGCAAAGTACTGTTTTTCTTAGTTCAAAATTTGTTTTATTTTACAGTCACATAAGAGTTTACATTTTTTTGAACTGAGTTTGTTATACTTTTTAAATGTTGCAACTTGCAAAATGAGGAACATGCTGTATGATGAGATTAAAATTGTTTAAATGCCAGTTGTAACATCCTTCTTAAGTCTAGTGAAGTATTGTGTAGAATCCAGTAACAATGTCAGTAAAACAATGGTGAAAGAGTAAAACTAAACTAAACATTTAATTAATGACTGGCCTGGTGGTGCTGAGGGTTGATGCGCTGGACGCCACACCTTGTGCCACGCTGGTGACCTGGGTTCGGGAACAGACTCGAGTCGTTTGGGGGCCGGCAGGGGAGGCAAGGACTGAGCATCATAGCTCTCCTTTCTCGGGGTTGGGGGTCTGTGCTGTGAATGGCACAGCTAGGAGGGCTCACCCACGTCCAGGGTGCTTGGTTGCCTCCACAGAGGTGGAGACAGCTGCTGCACCCATTGCACAGTGCGTGAGTGCAAAAGGGGTGAAAAAAGGAGGAAAAATTCCCAGCGGCAGGATGACGTCTGACTCCCCGCAGGCACCGCTTCTGGGCCGGGCATAAGGTAAGGCCCGGTAATTCCGGGGGACAGAGCTGGGGGGTCTGGCAGAAGGGGGCTGTCGGGGGGTGAGGCGTAGAAGCAGCAGCTGTGATAAAAAAAATTTAATTAATTGCATAGAAATATTGCATTTTAAATGCTGATATACTTGTTTCAATTGTAGTTTTCCCGAAGCACCAAGAAGGAAGTGTTACTGAGCCAATTAAGATCTTCCGGTTGCTGTGGTGGCCTAGAGACCATGTTCAAATAGTGAAAGTATGGCAGTTTTTCTGTCATGTAAAATTCAAGAAATTGGAAAACTGAGGTCTTTTGGGCTTTTTTTGTTAGGGAGATGTGGTGCAGAAGACACAGAATGAACAAAGCCTGTTTCGGTGAAGGTAGTGGTAGTAAGTAGAAGAGCTTTGTGGGTGGAAGTGATTGTTTTTCCGCTCGGACTGTCTCGAGTACAGCTACCGCTTGAGAGATGGGACAGTGAATGTGGATGTTTTGAAACACCGTAATAACTTGATTTCGGGTTGTTACGGCGTTTCTGCTGTGACTGAATTTAGGTTATTAAAGGGGGTCACCAGTAATTATATACACTTCTTTGAAATGATTCTAACAGATAACCACAGTATTCTGACCATTCGGGTCTATACTGTTTCCTGTATTCTAAACAACATAGTTGGGGGCCCATCCCTATCCGCTACATTGGGGCTAGATGGATCAGGGGCACCAGGTTTTGATGGGCCGACTATTAACTTAAAAGTAGCAGAGTAGCTCAATTTGGGAAGTGAGCTTTCAGAAATGTAGACTCCTTTATGGACAACATGTAAGGGGAGGTCCACAGGCCTCCCAGGGGAGTCATAACTGAGGCATATCACTGGTTTGGTGGCTCTTCCAGACTTTCTTGGAGGAATAGACACAGGCTCATTGGTTTTGACATTTGCATTAGAATCTGCTCCTGCAGGAAGGGATACCTCTGCACTGGGAACTGGAGTTATATCAGGAGCATTTTCAGCTCCTTGTTCAGTTAATTCTGAGTTCACAAGATTGCTCGTTATTTGGTTCTGAAGAAGGCCTAGATTCGTCATCGAGGGGAAACTCCATAGCATTTAGGTCCTGCAGCACTTGACTAATACTTTCAACATCACTTATCTCACCATTGCCATTGTCATAGCAGGGTTTGGGTAATTTCTTTCACACAGTTCTGTAGTATCTGGAATGTCACCAGGGATGCTTTCGATTACAGGTTCTCCTTCTGGTAATTCAAACAGTTCGACCGAACACAAAGAGTCAGCTACTTCAGAAGTCACACTTTGCACCTCACTTTCAAGGGGCACAGGTTTTGAGGATAAGGCTGAAGAGTTAGGCAGTCCTGAAGGCCCAGCTTCATCTCCACAATTGTACATGGGATTGCCTTGGAATAACTGACATCGTTCATAAGATGGGTAATATGAAACTTCACACTCACTGTCATCAGACTCAGACTTGCAGCCAATGCCATCTTTGGCCTGCCTGGGGGAAGGCCTCGAATCCTTGACAGCTGGAGAAGGGTGAATCAGTTTCTTTTTGGCTGCAGCTCTAGCTACTGGCCTGTGAGGGGCAGTGTCCGGAGGTAGAGAGTCAATGATCAGTTGACCAATAGGCAACAAATGATTTTGGTGCATTGTCTTAGTTGCTCGAGGATCATTCTCAGGGTGCACTTTATATATTGACTGATCATCCAGCTTGCTGACAATGATATAAGGCAGATGGTACCACCTATCAGCAATTTTATGCTTTCAATCAATCAAAACTTTATTTGTAAAAGGTGCCTTTCCAGAGCCAAGGTGCCTGTACATAACATAATAAAAACAATATAGCTAAAACAATAAAATTAATCCAATCCTACAACATTTAAAAATCATTATACGCATGTTTAAAAAGATACGTTTTTAATGCCCCCTTAAAGGTTTGGACAGTCCGGCAATCTCGTACCTGACGAGGTAGAGAATTCCACAGGGTCGGGACCATAAAACTACAAGATCTGGCCCCAGAGGTCTTCAAACGAACCCTGGGAATCTCTAGCAATTCCTCGTCAGTAGAGCGGAGAGAGCGGGAGGAACAGTAGGGACGAAGGAGATCTTTCAGGTAGCCAGGTCCCTGATCGTGTAGGGCCTTATAGGTCAACAAACCGACCTTGGAGGTGATTCGCCAGCATATTGGCAGCCAGTGCAGTCCGCAGAGCACAGGCATTATGACTGGACCTAGAGGAACCAGTCAATAGCCTGGCTGCTGCATTCTGCACTAGCTGCAAGCAGCGAATATCAACCCCCAGTAGCCCAAGATAAAGGGCATTGCAGTAGTCAAGACGGGAGGTAATGAAGGCATGGACCAAAGTAGGAAGATCATCAGGAGGAACCAGGTGCTTCACCCGGGCGATGTTCCTCAGGTGGTAAAAAGAGGCTTTGACAACTGCCGACACCTGAGATTTAAGTGTCAAACAGTCATCAAACACAACGTCCAGATTCCGCACCTAGTCTGAGATAGTTAGCTGAACACCTCCAAGCCATAAGCCTGAGGGAGATCCTGCCAACAAACCCACCTCCCAGCGACCTGGGTCCACAACCAACACCTCAGTTTTTTCTGGATTCAACCACAGCCAACTCACATTCATCCAGTCCTGGATTTTGGCCAGACAGTTGTTAAAGACCGGAAAGGCAGCATCTTGGCCGGGCACAAAGGACATGTACAGTTGAGTATCATCTGCATAGCAGTGAAAACTCAAACTGTACCACCTAATGATCGCTCCCAATGGCAGCATGTACACCTCAAACAACATGGGCTCCAAAATGGAGCTCTGCGGCACCTATAGGATAGGGGGAATGATGCCGAGGAAAAAATCCCAGACACCACCCTCTGAGTCCTACCCTCAAGGAAGGATCGAAACCAACTGAGGACTGTACCAGACAGCCCACAGATAAACCACAAGTGCTCCAGTAGCACACCATGGTCCAGGGTGTCAAATGCTGCAGAGAGATCAAGAAGGGCCAAGATGGAACAAGTTCTTCGATCTCTCGCTATTAGGAGGTCATTTAGTACCTGGACAAGAGCTGTCTCAGTACTATGTCTCTTCCTAAATCCGGACTGGAGAGAATCATAGACATTGTGGCTGGTCAAATGATCATCCAACTGCGACGCGACCACCTTCTCAATAACCTTTCCCACAAAGGGCAGGTTAGAGACAGGTCTGTCATTAGCCAGACAGTCCGGTTCCGAGGAGGGCTTCTTAAGAAGGGGCTGAACCACAGCCTCCTTCAGAGGATTTGGAAAAATCCCCCTCTCCAAAGACCTCCAGACTATCTCAGCCAGGACCGGGCCAATTTTATCTACACAGCCCATTAGGAGACGTGGAGGGCCTAGGTCCACACCACAGTTGGTGGGACGCAATGATCGGATGACCATCATAATGTCATTGATTGAGGGAAGGCTGAAGTCAGACCACACAAACCGGGTGTCCGACATCTCCTGCTGACCATCACAACTCCCACTAGGGAGGGTCGAGCGGACATCCGACCTGATTGTGGCAACCTTATCTGAAAAGAATTGAGCAAACTCCTCACACCATTCTTGAGAAAAGGCTCTTCTGGGCTGAAGACAAATTGGATTGCACAATCTGTCCACAGTCTGGAAAAGCTGAGCTGGTTTATTCTGTGAAGCAGCAATCTCTCTGGACAGGAATGCTGCCTTCTTACGAGAGATTGCTGATTGATAGACCATGTAATGGTCCATCAAACTAAATTTGTCACAATCCAGGCCTGATCTCCACCAGCACCTCTCTAATCTTCGTCCAACTTTCCTCAACTCCCTTAGAGTCTTATCAAACCAAGGAGACCTAGGGCGAAGAGTGAGGGGCCGAACACAAACCGGAGCAATGGAGTCCAGTGCCCCTGCTACCACCTTATTATAGGCAAGTACCAAGTCCTCTGGGTCCATGCAATCACTCGGTAGACCTGATAGGTCCAGCACCGCCATCAGGCCATCTGATGAAACACCCCTCAAAGGGCGGTACCAGACCATCTCCATAGGGGCTGACCTACTAGGGGTGGCCCCAAAACTGAACCCAATGGAATGATGGTCAGACCACCTGACTGGTTCCACCACCAAATCGGATATCTCCATCCCCAGTAGGAACACCAAATCCAATGAATGACCACCAATATGGGTCGAGGAGGAAATAACCTGTGTGAAGCCCAGTGAACTCATTAACTGGCGGAAGTCTTGACCAAACTGCGAGAGTTCATCATAGACCCAGGCATTGAAATCCCCCCAGAACCAACCATCTGGGGGATCCCAATGTCAGATCGACAATGAAGTCTGCGACTTCCTGCAGGAAAACATTCCCGTCACCTGGTGGACGGTAAACGAGAAGAATCCTGCACCTCACACCCTCGCCCATGATACATTCAAAGGAGTTGGTAGTTCCCACTGGTACTTCCACTAGGCCCAGTTCTGATCTAAAACAGATAGCAACACCCCCGCCCCTATGATCCATCCTAGGGTGGTGTATCACCGAGTACCTGGTTGGGACTGCTGAAGCCAAAACTGGGCCAGCATTCTCATCCAGCCAGGTCTCAGTGATGCACGCCAGGTCAGATGTTCCGACAAAATCTGCTATAATAGCGGTCTTGTTTTTAATAGACCTGGTGTTGCATAACACCCCCCGAGTAGGATGAGCATCCGAGGATGACCGTGCTACCTGCTGACTACCAGCAGAACCCTTGGGTATGGGAACCAGCCAGGGAGGACCCCTTTCCTGGACCCATTTTGCCCCAGGGCGTCTCCTCGTCCCCACTATCTCTATCCGCCCACTCCTTTCCAGTCCCTCTCCAGGCCCAACCCTTGTCCTCCCCTTTTTCCTAACAATCCCCAGAGCCCTACACCATCTGTACACCTCTGGTGATAGGGGAGGACAGAAGAAAGGACAGAGGTCCCTGAGCCTGGAGGGGGAATAATACCCGACAATCCTTATGCCTTCCCAACATATATTTGCTGCACTAAACAAATACCAACAAATAAACAATCCCGAACTACAGATTTAACCCATACCCATACCCAAACATATAATAATCAACTATTTCATAAACCATAAAATCAATAAATACCCCACAATCACCTACCCTCAAAAAAGAAAAGATATAAATAATCAAATTCAAGACCAAAATAATAAAAATCAGCCGGAGAAAACAATCATAAAATAAATGATATAGTTCATTAAAAATTATAACTGTAACTTAAGTCCAAAGATGTAAGGTTTATAATGAAAAAGGTAAAAATAAAGAACAGTTCTTCAGCCCCCGAAGTCTCTCTCACAGCCTAGGGAGGCCAATAGAGCACAGGTACTCTCACTTCCTGAACCCAAAAATGCTTTATTTTTATTTTGTCATTCAGCCCCCGAGCACTCTCACTACGAAGAGGCACTCTCACTGCCTTCAGATGAAAAACAGAAAAAATAGATGAAATGTAGTCCCAAGTTTCGTAACAGCACACGGTCTCCAGGTAACAGTTCCTGAGTTTTGACACGTTTGTCATGCCTTTCTTTGTTTGCCAGATTTCTTTTGGCTGCCATGGTTTGCACCAATTGGTAGGCATGGCTTAGCTAGGCCTTTAACTTTTGAAAATACTGTAAATAGTTCTCAGTTTTGACTCCATCTAGGGACACTCCAAAAGCAAATGTCCACAGGCAACTGGGCTTCCTGACCAAACATCAGGCGTTAGGGGGAAAACCCAGTGACATCACTCTTGGTGCACTTATAGGCATGTACTAAAGCACTGATCTGTTGGCTCCACCTGGACTTGTCTTTAGTGTGAAGTATGCCCAGCATGTCAAGTAGTGTTCTGTTAAGCCATTCAGGCTGTGGATCTCCCCAGGATGATACAAGGTAGTTCTGGATTTTCTCACTCCCCAAAGTGAGAGCATTTCTTTTATGAGCCGGCTTTCAAAGACTCTCCCCTAATCAGAATTAATTCTCTGAGGTGCACCATAATGGACAAAGAACTTCTCCATGAGGACCTTGGCCACTGTAGATGCTTTCTGGTCCTTAGTGGGATAAGCTTGGGCATACCTTATGAAATGATTAGTTACAACAAGCACATTTCCAATGTTCTTTTGGTCAGGTTCAAGACACAAGAAATCAACACACACCAGCTCCATGGGCACGTTGGTAGAGATGTTGACTAAGGGTGCAGCTCTTTGGGGTAGAGCTTTTCTTTGAAGGCATCGGCTGCACATACAGAGATGGGCCTCAATGTCAGCTCTCATTTTTGGCCAGTAGAATCGGGCATGGCTAAGTCAGTGGTTCGATCACAATCTAAATGTCCCATTTGAATATGGAGGGTCATTAGGACCAATTGTTTGAAGGTGGTGGGCAATAACCAGTTGCTGTTTATCAGGTTAGCCCTGTCAATTTACTGTTTCTTGATACAGGAGCTGATTGTGCAACTTAAGTCTGGGACCTTCTTTAAACAAGAGAGCAGTCCGTGGGTCTGAAGAACAGAGTTTGGATACAGCCTTACCAGCATGCAAAGCATCAAGCACAGGTCTAATCATGGGATCTTGGGTCGGGTGTCACTGTATGTTCTCAGGGTTGAGCTGATGCAAAGCACTAAGATCTAAGGCTGCAAAGTGGCAATAGGTCGTGGGGACACAGGTGTCAGGAGGACCGAAACAGTCTGCTAAACAATCAACTGTTTCAGAAGAGTGGTGCTCATCCTTATCAAATTTCTGACAGAGGGCTTTGACAGACTCCTCTGACATTTTTACCCAATTTACATTGGAGTTTGGCCGTCTGGAGAAGGCGTCCGATTCAATGTGGTTCAGGCCTGGTCAATACTCCACTTCATAGTCGTAAGTGGAAAGAGCAGACAACCAGCGATGCCCAGTTGCATCCAGCTTAGCCGAGGTCTGGAAATAGGTAAGGGGGTTGTTGTTGGTCTTGACCAGGATCTTGACACCACAGAGATACTTGTGAAATTGGTCCACCACAGCCCATTTGAGGGCAAGAAATTCAAGCTTGTGTACCGGGTAATTTGTTTCAGAGGGTATTAAGCTCTGACTGGCAAATGCCACTGGGCATAAACCTTCTTCATACGCAATACAGAACAGCCCCAAGTCCCTTCAAGCTGGCATCAGTGTGCAGTACATAAGGTTTGGTAGGGTTGGCATAGGCAAGCACAGGGGCGTGGGTGAGTTGGTGAATGATTTCATTGAAAGCAGTTTCATATTTAGAAGTCCACATGGCTCCAAAAGGTTTATGTGTCCAGAAGTAAACCTTACCTTCCTCCATAATGGTGCTTTTCTTATACTTTTTGTTGGTAGGGGAATAGCCCTGGGGGGTGGGGATGGATGATAGGGGTTTCTGGAGCACAAGGGATGGGAGGGCCTCAGCACCCAACTAAGGATCTAAGGTTCGAGCAGACTCGATAGACCGTAAGGCCTAATCTGCTGGCAAATAGTATGTTAGTATGTTAGCCCTGAGTTAGATTGAGCAAAGGTCGGATAACTTTGGAATAGTCTCTTATGAACCGGCGATAATAACCGCAGAACCCCAAGAACTTTTGCAACTCTTTTAAGTTATCAGGCTGAGGCCAGGTGGTCAAGGACTTCACTTTGCTTGGGTCTGTCTGAATCCCATCAGTTGATACTATGTGCCCAACATATTTCACAGACATTTGAAAAAACTGAAACTTGTCTATGGATTACTTTAGTTTGAAATCCTCCAGTCAGTCAAGGACCTTGAACAAATGATCTTTGTGTTCTTCTAAAGTCTGTCTGAGCAGAATAACGTCATCAAGATACACAAGGCATTCTAACAAGTTCATATCTCCCACTCCCCATTCCATCAGTCGCTGGAAAGTGGCAGGTGCACCCGAAATACCTTGAGGCATACATAGGAATTCATAGAAACCCAGGGGGCAGATGAAGGCTATTTTCTCATGGTCCTCCGGGGCCATTCAGATTTGATAGTACCTGCTCCGGAGGTCAAGTACTGAGAACCACTGGCTTCTGTTGAAGCAGTGAAGGGCATCCTGGATGTGGGGCATGGTGTACTGGTCCGGCACAGTTCTTCAATTTAAGGACCGGTAGTCCACACACATCCTTACTGATCCATTCTTCTTTTGAATTGCCACAATCGGGGAATCATAAGGGCTTCAAGATTCTTGAATGATTCCAGCAGCCAACATTTCTTTTTTTTTTAAAATCAAATATGCTTTATTAAGTTTTGTACATAAAACAGCCAACATTTCTTGAAGGTGCCTCCATACATCATCTATGTCAGCTGGAGCAAGGCAATGGGATCTCTCCCTAAATGGCCTCTCATCATGGAGTCGGATGTGATGCTTAGCCCCAGTGACACAACCCATGTCCCATTCCTTTAGAGAAAATACTTGGCTTCTCTGGGACAGCTTCTGGCTAATCTTAGTTTTCCATTCATTGAGGAGGGGTGACTCCCCGAAGTCAAACAGGTCAGGAGTCACCTCATCACTCTCTATGGTGCACTTCTTGCTGGACAACACAGCAGTGTCTGCACAGTACACAGTGGCTAGAGTACACCCCCACTTCACTCGGACTTCCCGATCCAATATGTTCTGGACCTGCACTACTACCTGCCAGGCATAGGCATGGGCCTAGGCTGGTAGAATGCTGGGCTTGACCAACAGTCCCTCAGGCAGTTTCCCCTCTTCTGGGGCATTGAGCATAAGGATCTTGTTTTTCACATCAGTTTTGAGGTGCACCTCACCATGAATGATGCATTGAGCATTGGGGGGTAGCACTAGCGAATCAGGATCTTTTCTCCAGACTACCCCCACGGGTTCATCTTTCTCCACCTCCTGTTTTTGCATTTCAAGTTGTTGGGATATGCAAGGCCCATCCAGTTCACTTGGCTTGCTTATCTTGACAAAGTTGAGCTAACCGCCCAAACATATGGGCATTCATACCAATTAGTAGTGGGACACCATAGTTTAGTCCTGTGGGTGGGCATACCGAGGTCAGGGTCTCCACTTGCTCATCCATACCTGCTACAGTCATAGGGAATGACAACCAGAGTCAGACATATCCTAGGTAGGGATAGGATTTTTCACTTAGCCCCCACACTTGTAGTCCTTCGAGGGGTTGCAGTGGGATGTCAGATAAATGCTGGTTATACCAGTCTTGGAATACATTAGTCACTTGCGAACCACTGTCCAACACAGCATGAGTGGAAATGCCATTTACAGTCATGGTAGTCTCCATGGAGGTGCCCACCACCTTGGACCAGTCTGGGGAAGTTGATTTGGCGGTCTGCCCCACAGCAGTTTTTGAGGAATAAGACATTTTTTGTGGGCCCGGCTGAGGCTTTATATTACTCCGATAAACGAAGTTTAACAATCTAGAGGTGACCGTTCGAAAGTTTTCTGGGAAGGTGTTGCCCAATCAGGTGTGCCTGTCCTCCCCACATCTGTAGCAAAAGACTTGTTCCTTGGGGTCTCGGTAATGGTGGGGTTTGTCCCGAACTTTGGACTGATTGGGAGAAGTCCTATGGTCCTCTTTTGATTTAGACTGAGTCTCTCTATCTTCATTGTTTCCCCAGTGGCCAGGGGCACATGTAGCATGGATGAGGTCACCCACCAGAGCTCTCAGTTCTTTCATTTCTTCCATCAGCTAAGCCTCAACCCGGGGCTTAGGGTGATGGCATGAAACCCCACACCTCTGGGAGAAACGTAGCTTCTGGTCTCAATTGGCGACGGGCAAGGGTGTGAGCTTCTGGCCGCTTCAGCTGCACCTTGTTGGCTGGCTCATATCTCCTGTACCTCTTTAAGCAGTTCTCTTACTTGCTGGATTTCAGTAATTTCGTCTTGCTATTCAGACCGGTCTGCGATTTGGCTGGTATTGGCAACCATGGCATAGGACTCCAATCCCTCCTCATCATTCTAGGCCTCTTGAATTTCTTTCATGAGCCAACAATATTCGGGATGGTTGGATTTATGATCCTAGAATTTCAATTTCAGCATGAGCACACTGGAATATCTGCCAGATTTTAGGATATGCTCCAGTTTGACTCAGTTCAGTTCACTAGCAGGTACCCCCCCCCCCTTTTTCTATGGGCCCTCTGCAAGGCCCATTCAATTTGGGTGACAAAAGCAGACAGTTTCTCATTCTGTCATTGTTTAGTGGACTTGGATTTCCACATTAAGTCCTCCCCAGATTCCATGACGCCAAACACCCCCTCCAAAGCAGAGGGGTACTCAGCAGCAGTGGCTTCAGAGCTAGTGGATTGAAGACATCAGATGGCTTCCAGTGCAGGGCCCCTTAAGCTTTCCATATGTCTCTTTCTCTTTTCTCCCTCTGAATATTGCCACCCTTGGACTAATGAAGTAGTGTAGCCCATCCAGGTTTTCAAATCATCCTCCCCCACTGGCACAGGCACTGCACCAGAGAACAGTCTGAACCTACGACAGGAGTCCAGGTGTACCAACGGTATCGCTATGGAGGAGGTAACAGGGGATGCTCTAGGAGTAGATGGAGACACCAGGGGAGAGAGTAAAGGAGTGGTTTCCTCCGAAAGGTCCAACATTTTTAACAATTCCTTGGCTGTTCACCCTTCAGTAGCTAACAGCCTTAACAGTTTGTCCTTAAACCCTTCCACTTTCGGGGATCCCCAAGGGGAAGATGGGTCACTATGCAAATGGATAACCCTCCACCCCTTCTGGGACCCTTCAGGTATGATAACAAGGGGTACCTTTTCAGGATCTATGGGGAGGCTACACGAGAGGAGGGCCACCAGGGTTTGATCAAACAGATCCGAGTCCCACCCCCACACTTCAGCCTTCCCTAAACATTTAACTTTCCCCACAGTTTCCGCAATTGTATCATTAGCAGTCCCTAGCGGAATATTGAGTAGCAATATGGCATGTCGGGGATCTACCCCCTCGGCCTCACTCCACCCCATCATGTGATGCACAACCAGCTTGTGGGTTGCAGTTTTTAACTTGGGCGTGGTAAGCGCCTCTATTTCAGTTTCTTTTGTAATTTTATCTGGGTTGTAGTTCCCACTTCTGACCACTAGATGGCACAAATCCCAGTGGTACCTCCAAGATGTAACCCCTAGGTGGTGCTATCTTATGGGTTACTACCCCTGCCTGCATGATTAGGCACAGGTTGAGGGGCCTGAGCTTGGTAAACGGGTGCCTTCTCCCAGAGCAATGGTTTTGGGGTAGCATAACTGCTGTTGGTACAGCCCTCGGGGATGCTATAACCACCCACCAACCCTTCTAGTAGCCTACACAGATCAACAGAGTAACATTCACATATACCATATGACAGTAATGCTGGACCCGCATTCCTTGTACTTACCACCAGGGCTAGATCAGCTGCAATTGCCCTGGACAGCCAATGTAAAATAAGACCAGTAATGCAACAATTCAATGGCAGCACAATATCACCACCAAGAAGGTATACACTAGCCAGGTTAACTGTAGCAAAACACCAATCTGATGTATTCAGGGGATATGAACAAGGGTGGGGCATGAGTCTAGCAGAAGATCTGATTAACTCAGGCTAAACAGCATTCACAATGAGTCCCTCTGATGCAGTCACACAACCCTGGGTACCCAGTTGTTAAACAGGCTAGCCTGGAGCATTGCCTGGGGTAGGCCAGCGTTGCAGCTGTTGTTGGGGCCCTTAGGAAAGAAAACAATTAGCATGCACATCAACCCAGAATTTGTAATCTGGAGCTGGATGGTTCAGTTCGTTGTAATAAACCCAAACAAGCAAATCAGATGATGCACAATGATTGTAGCTCTGTTGCAGGGAGCTACCCTGTTTTGTACTCATGCTACCCAGACCAGGAGGCAGAACTGATAAGATGAAGACCTCTGGAAGTTGCACTGGATTGCCAGGGGAAGCAGGGCCTACACGACTCACCGTGGTGGTCGCTACCTGTTCGATGGTGTTGAGCAGGGCACCGAATCCCCCAGCGGGTCTTTTGTCTGAAATGTCTCTGCGATGGGAGCAGCAGTCTAGGCTGAGATGGCAGGGCCCAGACAGAGCAGGCAGTTTGGATACAGTCTGAAACGAGTGCTGGAGCAGCTTCCAGCTAGCATAACATACACGGTGGTGGGGAACCAGATCACGACCCACCTACGTAGTCAACACACTTAAAAGCAACACAACTATTAGCCACAGTTCGGATAAAGTCTTTTTGCAATTCAGCAGAGTTTCTTTGCAAACCTTTCACTCTGAGGCTCACTCCGGTACCTGATAGGCCGATCACTTCTGGAGCAAGTCTTCAGTCCACTTGCAGGCAGCGAACACACACACTTCTTTTCAGCTTTCAGATCTCCATGAGGATTATCGGAATTAAATATGACTGTTACTATACTGGATTCCTCACACAGGAAGATGGTGACAGGCAGGCCTAACACAGCCTTCTTGCCTATTCTCCCACACTACTATGCAGGAGCAGCTACTCGAGCTGTTCACTCTCCCAACTCCAGCTCTCAACTCCTCACTGCTGCAGGCAGCTCTGGACTTTTCCAGTGATCCAAAAGGTTCAGTTGGCTGATCAAACTGTTAATCACAAAAAGAGCTCCCCCTCCAGGTCCTTTAAGGCACCAAACACTTAAAACTACAATTCCTATAGATTTTCAATTCCACAAGACCTCAGGAGACTGTCTCCATTTTAGGTCCCCAGAGGTTCCAACTGGTACAGCTCTGGCAGTCCAGAATCAAAATGGTGGCTCCTATGCAAAAGTTCAAGCTGCAATGGAAGGCAGGTTAGATAAATGCCTATATTATTATTAATAAGGCAAATAAACAGTAAATGATCACAGTTCCTAACAGGGCTCCCTCTGCACTAATAGCGACAGCATAATGGAGCAAAAATGCAGCTCGCCTGGCTGGTCGCAAGCCTTAAACACACAATCCTGACAATGGGCATTAGGCAAGTCCAGGAAGACATTATAGGAATCCCTAATTTTAGGGGGGGTTACACTGAGCAACTCCCTTGGTCCACGACTCATCTCCCCCTAAGAACTTGACAAACAAACTGTTGTTGGCTGTTACAAATGGCTTTATTGTACTCAAACATCCTCACTTTACAACCCTAAATTCTGATAGTTATATACATATTTACAGCCTTTGTTCAATTTGTCAAACTTTATAAGGCTCTCTGTATATACATATTCCCACCCTTGTGCACATTGTCCAATGGTCCCACAGTTTATTACCCTTCATGTCAGCAGTTACCCCTGGCTGCATGCCCAATGAAAATTATGACATGCCTTCTGTTACCCAGGCCCGATGTAAGTCAGATACTGCCGCTCCCTCTTATCTGGCTCAGGGCCCGCCTGATGTAAATTTGTCATACCCCCCCATCCCTTGACCAAGGCATGCCTACTGTAAATCAGGTCATGCCCACGTGCCCAATGTACATCAGACCATGTGCTTTCCCCGAGGGCTACTCCTGCATCTGGGTAGCCACATTTCCTTTAGGTGGTCATCGCTCCAGACCACCCCATCTTTCTGGACAACCTTCACACCTCCTGTTATTAGGGTGGATGTCCTGAAATCAGCTGAAACAAAGAGGCTCCACCTCTGTTCCAGCTAGCCTACATACACCCCACTGCTCAATCCCCTGGCTCCTTGTTGTCTTGTTCTCGCTCACCCAGTTCCTTGCATTCCTAGTGCTACCTGCCTATTGTACCCTCCCCTCACCTGACTACCTTTGTTTCTTTATCTTGGTACCACTGGCAGTGCGCATGCGCTTGCTGCCCATGCATGCACACTACTTGGCAGTCGAGGGAGGGGTGAGGGCCATCTCTGTACACTCTCGGCTGAAGACTCTACCCCCCAAGTGGGATCATTCCACTAACAATTTTGCCTGCCAGTGAGTTGCGAGCTGTGTTCCATCGGGGAAGGGGTTAGACTACACTCCAAGATCATGAACTCAGAGGGACTGGGAGTTGCCTTGGTGGGGCTTGGTGCAGTGCTGAACCACCAGATTCATGCTGAACTGATGCCAAGCAGTACTACAAGATGCCTGGATGTGTGGCTGATCTAAACCTTTTGCTTCAGTTTGAATCCATGGGACTAAAGACTCCTGTGATGACAATATTTCTGTGGGTAAGCATACTGCTACTTTTCTCTCATATCTGGTTCCTGTGTATCTCTGCAAACCTCACTCACATACCCTCTAAAGCCTCAAACCTAGAGCAGTGCATCATGAGTATACAGAGGAGCGGAGCAGGCTAACAAGGTATTGCCAGAACTGACAGGGCATTCTATACAGACATTTAAGGATTTGCATAGTCATACCCATAATGCCTTGTACTTGGTATATGGGCTTAGAGTGCATGTGAGTGGTTCAGAGAAATACATAGAAACCACTCTAACTGGAAACTTCTCTCCTAGTATCCTTTTATTGATTCTATATACTGCTCTTCTTGCAAGCTGAATCTTGGGTGCACTACCTCTGAATAAACTGAATGCCATATTCTTGTTGTGTTATTATAAGTAACTCTGCTGATTGTGGCTCATATGTCCTTTTGGTCTGAGTGACTGTTGAAAAGTGGTCTGCTAAATCAATAGCATATCATCCAACTTGCCACAGGGAAGGACATTGCCTATTCATAACACCTGGGGCCCAGTTCTGAAAGGAGCCCGTGGAGCAACGCAAGTTGCGTCACTCCAGGGCTGTGACAATACCCAGGTGCACCACTGACCCTGCACTGGAGTCCACAAAAAAGCAGGGTCCCTGCGCCAAACTCTCCGGGATTGCCGCAAGTGCAGAACAGTGCCCAACCAGCGGCGTAGCTGCGGCACATGCCACAGGGATCTGGCTCCCCCCTCACTGGCACAACACAGGATGGGCCAGCAATGGTGGTGGTGAGGAGGGTAACCAATGCCACAAGGGGGTCAGGGGGCAGGCGTGGCATGGGGGCATAGGGCGAGTTGTAATGTCAGCAGGGAAGTACAGGATTGTGTCAGCACCAGGCAGGGTGCACATGCCTATATACAACATATAAGGCATGCACCCCATCATGCCAAAGCAATCCTGTACTTTCCTGCTGACACACCAACCCTCCTTATGCCCCTCTGTGCCCCTCCTGCCTGCCAACACCACATGTAACCCTCCTGCAACAGTGTCCCACTCTGACACAAGGGGCTTAGACCACCTCCTGGCAGGTTTAAGTGGGGTCCTTTGCAGCGGCCATGGTGGGCTTTTGGAATCTGAAATATGGGTATGTTGCAGCTCTGCCATGGAGCAAGCCCCCTTGTGACCTGGCATACACAGATGCAGGTCACAAGGGTGGTGCAGTGCCCTTTTGGTGCAGTGGCTTCCCTTTCCAGCGCAGACCACATGCTGGAATAGGGAACGCCGCAAACAATGATGCAAGGTGCAACTTGCATCATTGCCGTTCAACACAAGCACCTTGCGTCGGGCGTATCCCTTTTAGAACCAGGCCCCAAGAGTCTTGCATCTCATACAGTTAAGATCATCACTGAATTTCCTGCTGGTGCAGTGAGGGACAATGTTGCAAACCAAAGGAGTTTGGATACATCATAGTAGTGTTAATTTATAATCGGAAGGGACTCTGGGTCCATTGTTGTGTCCTCCCCCATCCCATCATAAGCAGGAATGAATAAATATGCTGGGGAAACAGTCACTCTTTTATAGAGAATTCCCTACCTTACCCTCTCTACTATGCAGGGTACCCTGAGATAAACCTGATTAGCAGAAATTTGTACAGGTTTAGCTTGAAGCTCTGTGCTGTATTAATGTCCTTAACCTGATTTTTCTGTCTGCGAAGAGAGAAATCCTCCTACTGTCCTAAAACAGCATGGGTGTTGCACTCTGCTTCGGGGTAGAGAACAAAGGAGCCATGTTGGTGCCAGCAGGGGGATGCCCTTGCCAACTTTTGATTAAAGTGTACCAGTAACCCACTGTGAGAGGAGTGCTGCAATATGCCGCCAGACCTTGGGAGCACCTGGAAGAGAAATAATTATTAAACCATTGAATTATCCAATGCAAAACAAAAAATTCCTCACCTTCATAGGTAATTTTAAAAAATTAAGTTAATATGGCCTTTGTCTGAAGCTGAACAATATGGTATTTCCACATCTATAACCCCTGACATTATTTTTGGTCTTTCAGTTCAGGTGTGAGTCAATGTTAGGGTCTCTGCACAAAAGCCCATTGGTATACTGCCAGATTTGGGGGGAGGGGGCACTTGTTGACAATCTGACAAACACAGAAGGAAAAAATCTAGCCATTCTCACAGCAATCAGAGAAATCGCACATCGGAAGGGGAGGCAGAGAGAAAAGCAGTGAACCCAAGTGTCATCAAGAAACGTTCTGTTTGTTCTTTCCACATCCCATCATTATATTGACACAACTGACAAGAGCAATTTTTCAGGCGGCATGAGAAGACAAAGTCTATTGGCAGATATAGCCTGTGTTGATGAGAACAGGTTTTAGATAGCAAGACTCCAATTTGAAGAAACAGCGAGTTTACTGGTTTCTGGTGTGTTCATTAGCTGCTCTGCAGAATAAAAGTTAGTGCACTGCAGAACAATTGCATACTGACTTTTATTTGTAATTTGCTAAACTTTATTACATTATCACTCTAAGCCAATCAAGCTGGAATCCTGGGTTATGCATCTGAATGAAGACCAAGGATTTTTTTTCCTTTTGTGCATGACATGTTAGTCTATGAGAACAATGGTATCAAAAATGAGTTAACAGAGCAGTAAAAAAAAAAACTATTATTGCAAGCAGTTTCATTGCTCTCAAATGTTTGCAGGATGGGTGAAACCGATCCCCATAGTTTGGGGGTTATGAACACTAGGATCCCATTCGCAGTCACAATTTCAGGGCACAAAGTGATCAGAATGGTCAGCCCGCCAGCGTGGCTGGGGTGCTGATGACCCAGGTTCAGGAACAAGCACGGAATGTCAACTAGGGGAGGTGGGATGAGTGTCCCATAGGCAGCAGTCCTTCTCCCGGGGGAGGGTTGTGGCTTCCCGGCATGCTAGTGACACCCAGTGGAGACTGGATATACACCGGCCAGTATCACCAAAGTAGTAGGCGGAAATGATGCTGGACATCTGTGGGTCAGGTGTGGGATCACACGCAACTCATGCTGATGTCATTGCCCATCAGTGCCTTCTGGGTGAATCAAAGGGAAAAATAGCCCTGGGGCTGAAAGCTTAATGATGCCCCTAGACCTGCACCCATATGATGCCCCTGGCATAAGCCTTGGCTGGGACCTCAGGTGGATCTCATCTCTCCCCTCGGGAAGCCCTCCTGAGGGGGTGTAAGTTGTAGGCCTCCCAAACTGGGCAGCCAGGGGTGGATGCTGGGTGGTGGGATCCAGGCGCTGATAGAGGGAGTACATTCCTGCCCATAGCCTGAGTGTCAATAAGAGAATTGAAAAAAACAAGGAATCAGAATGATCACTTTGCACTACTTTGCCAAATTCAGTTGGCTTTCCACGTACTGTTGCAATGGGCATTGTGAGGGCACAGGGAAAGGGGGACAGGAAGCCATGCTAATTTGGGACTGCCATGCAAATGAGCTGCTGAGCAGCTCACTGGCTCCTGCATCCTAGTCACAAACCACAGCACCCCTGACCACGATAGACATTGTAGAAGCAGCTCTGTGGTGGGGAGGGGGGGGCAGCAGGTTTGTGAACTGGAACAAAGAAGGGATTAGGCAGCTATGTACAAACAAGGGACCTGGCTAGTGAGGAGAGTCAGGAAGCTGCCAGAAGGACACTTTACAGGTGGCCCAGAAGTTGGCCTGAGCTAGTACTTGCACAGGAGGGTGGGGGGGATAACTTAACAGGTAACACCAGTAAACATGGACTTGTTACATGGCATAACACCATGCGACTGGCACTATGCCATGCACAGACCTCTGTACCTGTCATGACCCATGTTGTTAGTGGGTACGATGCCCATATGCTCCTATTGACATCTGGCTTTGGCAGTTTGCAGAAGTGAGCCAAGTAACACTGTCGCAGCGGGGATTTCTCCCCCCGTTGATATCACGCCAGCTTTGAGTGTAGGAAAAATGTGTAATGGTACATGGGAAGTGTGTTGCCCTCCAGTTGTGTGATACGTCACATAGTAACTGTGTCTAGGGCCTTTGGATTCAGTAACCCAAAGGTCTGGTGTCCAAAATCATATTCAAGCTGCAACTTTTCTTTTTAATGCTAAATAACTAATTGTGTTATATTGTATTATATAGACCAGAATGGAAACTGGTTTTGCATTTCACACAAAGTATTTCTAAGCACTTTACAAAGTAATGATTAACTGGTGGCTGAGCAGAGACTGTATTGTGGCAAACAGTGCAGCCTTTAGGCACTCGAAAGCATCCTACTTGCAACCATGGAGAAATGCAACTGTTTCAGGGACTTTTTCTTATTAATTGTTGGTAACTGGGTAAGGTCCACTAGGTACAATGCATTCTTTTCAGTGGTGACCTGGGAGCATGGGGGAGGTTAAGTGTCATGCTTGAGGTTACACAGTATGCAAGTGGAGGTTGTAGGAATCAAACCCAGGTCTGCTGGATGTACCAAGATCATTCACATCTCATTACTCTAACCTCTAGGTTATACTACCAACTCTGTATTACTGGAGAAGGCATATGTTTGATTCACACATTGCTGGACCTCAGGACACTGCAGAGTAATGTCATTCCACATGCCTTGCATGCTAGGAAATTCACGACCCCCTCTGCCATAGCTACATGTGTGAAACACCACTGAAGGTGAGCTGAAGCCAAACTGGACTATGGTAGAAGGGCCAAAAAACAGCAATTTCTAGTTCACAAAGGAGCCATCACAGTTCTTGGGCACTTCAGAGGCTCTTTGACCCTTTGGCTAATATTTTTTTTTAATCTTGTTTTCCCCAAGTGGCAAGGGCAAGGCCAGTGGTTACCATTCCACACGGCAGTAATTTTCTGAACGCTACTCACTGCCTATCCTTCCAGACTTGTTTTTTCAAATGCTTGCTCCTGGCATTACCCCCCATTTATCAAATACTCATGTTTAAGAGATGCACCCCACATTGATACCTGATCCAATATTTGGATGGAAGATATGTAGTAGCTTAGATCCCGGCTAACTTATTTGTCCCATTCCGGTTGTTCGCCTGCTCCACATGAAGTGTACGTACTGACTGGGATGAGCAAGAGAATGACGAAGGGGATGGAGTCTGCTCTGCCCCCCCCCCAGCTGTGCACCTGCTTGCTCCAGTTAGTACTTGTATTCAAAATGAAGCACGGATGCTGTGAGGAAGGGGGGCACTGAGTTAACAGGTGTTCAAATTACTGCACTCCTCTGAAATCATAAATTACAGGATAGAAAGGGATCCATCTCTGAAACATGAGTATTTGGGGGACAAGGGGCTACAGGTTGGGGGGGTAAAATACTAGGTCTGATTATGGCAGAGTGCTAGGAAGCAGCATTAATGCTCTCTCTGGGAGAATGGGGTGGAGGTTACTAGGAGTTGAATTTAGAATTGTCCACCTGCTCCTGATCTACTGCAAATATAATCTACCATAGGCACCATGTTGTGTTATATTACTCTGCATCAAATAATTGCTGTTTACTCAATTATTAATTTATGATATATGGATAATGCTAATAATAGCATCAAAACCCACACAAGAAATGTGCCGTAATACCATCGTTACAGCTGCAATTATAATATTATGAAATTTTGTAATGCTATTGTTCCTGTCGTAATACTATCGTTCCAGGCTCTGACTGATGTTATGAGAAATAACTTTTCCTTGGGCTGTGTGAAGTCCATCAGCTGAGGATGAGCCAGTGTTCACTGTAACTGTTACACACAGTAAAAGCTGAGCTGGCACCCCTCTCTCTCTCTCTCTCTCTCTCTCTCACTCTCATCCCTGCAGAAAAAAAAATGCATACACATTTTAAGACAAAATAAAGCAGAGATGCTCATGGAGTGCGGTTTTTGTCACTTGGTCTTCACTGTCTCTCTCTCATAGTCCCTGCTGCTCACATCTTGCTCTCTCTCTACTCTTTCTCTCACAACCTCTGCATAAAACACAAACATTTTAAATAAAATAAAAGAAGTTCATTGGGGGGGGGTTATTTCAGCAATATTTATAATTTTATCTTTCAGCCCTGAATCATTTGCTAACCTGCTGGTAAGTACAATCATTTTTACAATAAAGTAAATAAGTTAAACTTTTTTTGAATGCACACATTGCAAAAAATAACAAATAGGAGACCAGGTGTTTCCAGGCTATAATCCATCTCAAGGTTCTGGTGACATGTTGGAACCTCTTAAGCTTTGCTCTTGAGGTTCACATGTCACCAAACCATCTCCATTGTATTATATATAGAAGAAAGTATGGGGTGGTGTGTGTAACAAGAAGTTTACACACACCCTGAGTGGTTAGATGCTACATAAACCCTGAGAGCAAAGTTTGAGGGGTTTGTGAAAGCATCTAACCTCAAGAGTGTGTTTACAAGCACCACCCCATATTTTATTTTATATAATTGCTAGGTTTCCCTTTTTTCACCTGTAACCCCCCTGCAAATGGGGGTTCCCAAAAGTCTTCCAGGAGCTTGCCTGAATGCTCCAAGTCTGGGTGGTGTTCGGCGTCTGAGCTGTTTAAATGTGGTTCCAAGTGAGTGCTATTTGAGCCTCCACGTACTGTCTCTTTATGAGCTGTCTGCTAGCAGACTTAATTAGTTTGTATGGGGGGACTGTGTATTTAATGCTCGAATCCTGCCCGAGCTGCTGTCAATTCGCTCCGTTTCTCCCATCGCTACATGTGCAGAGGGAGCCTTGTTGAAAGATATAACTGTTTGCCAGAAATCATTTAGAGTGACTGAGAAAATGTAGTTTGTCTAACCTGTCTTCATTTCAGCATAAACTGTTTCAGTGTAGCTCTTTCATTTTGGTCCTGAATTGCTGACTTGTACCAATCTGGATGATAAGGAAACCTTAAGATGGAGTCTGTGGATGAATTGGAACTTGGACTCTCAATTTTGAGCCAGCCACAAGGGGATTGTATGGGCAGTGACTCTGGGAAATGTAGTTTTGACCATGGCCCCTTTTTTCACCAACAGAGGGAGACTTATTGTGAGTGACAGCTGAACCAGCCAACAGAATGGTGTGGAGTTAAAGGAAATGCCCTGCTCTGTGACTGGAAAGATCAGATCAGTTTTGACAGTGAAGAGAAAAGGAGCTCTGTGCTTCTGCAGTGTATAGTTTTGCGCGAGAAGCGTATGTGAGGCCCTGAGGTTCGGCCTGCAGCCGTTGTAAGAGCCAGTTCAGACTGAATCCAATTTGTGAGGAGAAAGAAGGAAGTCTGAAGAGTGGAAACCAGGCTCACCCTGTAGAAGACTGGAGAAATTGCTGAATCGCGCTCGGTCTGTCAGGAATTCAAACTGCTGTGTGTGCTCCTGGGTATTTTGCAGTAATTGCGATCGGGATTGAGGAGCAGCCTGCCTGGTATAGTACTTTCCTTTTACATATGAATGTGCGTTGTGCTTGTGGGGAATCGTTATTTCCAATCCCCGTGCTGTGTGTTGAAGCTGGAAGCAAACCCCAGCTTGTCTCGGACTAAATCCGTTTGCTATCAACTGCAGTGGGGTCCAGTCACAAGGACTTTGTCTCCATGCCCTGTTGTTCTGGCAATCCAGAAGAACATCCACCATCCAGTTCTCAGCTTGGGTATTGTGAGTACAAATCAGGGTATTCCCCTGCAGCTTGTTTTCAATCACAAGTGTGTCATCTAATTCTTGTTGTTTCACTGCTTCATGGACTGAGCCATCCGGCTCTGGATTGCAATTGGGTGTTGTGCATATATTTTCTTCTACAGGACCCTATCCATCTGCACCTGCCAGCCAACCCTGGGCAATGGACCTGGCTAGCGCCCCCCCCCAACCTGGGTACCCAGAGTGTGACTTTTCAGACCCTGTATGTGTGCACAGTACTGTGAATTAATGCCACCAATTAACCTGATTTCCCCCTCCCGTGTTACTTTCCCCTAAATAAATCAGATTTGTTGTTGTTATACTATATACTGTCCGTGGTGTTGGTACTTATGGAAACAGTATTGTATTTCGCTGTGTATGTGTTTAACCTTTTTTTACAGGGGGTCCTCAGAGACGTGCTGCAGAATTAGTCTCAAGGGTAAGTGGTACTTTATGAGTGAACAGTGTGAATATGTGGGGTATTAGGGCTGTAACTCCTGTGTACTGTGTGAGCCACTAGAGGGAACCAAAGAGGGTCACGGTGTCGCAGAGGGCTGTGATCAAGCTAGTCTAACCACTGCTAATTTGATGGACTGCATCTGACTAAAGAGGGAGTCAGTGCATTGGGGCAGAAGTTTGACGTCTTTGCAGAATATTTAAACTAGCAAATGGGGAGAGGGGTGCAGCACCCCATACGTCAAATGGGAAGAACACCCTTCCCCCCTCAGCTAGTGGTCAAACAGGAATTCAGCATGTTTGCCATTCATTTGCATCACCAGGTAAGAAAAAGGTTTGTCTCCCATACGCATGTAAGGGTAAGGCCAAACTTCACCCAACAACTAACACACCAAAATCTGGCCAATGGAAAATCATGTACACAAATGCTCACAGCCTGGGAAATAAGATCCCAGACCTGCAGGCAATAATGTCAGAGGCTAAACTGGACATAGTAGCAATTAGTGAGACGTGGTTTACCAGTAACCACACTTCGGAGACTTCAGTACCTGGCTATGTATTGTTCAGAAGAGACCGAGGTGCATAAAGGGGAGAGGAGTGGCCCTGTATGTTAATGAAAATATCAAAGCTACAGAAATTCAGAATACACATAAGGAGCCAGAAGAACTGTGGGTCACCCTGGAAACAGGAAATGGGACAGCCATAAGAACTGGGGTTGTCTACAGGCCCCAGACCAGAGGGAAGACATAGACACATTACTGTTAGAAGGTATACAAAACATGACAGCTAAAGGGAGGTTCTGATAATGGGAGACTTCAACATGCCGGATACAGATTGGTCAATACCAGCAGGAACATCTACCAGAACTAGACTCATAGTGGATTCCTGCAGGGGGCCTCAAACAACTGGTACAGCAACCCACAAGAGACAGGGCTATCCTAGATCTAGTACTGACTAACAAAGAAGGGATCACAGATCTCCAGGTAGAAGGTCACCTGGGAGCCAGTGACCATCACATGGTATGGTTCAATTTGGCTACTACATCTAAATCATCCCATTCCAAGGCAAAATATGGGACTTCAGAGGAGCTGACTTTGATAAGATGGCCAACAGAGTTAAGCTAGCCCTGGCAAAAAGAAACACAGGTGAGGGGGTACAGGCAAAGTGGGCAAGCATTAAGGATGCAATACTTGAAGCAACATCCCATTGTGTTAGACAGAAAAGGAAGTGCAAAAGAAGAAGGAAACCACTTTGGTTCTCAAATACAGTAGCAGAAAAGGTCAGAGCCAAAAGGCTGGCCTTCAGGAAATATAAGGGAACACAGCAGGATGAAGATAGGGAGATATACCAAACTGCCCTAAGGGAAGCAGGGAAGGCAGTAAGGCAGGCAAAGTCCCAAACTGAGGAAACACTAGCACGAACAGTAAAAGAAGGTGACAAGACTTTCTATAGATACATTAGTGAAAGGAGAAAGTCCAGAGGGGTATTGCTAAGCTTAATGGAGAAAAGGGAGCATGTGAGGAGGAGGACCCTGTAAAGGCATCTATCCTAAATAGATACTTTTGCTCAGTATTTACTGAAGAGAAGGTAGGGCAGGGCCCACAGCTCAGCATCATGGACACAGGGGGGAGGGAGGTGAGCACTACTCCCTTCACAAAAGAAAGGTTCCTACAAGAGCTTGCTAAGCTCAGGGTGGATAAGGCAATGGGACCTGATGGCATACATCCCAGGGTACTTAAGGAGCTAAAGGAGGAACTAGCAGAGCCATTAGCAGAATTGTTTAGTGAGTCTCTGAGCACAGGAGAGGTCCCAGAAGACTGGAGAAGGGCTCATGTGATCCCACTCCACAAGAGTGGTAGCAGGGAGGAGGCGGGGAACTACAGACCGTCAGTCTTACCCCAGTAGTGGGCAAGATTATGGAGGCACTCCTTAAGGAAAGGATAGTGCAACACCTGGAATCCATAGGGGCACAGGATCCAAGACAGCATGGGTTTACAAAAGGAAGGTCCTGTCAAACTAATCTCATAGATTTCTTTGACTGGGTAACCAGAGTGGTGGACCAAGGGGGAGCAGTTGATGTCGCCTACCTTGACTTCAGCAAAGCTTTTGACACTGTTCCACATAGAAGATTGATAAATAAGCTGGGTAGGCTTGGGATGGGTCAGAAGTTGGTCAGCTGGGTGGCAAACTGGTTGACGGGCAGAAAATAGAAAGTGGTGGTAAATGGTATACAGTCAGAAGAGATGCAAGTCACAAGTGGGGTACCTCAGGGATCAGTCCTGGGGCCAGTCCTCTTCAACATCTTCATTAGTGACCTTGCAGATGGACTAGAGGGTAAGGCTTGTCTGTTTGCAGATGACACCAAGATCTGCAACAGAGTAGATGATCCAGATGGGGTGGGCAGAATGAGAAGAGATCTGGATAAACTAGCAGAATGGTCAGAAGAGTGGCAACTGGGATTTAATGCAAAGAAGTGCAAAATCATGCACATAGGGAAGAGAAACCCTGAAGCCACCTATAGGCTGGGAGGGGAGTTGCTAGCAGTCACAAAGGAAGAAAGAGACTTGGGCATCATCATCACTGATGACCTAAAATCATCCAAGCAGACCTCTAAAGCAGTAGGTAAGGCTAGGGGGTGTTAGGGGTGTATTAGTAGGGGTATACAAGTCGTAAGAGAGGTATTAATCCTCTGTACAAGACACTGGTTAGTGCCCCATCTGGAGTACTGCATGCAGTATTGAGGCCACACCTTCACAAGGACATTAACCAAATTGAGGCAGTCCAGAGAAGGGCAACCAAAATGGTGCAGGGACTGCATCAGAAGACATATGAGGACAGATTAACGGAGCTCAACACGTATACCCTTGAGCAAAGGAGGGAGAGAGGTGATATGATCGAGGCATTCAAACACCTTAAGGGCATAAACAAGGTGAAAGAGTCTAACATGTTTAAATATAAGAAAATAGCAGGACAAGAGGACACAGCATGAGATTAGAGGAGGCGATTAAGGGGAATGTGAAATTCTTTTTCACAGAAAGGGTGGTGGATGCATGGAATGACACCACAAGAAGTGGTGGCTATGAATACAGTGCAGGGCTTCAAACAGGCATGGGATAGGCATAAGGGAGCAATACAAATGACTATAAATAGATAGGCCACTGACAGAGCAAAGGCCGATGGCACATTTATAAGGTAGAAAAAGAAATGGGCAGACTGGATGGGCCTTGCGGTCCTTATCTGCCGTCAACTTCTATGTTTCTATGTAAACCCTGACCTCTGGGTGGAGGCACCCGCCATAGATCCTAGGCCCCTCAACCTGTCAGTAGCCAAGCAGGTAGGGGTAGTAGCCCTTGAGATAGCGCCACCTAGAGGTTACACACTTCAGCAATTATAGAAAATAGAAAGAAGTTGCTGTGCTGTCGCAGTCTTGTTGGGTTACAGCGCGTGGTCGCCTTTCTTTCTTTATTTAAAAGTTGTGGTGTTTTTTGTTTGTTTGTATTTTGTGGGTAGCCAAAAGTGAATGCAAGTCTTTGTGGTGCATGTTGCTTTTTAAATTACTCACCGCCGACTCCAAGTGGCGGTTCACTGCGCTTTTGCGGTTCGGCAAAAAGGAGAGTGGTCGGTAAGTGAGAAACTGTGGCGGGTGCATGAGCAGAGCAAGGAAACCGTGCATGTATTTCCCATAAAAAAACACTCCTTTATTACGGCAAATTATGCCACTGTTCTCCTATGGGGGGAAAAAGGGAAACCAGTTATTATAGCCCCATAATTCACAGTCCCCTATCTGTTATTCTATACATTATTCAAGCTTCGCTTCTGAGGCTCACATGTCACCAGACCCTCTCAATGGTACAGTTGTATAGCCCCATAATACACAGACCCCCGTCTATTATTCTATACGTTATTCAAGCTTCACATTTTTGCTCTTAAAGATTACATGTTACCAGAACCCTTCGATGATGCATAGCCTCATAATACAAAGTCCCCTATTATTCTATACATTATTTAAGCTTTACTCTTGAGGTTCACATGTCACCAGTATCTCTCAATGATATTATAGCCCTGTAATATACAATAGTGGATCCAGGATTGTACAATGGGGGGTGCTGTGCTGGTGTGCACACTTGTTATGCAACTTTTTGACATTTTTTAATCCTTTATATTATCTTTTCCATTAAAGTGTTGACAGAAAATATAAATGTAAGCTATTGTTTTGATTGTAGATTTTCTTACAACCAATATATTAGACTTCTCCAGCAAAGTGAAATGCAGCCGCAGCAAGCAAGTTACAATGGAGGGTGCACCTCCACCCTCTAAAACCCCCATGATCCGCCACTGGTAATACACAGTTCCCTATCTATTATTCTATTTATTGTACTTACTGTACCTTACTTTATTGTCTGCTCTCCCCCTCCACTGGACACCTCTGGAAATGAGCTGTCGCTAGTTCAATATGTCGTTCCTTGTAAAACTTGTGAAATAAATAAAATTAACAATGTGTAGCCTGCTGGCTACCTCTGTGTCAGTTACTAAAGTGCCAGTGTTTTGGTTAAATTCCCACAATCGAGCCAAGAAAAGGGTCCTGAATTAAAGCAGAGCTGGATTTACTACTGACTACCTTTGCTCTCCGTTAAACCTACTCCCTACTCTGCCCTTTCACTCCCCTGTCTCATGCCAGGCACCTTTCCCATTCTGCTTCCTTTATATCCAAATTCTGGTTTATTTCCCTGCTTTCTTACCATACATCCCTGCTATCATCTCTGCCTCCCTCCCTTTCACAGTAACATCACAGTAATATTTTCCATTCTCTCTCTATTCCTTCTAGGAAATCTTCTGTTGGTCAATCTGCTTTCTCGTATCCTTTGCATAAACTCTGGTCCTCCCATCCCCTTACCAATCTGCTCTGTCTCTTTTGCTTTTTTCCCTAAAGTCTCTTCTTCATGACTTCTCTTCTGCCACCTTCAGCTGTCCATGACCCTCTACCCCTTTTCACCCTCCCCTCCCCACTAGTTTTGCCCTCATGTTTTCCCATTATCACCAGGACGTACCTGTATGAGTAGTCCCCCCCCCCACTTGTAATAACTAAATTTTTTATTTACTACATGTATCTGTTGCACTGATTTGCCTTAAATATTTATGATTTTTCTCTTTTTGATATACTGTATTTCTGTATAAGACTTCTATTTTTGTAATGTAATATTGTCATTACTGCTTGGTTTTTGCATCTTTTGATCTATCTCCACCTCCCCTTACCCCAGAATACAAGTGGAAACAAGCTGCTGATAGCTCAGTATGTCTTTCCTGGTGAAACCTAGGAAGGAAGGAAGGGAGGGAGGTAGAGAGAGGAAGAGAAAGATAGATCACAGAGGATTGAGGTGACACACCTCCCATCATGCTGGTAACCAGAGTTCAGATATGGACTTGGGCCACTGGGAATCAGCTGGGTGGGGGAGAGGATCGAGCCTGACAGCTGTCCTCTTCCAGGGGAGAGGGTTGTGCTGCACTACTCCTGTACTGCCACCACATGCAGGCATGGTAGAGCAGTGGCTGCAGCCAGAACAGGGTTCGACTGGAGGCCAACGCATTGCATGCGTGTGCCTCTCACACACATGCACGCCTTCATCATTACATGACACCAGCCAACAAGGGGAGAAAATGGAAGAAGAAAACTGTGGAGTAGCTGGATTAAGCCCGCTCCTCTCCAGACCTGAACCATCACCCACGCAAAGCCACTACTGGGTTGGGTTACTGAGAGGGGGAGGACAGCCCCTCCCCTCCTGACTCCACCACAGGGGTAATCCATGGTGTTACAAAAATGGCCGGTGAGACCTAGGGGATGTGAGTGTTGGCTGCGATCAGGGTGGCGCTGAAGGGGGCCAGCTCCACAGGTGAGAAACAACTTAGTAAAATAAAAATAACAAGTGAGCTAAACAGCGGTAGGTGGAGATTTGCTAGAAACAGGACTTTCAGCTGGAAGCCTGGTCTAGGCACAAAGTGGATCCCCTCCTCACAGAAGCAGGGAATCATGGAATATAGTAGTTCATGGGCAGGGCCACTGTATCCACATATGAGATATAAACAGCTTTTTCTTTGATTTGTTAATGCTGAATGTTTGCTTGCTTATATTTGCTGTGCAGTTGTTTGGCATCGATAGTGCAGAGGGTAAAATAAAGACGGGATGTCAGCAGATGAGGGAAAGTTTGGCCAGAGCTTGCAAAGGAGGCCAATGGGGCCAGGAACAACCAGGCAGGAAGGAGTGAAAAGTAGGCAACAACAGGGGGAGGAAGATTAAAACAAAAAAGAAAGAGAAGGAGTATGTAATACAGTATATAAGAAAATGGGTCGATGCTTCCACTGTCTGCCCCACCCAGACCTGCTGAATAATATCCCATACAGACGTTGCTTCTTTATGCATGTGCTAGCCAAGTTGGCTCAAACACTGGATTTTTTTGCTAACAGCATGACTAAATCTGCACTGGTGCATCACTCAGGTAACTGATCCAGCAACCCCCCCCCCCCCACACACACACACAAAAACACTCATGTAGCCACACACTAGTTCTGGTGACTGGCTATGTGACACAGCACATGTTGGTAAAGTCATCACCGTAGTAACCATATGTTATCATGCAGAAAAGAGCTCAGACCTGCTTTGCATTCCGTTAAAGTGTTGTTCAGGTGAGATTAGTAAAGACCCCCTCTCACTGACCGTGCTATCCAATGTGCCATACTGGCTTCTGTGCCATTTCCAGGGAGGACCTGCCCTTACCTGCTGTATTTCCGCAGTTGTGGGTAGGGCTGGAGCACTGGGAGGGGACCCGACTTGACCAAACTATGCTATGGGCATTTGGCTCTAGTGGAGAATGAACCCATGATTTCTTGGCTCCTAAGCCAGTCTTCTAAGCAGTATACTACACTGCCTCATTGGGATGGGAAAGGGTCTCCTATCAGCTTCAGGCAGTTTCTCACATGCATTATGCAGCATTTACAGATGTAACTAAATGTAAAGGTAACAGCACAACATGATTACGTCAGTGATTTATTTTACAAATGAAAGGGAAGGTTGCGTGGTGAGCAACACTGTGCTTATCCACTTCTGAAGCCAGACCCTTTAACCAATCAGAGTGTACGTGGTTGTAGGGAATGCGATTCTTGTGCTACAAGGACTAATCCAAAGAAGGAAGCTATTGTAATAATCCCCTTCAGGAGATGGTATGGAGAGGATCTGAATGCTGATGCATGACAGGCACAGGATTGATGCAATTGATGGTACTAAAATTAGCCCTTGGCCTGTTTGCTGATTGACACAGCACAAATCCCATCCATTGCTGGGGCATACCTTTTATTTTAGAAAAGTTTTGTTTTTACAGTAGTTAGTGCTCTTTCTCCCCGGCCCTGAACAGCCCTCAGAATGCCAGCCAGCCCAACCCTAATGCCCTCATTTTCCACTAGGACTTACCATCGCGCAGAGGCAGTGTGGCCTGGGTATTCATCTCCTGTAGTGCTATCAAGTGGCTAGAACTCAGTGGCCACCCAGGGATCTGTTTTTCCAGTTTCCTCCCCTGCAGAGTGGAAGTGCAGTGCTGCCCAGATGTTCCCATGCATGCTGCCTCATGTGGGATGTTGGCAGCTGCCACTTCATCCCCATCCAGAGTCCCTTGCTGCCATGCCCATAGCTGACACTAGGGGTCAGGCTAATGCAGTATACTGTAACCCTGTTTCCCTGGGAGAGGAGAGCAGTCCTCTGGATACTGTATTCTCTCCCACCCTGGCCAACACCCAGCATCCCAGGTCTGTTCCCAAACCCAGGTCATCAGCATGCCATCAGGTGAGGTGCCTCAACCTTCCATGCCTCTGGGCTGGCTATTTTAGAAAGTTGTTACTAGTTAGCCAGCAAAACCATATATAGTTGTAGACAGATATGTTAGCAGTGGAAGCAGCAGCATGCCCTCCTTTCATTTGTGTCTGTACTGTTCTAACATGTCTTATTGTTATTGGTGTGGTGCTGCTGTTGCTGGGTTATACAGTAGTTGTATAGGTAGATATAGCCTCTCTGAAGCCAACGTGAATATTCAATAATTAACAGTAAGAAAACTAGATGTGTGTAATTCTGTTTGCTATACTAAAAAAAATATAATATACACATATGTGTAAAATACATAATATTCTGTATATACAGGCATTTGACCGGGATCTGACAGTTTTTAATTGTGCAGTTAATGGGTTCTTGACCCTGGATGAGTGGACTACCCCAAAATAAGTTTTCTTTCAGCTATGTTATTGAGGGAAGCAGACCGCAGGAATACCCCAACCACCTACACGATACCAACATTCTCTATGATGTAAAGGAACACCACGCGCCACTCCCTGGTGATTCCATGTTTGGAATTTGTGATAACTGAAACTACTTTGCATGCTCTGTTCTGATGTCATACATCCTAGTTTTGCACCCCCTGGTAGTTTATATGCCACCTGTAGGTTTATGTTATTCAAAGAGTCCAGTCCTGGCTGAGGAGGTGACTGTCTGCTGCAATGCAGTGGAATGCGCTCTCCAGTCTCCACCTACCATTGCTGTAATTCCCTTCCTTCCATTAGAGCACCGGCATTTGTGCGCTGGCACATCAGGGCGCTGATTTCTGGATTTGCTTCCCCTCCCTGAGTTCTGCCCCCTCAGAGGTAGAATCTTTAGAAAGGGGGGCATGGGGGGCACAGCCCCCCCCATTAAAACAGGGGTCAGCAAAATCCTGACTTGGCGCCCCGATGACCAGGTGCACTAATGCTGGCACTCTCAATGGGTGGAACCACTGGAATTATTTTGGGGGAGACCCTCCCCATTTGTTAAATGAACTCCAGAATTTCATACTGTTATTTACTAAAGGGGTGGCATTTTATACATAAGGGCACATTATAGCTAGAGTACTAACATAAAAGGTAAGGAAGGCATGTAGATTGCAGTGGTATGAGCAAAAAGCTGTGACCCTGGACTTAAGAGCCAGGTTTGAGTCCCACAACCGGCACTCACTGTGTTCCACTGTGGTTTCTCACTCTGTTGTTTGCATCTGCCTTCCTGTACCCCAGATGGCAACAACATTCAGTCCCCTCACTCTCTTTAACTGTAAAATGCTTGGGATACAGTGAATAGCATAGTATACAACCAAATCCCTTTCTGGAAGTGCAGTTCCAGTAGTGTCACCACTGAAGAAAACTGCAGCCTGGGAGAAAACTATAGCCTAGTTATACTGTTACACTATACAAACAAGCATTTAAATACAGACTCATCTCTCAAGTCCCTCCTCCCACCTTTGGGGGTTCAGGGGTGACACTACTAGAATTACACTTCTGAAACTGTAGCATTCACCTCCCCTTCTGTACTGCCGAAAAAAACTTTCTGTATCCCATTAGTGCGTTCAAACAGCCTCACTTTATGCAAGGTGAAGACCATAATCCATTTATAGAAAACATAAGCAGCAATCAGTCCACATCTCATCGATTGGCTCTGCTGAAGTGCTGGTTCATTTGGCACAGAATGTTCAGGTTGGCTAATGCATTTGACATCTTTGGGCTACTGACCAACATTGTGTGGATTGTTTGCAGTTTGCATTTTGCACAAATGGATTATAGACTTAACCACTGATAAAGATTCAGGCTGTCTGAACAGTCTAATGTGGTACAGTATATGGAAGGTCCTTTTTTTACAGTACCGAAAGGGAGGTGAGGGCTGTCTCTATATTATTATTATTACAAAAAGTATTCCTTCTGCACCATTTCCCCTCCTAGTATAGGAGTGTTTTTATAAGTGTATCAGAGTACTGGCTATCATTATGTTTGCTTGCATGCATGTGCAAGAAACATAGTGCCACCATACAAGTTTTCATAGGTGTGCCTCCCCCACTTCCAATGCCCTTCTCCCTTTTGCAGGTGCGGCTGCACCGCACCAATGAATGTCCAAGCTGTCTGTGACAGCCATTCAGATGCAGTGGCATACAGCTGAAAGCTAAAAAACCGCTGCAATCAGCAGATGTAATGTGTAGGCAATTTGCATACTGTCGTCGGCAGGTAATTTACATACTGCGCAAAGTGTCTACACTCAGCACTGCATCCTGAACACAGCTGTCATAGACAGCTCCCTTCAAGTTCTCCCCTCCCCAAACACTCCAGTAGCATGCTGGGAACCCACCACAGCGTACTCATGCGCTTCCCCCCGCCGCACACAGTATGGCTGACGGGGGTGCCCAATCCCCCATTGACTCCATGGGCCCCCAGCAGACTTCTAGGTGCCACGCTGGGAGCCCACCCCAGTGTGGCAAAAGTCAGAATGGTGATGGGGGTTCCCAATTCCCCCATCAGCTCCACTCAACCCCCCCCAAAACAAACGGATTTCCAGTTGCCATGCTGGGAGCCCACCCCAGTGTGGCAAACATCTGTATGGCCAACGAGGGTGCCCAATCCTCCATCGGCTCCACTGACCCCACCCCAAAAAAAACTTTCAGCTGATATGCTGGAAGCCCAGCCCAGTGTGGCACAAGTCCCTCGTCGTCTTCCTAAAAAGAAAAAACACATATGAAAACAAAAACAGTCCCTCGTTGATTGTCTTGCCCCTCCCCCAACCTGTGCCCACCCTCTGTGCATCCACCTCTCCACCTCCCCACACCCCGACCCCTTACTTACCTCTGGAGTCCGCACGATGATCTGTGGACTGGGAACACATCTGCACTCTTCAAAGCTGACCGCAAACTGAAGAAATGCCGGTAAACTGTATAATGACACAATGGGGTTTTTTTTTCAACTTTGGTGCATATCTTGGCCATTTGGGGGAATTATTTCACCAAATTTTCAACATGGGGTTTTTGGGGCCCCAGCTCATGAACTCAGTCACTGTCATTTTGTTATTCGGTCCGGAAAGGTGATTTTGCGGTCACTGCATGGAACCACCTTTCGGGACCCAGTAACGAAACGACAGTGTCACAGTTCTTGAGGTAGCCTCCCCAAAACCCTATGTTGAAAATTTGGTGAAAACATTCCCAAAAATGACTGTTTTACGATCATGCATTGTGCAGTTCCTATGCATGCTCGTAACTTTGCAAATTTTTTATGTTTTTACTCCAGATTTTCAACATTGCCATTTTATCATACCTCCTTATGAGCAGTACAGCTGTCATTTTTCATATTTTGCCCAAAATGTGTTTTATGCACATGTAGCGCCCAATAGCGTGGTCGGTGTGTAAAATCAATGTTAGGGACAGATTAAGAAAATCACCATGACACTGTTCATGGGCAGAGGTCTTAAAATAGCTATGTTGAAAATTTGGTGACAGAAGTCCATAAAATGACTGTGTTACGAGCGTGCATTACGCAGTTTCCACGCACCCTAGTAAGTTCACAAATTTGTACTATTTTCAGTCCAGATTTTCAACACTGGTATTTTTCCACACCTCCTTATTAACAGTATAGCTGTCATTTTTCACACCCTGGCCGAAATGTGTTTTCGCAATTCCAGCGCAGAAATGCGTGGTCTCTGTGGGAAATCAGTGTTCGGGACATATTAAGAAAATCACAGTGACACTGTTCATGAGCGGAGGTCCCAAAATGCCTGCATTGACAATCTGCTGTAAAATATCCCCAGACTAATTACATTATGGGTGTGCATTTCACAGTTTCTACGCACGCTTGTGACTTCACTTTTTTTATATTTTCACTCCAGATTTTCAACATTGCCATTTTTACACCTCCCCATGAACAGTACAGCTGTCATTTTTCACATCCTGTTTGAAATGTGTTTTTGCACCTGTGATGCCAAATGACATAGTCACTGTGCAAAATCAGCTTTCAGCTAACGAACTGATATTGCCACTGTTCATGAGGTGGGGGGCACAAAAAACCCATGTTGAAAATTTGGAGTGAAAATACCAACGAATGCCTGGGGCGTTAGGGTTTCTGACCATAATGCACCACCCTGTAGAGACTGACACGCATCAGGGCTGTGACTTGGGATTGTCACCTGCAATGCTCATACCATTCCATCCACACCCACACCCACACCCTGCAGCCAGTGACAGGCATCGAGGTGTGCCTTGGACTCTTTGGTCCCAAAGTTCACCCCATTCTCCTATACTGCACCCATCTCACCATATTTCCTTATGGAATGGGGTGACCATAAGGCCCAAGGACCCCAAGGTACACCGTGACACTTGTCAGAGTCTGCAGGGTAGGGTGTGGTGAAATGGTGTGGCCGTTATGCCTGATGACTCAAAGGCACTCCCCAATGCCTGTCAGTCTCTGCAGGGTGGTGGTGGGGTTGGCTTCAGTTCAATACTTCATTGCCATTCCTATTATGCATCTCTCTAACTCCTACACTACCAATGCCAATGCCAGCAAGCAAACATTCGGCATTGACAAATGCTTGTTTTTGTATTGCCTTGATATTTTTTATATATATCCACCAATGGTAGAGTGATTGCTAAATATGTTGTCAGACACAAATGTTGAACAAGCCTGTAACAGAATAAAGTAAACAAGTGTTTCTACTTGCACATGGCATGTAAAAAAGTTACAGTAAGAGAGTGGACAAGCTGACGCCACCCTTAGCTACACTATAGGGTTTGTACAGTATGTAACTAATGTACGCTACAACAGATTTAAAACTGTCTTCATTTATTAAGTATTAATAGATAGCACCCAGGACACACCTGGAAATGAGTTCTCACAGGTCAGTGTGTCTTTTCTGGTGAAAATTTAGAAAGAAAGAAAGAAATTTGAAAGTTTGTGGCAATATTATGAACATAAAAAATGATTTGTGAAGCTAATTATTATAGTTTTTTATAAACTCTGTTTTTTTTTGTAATAACTGTCCGCTATGTGTAAACTCTGTAATATAGCATAGTATAGCATTGTGTAGTGTCGTCTGTATGTAATCACTCTCTGTAGAGGTGATTACATGTAGGCACACTACGCAATGCTATACCATGCTAAGCTTTACATGTATTGTACTTTAGCTCAAAGTTGTCTCAGTTTTTTATTTCAAAAGTATTATCAAGAAATACATACTGAACTGGCAACTGCCTGTTTCCAGATGTGTCTGGGGGAAGAAAGAACAGTACAGTAAGATACAATAGGGTAAATAAAATTATGAAATGGGTAGAAAGAATGCTGGTTCCTGACTGGCCAAGAGCAACTTTCGTCTGAGCCGTTATCCCAACACAACGGCCCAGCTAAAAGTAAAATGTTTAAAAAAGGCATAAAAGTTACTAAAAATTACCCATTTCATAATCGCAATAAGGCACTCCAGGGGGTGTGTTTTAATAGACTAATGGACCTTCTCAGGTGGTGGAAGCACTCGGCTATGCCTCGTGCTTCAACCCACCTGAGGTGGGCCGTTATCCCACCATAACACACCCCCGTCATGCCTTTTTGCTTAAGTAACAAATACAAAGTGCAGAGTAACAGAGTTTACAGAAAAACTCTAAAAGATAGCACTTTAAGTTTCCTTAACTACACTGTTGTTACAGTGTAACTACACTGTAACTGCATTGCAACTACAATGTAGTTACTTGCTCTAAATGTGTAACTTCAGTGTAATTACCCATGCTGCATATAATTTATAATTACCTACCCCACAGTTACATTGAAACTGACACTTAAAGTATGACCATCTAAAACTAGCTTCTCAGTAACAAAGTAATTGTAGATTGATAAGGCACGTGGACAAACCAAAATAAAAGCTACAGTAATATGGTCTAATATGGCAGCCCTTGTAAGCCAAGTGGATTCTGGGAGTTCAGTATTGAATACTCTCCTAATAAATAGCAAGTCCCTTCATCAGAACTCATTTTGATACCATAGACTCCACCATTTAGGAGTCTCAGCCATGGAAGGTGGAGGGAGAGATTTAATTGATTTATCTAGAAAGAAATTAGTGGAATCCCTAGGTTACAGCTCATAAAATACTCTACCAGTTCAAAAAGTATACAGAATCTCATAGCAATAGAAAGAGAATACAAAAAAAGGAAGGCAACATCTTTTTCTTTAAATGGAAGCAAAACTCAGGTTGTGAATAATGGATTGCTTGGCCCAAACCCCGGCCCTGGAACAAAAAAGGACCAAATGAAAAAAAAATTAAAATGTAAGCCAATACTGTTTGTCCTGACTTTTGAACTACGTAGATAAAGGTGCTATACTAAAACTTTTTAGTATATGAGGAGGGCTAAAACATAAGCATATGCACACGTTTCTATATGTGCCACCCACCATCAATGCTGGTGAGAAAAAAAGGGTTTAATTGATTTTTTTTGTGAATTTTCAAATGTTTGTTTACTGCACTGAACAAAAGGAAACTGCAAGTACATTTCTCTCAGCACACCAGAATAACCATTTAAACTGAGATAATTTAATTATATTACAAGAAAAAACACAGATGACTTATAAGGAGTGCCAAGAAAGATCAAACATTCAAGGAGATTCCATTCTGGTCTAACTTAAACTGTTGTCCTGAATATAATTACCCTACAGTAAATTATGAATTAAATCTGGGTCTAAATCAGTCAGTAGAGGAATCTTGAATTTTATGTTGCTATGTAATATTGAAATAAATGCAGGTACATTACAGGGCATCTACAAAGCCAGTGCAAAGCAAAAGCAAGAAGTAGTTATAGTGGAGCACAACAACTGTATTTGCTAAAGCCCAGAAATGCCATACCTAAAAAGCTGATGGCAAATAAAAAAGAACATTTATTCACATGAAATTTGTGGGTCAGTATTATATGTCTGCATCAAACATAAAGAATTACTGTAAGTCTAGAAGCCCAGGTTTAATCCTCAGAAGATAAAAAGTTTTTTTGCAAGCACTTAAGAAAATAAAGAAGAGTCTGGTTGTCCAAGCACTTATTGCACCACCTCCTGCATAGCCAGAGCAAAGATATCCCAGTTATTAGAAGAGAAACAAGAGGTCTTAGATTTGTCTTCTGATAGTTCTGGATCCTCTGCAGGTCTGGAGAAGAGGGGAAGTAGATTATTATGTTATGCAAGGTCCTTACACCCTAATTGACATTCCACCTGTACACCTTAGACAAACTATAGTATGCATGTGCTATACTAACTTGTAGGGCATAGGCACTTACTGTACAAGTGTAAGTGTCAGGGTACAGTATGATTTGTACTACCATACTTTCTCTGTGCATGGAAACTGCACATAGTAAGCCAAGACACTTGTGCCTTTGTAATCTTCTAATATACTATTGTGTAGTTGGCACTGCCATCTTTTGGATTTATGTACAATTGCACCATATCCTGTGTTTTCCATGTACCATGTATGCCTTCATTGTTCTACGATGTAGCTGACTTAGCACATATTGTATAGGACTAGATAACACTGTGGAGCCACCTAACGTTTGGCCAATAGGGCTTATTTTATGTATCTAGCACCATTTCTTATGAATGGTAACCATGGTAATAGTCTTAGTATATAATGCAATGTATTGCATATTCCCCCTAGAGACCTTCTACACTCCTTGGGGTATTGGGGAATGCTAGACATGGCTCCCAGTGTCTTATGGTAAGAACTACTTAGGGCAACTGTGATTTCCTTTTGTAGTAATAAACTAGATTTATTACTGATATGCAACATGTCTGTGACTCATGTGCACCTCTATTACCACAAAGAATCTGATCAGGGCTAGGCACCCTAATATACTGGTGACCGTGAGCAGCCAGTTTGAATGGTGCAAAGTTTCACTTGTTGCTTAAAATTTTCCCTTTCCTATGGGTACAGTAGGTGTGTACACCTGCATCACCTCTCCCATTACTATAGACTCTGTAGCAGCTTGCAATGCCTGGCTACTTACTGGGCTTGGTTGATGCTGACTCACCGTGTCAAACGGCAGTTTTGAATTGTAGGACTACATGAGTACAGTAGCCCACCCATCTGCTGGTTTTGCCTGTTGTGGATTGATACACAGCACGGCAGCTTCTTATGGTTTAATGATTTTGTGTTTTCCTAATAACTTTTACTGGTACCACAATGTCTACAACATCAAATGTATGCGCAGACTTAAGACTAGACATCTCTAATTTCCTTGCCTCCCATGGAGGGTGGACTGATTTCACACTAGATGTGATTCAATCCGAAACCACCATGCTAGGGATCTATACCCAGTACACAGAGACGAGACAAACAACCAAAAAGCGTGAGGCTAAAGGAATGTTTTTCATGGCTCAGTCTGCTGCTTTAGAAGCCTCCGAATTGAGGTTTCATTCCCTTGAACTGCAGCTCTCGTCCCTTAGGAAAGAGATGGGATTGCAGGCATCTGAAAGTTTGAAAAAGAAGCAACAGCTGCAGACTGAAATTCAGTCATTGGAAAATGAGAAAGAGACTCTTTTGCACTGTTCTGGTGAAGGTAATCAGAAAGACATATACATGTTGAGAGAGGAATGTGAAAGTTTAAGACAGGATAAGAGACAGATATTGCAAATGAATGATTTGTTGAGTAAAACAAATGACGAAATGTGTGAGGAGATGGAGGAGTTATGAGATGACCTGAAATGGGTAAGTGATGAGTTGAATAGGGAGCTTAGGGACAACTGCGAATTGAGTACTGCCAGTGTATAAAGTGTTACAGTAAGATGTTGCTAAAGTTGTGCAACACAGTGTTGCAAAAATTAGTCTTGTAGAATGTAAAGACAAGATGGTGAAACTGTGCCATCAGCAAGAGGTTCTGTCTGGGCATGTTAAGGCGATGGGCAGGTTTCATTACACACACATCGACCTCTCGTCATCTGGGGATGACAACTCTGATGATGACATCTCCCAATACAATGCCCAGTCACACCCTTACTGTGGTTCAGTGTCCACCCACCGTTCACAAGATGGCAGATCCTCTCGCTATGACAGCACATCCCTATGTCATCAACGCGATTATGATTATCATGTGCGACATCAAGATGGTGACTCCTATAATGGGGGGAGGCCTAGGCCTACCACCAGCCTCTCTTACCCTACCACCAGACCCTATAGGCCTACCAACAGCTGCTCCGATAGCCACCTTGACAAATGGGTGACAGGGAGGAGATTGAGAGAATGGTGGAGAGAGCCCTCGGTAATTCTGACTTGCCTGAGAGAAGCAAGCAGGCCTTTAAAGCACATATGAAATAAATGCTGAAAGAGGCTACTTTCCAGGATTCTGTGGTCTGAACTGTGGCAGACGCCATAGTGGAGGATGCCCTTCATGGAGCATGAGATCCCAACCGTGCCCCCAGTAATCCCCTTCAGATGGCTCATTCTGTACAGCAGATCGCTGACAGCATAGGTCATATGGGCCTCACTGACAATCTCGGCTGTCATTTGGAAAAAGTATGTTCCAAATGTGAGATGCTCAGCTTAGTGGAGGACTACCAGGTACAGATCCTCCAACAGACCAGCGACCCAGGCCTATGGGCAAAGCTCCCAGATGTAGCTCGATGGGACAATACAGCAACTTTTGATCAGATTGCAGTGGAACTCATTGCCAGGCGTGGTTGGGGTGATGCTGGCCCATCCTGCAAAATAAAATGCCAAAGAAAGCCCTGCAACATTTCATCAGAGGTTGTGGATGGCCTATCATGCTGGTAAACACCTTGCAGGCGAGACTGCAGATGCTGACCTCATAGAATACAAAAACGTGTTTCCCCGGAACATGCTTCCGGTTGTCCGTGAAAGGTGGAACCAGCAATATTCCCCACCAGGGACAACTCTGCAGATGTCCTTCAGAAAATGGAGCGGGTTTACCAGCTCTACATCCAAGGCCTTGGCTCCGGTTCAAAAAAGGTGGCCGTGGTACAGTCTACCGGCGAGTCCACAACCCACTATACAGTGGAGGGCAAGACCCAAGACAAAAAGCCTACATGTTTGGACAACTGACAGCACTCCCAGTCTGGACGTGGGAACCGGAACCACAACAAGAACAAATGCAATTGGAATTCTGATTCCAATTGGGGCAATCGAAACAATCAATCAGGCCCTTCCTACCGAGAGATAACAGAGGAAAACAAAAGTCTCCGGAATCTTCTTGGTCAGGTTCAATCCGTAGCAGATGCGGTCCCATCATGCGTGATTGCAGCAATAGCCACAGGACAGCAGGCATCAGTAGGCCACTGGGACTCAGGAACTGTAGGGAACCAGGCCTAAACCCTGACACTACCCTCTTCATAGCGGCTGTCCAGGATCGGGATGAGGTCCGACAAGGGCAGGCCCAATCACTTTTTCAGGAACTCTCAGGTACTGGCAGCAGGACTGACAACTACAGGCTCCAGTCTGTATTGTGAACAAGCTTGCTTTGGACATAAACAGAAGGCCTTGCACCAAGGCCATGTTCAGGGGCAGCCAACTGACAATGCTACTTGATACAGGTGTGGCTGTGTTTGTGTTACAAAACGATGACACAGTGAGCTGTCCTTGGTCCTCCAGATGGAGGACCAATAAGTCAGGTGTAGATGGTGTGAAGTTATCTACGTACCAATCAATCATACTATCAGTGGTTATAGGCAACATGAACACACACCATACCTTCAACCTTATGGTGTTACGTGATCATCCCAGCATCATGGGGATTGATTTTCTGACACTACACAAATGTGTGGTGGATCTGGCCAAGATGCTCCTGATCCAAATCAGAGGACAACACCACATTGTCATGATTTCTGATTCACATGTGGTTGCAGCTATATCCACTAATGACAAGGAATATGACATCATAGCTCTATTCCAAAACCACGAGTTGTTCAAGAGACTCCTACCCATCTTGCAAAAGCATCTTGATGCTTTTGCCACACACAAGCATGATTGCGGGATGATGCAAACAGTCACTGAAATCCAAGGCCGAGCACATGACAGGCAAATGCTTTTCCTACTGAGTCCTTATCATCACTCAGAGAAACCATTCAGTTACTACTCAAACAAGGTGTAATCAGGCCTTGTGTCTCTACTGCTAATTCACCTATTTGGCCAGTGAAGAAGCTCACAGGAGCTTGAAGACTCATAATTGACTATGGAAGGCTTAGCCAAGTCACCTTTAGCTGCTCACCAACAGTAGCATCAGCACCTGATATGCTCAAACTGTTAACTCTTGATCACCAGTGGTTCAGCACTCTAGACATCTCCAATGGCTTCTGGTCACTGCCTCTGGCCCTAAAAAGACAGTACAAATTTGCCTTCACTTTTGAGGGTTGACAGTACACATGGACCGGCTTACCCCAGGGGTTCCATTATAGCCCTTCCCTTTTCCATCTACGTGTGATGGATGCCCTGGAAGGTTTCTCTGCCCCACAGTGTATTCTGCAGTATGTGGATGACTTATTGTTGGCAACTGCCACCAAAGAACAACACTTTGACCTCTTGGATGACCTACTGACCCTTCTACAGAGGGCAGGCTTTAAATGCAACCATGCAAAGACACAACTCTGCCAGAAAGAGGTAATCTTACTTGGTCTACACATAGCAGAACATGACTGAAGCCCAGCTTGGAAGAAAATCCAATGCTTACAAGATTTGCCACTACCCACCAGTGTTGGAAAACTCAGACGTTTCCTGGGAATGGTCAGCTATTCCAGGTATTTCATTTGTAACTTTGCACAGAAAGCCACACCTCTGTATGAGCTTCTGAAAAAGGACATTCCTGGGGCCTGTGGTCCCATACACACTCAGGCTGTGATGCTACTGAAACAGGCCTCAGCCTCTGCTCCAGGTGAACCCTAATCCAGCACTGCCCTTCCTCTGGAATCAGCCACCTAAGACATTGCTATGTCTGCAGTCCTTGCTCAGAAAGTAAATGATACTCTGAGACCTATTGCTTATGCATCACAAATATTGTCACCAGTGGAACAGAAATACAGTCTTTGTGAAAGAAACATTCTGTCTACATACTGGGCTGTCAAATATATTCTGTATATCATTAGGTACTCATCTATCATTATCAACACAAACCATACACCCACCACCTTTCTGCTATCAGACAGAGTAAAGGATGGATCAGTGTCCAACACCAGACTGACTCACTGGTCTCTTCTCCTTCAGGACTGAGATATACAGGTTCACTCTGCTAAGATACCATCTATTCTGGCAGATGGATTCCTATTCCAAGGAGAACCACATGACTGTGCACTACACTCCCCCCCCGACTTGCCTGAATCAGGTCCTTTTCTTTCTGCTACTCCAAAACTCCTTGCAGACACTTCCTTGTGTCACATGTTCAGAGACAGCTCAGCCTCATACTATAAAGGAGAACAGGTAGCTGGATTTGGAGTGCTCATCATGCATCCCAATGACAACACTGTTGAAGTTTCCCAACATTGCAGTGTTGTATCGTCACAGTACACAGAACTGGCAGCAGTGGCCTGTGCCTTCGAATTGATACAACACGGTACTGAAGATACCATCATCTCACAGCCTCCAACTGGGTCTGTTGCTCCCTTACAGAGTTTCTGCCCTTCTGGCAAAATAACTCCTTTGCATCTTTTGATGGCTCCCCAGTGAAATATAAATTGCTTGTGGTTTATATCCACAAACTCACACAACAAACTCACTCTAAGACTGACCCTTACCATTCTTCCAATGATCAAGCTGATACTTTTGCAAAAGAGGGCACTCGAGGGGGGAAACATGGGCAATGGATCACCCCAGTGCTCTAGCAGCTGTGCATATAGCTGCTTTCAAGAAGAAACCAGAACCTTTTGTGCCACTGGACTTGTCCACCTCAGAACACTTAGACCCCCAACTAAAGAACGCATTCCGTCTCCTTGTCAAAGGAACAGAACAAAAAGACTTACCCACTCACAGCCCCTACAAGAGACATATGAGTAAAATAAATTTGTCACAGGATGGCAAATTGATCTGTACCAGCCGGAGCTCCTGCCCTATAAATTATGGGTAGCCCCTCAATCCTTGCGATCTGAGTTTCTCCACCAGGTTCATGATACTCCCACCGGTCGACACCAAGAAGTTGAAAATACACTCCAGAGACTCAAAACTGTTGGTTGGTGGCCTGGCATTATCAAAGATGTCAGACATTACATTGAGAACTGTTTAATTTGCGCTCAGAATAACACCATACCAACCAAAAGAAATGCCAAACTCTTGCCACAAAGACATTCTGGCCCTTGGCATGCCATACAAATTGACTTCATTGGTCCCTTGACCAATACTAGCAGGAACAACAAGTATGCACTTATGGTTACTGATCTGTTCTCTAAGTGGGCTGAAGCCTTCCCCACCAAGAATTGTACAGCCAAATCAACTGGAAAAGTCCTGGTAGAACAGATTTTCTCCAGGTGGGGTCTACCTCTGAAGGAGGACTCAGACAAAGGAACTAGTTTTACAGGTGAGTTAATGCAAGAAGCACTTGAACTTCTAGGGGTACACCAGAAGTTTCATATACCTTACCGCCCTCAGTCTTCAGGTCAAGTAGAGAGAGTCAACAGACGGATTAAGCAAATGCTTTCCAAATTCATTGAAGACAATCCTAAGGATTGGGATTCCCTGTTGCCTTTACTCCTTAATAGCAATAAGGGGTACTCCTTCAACCACCACCCAGCTGTCACCCTTCGAGGTGATGACTGGTAGAACTATGCGATTACCCGAACATCTGTTGTTTGACCTGAACACTCCTACCATAGATAGAGTTTCTGATGACAAGTATGTAGCCAAACTCAAAGATGATATTGTAAAAACCCCATCTGTATGCTGCACATCGCATGGGCAAGGCCCAGCAACAGTCCAAAATCCAGTTTGACAAACTCGCACAAGAAGTGGATTGGTAAGTTGAAAATCAGGTAATGGTACTCAGATTTGCTCACCCTACACACTCCTTCTCTAATAAGTGGGAAGGACCATACCCCATTGTCAAAAAACTCAGTCCTGCAGTCTATCAAGTTAGACTTCTGCAAAATAAAAAAAACTTACTGAGAAATGGTTGCATGCTAACCAACTAAAGCTTTACAAAGGAATATAATCACTTTTCCTAACCCCATTGGGTGGAAATGTACTGACTGACCTTTTCTTTTTCCTTGCAGATAACCCTGCAAGATGGATATCTTGCATATGATCCTCCTCATCTCAGGAGCTTTCCCCTGCAACCAAGGCATGGTGGGTCACCTCCTTCCACATCTAGACCATCCTCCTACTACTCTTCCAGAAGGAGGTAGTACATCAGTCCCAAACAAATTGATTACTGTTCAGGAAAGCAAGAACACCTACCTCACTGCCTCGGTTGTGGCCCCTGACAAATCTTCCCTTCAAATTGAATGGCAAACAGATTTATATGGACAAACTCTCCCTGTGGCCCGCCTATCCAAAGGAACTTTCCATGGTTGGCCTAACACCAAACCTGCCCCAAATGGTACTCTGTCAATCATGCAAGCAAATCAGAAACATTCTGGTTTATATAACCTTACTGCATTAATTGACCCTGCCTTTTGCGAGAGGTTCCCCAAAAACTCTGCAAACTAATTGTGTATACACAACTATATGGCTACAGCTGCTATGTTCTTGTCTGATTTACCTCCAACTGAAGCAGAACTAACTGAATGTCCCCCACAGGAACCTAGTCCTCTTAGTGGCTTTACTGCAATTTCTATTCCAGGTACCCTTATTAATAACCTACAGTACATGCAAGTCCCTGTCATTTTCAATCTCACACATTAGAACATGGCAGAATTTGTTATGTGTTCCACTACAAACACTTCTAAATTTTTCAGCACTATGTTACTTGATAGTCTTGCAGCCTATCAGACACACACTCAAGATCCTGTAGCTGGTATGCATACTATTGAACATTTAGATTTGCTTAAATATAGACCTGATCCCACAGGTAAAAAGAACCCTACATCACGCAAGAAATGCACAGATACTGCTGCTGTTACTGGCACCATCTCCAGACTCTTCAGATCCAGCATGTCCATTTGGAACAGGGCAGACATTGCTGCCATCAAAAGTCACACATTAAAATTCCAGGAGGCTATGAAAAATTATATTTTACCCCCTTTGTTACATGGTGCAGCTGGCATTAGTCAGGAAAAACGTTTTACAGTATACAGTATGAGAGATATTGTTAAAACTTTAATGATACCAAAGATAAACTAAATAAGTTTATTTTCCAGAATAATAAAGAGGCAGACAAACAATATATTGCAAGGGAACATCTCTGCTCTGCTTATGGCTCTTATGTCATAACCACTGTCAATAATCTCGTCCGTGATTTGGAATCTGGCTGTATTGTAGATATTACACGACAGAAGAATTTATAAATGGTATTGCCTGCATTGTAAATCTACATCTACATCCTGTATTATAATGTGTATGTCTCACTCAATTTCTGTTCCTTTTTCTACTGCTAGAAATTTAAGATGCGTTAAAAGACATCCTATTAGAGGATCTTGTTAAACTGCTAAATATTGTATTGTCTGGGATGCTGTGTTTGTGACCTTTACTGTATCCTTATCACACTTTGATCCTCAAACTGCAATGTTTGATAAGCTTGCTTCTGTTCACTCTATTGGCCATCTTGACGGGGATGTCTACAGAGAACGCATCGAATTGTCACCTCCTCTAGTATACCATCTGATCCTGGAAGCATGGATCTCACCTCACACGTACTGCTGTGCACGTGAGGGTGATCATTATTTGTGCTGTGATGTTTTTGACATCATCAAGCTGGTATGTGGATACTCACCGGATGGCATAGACTGGTCCTTTACACTGACCAGGACATTTCTTCTAATGACACAGATACCCCTTATGTGTCATCAGCACCATCACCAGCAGCGCACATTGGATAACTCTACAATACTTATTCGGCTGAGGTTCATCGGCTAACTACAAGACTTATGATTCAGTCTTACACCTGCCCAGTTCAACTACAGAAATGGAGGCTACCAACTGTTAAAATGACTTATTATTCTGATGGACAGTACTGCATTGTAACCAATCATAAATCTTTATCCTATGATAATAAGGTTTGTCAGATAAAGCAACCAAACTTTTGTTTTATTCCCCATCAGACTACTGTAATTGGCCATACTGTGATTACTCCTGTTCCCATCATGAAACCAGATGTTATTGATGGTGACCCTGAATATTTCCTTACTCTATTTCAGTATTTATCCATATTTAATGTTCATATTGACCCTTTGACTTTGACTCTTAAGTCCCTGTTAGAGAGAAAGGATACTCATCTTATCCACATCAGTAACAATATCTCTGCAGCTGAGGATGTTCTTAGTACTCTCATCCATGGCCAGCCCAGTGGCGCTGAGGGTTGAGGTGCTGGACGCCACACTTCACGCTGCGCCGGTGACCTGAGTTTGGGAGCGAGCTCAGGAGCCCAGGGTCGGCATGACTGGGCGAGGATCAAGCACCCACTGGGCTGCTCTCCTCCCCTGGGAGGAGGGCTGGGGCTTGTCTGGTGCATCAGTGGCTCCCAGTGGAGATCAGGGGCACTGCAGTGCATCGGCTACTTGTCTAAGTGGCTGACACAGGCAGAGTTGCCATGTACCTTGTGTCAGAGTGCACCACGCAGGGGGAGGGAGGGGGGAAAGGGCACCAGAACATGGGAAAAGCCCGGCTCCATGGGGTAGGTGATGGCACCTGACCTTCATACCCACCACTGGACCCACCTCACCTGGCCTTCCAGTTCCTCCACCCGGGCCCTCACCTACAGCCAGAGTCTAATAGTTGAAGAGTGCCCTAAGAGGAGGGGCAGCCCCACCCCAGAGGGGTTAAGCTGGGGGTGCTGGCTGTGGGAAGGGGGGAGAGAGGAAGCTCAGGGTCAGGGGGAACTCAGGTGGGCAGGAACAGGCAGGATGCCTGAGAGAGGCTCTGCGGGCCATGACCGAAGTGAAACAGAGTTGAGAAATAAAAATACTCTCATCCATGATGGTGATCTAAGTAATACACTTACTAATGCTTGGTTAGAAATGACTTTTAAAGGTTTTGTTATCATACAAGGATTTTTGATAATATTTTTGATACTATCACTTTGCTGCCTAAGGCATACTCTCAAACAACACTGAGAACAGCTCGAATTCCTTTACAAGGCTCATGCGTTGGGTCTGTAAACGATCGCTTGTTCCAATCACTTTCCCATAGTGTTGTTGTCTTTTAAGTAAGGCAACAAGGGGTGGAATGTTATGTGAGGTCCTTACACCCTAATTGGCATTCCACCTGTACACCTTAGACAAACTATACTATGCATATGCTATACTGACTTATAGGGCATAGGCACTTACCGTACAAGTGTAAGTGTCAGGGTACATTATGATTTGTACTACCATACTTTCTCTATGCATGGAAACTGCACATAGTAGGCTAAGACACTCATGTCTTTGTAATCTTCTGATATAGTATTATGTAGCTGGCACTGCCGTCTTTTGGATTTATGTATAATTGCATCACATCATGTGTCTTCCATGTACCGTGTATGCCTTCACTGTTTTACAATGTAGCTGACTTAGCACGTATTGTATAAGGCCAGATAGCTCTGTGGAGCTGCCTAACTTTTGGCCAATAGGCTTATTTTATGTATCTAGCACCATTTCTTATGAATGGCAACCATGGTAATAATCTTAGTATATAATTTAATGTATTGCATATTCCCCCTGAAGACCTTCTACACTCCTTGGGGTATTGGGGAACACTAGGCACGCTCCCAGCATCTTATGGTAAGAACTGCTTTGGGCAACTGTGATTTTCTTTTGTAGTAATAAACCAGATTTGTTACTGATATGCAACGTGTCTGTGGCACATTTGCATCTCTATTACCGCAAAGAATCTGATCAAGACTAGGCACCCTAACAACTACAACTGCCTCCAAGTGTGGCTCGTTCCTGGGGGATAGGAGTAAGTTCTCCTTATTCTGCCATTTGTCATCACAGTTAGTACTCTTAATATTGGGGGGCCATGTTGGTACTCTCATCTCAAGGTATCATATTACTTGTGGGTTTTGTACTGCAAATTTGTTTACATTGCACTTTCAGACAGTGTGTATGAAAGGTGCCAGATAAACCCAAATTCTGTTGTATTCTATTATAACTAGTGAGGAGAAAAATAAAAGCCACTTTGAGGGCACTTGTACTGAGGCTGGCAGTGTAGCCTAGAGGTTAGAGGAATAAGGTGTGAATGAGCTTGATACATCCAGCAGACCAGACCTGAGTTTGATTCTCACAACCTCCACTTGCATACTGTGTGACTCTGAGCAAGTCACTTAACCGCCCAGTGCTCCCAGGTCGCCCCTGAAAACAGGCACTTGTGCCTAGTGGGCCTTACCCGGTTACTGAAGACTAAAATAAAAAAATAAAAGAAAAATTAATAACTTGTCCCTGCGGATTTTAAAACTTTGATTTTGGGGAATGGAAACTGCCTGCCTAAAACTTCTAGGGATGTCTCTATAATTTATAACTGCTGTAAATTTGGATGATGTCCATGAATACTCAGGAGAGCCATTTTTGCCCCCCAACCCCCCACGTGTCCTTTTTCTAACAGAACCAAATTACATGCCCAGTACAAAGGTTTTGAATATTCTATTCCTTCTAAAGCAAACTTGTGACTGTGCTGTAAAGCAGGAAGTGCACCTAAATAAGGCTGTCCAAAAATGTTAAATGTAAACTGTGTACTTAAATGTAACCCGGGCACTACCTTCCAATGGGCTACTACCCCTGCCTGCTTCCCTGACTGCAGGTTGAAGGGCCTGGGTTCGGATTTAACAGTTACTGGGGATTCTTGCCCAACAGTAAAACTACAATGAATGGGTTAGATCTTAAGCTAGTACAACCCTCTGGGAAATTGAACCTAACCACAACCCCAACTAGTGACCTTACAAATAAGGTTCTATAAAACACTGTATCTGGCATTCAAGGTACAATTATTGGTGAGTGCTAGTAATATGCTCATGGACACACTTATCACCAGGGTTCTGGCTTCTGATGACACATCCTGAATATCTGCAAAGAACAATATCTGATTTATTTAGGGGAACTGAATGCGGGAATGGGTGTGGATTTAGATGAAAGATGAAAGCAATTAGTTGGTGTGGACTAGTTATGCAGACATTACATTTAGACCCTGTGAACAGTCCAAGCTGCTGGGTACACAGTTTGGAATTAGATGCAGGCCTGAGGCACTGCCACGGGTCGGCTGGCATTGCAGCTGGTTGGGGTCTTTATGAAATAAAACTTTCTTTTGGTTAGAAGAAATACTTTTAAAAAATAAGGCAACTGTGATCCAAGGCTGGATGGCCTGCGATCATAGTCAAGTACCAATGTGTATTCAAAAGGCAAATCAGATGACACAAAGCACTGTAAGGATTGTTGTAGGATAAAGACCCGGAAGTTACTCACGGTACCAGGACCAGCAGAAGAAATGGCTGTAGTCAGGCTGGATACTTGCTTGCCAGGCAGGATCATGCAGACCAGGGCCAACGTGACTCACCCCTACTTCACAGCCTTTCCCACAATGTGTCTGCAAGCTGCTATTCTTCTCTCCATAGGAGTTGACTCCCCAAAGCTGGTCCTTAGCCAGAATGACTGGTGAATTGCAGCAACAGTCTCTGAGGCCTTCCCTGATGCTGGCCTAGCACATGCAGTTCAGTCTCTGGCGCGGTTCAAATGGCACGCACAGTTTACTCACTTCAGAAATTTCAGTCTTTTCACTGTCAACTGGGAAATATCTCTGTTCTCCCCCTTCTCTGGGCAACATGGCAGGAGACAGTTTCAGCATTGGCAGGCTCCACTTTGCACACAGGAGTCCTTCAGATAATCTCCTCACAGCAAGCTCTCATGCTCGGAGACACTTCAGCAAAATACACTTTCTCCAGCACAACGTTCTCTTTCTCAGCCTTGGTAGTTGAAAAGACATTCTCTTTCTGCTTTTAGGCAATCCAAAACAATCCACGCAGAGGCAAAGCAGGCCTTTTCCCCTCATTTCTCTCAGTTAAGCCACATAGGCTCCCACCTCTACGAGAGCTTGTGCTGATCTACCCACTGTTCAAAACAGTCCCAGACTGAAGACTGGGATTCCTGTATTCTGGTTGGCTGCCCAAACTGCCAATCACTGTCCCGGAGTTCTGATTGGTTAAAATAGGTGCCAAGCAGAAAGTTCACAGTTTCTTCCATAAAGCACTGTAATGAGGACCCTGTGACGACCTCTTGGTTCCGACTGGTCCAAATGCAATATCCCGGTCCAAACATGGCAGCTCCCATGCTGAGGAAGTAAACAGTCCACATTTAAATGAATTCTAAGCAAGCAATAATACCCGACAAGGTGGGTGGTATTGGGCTATACCAGACTGCCCAGGGGCGTAATGAGGCCTGACACCACAGGCGGAGGGCCTTATAGCTCCTGGAAGGTCCGGTATAGCCCATACTGCCCACCCTGAAGGGTATTATTGCGCTTAGAAAATGGGCCACTGTATTATGTACAGTATGTTTGAAAAAATAATTAGGTTTGCATGTAAAAACTCTTATTTTATAATAAAATTGCTCCTCCGCCTGTACTGTCTAAACTGTCTGTACCCCCCACTGAGATGTCCCTGTATCAACTATATTATCCAGTAGAGGGCTCTGTAGTGTTTGCCACTTATTTGTTTACGGTTGTTTTTTGTTTTGTTTACCCCCTTTTAAATTGTGATCAGTACGAGACCCAGAATTAATCAGGGGAAACTGCTTTAGAAGGGTAACTAGCATTGTCACACAGTGAGCTTGGTTGGGAGAGTACTGCCATAGGATACGAGTTATATCCTATGACTGCGGCTGGGAGAAATGTTGAATTCGCTCTGTGACCGGAAAAGTAAATGCTGGAGTGGTTCTTTATTTTTTTGTTTATTGTTGTTGAGCAGGAGTGGAGGCTGCTGGGAGGAGTCTCGCGCTGCACGCTTTAAAATGGCAGTGACAGCAGTTGGTTCCACCAAGCCGATCCTGTCTGATGGTTCCTTTTCTCATACTGCTGTTGTTTTTTAGTTCATGGGTTTTTTTTTTTTCTTTAAAAAAGTAAAGCAGATTTGGGGAAGGGGGATACTCCTCTTGCTTGCGGGAGCGGGGAGACTGCCCTGCTCGGTCGTCCTTTACAAGAGAAGGAAAGATACAGTTTCTTGCACACTGTCCTCAATCAGAGAAACTGCTGTATTGCTGTTTATTTTCGGTGTCGTTGTTATGGCACATGACTTTATGGGTCCCTGGCAAATAAAACCAGGAAGTGGAGACCCAGAACTACCATAAGAAATGTAAGGTTTCTAAATTTATTTTTGTTGTTTACGTTAGCAGCGCTTTTTTTTATTAGTGGCGGTAACTGTGCGATGCTGTCCTTGTGTGGAGTTTATTTCCACCCCAAGAAAACTGCCAGCTACACAGCGGGACTCAGAAGATGAGCAAGATGGATAATTTGGGTCATAATAGTGCACTGCCACCCTTGTGTGGAGTCTACCCTCACCCCAATAAAACTGCCAGCTATACATTGGGACTTGGGAGCTACGAAAAAATAACAAGCCTGCACAGTTGTAGAACTTATGATTCCAGCCTGTCATTCAGTTTAAATCAGTGTAATTTTATGTATTTGTATTTCATTATTTTTTTTCTTAACTTTTGTTTGACATGATGCTTTTGGTTGTTGTGCTATCTCTCGCTAAGGGACAGGAAAAAATGGCGGCATTTTGAAATTTGAATTTGGTGCTTACAGCCAATTAGGAAACTGGGTTGGCACTAGGATACTTCCATGGGTGAAGGGGCATTATAGACTGGTACTTTTTATTTCCTGAGCATCTATTGAAAGTTAATGTACCCCTCTGGCAAGGGTACTAGCCAATCAGATGCCGGGAAATAAAAAGCCCATTTTCTAAAAGACAACAGTACTGTTCTAGAAATAAATATCTATGGATTCCAACAGAGCTCCATCTGCTTTATTAATTGACTGCAGAGTAGAGGCTCTCAGGGTTCTGCCTGGGTGGTCTCGAGCTTTGTTTTACTCGGACCCAGCCCAAGCTATGTACACTATGGCTTAGTCCTGGCTGGGAACCCCTCTACCCTCAAAGTGCAGCAGCTCGACGGAGACTTGACCTTGGGAGAAAATTCCCTCCCACCCACTCCCTCCTCTACGACTCCTTAACTGCTTTTTATGGACTTCATGGGATTGGACAGATGGTGAGAAAGATGGGGTTCTTTGTGAAAGAAAGGACAATGGACAACACTGGACATGTAATAGAATGCTTCTGTAACCTGCATTAGGAAATGTTTATGCACAAGAAATGTGAAATAGGCAGTATGTGAATATCTTTTCAGGTAGTAATTTTCTAGTCCTGGTAAAAGCGATACGTTTTTGCAGGAAGGTGCACTGTACTTGGAGAGTCAATGGGGCAGTATGTGAATATCTTTAAAGATAATAATTTTTCAAAGCCAGGTTAAAGTGATAAATAATCTGCTGGAAAAGGCATCTGCAAAGGGAAAGTGAGCCAAACAAAACCAGAGTGGAAAATAAATCAGAAGGTTTGCAGGGACATAAAACAAGGCACTTTAAGGCAGACAAATTTTAAGCATCGCAGGAAATATCAAGCTTTGTTTTGCTGAATACTGTATTTGTAGAGACAACAAAAAAAGGAGGGTTTGGGCAAGCAATTTTGGTTTTTTTAGTATAAAGTGCATTTATTGGACAGGGCATGCTAGAGTATGAGTACATGGTAATATAAGGTCATAGGAATTAAAAGATTTAACATGCCTTTTGAGGGGAGATATAGAGGAGAGTGGGATTGGGGGAGGGGGTCAGATAGGGGACTAGGCAGACCAGGAGGCAGGGGTCATTGAGGGGGAGCAGGATCAAGGAGAATAGTGGGGTGTAATGGATGCAGTGCAGCAGTGCATATGAAGACACTGTGGAGACTGGGGTTTGGCCCACTATGTAACAGAATGGCAAAATTAGAGGCAGAGGTTCAAAGACTGAGGGGAGTGATGGATAGATGGTACATAGAAAGCATGAGCAGGGGAAGCAGCTGGGTGGCTATCAGCAGATCGGGAGAGGAGCAGACAAGAAGTAGATTGGGAGAGGAGCAGTCATTAAAGGGGGGTTAAAGGGTACAATCCCAGGACAGGAAATGTTCAGAGCTATTTGGGAAATAAAGAGGGCAGATGGAGGTTAGGCCAAGGGGGAAGGTCAAGGAGGGGGAGGGGTAGGAAGAAACAAGAAGGGGTACAGGCAGGAGAAAAAAAGGAGGGAAAGAACAACAAGGTCCAAATGATGAACTGGGAAATCACAGGCCAGTGAGCCTCACATCGATCATGGGGATGCTCATGGAGACAATCCAGAAAGAGAGACTGGTGACCTTTTTGGAGGACAATGGACTCCAGTATGGGCATCAGCATGGGTTTGTCTTGGGCAGATCCTGCCAGACCAACCTCATTGAGTACTACGATTGGGTGACAATGGAACTAGACATGGGCCATGCAGTGGATGTCCTACATTTGGATTTTAGCAAGGTCTTTGACTCTGTGCTGCACGGGAGGCTGGGGGGAAGCTGGAAGCTGTGGGGTGGAAGTGAAGATGGTGAAATGGATAACGAATTGGCTAAGGGGTAGGCAGCAGAGGGTGGTAGTGGGAGGGGAACGCTTAGCACCGAGGGCAATGACGAGCAAAGTGCCACAGGGATCTGTGCTGGGGCTGGTGATGTTTGGGTTATTCACAGCTGATATCTCACATGTAATCCGAAGTAAGATCAGTCTGTTTGCAGACAACACCAAAATGGGGGCGGTGGTTGATGACATTGAGGGATGGAAGGGGCTACAGGACAACCTAACTAAACTGCAGGAATGGACAGAAACATGGCAGCTTGTGTTCAATGCCAAGAAGTGCAAGGTAATGCACTTTGGAGCAAAGAACCAGGAGGGGACTATCAGCTGGGAGAGGTACAGTTGGGTAGCACCTTAGAGGAAAAGGACCTGGGGTACTTATAACGGGGAGCATAAACAACTCTGCTCAGTGTAAGAAGGCAGCAACGAAGGCCAAAAAGATGCTGGGGTGCATAGCAAGGGGAATCTCCTCCAGAAGTAGGGAGGTAATCCTCCCCCTGTATGGGTCACTGGTCAGGCCACACTTGGAGTACTGCATGCAGTTCTGGTGCCCGTACCCGAAGAAGAATGCTAGATTGTTGAAGGGGGTGCAGCGTAGAGTGACAAAGATGATCCACGGATTGGCGGCAAGCCCTATGAGGAAAGGCTGAGCGAGCTAGGTATGTATTCCTTGGAGGAGATGAGGGATGGGGGGACATGATTGAGACCTTTAAGTACTTGAAAGGGATAAACAAGACTCAAACAGAAGGGGTATTCCAATTAAGAAGAATAAGGGACACAAGAGGGCACAGTCTCACACTGGAGGGGGGAAGATTCAGGATGGAGGTAAGGAGACAGTTCTTCACGGAAAGGGTGGTGTGCAAGTGGAAAACTCTAACACAGGAGGTGGTGGTCTGAAAAACGGTGGGCAGTTTCAAGAGGGGACAAGACAGGGTGAGGGTAAATCTAAGGGTGGGAGGAGTGGGAGGGGCAGCTGCAGGATGAGGAGCTAGCTGCACAATCGACAGACAGTGAGGTCTAGTTCTGCTGGCATTTTCACATGTTTATATATTTGTAAGGCTATAGGTGGTGAGGTGAATCTGAAGAATAGGTATACACCATTAAGGAAAATGATGGATTCGGGTGAGCAGGAGGAGGAAGGAGGCAACACAGGTGAAAAGGGAGCAGGAAGGAGGAATGAAGAGCTAGAAAGGAACAAAGAGAGCTCATTGGGAATGGGGAACCTAACAGAGGTTTTGGATGAGGTGGCAAGGGGAGAGAATACACAGGGGGATGCAAAAGAATAGGCAGGCAAGGCCAAGGAAGTGAGGACATCTTATGGAATGGAGAGAGATGCATACAGGAAAAGTGCACAAGAGAGAGCTACAGAGGGGAGGGATAGCACCAGGGAGAGAAGCAGGGTGAAACCAGATTGGAAGCAGCCCAGAAGGGAGTCCAAGGACTATGAGGAGAAGGAGGAATGTAAAGTCCTTATAGTGGGGGACTCCATAATTAGGGGGATTAAAAAGGGGATGGGGGATGGGGGTGGAACTATTAGGACTGAGTGCATGCTAGGTATGACAGTGCTCAGGGCCTCATGCTTAATACACACCTTGGTCAGGAAGCATGGGGGGTTTAACCACATTGTGGTGCATCTTGGCACTAATGATTTTGCGGACAACAGTGTGATGGAAGTGCAAGCTCACTTCATGATCTTGAGACTAAAACCCTATGGCTCAAACTACTTATGGCTAATTCACAATCTTACATAGGTACATAGACAGTGTCAGCAGATAAGGGCCTATGGCCCACCCAGTCTGCCCATTTGAGCTTGTAAGTTCAGTTTATGTTTTCCTAGAAGTCTGTTGCCCCTTACCCCTGACCTCCAGAATTCCTTTATGTCTATCCCATGTATTCTTAAATCCTGTGATTGTTTCAGCCCCCACCACTTCCTCTGGCAGGGTGTTCTGCTTGTCCACCACCCATTCTGTGAAGAAATTCTTCCTCATGTTGCCTCTGAATTGTCCTCCCTCCAACTTCATCCCATGCCCTCTAGTCCTGGAACATATTTTTCACTTAAAAATAGTGTATTCCTACACCCTGTTCCTCCCTGTAAGATACTTGTATGTCTCTATCATATTCTTTAATTATAGGTACTTGCTACTGGTCACCTAATTTATCAACAGATCTGTTTGATGCCATGTTATCCGAATTTGAAAATGTGGGCACTGTAGGCGATATCCTTATAACAGGAAATTTCAATCTGGGGGAAATAAATTGGAAAGACCTTACTATTAGTTCTTGTAAGGGGAATAAATTACTTTCTATATGCAATCAACTCTGGCTAACACAACATATTTTACGTCCAACAAGGGATAGCAGAAATTTGGATCTTGTCTTAAGTAATGATCACTCAGAATTATACAATGGCAAGAACATTTCCTGGACTCTGATTGGTCGGTGTGTCCCTGTCACAGTGAGGTTATCCCAGCACAACCTCACTGTATTGATCTGCCAAATATTCCTTTGCATCTTGTAATCTTTTAATCTCCTCAATAGGAGTGGAGGGTATCTATATGTTCCCCAACCTCACTGTATTGATTTGCCAAACATTCCTTTGCATCTTCTCTTTAGAAACAAAGATATATTGCCACATTAAAAATCTACTAAAAACATTTTTAATTTTTTTTTATTTTATATAACAATGAGCCATTGTGTAATAGCAATAATGCACTCCAGGGTGTGGGTTGTGCTGGGATAACCTCACTTCTGGGACATTGGATGCATTCGAGCCAACCACCCAGGCGTGAGGTTATCCCAGCACAACCTACAATTTCGTCATGCATTATATTGCTTACCTACTTGGTAACAGCGATCATCACTCCATCATACTTTCGCTAAATATGATGTTCACACCGAATTCTGGTTCCACCAAAATGGTCTTGTATAATAAGGCTGATTGCCTAAAAATGAAAGAGGAGCTAACCAAAATCTGTTGGGAAACTTGTATGATTGGTTTAAATATAAAAGAACATTGGGAACTTTTCAAAAAAAAATTGTATCAGCTAAGGGATAGTTACAGTCTTACCAAAAACAAACATAATCAGTCTAGGGTAAACCCAAAATGGCTTACTAAAAGTATAAAAAAAATTTTAAAACTTAAAAATAAAAATTATCTTATTTACCTAAAATCAAAAACTATATATAATTGGGATAACTTTAAAAAAATCCGAAAGCAATGTAAGAAAAAAATTAGGAAGACCAAATCTGAACGGGAACACAATCTGGCCAGAACTGCAAATAAAAATAACAGGAAACAGTTCTATGCATACATAAATTCTTTGAAAAAAACAGTAAGCCAGGTAGGACCTTTAGAAATTAATGATGCCATATTAAACGACTGGAAAGATATGGCGGAATTATTTAATGTAAAATTCTGCAAGATCTTCAGTAAAAACTATCAAACCATACCCGCATCAAGTATAGAGAGTCTAGTTCAAATTAATTTTTTGGTAGACCAGATTTTTAAAAAATTACAGTCACTAAAGGGAAAAACCAGCCTGGGCCCTGACAACACTGCAGGTCATTTAATATATCTCCTGTCGGATTGTATTGTTCTACCACTTAAAATACGATTTGAAGAGTGTATAAATTGCAACATTTTACCAGCAGAATGGAAACATGCCCATGTCATCCCAATTTATTAAAAAAGGTCCTAGGTCATGATGGGAAAATTATAGGCCAACAAGCCTCACTTCACCATTATGCAAGGTATTTGAAAGCCTGATAAAAGATCTTATCTCCCCCATTCTTGTCGAACAAGATTAAGACCAGCACGGGTTTGGAAAAGGGAGGGGCTGTCTAACCAATCTTATGTGCTTCTATGAAACTGTTGGTGCAGAATTAGATAAAAAAAAAAATCCGTATGACATTATTATGTTTGCTTGCACGCATGTGCAAGAAATATAGTGCCACCATATGAGTTTTCGTAGGTGTGCCTTCCCCACTTCCAGCGCCCTGCTCCCTTTTGCAGGTGCGGCTGCACTACACCAATGAATGTCTGAGCTGTCTATGACAGCTGTTCAAATGCAGTGGTGTACAGTTGAAAGTGAAAAACCACTGCAATCAGTGGTTGTAATGTGTAGGCAATTTGTGTACTGCCATCGGCAGGTAATTTACAAACTGCCTACACTCCACTGCATCCTGAATGCAGCCATCATAGACAGCTCCCTTGTTGTCAAGTTCCCCTTCCCCAAACACTCAGGTTGCACACTGGAAGCCCACCCCAACATGCTCATATGCTCCCCCCACTGCACACAGTATGGCTGATGGGGGTGCCCAATCCTCCGTCTGCTCGGCGCCCCCCTACAGACTTCTAGGTGCCACGCTGGGAGCCCACCCCAGCATAGCAAAAGTCAGAATGGCAATGACATGCCCAATCCCTTGCCAGCTCCACTCAACACCACCCCCCCAAAAAAAACATTTCCAGTTGCCACGCTGGGAGCCCATCCCAGCATGGCAAACGTCTGCATGGCCAACGGGGGTGCCCAATCCTCCGTCAGCTCCACTGACCCCACCCAAGAAAAACTTTTAGCTGTCCAATCTGGGAGCCCACCTCAGCATGGCACAAGTCCCACATCAACTTCCTAAAAGGAAAAAAACACCTAAAACCAAAAAATGGTCCCAAAAATGACTGTTTTATGAGTGTGTGTTGTGCAGTTCTAACGCACGCTCGTAACTTCACAAATTTTCAATATTTTCACTCCAGATTTTCAAGATTGCCATTTTACCATACCTCCTTATGAGCAGTACAGCTGTCATTTTTCATACTTTGCCCAAAACGTGTTTTTGCGCCCAATGGCACGGTCGGTGTGCGAAATCAATGTTAGGGACAGATTAAAAAAATCACAGTGACACTGTTCATGAGCAGATGTCTTAAAATGGCTATGTTTAAAACTTGGTGAAAGAAGTCCATAAAATGACCGTCTTACGAATGTGCATTGCACATTTTCCACGCAACCTCGTAAGTTCACGAATTTGTACTATTTTCAGTTCAGATTTTCAACACTGGCATTTTTTCACACCTCCTTATGAACAGTACAACTGTCATTTTTCACACCCTGGCCAAAACTTGTTCTCGCACTTCCAGCGCAGAAGTGCGTGGTCGCTGTGGGAAATCAGTGTTCAGGACAGATTAAGAAAATCACAGTGACACTGTTCATGAGCGGAGGTCCCAAAATGCCTGCCTTGAAAATCTGCTGTAAAATATCCCCAAACTAATTACATTATGGGTATGCGTTGCGCAGTTTCTACGCATGCTCGTGACTTCACTTTTTTTATATTTTCACTCCAGATTTTCAACATTGCTATTTTTACACCTTCCCATGAACAGTACAGCTGTCATTTTTTACATCCTGTTCGAAATGTGTTTTTGCACATATGGTGCCAAATGGCATAGTCACTGTGCAAAATCAGCTTTCGGCTAACGAACTGACATTGCCACTGTTCATGAGGTGGGGGTCACAAAAAAACCCTGTTGAAAATTTGGAGTGAAAATATCAATGAACGCCTGGGGAGTTAGGGTTTCCGACCATAACGCCCCACCCTGTAGAGACTGACAGGCATCAGGGGTGTGACTTAGAATTGCCACCTGTAATGCTCATGCCATTCCACCCCCACCCACACCCTGCAGCCAGTGACAGGCATCAAGGTGTGCCTTGGACTCTTCATCCCCAAAGTTCACCCCATTCTCCTATATGCACCCATCTCACCTTATTTCCTTATAGAATGGGGTGAGCATAAGGCCCAAAGATCCCAAGGCACACTGTGACACTTGTCAGAGTCTGCAGGGTAGGGTGTGGTGAAATGGTGTGGCCGTTATGACTGACAACCCAAAGGCACACCCCAATACCTGTCAGTCTCTGTAGGGTGGTGGTGGGGTTGGCTTCAGTTCAATATTTCACTGCCATTCCTATTATGCATCTCTCTAACTCCTACACTACCAGTGCCAATTCCAGCAAACAAAACATTCCGCATTGACAAATGTTTGTTTTCTTTGACTTCAGCAAAGCATCCAGTGTCATGTCACACTGGACCTTACATACAAAGTTATCACAACTGAATATAAACCCTGCTATTGTCTCCTGGTTTATTAACTGGCTATCAAACAGAACACAATGAGTAATTATTAATGGAGAACTTTCTGAGAAGGGTTCCATTATGACTGGGATGCCACAGGGCTCAGTTTTGGGTCCTTGTTTGTTCCAGGCTTTTATTTCAGATCTCACTATAAAGTGTGTATCATTATCTATCAAATATGCAGATGATGTAAAAATCAGTGGCCCCTACACTAACCCAGATCAGGTTGAAACAATACAATGAGACCTAGACCGTGTTTCAGAATGGGTCTCAAGATGGGGCATGAGACTAAACCCCAGTACAGTAAATGTAAAGTTATGCATCTGGGCATTAGTAACCCAAAGACCACTTACACTCTTGGAAATAGTATCTTAAATACTACAACTGATGAAAGAGATTTGGGTATTACAATATCAAATGATTTAGGGCAGTCAGAACATATACATTTAGTTATCAGTAGAACAAATAAGGTTATTTGGTCCATACGATGCAATATAAAGTCTTCGGACCCTAATATTATGCTCCCTCTATATCGAGCATACGCTAGACCCCACCTGGAATATGCATCCCAATTGTGGTGTCCATTTAAAAAAAATAACTGTTCACAGCTGGAAAGAGTACAACGAAATTATACAAAGCAGATACAAGGACTCTATAATATACCTTACTAAGCCAGATTAACTAGCCTTGATCTTATGTCACTTGAGACCCGTCGTCTTATGGGTGATTTATTGTTCCTGTTTGATACTGTCAATGATCCATACCTAATGACAGAATTAGGTCAAGAATTCAAAGACTGCCCCTATGATACCAGAGGGCATCCCTTACAACTTGCTGGGTGAAAGTTTCATTATAAAGCCAGGAAGTATTTTTACACTCAGGATAATCCAACCCTGGAACAAATTACCTTTAAATATAGTGATACGTAAAACAAAAAATGAATTTAAAAGGAAGTTGGATATCTTTTTAACATCTGATCACTCCCTATCATATTACTCACATTAACTAAGGAGTAAGCACATGAGCATTCCTGGGCTAAATAAGCCTTCTCGCTCCTTACTTTTCCTTAGTCTGTGTGGGTGGCTGTTTGTGGATGTCTGTAGGTTAGTTTTTGTGGCTTTACACATTTTTCTGCCTGGAGAAACTATGCCATTCTTGTTTATAACATCTGTGAAAGTCTCCTGGACTGAATTTCTGCAAAACATCACCACCAGGTATCCTCATTTCCATTTTAAAATCAACTTTTTGAAAGGCATCCCAAGCAGAAATAAGCAACTAAGTCTGACAAACTCAGTGATTCTGGGTCCTGCCCTGAATCTACATTTTCACCTGACCTGCTCCTAAAGGAACTGTATGTGGACTATTCAACAACCTCTTTGAAAAACAATGGAAACATACAGACAAAAGGATTTCACCTACTGCATATGCACAGACACAGTCCATCACCTTCTGTGACTCTGGACCTCAGCAGTTCAAAGTTTCTTTTGACTTTGACTTTGCCTTTGGGACTTACCACCAGGTATTAGCATTCTCATTTGAAATCAACTTTAAATGTCCAATCACAGCCATCTCAGTACGCCTCGCTAGTCCTTATCTCTCATCTGGCTTTTCCCCTGATCACCCTAGTACCTAGCCCTACCAATAATAATGTTTTCACCTATGGTCATGCTGCTCGTGTTTTTTCTGTCTGTGCTGACTTCTCCAAATAGCACAGATTCTACGAGTTCCTCAGACCTACTGCTGGTCATCTTACTGAATAACCCCATTACACGCTTGGAATGGCTACCTGCAGTCATAATATGGATTGCTCCAATCTCCATTACTAAATCCTACAATGCATAAGATTGCTTCTACATCTGAGCACGACATTACCCTCTCACTACTGCTCCTTGCTCTTATTATCGAGTGTCCGGTCAGTCCAGACTGGTGCTAGTGAACAGTGTAAAGGGAGAAGGGTACGGTTGCTGCACAGCAGATGTCTGAAGGAGCTACTAAGATGTCTAATACTGCTTCTCCTGCTTAAGTCTGGAAAACATACACCCTAACTCTGGTCCACTCTTCTCCAGCCCTAGTGACACATGCAGATCTGGGACTCTCTCAGTTGCCTGCATTAACATTTTCAGCCTGCTCAAAAAACTTGATGCCTTTACTGCCTGAACCGTCCAGCACAGTCCAGACATCCTTGCAGTGACTGAGATGCAACAGTCACCAGCAATCCCTGATGCCGCTGTTGCAATTCCAGGATATACTGTTTTCAGGCAGGATAGACTATCTAAAAAGGGGAGGCTGTGCCCTGTACCTGAAAGACTCTTTGCAGGGGCATGCTCTGTCATTGCCCAACTTTGGTGATGACCTACAGGTTCTAGCTATCAAGACTCTACTCGGAGCCCACAATAAGGCCCTGACAATAGCATCAGTTCATATTCAGCCAAAATTGACATCATCTAGCCTGGACCTGCTCCTGACTTGTATCAATAGCTTAAACCACAACACTCAAGTTTGCTTTGGAATTTCAATGTGAACTGGCTCTCCCCCAGTGCAAACAATTATAAGGATGCCTTATCTGCTGCAAATTTCACCCAGCTCGGAACCTCACCTACAAGGGTCAACTACAGAACTGGGACAAAGCATCCTATTGGACTTGGTGCTCACAAACCACCTAGACCATGTCTCTCATATGGAAGTCCTTCCCGATTCTATAAGTGACCACTCCCCGGTCATGTGCCTATGGTCAGATAAATTCAATAAACCCCTGGCAAAAACTGTCAATAGTAGGATTCTATCCAGAGGGCACCTAGAGCTGTTAAAATTGCTTCTTTGACAACAGGAGAGGTCCCTAATTGATACTGCAACTGACATAAACAATGCACTTCATCTCCCAGCTCAATGCAGCATGTGATGTCCATGCTCCTTTCAAGAAGTGAAAAATTGAGGGCCTTGGCAACCCTTGGATTACAAGTGATCTACTGGAAAAAATGAAATCATGGGATCATCTCTGGGACTGGACAAGAGCTACTGGCAGACCAGCTGACATACAGGCCTATAAAACAGCCAGAAATGCTTGTATCAAAGTTATTCACTTGGATAATGCCAGCTATTATAGGAGTGCCCTGTTCAACACATGGAGGGATGGAAGGAAATTCTGGAGCAACATATCAGAAGTCATGGGGAAAGGTTCCAAAGAGGCACCCACCTTGCCGAACGTAGATGGTTCCATCATCATCGACCCCATCTCAATTGCCAATACTTTTAATCTGACATACACTGACCTCAGTCATGTGCTGCCCGTTAATTTCTTTTATCCAAACTCCCCCCCGGCTCCTCATGATAAACCTGTTAAGAAGCTGGAGCATCCACGTTTCTATTTCAAGGCACTCTCTGAATGCAAAGCCAAAAAATACCTACTGAAGGTACTTGGAAAAACCAGAACTAGTGGTGACTCTCTTGACTTGAAGCTCATAGCCCTCATCCTTGACACTGTCTTGACCCCTCTAACCAAGATTATCAACCATTCCCTCATGCTCTCCCAGTTCCCTCTCAAGTGGAAGTCTGCCCTGGTAACCCCAATCCACAAGAATGGTGACAGAACAAAACATGGAAACTACAGGCCTATCTCCATCCTCCCTCCCTTATCCAAAGTGTTAGATAAAATTGTTGCAGATCAACTGGTAGACTACTTGGAAAAATACAACCTGCAATGCCCACAGCAGACTGGCTTTCGGAAAGGTCACAGTACCACCACCGCACTCACTGAATGTATGAGCTACATTCATCAGGCACTTGATTAAAGTCAACTTGTCAGCGCCATTTTCATCGACCTGTCAAAGGCTTTCGATACAGTCAAGCATCCACTACTAATCGAACAATTTGCTGATCTAGGGCTGTCCCTTCACACCCTAAGGTGGTTTAATAGCTATCTCTCTGACTGCACTCAACAGGTTAAGATTGATAATGCCCTCTCCTCCAAACAGCCTGTTCAGTCAGGTGTCCCCCAAGGGTCAATTTTGGGGCCCCTGCTTTTCAGCATCTTTCTGAACAAGCTCCCTGCCTCCTTTCATGAACATATCCTCCTGTATGCAGATGATGCAGTAATTTTCTCTAAGAACTCCGATCCCTCTCTTGGAGGGCCAACTTCAGGAAAGTTTCATGGAAGTAGAGACATGGTTTGTCATGTAGAAACTAGTGCTCAACTACAAGAAAATGAAGATTATGCTTTTCCATAGTACACATAATAAACATAAAAGTAAACAGCTGACAGTCAGAAATAGCACTGGTATTGCCTTAGACCAGACACATTCTTTCAAGTACCTTGGAGTGACCCTGAACAGTACTCTTTCTTTCTCCAGTCATATTGGTATGGTCATCAAATCCATGAATATCCACATCAGCCTTCTGTATAGACATAAGCACTGCCTGACTCCTGAAGCACTTAAGCTTGCAATACAAAGTGCGATTGTATCAATCATTGACTACGGGCTTGTTATCTACAGAGCTGCCTCTGTGTCTGCCTTATGGCATGTCGCCATTGATCTGAACAAATCCTGTAGATTACTTAGTAGTGCTGCCCCCCCCGACGCACACCTGCGACCTCCATATGCATACTAACTGGCTTCAACTTCTGGAAAGAATCACTTACCAAACCTGCCTTGTAGTAAAAAAGGCATTCCTTGGTCTCATGCTCCCTGAGATACAGAATCTCCTTAGACCAACCAACAGCACTCACCACACCAGAAGCTCTGATAACTCCACTCTACTTGCCCCCCACTATCACACCTCTCAGGGCCAGTGGTCATTTGCAGGCAGAGCCCCTAAGTTATTCAACTTGCTGGGCAGCAAAGTCACCAATTCAGCCACTCTAGGCTTGTTCAAACGTCATCTTCGTCATATCCTTGTGACTCTGGCCTCATGTGACTGCTTCACTTAATTACCCCGGGCTGACACCCCTGTCTCCCTTCATCTCCATTTTCTCTGTTTCTATGCCTCTAGCCACCTCCCATAATCCCCCTACACCTTTTTTCTCTTTCTCTTTTTTCACCTCCCCCTTTCCCCTCAATTGCTCTAGTCCTCCACCAGCTCTGCCCCCCTTCCTACTCCGCTGTCCACTAGCCCAGGTCCTGAATGTCTTCTGACCTCCCATCCCCCACACCCTAAACTACCTCCTTACTTACGTACCCTCTCTCTCATATGCCTATATCAGTTTGTATCTTCAATCCCTGCTACTTGTAAAACTCTTCTACTCTGACGACAAGGCTTAATTTTGCTGTATTATAATTCTCTGTATGATTGTGTCTGTGTACTGCACTATTTGTAAAGATATTCCCTGTTTTTACATTGTATCTAACCTAGCTACTATGTCTAGCCATACTGTTTCTTGTGTTAAGTAACCCTGGACTGTGTAAACCAGTTCCAACGTTTTTTTTATTGTCTTTTTTTACGAACTTTTGACGTGGAACCTTTGTAAAAGAGCCTATGGCTCAAAGGTATTAATTCTGAAGTCCTAATAAATAGTATGATCCTTAGTATTCAAGGATCGGGCAAGGATCTGCCAGGTGGAGTGTAAAAATGTTTCTTTTCGTTAAGTCCTGCTGGTGCCAAAAGCCAGTATGGAGAGGAAGGGGAGAATGGAATAATTCAATTTGTGGCTGAGGGGGTGGTGTAAGGAAAAGGGATTTGGACTGGTGGGGGAATGGGCCGAGACATGGGATAATATGGAGCGTTGTGCTCCTGACAAATTACACTTGAACAAGGGGGCACAAGGGTCCTGATGGATAAAGTATATAGCTACACGAGGGAGAATTTATGTTTAAAGAGAGCAACGGGGGGGGAGCTGCAGACAACAGCCTAGTTAGTACTCCCCTGCAAAAAGGGGCAGGTGGGGCAACAAGAGTTAGCAAGGAGGATGGGGATTTAAGGTGGATGTGTCTGTCAGTAAATGCCAGGAGTTTAAACAACAAAATGGTGGACCTAGAGACCATTATGGTGGATGAGAGACTTAACATTTTAGCTATTACAGAGACCTGGTGGTCAGAGCACCATTCTTGGGAAGTAGGTGTCCTGGGATACAGGCTTTTCAGAAGGGACAGGGCTGGCAGAAAGGGGGGTAGCATTGTACGTTAAAGAGGACATTAGGGCAATGAAAGGGCAGGAGATATAGGAAGAGGGGGAGGTCCTGTGGGTCACATTGGAAAAACAGTTTGAGGCTTCATTAAGACTGGGTGTGATGTACACGACAGGCCTCCTAGACAGGAGGAGGAAAAGGACAGACAGATGGTACAGGTGATACAATGAATGGCATTCAGAGGGGAGATCCTACTACTGGGGGAACCTTAACCTCCCTGATGTGGACTGAGAAATACCTAAGGCAAAATTGGCCAGGAGCAGAGAGATGCTTGGAGCGTTCCAGGGAGCTTTCCTGCAACAGCTGGTTAGGGAACCCACTAGGGGGGACAATGTGCTGGACATGGTCCTTACCAGTGGGAAGAAGCTGAGGTGGGAGACTACTTACGTACAAGTGACAAAAATAAAGTGAGTTTCAGGATAAAGACGGGAAAGGAAAAAAACAGAACCAACACAAAGGTTCTGGACTTAAGGAGTGTGGACTTTGTAAGAATGAGGAGGATTTTTGGGTGGAAATAGAAGTCAAGGAGCAAACAGGGGATGTAGAAGAATTATGGGAATGCATTTGGGGCGGTTACTGAGAGCCGCAAAACTATGCATCAAGAGGTTAGGTAAAACCAAAAAAAAGAAGGAGACCTCTGTGGTTTACCAGGGAGGTGATGGGGGCAATTAGGAAAAGAAAGATGGCATTCAAAACATATAAAAAGACCCAGAGAAGGGAGGACAGGAAGTTGTATAGGGAGAAGCTGAGGGTAGCAGGGCAGAAGATCAGGGGGGCAACAGAGGATACAGAGAGGAAAATTGCTAGGCAGGACAAAAGGGAAGATAAAATGTGTTTTAGTTATGTGGGGGAAAAGAAGAAGGCAAGGTAGGGGATAATGAGGATGAGGGAGATTTTGAGAAGGTAGAGGTGCTAAATAGATACTTTTGCTCAGCTTTTACAGTGAAAGGAAGGGGAAGGGACCTGAGTTGAAGGGGAGGGATGACAAAAGAGTGGATTGTAGCCTGTCCAGAGAAGACAGGATAAAATGGCTACTAGGAAGGCTGAAAGTAGACAAGGCAATGGGGCCAGATGGCTTACATCCTAGGGTACTCTGGGAATTAAGAGATGAGCTGGCAGCACCTCTGTCAAGGCTGTTTAACTTGTCTCTGGATACTGAATGGGTGCTGAGTGACTGGAAGATGGCAGATGTTGTGCCACTACACTAGGGGGGCAGCAGAGAGGAGATGGGAAATTATCACCCAGTCAGCCTCACCTCGGTGGTGGGGAAGGTGATCGATGTGATAATAAAAGAAAGAGTGATAAACTACCTGACAGACAATTGGCTACTAGATGACAGGCAGCATGGTTTCATGAGTGGGAGGTCATACCACACAAGCCTGATTGATCTTTTCGATTGGGTAACAAAGGTGATCGATCAGGTGGGGTGCAGTGGACGTGGCCTACCTGGACTTCAGTAATGCCTTTGACTCTGTTCCTCACCACAGGCTGGTAAATAAATTGGGGAGCTTAGGAGTGGGACAGAAAATTACTAGATGGGTGGAAAACTGGTTGGAGGGCAGAAACCAGAGGGTGGTGGTAAATGGGGTGTACTCCAGGGGAAAGGGGTGATGAGTGTATTGCCTCAGGGGTCAGTATTAGGACCAATCCTTTTAAACATATAACAGTGATATAGCAAAGGGACTGGGGTGGGAGATGTGTCTATTTGCTGATGATATGAAGATCTGCAATAGGGTGGACATCCCAGAGGGGTAGGAGATGATGAGGAAGGGCCTGCAGATTCTGGAATGGTGGTTGGACACATGGCAGCTGAAATTCAATTCCAAAAAGTGTGCAGTAATGCACATGGGGCATAATAACCCTCAAGCCAAATACACGGGGGAATCAAGCATTCGAGGCAGGAGAGGGATCAGGGAATATTAATTTCAGACAACCTGAAGGTGGGAGATCAATGCATCAAGGCAGTGGGCAAGGCAAATAGAATGCTGGCGTGCATAGGTAGAGGCATTATGAGTAGAAGGAGGGAAGTGCTGATGTCTTTGTACAAAACCATAATCAGACCTCACCTGGTGTACAGGGTCCAGTTCTGGAGGCCTCATCTGCGTAAGGACATAGATGGGATGGAGATGGTTCAGAGGAGGGTGACAAAGATGGTGCAGGGTATGCAAAGAAAGCCCTATGAGATGAGGCTTGGATCTGTACCTGGAGACTAGAAGGGAGAGGAGGGACATAATAGAAACATTTAAGTACGTGAAGGGGATAAAGAAGGTGCAGGAATGGAGCTTATTTAAAAGGAAGGTGGGGGCTAAAACAAGGGGTCACAATCTAAGATTGGAGGCAGGGAGGAAGATTCAAGGGCCATGTGAGAGGATGTTACTTCGCAGAGTAGGTGGTGGTGCCCTGGAACAAACTACCTGTAGAGGTGGTGGAGGCTGATACAGTGGAGGGATTCAAGAGAGCATAGGACAGACATAAAGGGTTGATCAGTGGGCATAGGGGGATATCGCCACACAAGGGTGACAAGTAGGGAGGGGAGTAAGGGGCAGACTAGATGTGCCAGAGTGATCCTTTTCTGCTGCCAGATTTCTATGATTGTATGATTCTATGACACACACAGGCTGAACTCTTAAAGAGCTGCTGATGCCTCAAAGAAAACTTTGAAAAACATAATATTTAGGTACAATTTACCTTGCATTCCATATGAATTCAATATATTTCTCTTTCCCATTACTGATTACTGAGAAATTTGCATGGCAACATGCTCTACATCCCTTAGAGTTCATCTGCCTCTTTAGCTTACTCCCTACTTCATGTCATAGTCCTCTTTTGTGACATCACAATCTGTTGCCACGGGAGTGATCATAATGTCACAAGTAGAGCATTCTGACCTCAGGTAGGGAGAAAGCAACAGGAATAGATGAACTCTTCAGGAGCAAAGATCCCATTTTCATGCACATGGCCTGAGTAATAAATAATTGGGAGGAGAAATACAAAGCTAATGTGAAATACAAGCTGAACTGTGCCTAAATATTATGCTTTGTTAAAATTATCCTAATGGCGTCAGCTGCTCTTTAAAGGGACAGCATGGCAGCATGACAGTGTGCAGTCACGCAGGACAGTAGCACAGTATCACTGCACGTGGACCTACCTTCCTTTACTTGATGTCAGCCAGGCAGTGGGCATTACTAAAGCCCAGGGAGACACTCAAGGTAAGCCCCCCAGTTTGGGGAGGGGTTACATAAACATTATTGTTGCAGGATCTATCATCTCTTTACAGGGGGTGGAAACCAGGCCTAGAGTAAACTGCTCTATAATTTTATAACCAGAAGAATTGCACAAGAAAAGGAAAACGTGGTACTAAACAGGCTTCAGACCCCTCCCCCCCAATAACTCCTGAGGTAGCTGCCCTGTGTTCCCCTTTCCCCTCTGTAGGTCTAGGAATTTGGAGTCTGAGAGATACCAGACACAACGGTGCAGACCCCCACCCTGTATCATTTTACTGGGACTAGTGTTCGGTAGCAGTAGTATTGTGTAGGCACACAATGTCATAGTAGATGTTACTTCTTTCGCAATATTGTTGCAGACAGGGTGCTAAACACAGGCTCCCTTATCCCCATGGCTGACCAGTGAAGTGTTCTCACTGACTGCCTTCTCCTGGGCTATCAAATCAAGTCCAGTCACTTGTACAGGCAATCAGGGATCCAACAACAAGGTCATCTGAGCTGAGACCAGCCACGTGCTCCTGCCTTAAATAATGTCTCCCCCATTCAATAAGAATTCATTTTAAATAGCCAGAGCATAAAACTAATATATTTGGAGTGCATATTTGGTTGGTTGGACGAGATGGTGCTGTAGGAAGCCAGCAAGAATTGGAGAGCTTTTTTTTTTTCCTCCTTTCCCCTGTCTGTTTTCTGGCAGCAGCAATCATTTTGCACGGTCACAGAGGATCATAGCAATTTAAACAAGCATTTGTCAATGCCGAATGTTTGCTTGCTGGCATTGGCAGTGGTAGTGTAGAAGTTACAGAGCTGCATAATAGGAATGGCAGTGAAGTACTGAACTGAAGCTAACCCCACCACCACCCTGCAGAGAGTGACAGGCATTGGGGTGTGCCTTTGGGTCATCAAGCATAACAGCCGCCATTTCATCACACCCTACCCTGCAGACACTGGCAGGTGTCACGTGTGTGCCTTGGGGTCTTTGGCCCTTTAGGCTACTCTCATTCCATCAGGAAATACGGTGAGATGGGTGTGGTATAGGAGAATGGGGTGAACTTTGAAGTCAAGAGTCCAAGGCATACCTCGATGCTCTTCCACTGGCTGCAGGTGTGAAATGGTATGAGCATTACAGGCAAGAATCCCATGTCACACCCCTGATGCCTGTCATTCTCTACAGGGTGGGGTGTTATGGTTGGAAACCCTAACACCTCAGGCATTCATTGGTATTTTCACTCCAAATTTTGAACATGGCTTTTTTGTGACCCCCACCTCATGAACAGTGGCAATATCTGTTTGTTAGCTGAAAGCTGCTTATGCACAGCGACTATGGCATTTAGCACCACAGGTGCAAAAACACATTCCAAACAGGATGTGAAAAATGACAGCTGTACTGTTCATGGGGAGGTGTAAAAAATGGCAATGTTGCAAATCTGCAGTAAAAATATTAAAAAAACTGGTGAAGTCACGAGTGTGCATAGAAACTGTGCAACGCACACCCATAATATAATTAGGTTGGGGATTTTTTACAGCAGATTGTCTACACAGGCATTTTGGGACCTCCGATCATGAACAGTGTCACAATGATTTTCTTTATCTGTCCTGAACAATGATTTCCCACAGCGACCATGCATCTTGGCGCTGAAAGTGTGAAAACACATGTTGGCCATGTTGTGAAAAATGACAGCTGTACTGTTCATAAGGAAGTGTGGAAAAATGCCACTGGTGAAAATTTGGACTGAAAATATTACAAAGTAATGAACTTACGAGGGTGCGTGGAAACTGCGCAATGCTCACTCGTAACACAGTCATTTTATGGACTTTTGTCACCAAATTTTCAACATAGCCATTTTAAGACCTCTGTTCATGAATAGTGTAACTGTGATATTCTTACTCTGTCCCAAACATTGCTTTTGCACACCGACTGCACCACTGTGCGCTACATGTGCGGAAACACATTTTGGGCGACATGTGAAAAATGGCAGCTGTACTGTTCATAAGGAAGTGTAATAAAATGGCAATGTGGAAAATCTGGAGTGAAAATATAGAAAATTCGCAAACTTATGAGCGTGTGTAGGAACTGCGCAACACACACTCGTAAAACAGTCATTTCTAGGGATTTTTTCACCAAATTTTAAACATAGCCATTTCAAGATCTTTGCTCATGAATAGTGTCACTGTGATTTTCTTAATGTGTCCCATACATTGATTTCGCACACCGACTGTGCCATTGGGCGCTACATGGGCGGAAGCACATTTTGGGCAAGATGTGAAAAATGACAGCTGCACTCCTCATAAGGAAGTGTAATAGAATGGCAATGTTGAAAATCTGGAGTGAAAATATTGAAAATTCGCAAACTTACGAGCGTGCATAGGAACTGCACAACGCGCGCTCGTAAAACAGTCATTTTTAGGAACTTTTTCACCAAATTTTCAACATAGCCATTTCAAGATCTCTGCTCATGAACAGTGTCACTGTGATTTTCTTAATGTGTCCCATACATTGATTTCGCATACAGACTGCCCCATTGTGCGCTACATGGGCGGAAATACGTTTTGGATGAGATGTGAAAAATGACAGCTGTACTGCTCAAAAGAAGGTGTGGTAAAATGGTAATGTTGAAAATTTGGAGTGAAAATATTGAAAATTCGAGAAACTTACGAGCGTGCGTAGGAACTGTGCAACGCACGCTCGTAAAACAGTCATTTTTAGGAATTTTTTCACCAAACTTTCAACATAGACTTTTTGAGAGCCCGCCTTAAGAACACTGGCAGTGTCATTTCATTAATCGGTCCTGAAAGGTGATTTCATGCAGTGACTACGGAAACACCCTTCGGGCCCAATTAACGCCATGACAGTGCAAGAATTCATGAGGAGGGGTCCCAAAAACCCCATGTTGAAAATTTGGGCCCAAAATTCCCAAAAATGCCTGAGATATGCAACAAAGTTGAAAAACCCTATCTATCCCATTATACAGCTTACCGGCATTTCCTCAGTTTGCAGTCGGCTTTGAAGAGTGCAGACGTGTTCCCGGTCCGCCGAAGATCATCGCGCCGAGCTCCAGAGGTAAGTATGGGGTGAGGGGGGTGTGGGGAGGCAGGGTGCGCAGTGGGTGGATGCAGGTTGCTGGGGGGGCAGGGAGAAGCGCAGAGGGACAGTTTTTGTATTTACAGGTATTATTTTTATTTCCTAACATGACGAGGGACGTTTGCCATGCTGGGGTGGGCTCCCAGCATGGCAGCTGGAAGGATGTTGGTGGGGGGCAGGAGCCGACGGGGGATTGGGCACCCCCGTCGGCCATAACATCATTTTGCCATGCTAGAGTGGGCTCCCAGCGTGGCACCTGGATGCTTTGTGGGTGCAGCCGACGGGATTGGGCACCTCCATCGGCCATAAAACATTTTGCCACACTGAGGTGGGTTCCAGCATGGCACCTGGATGCTTGGGGTGTGTGGAGCCGACGGGGATTGGGCGCCCCGCCGGCCATAGAGTGTGGGGAGGCGAAGGCGCATGAGCACAGTGTGCGTGGAGTGTGTGTGTGTGTGTGTGTGGGGAGGCAGCGTGAGCAGGCGATATCTTATCGCTGATCACTGAAGCGTAGCTCCCCCTTTCAACTGTACTCAACTGCATTTTGGAGCTGTCATAGACAGCTCGAGCAGGCATTCGAGAACTGCATCTGTACCTACAAACACAGTGCCTGAATTGGAAGAGAGCTGCCACACCTCCGAAAACTCGGATGATGGCACTATGTTTCTTGCACATGTGTGCAAGCAAACATAAAAAGGAAGGAACTGGCAGATTTTGAATTTTTTTAAATAAATCCTGGGACACCTATCATTGAGAACAGGCAGGGAAGACTGTTCAGAAAGAAAAAGAGAGACATTTGTTTAAATAGGAGACTACCAATTAGTCAAATTTCTTTCTTTTTTTCTTTATGAAGATTCTTCTCTGCTCCTTCCCCTGTTCTCATTGAAGTGGTCTCCCAGGATTTATTTAGAGGCAGTGATATGCTGTAAAAATAAACTGTTTAAAAAAATAGGATTTTTACTTTCTGGAGTCGCCAAGGGTAGTAGTGGAAGTCCATTAGGTAGTCTTTTTCACTGGTGGAAGGGTCCTCTCCTCAGTGCTCCTCCAAGACAGGTGTGCAAGGGTTCAACAAGGGTGTCTTAGGGTAAGGGACTGGGTCTGGACTCACACACTCACCCATCTTCAATGACCATCATGACCAGCAAGTAGCTGTGGGCAGTAGGCCCAGGAAGTGGTTAGATGCAATATGGGGTCAGGTGCAGTGCTAGTCAGTCAGCCAATTGGCCCCCACTTACTAGTGTTGCTTGGATAGTGTTTTTGTGGATCCGACTGTCCTCTGTCAGATAGTGCTGGTATCCGACCTAGGATCCGACAAATGGATCTGTGGTTGGATCCATCTGATCCCACCTAGAATAGTTGGACCTGATGGTTGGATCCATCAGATCCCCGGTCTGATCCATTGGATACCTCAGATACTTACAATGGATCCTAGGAGGTCAGATCCATAGTTGGATGTCTATGCCATCCGAGGCTATCCAATATCTGACCAACATGTTGGTATCCAATGGTATCTGAATTTATAGGATCATATCCAAGCAACACTACAGAATACCTCTTAGCTTATTTGCATTTGCTAGGGTCTGAGTGTTAAAGCCATCAGCCAGTCAGAAAGTCCAGAGCAGAGATGCAGATACCTAACCTTGGCAATCCTCTGCCTTGTCCCACCTGACTTATTTGATCTTCCAAGGCTGACTGGGGATTGGGGCAGACCAGGCGGCAGGCAGTATAGCAGGCAGTTGGCAGTGATCTGGGCTGGCGGTGGACTGGAAAGGAGGAAAATTCTGGAAAGAGTGAACACTAATAAGGAGTGAGTTGGGCCAACAACGAGAAGCAAAGCAACCATCCTAAAAGGAGCCACTCCTCAAGAGTGTGTATTAGGTAACAGACGCAGTCTCTGATGAGAAAAGACTTCCAAAAAACGCAGTAGCAGCTAAGGTCAAGTCTGGTGTCCAGTATACTGGTAGCAGGATTTTTTTAAAATTTATAATTAGGCAAACTTTATTGAATTTTAAAGAACAACGAAAAAAAAATACAACACAAAGAACACCATTAGAACACATGATCCCTAACCCCCCTCCCCCCAAATACCCCCCCAGAGGAGCCACCATCAAATAAAAAGGAAACTGAAAACACAGGCAACTGGGTTAATCTCCAGAAAAGAGGTACTTTGGAGCCAGAGCACCATACAATATGCCAATAATACCATCCACTGTAGAACCACCAGCTCTAGGTAGTATAAAGGGTATATAGTTTACCCCATTTCTTATCAAAAAGAGGCAGTCCATGCCTTAAACTAGCTATCATATGTTCCACTCTTCAATTAAATAACATTTCTTGGAGCCATTCCTGGTAAGAAATAACAACTTGGTCAAGCCAGTGCTTCAGGACCACTTTTTTCAAGGAGAGTGAAATTAAAGATAAATGGAATTTGTGTTCTTTAACTGCTATAGAACTGTAAGCCCCTAAAATATTAACCTCAGGTCAAAATAAACCTTGTAAGCCCAGAAGGGGCTCCGCTTTAGCCTCAATGAGGCACCAGAGAGGGGCAGTCTTAGAGCAATACCAAAAGATATGTAACATAATACCCTAATCCTGCCCAAAACAAGTGTACACAGAAGAGGGCAACTTTCCCATTTTAGCTAACTTTTTGGGAGTAAAATGAAGACAGTTGAGAATGTTAAATTGGGTGAGTCTCAGCCTATCCAGAGAAACATGACGATAAAGATTAGACCAGATAAATTGCCGCTGTGAAGGACATAAAGGAAATGAGGCATCCCAGGAATGAGAAGACGCATCCAAATCCAGAAAAACCTTCATTAAAAGCAGGGAGTACAAGGTAAAAACCACATGAAGTTGTAAAACTAACTGTTGAATATTAGTTAAAAGTTCAGAGAAGTCAGTGGTCCATTCACCTGGCCCGATCACCATTATAAACAAAACATGCCTAAGCTGGAATACTTTAAAAGCATGATGAGTTCCCAAACGAAGGTGATCAATCAAAGCAGCCATAGTCAATAAAGTACTGTCTGAAAGCAGATCACATACCTGGAGACCGCTTTACTGGGGAAGCCAGTCGGCGATGATAACATGCCCTCCGATCTGTAAATTGCAATTGTGGAGAATAGGTTGGGAAATGTCCTTGGAAACTGTCTGTTTCAACAAAGACCAAACTTGAAAATAAACTCAGAGAGAGAGAGGTACCCATGACTGTATTACGCACCGTCAGAGTCAGAGATTTCCAAGACATAAAAAAACAGAGAGGGCACAGATAGTCCAGTATTATTGAGGGTGTCTAATTCTAAATCCAGCCATATAGGTGAATAAGAGGGAGTGGAATCATCAGGATGGTGAGAGAGCCACCAGAACATCTTATTAAAGTGGCTAGCAAAGTAGTAAATGAGGAACTAGGGTAACTTAAGACCACCCAGTGTTTTAGGAGCGGCCAGCTTCTTGTAAGCCCATCTAGGGTCTTTCTTAGCCCATATAAATTCAGAGATCATACTATGGACTCGGTGAAACCAGGACAAAGGAAGCCAAAGGTTTAACATATGGATGGGGTAAAAAAATATGGGGGAGGATTTTTATCTTAATAATACTGATTCTTCCCCATAAAGACAAGGGAAGGGCCTGCTACCTCTGAAGATCTTGTTGGATCTTGACTATCAAGTCATCCAGATTAAGCTTACTCATTGAAGTGGGATCTTTTGCGATGTACAAACCTAGGTATTTAAGAGAGCGGTGGGACCAAGTTAAACCCAATGACAGTACAGTCACAGCCAAAGACATAGCCAGATATTTCCTGAAACTTCTGTGACATTTCTAGAGAAATCTCCTGCTTTCTTCATTTACGCAGTAAGGGCAGCAGAGAGAAACTCTTTAGAAATTTCTCAACATATCTGAAAATAGCTGGCCATGTCTGTGGCTACTACTGTATATCATCTTTAACCCCAGTTGTCAAGAGCTACATAACCTCTGTTTTACTAAGATTTAATTTGTAATTGACTAGCCAGCTAAATTCTTCTATAATCCATAATGCAACTGGCAACAAGGTCTGAGGATGAGCCATATGTAACAAAATGTCATCCGCATACACTGACAAATGCAGAGTATGGGGTCCTACAGGAATGCTGGACAAGTCAGGACATTACCTGAGTCAAAAAAGTAAAGGTTCTATGTACAAGCTAAAAAGAAAAGGGGAGAGAGGACAACCCTGACAAGCACCAGAGGGCAAAATGAAAGAAGTGGAAAAAACTTGGTTACAGGATATCCTGGCTGTCAGGGAAGAATAAAGTATCCCAATCCAACAGTGAATATATTCTGGGAAACCGAATTTCTCAAGCATCAAAACCAAAAAATTCCAGCGTACCCTGTCGAAGACCTTCTCCGCGTCAAGGGAAACCAACACCATGGGACTGACAGAGTCCGTGGCCATGGAGTAGACATGAACCAGTTTATGCAGGTGGTCCACTGATGATCTAGAGGACACAAACCCCACTTGCGCCCAACTGATAAGTCCATCACAAACCGGGTCCACTATCTGAGCAAGAATTTTAGTTAATATCTTAATATCATAATTTATCAATGAAATGGATCTGTAATTAATGACCAAATCAAGAGGGCCTGCCATGCTTGAGCAAGAGAATTATCAGAGCTTCTAAAATAGTAGAATCAGTAATACCCCGAATTATAAACATGTAAATAAAAACAATGAAGAAGAGGAACAAAATCTGTGGAAAATGTTTTATAAAAATTCACTGAAAAACATCCTGTCCAGGGGATCAAGTTTGAGGTAGCAGACTGAATTTCTGCCTCAAACATTTTTTGAGCCAGAAGTTTCCTTTGGGATTCCAGCAACTGTGGTAGAGGGATAGCCCCCAGATACTCTAGAATCTGGGATTTCATAGGCAGAGAGGAGCTGGGGCTATATAAATCTTTATACAAATTAGCAAATTCCTGGGCAATTTCTCTAGGTTGAGTCTTCAGAACACCGTCCGCTGTTCGAATAGCAAAACTTAATCTAGAGACCTCCTGTTTTTGGAGACGCAGCGCTAGCAAGCGTCTGGCCTTGTCACTTTGATCAATATACTGCAATTGTGTCCGGAGAATAGCATACTCTGCTTTGTCTCTGAGAATATCAGAATACTTATCCCTCAGTACTATCAACTCCTGAAGGGTATTTTCAGGAGTTGAGGGGGATAGAGAGTGCTCTATGTCTGCAATATGTCTGAGAAGGTCATCAGCCACCTGTGCCTACTGATGTTTACGTTTAGCAGACAGTCAAATAAACTCACCTCTAATAAAACACTTAAGGGCGGACCACTCCAAATCCCCTTTCCCGATGGTGCTGATATTATGTTGAGAGAATAATGCAATTTGATCACTAATTCTGTCCACCACACATTTATCATGGAAAAGCTGATTATTAAGCTTACAGGTTGTATCTCTCTAGAGACTAGGGGATACAGAAAGCCTGAGCCAGACCATTGAATTGTCTGAAATGACCCTGGCATTAATCTCTCCATCTAGGACCCCAGAAAAAATAGACTGACTAATAAGGAGGCAATTGATCATGCAGTATGACCCATGGACAGGAGAAAAGAAGATGTATACCTTATCTTGCGGATGCAGTATCTACCAGGGGTCACACAACCCCAATGACTTCATCATATCCCGAATGGAATGTTGACCTGAAGATAATCCACAGAGAGCTCCACCAGACCTATCCAGGTTGGGGGTAGGGGCAATGTTCCAACCTCCCCAATAATAAACGTAGTGGAAAGAAAAGGAGAAAGCAGACTGCCCAACCCCATACAAAATGAAGGATCAGATGAGTTAGGTCCTATCCAGTATACCCCGGATGAAAAACGTATATGCCGTTCGGATCTTAAAGGCACTGTTGAGACTGAAAACTAACCACTTTAGAAAACAGAATGGCCACCCCTCTACTAGAGTGATTACATCTGGAAGTGAAGACCTGGCCCACCCTTTGTCTACGACATAACAAACTATCTGAAGGCAAAAGGCGGGTTTCTTGTAGGAAGACAATATGGAATTGTAAATGCATTTAAAAAACAGCAAAAAAAGTTATCCTACAACAGGACCTGAATGCCAGGTTCACCGGCTCTGTAGGTATTGATTCTAGCCACTATGCCAAATGGCCAGCTTGGCAGGGCTGGGTCACACACCTTCCTATATCCTGTATAGCAAATGTAGTTCACTGCTACACTCGCTATACAGGTTGTCTTGATCTTTTCCACTAGTCACTATAAATGTAACTGCGAGTGGTATTATTGAGTTGCTCATATTGAGCTGCTCAGTAATACTCGCGCATATCATGATACCGCAAAAAGCACTAACAAATAGCCTTATCAACCACTAATTTAAAGGCAATCCTTGCTTTACAAAGAAAAACTGAAACAATGGAGGACGCTATGCCTTATAAACAGCTGAGATTAGTAGGGGTTTCTAACTATTATGATAAAGCATTTGGGTCTGTAAGAGATCTTTTAAAATATCTTTTTGTTACATTGCTTAAATTACTTGAGACCAACGAATCCTTTCTGATGAGGGCTTTCCATGTTCCTATGAGGAAATCACATTCCATTATCCAACATAAAACCATGCAGCAAGATGTGAGTACACATAGGGACTAATGATCTCGCCAGCTGGTCAGTTATGGAGACCAAGGAACACCTGACCAGGCTGGGTGACAAACTATCATCCATTTCATCCGACATCTCCTTCTCTGAGATCCTGCCAGTCTGGGAGAGGGGGGCAGATGGATGGAAGGTCAGAGGAGGGGAGATAGGGGAGCTAAACATGTGGCTCAAGGGCTGGTGCCAGGAAACAGGACACAGATTTGTAGGGAACTGGCAACAGTTCTGGGAGCAAAAGTTCTTTAAATTTGATGGACTGCATCTGACTAAGGAGGGAGTCAGTGCATTGGGGCAGAAGTCTGATGTCTTTGCAGAATATTTAAACTAGCAAATGGGAAGAGGGGTGCAGCACCCCATATGTCGAATGGGAAGAACATCCCTCCCCCCTCAGCTAGTGGTCAAACAGGGATTCAACATGTTTGCAGTTCATTTACATCACCAGGTAAGAAAAAAGGTCCGACTCCCCATACAACGAACAGGAGAAACTCCAGACCTTGCCCAACAACTAACACACCGAAATCTGGCCAATGGAAAATCATGTACACAAATGCTCACAGCCTGGGAAAAAAGATCCCAGACCTGCAGGCAATAATGTCAGAGGCTAAACTGGACATAGTAGCAATTAATGAGACGTGGTTTACCAGTAACCACACTTGGGAGACTTTAGTACCTGGCTATGTACTGTTCAGAAGAGACCGAGGTGCAAAAAGGGGGAGAGGGTGGAGTGGCCCTGTATGTCAATGAAAATGTAAAAGCTACAGAAATTCAGAATACACATAAGGAGCCAGAAGAACTGTGGGTCACCCTGGAAACAGGAAATGGGACAGTCATAAGAACTGGGGTTGTCTACAGGCCCCCAGACCAGGGGGAGGACATAGACACATTACTATTAGAAAATATACAAAACATGACAGCTAAAGGGGAGGTTCTGATAATGGGAGACTTCAACATGCCGGATACAGATTGGTCAATACCAGCAGGAACATCTGCCAGAACTAGACACATGGTGGATTCCCTGCAGGGGGAGGGCCTCAAACAACTGGTACAACAACCCACAAGAGACAGGGCTATCCTAGATCTAGTACTGACTAACAGGGAAGGGATCACAGATCTCCAGGTAGAAGGTCACCTGGGGGCCAGTGACCATCACATGGTATGGTTCAATTTGGCCTCTACATCTAAATCATCCCATTCTAAGGCAAAAATATGGGACTTCAGAGGAGCTGACTTTGATAAGATGGCCAACAGAGTTAAGCTAGCCCTGGCAAAAAGAAACACAGGTGAGGGGTTACAGGCAAAGTGGGAAAGCATTAAAGATGCAATACTTGAAGTAACATCCCATTGTGTTAGGCAGAAAAGGAAGTGCAAAAGAAGAAGGAAACCACTTTGGTTCTCAAATACAGTAACAGAAAAGGTCAGAGCCAAAAGGCTGGCCTTCAGGAAATATAAGGGAACACAGTGGGATGAAGATAGGGAGGCATACCAAACTGCCCTAAGGGAAGCAGGGAAGGCAGTAAGGCAGGCAAAGTAAAAACTGAGGAAACACTAGCATGAACAGTAAAAGAAGGTGACAAGACTTTCTATAGATACATTAGTGAAAGGAGAAAGTCCAGAGGGGGTATCACTAAGCTCAAAGGAGAAAAGGGGTCATGTGAGGAGGAAGACCATGTAAAAGCAACTATCCTAAATAGATACTTTTGCTCAGTATTTACTGAAGAGAAGGTAGGGCAGGGCCCACAGCTCAGCACCATGGACACAGGGGGAAGGGAGGTGAGCACTACACCCTTCACAAAAGAAAGGGTCCTACAAGAGCTCACTAAGCTCAGGGTAGACAAGGCAATGGGACCTGATGGCATGCATCCCAGGGTACCTAAGGAGCTAAGGGTGGAACTAGCAGTGCAATTATCAGAACTGTTTAGTGAGTCTCTGAGCACAGGAGAGGTCCCAGAAGACTGGAGAAGGGCTCATGTGATCCCGCTCCACAAGAGTGGTAGCAGGGAGGAGGCAGGGAACTACAGACCAGTCAGTCTTACCTCAGTAGTGGGCAAGATTATGGAGGCACTCTTTAAGGAAAGGATAGTGCAACACCTGGAATCCATAGGGGCACAGGATCCAAGACAGCATGGGTTTACAAAATGAAGGTTCTGTCAAACTAATCTCATAGATTTCTTTGACTGTGTAACCAGAGTGGTGGACCAAGGGGGAGCAGTTGATGTCGCCTACCTTGACTTCAGCAAAGCTTTCGACACTGTTCCACATAGAAGATTGATAAACAAGCTGGTAGGCTGGGTGGTCAGAAGTTGGTCAACTGGGTGGCAAACTGGTTGACGGGCAGAAAACAGAGAGTGGTGATAAATGGTATACAGTCAGAAGAGATACAAGTCACAAGTGGGGTACCTCAGGGATCAGTCCTAGGGCCAGTCCACTTCAATATCTTCATTAGTGATATTGCAGATGGACTAGAGAGTAAGGCTTGTCTGTTTGCAGATGACACCAAGATCTGCAACAGAGTAGATGATCCAGATGGGGTGGGCAGAATGAGACGAGATCTGGATAAACTAGCAAAATGGTCAGAAGAGTGGCAACTGGGATTTAATGCAAAGAAGTGCAAAATCATGCACATATGGAAGAGAAACCCTGAAGCCATCTATAGGCTGGGAGGGGAGTTGTTGGCAGTCACAAAGGAAGAAATAGACTTAGGCATTATCATCACCGATGACCTGAAATCATCCAAGCAGACCTCTAAAGCAGTAGGTAAGGCTAGGGGGATGTTAGGGTGTATTAGTAGGGGTATCACAAGTCGTAAGAGGGAGGTAATAATCCCTCTGTACAAGACACTGGTTAGGCCCCATCTGGAGTACTGCATGCAGTATTGGAGGCCACACCTTCACAAGGACATTAACCAGATTGAGGCAGTCCAGAGAAGGGCAACCAAAATGGTGCAGGGACTGCATCAGAAGACATATGAGGACAGATTAATGGAGCTCAATATGTATACCCTTGAGCAAAAGAGGGAGAAAGGTGATATGATCGAAACGTTCAAACACGTTAAGGGCATTAACAAGGTGAAAGAGTCTAGCATGTTTAAATATAAGAAAAATGGCAGGACAAGAGGACACAGCACAAGATTAGAGGGAGGCCAATTAAGGGGGAATGTGAGGAAATAATTTTTCACAGAAAGGGTGATGGATGCATGGAATGGTCTACCTCAGGAAGTGGTGGCTATGAATACAGTGCAGGGTTTCAAACAGGCATGGGATAGGCATAAGGGAGCAATACAGATGAGTATGAATAGATAGGCCACTGATAGAGCAAATGCCGATGGCACATTTATAAGGTAGAAAAAGAAATGGGCAGACTGGATGGGCCTTGCGGTCCTTATCTGCTGTCAACTTCTGTGTTTCTATGTTTCTATGAATTACTTTCTCCTGATTCTGCTGCAGTGTTTAATCAAGGTCAGAATGCTGCTGATTCTTTTTAATATACTTCTGGTCCTAAGGACACCATTATTTTCTCACTTGCATTTGACACCAATCGAAACCTGCTGCTAAACACAGCCAGGAAAATGGGAGCTTTACACTATAAAGAAACAGTCTGTCACATCTTTCCAGATATAGCTCCAGCAACACTTCAGCAACAGAAACAATTCCTACAATATAAAGACGAAACTAAAAGAAATTGGAGCCAACTTTAAAGTTTTGTTTCCAGCTAAACGTTTGCTTACACGTGGAGAAGATACAAATGCTATTTTTTGAACCTGTACAATTAAAGCAGTACATCATGGGGACAAAATACAAAAATATGAAGAGAAACAACAAACAGATGAACTTATGAAAGAAGAGATGCCTCCCACAGAGGGTGAAGATGAAGGATGACTGTTTTTTTTTCTGTGATTCACGATATGCCAATCTATTATATTCCATAAGGTGAGCTTGTATACAGGGAAGAAGGACAATGAATTTCTATTTTGGTAGTTTACTTTATAAGCTTGTGGTTAAAACCCCATTTTGCATGTATTATCAATAACTGCCTATGATTATAGGGCTGTTCCCAATAAGACCTTTTAACATACTAACATACTAAATTGGCAGCAGGTTAGGCCCATCGGTCTATCGAGTTTGCTCGAGTAACAGCCTAAAGTTGGCTCAGTGCGGTTGCCTCTCCTCCCTCTGTGTTACCCCCATGTACCCTTTATCTACCCTGCTCCCCCTTCCCTGTACTATCCTCTGTGTCTATCCCACCCTCTCATGAAGCCTCCCACTGTCTCCATCCCCACCAACTCCAATGGCAATGAGTTCCATGGTGCCACCACCCTCTCAGTGAAGCAGTGATGTCTCATCTCCCCCTTAAACCTCCCCCACCAACCTCAGGCTATGCCCCCTTGTGGCCCCATCCTTCCTCAACTGAAGCAGTCCATCAGAGTTGACCCAGTTAATCCCCTTCAAATATTTAAAGACCTATATCATATCCCCTTATCCCTCCTTTCCTCCAGGGAGCAGATGTTCAAATCCCATAGCCTCTCCTCATAAGACATGTCCTTCAGGCTGTGAATCATCCATGATGCCCTCCTCTGGACCGTCCCAAGAAGGACAATATCCCTCCTCAAGTATGGGTGCCAAAACTGCACACAATACTCAAGGTGAGGCCTAACCAGACAGTTGTACAGGGACAGTAGGACCTCTCTCCTCCTTAAAGTTATCACCCTGGCTATGCACACCAGCATCATATTTGCCTTCGCAGTTGCCCTCCTACACTGCTCAGAATTATTGCTTTTGGCATCTGTTGCCACATTGAGATCCTTTTTTTCCCTGGAGACTGCCAGCTTTACCCAATTAAGACTGTAGTCATAACCGGGGTTCCTGACCCCCAAGTGGAGGACACTGCACTTCTTGGTGTTGAACCTCAGCTACCAAGTGCTTAACAATGTTTGATTTCTTTTGAACTTATTTAAGTATGGCAAGAAGCCCAGCTATGCATCACATGGATCCTCTCCAGATTGTGGACTTTGTTTAGTTTATAATTATGGCCAACTATTTTTATTGATTGTGATGTATATTACAATTAACATTGGGTAATACTATTTAAAATAAGCACTGTAAATGATTGACAATAATCAATACAATTAAAAAAAATCTTATCACTGCTCTTTTGTTTTAACTTAAAACAAAAAAGCAGTGCATAAGATATTTTAACAAGCTGACAGAGGGATGAGATGGTGGAGGAAGATGCCGGCCCAAACCATTGTTCAATGTGCTGCAGATCGACTGGGGAAGATGTGAAGTGCGATAAGAGGGGCTTGGAGGGAGAATTGCTTTTTAGTGCCAGGGTGGTAGGTTGAAGTAAGTCATTATTCTGCAGACTGTCTGATCACTGCAGCAGTGCACGATAGAAAGTACCTCTGAGAAAGTTTCTATTGTGTATGGATGATCAAACTGTCTGCAGCATAATTACTCATTTCAGTGAGTGAATGTGTCAGTACGGCTTCAACGGACCTGACCCACCCTTTCAGGTCCCCAGCATACACTGACAGGCAAAAAGCACAAAGGTATAAAATCTGAGCAAGGAAAAACAATCTAATAACTCTGCCCCCCCCAAACTTGGGGCCCCAGGCAACTGCCCAGTCTGCCCTATTGTTAGTCTGACCCTGTGCTTAATGCAGGGTGGGAAGCAATCTTTGTGCTGTGTTAGGTTTTACTGTGACAGAGCAGCACTCTCCTCGTTGGAAACGTGGACAGACTAGATGGGCCATTGGTCTTTTTCTGCTGCCATTGTCTATGTTTCTATGAGGAGGAGGGCGAATGGAGGGGAAGCACAGTGCTACCAGTGCCACTGAGTGTGGCTCATTTCTGGGGGAAGGGGGAGTGGATCTCTATCACTGCCACCAAGCGTAGGTTGTTCGTGGGAGGAGGGGGAGCAGATCAGTAACAGTGCCACAGAACATGGCTCATTCCCAGGGGGACGGGGAGGGGGAACAAAGGGGAAGCGGATTAGTACTGATATGTGAAATAATTCTATGATTGCACCTATCATCATAAGAACAGCATTAACGCAAGTTACAACTAGCTACATAAAAGACACACAGCATGAGAGCAGAATGTTGTAAAGGTGCTCAGCTGCTTTCTGGCTGGCTTCAAGCAAACGAATGGACTGAAGAGCTTTCTAATAGGAACACTTTGGTCCTTTCAACTACAAGACATTTCTGTCTGCCAAACAGTAACCAGTGGCATAATAATTTTGCCTGGTCATTGGTCCAACACTTCCAAGCCCAAAGCAGCTTGAGCTGCACTGGACATGACAGTGACACACCTCTAAAATGTGGTTAATTGTAGGAATATGTGTGCTGCAGACACATGCACAAGCAAATAATAGTAAAAGCAATAATAAAAGTTCTCCATTGTTTCAGTTTTTCTCTGTAAAGCAAGGATTGCCTTTAAATTAATGGTTAAATAGGGGCTCCTTGCCCCCCCCCCAGCACCTTGGCAAAGAAGCAGGCAGAGTATCAACATCCTATGGTGAAGGTACTACTGTCTTAAAAAGCACTGCATTGGCGGGGAAGTGCAGCATATTTATGACAGCACTCCCTCAGCCACAACCTATACATCTCTACCGAGGCTGTTGGCTGTCACAGAAGTTGGCTTCCTGAATGTGGTAGATCATGGCAGTGCACCCAACACACACAAGGCATGCCACCTATCTCAGACACCCACATAGCTATGAAGGAGTGGGACTGGGTAAGTGAGGCCACACAGTACCAGCCAGTGGTGTTGGCTGAGTGCCATGGGGCCACCCATGTGGCAAATTTTTGGTTATACACCTTTGACTGTGTAAGTGTGGTGCATATATGTAATTCATAAGGGGCTCAATGAGGGAATAAACGGTAGCCAGGCCACCAAAGTTATCTTCTACTACATGCAAATAGTGCCCTAACATCTTTAGCTTCCACCTGTACAACCATCAGAAGTAGGAAGTAGGGATCTTGATATAATATTTCATTTGAAAGACAGCACTTCCAACAATACACCCCCGGCTTCTAGTATTCCACAACAGTTTCAGCAACTGAAATGATTAATTGACGCAGTCAGTCTTCTAAAACATCTGTAGAGGTTGAAGTGTTCGTCTTTGTTACAGAAACCTGCATACTAGATTCCTCATGCTCCAGTGGCAGTGTTGGGTAAATTACTTTTTCTATTACGTTCTATAACTATTAGAAACTTGTTCCAGGAAGCTCTGTGCAGTCACTAGCAAGAATGGAGAAGTACTAGAAAAAGTAATACACCTTACAGTTACAGTTACTTATTTCTTTTTATACAAAAACAATACAAAGTAATAAGAAACTATAACAGATTACATTTATTTGAGAGTAATAGGTTAGTTACTAGTTACTTTCAAATAAATGTAATCAGTTACAGTTACACATTACTTTTGCATAAAAAGAAATAAGTAACTGTAAGATGTATTACCTTTTTCTAGTACTTGTCCGTCCTTACTAGTGACTGCACAGAGCTTCCTGGAACAAGTTTCCAAAAGTAATAGAAAGTAATAGAAAAAGTAACTTACCCAGCACTGTCCAGTGGTATGCACTCCGGTTACCAAGCTGATAACCCCAGTTGCTTTGAATCCCATTACTGATATGCAGTGCTAATTAAATATAGGATAAAGTATGGTGAGAAGTGTGTTACGAGAATTTAACACACACCCGAGTTGTTGGATGGCACATAAACCCCAAGGACGAAGCCCGAGGGGTTTATGAATGCCATTCAACAATGAGGGTGTGTGTTAAATTCGAGTTTGACACACTTCTCCCCATATTTTATTTTATATAATTGAAGGGCTCCGTTTTCTCCAAAAAAAAGACGTGGAGGCTTACCTTGCAGATGAAAGGTTTTATTTGTGTGAGGAAAACAGAACTGTGGTTAAACATTAACTTTAGTAATTTTAACTGTTAAATAAAATAAACTGGCCACAAGTGTTAGAAGTCCAGTATGGAGATTCTTCGGTATCATTTCCTGTTTGAATGGTATTTTCGTTTGACCTGCAGAGGAAAGGTTAGGGTTGAAAGGGAGAGAGTTAGGGACCATCGTTAAAGTGTTAACTGCATAAGTTAGGTCGAGAGAAAAAAAGTTAAATGTTTGCGTTTTCCGGGGGTCTGAATACAAGAAAACACCTTAATCGGAGCTGTCTGAATCTTCGATGACTCTGACTCTTTTCCTGCTTTGAGGTTTTGGTTGGAGTTGTAGATATTTATTGTCACAGGACTGTGGAAAATGCAGCTGGTCCCAAACATTGCCTGCATGTTTCCAGACGCCATTTCTTCTTGCTGGGTACTGAGGTGTGGAGATCTCTGTTGCTGTTCGTGTGAATATTTTGAAGTAGAAGGGAGCTGGTGATCTGAGTAAGTTAAGAGGTTGCTGATTTCATGCTGCTTTCTTTCAGAGAGGCTGGAGTAATTGTTTATTGACTGTATATTGCGGTGGCCTGATATCTGCTGCATGTCAGTCGGTGGGATATTGTGATCTACCAGGCGTTGTATGGTGGTCTTTCTTGTGCTGTGGTTGGTAATTCTTTTGCTGTGAGGTATACCAGAGTGCATTTTCATTGTATGCATCATTGTTCTTAGTTTATTAATCCCTATGTTCATGTTACGGAACCAGAGGGATGAATCTTTTTTGTTGCTGTTGGGTACTATGTAAAAGGGAGCATCAGGTTTGAGCATTTCAGGTGGCCTATGTGATTTATAGATGTGGTATGCTTCAATGGTGTCTCTGTCTGGGTTCTGTGTGTTTTTATAAATTCAGGGATTTATTGGGCGGACATCACGCGGGTTTTCTCCTGTTCTGGCTTTTGTCTGGTGCTGACAATACTCCAGGAAGATGTTTCCATTTGTGTCTGTGCTCTCCCTTATGTCTCCCCACTGTAGGTCGTAGTGTTCTTTCGTTCGAAGGGCGAAGTGGATGCCCAGATTAAAGAAGAGGAAATTTAGCAGCCCAGTTGGTGTGGTCATGTTTAGTGTTTTGGATTTATACAGTAGTTCAACATCTTCCTCAGTTAATGCTTGGGCTTTATTGGGATGGTTTCCTTTACGAGCCTTTTTTAGTTGCTTTTGCTTGGCTGCTAGGGTTTTTTTGTGTCAACAAATATGTTGTCAGGGCTTTTGAATATGGATTCAGGGTACTTGTGTGAGGATAAATGCCTCTCGATACTCACTAGTATCCCTCGTATGGTTCCTGGCTCATATTCTGACCCGTCTTGTTTTTTTAATACATAGAGGAAATTAGCTAGTAGTTTATCTAATTTTAGGATGTCAAGAGTTAAAAATGTTGTTGGTCTCTTACCTCAGAGAAGTAGGTTGTGAAAAGTCTGAGGTCGCTTTTTGTTTTCCGGATTGTGTTGCGGTTTTCCTGCTCTTCAACGAACTTTTGTCTTTCTGTTTCGTCCGCTGTTTGGAATTGGCTTAACATTTTTTTTTTCAACTTATAGGTGATGTGAGGCTGCTGGAGGCTATCTGGGATGGAGGTGACGCCTGAGAAGTAAGTGTTTTTCAGTCAGTGGCGGTTGAAGTGACAGGGACAATTTGAACGTCGCGCTATGTTTAATTACTTGTCTGGAGCGCTTTGTTGTTTAAAGAGAGTGCGTGAATGCCTTAACACCTACTCAGGTGTTACGGCATTTAATACACGGTTTTGACAATGGGAGAAAACGGAGACCAGTAATTATAATGTTATACATAATATATATCTATAAAATGGCAAGAAAAAATCTAGTAATTTCATTGGCTGAGAGATATCAGCTGACAGCACATTAAACCAGTATAAATGCATGGTCTGCTGCCAAATCTCATTTTTTCCCCCCTCCCCTCAAAAAAGCCTACTTACTGAACAATATCACTAAACCTGCAAACAATAAAAAAACACAGTGGCTGCCATATTGAAAATACAGCCTTTGCTACCACAATATTTCAAAATAATTGTGAGCTTTTAACAAAAAAAAAGAAACACTGTCTGCAGCATAATGGCTTAAACAACATTTCCCTACTAGTTAATACAAGTATTTAAACACTCTAGACCTAAACGGAGCTCTGTGGCCTCTCACAAAAAAATACACTGTTTTCACTTGTTTAACCACTTAGCACCCGCTAATCACAGCATGCAACTAATGCTTTCAGGGAATCAGTTAAAATGGGGCATAATGCCGGCCAGGTGGCACTGAGGGTTGAGGTGCTGGACGCCACACCTCATGCTGTGCCACCGACCCGGGTTTGGGAACGAGCCTGGGTTGTCGGGGGACAGCTGGAGGGAGGGAGGGAAGGCGGGAGTTGGATTGAACCACCACAAGGCAAGCTCTTCTCTCTCTCAGGGAGGATTCTGGTCACTCATGCCATATGGCTACCCCCAGGAGGAGGCCAGTGGGTAGTGCAGGTGGAAAGCGGCAGAGAGTAGGGAGGCTGCCGTGGATCATGACGTGCACGTGCCTCCACATGTGCATGCATGACCACGGCAAGGGGTAAGGGAGAAAATCATAGCTGGCAGGCTCCATGAAGGTTCCAGAGGAAATTCTGGTGATGGAGTGCTGACCAGGAATGGATATGAGCCCCTGGGGCAGGAGCCTGCCTGCCAGCTTCACAAAAACTGGTGGCATAAAATGTAAATTAAAAAAAAAATGGGGCATAAGACACTGCTTGTGTTTTACAACCTGCAACTTGAAAGCACTCAAATATTTCTTGAAATGTACTGTAGTCAGCAATCACTCATTTAATTAAAAAAATTAAAGTTTAAATTGCAGCAACAAGTGCGGTTTCAGTGCTACCATAACCAGTGGCCGTGGCTCCTTCTACGACTGAGCATTAGTGCACCAACTGAAGATGGTTCCAGCACCGTGGTCAGGAAATGGTGCTGATCTGGCCCAGGGGTGTGGAGGACCCAAAAAATTAAACTCAGTACATGACCCACACTGCTCGTACTGGCGCGGGGGAAGGGGGGCGCTGAGTAAACATGCAGCTCCTGCTCATTTCTGCAGTTGGTGACAGTAATTATTTATCTTTATGGCTCTGTCTCTAATGTCCGGGTGCTGAAGGATCACGAAGCAAGGGGAAGGAGCGCTGAGTAAATATGCAGCTCCAGCTCCATTGCAGGTGTCTGGGACTGCTGTACTTAACCGCACAACTCTACAAACAACATCTAGGTGCTGGGGGGAATCATTGAGTAAACATGGGGGGGGCAACTTCTCCTCATACTAAGCTCCTCAGCTCCATTCATACAGTTTGTAGGGTCTGGGACAATAAGTCAGCTTTAAACTGACATCTAGTGAGAGACTGAGTGATCGGCTACTCCAGCTGTGGGAGAGCTCACTGTATGAGCAGCAAACATCCACTGATTAAGCACACCAACTGTGTCACTGTTTTATAAAAACTTACATTTAAAACCTATAGAATTAAATATTTTAAAATAAACAACTAGTACACCACATTTTTTTAACCTTTTCTGATAAGTACAGTACCAATAAGCAAACAAGCCTATCGGGGCCATCAGAAGGATGAGTGAGCCCTGCCCTACCTCCAGAGCTCCCCTGCTGGCCCCATTCTGGACTTGTGATGCCTCCACATCACATGTCGGGCAAATGGGTGCGTACCAATGTAAGGCCTTTCCAGAACGGCCACTTGTTCCTTCCCATGTGAGATGCCCTCCCCATGGGCCACCAGGGGACAGTTGTGCAAGGGATGGAGGAGACCTCCTTCCCCCAGAGAGGAGGCATCCAGTAGATGCCAGAACCTGGTCTCACCGGTTGGCACCAGATGTCCTGGACTGAGGCCGTGAACCTGGGTCATCTGGATGGAAAGCAGGAACTCTATTGCTGTACTAGCTGGTCATCAATGAGCTATTGTATAAATGTGATAAGCCACTCCAGGGGGGTACATTAAAGGATTTTAATGCATGCCCTAGGGGCTTAAGGACACTTGATCTTTGGCCTTGTGCCTTTCTACATCCCTGGGGCATGCATTGAAATCCTTCAATGCACACTCTGTTGTGGCTTATTACATACATCTGTATCACTCTCAATAACTGTGCCATTTTTTTTAATAAAAATATAGTGATATCTGATATTTCAAATTTATTGTGTGGAATATTTAGGGCTATCTTGTTAAATCTCACAGGGTGCTAAGGCTAGGGTTCTGGACCCCATCTCAGAAGAGTGGGAGATGAACCACTTGATGGCCTATTGGTAACAGAGAAGTCTACTGTATAGGAGAGTGAGAGACTCATGTTTCAGTCCCAAGCCCAGTTCAAATGTTGCTGTGTATTTATGTATTTTTATTTTACCAAGAAAGGCACACTAAGTTGTGACAGCTTGTTTCCAGATGCATCCTGGAGGGTGGGTTACATGGACAAGTTTCTATTGATAAGGAGAGTTTGGCCATGACACTGGGGAAATTCACTTACTCTTGGCAGGGGGCACTGTTGGCTTCCTGTCCAAGATGGCTGACATGAACACAGAGGAGGAGGACAAAATGGAGGAGAGCTATCGCCCTGCTGGAGAAAACGTTGTAGAAGTAATGGATATTGAGAAGAATGATACTGTTCTGCCACAAGAAGGAAGAAATGCTGATATTGCGGGTCCCTCTCAAGTTGCCCAATGAATGAGTGAGCTCCCAGTGAATGCAGATGGCTTATGTTCTTCCAGGAGTTTGGAGGGTTTGCCCTCACAGCAGCACACAGCTGGGGAAGCTGTACTGGCAGGAGCATGCGCTGTGCGAAGTGTGCAATTCATGGGTTGGCAGGTGGCTTCAGGATTCGATGGGGTACCTGCAGATGCGATTCTGGATGCTGCAGGACAACTGGAGTGTGATGTGCAAACAGGTTCTTCACATGAATGTCCAATACCACAACGAGTGATGGTGCAACCCGAGGAGCAGGATGCTCCCTTGGACATGCTACTTGGTCTCCTGAAAGAGCTCTATCTAATGCAGGATGGAAGCAGGAGCCGGATGGGAGATGGTTGCCCAACTATCATTGGGAGACCTTTGAAGATCCAGCAAACAAGGATGGAGTAGGCAGTAAGCATGTAGACTAGGACAAAACTGCTTATAATACTGCTGCAAATATAAATGGGGTGTTGGAATCATCACCCGCCATAGCCAACAGTGGGCTACAAAATCCAACTGTTGATACGGAGGTTGCTCAAATGAATGCAAGCCCTTCCACTAGTATGTTCTCACAAACTGAACCTACACGGACATGATGGAGGCCATGGGGGGAGAGGCACAGAGATTACAGACACTTCTCAGGAGACTGCAATGGGGACTGAAGCCAATACGAATGCACCTGGTTCTCATTCAGGGAGTCCCAGGGCATAAGGACAACAACATGGTAACTCTGGGGTCTCAGATGATGATTCTCTACCTCCTCTCCCTCGAGACCATGAGAGTTCATTTTCTAGGCTGGGGCCTACATTCTCTGATCATTTTAGGAATAACTTTCATAAGCTCCTCGTAGAAGCACTGTATGCATCAGATACAGGGGTGGGATGCAAGAACATCCAGATAGGGTGTTTCTTGCCCGTAGACTGTTAAAAGAGTCCATGTTATTTCAACCCTCCAAGATCTATGCATTAATCCATGTCTCGGGGGAAGATGTGTTTGATGTTAGTTTCCGTCAACACTCAGGATTGGACAGATTCTGGGCAAAATATAATATGCTTAAATAAACGCCTTTATGGGTAAATTTCTTGGCAATTTCTTTAACAAAACCCCTGTTAAAGACAGTCACTATCATGTTCTGAAATTAGGGTGTGAATGTCAATGATATCTTTTTTTTGTTACAAAATAAATGTTCTGTGTAAAGTCCACCTGAGCCGATTATTGACACTGAGGGTTTATGGACTGGCAGATGGCGGTTCCAAATGAAATTGTGTCAACTGAATGATTCTATTCAGCATATCCTTAATAGTTTCTTTTTAGGCCGAGATTGAGGGGTATGTTTCTATGCAGGCCAACCAAAGGCCTGCTATAAATGTGGCTCTCACACACATCTGAGTAGCTCCTATGACCACCTGAAATGTGCTCTCTGTGGAGGGTTCGGGCATGTCAGCATGGCATATACCAACATCTATAGATGTCATTTATATGATGAAATGGGGCATGCCTACCACCAGTGCCCACGGGCAGGCAGAATAGGGCAGATGGTCTGAATCAGGATAACCTCGTGAATCAGGCTCAGGACAGGGCCACCTCACCAAAACCTACAAAACAGGAATCGGACTGTGATGGCCCCCCTCCCCCTCCACCAGACACTAGTCAATGAAGGGCTCAGTCTACTGTGATTTCTTCAGAGACTGAGGAGCCAAGATCCCAAGAGCCCCCTGCTGCAGCCACAGGACCTGCAGAGGTAGCACATACACAGGGCAAGCCTCCTGCTGCCCCAGCCCCATCCAAGTCCACAGAAATGCCCCCCTCCCGACTTCCAATTGCCAAAAACCAGGAGAGTAGCTAGAGCTTCTGCCAAATCACAAGCTGTGCCACCACCCATTTCACTGCAGAACACATACCAGGTATTACAGGATGGGGACTCAGACTTGGAGTCTGATGTCTCTTCTAGATCAGACCTTATCTCAGATATGGAAGAAGATCATTCCTCCATCTCATCTACCTCCAAGAAGAAAGGGAAGAAATGGAAAGCATTACGGAAAGGGGATAATCCTGGGTGACGCTTGTACCTTACTCACTGGTTTATAAATGACAACCCTGCTCATTGCTTCTGTCAATGTGCGTAGCATAAAAAATTTTAAAAAAAGATTGGTCGCCTTGCACTATTTTCAACATTCATCACACAACATTATTTTTTTGCAAGAAACTAGGCTTAGCTCTCTGTTTTTTACTGAACAAGCAAGGAGGGGCTGGGTGTGAGGCCCCTCTTTTTGGTCATTTGGTACAGATTCAGTTGATGGTCTGGGCATTCTAGTCAAAGGTTCTCAATTCTCACTACATGGGCTGGTTGGCATAGTCCCGGGACGAGCCTTGTTACTGGACTGTTCCTTCCAGCACTGTTCTATTAGGGTAATTAATACATATGCTCCACAGACAAAGGCAGCCAGGATTGATCTGTTTGAACAGATTAGGCCACATTTACATACAGCCAAACATATCATCTGGAGGGGGATATGAACTGTGGTCTGGATCTCAAATCTAGGGAAGATGCTCAAATAAAAGTATACTGTGATACGCACTATTTGCAGAATGTTATTTCTATGGCAAATTTGACAGATGCCTATAGGAAACTGCATAAAGAACCAGGGTACACGTATTTTAGAAGCCGGTTTGCTACAAGAATCGATTTTTGATTTTTTCCAGACATTTGACACCTGAGGAACTTCTGCTCATCCCATGTGAATTCTCAGATCATGTCATTCTTAAGTGTGTTTTTAACTTAGGAAATGTGACCCCTAGGTTATTCACTTCCCTAAAGAGATGGAGGCTGAATGTCTCTGTTCTAGACCAGGAACAAATTCTTTCAGAAATTCAGCACTTATTCATACTTAGGCAATCTGTACAGTGTATGTATAATAATTTTTGGGATTTTTGGGATTGGTGGATTGACACCAGAATGGACATTAAGAATCTGATTATTCATATTGATAAACTTAAATCAAACTCTAATTACATTTGCTATCTTGAACAAGGGGACAAACTATATAAATATATGTCTTTACCACATGAGTCTGGGCACCAGGCTCACTTGTACATCACAGAACTTAAAACCAAGATGCTGCAATACCAATACAACAGGGCTCTCCCTTTAGACGCTGAGTTAAGATATGGCATGGAGATACAACCCAGCTCAGATCCTTTTGCTGCTTGCAAGTAAAGGTTGGACGCCACCTTAATGACTGAATTGTTAGCTGTCAGCTGTTGATGGGTCGGTTAAAACAAAGGATATGGACATTATTCAGGTCATTAATCAACATCTGACAGATCATTTTGCAGCTGAACATTCTTCGGCAGCATATTTTCACGACTTTTTGGTAAATCCTCCTCCAGCACCACCGAAGGACCACATTTTTTTATTGAGTACCCCTATTCAAAATTTGGAGATAGAGCAGGCCATTAAGGTGCTAAAAGATGGCTCCTCTCCAGGACCAGATGGGTTACCAAGTATTTTTTATAAAAAATTTTGGAGAGGTTGATTCCTTTTCTGATGTGTCTTTTTAATGAAATGCTATTGCCTAACAGCTTGCATACTAATTTTGGAGAAGCCATTCTGATTTGTTTATATAAGAAGGGGAATAGGAGACTCCTCAGTAGCTGGATGTCCATTAGTCTACTTAGTTCAGACTATAAAGTTCTGTCTAAGATTTTATGTGCCAGACTTCAGTAAGTCAGTGGTACCCTGATTCATGCAGCCCAGACTTGCTCGATTCCGAACAGGAATATCTCAGCTAATATTGGCCCTATTAAGGGACATGTTTGAATATGGTAACCAAAATAAACTTCAAGGTTATTTGTTATCAGTTGATCAGGCAAAAGCTTTCAACAAGGTTTCTCAAACCTATTTATTTCAGGTCTTGGAAGCATATGGTCTCCCTGGTCCAATGCTGAAATGAATAAAACACTATATAATGGGGCAAAATTGACGCCTTTTGTAAACGGGGTTTTGGTAGGACTCAGTTGCTATGAAGGCGGGAGTTAGACAGGGCTGCCCAATAAGTCTTCTTTTATATACCTTTGTTTTGGAGCCATTAATCAGAAAAATAGTACAAAATCAGAGATTATACAATGGGGGTATGAAAATCCTGTAACCTCATTGGTCAAAACACATCACGTGATTGCGATAAATCCTCCAGTATACACACTGCAAAAGTTTTATATCACTATAAAACCAAAAAACAAGTTGGTAAATCCACCAATATACCCACTCTCTGTCATGGTATATGGTAATGATAACCACGACTGTGAGATGGCCATACCTGGCTACAGCATATTCAGAAGAGACAGGGCAGGCAGGAAGGGGGGAGGAGGAGTGGCACTATATGTGAAAAATGACATAAGGGCCACAGAGATCCAGGAGGAACAAAATGGGGGAGCGATACTGTGGGTTAAGCTGGAAAGGAAAATGGGGCCAGCCATCCGCACAGGTGTGGTCTATAGACCACCAGCCCAGGAGGAAGAAACAGATAGGAGTTGATGCTAGCCATCCAAAGGATGGCAGACAAGGGGAGGTAGTACTGGTTGGAGACTTCAATATTCCAGACGTGGACTGGAGCATCCCAGCAGCAGCATCAACTAGAGCAGATTTATCCTGGACTCCTTCAGGTGCCTTCCTCAAGCAACTGGTCATGGAACCAACTCGGCAGAAGGCAATACTGGACCTTGTGCTCACAAACAAGGACAGTGTGATGGGGGTAACAGTGGGGGAGCACCTGGGGAACAGTGACCACCAGTCATTGTGGTTTGAAATCACAGAAAGAGCAGAACCAAACCACACAAAAACACGTATCCTGGATTTTAGAGGGTCAGACTTTAGGAAAATGGGGAGATACTTGAAAGAGGCATTAAGCGGAATGGGGCAGGAATCAGGGGTTGAGGAACAGTGGGCAGTATTTAAAATGGGGATTACAAGAGCAACAGAATTATGCATTAAGCAGGTTAGCAAGAGGAAAAGGAAGAGGAGACCATTATGGTTTTCCAAAGAGGTAGCAAAGAACGTGAAAGCCAAAAAGATTGCATTCAGGCAATACAAAAAGACACAGGCAAAAGGGGATAGGGAGAAGTACCAGGAGAAGCAAATGGAGGCAGGGAGGTCAGTAAGGGAAGCCAAAGCTCAGACAGAAGAACACATTGCAAAATCAGTGGGTAGAGGGGACAAAACCTTTTACAGGTACATAAGTGAAAAAAGAAAGGCAAAGGGAGGGATAGTGAGACTGAAGGGGAAGGATGAGGGCCACGTGGAGGATGACAAAAGTAAAGCTGACATATTAAACAGGTATTTCTGCTCAGTCTTTACTGAGGAAGAGGAGGGTAATGGGTCTGAAGGGAGCACAAGGGGTGAGAATGGTGCAGAAATGGACACAAGTCCCTTTACACGAGAAAGGGTCCTGAAGGAACTGGAAGTAATAAGAGCTGATAAAGCAATGAGGCCAGATAGGGTGCACCCCAGGGTCCTTAAAGAACTAAGAGAGGTGGTGGCTGAACCTCTGGCTATCCTGTTTAGCCGATCACTGGAAACAGGGGAGGTACCCAAAGACTGGAGGACAGCAGATGTAGTCCCCTTATACAAAAGTGGGAACAAAGAGGAAGCGGGAACTACAGACCAGTCAGCCTCACCTCAGTAGTGGGGAAGATCATGGAAGCACTACTGAAGGAGAGATTGGTGGAACATCTGGTTGTCAATGGACTACAGGACCCAAGGCAGCATGGTTTCACCAGGGGGAGGTCATGTCAGACCAACCTCATTGAATTTTTTGACTGGGTGACTAGGGAGGTGGATCGGGAGGGCAGTGAACATGGCCTATCTGGACTTTAGCAAGGCCTTTGACACTGTGCCACATAGAAGACTATTACACAAACTGGGGAATATGGGTGTGGGCAGGACAGTAGTGTGGTGGGTAGGTAACTGGCTGGGCGGCAGGACACAAAGGGGGGTGGTGGTAAATGGCTGTCACTCCACAGAGGGAAGAGTGACCAGTGGGGTACCACAGGGATCAGTGCTGGGACCGGTCCTATTCAACATCTTCATCAGTGACATTGCTCAGGACCTAGAAGGCAGAATTTCACTGTTCACTGATGACACAAAGCTCTGTAACAGAGTAGACACACCAGAGGGTGTAGACAGAATGAGAAGGGACCTGCAGAAACTTGAAGAATGGTCAGGATTTGGCAGTTGAAATTCAATGCAAAGAAGTGCAAGATAATGCATATGGGGCACAAAAACCTGGCACAATATATCAGTTGGGGGTGAGGATATAGCATGCACCAAGCAGGAAAGGGATCTTGGGGTTATCATCTCTGATGACCTCAAGGTAGGGAAACAGTGTGACAAGGCAGCAGGTAAAGCAAATAGGATGCTGGGATGCATAGGCAGGGGCATCACCAGCAGGAAAAGGAGGTCATAATTCCACTATACAAGACACTAGTGAGGCCCCACCTGGAGTACAGTGTACAGTTCTGGAGACCTTACCTACGTAAGGATATAGACAGGGTAGAGAAGGTTCAGAGGAGGGCAACAAAGATGGTGCATGGATTGCATCACAAGTCCTATGAGGACAGGTTGAAGGAACTGAACATGTACTCCCTGGAGGAGAGGAGGGAGAGAGGGGATATGATAGAGACATACAAGTATCTTACAGGGAGGAACAGGGTGCAGGAATACACTATTTTTAAGCAAAAAAGATGTTCCGGGACTAGAGGGCATGGGATGAAATTGGAGGGAAGACGATTCAGAGGAAACGTGAGGAAGAATTTCTTCACAGAATGGGTGGTAGACAAGTGGAACACCCTGCCAGAGGAAGTGGTGGGGCTGAAACAATCACAGGATTTTAAAATGCATGGGATAGACATAAAGGAATTCTGGAGGTCAGGGGTAAGGAGCAACAGACTTCTAGGAAAACATAAACTGAACTTACAAGCTCAAATGGGCAGACTGGGTGGGCCATAGGCCCTTATCTGCTGACACTGTCTATGTATCTATGTATTGTTTAAATAACTGGGGTTACATCTATAGCGGGCCAGGAGGAACAGAAAGTGGCAGTTTATGCAGATGATATTTGCTGTTTTATCTCATCCCATAAAGCTGGTCATAAGTTGATATAGGAGTTTTCGGCATATGCCCGGATTTAGACACAGTTGACACTGATAAAAGCAAGGTACTGAGACTAGGATCCCCTATAAAACAAGATGCTATATCAGATATAGTGGCAATGCCTTTTGCTTTTCCCATGATTTTTATTTTGGGCCTTCAGTTTGGGGAAGGTAATTTACAAATTTTTAATCAGGAAAATAAACTCAAGATGTGTGAATCAAAAGTTCAAATATGGAAAAACTGTAAATTTTCAACAAAAAAATAGAATCGTAACTATTAAGAAATTTTTGCTCCCTATGTTTACATATTTAGTTTTATTTTTCCCTCTCCAGTTTGTTTTGAGACTGCTTAGTTGTTTTTTTCAGATGTTATGGGGCAGTCGACTGAACCCAATTAAGAGGGACTATACCTATTTACCACAGAAATTAGGTGGGCTGGGAATGATAAATCCCTTGTTTTTTTCAATCTATTTTCTGTAAATCTATACTCATGTTAGGACGGAGAACTAGTCTCACAACTTGGCAACAATGGACATATAACTTGTTGTCCAATTATTTTAGGAACTGGGAGGATCGTCCTCCAAAACATCTGAAACTTGTCAGCTTCCAGAATATGCAGATTCAGCCATGAGAAAAATGACACAATAGAAAGTGACTAAACAAGCCCTAAGAACATTTTCTAGGAAATGGTTATAAACTCATACAGTAGTAGCGCCGAATTTGTCAAGCAATTTTCTGAGATTCCCTAATTATCCTTCACAACATGAAGGGGAAAAAAATCCTCTAAAATTCTTTTTGTTATACCTACAGAAAGATGCAAGTTCCTATTATTGTACTTAAGTGCCATCTGGTAAATTTACAACTACACTATCAGATGAGAGCACCCTCTCCGGTTTGCAGTGACCACACTAACAAACAAAACAAAATCTCTAACAAAAGGTTTCACAGTTCTCAATAGGGATTTTTAAAAATCATTAAAAATCCCTCGACTAATTCGGTGCTACTACTGTATCATGCATACACAAGAAGTGGCCCAAGCTGACGTCCCTAATTGTTTACCCTCCAAACACTCAGTTGTCTTACTTATGTTAAATGATAAGTGAATCCCGGCTAAAGTCTGGGATGTTCTATCGCTCAGTAGCCATGGCAGGTTAGTGGTTAGGGGAAACCTGAAACAAAAAAAGATTGAGGACAGATTTTGCCCACGGGCTGAGTGTGCTCAAATAGAAGAAACTCAAACTAATTTTTTCCTTGAATGTCCTACAACACAATCACTGTTTTCATTCTTGGCCACTAGATGGCAATGGCATCATGTCACAAGATCAACATATGAGTCACTTATCCTGGGGGGATTACACTGGGTACCGCAAGTTTTATCATCCCAGTACTGTACTTTGAATCTCACATTCACGTGCACCAAGTTTTACTTGTGGCAGGCAAGATGTCAATTCTTGACGCAGCAATTAAATATTTTTCCACTTACATCTGCAAGCTCTACTGAAGCTACACTTAAACAGGTGAAAACTCTGGATTACAGAAGATTACCTAGGGTGAGATCTGATGCGCTGTGGTGAAGAATAGCCTGGATCACTTGACTTGGGTGGAACTGAATACAGGACCAGAATTTTATTTAAACCTCTCAAATATTTTCTTAATGTGACTACAATGTTGAAACATACAGCTGCGTTGTGTATCCCATTAGTACAGTACTATTACAAGATTTCAAAGACCAAGGAATTGTATGATGACCAGTAGTAATTTTGGATTTAGATACAGAGCAGAAGGGTCTTGAATGACGTTTGAACCTGCATATTTTCTTTCTGTTTGATTTTGTTCCTGGAACCTAAATTGTGCTTATGTTTGAGGTTTTTTTTCCTGAGTTTTATGTTAATTTTGTTTGTTTCACAACTCAAAATGTAAACTTATATGGATTTGTAGGTGTTATGACTGAAAAAATGGTTTTGGTTTCCTTTTTTTTCTACCTACTTTTTTGTATTATTACCACATATTAGTATACTGTGGGATGGATATGTTTTTCCCATTTTCTATATAATTCCCCTACTCTTTTGAGGGGGGAGTGTTGATGCTTTTGGTTCAGTAACCTATTTTTTCTTAAGTTGTATGTTATAATTTTCTTTGATCAAGATGTATATTTAAGAGGCGATTTAACTGTGATGTAACAGAGTTCTTTTTCTTTTTCCTTTTTTCTTTTTTTGCTTTTGCCTTAGAAAGTATAATTATAGAGATAGTTATGATTTTCACTTTGTTCCTGACTAAATTTGCTTGTTTTGTGTATGTTTCCTTTTGTGACATTATGATTTTCTCTAATAAAAATTCCCCTACTCTTCCTGCAGGGGGCTTTACTGATTCCTGTGTGGAGGATGGAGAACCCTGGAGTGAAGAAATCAGACATGGCAGCCCAGGTGATGGAGATTGCTTCCCTCTCCACCAGGTGTACTTAGGAAGCCACTACTGAGCTAAGCAGTTCTTGTGTACCTACTACTGATACTGATGGTGACGGGATGCTGAAGTGCCAGTTGTGATGGCTGTGGGTGTGGAACAGCCTGAAACCTTTTGCTCACCTGTATCTCCTAATCTGTTTCAAGCAAGGTTTGATGTGGAGGACTTGACATCTGGTCTGGCAGCTGCATCTATGGATGAAGCTGTTCCTGCGTGTGTGGAGGTTCCCATGGTCGCTGACACTGTAGAGTGGTTATGCATTCACATTCCTAGCAAGGGTCTACTCCAGAGTTCTGACAATACAGGTGATATCACAGAAGACCATGGGCTGCTCAGTTTAGAACTACAGACTGGGAGACCGACTTTGCTTCATTTGATTGCAGAAGAAGAGAGTTGCTTACAGAAGAAACAACATATTTGACTCAAGTCAGAACCGTTAGGTACATCGATGTCTGTTCCCTTACAATTGCCTGCTCAGACTGTTGCCATGGCTCCTGCAGTTTGTACCGTTTTCCACTTGCTGCTTCAGCCCTGACAACTGCCTCTGCACTTCCTGATGCTGTAGCCATGAGTTTGTCATGCTGCTCAGCTGTTGGGAGAATCAAAGGATCTGCTACGCAGATCAGTGGCTCTGTAATGATCACACTCACTCTGACACTGACAGCGGGTGGCCAACACATACACCTGCAAGCTGTCTCTCTGCATGGACTGGCTTCTCCTGGGTAGACCACTCTGAATCAGAATTTTCATATACACAGGCATTACCACTGTTTGTCATGGGGCAGAGCTCCACGAAGGTGTTGGTACATAAAAACTAATGGGATGGCTGCTACACAGAAATCTAGGAAAGGTCTTTGGCGTCTCATACTTCCTCTTACAATGTGGCAGAGGCACCAGAAAAAATGGTGAAAAAGTATTAGTGATGGGTCTGGTTGGAGCTGCAGGTCATCCCCCAAAAAGTGTGGACCTGTAGCATTACGAATGCCTTTTCTTTTTGAGGAAAATTGATTTATTTTTTTATTCATTTATTTCAGTTTGGAATTAATACCTTTGAGCCAAGGGCTAATTTATAAAGGCTCCAAGTCCACCCTGGCATGGACAGAGCAGAAATGGGTGATCATAAAACTAGGGCTAATTGAATCCACTAAAGCTTGTATCAGGAGCCAGCAAAAGAAATGAAGGACCAAGCATCCAAGCTGGATGACCAGAGAGGTAACGGAGAAGGTAAGGGGTAAAAGAAGGGCCTTCCGAACCTACAAGAGAATGAACAGGGCAAAGGATAGGGAGAACTATGTGAAGAAATCCAGGGAAGTGAGCAGAACGGTCAGGACTGCAAAGGCAGCCAGGGAAAGGAAATTAGCACAGGAGATTAAGGAAGGAGAAAAGGATTTCTTCAGGTATATCAGGGAAAAGAGGAAGTGCAAGGATCAAATAGTTAGGATCAGGAAAGGCAGTGGGTGGGTAGACAAGGGGGCAGAGAAGGCAGAAGTTTTTAATGAGTACTTCTGTTCAGTGTTCACAAGTGAGAGGGATGGGCCCATTCCTGCAGGGAAAGGGAGCGTAGGCATGGGGGGTGAGATAACTACAGATGGGGTCATCACAGTGGAAAAGGTGCTGGAGGGACTTAGGTCCCTGAGGGTAGACAAGGCACCTGGACAAGACAGGGTACATCGAAGGGTGGTGAGAGAGCTGGCTGAGGACTTGGCACAGCCATTGGTGGATCTGTTCAACACCTCACTAAATACAGGAGGTATGCCCAGAGATTGGAGGGAGGCACACGTGGTACCTCTCCACAAAAGTGGGCCCAAGGACAAACCAGTAAACTATAGACCGGTGAGCCTCACTGCAATTGTGGGGAAACTGATGGAATCTATCCTCAAATAAAGGCTGGTGCAGTTTCTTGTGGATAATGATCTGCAAGACTCAGACAGCACAGGTTCATCACTGGCAGATCCTGTCAGACAAACTTGGTTCATTTTTTTGATTGGGTCACAATGGTGCTGGACGAGGGCCATTCAATAGATGTAGTCTACCTGGATTTCAGCAATGTCTTTGATTCAGTGCCACATGGAAGGTTGCCCTGCAAGTTGAGGAGTCTTGGTATAGGGTGGAAGTTAGCCCAATGGGTAGAAAACTGGCTGAGAAACAGATAGCAGAGGGTAGTTGTGGGGGAAGAAGCATCGGAGCCCAGGGCAGTGACAAGTGGTGTCCCGCAGGGATCAGTACTGGCACCAGTCCTGTTTAACATTTTCATCGCAGACATAGCAGTTGGGATCAAGAATAAGATCAGCCTCTTTGCCGATGACACCAAGATCTGTGCTGAGGTGGATTGGGAGGAGGGTGGAAAATTACTGCAGGAGGACTTGGCAAGACTCGAGGAGTGGTCACACACCAGGCAGCTTGGGTTCATTGCCAAGAAGTGCAAGGTGATGCATTTTGGAGCCAAAAACCCAGGATACAGCTACTGGATGGATGGTATCAAACTGTCCACATCAGTGGGGAGAAGGATCTGGGGGTGCTGGTGACCAGGGAATTAAACCACTTGGCCCAGTGTAGGAAGGCAGCTGCTAAGGCAAACAGGATGCTAGGGTGTATAGCAAGGGGGATTACATCCAGATGTAGCGAAGTCATATTGCCCCAGTACAGGTCCCTGGTGAGGCCGCACTTGGAGTACTGCATGCAGTTCTGGCATCCGTACTTGAAAAGGGATATAAAACTACTGGAGGCAGTGCAGCGAAGAGCAACAAAGATGATCCAGGGGTTGGGGGATAGAACTTACAAAGAAAGACTAAAAGAGCTCAACATGTATACTCTGGAGGATAGAAGAGAGAGAGGGGACATGATTGAGACCTTCAGGTACCTGAAGGGGATGAACAAAGTAGGCTTCCAGGGTGGGTTCACTCTCCAAAATGGAACAGATACCAGAGGGTACTCCCTGAAGTTAAAGGGGGGGGCAGATTCAGGAGGGAAGGAGGAGGCACTACTTCACTGAAAGAGTGGTGGAATGCAGTGCCTGAATAACTCATATCAGTGCAGACTGTGCAGTGCTTCAAGAGGTGGGACAAGTTCAAGGGAAAGTACATACCAGGGGAGTTGGGGAGGAAGAGTTAATGGGAGGAGCAGCTGCAGTCTAATGGGCTGAAGTGCTGCACACTTGAACAGACTAGATAGACCATACGGCCTGTATCTGCTGGCAATTTTGTATGTTCATATGTAAACAAAGTACAGAAACAGAGATTAATAGTAACAACAGTATATATATCTATATATATATAGATATATATATATATATATATATATATATATATAAATATACACATATATACACACACAGAGACATTTGTGTACAAAGATGTTATAAAGCATACAAAAAGGGTTATATAGTATACATAAAAAATGAAGTAATGTTCTTAACAGTCAAGTTACAATTAGGTTACAGATTAGTCATGAAATATACAGTGAGAATTTTATCGTCAGTTATACATGAAAAAACAGTTCATTCAGAATCTGCACAGGTCAACAGAAGCATTTCAGGTAGCTAGTGCTTGAGAGGGGTAAGGCCACCAGAAAGAAATATTTTTGTTGATGCTGTGCATGAGTGACAGACTGAGGGGGCTTTGTCATTGGGAGTAGAGGGTCCATGGTGCGGACTATGGGGAGAGGAGAAAATGAGGAGAGAGGGTCGAGGGGGTAGGAAGTGGGGGATGGTTTAGGTGGGGTGGATAGGGTGAGGGAGATAGTAAGCGGGGATAGGGTGTGTGGGAGAGGTGAGAGGACTGGATGGGGGTGATGGGGTGAGGGCAGGAGGGGGATAAGTAAATAGTAGTTATAGGAATGGTGGGTGGGAGGAGATGGTTAGAGACAATTCAAGTGCTAGAATTATAGTAGGCAGGGCACAATTTGAGTATGTAAGTTTAACAGTCAGGTTTTGTTGGGGCACTCACATATACAGGCGAGAGCTAGGAATGCTCTGAGTCTAACTTTGAAGTTGCTGAACTTACTACATTCAAGAAGGTCTGGGGGGAGAGATCATTTACCCACTTGGGTCCTCTATAAGAGAGATCTCTGGGCAATTGAGGTATGCTTAAAGGGTACTACCGGCCGACCCTTCGATGCACTTCGTGTACTGACAGTTGGTTAATTTAGTTTGAATAGACAAGAGGTGGATTCAGGTGCCTGCCCGAGCAAGGCTTTCTTTGCCAGAAGGCAGGCCTGGTATTGGGCCCTGAGATGAAGGGGTAGCCAACCAGTTGCCTTGCAGAGGTCACAAGTGTGAGTCAAATGGTCTGCTCCCAGGACCAGCCTACATGTTTATTGAGAAGGGTTTTTACCCTTTTGAGGGCTGTTTCAGTGCCAGTGCCATAAATTACAAGGCCGTAGTCAATGGTGGATAGTACTGTTCTGCTTATGACCTGCTTTAGGGCCTCAGATGGCATGCAGTGTCAGTATCAATAAAGAACACCTAATTTTGAGTTGGCTGTTTTGACTACATGGTCAACATGAGTTGTGAATGAAAGGGCAGTATCCATGTGAACCCCAAGGCATTTGAATGTGTCTACCTGCTCCAGTACAGCCCCCTTGCTACTCTGTACCTGCAGTTTCTCAAATTTCTTTTGGTTCAATGGAACCATAAAAAGCATTCTCTTAGTTGTTTTATAATTGAGCATTAATTTATTATTAGAAAACCATGTCTCGAGTTGGTGAAAATTTGCTTCTAGTTTGTGGGTAATAGAGGGGAGGTTTTTGCCACTTATGGAGACGACCACATCATCAGCATGTAACACGATGTGCGCTGGGCAGATTGAGGGCAAGGGGTTAATGAAGAGGCTGAAAAGGAGCGGCCCCAGTATTCAGCCTTGTGGGACTCCAAGGCTCACCTCTCTTGGTTCAGATAGAGTGCCTTTGATTTTGACACCATGAGTCCGGCCCGAGAGGTAGCTCCTGAACCATGCAATCGTGTCTGAGGACAGGCCTAAATTGAGAAGGTATTGCAGGAGGCGCTGTTGGTTGATTGTATCGAATGCCTTATGATAGACCCCACAGCTGTTACAAATGTGAAAAGCTCACACCTTAGGTTCTTTGCATGGTATGCTGGACAAAGAAAGTAACAACAAGTAGAAATGATAAAATAAGTTTATTACATACTCACGCCATAACAAGTGATGCAAAGCAATCACAAGGGAGCCGAATTCCCACCATTCTTCGAGTATGGTCTCTTTCTCTCCAAGGAGCTGGTGAGCATACAATTATATATGACTGATAAGTGTACAGTTACAGATATGATAAACATACAGCACTGGATAAAGCATGTAAATAAGGTGCTGCCATGTGAAATTACATAGTTCAAGTTCAAGTTCAAGTTTATTGCAGGAAAGCTCCATTGAGCAAGCTCATTCACGAAGAGGTCCTGGAAATCCATAGGAAATGAAGTAATCTCTGAACAAAGGAAACTCATATTCAGCAGGATTATGTGTTATCTGTTCTTATTTCCAGACAGTCTGGAAATATATGCAAAATAATCAAAAAAGAACACAACGTGTCACAATAGTGGAAAACTACAGAATATGAGTGATTATGAGTATAGCAGAATATGGGGCAGAAACAGCATATAGGTAAATGCATTACAGACAAATATAAGCATAGCGAATATAATAAAGAACACTTACATAAGTAATAAAACAAGATAAAACATTATAAGACTGTGATGAGGCGCTCATGCTTATAAGTGTATAAGGTTACGGTTACATGTGGGCCAGTTGGTGGTTTATAACCCAGGCATAACACAGCCAGTCCATCATCAAAGGCATCGTAGATTTTGGAGGAGGCAGTATAGTGCAGTGGTTTAAGGCTCTGAGCTGTAAATCTGGAGATCTGGGTTTGAATCCCACAGCCTCCACTTACATACTGTGTGACCCGGAGCAAGTCACTTAACTTCCCTGTGCTCCCAGGTTGCACCTGTAAACAAGCTTTCAGCTTAGTGTGTCTCACCTGGTTAAACAATTGGAGGTAAAGTCGACCAGAGCAGTGATTGTGGCGTGGTCTTTATTGCTGGGCACAAAGGAGGTTGTATTTTAAAAGGAAATACATGAGCTGGTCAAAGACAATTCGCTCAAGGGCTTTAGACAAGGGGGGAAGAATGGAGATGGGCCTGTAGTTAGACAGATTGGTGGCATCCCCTGTTTTGAGGACAGGATGACATACGCCTCCTTCCACTTGTCAGAGAACACTCCTGACCTTAGTGAGGCATTGAAAACTTTAGTGAGTGGATCCGTCAGCTCGTTTACCGCACGTGCCTCCAGCTTCATGTCAATAAGGTCACTCCCCATCCTTGTCTTTCCTAGTACATGCTTAACATATTTGGTAGTGTCAGATCTGGTGATCAGCTTGAAGTAGAAAAGGGGTGCATTGTCCTTGGCCATATGGGGCGAGGGGGTGGTTGGGTCATGATCAAGAGTTGAGGGGATCAAGTAGTTGCTGGGGAATATCAAGCTTAGTTTAGTGAAAGCAAGGTTAAAAGTGTTGGCTATGTCACCAGGCTTTTGATGTAACCCAGTGTCGGTAATTATAAGCCCTGGTTCAGCTTTGGAGGGTTTCCCTGTGAGCGATTTTATAGAGTCCCAGAATTTTTTTCCATGGCTCCAGCTCCTTTTTAGAAGATCACTGTAGTAGGTTGCCTTAGTCTGCCGGATACATTTTGTGCGCTTGTTTCTGGCAGACTTAAAGGCCATGAGATCTGCCATTTTGCATGTTGCTTTGGCCTTATGCCAGAAATTATCCCTTTCTCGCATGAGCTCAAGGAGGGATCCTGTGAGTCATGGGTTAGGAGCCCCTCTAGTTTTTTTAGTTTTATAGGGGGCAAAGATGTCACAGACCTTGTTAAACATTGTGATGAAGAAGTTGAGAGCTTGATTGCCATCATTAGCTCTGTCTAGTGGCGACCAATCCACAGGCTTCAGATACTGCCAAAAGTAATCCAGTTGGCCAGGTCTCAGGGAGTGATTTCTCGAGACCTGGGGAGCACTAACGATGTTCTTATCTGACCATGTGCACATTACTGGAGAGTGATCACTAAGGGGGTCTGGAAGGACGGTGATCTCGAGATGTGTTCTGGGCAGCTTGTAAGGAGCCAGTCAGTTAGTGTACTTGTGCTGGTTTTGTAATTAAATCTGGTAGCTTGTGAGACCAGTTGGGAGAGGTAGAGATCGGATACCTGATTGTGACCTGCAAGGGTGTCTTGGGATAGCAGTTGGTGTTGAAATCACCAACAATAACATGCTCCCAGTTGTGCGTTAACTGTTCCAGGTTGCTTAGCACCTGCAGAATACCCACTTTATGGGTGCCAGGGGTATGTACACAGTGGATAGTAGTAACACGTTGTTTTGCTTGCCCAGGGTGAGCTTTAGGCTTAATATTTGCATCTCCTTGGTGTGAATAATACAAGGCAGTATTTAAAGGCAGTAAATGACTCTGAAACAAAGCAATGGAACTGTGGGAAGCTTAGTGCAAAATGCTACTGACAGGGTTCCTCAGTACAGATCAAAGCCTCTATCGGCTCTGGACTCTGTGCATGCCCCTGCAATTCAAGGCTGTTTACCTCAGCCAGAGGTAAGGCCTCCTTAGGCCGCAACAGTATTTTCCTTGGATATACACGACTCCTTCAATTTTGCACAGGAGCCAGTACTTTTTAAAACAGGTTTGGACAGCAATGCCACTATCTTGGAAGGGACACCTGCCTTCTAGAATACCATGGGATCAGCCAGGAAAGGTTCAGCTTCTTCGGAACACCAGTATTGTCTCTCAGGTTCCTTCCTCAAAGCAGATATTGCCCATGTCCAGCTCACCACAGCCAGTACTTAATGTACCTCCTGGCCTTTTCCAGGATGTGAAGATTTTGAGACAGCAAGCGGACATGATGATTGAGTACCTAGACCTGGCTATCTCCCAGTGAATTAGATATCAGACATATAAACTCTGAGCATGATGCGTCTAATCCCCCTCAGTCAAGGACTTCAGGTGTTACTTCCCCATGGCAGGTACATCCTGGTACCAGTCACACTCCTGCCTACCTCTCCAGGAGCACAAGAAATATTCTGATTTTTTTAAACCCTAAACAGAGCCTAGAAAATATAGATATGCCGTTCACCTACATAATAAAAGGAGGCATGGAGGAAATTCCTGACCGGGATTTCTTGGTACAGACTTTGTTGTTTTTTGTTTGTTTGTTGCCTCTGAGATCTTTACACTTATTCATTCTGTCAGAGACTCATTTTACGATGTCAGCTTCAAATCTCCCATTGGGCTAGATAGATTCTGGATGAAATATGCTTCCTGAAAATATATGCTGGTTTGGACCCCCTAGGTTGCACTCCCCCCCACAAAGTCTTCTGTCAGAGTTGCTACCATGCTGTTTAAGAATGAGGGGGTAAGCATCACTGATATCCTGTACTGGCTGAAGCAATGCTGCACTGTAATAGGGAACCTGGACCCTATTACTGATTCAGAATTCACCTGGACTGGGGGTTGGGACATGAAGGCATGGATAATAGGGTCTGATTCTGGGATCCAGCATCTCCCAAATAGTTTTTTTCCTGTGGAGAGACAGAGGGCTGTTGTTTTTATCAAGGTCTGCCCAAGGCTTGTTATAGATGTGGAGCAACATGCCACCTAAGTAATGCGTGAGACAAACTATGTTGCAGGCAATGTTCTCAGTTACATCATCTCAGCTCGCAGCTCCAGCACAACATGAAGTGCAATCTTTGTGATGAACAGGGACATTCTTGTAGATCTTGTCCTTGGGCAGCCCACAATAAAGGAGATCCTATGGATCAGTCCAAGCACGATTGTTATATTAATCAAGACTAAAGGGATGCTCCCAAAAAGGACAAGAGATAGCCCCTGAAAACTTCAAGACCTGCTCCAGCTCAGCCAGCCTGCCATTGCAGCGGTAGCGCTACCGCTTGTGATGCCAGCAACCTGTGTTTGGTAGCGGGCTTGGGTCATCAGAGGGCCAGCCAGGGGAAGGTAGACAAAGTGTCCCAAGAGATGCGTATGTCTTCCAGGAGGGAAGGTTGACATCACCCGCTGCAATACTACCACCTGTGTGTCCACCGGTGGAGGTGCAGTTGAACCATGCTGTGGGAGGGGAGGACACTGGCCAAGTTCCAGAATGCCCACATGCTTAGCATGCTCATTTCTTGGTCCTCTGTGTGTGCCACCTCCTCCGGGTTGGGGCATAACAAGGAAAAAGGTCCTGAAGCTAACCCAGTGACAGACCCTGGTACCAACATGTAAGAGATGACCGAAACCAGATGATCTTGGTCACCTGCCTGATGAAGACATTAGCAGGCAGGGGAGAGTGGAATGGGGAGCTGTTGCTCCTTCTCTGCCAGGGGGTAAACCAAGGCATCATGGAGGAATGGCACCGAGAGGAGGCACAGGAGTAGGTGGAGCCCAGCCCAGGTACCTTGGGAGATCCTGAGAGAGAGGTACAGCTGCAGAGAGAGAAGGAGCAAAAATAGAGAATATAAGAGAAAAAGACGTGTTCCAGCTCAGGTCAATGCAGACTTGGTCCCAATGCCACAAGAACCCCCCCCCATAACTGTGGAAGAGAAGGAGGTGGAAGTACAACAGGATCAACAGGAACAGGAACATCAGCAACAGACCGTGGCTGCTCAGCTGGTTATGGAAGTCCAGACTCCCATGGAGAATGATCCTGAATGGACTCCTGAGGTTCCTGTTCCCATGTCCACAGAAGCCCTACAACACACTCCTATGGATTTGGCTAAGGGCATAGCACAGGCAGATCCTCCTAGTGCAGTGGTCATAGCGGTAACCCCCGAACAGGTACTAATGGACTCTATGGCACCTCCTTCAAGCCCTGTGACGGGCAGCTTGCAAGTGGTCACTTGGAGATGCAGGACCAAATGAGGGACATGATATGGCTCTGTACTCATGGGAAACATCAAGTCAGAAGAAATAAGAAATCACAAACACAAATGTGCTTTCGACTGTTTTTGTCTGCATGAAATTTGTCAGCAGAAACTGGAAACATAGAAACATAGAATTTGACGGCAGATAAGGGCCGCTTGGCCCACCCAGTCTGCCCATTTCCCTACCTACTGGATAAGCTGCAGATACTAGTTAACCAGCAGCCTGCTTCTTCCTACCCCCACCCCCTAGAATTGCCTTATGACTGTCCCATGCATGCTTGAATTCCACCACTGATTTTGACTCCACAACCTCCTCCGGAAGGCTGTTCCATGCATCCACAACCCTCTCTGTGAAAAAATACTTCCTTAATTTACCTCTGAGCCCCCCATCTTCAAATTGTGCCCTCTTGTTCTTGCACACCTCTTTTTTTGAAAGATGCTACCCTCTTGGACTTTGTTGATTCCTTGAGGTACTTGAAAGTTTCTATCATGTCCCCCTCTCCCTCCTTTCCTCGAGGCTATACATATAAGCTCCTTTCATCTCTCTTCATATGTCTTCTGGTGCAGACCCTGCACCATTTTAGTGCCCTCCTCTGGACAGCTTCCATTCTGTCTATGTCTTTGGAGATTGGGTCTCCAGAACTGCACACAGTACTCAGATGGGGTCTCACCAGCTATCTGTACAGAGGTATAATAACTTCCTGTTTTCTACTGGTGATTCCTCTCCTATGCATCCCAGTATCTCCCCAGCCTCCTTGCTGCCCTCTCACATTGCTTGCCCACCTTTAGGTCATCTGATATGACTACCCCAGGTCCCTTTCCATTTTTGTTGCTGTTAGTATCTCACCCCATTGTGTACTCTTCCCTGGGTTTTGTTTCCCAGGTGCATTACCTTACACTTCTTAGCATTGAATCTAAGCTGCCATACATTTGACCATTCCTCTAACCTTGCCAAGTCCCTTCTCATCCTTTCCACCCCACCCTGTGCATCAACTCTGTTGCAGATCTTTGTGTCATCTGCAAAGAGACATACTTTTCCTTCCAGTCCTTCTGCAATGTCGCTTATAAAGACATTGAAGAGGACTGGTCCTAATACTGAACCCTGCAGTACCCCACTAGTAACCCTCCTTTCTTCTGAGTGGACTCCATTTACTATTACTCTCTGTGTCCTATTCTCCAGCCAATTCTTTACCCAGGCTGTCATCTTGGGACCCACTCCCAGGCTGGCTAACTTGTATATTAATCTTTTGTGTGGGACTGTGTCAAATGCCTTGCTAAAGTCTAGGTAGGCCATGTCCACAGCCCTCCCTGATCTACTACTTTGGTCACCCAGTCAAAGAAATCTATCAGATTCATCTGGCATGACCTTCCGCTGTGAATCCATGCCTAGGGTCCTGTGCCCTCTGGCCTCTAGATACTCGACAATTCTTTCCTTCAGAAGTGATTCCATCATTTTCCCTATCACTGAGGTTAAACTAACAGGTCTGTAGTTTCCTGCTTCTGCCTTGCTCCCACTTTTGTGAAGGGGAATCACATCTGCCCTCCTCCAGTCCTCGGGTACCACCCCATCCTCCCCTGATTTGTTAAAAAGGGTAGTCAGTGGTGTCACTAGTTCTACCCTTAGTTCAGGCCCCATTGCTTTGTTCACCTTCAATTTTAAGAGTTCTGAAAACTATTTTATTTTATTTATTTAAAGATTTGATAACCAGGAAAGGCACACTTAGCCGAGGCATGTTTCCAGGTGCAGCCCGGGGAAATGGAAAGGTATGAGAAATAACAGACATTTTAACAGTAAAAATTTCAAATGACAAGCTCTGGTACAGTAAATTTTGGCACAACAACAGGCAGGTTCATGAATACAGTGTGAGTGCATCGAACATAATTTGAAATACATTGGCTAAACAAGAGGATTACACTTGTGAACAAACTGGCAGAGAATAAGTGCGACAAGAACAAAAGTAATTAAGGTGAATTTTAAAAACAGCAGTAGGTAACTTGAGACTAGGGTTAGATAAATAGTTGACAAAAGTGCTTTATGGGGTCAGAGTGGGGGAGGAAAACAGACAAGGTATTGGGCAAGGGGTTGCAGCAAGCTAGGAAGAGAAGGAAGGGGTGGAGGAGAGACACGAGCAGGCAGAATGAGGGAGAAGTTGAAGGGCAGACTTTAGGGAAAAGAGCACTGGGTCTGTTTCATTTTTGCTTGTCCCGATATTGTGGATTTCTGGCAGGAATAGGGGACTTCTTGAAAAACGTCTAAGTTTTCCAATGTCTCCTATTATAATCTGGTATACTGTTCATTTGGTATGTCTTGGGGTGCTTGGCATTATAGCACATTTGTGTAGCATCATGGTCTACCTTATGTGATGCATTTGGCATGCTCTGTGTTCCTGCTTATTTGAACAAGGAGACAATCCCACTGCATATTTTGTGCCTCAGTGTTACAAACGAAATTAGAGTTGTATATGATCAGGAATTCCAGTGTCTTTCTACAGGGCATTTCTCTACTCTTTGAAAAAGTGTTACTTGATTGTAATGGGTAGGATTTATTTTTCCGTTTTGTTTTTCTGACTTTACTTTGATTTGGTATTAAAGGTGTCTCAAAAGAGGATGTGTACTGAATATGCTATTATTTTTCTTGGTTATCCATGGTAATTTCTTTATGATGACTGGGTTTTAGGGGGTGTATGATGTTTTCATATTGTTTGCATTTACATGTTATTGTATTTTCTGTAAACATTTTTCATTTACTGAGTATGTCATTATTGTTTCTTAGTTAGCAGTGGTATTTTTTTTATGATCACTGGGTTTTGGGGAGTGTACGTCGTGTTGATATTGTTTGCATTTATAGTTTATTTTCTGTAATTTTTTTTCTAGTTTATTTTCTGTAAATTAATATATATTTTTGTTTTTTAATCAATAAAAACAGCCCTGCTCTTCTTTGATAAATGCTGTGGGATCTTTTACTTCCACCTGGACAGTGACCAGAGAAAAGGGTATATGGGTTCTCAGTTTAATGTATCATCTGAAGAACAGCAGCCCCTAATACTGCACTACAGTGGTAGTTACTGGTATAATCTCAAGAACCAGGTGTGGAACAAGAACCCATGACCTTCTGATTTTCTATTCCCAGAGGAAAGCGTGCTACCTACTGAGCCACTGACACTGCTAATTGTTTGCATTTTAGACTGGATTGATAGTGTCCTTCTTCTCATTGTGGATAGATTACCCACTGAATTTGAATCAGTTTAATAACAACACTTGTGTCCAAGATGAATCTGCATGTCCCCACAAGCATACAAAGCAACAAGCATTGTGGCCAGTTCATACAGCACAGGACTGCAAGCCAGATCTTAGTATGAATCTGAATCTTCTCACAATAGCAAACATGCTGAAATGTTGCTTTACCTTCGTTTGGTGCCTGAGCTGTGCCCTTTGGGTAGCTCCTACAACCCCACCAATGGGGTAGGCAGGGTACTTTTCTTAGTTATCAGATGACTGTGTGAATGATGACAATGTGATGACATGCCTCCACTAGAGGTTTCTTCTTGTGGGCGAAGGAACCTACTGGAGCTGCTCCATTGGAACACCATTTCAAATGACTTAGGGATTTTCTGGTATGTCCACTATATGCTACATACATACTACAGGGGCTAGAAGCTAGACCTTTTCATTTATTTTTTCAGCTACTGTGTGGAAGTAGAATGAATCCTGTGAAAATAAACTGTACATATTTTCCTATTACGACCACAGGTTTAGCTATGGTGAACCCAGTAGCTTTCTTCTTTTCTCAGTTTTTACATCTTATTATTTCTTGCATATTTTTGATTATAGAGTCTGTTGGGAGTTTGCTAATTAAACAGTGGGTAATGCCTTTTTATGTAACGTGGAAAAGGGGTCATTTGATGGTACCCTCAGTGATTACAGCCTCCCACACACACTTTTGCATGTTTTGATGGTACTTGAAAAGATGAAACTGTGAAAACTGACACCAGAAAATCTTAGGACTGTGACTATGACAAGGAAACAGCTGTATGGTATGATATTGCAGAATGGTTTCTCAGAACAGATGTTATTTCCTGGGGTACTTCTCTAAATATGCTGAAACCATTCAATGACCCAAGGATCCCTAAGTACTTTTGGGATATTGTTTGGTTAAGCTGCCATGGAAGAGTGAGAGTCTGGAACTCACATAAGCACAAAAGTATCACAGAGAGAATTTTACCCAGAGATATGTGCGTCAGGGTTCTGGAGACTCTGATCCATTTTTACGTTCACTTGCACGCATGCACAAGGAACGTTTTGGGAGAGTAGCACACTTTGGAGGTGTGCCTCTCCCTTTCAATCTACTGCTCCATTGAGCAGGCGTGGCGGTCCTGCACCAATGGGTGTGGGAGCTGTGTATGACAGCGGTGGTCTTCGCTTCAAAGAAAACCACCGCTGTCATACAGAGCACCGCATCACGCTGCCCCGTCCGCCGCCCCCAAAGCTTTGGTGCCATGCTGGGCCCACCCCAGCGTGGCCGCGTCCGTGTTGTTTGCCGATGGTGCCCAATCCCCGTCGGCTCCTCGGCCCCAGCCATCCTTCTGCCACGCTGGGAGCCCACCCCAGCGTGTGCAAATGTCCCATGTACTCTTTTTTTTTTTTTTACCTAAAGCAAAACGGTCCCACGGCGCTTTCTCCCAGTCCCCTCCCACAACCTGCACCCACCCACTGCGCACCCAGCCTCCCCACACCCTCACCCCATACTTACCTCCAGAGCTTGGTGCGATGATCTTTGGTGGACCAGGAACACGTCTGCGCTCTTCAAAGCCGACCGCGAACTGAGGAAATGCCGGTAAGCTGTATAATGGGCTAGATAGGGGTTTTCAGCTTTATTGCATATCTCAGGCATTTTTGGGAATTCTTGCACCAAATTTTCAACATGGGGTTTTTGGGACCCCTTCTCATGAATGATGTCACTGTCTTGGCATTATTCGGGCCCAAAGGGTGATTTCGCAGTCACTGCGCAGTCACTGCATGGGAAATCTTGCCCCGGAGCAAACATCACCATGACGACATCGATCATGAAGGTCCCAAACCCGACATTGAAAGTTGGTGCCGGGGTCAAAATGACAGTTTTACTGGCGTGCATTGTGCAGTTCCTACGCAGGCTCGTAAGTTTGTGAATTTTCAATATTTTCACTCCAGATTTTCAACATTGCCATTTTACCACACCTTCCTTATGAGCAGTACAGCTGTCATTTTTCACATCTCACCCAAAATGTGTTTCCGCCCATGTAGCGCACAATGGCGCAGTCGGTGTGCGAAATCAATGTATGGGACACATTAAGAAAATCACAGTGACACTGTTCATTAGTAGAGGTCTTAAAATGGCTATGTTGAAAATTTGGTGAAAAATTCCTAAAAATGACTGTTTTACAAGGTGTAGTTAGCAGTTCCTCGCACTCAAGGTTTTAAATTTTCAACATTTCCACTCCAGATTTTCAACATTGCCATTTTACCACACCTTCTTATGAGTAGTACAGCTGTCATTTTCACATCTCACCCAAATGTGTTTCAGCCCATGTAGCGCACAATGGTGCAGTCGGTGTGCGAAATCAATGTATGGGACACATTAAGAAAATCACAGTGACACTGTTCATGAGCAGAATCTTTTATTTTTATTTATTTAGCTTTTGTTGACCGGGTAAGTGCACTAGACAAATCCTGCCTATTTTCAGGCACGACCCGGGGAGGGGATACAGATGAATGCCAACTGACCTTGAACCAGATTAAGCTGTTGGTGGTATTTTTTTAGTGAATGAGGGAAATTTGGCCAGGACACCGGGGAAATTCCCCTACTCTTTTCGATAAGTGCCATGGGATCTTTAACATCCACCTGAACTACCACCAATCCAGCAGATGGGACCTCGGTTTAACGTCTCATCGGAAAGACGGCACCTCAGAAATGCAGCACCCCTCTCATGCTGCATTACAGTGTCAGTACTGGGATATTAACCCAAGTGCCAGATGTGGGAACTGAACCCACAGCCCTCTGATCTCCCGGCCTCAGAGGCGAGTGTGCTACCTACTGAGCCACTGACACTGACATCTTAAAATGGCTATGTTGAAAATTTGGTGAAAAATTCCCTACAAATAACTGTTTCTGGCGTGCATTATGCACGGTTCATAGCTCACTTAAGTTCGCGAATTTTCAATATTGTCCTCCAGATTTTCAACATTGCCATTTACCACACCTCCTTATGAGCAGTACAGCTGTCATTTTTCACATCCTGCCGAAAGCAGTGTTTCCGCCCATGTAGTGCCGCGGTGGCGCTGTCGGTGTCTTGAAATCAATGTATGGGACACAGTAAGAAAATCACAGTGACACTGTTCATTAGCAGAGGTTTTAAAATGGCAATGTTGAAAATTTGGTGAAAAAATTCCTAAAAATGACTTTTACGAGTGTGCGTTGCACATTTCCCACGCACGCTCGTAGGTTTGCGAATTTTCAGTATTTCCACACCAGATTTTCAACATTGGCATTTTACCACACCTCCTCATGAGCAGTACAGCTGTCATTTTTCACATCCTGCCCAAAACGTGTTTCTGCCCATGTAGCGCACAATGGCGCAGTCGGTGTGCGAAATCAATGTATGGGACACATTAAGAAAATCACAGTGACACTGATCATGAGCAGAGATCTTAAAATGGCTGTGTTGAAAATTCGGTGAAAAAATTCCTAAAAATGACTGTTTTACGAGTGTGCGTTGCACAGTTCCTACGCGCGCTCGTAAGTTTCCGAATTTTCAATATTTCCACTCCAGATTTTCAACATTGCAGGTCTAAGTCAGAGTCAGTAATAAAGTTAGGAACAGTACTAACTGTTTGAGCCTCAGATTTTTGCTGCTGCCATTCTAATTCTCTAGCTCGAGACCCAGAAATCAGGCTACGTGTCGGATCAGGTAGCCATTGACCCATTTCTGTTTTTTTCTAGCCAGCCTTTTGTAGAGAATTTTCCAATGCCCAAGGTAATTTCTGAGGTAGTTTACTTGCCACCTGCCGTGACTGTGAACACGCTTGACCTTTTCGTAAAGCTAGAGTTTTCCCAGCTTTTGGAACACCAGTAAAGTCAGAGTTACTCACTGTTTGAGGCAATGCCTGAGGTCCCAAATCTTTACAGGGCAGCTCGGCTCCAGGAGATTGAGTTGTACAGCTGAAATCAGACGCATTATTCTGTGGAGAGGCACCATAACCTAGAACGCCAGTCATCAGGGTTGCCATGTCAGCATCAGCTGTTTCCATGTTGACAGGGCTGGTAGAGTTGCCAGGCCACTGAGGAGAAGCTCCTGTTGTACATTCTAGGCAGTCCAATACAATTGCAGTGGGAAGTGGAGTTTCTTGTACAGTACTCCATGGAGCTTCCGAGTCAGGTTTTTGTAAAACCATAGAACTTTTACCAGTAGTGGGAGGCTGATTCAACAAGGATAAAATAAATTGATGTTTCTCAACACATATTTTCCGAAGCCAGTCTTCCTCATTCTGAGTCATAGTTCATGGAGATGCAGTGTTAATATCCAGTTCCATCAGCACATCCTGTGTTTTGTTGGAAACACTTTCCACAGGTACATCAGGTATGCTAGGTATGATCTCCTGAGCTGGACCTGCAGGGAGAGAGGTCTGCTCTCCTGCAGCTATACCAGCAGACTGGTCTCAAGCAGGACCAGAGGCCATCGATGCAACAGCTCCCCCTACCACAGAGTAGGGGATTTTCCCCGGTGTCCTGGCCAAATTTCCCCCATTCACTAAACATAGCACCAACAATTTCATCTGGTTCAGTTTCAGTTGGTTACCATCTGTATGCCCCCCCCCCCCATTGCCCCTGAAAAAGTGATTTCTAGTTTCAGTGGGCCTACCGGGTCAACAAAATTCAATAAATAGCTCTTCATCAATGTCACATTTAACTCATTACAAACAAGAATATTTTGTCAGACAGCTCCCTTTACTCTGAATCCATATAAAGTTGGGCAGCACATACAGTATAGCTAAAGTCCAAGACTCCCATTTACCATAATAGGTAACACTTATTAAGGCCCCCCCCATCATTATATAAAACATTTACTTGTGTAATGATAACCAATCTTTCTACAACACGTAGTGAGAACTTTAGTAGAACCCCCCCCCCAAATCACAGTACCACTGTTCACAAGCAGAGGTCCCAAATGCTTTTATGAGGTGGGATAACAAAAAGGCCATGTTGAAAATTTGTAGTGCAAATACCAGCAAACGCCCAGGATGTTAGGGTTTCTAACCATAACGTCCCACCCTGTACAGACTGACAAGCGTCAGGGGTGTGCCTTTGGATTGCTGGCTGCAATGCTCACACCATTCCACCCCCACCCTGGAGCCGGTGATAGGTATCGAGGTGTGCCTTGGAGTCTTCGGCCCCGGAATTCACCCCGTTCATCTATACTGCATCCATTTCAGGGTATTTCCTTATGGAATGGGGTGACTGTAAAGCTGAACACCTCAATGCACACCTCAACACTTGTCGGCGTCTGCAGGATAGGGTGAGGTGAAATGGCATGAGCACTATGGGTGACAACCCAAAGGCACACCCCAATGTCTGTCCATCTCTGCAGGGTGGGGGTGGAGTTGGTGTCACTTCAGTACTTCACTGTCATTCCTAGTCTGCATCTGTCGAATGCATGCATTTCCAATGCTAATACCAGCAAGCAAACATTCGGCATTGACAAATGCTTGTTTTAAATGCACTTATATCAATGCTGTTTGGGGAAAAAATGGCGTAATATAGTGGTTTCCTGGGGTTTTGGAGCTTTAACATTTGACATTCTGGTATTGGGATTATTTACAAATACCAAGTCTTATTATCATGAGAGTACCCTAAGAGTGATTTTTTTCCCTATAATTACATTTTTGATGTGGCAGTTTCACTGTAAGTTAGTTTTCCAGCAAGAATTTTTTTACAGCAGAAAGAACTGATTGCTGCTATTCAGAGTCACATTCCATCCTGCTATAAGAAAGACAGGGATAAATTTTCCCACAACAAAGTACAGGATTTATGGAAAAATTGCTAACGTTTTCTAAAATGAATTACTAATAACTGGAAACTAGTTTACGTTCCTTAAACAAAAAAAAATGGTGGGGGAGGATTTCTTGTAATGTACAAGAAAGGGGTGATTTTTTTTTTTACTGTACACTAGGATTTTTGTGCATGTTCTCTTACGTTTTGGTATAATTTTTGGTGTATGCAAATTATATGATAATTTATTTGTAAGTTAAGAATTTCCCTACTCTTTTTTAAGTGCCATGAGCTCTGTTACTTCCACTGGGCAGAGATGGACAGACAAGATCTCAGTTCAGTGTTTCATCCAATGGACAGCACCTCAACAATACAGCAACCCCTAGTACTGCACTACAGTGACACTTATGAGTGTTATCCCAAGTACCAGGTGTGGGGCTAGAACCCACAACCTTATGATCTTCCAACCCTGGGGGGAGTGTGCTACTTCCTGAGCAAGTGACACTGCTAACTGTGTTCATTTTAAATTGCATTAATAGTATTTGTTCTTCTCATCATGGATAGATTATACACTGACTTAGAGTCTGTTTAATAAATGTATTTAATAAAAGCCTTTTTTTGCACTAACAGTAATGGAGCAGTGACGGTTTGTTTTTCTGCTTTGTCTTAGATTTACTGTGCACGCTCCTTTGTAGCAGCTGTAGCTGTTTTGCCCTCACTGCTGTTTAATAAGAACACTTGTGTCTAAAATGTGTCTGCATGTCCCCAAGTATACAAAGTAATGGACACTATAGCTAGTGCATAGAGCCCGGGACTGCAAACCGGGGGATCCGAGTATGATTCATGAATCTTCCCACAATAGTAAACATGTTGAAATGTTACTTTACCCTCACATAGCACCTGTCTTGGGCCCTTGGGTCCTACAATGTCACCCAGGGGGTAAGCAGGGTCCTTTTCTTAGTTACCAGAAAATTGGGTGAATGATGACAATGTGAGGACATACCTCCACCTGGGGTGACTTCTCACAGGCTAGGGAACCTACTGGAGCTACCCCCACAGGAATACAGTTTCAAATGACCTAGGGATATTTCTGCCATGTCCACTACATACATACTACAAGGGCTAGAAGCTAGACTTTTTAATTTATTTTTTCAGCTACTGTGGGGTAGTAAAATTAATCCTGTGAAAAGAAATGATACAAATGTAGCCAAGGCACCATGTGCCAGTGGGCTACTACCCCTATCTGTTGTCCCTCTAACAGGTTAAGGGACCTGGGTCCTGCTACGGTGGTGATCGGGTGTCCTATCCCAAAGTTAGGATGAATAGCGTGGAGCCTACACCCAGAATGAGTTAAAAGTGGGTCAGGTGACCAGTTGGCACAGGGATGCTGCACCTACCCACCTCCTCTACCAACCACTCCACACACTGGCTACCCAACAGTTCTTTAACACCATAAACCATAAACCAGCAATAACGTGGCAGACACAAAAATACCCTGTACACAGTAATTTCTAACAGTAAAATCACAGCTTTATTGGGGGCAAGGGTTAGGATAGGGATACCTGGATAAGGGACAGCTGTGGAGGAAGAAAGGATAAGCAAGAATTAACAGGTCAAGGACAATGTGGGCCTGAAGGCCAAACCACCCCTGGCTGCCCACCCCCACCGGTACCAGTGTTTTACCCTGGAAGTCTTTTGGGTTCCCACTAGTTGCAGGCCTGGACATTGCTACAGGTTGGTTGGCTGTTGGGGCCCTAGGATGTTGAAAAGCTAAAGTTAAATTTAAAACTGAACACTCCTCTTTTGATCCCAGCAGCAAGTTCTGGGTAGTCACAGTTTGCAGCTTGACAGCAGTGCCTTAAGGCAGGATGCTTCACCAGTCCAGGAGTGGGGAACTTCGTCCATAACCACAGCAATGGACAACAAGATGGTGGTTGTCTCTCTTAAAAGGCTTGATCTTGATTGAAGCTCTCGCAGCTTGTCCCCTTGATTGAAGATCTGGCCACTTGTCACCTTCAGCCTCTTCTGACCTGCTGCAGAGTTCCAAATGCAGGTCCTAACCGGCCTCAGAAAGCCCAGACCCGGAAGTGGCTCCACAGCCCAGCTCTGCACAAGGGTCATAGGTGCTCTTGCACCCCAGCAAACGCCGGTGAACTCCTGAGACCAGTAGGCCCCACTCGGAAGGGGTTAGCAAGTTCCCTCCCTGGCTCTGTTGAGTGCCTCCGAAGATGCAGAGTTTACTGTGTTCCTGCACCAATTCAGCAATTTCAGGGGCAGCCAGGCAACTCTCAGTTTTCAAAATGCCAGTGCCGGTTGGCCACTGAGTTGCAGTTTTGATTAGCAGCTCCAATTCACACTGTAAGGCACAGCAGCAGCAAGAATTAATTGTGGAACATGCAAGCACCTGCTCACCTTTCACTCACACAGTCTCTGTATGCCCGAACAGCTCCCAAACGTAGCTTCAGCTGGGACACAGATCTCAGCCAAATCAGTCAGTTCTCAAAGCAGTTTCCACCAGCCTGGCTAGCACTCAGTTCCAGAGATGTTTGCCCTCTCCAAACAGCTTTACTAAGTCCCAAGTTTGATGCAGGGTTTCTGCAGTAGACAATCTCTCCCAAAGGAAACAGTACAGTCCAGATACTTGGCGCATTCTCACACCAGCTCAGCCTCTCTTAGACAGGATTCACTTTGCTCTATCAGCATCAGTTCCAAGCTTAAGTCCTGTGAAAGGCCTCAGACAATTCAGCTCTCTCAGCATGGATCCCTCCTGACTCGATAGGAACCTGGCAAAGACTGACTCAAACTCCCAAAGTCTCTGGGATTTCCCCTAAGAATCATGCCCTCTGATTGGCTGCCTCCACTTGTCAGTCACAAATATCCATAGTAATTAGCTCTCTCTGATTACTGATTGGTGATGGTCCCTTGGGGCTAGAAAATGTATTTATTTATTTATTGAAATGTTTCACCAGGAGGGCACACTGAACAACAAGTTGCTTGTCTCACAGTGCGTCCTGGGGGAAGGGGTTACATAGGGTTGTGAAGGATGATCACTTACAATAGTATATGGGTAGTACAAACAATACAACATTGTAAGATTGTGCAACAGTTGGAACACAAGGTATCAATCAATCAATCAATAAATCAAGTCTTTATTTATCCAGGTGAACACCATTGAGCAGGCTCATTTACAAGGTGGACCTGCATTACACAAGGTCAAGAATAACACTGTTATGTACAGATAATAAATAGACATAATTATACAGAAATAGAAAAAAAATACACAGAGCAATAATAAGTATTTCAGGTATAGGGCTAATGAGGTTAGGGAGAATGTTATGAGAAGGAGAATTAAAACATTCTGAAGCAGCCAGCATATTAAAACATTTTCAAACAGCACAACTTATCATTGGTTAGGACATATACAAGCTTAAGGGACAGATAAGGAGGGAAGGGGTACAGGACTGCAGTTTTTCTAGGAGGGGTGCTACGGTAGATGGACTGGGGACATATTTGTTAGGAGTCTGAGGGTAAGAAAGGTAGTGGATTAGCAGAAAAAAGGGGGGTATAGGTGGAGACAATCAAGGGGCCGGGTTAGGTGGAGATGTAGTGGGCAGGTATTGTACAATAAACAGTAGTGGAACATTGGGTAAATTACAATACATGTCCAAAATCATACAAAGGAACATATAAATGTACAAAACAGTAATAATGTGATAGAACCATTTATAGTGCATGAGAGTACCAGGAGCAGGCTCGAGGTAGTAATCAAGTGCTGTTGGAGTAAAAAGGATGGGGTTAGGTTGTGCACACTGGTGACCCAGAAGGGCAGGTGGAGAAGAGATGGGGGAGAGGCAAGAACTGAATATGAGGAGAAGGGGTAGCCATTTCCTGATTTCCCCTTTCAGGATGTTGAGGACCCTGCCCGGGGGGGGGGTCATGGTAGGAAGGCAGAAACTGGGGATAGGTATTAAGGTGGGTTAAAGCAGGAACATCTGAGGGAAAGGTAATTGTGTAGGGCAGAGGTAAGGGAGTAGTTGGAGGAGGAGTGTTGTATTTCTCGGGGGAGGGAATTCCAGATTTTAGGGAAACGACGGGCGAAACCAGTCTGACTGATGAGGGTGGAGCAGCAAGTGACCTTCAAGGTGCGGGTGTCATTTGATCTGAGAGAGTGGTTGTGGGGAGGTGGAGTGGAGAGAGAGGATGAGAGATAGGAGGGGAGCCCCACGAACCAGAATTTGGAGGTTAGTTTGGCAAAGTGAGCGTTGCGTCTGTGAGCTAGTGGATCGTTCACTTCTCTCCCATCAACCCTCTGTCACAGTTTTTGGGAGCCCAAGTCGTGGATTGGCTATCTTTAGGGTCAAAGCATCAAGGAAGTGACTGCTGGTACACCTTAGAATGTAGTTCCATACCGCGTCCCCTGAAATAGAGTTCTGGTGCAGCCAATATAGTCACTTTCATTACATCAAAACCCCACAGGTCTATTGCCTCCATTGTGCCCTTTTAAACATATCCCTTGATTTACATTTATGTACATTATGCTTTCAGTCACTGCCACCAAAACACTGTGTTCCTAGCAGCAGACAAGTCCCTTATTAATATTCATGAGGGATCATTACTATGTATGAGCCCTCGCTAGGATGCCCCATTCAGACTCTGTTTTTTACACTTTTAGCTGACCTCTCACCAGACATATTCTGGTCACCAACCCCCGAATAGGCTGACAAGAGGCTCAGGTCCATGGAAGTGCCTCCCAGTTAACCACAACAGCGGTCAGAAACTTCAAAGTGCTGTCTAGTACATGCAAGATTGCCAGCTGCTCAGCATAATGCTGGCGACTCACAGTTCAGGATTTAAGCCTGAACTGGGCTGAAATAACATACCACGGCTATTCGGGGACTAAGGGCACCAGAAAGAATCCAAGCTGTGATCGTGACAGATTGGAACACCAGCAGGCAACCCGGGGAATGGGAGGAACTGGGGCAAACAAGGTAATCCCCCAAAGGGGGGATTGCACATAGCTGCATATTAAAGACACAGTTTGTACTTTGTGCAGCTTTGAAAGCTGCATGAAACTGAGCAGCCTCCTTTATGTGGGCTCCCTAACCCTGAAAGCAGTCCAGGGGGCCAGGTGAGTAAAGTCTTTGGGCAGCATGGGCTCCTGGTATCTGTGTCTCAGCTGCACTGAAGTGAAGGGCTGCTAATACCGGATATGCTCTCTGGCTGGGGTGTAGCCAGACAATAAAAATGTGTACAGTATGACCATGTTTGTTGCCTCAACTGACACAATAAACACACATTTTGTACATCATTGTACTGTTTTGTGCCCCACCCATGTGCTGGTAAATGCAGATCTTCTGGGGTATCTCAGTCATCCGGTTACACCGTAGGAACTTCACCGTTGGTGAATGGGGAATACACATGGAGGATTTTCAGCAGTACAACTGGGCCCGCCCATGCTGTCAACGTCAGCTGACGTTGCCAACCTTATAAAGGTGTAGGCAGACCCGTGCCCTCCTCAGATCTTTCCCACTGTCAACTTACAAGCACAGTCTCGGTGGAAGAGCTGTCACAGTGTTTGTGCCTTTTTGCAGTCTACGGCCTTTTTTCTACACAACCCTCACAAATCAGATTTAGTTTTGTTTTTTTCTGTTATGTCGAGAGTTAAACCTTTAGCTTCTGGCTCTCTGTACCTTCATGGAACAGCAGGTAGCCAGCTCCAAGCCAGGGTCCTCCGGGGCATTGGCCAACCAGTCACCCTCTGGGTCCAAGGACTCCAAGGCCTCCCAGGCCAAAGAAAGGTCCTTGGGGAAAAAGTCATAAAAAAGACTGGGATCTCGACCATTCCCACCCCCCATCAGCCATTCTGTTCCCCGTCAGCCTCTCCTTTGGGGTGGCTCCTGTATGGTGGCGGCTACCCCGATGAAGAGACCTGCTGTCCAGGTCCTGGTTCACTCCAGACCCATGCCAGCAGGTTCTCTGCCCGACTCTCAGGGCTCTTGGTCATCGACCTCCGGGTCTTCGTCCCCTCCTCCATTGACAACAGGCTCATCATCAACGACGGCCTCTTCAGGACCCAACCCTTCCCCATTGAAGGCTATGGGCTCATCAGGCATGCAGTCGAGTCCAGCGATATCAGTGCCGTCAACCTGTCCTCCGGTGACCATGGACTTGAATGAAATTCTAGTCCCCTTCACTAATGTGATTGTCCTGCAGTTTGCTGCCTTTAACAGGCCTTCGTCACCAGCAACTTCACTGACGCCTTCGTCGTCAACTCCTGTTCGTCGTCTCTGGGAGCCAGTCCAAGGACCGTCAACAGCACATCTGATGCCAGACCCAGATGAAGAGGTTGATATCAAGCAGAAATGTCACTCTGACCTTATACTTCCAGATGAGGTAGAGGAGGAAAGGGAGGAAGAGCAGTATACACTTCAGATAAATCCACTACCTCCTCTATCAGTGAAGAATCTGTCAAGCATACGCCCAGGTCTCCACCTGAGGATGCTTCATTCTTCAACATTGTGAAGCAACTGTCTTCCTCTATGGGGTTTTAGACAGAGGAGGAGGATGCCACCGGGAAAAACCTGGCGGATTACCTGAAGATCCCCAAATCTCCCCCAAAGATTATTCCTCCCATGCTTCCAGCCCTCAGGAATGCTACCGTGGCAGCCTGGCACAGAACAAATATGGTGCCAGCTATGCCCCGCAGAGCTGATAAGCTCTACAATGCCCCTCAGGGCATTCCTTACTTGGCTGCCCAGGCTGAAACTGATTCAGTGGTCATCAAGGCAGCACATGACAGGTCTAAGGTGCCCAAGCACCTTAGTTCCTTGCTCCTGGACAAATAATCCTACAGGATAGAACTTTGGCGCAAAAGGGCATATGCTTCCTCTACCCTTGGCCTGAGGATAACAAATTACCTGTCTCACATGGTGAAATTCCAGAACACCAGTGCCAGAAAGGGCAAGACAGCTGCCAAAGCCCATCCTGATGGTGCCCAGAAACAGGAATTGCTCCAATGCTTCCAAACTGCAGAGGATGTTGGGAGGCATCTTCTGAGAGCCATCTGCAATTTATCTGATACTATTGCTAGAGAGGTGGCCACTGCCATCTGCCTCTGTAGGCATTCATGGCTCAAGATTTCTGGGTTTGCTGCTGATGTGCAAAACAGGGTGCTGAACACCCCTTTTAATGGCATTAAACTCTGGTCTGGATGATCAGGACATCATTAACGATCTGCAAGCCTCAGGTACAGCCATTAAGTCTATCTATTCCCTCTACCACACTCAACAGCATGGTAGGGGGCACCCTACTTTTTGTAAGCAAGTTAACAGACCAGACTTCAGCTCCCGCCCTTAGGGAAAAAGCAGAGCCCAGCCCTCCTTGCTTGCCTCCTCCCATACTGGAACGACAGCCAAGTGTCCCAGGACTGAGGGTCCAGCCTCCTCCACTGGCTCTGCCTCAGCTTGACTCCTTGCCAGACCCCCCTTCTCTAGTCCAGGCCCAGGAGGTTGCTGTCAGAGGTTGGTTTTTCCTCCATTTTAATCAATGGAGAACCATAACATCGGACACCTGGATCCTGCAGATCATAGAGTGCGGTCATACTCTGGAGCTCATCCAGCAGCCTCCAGATACCCCCTACCTCCCTCAAATTACCCCCAGGCTCATCTGTCTGTTCTCCGGGAGGAAGAGAAGTCTCTCCTGTGCAAGCAGACAATAGTACTGGTGCCAATGAGGCAGAGAAACCAGAGGTTCTATTCAAGATTCTTCCTGGTTCCCAAAAAGACGGCCATCTGAGGACAGTCTTGGATCTGAAAGACCTCAATCTTTATGTCCAGTACAAAAAGTTCTGAATGGTAACCTTACAAGGCCTGTTCCCCCTCCTCAAGTCCAGGGATTGTCTCTGCTCACTGGGCATGCAGGACGCCTACCTGCATAACATGGTTTTCCCTCCTCACAGGAGGTTTCTCTGCTTCACCTTAGAGGGGGAACATTACCAGTTCAAGGTATTGCCCTTTGGCTTATCTTCTGCTCTGCATGTCTTTACCAAGTGCTTAGCAGTGGTTGCAGCAGCCCTCAGAAGAGAGGGACTGTATGTCTTTCCATACCGGGACGACTGGCTTCTCAAGGCCCCATCCAGGAAGCAGCTGTTGTCCACTCTGGAGCATACTCTTCAGCTTTTTCAGTCTCTGGTATAACAGCCAGTCTGCCCAAATCTGTGCTCATTCCATCCCAAAGACTACAGTACATTGGGGCAGTCCTGGACTCCGGGCAGGGGAAGGTCTTCCTACCCCAGAGCAGGGCAGAATGCCTCATATCCCAAACGTAGGAGGTCACCCAGAGTTGGTACATCCTTGCCAGGCTGTATCTACAGCTCCTAGGACTCATGGCTGCAGCTATTCCTATGGTTCCACTAGCAAGACTCCACATGCGCTCCCTGCAGTGGACCCTCAGGGTGCAGTGGGACCAGGAGATGGATGAGTTGGACCAGCTAGTCCTGGTCTCCTCCCCAGTACACAAGGTACTTCAGTGGTGGATGGTCCCCTTGAACCTCTTTCAAGGGGTCCCTTTCCAGCTTTTCTCCCCGAGGCAGATCTTAACGAAGGATGCCTTGGGTCTGGGCTGAGGAGCCCACCTGGGTCCCTTCCAAACTCAGGGTTCCTAGTCCCAGTGGGAAGCCACCCTGCATATCAATGTCCTGGAGATGAGAGCAGTGCTCTATGCCCTACAGGCCTTCCAGAATCATCTGGCCTCAGGCCAGCTGTTGGTGCAGTCAGACAATCTGAGTGTTGTCTACTATATCAATAAGCAGGGCAGGACTCACTCATACCACCTTTGCAGGGAGGCCATGAGAGTATGGCATTGGGCACCGGACCACAATCTGACATTATCTGTCATACTCGAGCCAGGCATTCTAAACACCCTGGTGGACAGCCTCAGCAGGACTCAGTCTAGCATGCACAAATGGGAGCTTCTCTCATCAGTAGCAGAAGATCTGTTTGACAGATGGGGTCATCCAGAGATGGACCTTTTTTCATCCCCATACAATGCAAAACTGCCCAATTTCTGTTCGCTAGATCCAGGGTCTGGAGTTTTCTGGTAAGATGCATTGTCCCTGTCTTGGAGCTAGAGATTTTGGTACACATTTCCTCCGTTACCACTAATACGGAGGGTGCTGATCAAATTGCAGATGGAAGGGGCCAGCATGATCCTGGTGGCTCCATTCTGGCCTCACCAGATATGGTTTCCTCTGCTTCAGCAGCTGGCAGAGGAACCTCCAGTCCCTCTGCCCCTTTGCAGGAATCTGCTGACCCAGGATTGGGGGACCCCGGTCCATCCTAATCTGAAGTCCTTCCATCTGCATGCATGGCTCTTGAGGATGTAGCCATCAACAGGTTTGGCATCTCCAACAAGGTGGCAGACGTCCTAGTGGCCACTCGCAAACCCTTCACTCATGCTGCTTATGCCATGAAGTGGAAACAGTTTGCCATCTGGGCTGCCAAACATTCCCTTGACCCCTTCACCTGCCCAGTGAAACATGTCCTGGACTACCTGATCTCTTTGTCTGACTCAGGCCTCCAGTATTTCTCCCTCAAGGTCCACCTTTTGGCTATTTCTGCTTTCCACAAGCCCGTGGGTAACTGCATTATTGCTCAATTGGATGTCTCTCATACCTTCCTCTGGGGCATTCTACATCTGAAACCTCCAATCCATTCTCCTGTCCCGGCTTGGGACCTGAATTTTATTTTGGAAAAGTTGACCCTGTCTCCTTTTGCATCAATCGCGACTTACGATTTGTGCTTTCTGTCTTAGAAAGTGCTCTTTTTAGTTGCAATTACTTCTGCTCAAAGAATTTCAGAGCTTCAGACCCTCTGGTGTGAGGAACCTTCTTTGATTTTTCACAAAGATGGGGTGTCTTTACGCACAAATCCTAAGTTTCATCCTAAGAAGGTTTCTGAGTTTACACCCAATCAGTCAATCCACCTTTCTATTTATGTTCTGGAGTATGCCAATCCAGGGGAAGCACTGCTTAATACTTTAGATGTGCACAGAACCTTGAAGTATTACATGGTCAGGACTAAGGAGTCCAGAAAGTCTAAGCAGTTGTTTGTTTCTTTAGCCCCAGGTAGAGAGGGCACTTCAGTTTCTAAGCAATGTTTACCCAAATGGTTGGCAAATTGCATTGTGTTCTGTTACCATAAGTATGGCAAGGAATTGCTGGATGCTGTTAAAGCTCACTCCACCAGAGGCATGGCTACCTCTGTGACTTGTTTCAATGGGGTCTTAGCCACTGACATTTGCGCTGCTGTCACCTGGAGTAAAGTCCACACCTTCACCAAGCATTACAATCTGGACATCGCTTCTAGAGCCCATGCAGGATTTGGCAGGGCTCTTCTGCAAAGACTCCTGTCTTAAGTTTTTGGAGTTCCTTGACTGGTTCAGTTTTCAAGGTCTTCTGTCTTAAGTTTAAGAAGCTCCTTGACTGGGTAGGTTGTTCTTCCTCTCCTCTCTTAAGTTTATGGAGATCCAGCCTCCCAGACTGTCCATATGCTCTTATTACTGCTTGCGACTCATTCCTATGGTGTAACCTGATGACTGAAATACCCCAAAGAAGACAGAACAGTTATGTAAGAACTTACCATAACAGTAAGTCTTCAAGGGAATCTCAATCATCAGGTCTATTCCCTCCTACCACCCCCCTTTTTGGGGCTCCTATTCAGGACCAGGCTGTCTGCTATTTTCATAATTTCTCTGACAGGTTCCTCACTCTTCTCGGGTCCCCAGGGCATCAGCCTTGCTCCCTTCATCTATGAAGAGAAAGAACTGAGGAGGGCGTGGGCCTGCCTATGCCTTTATAGGGTTGGCAACATCGGCTGACATTTATGGTGTGGGTGGACCCAGTTGTATTGCTGAAAATCTTCTGTGTAGATTCCCCATTTACCAATGGTGAAGTTCCTATGGTGTAACCTGGTAACTAAGATCCCCTCGAAGATCTGTTGTCGTAAGTTCTTACATAACTGTTCTTTTCTATACATACTGTAGCTCCCTCAAGACACCCACATACCACCCCCATTACCTGTATTCTAATGTTCCTGGAATGCAAAGACAATCTCACTAGTCATCCCTTCTAGTTGTGTCCCACAGGTATGAAATTACAGAAAGTATTAGTTGGCTTTTACCACTTTCTTATCATCACCTGGATCAAGCCCTATTTTGAACCATCTGACCTGGCAACACTGGTGCATGCCTTAGTCATATGTAGGTTGGGTTATTATAACACTCCCTACCTTTGGTTGTCCACGAGGCAGCTGCATTCCCTGCAGGTAGTTCAGAATGTGGCAGTGCGGCTGGTTGCTGTGACCTCCCAATTCAAGCACATCATGACGGTTCTCCGTGCTTTCCGCTGACTGCCAGTTCAGCGGCGCATTAACTTCAACGTGAGCTTCTTGACATACAAGGCCCTGCATGGTCTGGGTCCAAGCTACCTGCAAGATCTCATGGTGCCATACACTGCTGGTTGCACCCTCTGGTCAGTGCAGGCTGACCTTCTATCCATACCTAGAGCCTGGATCAAGTTCTCAGGTGATAGGGCATTTGGTGTTCAAGCCCCGATTCTCTGGAATGCCCTTCCCCAGGAAGTGAGAGGTGCTCCTTCACTCACTATTTTCAAAAAAATCCTTAGAAACCCATTTCTTTAATGTATGTTTTAGCTTGGAGTCCTGATTTTAATGACTTATAGTTTTGTTCTTAATTGTGGTTTATTTTATTTGTTTTATGTATTGTTAGGCACCCAGAGCCTCCAGGAGTGGGCACCATATAAACAAAATTGCCTTGCCTTGCATTATGTTGCATTGCTTTAAACAATATTGCAGTACTGAGCCTTTTTGTTGCCCCCCTAAAATAAAATTGTACACCTTGGAGTAGATAAGAGTACTGTATGTCTTCCTACACCCATAGGACTCCATCTGTCACAGTCCAGGTGAGCAAAGCGAGGTGGCAACTTGCTGGCCATGATGAAAAAGGCAGTGAACAAGCCCGCAGAACAAATGCCAGAGTCCAGATCCAGGCCACACAACTGTTGCCTGGACCAGGAACAGGTTAAAGCAGAGATTCAGAAGAAGGTGGCAGCAGTGATCTGGAGGGTAGCCAAAAGTAAACCCCCCTTTAGAAGAGGGTTATACAAGTGTTAAACCATTTGAACTGATAGTTCTTTACAAAACCCACAGTAAGCACTGTACTGTGGAAATAAATCAATAGTTGATATGTATCTGATTATTGTACTGTACCGAAAATAGAGCTGTTTATCATTTGTGTTCTGCCTTGTTTTTTCAGCATCCCTCGATGTAACAGGCAGGGAGCTATAATGAGCTCATGTTACGGCCCCACTTCTGTTCATTATAGTAAAGGGACTTTATTTTATTTATTTATTTATTTATTGGAACATCAGTTTACAACCTTTGAGCCAGAGGCTCATTTGCAAAGGTACCTCGTCACAGAGAGGACAAAACAGTGCAAACAACATTTTACAATAAGACAGTGTACAAAAGAATATTGGAGACATAAGGACATAGGACAGAATACAATTTTGATATAATAGGAATTGGAAACACACAAGTCAGTTCAGAGTAATCAGACCAGTAACAGATGAGTATTACAGGAATGACAGTATACAAGGAGGTACAGGACGATTTGTACAGTATGCTAACAGAGGTGGATCTAAACAGAATAATTCATAGTGGAGACGTGCAGAGAAGAGAGTAGCGTCATGGGTAGAGAAAAGCAATCAGTTTACGAAGCCGCTCAGGGAGCTTTGTTAGGTCAAAAGATCTGGAAATAGACTTAGAGGCAGCCACAGCGGCGCGTAGTGAGTAGGTGCTTTCGAAGGGTGGTTTTGAAACAAGATATCGTGGAGGCATCAGTGATAATGGTAGGGAGGGTGTTATACCAAGACGGGGCTCTGTAGGAGTATGCCCTTTGTCCTTGCGAGGTTCTTGCCCTCGGTACGACCAGTGCAGTTTTACAGGAGAATCGGGTATGCACTTGAGGGTTTGCTCGGTGGATAGAGGCAGTCAAACCTGGTGGGGATAGACCAAGGAGAGTCTTTTTAGTTAGAAGGCAGGTTTGGTATCTGAGACGTTCGTCTAGATCAAGCAGATTAGCCAGGGTGTATAGTTGGCAGGTATGGGTTAGTCTAGGCGCCCCGGTTATTAGCCTACATGCCTTATTTAAGGTGAGGTAGATTTTATTTAGGGAGGTCTGGTCAGCGGCCCCATAAACTGGTAAGCCATAGTCTACTAGGGATAGTACAGAGGATGTGACTGCTAGTCAGAGGGCATCAGGGGGGAGACAGTTTTTATGGCGGTAAAGGATACCCAGCCGAATGTTGGAGGCTGAGGCAAGGGCAGAGATGTGAGCATGAAAAGAGAGAGCAGGGTCGAAGGTTATCCCTAGGTACTTGTACGAGTAGATTTGCTAGATTGGGTGTTCAGAACTGGCAAGAACCTGAAGTGGATAATTACTAGCTTTATTTTAGGGGTGGGCAAAGAGCATGGTTTTATTTTTTTTAAGATTAATTACGAGTCTATGCTCTTTGAACCAGGCTTCTGCGTCATTGTAAGATAACTGCAAGGAGTCCTGAAGGGAGATGGGTTTTGGTCAGAGACAAAGATAACAGCATCATCTGCGTAAAGTAAGATTCTACCAGTATATTCACCAGGCAGGGAGTTGAGAAATAGAGAAAAGAGCAAGGGCCCAAGAATGGAGCCCTGAGTGACACCAGAGTGGATAGGACAGGTGCTGGAGAGTGTCCCATTAATTTTAACACATTGTGAGCGGGCAGACAAGTAGCTGGAGCACCAGGAGACAGGCCCAGTGGCAAAGCCTGTGTGGCTAAGAGCATCCAGCAGGAGGGGGTGGGAGACAGTGTCAAAGGCTTTTGATAAGTCAACGAACACTGCACCCGCTAGAGAGCCAGAGTCCAGAGAGGAGTGAAGAAAATTAGAGAACTCAAGGAGGGCGGTGTTAGTGCTGTGGCCAGTTCGGAAACCATGCTGTTCAGGGCAGAGGATGCTGTATTTGTCTAAATACTCAGAGATTTGGGAGGACACAACTTTTTCTAAGGCCTTTGAGAGAGGAGAGAGGATAGAGATAGGCCGATAATTACCAGAGAGAGTCCTATCCCCGCCCTTGTGTATGGGGGTGACTGTATCAATTTTCCAGGCAGAGGGGAATTGTCCTAGGCAGAGAGATTTGTTGAAGAGGCTGGTGATCGGTAAGATAACCTGATCCAGAACCTGACGGAGGAGACTAGGATCGAGGGAGTCACTGCCAATAGTATTGCTCTTTAAGGCCTTGAATAGGTAAGGTCTGATTTCCCGGGCAGTAACATGGTGTAAGTGGAACCAAGGGCATGTGAGAATAGGGTCAGGTTGGGGGGGGGTTGAAGAAGTTGTTCGGGAGTACAGGGCTAAGGTCAGTGAAGGATTTGTTGAGGTGGTTGGCAATATGGGCTGGGTCTGTGGAGATAGACCCATCAATAATGATTTGAGATGGTGGGGGGGGACGTGTGCCCCCATTCAGTTGTTTGATGTTGTCTCAGAAGGTCCTGGCATTCCCCAATGATGAAGTGAATGAGGCTTGATAGTGTTCAGCCTTCGCCTTGCGGATGGCCCAGGTACATTTGTTCCGGGCAGCAGCATAGGCCTGCCTATCAGCAGTGCGGCCAGTTTTGGTGGTGATGTGCCATAGGTTATCCCTATTCTTAAGAAGTTGGCGCAGGGGGGGTGTAACCCAGGGGGCATGCCGTACTTTGGACCGGAGTGCAGTTAGTGGTGCAAAAATGTTGCAGGCTTTGTTAAAGGTATGGGTAAAAAAGGTTAGAGCTGTATCAATGTCAGGGGTGTATTGTATAGGAGACCAGTCAGTTTGGGATAGGAGTTGCTTAAGGTCTTTCAGCCCACCTGGTCTTAGCCACCGCCGAAGAGTGGGCTGTGCTGTGGATTTGGGTAAGGAAGTTGATCAGTGGAAAAGAACAGGGGGGAGTGGTCACTAAGTCCGTCAGGAAGGACTTGGATATTGCAGATTTGGTTAGGACGGTTTGTGAGGACCACGTCAAGAAGTGTGCTTGTGCCCATTCTAGGATTCACTCTAGTAGGTTGGGTAACAAGTTGTGTTAGGTCAATAGATGCAAAGGTGTCACGGGTAGCAGAGGATGAGGGGCTGAGCCAGTTGATATTTAGGTCACCCACAAGGATTTGGTCAGAGGAATGGGGTAGGGAGGTACGATAATCAATAAGTGGAGCCAATGCCTGCGCTTGATTTTTTGGAGGTATGTAGGCTGTGGTCAGATAGAGGGGACCCCTTGAAGTTTCAGGGGTCAGTTTTAGGGTTAGGGCCTGAGCCCTGAAGTCAAGGACAGGGGCTGGGAGGGCTAGTCCTACAAGTGAGTCTTTGATATAGATAGCACAGCCCCCACCCCTTCTACCAACACGGTCTTCCCGATAGAGGGAGTAGCCCGGGAGCGAGACCAGGGAGTCAGGGGTAGATTCTGACAGCCAGGTTTCACTATAGAGATAACTTCAGGTTTATGGACTGTAATCCAACATTGGAATGCATCAAATTTTTTAAGGAGGCTACAGATGTTCATAGACACAACATGAAGCCCAGGGGATTTGACTGATGCGCTGTTGTGAGCAGGGCCTGGGTTAGGATGTATATTTCCTGTCAGGAGTAGAAGGATAAGAACAGCCCTGGACAGGGGGTGGTGAAAGGTGAGTTTGCAACGTGATAGATAGGAGGAGTAGGGGAGTTTCAGGACGCAGGGGCAGGGTAGTGTCTGGGTGGTGGGTGAGGTGGGCTAGGGCACATAGGGAGAGTAGAGGAGGGAGGTGACGGCTCAGAGACCCAGAGGGAGGGAGGAGTAAGAAGGCGAGTGGGAGTACTGGAATGGTGAAGCTGTGGAGTTGTAGGGACATCAGTGTCGAATGACGGCCTAAGGAGGAGGAGGAGAGAGGCAAGTCAGTAAGAGGTGGGCAGGCATTTTCTGTAGGGTTTGCAGGCAGGTAATAAGAAAGGAGAGAAGAGGGTATGCAGCCTGCCAAAGTGTTAGTGCCACTTTGGTATAGTGGTACAGACCCGCCTCTGGTGTGCAAGGTGCAGGTTCAAAGACTCACCAGGGATAGTAGGGGATTGCCCAGGAGTGATGGTTATCCACAGTCCTGGAGCAGCCCACCAGCACTGAGAGGGCCCACAACTGGGGTGCTAAATAGCGACTCCTAGAGCCCAGAGTGGCTATAGGCAAGAGTGGAGTAGGGTCTCCGGAGCCCAGAGATTGCAGGGTGAGGGGAGAACAAGGGGTCCAGTAAAGTACCAGGTGGTAGGAGGAGAAAGGAGGTTAGATAGGAGAGGAGAGAGGGATAAAGTGAGTAGAGAAGACACAGGGAGAGAGTGGGGTTAGCAGGCAAGATGCTAACAGCAGAGGGCACAGTGACCTCTAGTGGCAAGCAGGTATAACCTGGAAATGGGAAAGTGGGGACTTAGTATTTCAGCTAACAGGAAGTGATGTAATGGGGGAGTACCAATAAATTGAGGGCCGCCCGTGGATGGCTGGGCTGGGCAGGGCAGATGACGCGCAGCGTTGTCGGGTTAGCACCCTACAGCAGTCTTCAGTGCAAGAAGCAGAAGTAAGCCTTTACCTCAGGGCCTGTCGGCGTCTCTGCAGCTGTCAGTCGGGAGCTGGAGGGAATCCTGTGTTGCCGCGGTTGGCAGAGTGCTGGGGGGGGGGGTTCAGGCCTATAAAGGACACAAACAAAGGAACCGGATTAGTATGCACCGGGAAGGGTTAGAATCACAATCCGACATTAAACTGCGCATGTGCAGAAAATACCAGACATGGCCACATAGGAGTGTACAGGTAAGACTTTGAGATCGGTTCCGTGTAATAGTATAAAGATGCAGGTTTACAGCCCCAAACAATAGAGCACAACGCTAGACATACAAGCTTTAGCAAATAAAGTCACTAAATGAATTATATGAACAACGCTGGTACTGACAAGTCAGAAGCATGGTCACAGAAACAATCAGTACACCTGTGGGGTCATAAATTCAAAAAGTCTTAAGGCTACACTCAGGTAGCACCCTACAGCAGTCTTCAGTGCAAGAAGCAGAGGTAAGCCTTTACCTCAGGGCCTGTCGGCGTCTCTGCAGCTGTCGGTCGGGAGCTGGAGGGAATTCTGTGCTGCCGCAGTCGGCAGAGTGACTGCTGTACTGCCCCAGGTAACATAACATAACATACAGATCCAGTTTTTGCTGTATTGGTCCTTGTAAGAACAGATCCAGAGGCAAATGGTTTGATACCTTTTATTGGACCAACATAGATGTTACAAAAAGAACAAAGTGCTTAAGCTTTCAGACTAACAAAGTTCTTCCTCGGAAGCTTATGGCAAGGAATTTTGAACAAATAAACCAAGATTCTATGCTTTACATTACACTAGGCAACTTTAATAAAAGTAAAAATACAGTAAATGACATAGGTGTTATCCCTTCCAAATAAAATGTTTAAAGAGTTGTCAGCTGCATTTTCTGTGGTCTGAAAAGTTATATCAATTGGTAACTTTTGAAACATTTTATAGTGACTGACTTCCTTATGTAACTGCACTCTAGAACAATTTTTGAATTACCATGTTTTTACCATGTTTAAAAATGCTGTAAATAACGTTTGTGCCATGTTTAACAATGTTTTAAATAGTGCGTTTAACCATGTTCAGTGATTTTAGCCTTAATATGCACATGTTTAATAGTGAAACTCTGACCAGGGTCATGTCATAGTTTTTGAATATGGCCATTGGAGGGCAACTACCATGTTCAAAACATGGTCAAGCATGAAATTAACATGACATATGATGAGAGATGTTAGTCTGATGACCCACAGGTATCACCTACGAAGACACACAAACCTAAAGGAGGCTCTGCAGGCCAAGGGGGAGGAGCCCAGTGGGCAAGTCTAAGTGTACTGAAGAATGAAACTCTTGCCTACCCCAATTTGCAGACATCCCCTGATCTCACTATGTTAGGTATCCCTAATATGGACAATGAGGGGGAAGATGAGGATGAAAATACAGATCTGACAGAACCAGAGTTCCTATCAGACGAGGGGAAATACTGCTCCCAAGAGTGGGTAAGGGTAGATGGAAACTGAGAATAACATTCTAATCCTGCCACTATTTGACAAGAAAATGATGTCATATCTGCTCCCAGAGGCATGTAGAGCATTGCAAATAGAAGAGATTTATTTCATAGAGCCTCTGAACGTAAACCCCATTCTTTCTGCTACGGGATCTGCACCTAAGTGCTTCCCGAACTTTCGGCATTGCGATCAAATTATCAAGCAGGACAGGGCAGACAGGGAAAAGAGGAAACAGCTCTCTAGAGCTGGGGTTGGGGGGGAGGTATTCTTTTTGGGAGGAGCACTCCATGAAAAAAGAGGTGCCACCGTGGCAAACAAATTGGTCTGCAACTTGATAAAGCACGTCTTTTCCCCTGGAAGAGTTGTCGGCATGTTCAGAAGGCAAATGTTGTACCTTCATTGTGACATAAGGAAGTTGTTATTCCTTCACTCTGATGTCACAGTGATGGTACAGTAACCCTTAAAAGTACCACAAGCACTCTTCCCTCTCCCCCCAGAAACCTGAGTCTGATGGTTTGTTTTAAATTATTAAAAAACAATTCTCACTCCCACCTGCTCCACAATCCACTACCCCAAATAAATCTGTTTTTTTGTTTAACTTACGTTTCATTAGTTTAAAAAAATACGTAGAATATGAAAACAGAATGAATCACATATATGGAACTGCATATAGGACATAGAAAAATGCCCAGTCTATAATAACTAAATACCATGGCATAATTATAGAATCTAATGGCATCAGGTTGATACAGTATTCAAAAAAGTCCTATAGCGTAGGAGATCAAAAGGCCTGAAAGGAAAATAAATTACATGGAAGAAATGAAAAACTAATTTATAATGGGTGTTAAAATAATCCCCTTTAATTAGTTGACTGCCCTAACAGTGGTAGCTGCAGTTATGGAGATTCTGATTGCATTAGAATGGCTAATTTAGCTCTATAATAGATATTCACAGAGCAATTATTAAAAGATTATTTAAATTATTTTAAACAGAACTAATTAAAACTATGTCAAAACGAAAGAGATAAGCTTGCATTAGGCATAGCATGATTTTGTAGTGAAAGTTCTTAGTTACAAATACTACAGTAGTGTACTGATTATGGACTTTTTAACAAACCTAAGATGCAGGAGATTTCCAGATGTGCACATCGCAATTTGGGCACAACTGCACTGGACATTTGGACCCTAAGGGACCACCTAAGTGGGCTAGCAGAGTCCAAACTTCGAATGTTGTTGCACCTAAAAAGTGGAGCTTGCGTGGAATCATGGAAAGTGTCACAAAAACATGGAAGCCAGCCAACATTGCCTACATGGTCAGTAAGCATATGGTGCCCAAGGCAACATGGAATGGCCGAAAGTGGACTTGCTGCCAATTTAATGTGGGAAAGTGTTTCATCATTTTTCTAAATTCAAGCAAGAATGCAGTAACTTTGTGGGGAAGCACAAGGTGGTCACATGCCACAGGGGAAGCAGGCATAAAAAAGAGAGGGTCAGCACGCCAAGGGCAGACATGGGGACGAAGCTGCCCCAAAGGCTAGAGAAGTTCCCCATAAACATTGAGCACCTTTGACCTTGGCTTGACCATTACCCCTGGGCTAAAGATGCACATTATCTGCTTGATGGTTTCACAAGTGGATTTCCCATTCTTTACAAGGGCCCAAGGGTATACACCACAGCCTGCAACCTTAGATCTGCATATTTTTTGAAGCATATGGTTGCTGCAAAAATAAAGAAGAAAGTGGAGGGTGGGAGAGTGGCAGGAACTTTTAACCAGCAACCTTGGGATCTGCTCAGGATATCGCCCTTGGGAGTGGTCCTTAAAAAGACACCTGGTGATTATAGATTGATACACCACCTGTCGTATCCCAAAGGTGCATCCGTTAATGACCACATCAGTGCTGAGGAGAGTGCAGTTGGCTATGTGTCTTTTGACAGAGTGGTCAGGCTTGTTTAGTGGGTGGGCAGGGGTGCTTTTTTGGCAAAGAGTGACATAAAGTTGATTTTCCATGTATTGCTGGTCAGCCCAAAGAATTTCGACCTATTGGGATTTTCCTTCAAGGGCCAGTTTTCCTACAACATGGCATGCTGATGTGCTGCTCTATTTTCTCTGCAGCTTTTGAGGCTTATAACCATTTTTTGGAATGGGCAGTGAAGGAGTATACAGGGAACAGGAGGATAACGCATTACTTGGACAATTTCTTCTTTATCAGTGCCCCTGGTATAGGTGAGTGTTGAGACACTCTTAGGGCATTTAGGCAGGTGATAGACTGGTTTGGGGTGCCACTGGCAGCTAAAAAGACTGAGGGGCCAATAACATGGCTCATATACCTGGGTATTGAGCGAGACACAGTTGATATGGGGCCTTATGCACTAATGGGTGGGTATATGCTCCGGAGGCATGTAATCTGCCCGCATAGCTCCACACCTGCAGACAGGTGCACACTGGCCAGTATTCACTGTCAGCTGCCACCTGTCCACAGCCTCACCCCCCCTAGCATGCAGGTCCATGCAGGGTGGCCAGGAGAGGCATTGCAGACCCAGTCTGGCATCCAATCGGATGCCCACCCTGGATCCTCCGTGGATCACCTCCGCAGCTGGATGCTGGTCTGGATGCATGAATTGCACCTTCAGACACCTGGACCCATGCCACAATGTCCCATCAGGCTCTGAAACCTCGGCAAAGCCCCGGGAGCATGGGGGCCACCCCCACCAGCCTCCCCAGCCCATGGCAACCCTGGCACCTGTGTAGCAAGGTGCCCCCCCATGCACATGCCACACACATGTGCACCTGCTGCCCAGTGCAGGTGACCACTGAACCCCATAACCCCAACCCTACGGAGGTGTTCTGTGGTGCCCATCTACCACCCCCAACCCGTACCTGCAGTTACGGTTCTGTGAGCCAGACAGCCAACGGCACAGTCCTCCACACACCTTCACAGCTGCCAGCTATCTGCCATATGTGGGCATGCATTGGCTGCATGGCTCTGCATAGGTCAGATGGCTGGCAGCCATGGAGGTGTGCAGAGGGCTGTGCCACTGGCTGTCCAGCTCACTGAACTTTGATTCCAAGTACGGGTTGGGGGTCATCAGTGCTGGGGGAGGGTTGACTGTTCCTCACCGGGTGCAATGCTGGCATTTTTGGGTGATGTGCACCTTGGGCATGGCAGTGCAGCCATGGTGTGTGCGGGGGTTCAGCATCTGGGGGTGGGGGTAGCTCCGTTGTATGTGGAGGGTATCTGCCAGGGGCGTCTGGGGTTGGGGCTGTCCCACAATGTGTGTGGGGGGATTGCCCATTGCTTGCAGGCGCATTCAGATGTTCAGTGTGCATGCAGGCTGGGCACATATGGGCACTTAGGGCAGAGCTTTCCCTGGTGTACCAGCTGGTCCCCTATGGGCCCCGGTGTGCAGCACTACTCGCCACGGTGCATTGCTGACCCCAGTCATGAATGCTGCATGATCATCATTCTGCAGCATTCTGACTTAGCTATGCCAATGCACCCAGTTTCCATGGCGCATTGGCATAGTGCATAGGGACCATGGTCTATAGATTGCCACTTGAAAAACTGGAGTGAATAAAGGAGTTGGTAGGCAAGGTTTGGACAGCCAGGAAGGTAACATTAAAGACACTGCAGTTCATAACTGGCCATTTGAATTTTGCTTGCAAAGCGGTGGCTCCAGGGAGGACATTTATCAAGCGGCTGGCTTGGGCAACAAGGGGTGAACTTCAACCTCATCACCACATTACAGTGACCGCAGATATGAGGGGAAACAGTTTGGTATACTGTTTTTAAAGTGATTCAATAGGGTGTCCATGTGGCAGGTAAGCACGACATTTGTGCAGAATTGTCAGTTGGTGACTGATGCTGCTGGGGGCATGGGTTATGGAGCTTATGTTCAAGGCTCTTTGTTTGCGGGTCCATGGGATGGCAGCTGGGTAAAAGCAGGCCTCACAAAAAACAGGGCAGTGTTAGAGTTATTACCCATAGTGGTATCTTTTTTTGTAAAGGGTGACAGGTTGATTAACTGCATGGTTTATTCTAGTCGGGTAACACGGCAGTGGTGGGAATTTTGAATGCCCGGTCATCAGATTCCATTGAGGTAATGTGGCTGTTGCACATATTTGTGCTGCGCTGTTTGCAGGTTAACTTCACATTTAGGGCTCAGCATGTATAGGGGATAACCAATATTATTGAGGATGCATTGTCTCACCTGCAGTGCGAGTGCTTTTGTCAGATGGCCCCCAGAGCGGATGTGACCCCAGCTCAAGTTCCTTCATTCTTATGGCAGGCAGTGACCTTCAAACAGCCAGATTGGTACAGCATGCTTTGGCCCCCAGGACATGGTGAGGACATTTTAAGATTTTGGGATGTAGCACTGGCGGTAGCCAAACTGTGATAGGGTGAGGATGCACCTATCACAGGTTATGAATTGTGAGTGGTTGATGATACATGGGATTGCCATGAAAAGAGATCCCCCCTCCCATGATGCCAATTAAAAAGTTAAAAATATTCTGTTCTGTTCTGTTCTGTATCTGTCCCCCCTGCACTTATAGGTCTTCCATTTCACTTTCCTGCCCTCTCCTGTTTTTTTCTTTCTTCTTTCTTTTTCTCTGAGTCCCCCACCCCAGGAATAGACAAGTGTTCTGGCAGCCCCTGCCCTAGTGGCCACTGAAATGGCCTGGCAGGAGTGATTGGATTATTTAAATATGGTCTCCCTACTGGGAGGATAGAACAAAATATGGAACATTGTGCTGTCTCCTACTCCCCACCTGCATTGCTAGTGGCAAGAGAGAGAGAGAGAGAGAGAGAGGGAGAGAGAGAGAAGGTGACACATACAATATGCCACAGAGACTTACTTTTAAATTTTATAACAAAGGTGTCCCATTGGTCTACCAGCTTGCTGCGCGCCTAAGTCCAGGTAGCAAGTAGGGCACAAAATTGGGAAAGGACCTTAATCTTGAGGTCTCAAGCCGTCCATGCTGTCTGACATAACTCCACAGCAGGCAAGTGAAACACAGCAGGGATTGTGCTCCACTTCTTGAGGCCATAATATTAGTGAACAAGCATTGGTCAATTCCAAATGTTCACCATTCTCACTGGTGTCTTACATAAGGGTGTGTGTGGTGCTGATACCAGTGAAAGCAACATTGAAAATTGCTTCAATGAAGGAATCATTTTATTAACATTTAAGAATACAAAGTAGATGGGATGATGTTGGGCAGTTTAACTTTCTTGTTTGTTAATCTTTGTGGCCCAGATTTTTAACTTACCCTTCTCATGACCCCACCTCATGAACAAGAGTAGAGAAAATGTTCAACTCCTGGCTGAAAGATGATTTTGTGCAGTGACTGAGAAATAACCTTTCAGAATGCAACAATACATTTTGGCCAGGATCTGAAAAATGACAGCTGTCACAGTCATGAGGTACTGTGAAGAAATGGCTATGTTGAAAATCTGGGGTCAGAATATTGAAAATTACCAAAATTGGGAGCCTGTGTTTGCAAATTTCAATGCAGGCTCATAACTTTGTTGTTTTTTAATATTTTGACACCAAATTTTCAACATAGCCTTCTTATGACCCCACCTCATTAACAAAGGTGGAGAAAATGTCCAGCTCCTGTCTGAAAGGTGATATCTCTCACTCTATCTCTTCAGAGCACCAGGCAGTGCTGGTTTGTGGAGGTCCCACATGGGCTATCAAAAGCAATTTGGCTGTCAAGTAACATAATTTAATACCATTTAGACACTTGGCAAAACTGTGTAACGTGTTCCTGCTCTGTACTGTGGAAAATCTTGTTTTCTCAAACTTGTGATACATTCTGCAGTTTAACTTGGGCTACAACCTTGCAAACTGCCTTGCTAAGTCTGCTTCATAGACTGCTCAGCTCACGTGGGGCGTTAGTGGGATGATTAATTTTATTCATTGTGCACCAGAATCTTGTATTTTGTTAGTACAAGATCCCTGATGTTCCTTAGATGGACTGCTTTACATAATAGTTTCGGCTGTGAACAGCAGCTTCTTCTAATGCAGTAAAAATACTGAAATTAGTAATGATTAAGCACATGTAATAAAGATTCCAAGAAGAGAACTGAAACTGGCAAATTAGTGTTTACAGTGTCTGAGCATGAGCAGAACTAAGCAGGCAGCGAGACAGACATGCCACACATTCCAGGCTGACTTTGACAGAACAGCTTGACTTGCTGGGCAGCACAGATCAAAGAGAATAGCTGATTCTTGATTGGATAAACTATTCCTTTTGAAGTTCATGCCATCTCCACCCTCCAAGCTAAAACTCTGCCGTAGTAAGTCTGGCTGATGATTGGTGTGAAACTGAATTGGTCCTAAAACACTGCTCTGCATTAGATGAATGGTGTCAAACCCACCAAAAAGAAGTACTAAGCTGGGAGTCACGTGATGCAGAGCACTAGTTAGCTGCTTTCTCTGAGTGCTCCGACTGCCCGTCCTCCTAAACAACCCAAAATATAAACAACAACATAAATTTCTGATAACTTTGCTGTCCTACCAGTGTAGAAGGTGTGTAGACTCCGTGTAACTTCGGATGGAGGAAGAAATGAGAAAAGCTATACCAAAACATACCCCGCCGGCAACTCCAGAAAAGGCCCCTGAAAAATCCAAGGCCTCAGCTGTACAACAATCCCAGAACCCTTCGACTGGGAGCACCATGACAGAACTCCTCACGCTAGCCAGATTCCTGGAAGAATTCCACCCATTTAAAACAGAAATGAAGGAATTAGCAGGGGAGATTAAAAGTATCACAAACTCCCTGGAAGAACTATCTCAGAGAACCTCAGATAATGAGGTACATATACGGTCACTGGAAAGGAAAAACGAAAGAACGGAACCCGTGTTGGGGCAGATGAAACAACGCATCTCCAAGTTAGAACTTAAAGTTGAAGATCTTGAAGGAAGAAGTCACTGCAACAATGTGGTAATTATTGGATTACCCGAGAAGGAGGAGGTTTCAGAACCGATAAAGTTTGCTCAACGGTTCATGGAAAAAATAGCTGGTCCCTCTCGGTTCAGCCCCGGCTATATTATAGAAAGAGCCCACCGTGCCCTGCGTCCACCACCACCCAGGGAGCCCCCCGCGTACCTTCATCTTCCGATTTCTAAATTACCTGGAGCGGTAGCACTTCTTAGCAAAAATTAAAGAGATAAAGGAGCTGCAGTGGGAAGGTGTGAAGATAAGGGTAGCCCAAGATCGACCCCTGTCAATCCGGCAAAAGAGGGCAACCTTTCATCTGCTCGTCAAGAAGTTAATTGCAGCCGGAATTAAATTTAGGATGGGCTATCCGGCAAAGTTTCAAGTTCAAATGGCCAGTGTCTGGAATACCTATGATAACGTGGCTCTCGCTACAACTGCACTCCAAGCAGCGCTGCCTGACCTCTTTAAAAAACCCTGAGTCTTCTGGTGGGGTCATCGCAAGTTTAAAGGTATTTAGGAGTTATTTTGGTGCTGGATGTTGCCCGTCTGAACAGTTTTCACAGGTGGGGGCTTGTGAACTGATATATACCGGCTCATATCTTTGCAGTCGACTTCCGGATGGCGAGACTTCCCCCTCTGTTATGGTGGGATTTTCTTTTTTTTTCCCTCCCTTACTGTCAGCTTCCACCGCAGTTTGGCTCTAGTTTTGCTCAGCGATGTTAAGGTTGTCTTGAAGGAAGAGATCACCTTGTCAGTTGCAGTTTTCAGAGTGTGACGGAGACTAGAGCGACTTTTTTTTTTTTTTTTGGACTATCTCACGGAGGAGAAAGGTTGCTATAGTGGAGAGGTTTCTACAGGGCAGCGGTTCATATGGAAATTGCGGCATTTCGCCACTAGATGGAGCCAGAAGCCGTATTGCTGCTCAAGTTGGCAACAGGAGATGGACCTGATATATACAGAGACACTGAGCTGATATGCTGTTATGCGGTTTTAATGCCTTAGACTTCCTTGTATAATATTGTTGTTGAAATACCATTTACTAATCTTAGTGAGTTATCTTGTCTGTTAAATGGGTATTATAAGATGGTTATGGGATTAGCCCTGCAATGCTAGCAATTGACCTTGTTTAGGATAGGTAGTATACTGTGTTACAATAGCCAGGTTTGAAACCACATGATTGGGGATTACAGTTTTTCTGTGGGGCAGGGTATGAGCAAAAGATATGGGGCACCATGGACACCTGGTGGTCTTACTGTCTTACACTATGAACAGTGTTAAAGCATTTAGATATTTATATTTAGGAACTGTAATGATGTTACTAGGTTACTTTACTTTGTAGGTTGACAAAGTTGTGTAGCGAGGGTTGCTTGGTTGGATTGGGGGTAGGGGCGGTGGGGAGTGGCTGTGGACTGCTGTCATGGACTATGAGAGAACGGGTCGGGATTAGGAGGGAGGGCTTTGGGCTGTTTGGGGTATATTGTGGGGGGTGTTAGAAGGGCAATTGAGATTTTGGGAGGGGTGGGGTGGGGAGCACAGATCACGGAAGAAGGAAGAAAAGGAAGAATGCTTCTATAGATTAAGGAAACTTAACTGCATCTTCAGGGAAAGAGGTATCAATGGCTAGGCTTATTAGATTTTCCAGTTGGAACGTAAAAGGGGTCCGGCATAAGTCAAAGCAATATAAGATCTTAAAACATTTAAACTATCTAAAAGCCGATATAATGTTTATACAGGAGACCCATTTGCTCAATTGTGAAGCTAACAATATGAGGCGTTTGCAGATTGGACAGGTGTTTACTTGTGAAGGTAACACCCAGAGCAGGGGAGTGATGGTTATGATACACAGGTCTGTACCCTTTAAACCCCTTCAAATAATTCAAGACAGTGCCGGTAGGTTCATCTTGGTCAGAGGAAAATTACATACTCTGGAAATACTGCTCGGGTCTATTTATGGCCCAAACACAAATACCCCAGGTTTTGTTGTACAGATTATGGAAGCATTAATGCCCTTTCTAGATATCCCTATAATCACAGGAGGAGATTAAAATCTGGTATTGGAATCCTCGTTAGATAGATCCAGGCCTTTTTGCAAGGGTCTTTCCCCAGCCCAGAGAGCGGTCAGAGAGCTCCTAGATCAAGCAGACCTCTGTGATGTATGGAGAATTCTCCACCCAGAGGCTCGGGAATCCACTTTTACTTCTCAGGTACACGGTACGGCATCCCGGATTGATTACATTTTTGTTTCACGTAATTTCCTATCGGGAGTAGTGGATTCGAGCATTGCCACTGGTCCACCCTCTGACCATTCAGTTGTTTCTTGTTTAATCTCCTTTTTATCCCTCCCTAAAAAGGGTGGCAGATGGAAATTTAATAATCAGTTGCTGAGAGATCCTGAAGTAGTAAAATACATTTCTTCCCAAATATCTGAGTTCATCTCAAACAATCGCAATTCCACTAAGCGTCCAGATATGGAGTGGGGTGCACTCAAAGTATTTTTGAGAGGAATTCTAATTGGTTTGGCATCTCGGAGAAAGAAGGAAAAAGATAGATGTATTTCTGAGCTCCTCTCTCGGATTCGGGATAAGGAGGCCAAGCTTTCCGCTCTTTCACCTGAAGATGATAGACAGGAGCTACTCAAACTGTGTGATGCATATTTAAGTTTATTAGGGGAGCAGGCCGAGCTAGCAATTATTAAAACAAAGGCAATATATATTGATCAGGGGGAGAAAGCTGGCCGCTTACTGGCAAGGTGCATTAAGCAATTAGAATCTAACAGACTAATAGCCCCTGTTCGCTCCATTGAAAATGATATCATCAGAACTTCCCCAAATGAAATTGCCGGTGAGTTCAAGAATTACCTTGAGCATCTTTACAGTGCAATGAAAGATCCCCCCCTCTGAGAAAAAATTGCATTGTTATTTAAGAGAATCACACTTGCCCCCCCCCCTCGGAGCACCAACAAACTCAGCTAATTACTCTTATTTCTCAGGGCGAAATAGAACACATTATTAAGTCTCTCCCCTCCAATAAAACCCCAGGCCCAGATGGATTTTCCTCTAATTTTTATAAAGTTTTCCCCAAAGAGTTATCTCCATTACTCACAACTCTGTTTCAATACATTCTCAGTGGTCAAGTAACTGATGCATCACTGTTTGAAGCACTCATTGTTCTAGTACCCAAACCAGATAAACCTCCTGACTTGGTTTCAAGTTATAGACCCATTTCACTTCTTAACTATGATATTAAAATTCTTGCCAGACTGTTGGCAGACCGTATAAGTAAGGTTCTTCCTGGTTTAATTGGCGCAGAGCAGGTTGGTTTCATGAGGGGGAGATCATCGTCGGACCATTTACGGACACTTGCGCATGTCTTCTCTGTGTCCAGAGAGATGGACCACCCTATGGTGTTAGTATCCCTGGACGCAGAGAAGTCGTTTGACAGAGTCCATTGGAACTATCTCCTAGTCGCAATGGAAGCATTTGGCTTCCCCCTGGAATTTCAGAACTGGATTGGCTCCTTATATAAGTTCCCGTCTGCTAGAATTTCCTGTAATGGAGTCATTTCAGATTCCTTTAAGTTACACGTAGGAACCAGGCAAGGCTGCCCACTATCTCCACTTCTTTTTAATCTATACCTCGAACCTCTCATTAGGCGGATTCTACAAGCTCAGGAAGTGTGGGGTATCCAGTTGTATGGTCACACCATTAAGGTTGCTGCGTATGCAGATGACCTTTTGCTACATATATCACATCCGGCTGAGTCTATACCTGCGCTACTAGAAATTATACAGTGTTTCAGTGAAGTTTCCAATTACAAACTAAATGTGGAGAAAACGGTGGTATTCCCTCTTAATAACAGAACTTTCAAACATGAAGTAGCCGCCTGAGGGCTTTTTTGGAAAACCGAAAATATAAAATACCTAGGGCTCACCCTCACAAAGAATCTGGCCCGTACTCAACAGCTAAATTTGGATTCCCTGATTCATGTTATCGAATTAGACTTAAAGAGATGGGCAATGCTTCCATTTTCTTTATGGGGGAAAATTAATTTAATCAAAATGAACGTTTTTCCCCGTTTGTTTTACCCTCTAAACATGTTAAACATTTGGCTCCCTTTAACATGGTTTAAGAGAATCCACGGTACAATTGCCAATTTTATCTGGAATGGCAAAAAATCTAGAATGGCTTACCGTAAATTAGCTGCTCCTAAAGTAGCTGGAGGCCTAAGACTCCCCCATCTTGGTCTGTATTACTGGGCTAGCCATGCTAACAAATATTTCAGATGGTTGCAGATAATGGATTCATTGGATCAGAGCATATATGTTCCATTTTGGTTAAAGTTGGAGCTATCTCATATTTAGGGGCATGGCCTTTCCCCCAAGGCTTTGTTACACATTAACCCAGGTTCCCTACCCGCCGCCCTTCGGAACTCTCCTATCGGCATTTCTATCAAAACCCATTCGCAGCTATGTGAGTTCTTAAAATACAGTCATACTAAGGATTGATCACAACCTTTAGGAGGCAATCCCCATCTCCTACTTGACGGTAAACCTCTCAATATCTCCTGGCTTCCACAACTTAGAGATTGTCAACTAACCAAACTAGTCACGGCAGAAGGGCAGTGGCTCTCTTCGGTTGACATTCTGAATAAATTTCAGCTTCAACACGCTGATACATTTAAAGTGTTTCAACTCCGTCACCTATTGTTAAAAGTGATGGGCATAGTTTTCCCGATTAGGCCTAAAGTGCATTTCCAAACTGAACTAGGACCCCTAGCAGGTACAGCTCACACTGTGTCCAAACTGTACTGCACTTTATATAGTTGGGCATATCCTCAAACTCTTGCACCGGCCAACTTTTGGTCCTCATTGTTTCCCGATAAGAGGTTCGACTGGACATCACTATGGCACACTTGCCATAAATATATATCACAAGACAGGCTCAGGCTGATGCAATTTAAACTACTACATAACATTTACTACTCTCCCCAGAAGTTGGCAAGGTTAGGCATTATATCCTCCTCTACATGTATCAGGTGTCACCAAGGGAAGAGTGACCTTCTCCATATTTTCTGGAACTGCCCTAAAGTAGCCCCATTATGGTCCACAATTAAACAAAGGGTGGATCCCCTTCTGGGACTAAGTGATCACTTTACTGCGGAGGTATGTTTGCTGGGGGATGTCTCAGATATCCCGGTGTGAAATAGAAAATATCATATGGCTTTAATTTTCGCATCTGTTAAAAAGGTTGTTCTCAAGCATTGGAAGACACTTCAGAAAGTACTTATACAGAGTGGTTACAGGAAATACTCACCAATCTTAGAACGGAAAGAACCATTGCTAGTCTCCAGAATAAATTACCAAAGTTTAACAACATCTGGGGTCCCCTGTACACACTATACTCTTTACACTCATAGGAGAATTTCTTCCTCATCCCAATCGTTGCAGGTGGGAATAACCTGCTGTGCTCGAATTGTGGGGGTGGGGGGCCGTGGGAGCGGGATGGGCGTAGGTTGTGGAGAGAATAGATCCTGGCATTTTCTGCTATATGCATGCACGTTAAATCGACTATGTACCATTGTCTTGGATGTATTCTCTGTATTTAAAAACTTCAATAACATTTGAATGGTAAAAAAAAAAAGAAGTACTGAGCTTGTGGGCATGGTGACCAAAACAAGCATTTGTCAATGCCGAATGTTTGCTTGCTGGCATTGGCAGTGGTAGTGTAGAAGTTACAGAGCTGCATAATAGGAATGGCAGCGAAGTATTGAACTGAAGCCAACCCCACCACCACCCTGCAGAGAGTAACAGGCATTGGGGTGTGCGTTTGGGTCATCATCCATAACGGCCACGCCATTTCACCCTACCCCACCCTGCAGACACTGACAAGTGTCACGGTGTGCCTTGGGATCTTTGGCCCTTATGCGCACCCCATTCCATCAGGAAATGTGGTGAGATGGGTGTAGTATAGGAGAATTGGGTAACGTTTGGGCCCGAAGCATCTGAGGCACACCTTGATGCCTCTCACTGGCTGCAGGGTGTGGTTGGGGGTGGAATGGTATGAGCATTACAGGCAAGAATCCCAAATCACACCCCTGATGCCTGTCATTCTCTACAGGGTGGGGCGTTATGGTCAGAAACCCTAACGCCTCAGGCATTCGTTGGTATTTTCACTCAAATTTTCAACATGGTTTTTTGGTGACCCCACCTCATGAACAGTGGCAATATCAGTTTGTTAGCCAAAACTGCTTTTTCACAGCGACTATGGCATTTGGCACCACAGGTGCAAAAACACATTCCGAACAGGATGTGAAAAATGACAGCGGTACTGTTCATGGGGAGGTGTAAAAAATAGCAATGTTGAAAATCTGGTGTGAAAATCTTAAAAAAACTGGTGAAATCACAAGCGTGCATAGAAACTGTGCAACACACACCCATAATGTAACTAGTTTGGGAATTTTTTTACAGCAGATTGTTAACACAGGCATTTTGGGACCTCTGATCATGAACAGTGTCAGTGTGATTTTCTTTATCTGTCCCGAACAATGATTTCCATAGCGACCACATTTCTCGCTGAAAGTGTGAAACACATTCGACCATGTTGTGGAAAATGACAGCGTACTGTTCATAAGGAGGTGTAGAAAATGCCACTGGTGAAAATCTGAGCTGAAAATATTACAAATTCATGAACTTACGAGGGTGCGTGGAAACTGCGAAATGCTCTCGTAACACAGTCATTTTATGGAGTTTTGTCACCAAATTTTCAACATAGCCATTTTAAGACTTCTGCTCATGACCAGTGTCACTGTGATTTTCATAATCTGTCCCAAACATTGTTTTCACACACCGACTGTACCATTGTGCGCTACATGTGCAGAAACAAATTTTGGGCGAGATGTGAAAAATGATAGCTGTACTACTCATAAGGAAGTGCGGTAAAATGGCACTGTTGAAAATTTGGTGTGCAAATATTACAAATTTGCAAACTTGCCAGCATGCGTAGGAACTGCACAATGTGCGCTCCTAAAACAGTAATTTTTGGGAATTTTTTCACCAAATTTTTAATATAGCCATCTTAATACCTCTGCTCATGACCAATGTCACTGTGATTTTCTCAACGTGTCCCATACATTGATTTCGCACACTGACTGCGCCATTGTGTGCTACATGGTCGGAAACACGTTGTGGGTGAGATGTGAAAAATGACAGCTGTACTGCTCATAAGGAGGTGTGGTAAAATGGCAATGTTGAAAATCTGGAGTGAAAATATTGAAAATTTGCGAACTTACAAGCGTGCATAGGAACTCTACAATGCATGCTCGTAAAACAGTCATTCTTAGGAATTTTCCACCAATTTTCAACATAGCCATTTTAAGACCTCTGCTCATGAACAGTGTCACTGTAATTTTCTTAATTTGTCCCATACATTGATTTTGCACAACGACTGCACCATTGTGCGCTATATATGGGCTAGAAACACGCTTTGGGTGAGATGTGAAAAATAACAGCTGTACAGCTCATAAGAAGGTGTGGTAAAATGGCAACATTGAAAATGTGGAGTGAAAATATTGAATATTCGCAAACTTACCAGTGTGCTTAGGAACTACGCAACACACGCTCGTAAAACAGTCATTTTTTTGAATTTTTCCACCAAATTTTCAAAATAGGCTTCTTGAGAGCCCACCTTATGAACACTGACAGTGTCATTTCATTAGTCACTCCTGAAAGGTGATTTCATGCAGTGACTGCAAAATCACTCATCGGGCCTGAATAACCACGTGACAGTGACAACATTCATAAGAAGGTGTCCCAAAAACTCCATGTTGAAAATGTGGTGCAAAAATTCCAAAAAATGCCTGAGATATGCAGCAAAGTTGAAAAAAAACCCTATTTATTACATTATACAGCTTACCAGCATTTCCTCAGTTTGCGGTCGGTTTTGAAGAGTGCAAACGTGTTCCCAGTCCACCGAAGATTGTCGCACCAGATTCCAGAGGTAAGTATGGGGTGAGGGGGGTGTGGGGAGGCAGGGTGCACAGTGGTGGGTGTGGGTGGGGGCAAGAGGACCGCGAGGAACCGTTTTTTAATTTACAGGGTTTTTTTTGTTTTAATTATTAAGACAATGCGGGACATTTGCCACGCTGGGGTGGGCTCCCAGCGTGGCAGCTGGAAAGGATGTTTTGGGGGGCTGGAGCTGATGGGGGATTGGGCACCCCCGTTGGCCACATGGGCTAATGGCTCACTGGGGTGGGCTCCCAGTGAGGCAGCTGTAAGGCTGTTTTGGGGGGCTGGAGCCGACGGGGTATTGGGCACCCCAGTCAGCCATAGGGATGTGTGCCACATGGGGTGGGCTCCCAGCGTGGCAGCTGTAATGCTGTTTTGGGGGGGTTGGAGCCGATGGGGGATTGGGCACCCTCGTCGGCCATACGGACATGTGCCATGCTGGGGTGGGCTCCCGGCGTGGCACCAGGAAAGCTTTTTTGGGGGGGGGCAGCGGGAGCCGACAGGCATTGGGCACCCATCAGCTATACTATATGCATGGGGCACGCCAGTACGCAATATGCATGCATGTGTTGGAGGGGCTCTGTCACTGAAACGGAGCTCTCCCTTTGAATTGTATTCCACTGCATTTTCAGCTGTCATAGACAGCTGGAGTAGTTATTGATGTACTGTGACTGTGCCTGCAAACACACTGACTGAACTGGAAGAGGCTGACACACCTCTGGAAAACTCAGATGATGGCACTATGTTTCTTGCACATGCGTGCAAGCAAACATAATAAGGGACTGATGCATACAATTAAATGTATATAAAACATGGAATCTTTTCTCCTCAGATTGTTCATGCCAGAGCAGGGTATAGGCAGCTGAAAGAGAAAGTAAAAGGGAGCTATGTGCCCAAGGGAGTGATTGAAATGTATGTTATTTATTTATTTAATTATTTCCCAGAATTACAATATCTTTGAGCCAGAGGCTCATTTACAAAGGTTCCACATCAAAAAACAAACAGAAATACAGCAAAGGCAATAATACATTGAAACAGGTCTCACCGGACAGTAAAGAAAACAATATGCAAACATGTTGGAAACAGTTCTTGTCATAAGAGAAGTTACAAAATTCAACACATAGATGGAGAATCATAAACTGTGAGATTACAAAAGGTGAAAAATACATGGAAAGGTAAATGGAAAAGGAAAGCGACAGGAGAGGGAGGAAGGGAGGCTATGAGGAGGGTCAAACTAAGAGGGGAGTTAAGATGACAGGAGAGTGGGGGTACATAGTTAAGGATGAGACTGAAAGAGGGAGAGGATGCGAACAATACCTACTAGAGACATGGGCGGAGGTAGTGAAAGGAATAATGGATTTACAGATGAAGGAAGAGCAAGGTGTTAGAGATTGCACTAGAAGATGGTAGGTCAAGAAGTTAGAGCCCACAGTCACAATAACTGTTCGATGTTAGTAGAGTCCTAACTTTTGATTTGAAGGAACTGATTTTGGTTTTATTCAGTATATTGTAATTGAATGGATTTAGCCAGAGAGGTGCATGGTACACAAAAGAGCATTGGCCTTGAGCGGTTTGGTGGAACGGTACCTTTAGCAGACTACTGTGTGAACCCCTAGTTCATCTGATGCTATTGGCTGTACTGAGGAGGTTTCGCACTCCTGGGGGATGATAGGCCTAGTGTGGTCTTTTTAGCCAAAAGGCAAGTGTGATATTCAACGTGGCAGTCAAGGTTGAGCCAGCCTGATTTTTCATACAGCTCACATGTGTGAGTAAGGTGGGGTGCACCAAGCACCAATCTACATGCTTTATTTAGGGTGTCTTTTATCCTTTTTAATGCAGTGCCTGTTGCCGCACCATAAACCACAAGCCTGTAATCAATAGTAGACAGCACAGAACTAGTCACAGCAATTTTAGAACGTCATTTGTTAATCAGTGTTTGTTTCTGTAAAGATGTCCCTGTTTAGCATTAGCAGAGTTGGCTACAAGATCAATATGTTGAACATACTGTATGTGAGTGAACTTTCTAAGGTTACCCCCAGGTATTTAAAATTGTGTACTATCTCTATAGGGATGTTGAGGCAGTTGAGAACTTTTAGTTAGTATGTCCTGTGTCTATTATGAGAAGAGGCAAAAATCATGGTTTTAGTCTTCTTGTAGTTTCGTAGTAGTTTTGGCTTTTGGAACCAGTCTTCTATTGTGGTGAAATTGGCCTGCATCTGATTTTCAAGTGATGAAGGATCTGAGCGGCTTGACTATAGGACTGCAGCATCAGCATACAGGAGGACGTTATCTTGAATAGCTAGTGGGAGATGGTGAAGGAACAAACTACATAGCAGAGGGTCCAAAATGGAGCCTTGGGGTACCCCTGTAGTTATACTCCGATCACCTGACAGAAAATCCAGGATTTTCAATTTTTGGACTCTCCCTGTGAGGTAATTCCTAAACTATCCCATTGATTCAGGTGAGAGTTCTGTGAGGGAAAATTGATGAAGTAGCTCATGATTTACTGTATCAAAGACCTTAGTAAGGCCAATGAATGCAGCCCCCACCAACTTAAAGAGCCCTCAATCAAGTGCATCATGGATAAACCCTGTAAATTCCACTAGTGCTATAGTGGTGCTGTGGTGCTTACAGAACTCATGATGTTGGGGGCACTGCAGTTGGTACTTGTCTAAGTAGTCAGTAATTTGATCAGAGACTATGCGTTCCGGGGCTTTTGATGGGGGGGGGGTAGAATTGAAACCAGACTATAGTTTGAGTGATTTGTTCTGTCCCCAGCTTTAAAGACTGGAGTTACCACTGCAGTTTTCCAGAGCCGGGGGGAACTTTCCAGATGTTAGTGATAGATTGGTAAATTCTGTAATGTCAAACATTATGGAATTTATACATTTTGTACTGTTCTGCTTACCTGTATTTAATTTTTACCCCTGGGTCGCCCCTGAAAAAGGGACCTCCAGGGCCCAGTGGGCCTACCCAGTCAACAAAATTCAATAAATCACTAAATAAATAAATAGATTTAAGATTTTTGTACAGTTGGGGAGGATAATATCGAGAGTGAGTGCAATGAACTTTAAATAGAGAGAATCGCTACTATATCTTGTTTTTGCAAGAGCTTACAAAATGTGCTTTTTGGCCTCAGCAAGGGTAATTATTCTCAGGTAGAAGGGAGGGGAAGAACGCAGTTGTGAATCAGTATCATGTGATGGATTGTTTATGTCTGAAGGTAGAAGGAAGCTTGGTGGCAGAACTCCGCTAAGATTGGTAAAAGCCTTTTTAAACATGTTGGCAATGACACTAGGGTCTTGGGTAGGAGTTCCCTCAGCAATTAACATGATGGGTGGTGCCTTAATGGGTTTGCCAGTCAGTGCCTTGATGTCATTCCAGAATCTACGTCTATCCTCCCAGGCATTAGCCAGCAGATTTGTAAAGTGTTCACTTTTGGCCTTATGTATAGCCCAAGTACATCTGTTATGAGCTGATCTGTAGTTCTGGATGTCAGCTGGAGAGTCTGTAGAGTTTGTTAAATACCACAGATTGTCTTTGTTCTCCATTAGTTTAATGAGTTGAGGAGAGATCCAGGTGTTCCTGGATCCCCTAAGTTTGCATGTAGTATATCGGACATAGATATCGCAGGCTTTGTTAGTTTTTTTTATAAAGTATTCAAGAGCAACATCTATGTCAGATGTGGTGTCTAGGAAGTACCATCTAGGAGACTTAGGTGAGTTTTAAGTGTGCTCAGTTTCCCTTTTTTTAGAACTCTGGTGTTATTTGTTTTTGCAGGGAACTTTGAGGACTTGTTGGACCAATTAAAGAGGATAGGGGAGTGGCCACTAATGGAGTCTGGTAGTACAGTTGTGTAGGTAACTCTTTCTGGCTGGTTAGTGATAAGCCAATCAGTCTACATAGTCAACCTGGTTCTGTAGTTAAAATGAGTAGGGGAGTCAACAACTTGCGTCATGTTGATGGATGATAATGCATCTCTAGAGAGACCAGCTACGGGAGATAACCAACTGCTGTTAAAATCACCCATCATAATGTTTCGACAAAGGCTGGCAAGGTAGTCAAGGACCACTTTGAAGCCACTGTCATGGTCCTTAGCTGGGATATAGACAGAGATCAGAGTGAGCGTTTTGCCATTTTTGTCTAGTAGTACTTTTAATGCCAGCAATTGGGTGTTACTGTTAGTTACTACTGGTGAAAGTGCTTGTTCCTGGAGATGCTCATTTAGGCCCTGTACACATCAGGCCACTTAAAACGTTTTAAGGTGCTTAAAACGTTTTAAGTCGCAAAAAACACGGCGCCTGTCTGCATTTAAGCACGGTTTCAAAGCGTGTTAAGAAACTGTGCTTAAACCCTGCTGCGAGCTATTCTCAAGTCCGTTTTCAAAAATGTTTTAAAGGAGGAAAGCGTGTTACCTTGTGGTGTGGACGGGCGTGTGATTTTTCTGTAAATTAGGGTGCCAACATAACCGTGCTATGATCGCGGAGGATTACCGAGTTTAAAAACGTTATTCGCTGCTGATGGAGACAGAAGTTCATCGTGTTACAATCGAGTTCAAACTCAGTGAACAATAATGTGGGCGGGCTACTGTGGTAAGTTTTAAAACGTTTTGAAACCTTTATTTAAAATGGTTCAAATCTTCACTTGCAATGTGTACAGGACCTTAGATAGATGATGCAACCACCTCCTTGTTTGCCTACCTTATCAAGCATAAAGGAGGTGTAGCCTGGTAGTTGTATTGTCGAGTCCCCGACCCTTGGCGTAAGCCAAGTTTCAACAATAGAGAGTACGTTGGGTTAGTGATGAGCGACCTATACTTGTAATAGATCAAATTTTGCAAGGAGGCTGCAGATATTAATTGAGGCAATAGTTAGTCCACTATATTTACAATGCTGATCCATTGCACACAGCCCAGGACCAGGGTTATGGTGGCTATTCCCAGTGAGTAGTAAAATTAGCCATGCGAGTCGAATTGCTTGCCACTATATGTACTTTATTGCCTGTGACCGATTATGGATTCTACATTCAAGGATAACTGTAAGGATGGGGTGATGGGACAGGTGAGTTGGCTTAAGATTAGCACCAGTTTAAGTGGCTGTGGTTTAACTCTAAATGGGAGATTAGCACTGGTGCAAGTGGTTTTGGACACTGTCGCTGTAAGAGTGTTACGCTTCTTATGGTAATACTTATCTTATAGGAACACTTCAGTGGGATAGGTTCAATAACTAGCCATAAATAAATTAGGCAAATGGCTCTGAATAAGGTTATATTGTAAGGAATGGGGGGGTAGCTCACAGTCAGGGTAGAGGGAAGTGCTAGGAAGTAATTGTACAAACACAGGGTATAACACCCAAGAAATTCAGTCCTGAAAAGTAGGAGAAGGGAAAACGCTAGTGACAAGGAAGTGGGGTTACAGTGATTAAAGTTGTCTTGAAATGCAACAGAGCTGAGATTAGATCCTAACTGGAGACATTTGGCACTTAATTATATTGAAACGAGGATGTGTGCTTTAAAGTAAGCCTATGGGGACACTAGGGTTAGGATCAGAAAGGTGACCTTTGAATGGCAGCCAATAGTGGGGGGTGGGAGGGAAAGTGCATTTTATAGAGGCCGGGGCAGGGAAGGTGGATGGGTGTGAGAAGTCAGGCTTGAAGCTGAGGAGCAGACCTGTGCCAGGAGAGAGCAGCAGGGACCGAGCTTGAGTTGGGATCCAGCTTCCTCGATCAGCCAGTACCCACACAGCTTCCTGGGAATAGACCGATCTGGGGCCCAGTATCCAAGAAGACCAACCAATTGGGATACAGCTTGCCGCCAGAGTTCAGGCCAGCACTGAGGAGATTAAAAAGGACGTGCCTTAGATCTCAGAAGCCAGGCAGAGATGTGAGGAAGGCAGCAGTTGATAAGAGCTGCAGCCTGAAGAAGAGGAGTGCAGTTGCTTCTGTCAGGAATGCCCATTCAGGGGCTCCAGCTGGAAAAGAAAGAGAAAGGAAAAAGGGTTAGCTTAAGCTGGTGGGTAGGAGACAAAGGACAGTGTTCTGCAATAGGGTATGGAGACAGGGAAACAGCAGGGGGTAAAAACAAAAGGAAGGGAAATTAGCTTTGAAATAAGGGAGGGTCCCAAGAGGTGAGGCAGGGGGCAGAGGCGAGAGGTAGAGTGAGAACAGGCATGGAAAGTTAGAAAAATAACAAGAAACTTGGAACTGGGGGTGAAGGGGTAGAGAAAAACAGGCAGAAAATAAGTTGGAAAGAAAGTATTAGAAATCAAAAGGAGGGCCCTGGGAAGCTAGGCATGGGTTGGGGGCAAGGGAATAAACAGAGAGAGCAGGCAGTACAGTCCTCAAGAGAAAATAAAAATGCAGGATGTTAGCTACAGAAAAAAAAAAACAGCAGATTAACAAACTTGTTAAACAGAAAAACTACATGGAAGGGCTATATATCACAGAGTCATCAAAATAGCTGATTAGCATATCCGTTTCCTAACTTGCCTCCAGAAAGGCTGAAAATCACATAAGCAAAATAATTAATTTAGCAGATCAGATATCCTGTCATGCTCGCTGAAAGGCTGAAAATCACAATTAAACAAATGTAGAAATTATCAGAAACAGTAGCCTAACTAGCAAACATAAACAGAGGCATTTCTATCAGTTGCAGACAGCAGCAGCACAGTCCAATATTTAAAATGAAACTGGCGCTAAGTCAGGCTTGAAGACGAGGAGTGGACCTGCACCAGGAGACAGCAGCAAGGACCAAGCTTGAGTTGGGAGCCAGTTTCCTCAATCAGCGAATACCCACACAGAGTCCTGGGAATAGACCAATCAGGGGCCCAGTATCCAAGAAGACCAACCAATCAGAATACAGCTTGCCACTGGAGTTCAGGCCAGCGCTGAGGAGATTGATAAGGGTGTACCTTAGATCTCAGAAGCCGGGCAAAGATGTGAGAAAGGCGGTGGCTGACGAGCAGTAGCCTGAGGAAGAGGAGTGTAGCTGCTTCTGTCAGGAGCGAGCGCCCGTTCAGGGGCTCCAGATGGAAAAAGGTTTTTTTCAAGCAAAGATTGTACATGCCATTCACTTAACAGGCCAGCCATAATGCTGAGCCTCACAAATGGAAAAGGGGCTGCAGTTACCCAAAACAAGACACACTCTCAGCACAGAACAGAGGAGCGCTGCTGCCCTGAGGCCTGAGTAGTGGTTTATTTATCCTGAGTGTGCATATAAAATGCAAAGAGAGCAGGAAAGCTGACGTGAAATTATTTACATTTCTTGTGTAGCTTACTCTGTATATATGTATAGCACTGCTTTGGCATTTGAAAAAGGGCCTTGGCTCATATTGCTTACCTGGTAAACAAACGTTTAAATGAAATAAAAATAAAATATCAGTTATATGAACATAAAGTACATACATACCTAAATATATAGCTGTTGACACTGAAAGGAAAAAATCAAGCCGTGCATTCTCATTTGCAACCCCTACCCTGTGGAATTCTTCACCTTGTCGAGTACATGAGTGCCAGATTGTGGAAAACTTTAAAACTGCCTTGAAAACACGCTTATTTAATCTTGCTTTTTCCATTAACTGATTGGTATGGATTTTATTTATTGTATTTTAACTCATCTGTTTTTAATGGTTTATTAGTTTATTATTGTTAAAGCACTTTGATTTTAAGAATTGTGCTCTACAAATAAAGGTATTATTATTATTTATTATTATTATAAGACTAATTACCATTCTTGCTCACTACATCCTTGAAAGTCTCCTGGACTGGATTTCTACAAAGCATCATTACCAGGTATCTGCATTTTTCATTTTAAAATCAACTTGTTGGAAGGTGTCCCAAGCAAAACATAAGTGAAGCAAGAAGTCTGACAAATTCAGGGACACTGGGCCTTGCTTGAATCCACATTTTCGTCTGACCTGACCCATGATCTGTAGTTGGGCTTTTCAAGACCTCTTTGAATGACAAAGACGCATACAGACAAAAGGATTTCACATCCCGTATGTACAGGCAGAGTTCATCCTTTCAGGAATTCTAACACATTCTATGACTGTGGACCTCAGCTGTTGATTATTTCTTTTAGCTTTTGACTTAACCACCAGGTATCAAACATTTTGAATTGAAAGCAACTCTTAATGTACTTGTCTCTAAGGGCTATCTATCCAACAACCATTTTGAAGAATGCCCGCTAGGCATTCTTTCTGCTAAACTACTTATTCACCTGGCCCGGCTCCTTATGCTAGCTGGAGATATTGAACCCAACCCTGGCCCTAGAGTTTGCACCTTACCCCCACAACGCTGGCAACAAAAAGGACTGGTGATAGCCCATATGAATATTCGAAGCCTCACGAATCACCTGGCTGAGCTCAAACCTGGACTAAACTGATTGCCCCTGACATATTATGCCTCTCAGAAACTTGGCTGAAGCCTTCTGTACCTGATGCTTCATGTCTTATACCTGGGTATAATATTCTCACGGAGAGACGTGCTGGGTCTAAGGGGGGGTAGATTATTTATAAAATCATCTGTCCCTCAACATCCTACTCCTGCCCTGATTCCCTCATACCTTGTGAAATGCTGCATGCTACCCCTGGCACTGGGTTCAAACTGCTGCACATCGTAGTGTGTATACAACCCACCAACCAGTGGGCTGAGTGGTCTTCAGAACCTACTACAGTATGTCTCTCAGAATACAAAATCAAATGAGGCACTCCTGCTTGGGGACCTGAACCTTAACTGGCTGGGTCCACAGCACAATATTCTTGCATCTCTGATCCAGAAGTACAATCTCCATCAAATTATTACAGACTGTACCAGAGCTACGACTCCTCACTCAGGGTCACTACTTGACTGGATCCTCACTAATAGACTGGACCATGTCTCAAGTGCTTCAGTGTTGGCTGATTCAATTACTGATCATTCCCCTACACTCTGTCACTGGCGCTCCTGTCCACCACCTCCTCCTCAACCACGACTGATCACTTTTACGAACTATGCTGCCCTGGATAAACAAGCCTTCCTATTGGATATCTCCTGTATTGATTGGACTGACATTTTCACTACTACCAATGTTGATACTGCCTCAACTCATTTCTAACCAAGTTTGGTAATGTTCAAAGAAGCACCTCCCAAAAGCCAAAAGGAGAGTTAGAGCTCTAGATGGCTGAAAAAGACCTTCTGCACAAGTTAAAAGTCAGAGACAAGCAGTGGAGGAGATACAAACAGACTGGACTTCAGCCTGATCTCATTCTGTATAAGCAATACAGAAATGACTGCAAAGGTGCATCAGGCAGGCCAAAAGTAAATACTGCCAAAACCTGCTGTTTAATTCCTCCCATGACCCTCGAAGTTTGGGGTCACATTAAGTCCTTCTTAGGATCTGCTAAAGATGTCACTCCCTCTGATATGGTTCTACATGGCGTACACTGCAATGACTCTACCACAATTGCTAATGCATTTAATCAACAGTTTTCGGACTTATCTGCCTACACAGCTTCCGTTCAATCACAATCTCCTGCCTCACAACCTAACTTTTCAGCACCTGGCGAACCATCTAACCTACCTAACCCCTTCTACTTCAGGGCAGTGTCTAGGCATCAAGTTCTCAAGCTGCTCAGAGCCCTCGCTGACAACACCAGCACTGGCTCCGATGGCTTGGAACCAAGGCTACTAAAAATGGCTTCTCACTACATCTCTGGCCCCCTAGCAAGAATATTCACCCTCTCTCTCCAATGGCGTTGTCCCTGAAGTCTGGAAAGCAGCCAGAATCACCCAGTATTTAAGAAAGGTAGCAAAAATGACACATCTAACTCCTGCCTATTGCTATTTTGTCTGTCCTGAACAAAATCCTGGAAAAATAGTATCAACACAAATCACAGAATACATTGAGAACTTCAATCTGCTCAGTCCAGCCAACATGGCTTTAGAAAGCATCACAGCACCATGACTGCGCCTTATAAAATTCTCTTCTGACATTGTCACAAACATGGATAGAGGAAGTTAACAGGGCAGTCTTCATTGACTTAACCAAAGCTTTCGACCTGGTTGATCATACATTACTACTCTACCCCTCAGTACCTTGGGCTTCTCCTTCCAGCAACTACCTGGTTTAAAAAGCTACCTCTCCAACAGAACCCAGGCTGTGAAGTTTAATTCAGCGATTTCAGACAGTGCTGTCATCAACATTGGTGTCCCTCAGGGTCCATACTTGGCCATCTTCTATTTTCATAATTAGTAAATAATCTCCCAGAGATGGTAACCACTGGTCACTCACTGCTGTGCGCGGATGACCTGGTCGCTTATGCTCACTCTGACAATGTTCTGGAACCGAATGCTGCCTCACTGCTGATTTTCACCGGTACAACACTGGCTGAACTCTCAACGCCTTGTTTTAAACACAAACAAAAACCAAAGTCATGCTATTTGGCTCCACTCACAAGCTCAGATCATGTCCTTCGACTATCTCTGTTCCTGACATTGATGGGAACCCACTAGAACCTGTCACTTCTTTCGTTACCTGGGCATCCACCTCGACCAAACCTTGGACCTAAAACACACATCCAGGATACTTACCAAGTCAGTCAATTGCAAGTTAGGGGCTGCTTACAGAACCAACTACCTCCTTACCCTGCTGCTAAACTGGCAGTAGCTAGAGGTATACTGTTGCCAACCTTATATATGGTTGTCCCATTCTGTCTTTGGCCAATAAATCTGCACTGCATCTGTGGGACACTACTTTCAATAATGTATGCAGGTATGCAACCAAAGCACCTCGACTGCAGCATCACTGCCAACTATATCAAGACCTTGGCTGGCTCTCTCCCTCCTCTACCAGACAATACTACCTGTACAATCTATCAGATACCATCATAAGGACATCCAAACCTGCTATCCTATCAGAACTCCTTAGACCAGCTATTCCCACACGGAACCTTAGATCTGCAGATCAGACCTTATTATCCATCCCCCTCTGTCGGACAAAAAAGGGCATGGGCTCCTTCCATTATGCTGCTCCTCACCTGTGGAACCTGCTGCCTCAGGAACTAAGGGATGTCCCTACTCATGCAACTTTTAAGGGCAAACTCAGGACTTTTCTTACTGCTTTGGACAAATGTGTTTGCTTTGATCCTACCTGATCCCCTTGCTCTTAACCTGTTTTCCCACTTCCTTATTGCTAGCACTTGTGCCTTTCCCAATGGTTGTTTTATGTGGTGTTTACTATAATTGCTGCTTGAATCTGTTTGACTGTATGCCAAATATTAGCTTTTGCCATTTACAAGTTGTTGTTTACTTCCTGCCACCACTTGGCTTCCCCTTGATCCCTGTTCTCTTCTCCCCTCACCTCTCAGCCTTCCTTCACTCAACTCCCCTGCTCCTCTCTTCCCCCTGACCACATCTCCTGCACTCTCCTTTTCCCCCTCCCCCTCTGCCTCCCCTTTCCTTTCTCTGCTTGCTTGCCTCGCCTTTACCTCCTCCTGAGTCACCCCTGCCCGTCACTCGTCCCACCCTCCCAGCTGAGTATTGTTCCTATTACCTCCACTTGCCATAAACTTACCTCCCACCGACCTCTTCCCTGCCCTGCCATCCTCGGTTCCACTGGCTCGGCTTGGCGTTGTTACCTTTCCGCTACCGTAGAATCCTTTCGCTTCTCTCCTCCTCTACCGCATCATCACCCTTACCCTGCCGCTCTATCGGTTCCACCAGCCCAGCCGCATTCTGCTACCTTTGCCACTGTTGCTGTCTTTTGTCAGAACCCCTGTCACCCCTTTCTCCGCTTGCCGTCCTTCGCTCCACCGACTTGGCTGCAGATTGGAACCTTGTATCGCTGCCGTATTTGCTGGCTTCTTTAACCTCACTCCCTCCCTCCCTCTCCCAGCCATCCCTCCCACTCCCTCCTACCTCCTATTCCTGCCACCACCTCTCTGTCCTTATATTCTTAGCCATTTCTTTAGCCTCCCCGTTTTGGCCCCTTGCCCTCTATCCTTCCCTCTATCCTTTCCTCACCTCCTCACCTTCCCCTTTTGTCATTTTCCATCTTGTTTGTGGCTTACCCCACACCTATCCTCTCCTTTCCTAGGTCCTTCAATGCACTTTATGTATCGCTCAATGGAAATGTCCTTGAAATGTATTTTGTTTTGTATTTTCTTTGTCATGCATTGTATCCTGCCATATGTATCTTCCTGTATTTCTGTGCATCATGTATTTCGTTATCCTTACTGTATCGTTATGTTCTGTAATTTTACCTCCCGGGTCGTGCCTGAAAACAGTCACTTGCTGACTAGTGCACTTACCCGGTTAACAAAAACTAAATAAATAAATAAATAAATAAAAATTATGTAATAATCATGTGACAAGCCCATCATGTGACCCTTGGGAGGAATGTAAAAAGGGAGTGTTTTTAGTTGGAAAAGTCAGTTGGAATGGAAGTGAAGAGCTAAGCTGAGAGGTATGCTCTGACCAGAGAAAAGGACCAAAGCTTTTTGAAATAACAAAGAGGCGCTGAAACCCTGAAAAGGTGTTATGCTATAAAGAGGTAAAGCTATCTGTTAGAAGCAATCCTAATGCTCTAAAAGTTTGCCTGCCATTTAAAGAAAGTTGCTTGATGAAAGACTGTCACGTGGTTAAAACAGCCTTGATCATCCGGAAATAAACTGAACTGTGGCCTGAACTGTTCATATTTTCAATCCTTGCAATAAACATACACTATAGCAAATGCATTTAATTTCACTTATGTGCTTGTCTGACTCTCCGTTACCCATGCCCCCATGACACAGACATTTTACAGAGCCCACTTCTAGTTCAACAATTTGTCCCTTCGCTCATGGAGGGTAGCAGATCGCCGGCATACAAATGCAGTCATGTGTCAGCAATAGGCTTCTTTGCAAAAATGCAGGGTCTCAGGGATGTGGTGGGCTGGTATCCAGTGATAAGAACACCTGAAAGTCAATAACTGCAAATATAGCTATTCAATAATGCAGATTAGCTTAATACTGAAACAGCAGAAGGGCGAATAACAAGAAGGGTGACTCCCAAAATAGCGCACGTGCTACACAGCCACATGTCATCACAGCAACAGGCACCCACCATACCCAGAAGGGAAACACACACACACATGCCTGGCAGGGATGGCGCCCAGTGCCTCCCACCCCCATGTCATTCACCACAGCAAGGGAAGGCTATGCACGGAACTCCCCAGCAACAAGCGTATAGCCTGCTGTCAAAGCAGTGGTCCAATGATCGCCGTCCATGTCCCTCCGGCCCCCAAACCAGGTGCATGCCACACAACCCCCCACCCAGTATGCCACTGCAATGCCCACCCCACCAGCAATGGCTCCGCATGTGCTCCCTAACAAACACAGGCTCTGCATGTCATGCCCACCCCACACTTAACACTAGAGCCACATGGTGCCCTGCCTCCCCTATCAGTGGTGCCGCGGAGAGCATGCAGCAGTGCCACCACCCCAAGACAGAGCATGCAGCACACAGCTGCAGGCACCCCCAAGAAATGCACCACAAGCAGCAGACCTGTGCACGCTGACACATGCCCCCCCAAAGGCCAACACTGTGGACAATTGTGGTGCCTCTCCCAAACCCCCACCGGCCATCAATGGTGACACATGTAACAGCCCTGTGTCCCCCCCCAAAAAAAACAGTGCCGCAAGCAGTGTTCTGGTGTGCCACTCACCTCCACAGCACAGCAAGCATGCTCAGGCCCCCACAATAAAAGCAACAACAGCTCTGCAAGAAGGAACAATGCCTGCTGCCACTGCAGCCGTCAAGCCCTTGTGGCGTACGGCGTTAGGCAGTGAATAGGCAAGCAGAACACTGTTCAGTAATGGTGTCATGCCCATAGGGCCCGAGGGAGCATGTGCCCCCCCCCCCAATATCATTGCTCAAAACTAGTATAAAATACCCGTAAATGTATTTTATTTTCCAGAAAATCACAAGGTCTAAAACAATATTGACTTTTTTGAAGTCATAAGTGGTGGGGGCGGGGATCTGTTAACACTGCCACGCATCAAAGAGTGGATTTTCAGGCACCATCTAACTCTGTGTGCTCAAGGAGGACAGACTGAGGAGAAGACCGGTATGAGAAAAACTAAGCAAAACTGCAACCAAGAATGATAAACATTCATCTGTGGCAGGCCACATTATTGAGTGAGATCGGCCGTGGGTGTGTGTGTGTGTGTGTGTCGCTGCTACTTCCCAGAAGAGGAGTACTAGCAGTACCAGCAGCAACAGGAGGCGGGTGAGTCTGAATGCCTTCATTCTTCGGTCTGGGTTGGCTTGTAAAAGGGCTCTGTTCTTGGTGGATGTTGTATGTGACAGGGGGAAGAGGCAGAGTGGGTGCAATAACAAGCCTAATTCTTCCAAGCAGTGCCCAGTGTCCATCAACTATTTGATGAGCCAGTGTTGGCCCACAGACAAGGATTTCTGTGTTTGGAAGGCTGAGGAGTGGCATCCACCCAGAATGTGTTCTCCGTCCCCCATTTTTTTTTTTGTAAGTACCTCTTCTCCAAATTGCCAATCCACTCCCCTTCCCCTTCCGACTTTCAGGTTTATTTTTCCTTTTCTGGACGTGTTAGCAGAGTTTTATTTCATTTCCTTTCTGAAGCATCATGGAAAGAAAAGGAATTGAAACTCTGTTCACATGTCCATCACCTGAGAAAAGGAAAAAAGTTGCATCAGACATGCTAGTGTCTCTACTTTGAGTGGTTAGCTTTCGTTCCTTTTCTCTGAAAACTCAGAGACAAATTGTAACTTAACCAGGTAAAAAGAAACCTGAATTTGATTTGGAGAATTCAGTTTTTAGCTTTGGAGTGTAGGCAGAAATGCTCATGGAACACAAAACTATGCCTTTTTTTTTTGTAACTCTGCCATGCTGGATTTTGACTTTTCTTTCTTGGCATGTCTCCTTATTAAAGATATTCTATAATGAGCAACAGGGATCCAGAATTCTCACTGACTGTAACAACTGCAACCCACATAATTATCTTCAGAAGCTTTTGTAGGCATATGAGGCCAATACACAGTGGCTCTTGGGGGCCGATATACGGTGGCTGTCAGGGGTGATGGACTTTAGGTGCACACAGAGGCTCTCCATACCGCCATGCCATAAAAGTGCTTTACACAAAGCCCCCACTTAGTGGCCAGGCAAGGAGGTGTGTGTGTGTGTGTGTGTGTGTGTCTGGGGGGAACTGGTGAGAGTTGTCGCTATTAGTGGCCAGCAGGGATACTTGGTTGGGGACAGGGTGTTGGAGAGGCTGCCTCTGAATGCCACAGATACTTTGGCATGAGGTACGGTGTCCTGGGGTAGCACCATACACCTGGGATACTTGGACATGGTGTTGGGGTGTCACTGGACTGTGCAGTCCCACTGGGAAAGCAGCAGGTGCCACAATACTGGGACCCAGAGCAACAGGAGTAAGGGATGCCTTCCCCGAACAAAGCAACATACTTAGTGGAAGTGATCAATGCAGACTAGCCTTCAGCATCTGCAAAAAGACAGTGGTGGTCTATGCCATGAGCTGAGCAGTTGTGGGGTCTGGGGAGCAACAGAATCAGAGGGAATACTAGTGATAAGAGCTTTCTTGGGTTCAGTGTAGGGGACACAGAGGGACACGACCATTGGACCACCCCAGACACCAACAGAGAGCTCTAAAAGTTTGGTTTTCGGGAATAAAAGAATCCCATACTCAGCTGGAGCAGCAGGAGTGAACTGTGCCACATTCACCACAGCTTGATCCACCGGAGATGCCCTGTGGTGCTGAGAGGCAGGCAGAGGAGCTGACCACCTGCCACCATGGACACGCCAATCAAAGTGGGGCGGATGTTCATGCAGCTGCAGAAGTTCAGCAGGGTAAGGGTTAAACACAGTGGGTGGGTTTGTTTGTTTTATTATTATTAGTAGTAAACTGTAATAATTTATTCATTGTTATTGGGCAGGATGTGGATGCAGTTTGCAAGAGGTCGAGTGTGCGTGTATTGGTGCTGACTCAGAGGGGCAGCACAACACCTCCCCCCTTTAAATCATTAGCTTTCACTGTAGTTCAAGTGACTTCTGCTTGTTTGCATAGATAAGCCCCTCTCCCCAAAAGAAGAAAAATTGTCCCTTGTTCAAATGTTAGGGGTGTGATTATTGTCTGGGGTAGGTTACTTCATCCACCCCCACCCCTGGGTTGTCAGTATGTGTTGTATTTTATTGTCATTCGTCTGTTTCTGTTTCGAGGGTTTGCAAGAGGAGGTCGCTCATCTTGGTGTAGTGTTGCCAGGAATACCACCCCTGTCATTTGTCAGTGTTGGAGGGTCATTAGTAAAGGCATTAATTAGTTTTTATTAGGCTTGCTCTGGTTTGAGAGCCTACAGGATGTGGTGTGCTCTTGAATGGAGTGTAAACTGTGTGACTTGGAGTGGGTTATTCCCCCCCCCCAGGCAGTAGGAGTTTTACAAGTAATATTAATTAGTATGATCCTTTATTATGCTGTTCTGACAGTTATACTTTTCTTAGCAATACTAAGTACAGTGTAATGCATTGCAAGCTGGCTTGCTCTGTTTGCAGTACTTCATTTGGAGAGCCTGTTGGTAGGGAGGTGGTACTGATGTTTATTTATTTGTTTATTTTTTATTTTAGTCTTTGGTAACCAGGTAAGGCCCACTAGGCACAAGTGCCTGTTTTCAGGGGTGACCTGGGAGCACTAGGTGGTTACGTGACTTGCTCAGAGTCACACAGTATGCAAGTGGAGGTTGTGAGAATCAAACTCAGGTCTGGTCCGCTGGATGTATCACGCTCATTCACACCTTGTTCCTCTAATCTCTAAGCTATACTGCCAGCCCAAATGTGATGGATTATTCCCACCTACATTTATTTCTGCCTTGCATTGCTCATCATGGTCTCTGTCATGCCTGTTCGCAGTTTTTCTGGGTTGTTTGCAGTTTCATAATAAAAATGTAACTTTTTTTTAAACATACTTTGGCACTAAGCATAGGTGACCTACTATTTGTATATTTATTAAGAATGTGCTACACATTCAGACAGTTTGCTTGCAATTTAAAGACAAGTGCTGACATGATAAGATGAGAGGTACTATATGGTCCAGACTTCCAAGGTCAAACAGCACTTGTGCAGATAAATAATTTATCTGACAGCTCACCATTGTATATTTCCTTTATACAATAAGGGATGCTTTCTGACACTGCAGGGACATTTGCTTTTGATGTTTTTTAAATGATAGGTTGTGTAACTTTTTGTCAACTTTCCAACTAGCACAGTGGTTGCTGTTAAATGAAACACCACTCATTCTGTAGATACAGTATAGTTTTGTGTTGAACAACTTGTGTGCTCAATGTACCATGCTGTCATTTTTTTTTGCTTTAAAGTTATTTGCATTTGTTTCTTGCAAAAAGTGAACAAAATTGAATTTTCTGCTATGTTTTGCTAATAATAAAAAAAACTAAAAGGTAACTATAAACGAAACACCACTCATTTTGTAAATATCTTTCTGTCGAACACCTTTCGTTCTCACAGTATTATGCTATCATTCTTCGTTTTAAAGTTATTTGCATTTGAATACAGGAATATGTGACATCACTACTATGCAGATAAATGATAATGACATACATAATGCGTGGATAAATGGTGATTAAATCACTACTGCATAGATAAATTTGATTTATTCAGTGACTGGGCAGATAAATGGATTTATTAAATGGGGTTTGTGTCCATGTAGAGTATTAAATAATCCAAAAAAAATGATTAGCAGTTTCACATGTGAAAGTGCTAATCAGCTCCAAAAATGCATAGTATATGGCACAGACTGGTTAGCAAAATGAAAAATATTTTGTTTTTAATGTGTTTTGTATGTGTAAGCTTGAATAAAAAACATAAAAAATGTTTAGCAGTCTAGTGCAATACAGTTCAGAAAATGGATAACACCACCTTCTGGTACTGAATAGCATTATGCTGTGCTATACTAGCTATTTAATACCCTGCCATGCCTATTGCATGAATAAGGGATATGTGGGGGGCGACTGTGTGATAAAGCGGTTATCTGGTGAAGTTGCCATTGACCTCAAGTAACCTCACAAGTGGTGGAGCATGATGTAATAACTGTGTATATAAATGAAATTTATACACACAGTTACTCAAATAAATGGATTCATCATACTCTGTTTATCGTTATCCCTACTGCATATATGTAAGTAATAATTTGTTTACTGTGTAATCTTTTCCATGTATCAGCAAGAACACATGACCTGTGTCATTATTTTTCATGCAAAACATTTATAGAAGATGATTGTAATAATTTGACTATTCAAATGGTGCATTTCTGGCTTTTATCAGGTAATTAATTAGTTAGGAATGGGCTGTAAATAGCTAGCTGATTCACTGTATGGTAAAAGCTACCAAAATGCACCATTTCAGTTCCGTTTTTACAAAATTGCTTTGAAAATACAAGAGGTCACTGTCACAGACTGAACAAAGAAAAAAAAAGTATAATTGTGACAGCATTTAGTATGTTAAGGAAAAGCTTCCTGGCCTTCTAAAAGTCACCAAAATGCACCATTTGACCTCAATTTTTCAAAATGTTCCCAGGGGAGCATGCCCCCAGACCCACCTAGAGAAATTTTGATTTTGTGCCCCTCCAAAATTTCTGGTTGCATGATGTCGCTGCTAGAGTCTGGGTAAGTATGACAAGTTTGCTAAATACTGGTACCTTATCAAGCTGTGTTCAGCTTGTGTGTGTGTGTGTGTTTAAACATGTAACTTTCTATAGTATATTGTATAGTACTGTCAATCATGTCTGTAGTGTTTTTTCTGCATATATGTAAGTAATACATGGAAAAGATTACACAGTAAACAAAGTATCAGCAAGAACAGATGACCTGTGTCATTATTTTTCATGCAAAACATTTATAGTAGATGACTGTAATAATTTGACTATTCAAATGGGGCTTTTCTGGCTTTTAGCAGGTAATTAATTAGTTAGGAATGGACTGTAAGTTGCTAGCTGATTCACTGTATGGTAAAAGCTACCAAAATGCACCATTTCAGTTCAGTTTTTACAAAATTGCTTTGAAAATACAAGAGGTCACTGTCACAGACTGAACAAAGAAAAACAAGTATCATTGTGACAGCATTTAGCATGTTAAGGAAAAGCTTCCTGGCCTTCTAAAAGTCACCAAAATGCACCATTTGACCTCAATTTTTCAACTGTTCCAAGGGGAGCATGCTCCCAGCCCCCCTAGAGAAATTCTGATATTGTGCCCCTCCAAAATTTCTGGCTGCATGATGCCCCGGCTGTTCAGTGTTGTGTGTCAGTGGTTCAAGGACCCACAGTGACTACATATTGGCCGACAGAGACAGGGGCACACACAGGGATGCATTGTGTGTGCCTGTTACAACAGTGCACTCGCCCTCCTGGTACCAATGTCAGATCCAGCGAACACCACCACATTGTAGAGTCTTTACATTAGGCTGTACAGCCCTGCACTGTTCCACTGAACATCTGTCACCATAGCACAGGATCACCGGCCTCTGCACTGGAAAACCCGCCCTGTGGGAGGTGCATCTCTTTTGTCACAACAGGCTACAGACTGTGGGTGGTCCCCTGCAGTCCCGCCCCCACTGACATAGTGTGTCACATGACCATGTAGGATGTATAAAGGCAGCAGCCTGCACACAAACATCATCCCTGCACTTTTGGTGAATGAAGGATGAAGTCACCAAGTTTCCTTTCCAGCCGGAAGGGGGAGACCACTACTATCCCTTACGGGATACATATGTCAGAGGGATAAGGAGGTTAGAGGAAAGGTCTACTGGCATTGTGGCCAGTACAACAACTTTCGGTGCCCTGCATGCCTATACACAGTGATGGACCATGTTGTGCACCAGGGGCAGCCCCACAATCACGTCACTGATGCTGGAGAGATTGGGGTGCTTAGGGTTGTGGCTGATGTCCGTGCTAGGGTAAGGACAAGCATGGTGAGCACTGGGCAGGTGATCCTCCAGTGCAACTCAGGGGAGTCAGATGCTGTGGTGGGCAGGCTGCCCACCCTGCCACTTCTTAAGAGGACAGTATAGCATGTTTGACAGGCTTCAAGGGGCTGCCCAGCTACACCGGCCACAGGCAAGGACCTGGATGTACCACCCGAGTACTGTGTCACTTGTGCAGGGGAGCCCTTCCTCCTGTACGATAGCAGGCCGACCGAGGACAGTACCCCATGGAGGGCTCTTATGGATTTTGAGAGGGTGGTCCCAGGGGTTGTGTTGCGAGGTTGTTTCTTCCACTTCAGCCAGGCCCTGTGGCAGCACATACAGCAGTCCCCCATTGCCCACCAACAGTATTCCACGGATGAGGAGTTTGCACTGCAGGTCTGTGTGCCTGTGGGTGATGTGCTGGATGCATTTGGCACCCTGTGTGACTCAGCCTACTGTCAGGGGAATGAGGCACTGCTGAGGTCCATACTGGACTATGTCAAGGAGACATGGCTTGGCAGACTCATATGATGCATGGTTAGGCGACGGCTTCTATTTTTGCTGGAGGCATGGAACATGTACGGTGCCACCCACGCAGGGCTGGCACATACAAACAATGCTGTTGAGGGCTGGCACAGTGGCTTTAATACCCATCTCAGTGCCACCCATTCAGGTATCTGGCACTTTACTGACTGCCTCTGAGAAGAACAGAGGCTCAGCGAGAGCCGCATGGAGCAGATCATCTCCAGGTGTGGCACCATAGGCAAGTGGAAGAAATACAGGGACCTGACACGATGGATTGAGGGTATTGTTGAGGAATACAGCATGTGCACCATGTCCGACTACCTGAAGGGCCTGGCATATAATTTCCAACTCCAGGTGTAGCCGACCATTGTCACAGTTTGCACAGCTGATGCCCACACCATATTTTCCAGACTACCCACCTGTACCACATCTGCCCGCTGTGTCCTGTGCCTACACTGCCTGCTCTATTAAGCACCATGTAGGTCCCCTGCTCTGCAGTGTACACCAACAGCTAGCAACCTCTGTCTTACTGCGTGCTCCTTGCTGCACTTTGTGGAAAACTAGAACTGGAAGTCCACCTACATTTACCTCTGCTGCCACCGGTGCCATGTGCCGCTGACTGCTGCTGCACCTTCCATCACCTGTGTCACCTTGTGCATCATCTCAATGCACACCATCACTGATGTCCTGCATCCTCCATGAACCATGCCGTCTACTGCCTCCATGTGCATTGCTCACCGTACCTTTCGGCACACACACCCCCACACCACCTGTGTGTAGCTTCACTGCACTGTCCGGACCTCACCCTCAACACTACACTGCCCTGTCCCTGTGTTCGCACCCCCTGCCCATCCTGTCTCATACTGCATGGGACCTGTGTGCCTATGGGCTTTCTATCTGCACTCCCTAGTGTGCCTTTCCTCCCCACCCCCATGACCCATTCACATCCGGGACTTTTCATTATTGTGGTTGTGTTGTTTTTTTTTAATGACTGTCGTTTGCATATTTGACAGTTGCCCTCTTCTACTGTGCGCCATTCTGTGTAGCACGATTTTGCTGCTCGCTATTCTGACTGGAGCTCATTTGTGTAGTGCGCCCAGTTGTGGCTCAGTGTTCCCTCATCTGTGCTGCTTTGCCATGCGGCATTGTTCTTTGGCCCATTATCCTGTCTCCCTTCCCAGTGCACCCATATCACATGGAACTGGTGGGTTCTTTCATCTTCAGGAAGATGATAGAAGAATGGGTGTGTTTGAGGGAGAATCACAAGGACACTAGAAAACCAGTGGATAGCACATTATTGGGGGAGATTCTGGGTTGCTTGGGTCAGGTTTGCTTGCCCATGGATGAGGCATGGCTGTTTAGGGCACTATTTGCATGTGCCTTTTTGGGGGGTTTAGGGTGTCAGAGCTTGTGATGGACTCCACACTTATGGTAGGACATAACATTCACTTCAGGGACACCAGAGTTATTGAGGATTGATTAGAGATAACATTGCGACAGTCAGTGACTGCCCAGCTAGGACAGTGTGGTTAGTGACACTCCACAGGGTGCCAAAGCACATGTGTGATGCCCCGAAGGTGGTAAGAAAGATATTAACATGTGCTGGATTTCCACATTGGAATAAAAAAAGGGTTAAATAAGCAACTGCGTCGATGACACCAGTAACTTGCACACAAATTACTAACACAGGTCCAAAAAGGGGTGGATGTTGGCATGAGACAAAGAGAGGTAAGAGTCAGGAAATAGATTCCAAATACTTCACAAGATTTTATTCTTACCAGACCGGGGAGGGGAAACACAGTCACGGGGAACACTTTCTACCAATACTCTCCTGTACGAGGAGAACTCTAATTCAAATAACTGTAACAGCTCCGCTTTACGAGCAGTCTATACTTTATGTCAACAAATCTTTAGACAATATTCAATTACTACCTTGAAGTGCATCTCTACCTAGGGTCTATACTATCTGGAGTACTCCAATCTAAGGAACTCTAGGCATATCACCGTAGCACACTATATTCATCAATCAAAAGGAAGTTCGTGCACAGGTGAACTTTCTCTGTCGTCGAGAAGCAGTTGAGTTGCAGGATAAAGCAAAAGGGAAACACTTGGCTGACTGGACTAACACCTAAAGGACTGCTGAGAGGATTTTGTACAGGCCATGAGTCTCTCAGCCACACCCCACCTCTTTAGGGTTGCCGAACCTTTTAAGAACAAATCAACGATTCTCTCAGCTCAGAACCCATTGAGGGCTGCCAAAATTGAAGCACAACAAACCTAGCCACAGCCCTCTTCTGGACTGCTGGGGTAAGATGAAGAAGAAGAAGAAGATGCTGAACAACCAGCCCAAAGTCCTCTTCTGGAGTTGCCGGGACACAAGGAAGAAGAAGAAGGTGCTGACCAACCAGTCCACAGTCCTCTTCCAGACTGCTGGGACACAAGAAAGAAGAAGAAGGTGCTGACCAACTGGTCCAAAGTCCTTTTCAGGACCACCAGGACACATGGAAAAAGAAGAAGAAAGGAAGTCTGTGAATCGTAAGCAGCAACAGTTTCTGGGCACCAAAGCTGGACGAGCCAAGGACTACGTAAAATAAGAAACAGGAAAATGATGCAAAATATTGCGTCAGAAGACCTGGATAGCACTTTGATATGAATGACAAAGCAAGAAAATGGATGGTATCTTTGTATTAGGCCAGTCCATACTTTGGGGAAACTTTAAAGAGTGGAAAACAATAAACAGGATGTTGCAAATGACTGCGGCACGGTTCCTTGAAGTTCTGCTGCTAGCCGCTTCAAAGATGCACTGGAAACAACTTCTGGAGTACAATGAAGAAGATTGATCTGGATACCAATGGTGAAAAGATTCTGGAAGCTTCAGAAGACTAATTCGAACACCTTGTAACTTGGAAGGCTGGCAACACAGCAATTCTTTTTGGCACATTCACTGCTTGTAGCAATAGTAGCATGCAAAATAAAGTCTTATTTATTGTTGCAGTGGTCACTGATTCAGTCTTAATGTTCAAATCACAGTAAATATATAGGCAATTCACTTTTCTGATTGAACCCTAGCACTTGTGGAACTAAGTAACAGGGGTCCCTCTGACTAAATCAGGTTCTTCCTGTTATTGTGATTCTGTATGTCTAACTAGACTCCTTAAACATCAGAGGTCACTAATGCTGCTGGGCCCCATAGCACCTGGGGAATCTAAATGGTTAGCAGTGGGCCTAACTTGCCCTTTTAAATGACACAGCACGTAGCAATGAGCCTAACTTGCCCCTTTAAGAACTGGTGGGTCTGACTTGTCCTCTTTAACTAGTGTGGGCCTAACTTGCCCCTTTAAGAACTGGTGGGTCTGACTTGCCCTCTTTAACTAGTGTGGGCCTAACTTGCCCCTTTAAGAACTGGTGGGCCTGACTTGCCCCATGGGTCATGAATTACCCTTGCCCCTTTAAATAAACATGTGGGCCTGTATTGCCCCTTTAAGAACTGGGCCTAGCTCTGTCTGGGCCCCTCTTTGATCGCTGGGCTTTTATCTGGCATGCCCCTTTTAAACTACTGGGCCACCCTGTAACCCTGGTCCCTTTAAGATCACTGGGTTGCTTGTCTGGCATCCTCTAAAACCACTGGGCCTCCTTTTAAATTCTGCCCCTGGAACTGCACTGGGTCTGTCTGTACAAGCCCCTTTAAACACTCTGGCTCTTCTGGACTAGGTCCTTTTATGAGCTGGCCCCCCCTTGTAACCCTGGGTCTTTCTGTGTTGTGCCTCCTATAAGCACTTTGGGCTTCTCCTGAACGAGCCCCTTTAAATCGCTGGGCTGGCTTGGGCTACACTGTCACACTTTGGCCCAGACACACCTCTCTCATCAAAATTTTATGCCCTTCCTGAGGCTTCCCTTTTTGCTGTCCCCTTCCCTGTGGGCGTCGCTACACCCTGAAGGCTTTAATTATTTAAATGAGGAGCCCCTGACCAACCCCTTCATGGCGCTCAGTCGTTTTCTCTTGCGCCTAGTGCTAGCTTGTCAAAATAAATAAATACACTTTTTTTTATTTTGGGTGGGGATCAGCACGTAGCAGAGTGCTGTCACCGACTCACCACACCAGCAGGTAGCAAAGGATGCAGGCAGGAAACGGGAGGTGCTGTTTGGAGAAGGAGCTTCAGGCAGGTGCAGGATGACTAGGGACCTCGTAGAAAGTCCCAAAAAAGCACAAAAGATGCGGCAGTGCTACCACCACCACTGAAGGACCAAACACTGGATTTTTAAATTAAAATAATAAAATGGGGCACTGAGCCCTCCCGGAACACAGCAGGACCTCATTTCACTTCACAGGTGGCTTGGGATGGCACCGCAGACCGGACACTTCACTCAAGTACAATGTCTTCAGTGACTGGAGGTAGGAGGCACACAGCAAAGCCTTCAGGGACAACTTCAGCCCTCCTGGCAAGTTCTTCTCATCCCTCCTCACTTTCTGTGTCCTCTCTCCTCCACAGTCTCTGCGATTCACTAACAGTTACTTAATTTTCAAACTGCAGCTCTCTGCATTCTGGTTCTGGAAGCATGGCAGGTGCCACACAGTAGGCATTCTATTAGCTAGCCTAACTTTCCATTAGCTGCAGCAATGCAGAAAGGCTTATTTTGTGCATCATTTCTAAGCTATTTACATTATTCTTGATTGGCTTTGTACAGTTTTGTGTTGGCATTTTAAACTGGACACCTGGGCATTTCTTGGGCCCCTGTTTACTGTATTAAGGCACCTATAACTGGCACTGTTCTGCTTCTATATTTTTCTGTGGTGCCCCCAACTCTGGGGCACTACACATGCATTGCCCTTTGGGTTTGGTTAGGGAGTACCTGACACACAGACCACACAGGCATGGGGAATTTTTCATTCACAACAACAGAATGCCTGTAATGAGGTATCAGCTTGTGGCAGTGTTGAAAAAAGAGATTCAGACCATGGGCACGGACCCAGGGATTACAACACCCACTCGTTCAGGACTGGGGCTGCCTCTGAGGCAACAAAACTGGGATGTCAGGAGCAAAAGATAAAGGACATTGGCAGGTGGAAGTCACGGGCATATGAGTGATACTTTATTTATTTTTTTATTTATTTTACCAGGAGAGACACACTAAGCTGAAGTTTGTTTACTGGTGCGACCTGGGAGCACAAGGAAGTTATGTGACTTGCCCAAGGTCACACAGTATGCAAGTGGGGGCTGTGGGATTCAAACCCAGGTCTCCAGATTTGCAGCTCAGAGCCTTAAACCACTGTGCTATACTACCTCCTGCCCATGTGGAAGGGGGCCAGTACTGGACAGGTAGCCAAGGGTGCAATACATGCTAATTAATGCTGATTTGTGTTTAAGACCTGTCTCCTGCAGTGAAAAAGATATGGGTGTTAGGATAATCATTTGTCATAAGAGCTCATGAATGGTAGCATGTCGGGCACAAGGAATTCAACTCAGGATGCTCCTGGAGAAGACGATGGTGTATTGATACAGGATTGGGGCATGCAGTGGCAGGATTTGAACCCTAGGGTAAGGAAGCTGGGGTTACTCAGTTTCCCCAAGATGGTCTGTTTATACACCTAGGCGATAAAGACCTGGGCCATTTGTCTTCCGCTGATGTGATCTGGATGATCACAACTGATCTAGAGTGGCTTAGGGAGCAGATGCCAAACACATCCCTGGCACAGTCCAGATTAGTGCCGCAGGTGAAGTGGAGAATGGTGACGACTGTGAGGCCTTTGCACAGGGTCTGCAGGGAGGTGAATAGAGAGAGGTCTCAATTCTGCTTTTCTTTGGGGATCCAAGTGGTTTACCATCAGTATATCATGCCAACTGTGGGGGTTTGTATGATAAGGATGGGGTACATCTGACAGACGTGGGGCATGGTTTGTTCAATAACAACATTCAAGAGGTGGTTGAAAGTTGGATATAGGTTATTCACCATGGGACATTGTTTGGGAGATGCATAACTGTGTTTCCATCTTGTGGCAGACTCCTCAGGCCAGTAAAAGAAACACAGAGGTAAAAAGTGATGAGAGGGGATGGCCCTGTGAGGCCTGACTCTGGAATTGGCTGCTAGTGCACGGGGAATGTGTGTCGGAGCTGGGGCCATGGGGGTGAGGGGCTGGGCAGATGAGGCCCTGTGACAGCAGCAGTGCACTGCTATGGCCTAATGAGTCCAAATCCATCAAATCAAGCCTGGCAAGAGGCTGGCCTGCCCAGTGGGGTTTACCGGGCTTCCTTGGCTTACGTTGACTGGGTGTACGTGGATATAGATATAGATATAGATATAGATATAGATATAGATATAGATATAGATATAGATAGATACATATGTTAAATGTATATGTATATATGGGTATGTGTTTATATATATGTGTGTGTGTGTGTGTGTGTGTGTGTGTGTGTGGGTACATATATGTCTGTATATATATATATATATATATATATATTTATACAATAGGGGTGTGTTATATTCGTTGACAATAAAACCATGTATTTGCATCCCAGTGAGATAAATCCTGCTGGCGTAGACACTGTGGAGATATTTACATTTACACACACAGGCCCAGATATTCAAACTACGCCATTCTGTGGTGCAAGCCCCTGCGCTGTACTCAAAAGTTGCACAGGGGGGGTGTGGCCAGAGAAAATATTCAATGGAGTTGTGCTATTGAGCAACTTCTTTGAATATCGCCCCATCTTTCCACCCACTGTGCATGTAATCAGTGGAACTGCTCCATCGCAAGTGGTCAGAGTGGACCATTCAGATGCGGTGGTGCAAGTTCCATTGTGCCATGCGCAGCACCTGTGATATTCAAAAGGTGGCATGCAAATGGGGCCATAATTTATGCAAGGCACACAGGGGGCCATTTGCATCTAATTACGGCCCCATTTGCATGCCATCAACATGCAGGTGCTCTGATCCCCAACGACTTGCACATGGCGCCCTGCCAGGCAGCAGCCATCGGGGACCGACGCCCCCTGTAGCCCTATCATGGGCACTAAGGTATTCTCCCCCCCTTAGCCCGATTGCGGGCATTAAGTCATCCCCCCCAAAGTCCAAGATCCCTGGTGGTCCAGTGGACCGCGAGAAGCCAGATCGCGGGCGGCATCCTTACCCCAAGTATGTCATCCTGGTGATCTAGTGGCCACCACCCACCGATGGAGCCCCACCACCCCTCCCCCCTGTCGGCTGACAGCACCCTCAGCCTGCCACCCGCCGCCCGGCTGCCTTGTATGGTATGGGCTGCATGCCCATGGCTCATGCTCTGCCCAATGGGCATGCAGCCCCACCGAGCTGTCGGTCGGCGGGTGGCGGGCGGCAGAAGCGGGTGGGGTGCTGCCACCGGGTGATGGGGTGAGCGGGTGGTGGGGCTGTGGGTGGGTGGGGTGGGAGCCACTAGATCACCAGCTATTATACACTTGGGGTAAGGATGCTCCCGCGATCTGGCTTCTCGCAGTCCACTGGACCACCAGGGATCTTGGACTTTGGGGAGAATGACTTAATGCCCGCGATCGGGGCTAAAGGGGAAAATGACTTAATGCCCATGATGGGTTAAGGGGAGAATACCTTAATGCCCACAATCGGGCTAAGGGGAGAATAACTTAATAGCCCATAGTCAGGCTACTCTAGGTCCACTGGACCACCAGGATATTGGACATTGGGGGTCTGATGCCCACGATCGGGCTACTGGGGGACACTTCAGCCTGCGATCGGGGCATGGAAGTGCCGCCAGATGCTGGCGGGAATGAGTGGAGGCCACCCACAGGTGGCAGCTGCTGTGTTGCACCCTGCAATGCGGCAGCTCACCTGTGGGTGGCCCTCAGCTCGATCCTTTTTTAGCGTAAGAAGTTGTGCGAGGCGCAGAGTAGGGTTGTCTGCCAACTCTGCATGGCCCGGCTGAATGTCGGGCTGTGCAGTTTATGCATGGGCACGCCCCCACCTGTGCCTGCATACATCACTGATGCCCGCATCGGGATTTGTGCAGGCGCACCCTTTCTCTTTAAATATCAATAATCAAGCGCATCAGTGGGTTGTGCATGGCACCATGCTCAACCCTTTTGAATATCTAGGCCACAGTGTCTACATCAACAAGTGATACTCTCACTGTGCCTGCGTCACTACAGGCACTACCCTCACCAGAGTACCTTTGTACTGTACATAAAAAAATATGTAAACATAACCCACTTTAAAAATGCACAAAACGTTCACATTAATACAATCAAAAGAAAAGAGTAAATTACAAAATCTTTGAAAGACACACTCGTTCTATTCAACATAACTGCAGCTCTCAAGAAATCATACCTGACCTGAACCCGGGGTTAAACCTCTGCCAGGAATGAACTGCTGAAATGATTCAACACATCCCCCACACTATGTACTGTACCCCGTTACAGGTTTTCCCACAATGTGCAAATGTCTTTCATAGGAGTACCTCTGTTACACGTTCCTCAGTTGTCATCGTAGATCGAAATTGAAAAGCACAATATGAGACCGAAACTCCTGCAGCCGCACCACCGGTAACAAAACGTGCATGAACTCTGAAATAGAATGAAGACCCAGCAGACTACACAGCACAGTGTGTGCCAAATAAACATTACAGGGGCCAAAAAAGCACAGCAATGAGCAATAAACCACTAAAACAAAAATAAATGTAAAAACACCGTCCAGGAAGACGGCAACCAAGCTCCTACCCACTGAATGCATTAAACCAATCACAGCACAGAAAGACACAAAACTCAACCAATCTTAAAATACTACTCTAAATACCAACCAATCCCAAACACAATCACTTCCCAATCATAGTTCCAACCAATCACATACCAACACTCACCTCCCTTCACAACACAAAGCAGAATCCCACAGAAGAAACCATATTAAACCGACTACAAACACAAATAAAACTAACATAAATGTGTCCCCTATTGTATAAATTGCACACATGATGTGCAGATCATGGGATCTGTCAAATATTCTCACTTCTGCATCGTGGGGCATAGAATCTCACTCTGCAGGAGTGAGAATATTTTCCATATCCCTTAGGGTTATGAAGGCACTTTAATGTTAAACTTGAAATTTTGTGCATTAATAACTTTGGACCCTTTGAACAGATTTGCATGAAATTTGGTATGCATGGTGGGGCATGATAGGTCTCTTGATCTGCCAAATTGCATTTTAGTGGGCAGTTTTGCTGATTTTGTCTGTGGTGCTGCGCGGCCGCCGTGTGGCATGCTAGTCTGAAACCTAGCAAATAGAAAGAGCTTGGTTCAAGGAATGTGCCACTTTTTGTTTGGTGAAAAAATATTAATCCATTCAAAAGTTATTAATGTGCAACTTTTTGTTTGGTGAAAAAATATTAATCCATTCAAAAGTTATTAAACTTTTTAGCTCCCATTGTAAGTTTATGGAAAGATTTATATGGTTATTTTTGTGAAAGAAGAATGGGGTTTTGGCCATCTGGTCACTCCTCATGATCAAAGAATTTGCAGGCTCGCAATCAAAGATTCTTTGATTGCGAGAAATTTATTGATTGTGACAGCCGCCATCTTGTTTTCAGTTTGGGGTTGGAAAAAAACAAATCTCAGCCCAGGGGTGACTTCTGAAGTTGAACTTGGATGGGTTTTGCTCAGGGAGCTTCCCTCTATTGAGCCATGCCTGTGGTTTAATGTACTTTTGTCAAAAAATAGAGTTTTAAACTTTTAAATTCTTTGATCGCAGCTCGTTAACGATCTTTGATCACAAGCCTGCAGATTCTTTGATAGCAAGATTCTTTGATTGCGATCTTCATTTGTGAGGGAGGGACAAGATGGCCAGATTTCTGGGTTGGAAAAAAACAAATATCTCAGCCCAGGGGTGACTTGTGAAGTAAAACTAGGATTGGTTTTGCTCAGCGGGCTTCCCTCTATCAAGCCATGCCTGTGGCTTAATGTGGTTGTGTCAAAAAATGGAGTTTTAACGTTTTTAAATTCTTTGATCACGAGCCTGAAAATTCTTTGGTTGGGTGTTTTTTTGATCACGAGCTTCGTTCGTGACGGCGGGACGAGATGGACAGATTTTTGCTGGACCCGATGTCTCTGGGAGGGACATGATAGCCCAAATTTCACGACCAGATATCCCCTCCCAATCAAAGATGATCTTTGATCAAGAGGTTGAGATCGATTCTCGTGATCAAAGAATTTTTAAAGGTACTAAAACTTTAAAATGTAATAACTTGGAAACGGGTTGGTCTTTTGACTTGAAATGTAGAGGGTGTTGAGGGGCATATCCTGTAGATGTTTAAGTGTCAGAAAATTAATTTGCTGAGGAGATATTGTGTGATACAGTTTATGTTTTGTGGATAGCATTCTGCATTGTGGTACTGGCTTGAAATTTATAGGGTAGCTAGCCTTACTGCCATTGTCATACTTTTCACTGGTTAGGTGTGTGAAATGCAAACAGGTGCGGAATTATTCCACTCCAACAAATTAAAATTTGGTTCATTTCGCTTCAGTAACTTTTGAACCGTTTGCATGATTTGCGTGAAATTTAGTCTGTGGAAAGAGTCATCATAGATCTTGGATTGTGTCAATTTTTGTGTTGGAGTCAGTTACAGTTGTTGAGTTGTGGTGCATGTTCATTATAGTTACTGGGAAAACATTTCTGTGTGTTGTGAAAGGCATGGTGAGCATATATTTGGGTGTGTAGGAAGATTTCATGATAAGCTATAGGACAGCTAAAAATGAATGGCAGATGTAAGTGGTTATGGAGCGCCGGGCAATGTGGGAGGGAGCATGGAGCCTGAAGGCACAAGTGGACAAGTTGGTGGGAGCATGGGGCACAAGGGGCCCCGCACTCCCACCAAAATGTGCTCTCACTAATACGTAGGATTTTCAGTGGTTGCAGTGCGATGTTAGGGACAAGTGGACAAGTTGGTGGGAGCATGGGGCCACATCCCAACTTAAGTGATAAACATTAATGATATACCTCCCTGCTACCAGCTACACACATGAGGACACTGAGGAATTACACGGCCTCAGCCAGGCAATGCCCCACCCCACCAGAGCAGGCTTTGGATCCTAAATGCACAGCCACAGTACAACTAACACCATGGACATCAATGATATACCTCCCTGATATCAGTTGCACACAAGTTAGGACACTTAGGAGTTGCATGACCTCAGCCAGACAAATGCCCCCACCCCCCAGACCAGGTACTGCATCCTGAATGCAGAGCCACAGCCCAACTAAAGCTATGGATATCAATGGTACATCTCCCTGATACCAGCTGGACACAAGTTAGGGCACTGAGGAGTTGCACGGCCTCAGTCAGGCAATGCCCCCACCCCCCCCAGACCTGGTACTGGATCCTGAGTGCAGAGACACAGCCCAACTAAAGCCATGGACATCAATGGTATACCTCCCTGATACCAGCTGCACACTAGTTAGGACACTGAGGAGTTGCACAGCCCCAGCCAAGCAGTTCCCCTACCCCTCCAACACCAGGTTTTGGATCCTGAGTGCAGAGGCACATCCCAACAAACGTGATAAAGATTAACATTATACCTCCCTGATTCCAGCTGAGGACAAGTTTTGACACTGAGGAGTTGCACGACCTGAGTCAGGCAATACCCTCATTCCCCAAGACCAGGTATTGGACCCTGAATGTACAGTCACATGCCAACTAAAACCATAAATATTAACATTAAACCCCCCTGATACTAGCTGAACACAAGTTAGAACACTGAGTATTTGCATGGCGCCAGTGCCCCCCACCTCCCAACTCTAGGTACAGGATCCTGAGTGCAGAGGCACATCCCAACTAGAGCTGTAAACATAAATGGTATACCTTTGTGATAGCAGCTGAACACAAGTTATTGTATTTATAACAAGGAGATAGATACATGATTGTAAAAGAGGAATTTTTTACTTAAAATAATAAATAGTTTTTACAATTTTCCCAAAAATATTTTTTATTCATTATTGTATAAAAACTTGTAAAATAAATAAAAGTGTTTATTCACACAGGGTGGGGGGATCTAAGGGATAATAAATATAACATATTTTAAATAACTAATAAGTTTCAGAAAAAAAAATTTGGCTAGGAGTGGCAGGGAAGTGCTAGCCATTCAGGCTGTTGTGCTTTGAGGAGTAGGTGGTGATGAGGAGGAAGAGGAAGACTGCGGAGGAGATGGTGGTGGGACTTGGTGCCCCTCATCTGTTGTTGTTGGTGGTGTTGTGGGAGGGGCACTTTCGAGGGGCTCTTGCTGCTGAGGAGCTGTGGAGGGTGGGTCTTCCTGTAGGTGCTGCAGGTCTTGGCGGAGAAGGTGGTGAATCGCCTCTGTGGCCTCCAACTGGTTCTCAGTAAGCCACACCATGAGGCCATGGGTGGTCTCAAGAGATGCAACAGAGGCCTCTTCCATTTCTCGGAGGCTGGTGATAGCTTGGGTGAGGCCTCTGTTGCTACTCTCGAGACCACGAGTGGTAATTAAGGCCGCATGGCCCACATGTCCATGTCGCTGCAGCAAATCAATCATGTCAATATTTTGCTCAATTATTTTATCTAATTTTGTTGCAGTGACATGAGCGTGTTGGGCTGCAGCCCTGTTGCCACCCTCCACGGCCTTGAGTAGCCAGCTGAGATTTCGGTTGATGCTCTGTAGAACAGCAAGAGACTCTGTGGAGAAAAAATGAGAACAAGAGACGTATTAGTAAACTGAGCTGTTCTGCACTGTTAATGTACTGTACTGAAGTATATTTTCAATTAATGGATAGAGACACTGTATTTACATCTATGCATGATTACTATAGCTGTCTTGATTTCATAATAGTGTAAATAAACTGCATTGCTGCTGGAATTGATGTGATTATAAGGGGATACGCAATAGTTAGTTATGTGATAGCTGATATATCATCACGAGTGGCAAGTGAGCTCAGGGGTTATCACAATCACATTTTAGTACATTTAACATGCATTGCAATGGAGGAGGTGGAATCTTGTAGGTAGGTAGCTATAGCATGTGTGCTGTACAAAGACATGCAGGTGATGTTAATGGTAAACTACATGCAAAAGCAGTGGTTCGTAGTTACAAAGATGGAAGGTTCCTTACTGTTTTCACATTTTTTTTCACATGGTTTGATGTTGATGGATAAAGAGTAGAAATAATATGTTACTGAAATGCATGAACAAGTTAATATATTCAGTTATCATGTGATAGTAAATAATATTGTGATTTACACTGTTCACATGGTGGTAGACACTGCAATTGATTGTGATTTGTAGGATCAAGTGAGATGGGTGCAACTGTGCTATTGAACCTGGTTTGCTATTCTAAAGGTGCAGTAAGTGATGATGATAAGAGAACAGTAGAAGCAATTAAATATTGCTGTTTGTGAAGATTCTGACTTTCTAGAGGGGTCATGGGAGCTCTGTGTATATCAGATGTAGTGCATGCAGAGAGGCACAGTTCATGGGTTGTTTTGTTGTTGCCATGTATATGGGGTATTATGTCATTGAAATTGTGAACTTTTTACATTGTGTAAATGATGTTTTGATTTGCGTGTGTTTCTCTAAATATGTTGGTCATGTCCAATTGCAAGTATGGTTATGGTGGGGGATTTGCAGTGCCGCTTGTCTGGGGATTCTAGTACAGGTTTCTGTAGTTTTCATATGAAGATCCTGAGGTTGCAGTCTATGATATTAGTATTTATGCAACATGTGTCAGGATAAAAAATGACACATTACTTCAGAAGGATAAATTACATCCCAGAGTGCTGAAGGAACTTGCGGATGTCCTAGCGAAACCCCTGGCAGAGCTTTTCACCATCTCTCTGAGGACAGGGTGGGTGCCCCAGGACTGGAAGGTGGCACATATAGTACCTACCCACAAGGGGGGAACAAGGGAGGTGGCAGGGAACTACAGGCCTGTCAGCCTGACATCGGTGGTGGGCAAGGTGATGGAGGGCATAGTCAAGGAGAGGCTGGGAGGGACCTGGAAAAGTCAGGGTGCCTGGACGATAGACAGCATGGATTCGCCCAAGGGAAATCATGTCAGACAAACCTTGTTGAGTTCTATGACTGGGTGGTGAGTGCCTTGGACCTGGGTAGACCAGTGGACGTCCTCTTTCTAGACTCCAGCAAGGCATTTGACTCTGTTCCTCACGAGGGCCTGTTGGATAAGCTGGGAGAAATGGGGGTGGGGAACCAGATGATCAGATGGATAGACAATTGGCTCCAGGACCAGACCCAGAGGGTCGTAGTTGGCAGGATAGTCTCATCCCCAAGAAGGGCCATTAGTGGGGTCCCACAGGGATCAGTCCTTGGGTCCCCACTATGTCCGCAGAACCTCGAGATGGAATTATAGCCGAGTGATTCAGTGGAACCTATCTCTTGTTTTTTGTAATATATGGATGCGAGAGGCTGACAAAGTTTTACCTCTGCATTAGTTGAGGGATGGTTCCATGTTCGAGTTCCTTGCTCCTCACTGTCTGCGTGCCGTGTACCCCTCACCCGCTCCCACTTTTTTATCACAGGAAAGAAAAAAATGAGAAAAAAAAACAAGCTTCAGACATTAGCTGCGACACTGAGGTCTGAACGATGGTATTACGAGGACCGGGCGATGCCTCCCACCCATCCAAGACCAGGTTTTGGATCCTGAGTGCAGAACCACATCCTAACTGAAGTGATAAAGATATAAGTTATACCTCTCTGATACCAGATGAAGACAAGTTAGGACACTGAAGAGCTGCACGGCCTCAGGCAGGCAATGCCCTCACCACCCTAGAGCAGATGTTGGACCCTGATTGCAGAGCCATATTCCCACTGAAGACATAAACAGTAATGTTTTACCTGTCTGATACCAGCTGAACACAAGTTAGGACATTGAGTACTTGCACAGCCTCAGCGGGCAGTGCCACACACTCCCCAAGACCAGGTACAGGATTCTAAGTGGAGAGACACATTACCACTGAAGACATAAACTGTAATGTTATACCTCCCTGATAACACCTGAAGACAAGTTAGCACACTGAGGAGCTACATGGCCTGAGCCAGGCAATGTCCTCACCACCCAAGACGAGGTATAGGTCCATGAGTGCAGAGCGACATCCCAACTAAAGCTGTAAACATTAACGTTATGCCGCCCTGATACATAGATACATAGACAGTGTCAGCAGATAAGGGCCTATGGCCAACCCAGTCTGCCCATTTGTGCTCGTAAGTTTACTTTATGTTTTTCTAGAAGTCTGTTGCCCCTTACCCCTGACCTCCAGAATTCCTTTATGTCTATCCCATGCATTCTTAAATCCCGTGATTGTTTCAGCCCCCACCACTTCCTCTGGCAGGGTGTTCCACTAGTCCACCACCTGTTCTGTGAAGAAATTCTTCCTCATGTTTCCTCTGAATCGTCCTCCCTCCAACTTCATCCCATGCCCTCTAGTCCTGGAACATCTTTTTAGCTTAAAAATAGTGTATTCCTGCACCCTGTTCCTCCCTGTAAGATACTTGTATGTCTCTATCATATCCCCTCTCTCCCTCCTCTCCTCCAGGGAGTACATGTTCAGTTCCTTCAACCTGTCTTCATAGGACTTGTGATGCAATCCATGCACCATCTTGTTGCTGCTCCTCTGAACCTTCTCTACCCTGTCTATGTCCTACGTAGGTATGGTCTCCAGAACTGTACACTGTACTCTAGGTGGGGCCTCACTAGTGTCTTGTATAGTGGAATTATGACCTCCTTTTCCAAGGCTGGTGATGCCCCTACCTATACATCCCAGCATCCTATTTGCTTTACCTGCTGCCTTGTCACACTGTTTCTCACCTTGAGGTCATCAGAGACGATAACCTCAAGATCCTTTCCTGCTTGATGCTGCTATATCCTCACCCCCAACTGATATATTGTGCCAGGGTTTTTGTGCCCCATATGCATTATCTTGCACTTCCTTGCATTGAATTTCAACTGCCAAACGCCTGACCATTCTTCAGGTTTCTGCAGGTCCCTTCTCATTCTGTCTACACCCCTGGTGTGTCTACTCTGTTACAGAGCTTGTGTCATCAGTGAACAGTGAAATTCTGCCTTCTAGGTCCTGCGAATGTCACTGATGAAGATGTTGAATAGGACCGGTCCCAGCACTGATCCCTGTGGTACCCCACTGGTCACTCTTCCCTCTGTGGAGTGACAGCCATTTACCACCACCCTCTGTGTCCTGCCACCAGCCAGTTACCTACCCACCACACTACTGTCCTGCCCACACCCATATTACCCAGTTTGTGTAATAGTCTTCTATGTGGCACAGTGTCAAAGGCCTTGCTGAAGTCCAGATAGGCCATGTCCACTGCCTTCCCTGATCCACCTCCTAGTCACCCAGTCAAAAATTCAACGAGGTTGGTCTGACATGACCTCCCTGGTGAAACCATGATGCCTTGGGTCCTGTAGTCCATTGACAACTAGATGTTCCACCAATCTCTCCTTCAGTAGTGCTTCCATGATCTTCCCCACTACCAAGGTGAGGCTGACTGGTCTATAGTTCCCTGCTTCCTCTTTGTTCCCAATTTTGTATAAGGGGACTACATCTGCTATCCTCCAGTCTTTGGGTACCTCCCCTGTTTCCAGTGACTGGCTAAACAGGATAGCCAGAGGTTCAGTCACCACATCTCTTAGTTCTTTAAGGACCCTGGGGTGCACCCCATCTGGCCCCATTGCTTTATCAACTCTTATTACTTCCAGTTCCTTCAGGACCCTTTCTGTAAAGGGACTTGTGTCCTTTCTGCACCATTCTCACCCCTTATACTCCCTTCAGACCCATTACCCTCCTCTTCCTCAGTAAAGACTGAGCAGAAATACCTGTTCAATATATCAGCTTTACTGTTGTCATCCTCCACGCGGCCCCCATCCTCACCCTTCAGTCTCACTATCCCTCCCTTTGTCTTTCTTTTTTCACTTATGTACCTGTAAAAGGTTTTGTCCCCTCTAACCATTGATTTTGCAATGTGTTCTTCTGTCTGAGCTTTGGCTTCCTTACTGACCTCACTGCCTCCCTTTGCTTCTCCTGGTACTTCTCCCTATCCCTTATGCCTGTGTCTTTTGTATTGCCTGAATGCAATCTTTTGGCTTTCACTTTCTTTTATACTCTTTGGAAAACATAATGGTCTCCTCTTCCTTTTCCTCTTGCTAACCTGCTTAATGCATAATTCGTTGTTCTTGTAATCCCCATTTTAAATACTGCCCACTGTTCCTCAACCCTGATTCCTGTCCCATTCCCCTAATGCCTCTTTTCAAGTATCTCCATTTTCCCAAAGTCTGCCCCCTAAAATCCAGGATACGTGTTTTTGTGTGGTTTGGTTCTGTTCTTTCTGTGATTTCAAACCACAGTGACTGGTGGTCACTGTTCCCCAGGTGCTCCCCACTGATACCCCCCATCACACTGTCCCTGTTGTGAGCACAAGGTCCAGTATTGCCTTCTGCCGAGTTGGTTCCATAACCAGTTGCTTGAGGAAGGCACCCTGAAGGAGTCCAGGATAAATCTGCTCCTAGTTGATGCTGCTGCTGGAGGCTGCAGTCCACGTCTGAAATATTGAAGTCTCCAAATCGTACTACTCACTCTTGTCTGCCATCCTTTGGATGGCTAGCATCAACTCCCTATCTGTTTCTTCCTCCTGGGCTGGTGGTCTATAGACCACACCTGTGTGGATGGCTGTCCCCATTTTCCTTTCCAGCTTAACCCACAGTATCTCTCCCATTTTGTTCCTCCTGGATCTCTGTGGCCCTTATATCATTTTTCACATACAGTGCCACCTCCTCCCTTCCTGCCTGCTCTGTCTCTTCTGAATATGTTGTAGCCAGGTATGGCCATCTCCCAGTTGTGGTTATCATCACCAGGTTTCAGTGATGGCGCACATGTCCAGGTTTGACTGCACCATGACAGCCTCCAGATCTTCCATCTTGTTGCTAAGGCTCCTGGCATTTGCACATGGCTTTCCATGATTTGACCTCCCTAGACTGTTTCACTGTTCTACTCCAGCCCCTTCCTTGGGTGTCCTGTATCCTGGTTCTCCTTGCTGTCTGCCCTTCTGCTGAATTTTGCCCTTTTCTGCCTATCCACCTCTTGGGCACTAATCTCCATCTTTGACACTGCTTTGCAGAGATAGCCACCCTCTGTTTCACTGGTTCCACTAGCTGTGGGGGTGAGCAAGTAGGTACCCTCCTTGCTGGCTTGCCACCCTTTGCTAGTTAAATGCTTGTCAATGTAGCATTTAAACTTATCATTGAGTGTTTGGATTCCTCCAGGATGGATGCAGGCGTCAGGCTTGAACAAACCTCCATCCCTCCAGGTGGGTCCCCAGTCACCAATGAATCCAAACCTTCCTCACAGCACCAGTTCTTCAACCATGAGTTAAAGTTCCGGTGCATGCACTCCTATGTTCTCCTTGCCTCTCTCGAGGAAGTACTTGAGAAAGTGACAGAAGTAGCTACTGCTTGAGACCCCTCCCAATTTCTAAACTCTTCCTGAACTTCCTTTGCTCCCCATTTGCCAGGTCATTAGTACCTAGGTAGATAATGACATCCAGATCACCCTCCCGTATTGCCTTCCCAGTGATCCCAAGGATCTTCCTTCCATTCCTCCATGCCATGGCACCTGGTAGGCACCTCATCTCCCTGTCCTCCCCCTCCTGTGTTCCTAGCTGGATCCCTCTTATGATGGAGTCCCCCACCAGGATTCACTTCCTCCTCATCTGGCATCCACTGCTTTCTCCGCTGAGGTCACCTCCTTGGCTAACCTCCACATCCTTTCCTTCCACTTCTCTGGGTACCTCTATTTGGTTGTCCTCGTTTGCCAGTGTGGCATATGAGTTCTTGAGTGGAATAGGATCTGGGATGTGCCTCTGCCTGACTGCTCTAACCTTCCCTGAGCCCACTGTCATCCAAGTGCTCCTCGTTCTCGGCATCCTTTGAGGCAGTTGCATTGGACTGGGTGGTCTCTGGATAGGGTGATGGTACTCCTGACCCAGTTTACTTCCGCCTGAGTCTGGCTACCTCATCCCACAGTCCAGAGAGATGCATGCAGATAGGGCAGCACCTCAGTGTCCAGAAGGTCTGCCTGAATATGGCTGCCCCACAGCCACTGCATTGCACCACTCCCCACATTATACTGCAATTATATTGCTATTCCACTACTTGTCTGCTACTGAAGCTCTCCTAGTTCCCTTTTTATTAACTTACTGTCCTAAAAATCCTGCCACTGATCCTCAGATAATTTTCTTTAAAAAAAAAAAAAAAGAAAAGAAACCAATAAATAAATAAATGAGTCAAAGCACTTGTCGTGCTGAGGGTGGGCTTCTTCCCCCTTATGCCCCTCCTACTTCACACTCCTTACTATACCCTGTGTTTAGCCCCTGTCAATCAGATTTAACAGAGCATATAATTAAGAGTTGGGGGAAAGGGCAGTTAGACAAGCCAAGATAAAATTTGCAGCAATTAAAGACAGCACAGAATTACACCACCACCATGTTTTAAATGTTCAACAGCCCAAAAACGATTCTAAGTAAAGACAACAAAGAAAGTACAGTGTCACTAAAAGCCCACAATCTAAGTTTAAAGGAAAAATAGCAATTACCAGTTACTCTAAAGCACTGAATTGAATATGTTTCCTTCCTTCCCCTTCTGGCTTCTTCTGAGAAAATAAAACTCACTTGCTACCTCAACTATGACTACGCCCCACCTCCAGTTATCACGAGGCTGAGGTCAGAGGCCAGACAATTAACACCCCTCACCCAACTACAGGGCAGTCAGACAAGCCAAGATAAAATTTGCAGCAGTTAAAGACAGCACATAATTACACCACCACTATGTTTTAAATTTTCAACAGCCCCAAAACAATTCCAGCTGAACACAAGTTAGGACACTGAGGAGCTGAACAGCCTCAGTCAGGCAATGCCCCCACCACCCAAGAGCAGGTATTAGACCCTGACTACAGAGCCACATTCCTACTGAAGCCATAAACAGTAATGTTATACCTCCTTGATATGAGCTGTACACAAGTTAGGACAGTGAGTACCTGCAAGGACCCAGCGGGCAATGCCCCCCACCCCTGAAGACCAGGTACAGGATCATGAGTTTAGAGCCACATGCCAACTAAAGCTGTAGACATTAACATTATAGTTACATGATATCTGGTGAACACTAGTTAGGACACTGACTAGCTGCATGGCCTCAGCAGGCAATGTGCCCAGCAGTCAAGAGCAGGTATTAGACCCTGAATGCAGAGGCACATCCCTCCTAAAGCCATAAACAGTACTGTTATAACTTTGTGATACCAGGTGAAGACAAGTTAGGTTACAGAGTACTTGCGTGGCCTCAGCCAGGCAGTGTTACCTACCCCCCCAACACCAGGTACAGGATGCTGAGTGCAGAGCCACATGCTAAGTAAAGCCATAAACATTGATGTTATACCTGTCTGATACCAGCTGAACACAAGTTAGGACATTGACAAGCTGTATTGCCTCAGACAGCCAATGCCTGCAGCCCCCTCCCAGACTAGGCATTGGAGCCTGAGTGCACAGGCACAGACCAACTGAAGCTGTAGACATAACTGTCATAGCTGCATGATATGACCTGTACACAAGGTAAGACACTGTGGAGTTGTATGATGTCAGCTAGGCAATTACCGCCCCCAGCAGAGTAGATATTGGTTCTGTGTGCCGAGCTACACCCCACCTGACGCTACAGACATGAAGGTTATACCTGCATGATAGCAATTGCGTGCAACTTAGTACTCTGAGGAGTTGCATAGTGTCAGGGAGGGGATGCCCCCATCCCTTGAGAGTAGGTATTGGATCCTGAGTGCAGAGCTAGAGTTCAGCTGAAGGCATAAATATCTATGCTATTGGTCTTTGATACGATCTGCCCACAAGTTTAAACACTGAGGAGTCGAATAGCCTGAGATAGGCACTGCTCCTGCTGTCCTACACCAGGTATTGGATGATGAGTGCAGAGGCCCACCCAAGTTGAACGTATACAGAGCAAAGTTATACCTACCTGATGACAGTTGTATGCAAGTTAGGACTCTGAGGAGTTGCATGGTGTCAGGCTGGGACTGGTCACACTCTACATGGCAAGGTATTTCATCCTGACTGCAGAGGCACATCTCAACTAAAGCCATAAACAGTAATGTTATATCTCTCTGCTACTGCCTGAACACAAGTAAGGAGACTGAGGAGCTGCACGGCATCAGTCAGGCAATGCCGCCACCACTCAAGGCCAGGTATTGGACCCTGAGTGTAGAGCCACATCCCCACTGAAGCCATAAACAGTTATATTATATCTCCCTGACACCACCTGAAGAGAAGTTTGGACACTGAGGAGATACACAGCCTCAGCTAGGCAATGCCCTCACCATCCAAGATCAGGTATTGGACCCTAAGTGCAGAGCCACATGGCAACTAAAGCCATAAATGTTTACATTAAAGCTCCCTGATACCAGCTGAAAACAAGTTAGGACACTGAGTACTTGCACTGGCTTAGCGGGTAGTGGCCCCAACCCCCCCAAGACCAGGTATAGCATCCTGAGTACAGAGCCACATCCCAAATAAAGCTGTAAACATTAACATTATTTCTCTCTGATACCAGGTGAGACAAGTTAGGACACTGAGTAGCTGCACAGCCTCTGCCAGGCAATGTAGCCAGCAGCCAAGAGCAGGTATTGGACCTTGAGTGCAAAGACAGATCCCCACTATATCATTGTGACTCACCAGCAGAGTCGAGCACTAGCAGCTAGCTACTCAACTGGAGCCCCTCTGTCCTCACCTTCTGGGAGTGGTACGAGCTGCATGCAGTGGGAGGAAGCAGGGACAGTGGCTTTGCTGGCTGAGGGAAAAAGAAAGAAATATTAAATATTATTTTATATGTGTGTATACTGTGCAAGTTTACTTTAGTAGTACTCAATGGTGTGTTTGCATTATTACTTAAATATTCTGTTGCACTATATTAGCATGTGTTACATGTTGATGCAACACAGTAAGAACTAACACAGACTTTTACATATGGTACTATATATCATTGAATGCTTTTAGACTGTTAGCTTATACAGTAGTTTAGGAACAGTATGTTTTATGTCACCTGTCATCTTAGCTGACTAGGACAGTTAGAAGTTATATATATAGGAAAAGGCAGGTACACCGGGTAAAGATTACATATTTCATAACTGAGACAAGGCACTTCAGATGGTGAGTCATGGTGGGATAACACTGTTTGTGAGGTACTGTGGTTTCTGGTAGAATACATGTAAGATATTTTGTTATTTCAACATGACACATCTACTATCATGTCTTATTGGTTTTATAGTATTATACACTTAAATAGCAGTTTGGGTGGTTTATTTATTTATTTATTTATTAGCTTTTGGTAACCGGGTAAGTGCGCTAGGCAACAGACCTGCCTATTTTCAGGCATGACCCGGGAGAGCACAGGACATTGGTTACAATATGCAGAAATTCACAGACATAATATAGGTGTACTGGAGCAAAACAAGATATACATTGGGTAGCACAGTAATAGTTACATAAGGGTACATTTTAGGCATAGATCATAATAAGGATGTAAAATAAAGCAATTAGGGTAACCATAAGACAGCTGAGGACAGTAAAGACATCAAGGTTCATAGCCACCTAGACAAGCATATTGCATGGGAGAACATTAGTGTAGTACTCAGGGTCAGACCCGACAGCCTGCAGTGGGACAAAGCAAATTAAGAGCATTTGCATTAGCCAGAGGCTAGAAGGTGGGTGAACAGCGAGTTTTTGAATTCTCGATGGGAGGCTGAAGTTTTCACCATAAGGTGGAGTGAGTTCCAGAATTTGGGAGCAAATGGGCAAATGCCTGTTCACCCATTTTTGTCATGCAAGGTCTAGTGGAGAGCATGGGGACAGAGGAAGACCTGAGGGTACGGGTGTATGAGGCAGGAGTCAGGAGGTTGGCAAGATAGACAGGGCAGGGAGGTCTAGACAGGGAGTCAATAAAGCAGCCCAGGGAGTAGGCTCGAATATCCTTAGGTGACAGCCAATTTAAGCCAGCGTAAAGGAGACAATGATGGGTAAGACGTGGGGCAGTTAAGGCGAATCTACAGATGTTGTTGTAGACAGTGTCCCATTTGTGGAGTGTAGCAGAGTTTGCAGCAAAGAGGAGGGGCAGAGCATATTGAAGCTGCGGTAAGAGAATACCTCTCACAACAGAAAGTCTAGTGGAAGGAGTGAGGGAGTGGCGCACGCGATAAGCTCCACCAATTTTAGCATTGACGGCACGGCACACCATATTGACATGTTGAGACAGGTCAAGGGTGGGATCCAAAGTGATCCCAAGGTACTTGAAGGACTCAGTGTTTAAGATGAGGGAGCCATCAAGGCATTGAACCCGGAGCCTGTTTGCAGGAGCAGACAGTTTCTTAGAGGATCCGAATAGCATAGCACAGGTTTTTTCTAGGTTCAGGACTTGGTGGTTGCTAGAGAGCCAGGTCTGCAGGAATTGGAAGTCATTAGTGAGAGTGGAGTTGATGGCAGCAACCGATTTTGACCCAGAGTAGAGAACAAGGTCATCTCGTGCATAAAGAGTGCAGCTATGCGGGACATGGTGGGAATATCATTTAGGAAGAGGGAGAAGAGTAGAGGTCCAAGAGTGGATCCCTGGGGAACTCCACCGGAGATGTTTAGGGGGGAGGAAAGGGCCTTGTGAAATGCTACTGCCTGAGTCCGATTGTCAAGATAGCTATGGAACCAGGAGAGGGTTGGTCAGATGCTCCAATGGATTGGAGTTTCTTTAGCATGAGAGGATGGTACCATGAAGGCTTTAGACAGGTCGATAAAGACGACCCAGTGAGTAGGCCACGGTCCATATTATTTCTGATGTCATTTGTAAGTTGTGTAAGTGCAGAGGGTACTGTGACCGGGCCAGAAACCATGTTGGCATGGGGTTTGAAGATTAAACCTGTCAAGGTGAGCAGCAAGCTGGTGGTGGACTATTTTTCAAGCAGCTTACTGACAGTGGGCAGAAAGATATAGGTGATAGTTGGACATGAGTTTGACATTGCCCTTTTTTGTATAGGGATGGTTCTGGCAGTTTTCGAGGTGGATGGGACAGTAGGCGTTCGAATGAGAGAGGTTAAAAGCCAGGTGATAGGTCTGGTCAGCCAAGGTTCATACTGCTTAAGTATGCAGGATGGATGCCCTCAGGCCCTTGACCCCGCGTGCTGGAAGGGGTTAAGTAGCTTCGCGAACTTCAAGGTAGGTGGTTGGAGCCAGAGAACGAAAGGGAGGGGTGGGAGGGCGAGGGAGGAGAGAGGGACAGTCAGGTTGTGGGCTAGTTAAAGTAGCGACTGGTGGAGAAGAAAAAAGGGCATTGAAGGCATTTATGTTAGTGACTAAGCAATTCAAGAGGCTAAACAAGATGTATCACAACCTTTCAAAATGTGAGAAAAATGCATGTATGAGAGAGAGATGGACAGAGTAAATAAGAGTGGGCTAAAGCAGAAACGTTCTAATATTACTTTCTTGTTAGGTTACAATCACACTTCTTTTTTGTATGGAGTACTGTATTGGAGTACAATTAGAGTCTATTAATGCTGTTGTGTGTCATACCTGACATTATTTAATAAGATTGACACCACCTTACTGAGATACTGAGGTTGTCATTGGATTAATTTAACTGTTGTGACAGATTTGTTGAAGATATTACATTTTAAACGTTGAGCACCATTAAAAAGATGTACTTACAACCACAATGACGTTCGCCAAACTCTGGGTTCCCTGCTTCCTTCCACATAGAAAACGTGATGTCATACCACTCCCGGGTACTCCTGTGCATCTCACCCGCCGTTGCCTTCGCTCTGTAAAAACGTCTGGTGGGTGAGCTTCCACTTCCTCGTACATTCGTCACCCGTTTTTTCAATCTCTTGCCTCCCCAAGGCATGACTAACCTGTATAAAAAGATACAAAAGAAACAAAAAAATCATTATTTGCTAATACTTTTGAATACTGTGAATTTATACATTACTGTGTTACAGGTGCAACTTTATGTGTACTGCTTCGGTATATAACATATATTTTAGGGTTAACAAGTGAGGTGCTGGAGCTCTGTGGCACCCCTCCTCTCCTCTATTGCACTCTCCTTGCAAATAATTAATTTCTTTCATTGAAAAATGTGAAAATATTCAGTTTTAAGTATTAGTGCTAAGACACCAGGTACTGTTGTAAGTGTTACTCTGAGAGAGAAAACTTTTTTTTACTAAGCTTGTACTACTACGTTGTATGTGAATCGATACAGTGAGAGGACCTGGCTCGTGGATTGTCTAATTTGCAAAAACGGACCTGGCTCATGAATTGTCTAATTTGCAAAAACAACAGCTTATCATGAAACACTGTTTACATTTGATTACAGAAACATCTGTGTTTACCAATGGTGCTGATGATTTGGGAACAGTATCTAAGCCAATATCCTTGTGCAGCACACTACTGTAAGTTGCACTGGTAATGTCGTGCTGCTGTGATCTTTTATTATTGCACAGAGATGGAAGGGAGTAATTATGATTATGAACACCTAAAGCTTCAAGCACAGAAACTTGACAAGTAATTGTTAACAGACTTAATTTTAGTAAAGTTATGATTTATTAAATTTTCCATTTTTTCATGCAATGACGCCTTCCAGGATGGGCAATATGTGCAATAATGGAGCTTGCAGGGGCTATACGCCCTCTGCTTGTAGTTCTGGAAATGATTACACTTCTGACCAGTCTGGTATTTGCCAATACTGTGCAGCTAGTACGGTATTGCTGTGCAGATATTATCATCCTACTATCTTTAATAGCTAAGAAAAATTATTTTTCATATTGTAAAATTTAAAATGTGACTTACCTTACCCCAGGTCTGTGCCAGTGTGAGGTTTGTGGCCCTCATCACAAACCTGGGGTTGGCATAGCATCAGACAGCCTGAACTAGGGCTAGCACTACCCTGCCACTCTAGGATTTTGGCATGTTTGTAGTCTGTGAAAATAAATTTTTTTTTTTTTAGAACCATGGAAGATAAGATTTATTGTACTTTAACTGTTGGGCCAGGAGTCACAAAGGAGATGTGCCCAGTGCATCCGAGATGCATTGGTGCATCCCTGGCATGCACTGCAAGACGGTTTAGGAAGGGCTCTGATGTGCCAGTGCAACCTTGATGTGCCAGTGCATTGCAGATGTGCTGCTCAATGCCTGTAATGATATGCAGTGCATCTGGAGGGGAAGTGAGGGGGGTTTGCCCATGCATATCTGGTGCAGCCCCATTCACAGCCCAAGTCAGAGGTGCATTCCCAGGGCTAGTCTGAGGATGCACCTCCAAAAGGTAAGTCTAGTTCCACTAGACTTATCTAGGTGGCCACCCACAGGCAGGCTGCCATACTGTAGACAGGAGCACAACAGCCTGCACACCCTGTCAGTCCATGCACCACCACCCCAGGCAGCCCATGGCACTATATCACTTGACACCCAGTCTGGCTCCAGGTGGTATAGTGGTTGTCCCCTGCCCATATCTGCCTCACCCCAAACAGAGTATAAAACAAAGCCCTGGTGCAATAGTGGTCCCCCTCCCGTCTGCCACAGCTGCAGCCCCAAATATATTAAACACACCCCTGTTTGAGTAGAGTTGTCCCCCCCACCTGTGGCAGCACCGGCCCTGAAAATTTAGGATGCTGAATAAACAGTTTTAATGTTCCTCACATTATTATTGTATTTTGCATTATTGCATTGTGAGCTGTAGAAAATTAAAGCATAAATGAATATTTGATGACTTACTTTTTGTTGTTTGAAAATAAAATCTTGGTTTTCTTTCTTTCTTCGTTGATCTGTTGAAAAAAATATACATTGACTGAGAAAAAGCTGAGTTGTTGCACTATTGTGTTAAAAAACATTGCTATTTTTCTGATTTTGTGTGTTATGAACGTGTATACAACTTTTACAATGACAAGTACCACTGATATGGAACTACAAAGTACATGGTAACCATGGTTGTTGTGCTGGTATACTGCTAGGCAGGTAAGGATTGGGTGAATATGTGGGAGGATACAGCATTAAGAGCACAGCAGGGATATTGGAGCAGAGATGTAGTGTTGGTAGGGTGTAAAGTGTTGCAGCTGTTGGATGTACAAGTGTTTGAATGTACCAGGGCCTGAGAGACACAAACAGGAAAAACAGAGTAATGAGGATGGAAATGGGATCTGGTTGACCCAGATGATGTGTCATGTAGGTGTGACTGGGTGTCAGAAGAAGAAGCTATGACAGAAATTTATTAAATTAAGGGTAACTAGGCCCCCCCGCCCTGCTGTACAATTGGGGGGGGCAGGTAGTCTGAGGCATGTTGAAGAGATGTCTGAATTGCAGAATAACAGTTACCCAGGGAGAGGTTAGGGGGTGTATAACAAGGAGGATTGTTAAGGAAGTTCCTGTGCATTGGACAGAAGGGGGCAAAAGTAGAATATGTTCAAAAAACAAACAAAATATTTGTGTGTGGTAGAAGAGAGTAAGTGTATATAGTTGCCCATTTAGGTATCTGTATGTAGTGTGTATTTTATTCTATTTTTTGACCACTTTGACTGGCTCTTAAAAGAGCCATTTTTTTAACATTCTATAGTATGTACTTGAGAGATATTGTAATAGAGGTACACAATCACAGAAGTGCAAGGATGCCATTTCGAAGGTCCCCAACAAAAATGTTGTCACCTGTGCTTCAGAGATGCACACCATCTTTTAGATACAGACAATGATTTCAATATGTAATTTGGGGGTGACGTATGGTGTACATTCCCATAGCATGGAGGAATCCAGATATTTGTATGTTCACCTTCCTACGTGACCTTTCAAGTGCAGGACAGTAATCCTCACCTTTCCAGATCATTCGCTGTGTAGTATCTGAATACAGAATTTTACAAGCAGGTAACATACTGATAAAATGTTGCAAGTCACACTGTGCAGCTTCTATTAAATCAATTGCCCTTTTGTTCCCCAAATCATTACCTCCGAGATGGATAAGGAGACTGTCTGGTTCTGGGTGTGTCTCCAGCAAGTGGCATATGGTTGGCATCAGCTGCTCCCATCTCATGCCACCCTTCCCAAACCAAGACACTGAGCAGTAAGGTAGATGCAAGTCATTGCCAAAATAACTAGCTCTACTGAAAACTGCTGCCCTTTGGACCAGGCTTGACCCCACAATCCATACATTGACTCTAGATCTTTCTGCCATGCTGAGTATAAAGCATTAATAACTCAGATGAAGAAATATCAGAAAAGTGTGTCTCTGTCTCTGAGCACTACCAAGGCTAATCAGCAGAATGACCAGTGCTGAGTAGCATGTCTAAAATAAATGCAGTGAGAAACAAACACAACTAAGATAGGGTTACAACCTTTTAAGAAGCCCAAAGTGGGACATTTCTTACTGAAACATGATTTTTCGCAGGACAGTAGTAACCTCGACCAATGCAACAGACTGGCTTTCTGTATATAATCAGAATTAAGGCAAAGTATTGTAGTTTCTTGGTTGCTTCTATTGTTTCTAATCATTTTAATGTATTTTACTTAAGGAATAACAGTTTTCTGCAACATTTAGTGGAAAGTTAGAAAATATTTTTTGAAATAAAAAGTCAGGACATGTAGTATTTTTCATGTTTTTTTGCAGGACACAACTGCCCAAATCAGGACTGTCCTGCAAAAATCAGGATAGGTGGTAACCCTAAACTAAGATTCTGATTTAAGATTGGCTAGTACAGGCAAAAATTAATTGTTTTGTCTGTAAAGGCTGTTTCTATTGGTGTTTTGTTTATTAAACATTCTTTTGGTTTTGGTGGGACAATACTGGCTGTCCATTGGTCACACCAAGTAACTTGACAAGAATAACCATTTCTATTGGATGGGATAGTAGTCATTTTGATCAGTGAAGCTGGATTCCCTCTCTTTCTCAGCTAGCAGCTTGAGTGGTGAGGTCAATTACAACTATCTATCTTACTGATAAAGTTTTAAATAGTTCAAGAGTTCTATGTTTTTTTCTGTTACAGTAGGACTGTTTCAGTAGTAATTATTTACTGGTTAGTATGTGTATTCTGACAATTAAACATTTATCATGTTTTTAAAACTACTAAGTTTATAACAAGCTGTGATTGCAGCTACAGAGTTAACATTTCAGACTTGATTGTCAAGTTTTTGTTAACAGCTTTACATAGTAAGCAGAAAATTTAAGTGGTAGTTCATAGTTTATGTAGAATGAAGTAAAGAGGCTAAGCAAAACTAAGTTCTGTGGTGGTATACTTTCAGATCACTATTAACTTATTGGAACAGTGGATAGCAGACAGATCATACAGGATATCTGGTGTTTGTGCAATAAGACAAAAATGTTACCAGATCTGGTTTAGCATGGAAAATATTTGCACGAAAAAAAACAGTTAGTGGGGTGTTATCTGTTTGGTGTGATGGTTATTTCCTAATAAATATTTCTCCTGAGCAGAGTGGCTATATAAGAAACAGAAACTGCCACACAGTTTAAATAAATCTTGTTGTTCTAGGAGACAGCCACATACTGTCAATATACTGCATAGATCATTCAAAATTGTATAACATCTGATTTTGATATATGGTAATTGTTTTCAGCATGTTTTTTAGTTAATTAGGCAATTTTTACATAGTAGATTGATTTTTACTTACTTTTCTGTGCTGGAGTGACTCCTGCTAGTTTTCCAGTTACAAAATGGCCACACAAGTGTTATTGTATGATACTATTGGTAGAAAGAAGTCACATGGTGAAGTTTGCTGCTTCTTCTTTCGCTAGGATACAAAATCTTTGATCGCGACTCGCATTGATTGCGAGGATCATTCGTGAGCTTGCAAATTCTTTGATCATGAGAATAACACGAGATTTTGATTGTGGAACATGTGTAGTTTTGAAAAATACATTTGTCTTTACAGTTTTCAGCAGAGTATGTAGTTATATGTGTTTTTATTGCTAATGAGACCTGAATTTTACAGTGATAATGATTTTTCAAAGTTGTCTTACATTTTATTGTGTTTTTCAGTCTTTGATTGTGGGTGTGCAAATTTATTGATTGCAGCTCACTTTGATCATGAACATCATTTGCAAGGTCGCAAAATCTTTGATCACAAGAATAACGCAAGATTTTGCATGCAGAAGTTGTCTACTTTTTTTTTGCATTTTTTCATGCATTTGTGGTTGAATGTGGTTTTATTGGTTATCACATATGGATTGGGCAAAAATATTGTGATTTGCAAGTCTTTTTAGTTTTTTCGATCTTTGATTGCGAACCTGCAATTTTTATGATCGTGATGCACATTGATCATGAGGATCGTTCGCGAGGTTGCAAAATCTTTGATCATGAGAATACCACAATATTTTGAATGCAGAACTTGTTTACTTTCGAAAAAAAGATTTTTGGGAGAGTTTTTCATGCATTTTGTGTTAAGATTTACTTTTATTTACGATGACAAGTGGATTGCACACAAATACATATCTTTTTTACATGTGGTTTCTGAGTTCCTTGTTTTTTGATCTTTGATTATGACAATGCAATTTTTTTTGATTGTGAGTCACATTCATTGCAAGGATCATTCACGACAGTAAAAATTATTTTGATAGGGAGAATACTGCGAGACTTTCACTCTAGAAGTTGATGGTCTGATGGTGCCTTGCAAGATGGCGGCCACACTGGGTCAGCCACTGAGAGCTACTGAGAGCCATGGAGTTTAGTTATTTAGTCTATTTAGTTTTAAGTTTATAGATTTAACAAGCTGAAGTTCATCAGTTTTTTAACTTCCGATTTGTTTATTAATCATGCTTATTACGCTATTTGGACACCCGATACTCGCTACTCACTGGACTCAATGGCTGACTACACCAATTGTACATGCTAGTTTTAGTGCTGTACGAATAGAGCTGAAGATCAAGGGTTTGGTGTAGGTTTGCTTTGACTGACCTGTTTGGACTTTTATTGACTCTCACCATTGTCGCCAGGACCTGTGGAGCTGTGGATTTGTTTGCTGTGTTTCTTCAGAAGAAGTCACAAGAAGTGAAGGAGCTCGGTTGAACTAGCGGGCTCAAGCAGGGCTCACTGTGGCAAGTAGTGCTGGGTGAAGATCTGCCTGTGCCTCTGGGAGCTGTGGGAGCTACGGCCACCATTTCAGTCCTCGACCAGGCAGGAGTCACCTTGTTTGTTCCCTAGGGAGCTGGGGGGAAACTGAGACTTCTCCTAAGCCACCTTAGGGGTCAGCCATTGAGCTGGGTTGCTGAGGCATCTGTAGCTGCTGGTCATCGACCGGTTGGGGGGGTGTCTGGCTTCTGTTAGAGAAGGGGTCTGTTTGTTCACCTGTGACTGTACTCCTGGAGTTATTTGTCTGTCCTGAGTTTCCCTGGATGTTTTAAGACTGAACTGTGAGGATTTGCTGCCAAGAGAATTGTGTCGAATGCCATCTAACCTTTCCTGCTTGGATTTAACTTGGTATTGGTGGAGAAACTGACTTGCTTTTCCCTTGCCCTGTTCCTGGATATAGGGGTGGTGAGAGTGTGGTGCACACTGTTTTATTCCTCTTTAAACAGTTATGGATTAATTTGTGGATTAACTTATAAATGGTTCCCCACCATGTGAGAGGTGGTGTTGGGGGTGTACACAATATTTTTTAAATCTTTGACATACTGGTGATTTGCTGGATTTGCATGCATGCATGTGAGAGGTGCTGCATTGAATGCCGTAATACAGATTTTCTTTATTTTTTGCTAGTTATTTTTAGTTTTTCACTACTACTTTCTGTTGTGGTAGTGAGAGCATTATATTTTTTCAGCCCAGGTTTATTATCCAGCAACATTCGAAGACATTGGACATTGTGTCCTATTGGACAATTTGATGCCTTAACTTGTTATTGTATTTTATTGTTATTTTGGGGTTATATTTTGGGCTGGGGTTTATTTTATATATTTTGGGTTGGGGTTTTATTTTATATTTTTTCTCTTTTTAAATTTATAATATTGTTTGTTTTATTCTGCTCCCCCTCTGTGAGAGAGAGTGGAGGAGTGTTTTTATTCGTAGTCTTTGATATTGATAGGTTTAATTCTTGTTTTATACCTTTTTTGTTTTCTTTTTAGTTGATTTGTTTAATTAAAATGTGTTGGAAAGGTTTAGTAATGGTTGGGCATTATTCCCCCACCAGGCTCAGGGAATTACATCCTTTTGAATGTCCACCATTGTCATCCAACACCTATTTTAGGTGTTGTGCATTGGGCATCCTGAGGAAGCGTGGGCAAAGTTGGAGAGCTGAGCCTGGTGAGAGGCAGGAAAGGGGAGGGTGGATTGGGGTTTTGGGGTCCAGGAGACACCCTGGGGTGAAATGGGGTCAGGGTAGTGGTCACTTCTGTCTTGTCCCCATACCCAAGGGTTCCGATGTTACTGGACAGGTGCCGAGGTCTTCCCTGACAGCTCATCCCACCTTGGCGGTGTTCTGCAATGCCAGATCTATTAAGAACAAGACAGCTATTATAGCTGATCTTGTTGGGTCAGCTGATCTGGCTTGCATCACTGAGACCTGGTTGTATGAAAATCCAGGCCCTATATTGGCCTTGGCAACTCCAGCCCGGGTTCTCGGTGATACACCATCCAAGGTTTGATCGTAGGAGCGGGGTGTGTCCATTATGTTTAAGACTGAGCTGGGCCTTGTGGATGTGCCATTGGGAAATACCAGATCCTTTGAATATATCCTGGGAGAGGGTGTAGGCTGGCTGCGGGATTCTCCTCATCTATCGTCCACCAGGTGACGGTGGAGAATTCCTGCAAGAGATAGCAGACTTCATCGTCGACCTGGTGTTGAGGTTCCACAGACTGATAGTTCTGGGAGACTTCAATGCCTGAGTCGATGATGAACTCTTGCATTTTGGTCAAAATCTCCTCCAGCTGATGAATACACTGGGCCTAACACAGGTAGTTACCTCCTCGACCCATATAGGGGGTCATTCACTGGATCTGGTCTTTCTTTTGGGTATGGAGATCGCTGACTTGGGGGTGGAACCTGTCAGTTGGTCTGACCATCACACCATAAGGTTCAGTTTCAGGGCCTCCCCAATAGGTCTGCACCTTTGGAGATGGTTCGGTACCGCCCTTTAAGGGGTATTAACCCCAGTGACCTAACAGCAGTACTGGATCTATCGAGTTTGTCAGGTGAATGCATGAGTCCAGATGATCTTGTATTAGCCTATAATAAGGCTGTTGGAGATGCTCTGGACAAAATTGCTCCTGTTCGTGTTTGGTCTCTCGCCCTCCATCCAAGGAGCCCTTGGTTTGATGGCTCCTTGAAGGAGTTAAGGCAAGTTGGCCGAAGTCTGGAGAGAGCCTGGCGGAAGTCGGGCCTTGATGCTGACAGGCTTAGGTTGATGGCACATTATGATAGCTATCAATCAAAAATCTCTCTTAAGAAGGCAGAATTCCTGTCCAGACAGATTTCTGCTGCACAAAATTGACCGGCTCAGCTTTTCCGGACTGTGGACAGATTGTGCAATCCAGTCTGCCTTCAGCCCATAGAAGCCTTTTCTCAGCTAAGATGTGAGGAATTTGCTCAGTTCTTTGCAGATAAGGTTGCCAGCATCAGGTCCGGCATCGGTCCGACCTCTCCTATGGGGGATTGCGGTGGTCGACTAGAAGTGGCATGTCCTTGGTCTGTCTGGTTAGATTTTCACCGGCCGGAGTTCAGGGACATTGGTGAAGATCATCCAAACAATGGGACCAACTAGTTGTAGTTTGGATCCGGGCCCTACACCTCTTTTAGTAGGATGTGTAGAAGTTATCTGCCCAATCCTTGCTGACATTGTCTGGAAGTCTTTGGAAAGGGGTGTCTTTCCTGACCCCCTTAAGGAGGCGGTCGTTCGACCACTCCTTAAAAAATCCTCCTTGGATCCAGATTGTCTAGCTAACTACTGGCCTATCTCTAACCTGCCATTTGCTGGTAAGGTTATTGAAAAGGCAGTTGCATTGCAATTGGATGATCATCTTATAACTCACAATGTCTATGATACTCTCAGTCTGGCTTTAGGAAAAGGCATAGCACAGAGACTGCCCTTGTCCGGGTATTGAGCGACCTCCTTATGGCTAGAGATCGAAAGGCATGTACCATTCTGGTCCTTCTCAATCTCTCTGCTGCATTTGACACTGTAGACCATGGAGTGCTATTGGAGCACCTGCGAGTCTTTTGTGGACTGTCTGGTACAGTCCTCAAATGGTTACGTTCCTACCTCACAGACAGGTCTCAGAGAGTTGTCACTGGAATTAATTCCTCTGGTGCTCACTCCCTGCCTTGTGGGGTGCCACAGGGCTCCATTTTAGCTCCCATGTTGTTTGCAGTGTATATGCTGCCATTGGGAGAAATCATCAGGCGATACAGTCTGGGTTTCCACTCTTATGCAGATGATACTCAGCTGTATCTGTCCTTTCTCCCTGGTCAGGGTGATGCACTCTCTGTACTTAATAACTGCCTTGTGGAGATCAGACTTTGGATGAGTTCCAGCTGGCTGAGACTCAATCCAGATAAGACTGAGGTATTGGTTGTGGATCCAGGTCATCCGGGGATGGGTTTGGGAGCTGGACAACCATCAGGTTTGTTACTTGGTGGTATACCGCTCTCTACCTCTGATCAGGTGCAAAATCTGGGAGTTATTTTTGACGATGGTCCGACCCTAAAATCTCAGGTGTCAGCTGTCGCCAAATCCTCTTTTTACCATCTGAGGAATATCGCCCGGGTGAAACACCTGGTTCCTCCTGGGGATCTTCCAATATTGGTCCACACCTTTGTCACTACTCGTCTGGACTACTGCAACTCCCTCTACCTAGGGCTACCAGGGGTTAATATCCACCACCTCCAGCTGGTGCAGAATGCGGCAGCCAGGCTTTTGACTGGGACTTCTAGAACCAGTCATATTACGCCTGTGCTCTGCGAAATGCACTGGCTGCCTGTCTGGTGGCTGATCACCTTTAAGGTTGGTTTACTAACCTTTAAAGCTCTACATGATCAGGGACCCGGTTACCTGAAAGATCTCCTGATTCCCTACTGCCCACTCCGTCCTCTCTGTTCTGCCATTGAGGGATTGCTGGAGATTCCCAGGGTTCGATTAAAAACATCAGGATCTTGTGCTTTTGCTTTTTCAGCACCAACCCTGTGGAATTCTCTACCTCATTGGTTGAGAGAATGTCCAACCATCGATAGTTTAAAGATTGCTTTGAAAACATATTTATTTAATTTAGCATATTCTAGTTAGTCATGGCTAACATTTTTAAATGTTTGGAATTTTTATTACTCTGTATATGCTTCTGTACAGTGCCTTGGATTTGAAAGGCGCTATATGAAACAACTGAGAAGCTGCAAGGGATATACTATATTGGATTAGAAATCTGCAACTGATCTCTCTTACTTACATCTGAGGGAAGTTTTCCTTACTTTACAGTCTTACATTGGGATTGCTTTGTGTTTAATTTCATTTTTAAATCAGGAAGGGGATTTTCAAAACTACTTATCTTGTGAGCAACTTCAGAAGGGTTGAAATAACTGCATATTTGATTTTCCTTTGTGGCTAACTGGACTGTCTACTACTATTCTGTAACAGTTTGCATCAAATTACTTTTAAATAGTTGACAAATCAGTTACTGGAGATTAGCTGAATTACTATAAAGGACAGTACTCACTAGGGTGGTGGAGCACTGGTGTATTTGATTGTTTCTAACAGTCACCAGTGGTTGTGAACTACCCACCCACCCTTCCCCACACCCCACACCCCCAGGTGTGACGTTTCCTTTATAGCCAAGGTTCTGACATCACTTCCTTAACAGGTTTTGGGGCAGAACTGTCATATTCTTAATAACCCAGCACAGTGCATAAAAGGTAAGATACACACCACACAAAGGAAGAAAAATATATATATATATATTACATATTGTATATTATAAGGGAGAGGGACATGTGGGGAGTGGTGCAATGCACTGGCTGTGGGGCAGCAGTTTTCTGGGAGACCTTCTGGAAATTGCATTGCTGTCCTATTTGCAGACAACTGTCAGCTCTGAGGGAGGAGGTAGCCCACCTCCAGGCTGAACTGGCAAGGACTAAGGAGGCATCCCCCACCCAAAGAGCACCACTGCCACAGAGGCTGCCAAGTATGAAGAGCAGGTGGACCACAGTGGGTTCTGGGAGGGTATGGTTGGTGGAACAGAGGTGAAGCCCCCTAGTTGTACCTCTACACAAACCATATGCCAGTCTGGCAGAGCAAGGTTCCTCTATGATGGCACCCTCAGAGGAGACCAAGAAGAATGCTGAGGACACCCACAAGGGAAACCCACAGAAGGGTGGCAAGGGACACCACAGGGGAAGGAAACAGCTTCTGATAGGGGACTCAATTGTTAGAGGGGTAGACCTGGGGAAGGGAGAGAAGAGGAAGTAGGATGCCTGCCTGGTGCCATGGCTTGAGGGACAAGAAGTGAATCCTCAGGATTGCAGAAGCAGCATCACAGGAGAGGGAACTAGATATCATTGTCCACCTTGGGACAAATGACCTAGCTAGGCATGGGATCAGTGCAGTACAGGATGAAATTGTGGAGTTGGAGAGGGCCTCAGAGAGGTAGTGCAACAGTTACCTTCTCAGAGGTGCTGCCAGTCCATGGCAGGGTGAGGCTAGGTACCACACATCATGCAGTTTAATGAATGGTTGCAAACCTGGTGCAGAGTACAGGGCTTTGGCTTCATTGGGGGCTGGCGGTACACCTGGAGAGATGAAGGTTTATACTGCCATGATGGTCTGCATCTGTCCATGAATGGAACCAAGATCCTAAGTGACAGGTTTAAATGCTTCCTTGGCAAGCTTTTAAACTAGCTATGGGGGGAGGTGCTAATAAGAGGCAGGAAATTTCAAGCCTCCCCCCACAAAATATGATGGGTAGTAAGGTAAACACTGAGGTACAGTGCTCAACAGAGGGCAGAACAGGGGTAAATGGAAAAATAGACAAGGGCAAAAAGAGCAGGCATGAGGGAAAAAAGGATAAAGCCAACATTAAATGGAGGGCAATGAGTACAAATGCCCGTAGTCTGGGAAACAAGCTTCCTGAGCTAGTAGCCTTGATGGAAGATGAACACTTGGATATTGTGGCAGTCACAGAAACATGGTACATGGTGAACCATGACTGGGATGTCAACATCCCAGGGTACACAGCCTACAGAAGGGACAGGGAGGGGAAAAAAGGAGGTGGAGTAGCTCTATACATAAGGGAAGGGATCAAAGCTACAGAACTAAAAAGTAAAGGGGGAGGACAAGAGGCACTCTGGGTCACCTTGGAGACAGGGAATGGCATCACAATTTGCACAGGGTTGTATACAGACCCCATCTCAAGGGAGGAAATGGACAAGAAAATGATAGAGGACATTCTCAAAATGGCTGAAAAGGGAGATACTGTTAATGGGGACCCGAATATGCCAGATGTTAACTGGATGACATGTACTGCAGCACATCCAAGAGCAGGGTCATTCTCAATGCCCTGCAGAGGCAGGACTTAGACAGCTAGTGTTGGAACCCACTTGGGAGGAAGCTATACTAGACCTGGTACTCTCAAATGGAGAGAGGATCACAAATTTAGAAGTTGGTAGACATCTGGGAACAAGAGACCACTGCACAGTGTGCTTCACAGTAAGCACAACCATGGAGACAAGCCATACAAAAACAAGCATACTTGACTTTAGAAGGGCTGACTTTGGCAAAATGGGTGAATACCTGATGAATACACTAGCAAATGGCCAAAAAGGAGGGGTGGAAGAACAATGGAGAAAAATCAAAACTGCCATCACAGAGGCAACAAGCCTTTGTGTGAAACAGATAAAGAAAACATAGCAGAGTAAAAAACCACTATGGTTCTCAAAAGAGGTGGCAAGGAAGGTTAAGAAGAAAAAGGCTGCATTCAAAAAGTATAAGGCATCACAGAAGGAGCACAACAGAGAACTGTATCAATTAAAGCAGAAAGAAGTGGGGAAGGCAGTCAGAATAGCAAAAGCCCAAACTGAGGAAAAAATAGCCAAGTCAGTTAAGAAGGGGGATAAAACCTTTTATAGGTACTTTAGGGAGCATAGAAAGGTTAAGGGAGGAATAGTAAAGATTAATAAGGGAGAGGGGAGGTGGGCAAAGGGAGACAGTGAAAAGGCAGAGATACTAAATGAATACTTTTGCTCAGTATTCACAAAAGAAGATGAGGAGGAGTTACCTAAACCAGACAATAGAAGCACTCTGGGTAGGGGATTGACACCAGTCCATTTACAGAAGAAAGAGTCCTGAAAGAACTCCTAAAACTCAAGGTGGACAAAGCAATGGGGCCTGATGGGATTCACCCCAGAATCCTAAAAGAACTAAGGGAGGACCTAGTGACACCACTGACCACACTTTGTAACAAATCATGGGAGGATGGGTGGTACCTGAGGACTGGAGGAGGGCAGATGTGATTTCCCTTCACAAAAGTGGGAGCAAGGCAAAAGCAGGAAACTACAGACCTGTAAGTTTGACCTCAGTGGTAGGGAAAATGATGGAATCACTTCTGAAAGAAAGAATTGTTGAGTACCTAGAGGCCAGTGGGGCACAGGACCCAAAGCAGCATGGATTTACAGCAGAAAGGTCATGTCAGACAAATCTAATAGATTTCTTTGACTGGGTGACCAAAGTGATAGACCAGGGAGGGGCTGTGGATATGACCTACCTAGACTTTAGCAAGGCATTTGACACAGTCCCACACAAAAGATTAATAATCAAGTTAGTCAGCTTGGGAGTGGGTCCCAGGGTGGTAGCCTGGGTTGCAAACTGGCTACACAACAGGGCATGAGAAGGTAATAGTGAGTGGCACATATTCCGAAGAAAGGGGGGTCACTAGTGGAGTACCTCAGGGCTCAGTACTGGGTCCAGTCCTCTTTAACATCTTTATAGGTGACATTGCAGAGGGTCTGGAGGGAAAGGTATGCCTCTTTGCAGATGATAATAAGATCTGTAACAGAGGTTATACACAAGGGGGTTAGAAAGGATGAGAAGGGACTTGGCAAGGTTGGAGGAATGGTCAGACATATGGCAACTTAGATTCAATGCAAAGAAGTGCAAAGTAATGTACCTGGGAAACAAAAACCCAGGAGAAGAGTACACAATAGCAGGGGAGGTACTCACAACAACAAAAATGGAACAGGACTTGGGGGTAGTCATATCGGATGATCTAAAGGTGGGTAAGCAATGTGAGAAGTCAGTGAGAAGAGCCAGGGGGATACTGGGATGCATAGGAAGGGGCATCACAAGTAGAAAAAGGGAAGTGGTTATCCCTCTGTACAGACAGTTGGTGAGACCCCATCTGGAGTACTATGTGCAGTTTTGGAGACCACATCTACGCAAGGACATAGACAGGATGGAAGCAGTCCAGAGGAGGGCAACTAAAATGGTGCAGGGTCTGCATCATAAATCATATGAAGAGACTGAGAGAGCTTAATATGTATACTCTTGATGAAAGGAGGGACAGGCAGGACATGATAGAAACGTTTGAGTACCTCAAAGGAATCAACAAAGTCCAGGAGGGTAGCATCTTTCAGAAAAAGAGATGTGTAAGAACAAGGGGACACAACTTAAAGATAGAAAGGGGACGGCTCAGGGGTAATGTGAGGAAATCTTTTTTCACAGAGAGAGTGGTGGGTGCATGAAACTGCCTTCCTGGGGAGGTTGTTGGGGCTAAAACAATGGGGGAATTCAAACATGCATGGGACAGACACAAGGCAATGGTAGTGGGGGGTGGCAGGAAGTAGGCTGTTGGCTAACTAGAATCTGCAGCTTATCCAGTAGGTAGGGAAATGGGCAGACTGGGTGGGCCAAGTGGTCCTTATCTGCCGTCAAAGTCTATGTTTCTATATAAATAAAATTGGATTGGATTGGATTAGTTTCAGAAAAAGACATTTTTGGGGGACAGTCTTGTATATGATGTATAGTTAACATCTGATGGGCTCCTTCATTGCAGTTGTCCTTATTTTTGCCTCAGTTCACGGACGACTGTGGTGGTGAGAAGATGGCTGAGTCGGTCACCAGCTCTGATCGTGGATGTTTTTGGGATGAGCAGGGGTGGGAGGGACCACTGAACCACCACAGAAAATATTGTTTTCAAGATGGCAGATCTGGGAAGAATTCATTCTGGGGGTGGGGATACTACTAGTCTAAGAGACAAAATAATGTTTTTATAATGTGGAATGGTGGTTGGGATTTGTGATGCAGGGCATGGCACTAGACTACAGTAACAGGGTAAATTATGTTTAATTCTTTTTTTTAATCAACTTTTTTTATTTTTCACATGTAATAGAATAAAGTGCAATGGTAAGGTGATAACATGTCAGAAAAAAACAACTATCAAATGTTAATACAAGCCTGTTCAAAATATTATAGTAAGCTATGTTACACATTGTATATTGAAGCAAGGTCAACAGAATCTACTATGTTACATATTGCTAAACCCTGGTGCTTCAAATCTTTCAGTCTTTATATATCTGCTAATCAGCTTCTCAGATGTGAAAGGAAAGGGTACTAAACTTTTTCAAATACATCAAGCTTATCAATCATTATAGCAGCAATTCTTTCATGACTGACTACTAAACTAACGCTGTTGAACTATTCATTAAATGAAGGAGGGATGTGAGATTTCCAATATGACAGTATTATTCTTTTCAAAACAAGGGACACTGCAAAAATCCAAAGTTTCTGCCACTTGCTTAGGAAAGAAACCTCGGAATCCAAACCTAGAATAAACAGTTTACTTGAAAAAGGGATGCTGGCCTTAGTTACCTCCTCACACTCTTTATGAACTGTACGCCAAATAGATGTAATGCCTCTATCTTTAAATTGTGTCCCCTTGTTCTTACACATCTCTTTTTCTGAAAGATGCTACCCTCCTGGACTTTGCTGATTCCCTTGAGGTACTTGAATGTTTCTATCATGTCCCCCCTGTCCCTCCTTTCATCAAGGGTATACATATTAAGCTCTCTCAGTCACTCTTCATATGATTTCTGATGCAGGCCCTACACCATTTTAATTGCCCTCCTCTGGACTGCTTCCATCCTGTCTATGTCCTTGCATAGATGAGGTCTCCAAAACTGCACACAGTACTCCAGATGGGGTCTCACCAACTGTCTGTACAGAGGGATAACCACTTCCCTTTTTCTACTTGTGATGTCCCTTCCTATGCATCCCAGCATCCCCTGGCTCTCCTCATTGACTTCTCACACTGCTTATCAACCTTTAGATCATCTGATATGACTACCCCCAAGTCCCGTTCCATTTTTGTTGTTAGTACCTCCCCTGCTATTGTGTACTCTTCTTCTGGGTTTTTGTTTCCCAGGTGCATTACTTTGTACTTCTTTGCATTGAATCTAATTTGCCATATGTCTGATCATTCCTCCAACCTTGCCAAGCCCCTTCTCATCCTTTCTACCCCCACATTGTGTATCAACTCTGTTACAGATCTTCGTATCATCTGCAAAGAGGCATACCTTTCCCTCCAGACCCTCTGCAATGTCACCTATAAAGATGCTAAAGAGGACGGGACCCAGTACTGAGCCCTGAGGTACTCCACTAGTGACCCCCCTTCTTCAGAATGTGTTCCACTCATTATTACCTTCTGTGTCCTGTTGTGCAGCCAGTTTGCAACCCAGGCTACCACCCTGGGACCCACTCCCAGTCTGGCTAACTTGATTATTAATCCTTTGTGCGGAACTGTGTCAAATGCCTTGCTAAAGTCTAGGTAGGCCATATCCACAGCCTCTCCCTGGTCTTTAGCAAGGCATTTGACATATGTTTAAACTGATTAAAGCCATTGCTAATAACAGCACTATGAGTATTATTAAATAGTGTAAAATCTAGATGCATGTTAACAAAACTCAAGCTCGAAAACAAATTGTAGTTGCAGAAATAAATAAGAAGAATGAATCAGAACAATAAAAATTAACCAACAAGTATCAAACTGTTAACAAGATGTTATGTAAAAACAGTTGCCAGTAAAAGTAGTCACTGATATTTGACCAGTAAGTTGTAATCTACTGTGTTGCCAACAGCCACTGAACTTCTACAAAGTCCAAGGTGGCATAGATGCTGATGACCAGTAGAGGGGAAAAAAAACACCACTGTAACTTCCTTCACCCAAATATTTTTCATAAAAATGCTCTTGCATTCTGTAAAGTGAAACCAGGCAGTATTATCAGGAACAGAAAACATAAACAACTAGCCACATTAGAATATATATATCTAGGACTGCACCAGAGTCATTGTGATATAATGGTGAGAGAGAAATAATAGAAAGAAGAAGAGCAAAAAGAATACACAGCAAAGGGGGGGGAGAGAGAGAGAGAGAAAAAAAAACCTTTGCATGAATGCCAATTTTTAGAATGCCAGTTAGTATTAATTTGGAATTTGTAGTGCTAGGAACTTCTGGCTAATAAAGGCATGTTGCATGCATAAATGATTATCAGCTCTCATTTAATGATCAGGACCTTCATATTCTCATTCAAGCTTCAGCCAGAAAATCTAATTAAGATCACATTAGTGACAACACCTTTTATGTAACTGACACATCTTTAACTTAAAAATATATTAAACTTCCTAGCACCAACATTCAAGATAAACCACAGAGATAATACCTGGTCTTATATTGCTATGACTGCAATAGGTCTGGGTCTCCCATTTGCAGATTTAGGACCCACAGACCTATGTGCTCTCTCTGTCTCCAAAGGCCAGGGTCATTGATGTCTCAATAAGTCCAGAAAAAAGTATTGCAAAAAGCCAATGATATTACCCCCCTCTAAGCCTTCAGGGACCCCTAGCAGTCATAAGTTGTTTTGCCACCCCCTATTCTCCAAATCATCCACTTTGTCCAATAAATAAGCAATTTGACTACTTTGCCTCTGGGGTATCTTTTATAGGTAGTCCACCGTATTAGATAGATCATAGATTCTATTAGAGTTAGTTTCAAGCTTTGCAGAGATCTCTTCATTGTGTTTAGCTATAGCAGCTGTCAGGTCAATTTGTAGTTCAGTTAACATAACTTTGAGCTGCTGCACATCACTTTTACTGGCATTTATCATATCTAAATTACTGACTTGTGTACTTAAGGAATTTCTGTCATTCGAGCACCTCGAAGTGTTAGAAGTCATCATTTTTCATAACAGAAAAATGACCCAATGTGAATGAATGAACTTAAAATAAACTATCCTGCGTTCCCAAAATACTTTTAATCCAAAACCAGTAGTTGCTACTTTTAGATAAACAAAAAACACTGACTGGTCCTTAAAAATGTAAAAAAAGAGCATTTTTTAAACAAAATTAGGGATGAAGAGCTACCTCGGTAAAATTACCCCTCCATCACCTGCAAGCACAGGCTCACACTCCCAATTATGTTTAATTCTCTGTAATGCAGGTTTGGATTTCTGTTGGGGTTGGGGGTACCACTAGACTACCAGGGAAAATTAGGTTTCATGATGTTGAATGGGGGTTGGGATTTGTTGGGGGGGGCAGGCTGGAAATGATTTGTATGTTTTTTGTAATATTTTCTATAGAGTTCTGTTGCATGTCACAGTACTATGTACAGATGACAGTATAGTAGTCAGTATAGTTTTAAGTGCTTCTAAGTTTTTTGTGACATTGCTTAATTGCAGTATTATTACATTGTGTTGTATTGCATGTTGTTAATGATTAACAGAGTATAGATGTGTTATGGACTTATACTACAGTACTTTTGTATATGTTTTCATGGTTCATTAGCTCTAATAGTGTTTTTTTTCTTTTCTGTTTCTTAGGAGAGTGCTACAGAAAACAAATTGAACATGTGATAGAGTGTTTGCATCATGACCATTTCCCATAAAGTCAAGGGACACACAAGAAGTAGTAGGTGTAGTGGTGGTTCGCTGTCATACCTTGTAAAGAGTACAGGTGTAAAATGTACACACAAGAAAAACATTTTTTTCTGTTTCATGTGTACATATCAAGAGACATGTGCATGTGAACAAACACATGAGCTCTTCTAGTCATTTAAAAGTGAATAGACTTTGTAAAGGTGCTCTGGACAAACAAAGTACAGCACTGTCAACAGTGAGTCATGCGTCTCTGAGACAGAAAAAAATCTTGGACATGTGACTTCTGCTACTGTGCAGCACAGTAAAGAAATTTTTTTTAGAAGACTTGTCCATCGTGCTAAATTGATCATCTCATCTCAGGTATCATGAGATGCAAAGGCAAGAAACTGAAATAATGTCACGTTAATGAAGTTACGATTGAGAGTAAGACGTCTTGTTAATATAGCTGTTGCAATTCATTCTCAATTGTGGGCTGCGATGATGTCAGCCATTGATAAATTAAGTTCAAAGATTGAGGAGATGAGGAACAAACTCTTGTCTTTTGAACACTTGAACAGAGAAAATGTCTCTGTGGTGTTTTAAGGAGATTGGTTGCACTCTGAGCATTCAGAAGCATTCTTCTGGGAAGAGACATACCATATGCACAATACCAATGTTACTTTGACAATAGATGTACATGGTAAAGTGCAGAATATTTTAGTTGTCTCAGATGAGAATCTTGAGTTTGAGGATGAGACCGAAATTTCACCGGTTGAAAGCAACCAAAAGTTGTCCACTAAGAAGTGGCCATGTGACAGTATGTGCAATGTCAGGGAAGAATCAATCATGTCAATTGAAACTTTCCTGTTGTCATTTGCTAGCACAAAGAGGTCTATGCAACATAGGTTGATTGGTAATATTGACAAGTGTGAGATTCAGCCTCATACAGGCCTAATGGGTCATTCTCTTGCATGTTTGGAGACTAGCAACTGCAGCAGTGTGTTTCATCTTTTTCGCATGGTAGCAGTGCATCACGCTGGCATATGCAGATTTGTTGGATGGTGGAGCTGTAGCCGTACTTATGGAATTAATCAAAGAGTTGCAAATCAGTCATAAGTTGAGGTCAAATGCCGCTGTTGACGAACATGCAAATATGCTGCACACATCAGTAGTGCAAGAAGCTCAGCTTCTGAGAAAATGTGGCACTGAGTTTGCTAAATTCAGAATTAGCAAGACACAAAAATTTATTGTTGATTGTGTATTATGTGAGCGCCTCTTCTATAAAGAGAAGTGCGTCAACATAGACCTACAGAACATTACATGCTGGAAAGTTATGTGGGGGCGTCTTCTTGCATATCTGCTTTTAAAGACAGATTTTGCTGAATTTGAAACTGTGTCACTGTGTACTTACTGTTGTTTTTTTTTTAAACCCGTCTTTATTCATATTTCAAATAAAAGACAGACAAACAGATACCTGGCCTAGCCAGGGTACACAGTCTCAAACTGACTGCATGAACGATATACAACCCACATATGTACATACACATCAGGTGAAACCTCCCCAAACTAAAATCAGGCTCCAAAATCACTAGTACACTAATATAATGGATTTGTAGATATATATTCTCTGCCCCTGGATAGCTCAGATTCCCTTACACCTGCGACCTTGTGGACAACTTCAAATCACCAGCTCTTGTAAGGAGCCTTTCTCCCACAAGGTGGCTTCCTGCTGTGTCTCCTGGAAAGAGAGTGAGTCCCCCGCCCCCCTAAAAACCAAACAGACCAATACTATCATGTTGTTACCCTAGTATATAAACCATGTACATCGCAGCCACTACTGTCCAGATAATCATTTAAACCAGAATAATGCCATAGATAAAAAATTCACACTCCAGCATAATTTCCTTTTGTTAATCACAATCTGACAGACAGGCCTGTGTTTGAGCATTTGTGCCCTGCTGCGAATAAATCGTATCTAACGCTGCCCATCTTTTAGCATATACCTCCTTTCTCCCCTCAGAATATAGTTGCCTCTTTATCCTATCCAGAGCCCCCATTAAATCTCTCACCCACTGATCATAAGCATAAACATGATCATCCTTCCAATGTTTTACTAAAAAGGCTTTAACTACAGCCACCATCAAAGAGAGGTGGTATTTAGGTATAACCCCCAAAATTTGAGAAAAGTCACCCAAGACACATATCTCTGGTGTTATAAATTCCAAATAGTCCAGCATTGGGCCCATATGCCGTTTAATTTCACCCCATAGAGGCAATATTTTAATACATCCCCACATCAGATGCAGGAAATCGCCTATTCCCCTCTCACATCTAAAGCACAGGTCTGTCTGTCTCAGGCTTCTATCACATAGTTTCACAGGGGTAAAATAAATATTAGAGACAATAAAAAAATGCATACTCTTATACCTGGGTATCACAATATACTTGCTGTTTTTCCAGATATTATCCCAAGCAAGGTTTCTAGAGGCCATCGCTTTGTCCCAATACGAGATTCTTATTGGAGAGCTCGGGCTAAGGAAATCCAGGAGGACTTTATATATTTTTGAAAGGGAGTTAGATCTCGGATCAGCTTCCTTTAGTTTCTCCCACGAGAAGGAGTTGTCCGTAAAACCCACCGACCCCTTCATCACCCCTTCCAACATTCGTTTAAATTGTAACCTTTGAAAAAAAGACATTCCATTACATTGTGTCGGAAGGGCCACACTGTTACCCCGAATAACATCCCTAAGCTTCAAACCCATTATCTGGTTAGCCCACCACAAACTAATTACCCAACCCCCAATTACCAAGTTAGGGTTATCCAGTACAGGCTGATCTCTAACCTTCGTTTGATTCTGTCTCTGTACCAGAGTAAGAAATGACCACCAGGCTTCTGTGGTTTTCACAATTGGGTTCCCATACCCTGTTTTAAAAAAACTTTTTCCCACTCTGGCATACAACAATGATTCCGGAGTGAGGCAAGAATCCTTAAACATTTGCTTCTCTATTTGTAGCCAGATTGGAGTATAACTCTCCCCATCAACATTTTCAACCCATCGAACCATAAGGCCCAGCTGACCTGCCACATAATAAATATTATGATCAGGCAATTTGATCCCTCCCTCTGTATGCGGTAAACGCAAAACATTATGTTTTATCCTAGGAGGTTTAGCATTCCATAAAAACTCTGAAATTAGCTTCCTACTTATACTAAACCATTTATTAGGAATACTATATGGGGCTAAATATACCGGGTATAGCAGTCTAGGTAATATATTCATCTTGATAAGGCCCAATGGTGCCATAAAATTCAAAGGTAGCTTATTCCATCTTAATATATCCCCTTTGACCACTGATATAATCCCCCCCATAGTTGTTTCCGCCCCCACCTCCAGATTCGCTGTAATCCAAATACCTAAATACTTAATTTTATCTGTCATCCATAGTAATCGGAGTGGTGCAAAATCTGCCCTGTAAACGTATGGTGTCAGAGGGAGGATTTGTGTCTTTGTCAAATTCAGCTTATAATTAGAAACTTTAGGGAATTGCCCTATTAATTCTCTTATTCTCTCAAAACTAGATGCTAGGTCTTGTAGGTGGAGAAGTATGTCATCTGCAAAGACTGAAAATTTTAACTCCACCCCCACTGTCTTAATCCCCTTGATATGTACATCCCTATTGATAGCTCTCAGGAGGGGTTCTAAGTAAATGTTAAATAATATCGGTGAGAGAGGGCATCCTTGACAAGTCCCATTCTCCAGCTGAAATTCACGTGAGACATAGCCATTACATAATATCCTAGCCGTTGGCGCAGCATACAAATTCTTAATACCCCTGAGAAGACCCTCTGGGAATCCCATCTTCACCACTGTAGCAAAGAGAAAAGGATGGGAGACCCGATCAAAGGCCTTTTCTGCATCTAAATATATCAAAGATAGAGGTAATTGAGAATTGGGTGCATAATTTAGTATATGATGTAATTTCCTAAGAGCATCATGTGCCCCCCTCCCCGGCATAAATCCCACTTGTTCCTGACTGACTAAACTGGGAGCAATACGCAAAATTCTATTTGCCAAGATTCTTGTAAGGATCTTAATGTCCTGGTTCATTAAGGCTATAGGCCTGTAATTGCCTGGTACATCCCTGGGCTTGTCTGGTTTAGGAATTAGTGTAATATATGCCTGATACAATGGAGGATGAGGAACCCCTTCCCGCATTATAGTACTAAAAAATTCCTGGAGCATAGGAAGTATAGTCTGGATATGTGCCCGATAGAATTTAGCATTAAGGCCATCCGGCCCTGGTGATTTACCTGCGGGAAGAGATTGCACCACTCCAATAATCTCAGATGCCCTTATTGGAGCTCCTAATCCCTAGCCTGCATTGGGTCCAGGACTGGTAAGGGAATTCCCTCTAAGAAATTCTTGATTTCCTTCTCCTCAGCCAAATCTCTAGCCTGGTATATTTCTTTGAAATATGATGCAAAAGAATCCACCATCTCCTGGGGGTCCGTTAAAAGCTTCCCTTCATACTGAATAGATGTAACCGTTCTACTTGCTTCCCACTCCTTGACTCTTGCCGCCAGGAGATGCCCAAGGACATCTCCCTGCAGCAAGAATTTAGCGTTGATCTTTTCCAACCAAAATTCTACTTTTCCATAAACAGTATCTGCCAATTCCCCTCTCAGACTTTTAAGTTCAGCATCAATTTCCCCGGAGGACCCTTCCAGTGGCATCAGCGAGTTGATTGCTCCCAAAATGAATTCCTCTTTAGCCCTTCTCCACCTATTTCTTTGCGCTGCAATACCCTGAGCTACCCCCGCATATAGCACCTTACAAGTTGGCCCGGTCAGCTTTTTATTTTGCAACGTGGGTATTTTTAGCCTTATAATCTCAAGTAGTGCCTCCTCCAACCTATCCTGCACTGTGGGTTCTATCAATAAGGAGTCATTCAACATCCATCGTTATGTTCGAGGAGGTGTAGGTCTTGGTTCCCATGACAACTGAATAGGGGAATGGTCCGAGAAGGTTCTACCCTCTGTTATCACATCCCTAACCTCCCTGAGTGCCTCCCTGTTTACCAGGAAAAAATCAATTCGAGATTGGCTCTTATGGGCCACCGAGTAGAATGTCATATTACTACCCCCTCTCGAGTGGGTCCTAATTGGGTTGACCAGCGCTGCTACCTCCAATAATCTGCTCAGAGCAATCTGAGCCTTGGTCAAAGGCCCCTTGGATGGTGGTATCCTGTCCTTCTGGTTGTTAAGATAGGTGTTCCAGTCACCTGCCAGAATAAGAGAGTGTGATGAGAAAATAGCTATATCCCTTTCTATTGAGGCAAAGAAGTCAGGGTCAGAGGGAGATGGTCCCTATATAGAAGCAACCGAAATTGCTTTACCAGACAATGTACCCGATATATAAATCCTTCTGCTATCCTCCCTTGCAAACACTTGCACTACCTCATGTGGGCAGGATTTCTTTATTAGAATCACCACACCCCCTGAAGCTCTGTCCCTACCTACCCCAAAGACTTGTCCCACCCACAGTCTCCTGAGACCACTCAGTTTCTCTGTTAGTAAATGTGTCTCCTGTAAAGCAGCAATGTGAGCCCCCATTTGCTCAGTATGTCACAAAATTGCCATTCTTTTACATCTACCCGAGTCCCTTAACATTCCAGGAAATTATTTTAACACATGACATTAGTAAACATCAGAATTATTTTAATAGGCCCAAACACCATACCCTTTCAAGGTCTGCATCCTTGCTACTCTCTAAATTGGACTCTCTCTCATTCCAGCTCCCGATAGCTGTCCCCAACCCCCCAGCCCCCGATCCTTAGATCGTCCACCTACCAAATATCGAGTCATGGATGAACCTGTTCCTGTACTACCCCCCCAGCCCCAACCCCTAGCAAAGCGACTCCAGGACCTAGCCCGTAACCGCGAAAGAACTGATACATAAGGACCTTTCTTCCCCCATGTCAGTCTACCTTCCTTTCCCAGGGCTCACCTCCCCTACACTACAGCTTTCCCACATGGGTCAGGAACTGCCCTTAATTTCTATGTAAATAACGTTGGTTAACATCCTCTAAGCTCCCACTTGTTAAGAGAATATCAGACCTGAGCGACACTCTCATCACTATCTCCTACACCCCAGGGAGATCCCTCGTACTTTCTGGGAGCTACCAGTGGACTTTGAGCCTTAGTCCCTCTAAATATCTACCCCCCATAGCTCTGCCCCAATAATTTGCAGGGAGATATCATATACCCCTCCCTCATCTCACATAAATTTGCAGTACTAATCAGCACAGATTGGAAATAGTGCCCTTTGGCAGCACTAATACTAACTGCCTGCCCCATATAAATTTATATACCTTCCACCGTCCCCATATTACAACTCCCTCAGGGCACCCCAATCTCAGGGAGACTGCATTTATGCCTGAACATCACAGCTAAAAGGGCTCTTAAGCTTTTTACCTGCCGGGGGCCCCCAGCTGCAAAAACGGCTACCGCCTATGTCCGTGCTCACTTAGCGAGTCCCATTCCAACCCACCTCTTCCCAATACCAATAAATTTACCAACCCTTGTAGCCCGCCACCTCACGGCCATTCACTCATCTGTCATCCCACTAGAGCATTGCCCCCCCAAATACCTGTGATGTCTACCAACACTCCCTTTCCACTTAGATTCCTATCTTGACCTCAATGGGGAGGGTCCCCTTTAAGGGCCAAGCTATGTTTGTCCCCTCGGATCACTTCCACCTCCAGTGCCCTGTTACCTTACCCCATCTCCCTGGATAATTGCTTGGCATCTGCCCTATTCATCGCTAATAGCAATGAGTTGAAATCCCGGATTCCCCATCCCAGAGATGGCTCTCTATACCCCATAACCTTGAAATACCCCTTAGATTCAACACGTATAACAGTGAACAATTAAACCAGATAACAATATGAACTTTTAAAATCTTTTTATTCTCCTAAGTCCCAGTCTTTCAGGTTAATACAACCCTCTTCTTCTCAGGACCAGCTCAGGTCGGCAACTTGAATAACTTGGGGAGCTCAGACTGCAACCCCTCTAAGGTGTCTTTTGCTGTTAGAAACCTCTTCTCCCCAGCTTGAAGTTGTATCACCAGTGTTGCGGGGTACTGCAGGTGGAACTTGATTCCTGCAAGATATAGCTTCTTCTTGATTTCCGTGTATTCCTTCTGCTTCTCTCTAACCACGGGTGTTTGATCCTGAAACAACTAGAGAGAAGCACCATTCCATTGCAATGACTTCTTCTGTCTAGCAGTGAATAGCACATGGGACTTTTCTTTATAGTTGAGAAAACGCATAATTATCACCCAAGGTCTTGCAGCCGGTGGTGGCATCTCACTTAGTGCCCTATGGGCTCTCTCCAAGTTATACACTTCCCCAAACAGAGTAGGGCCCAGTAGCTTAAGCAACAAGTCCTGCATGAAGGAAACACAGTCTGGCCCTTCAGGTCTCTCTGGTAGCCCTGCTATTATCAAGTTGTTTCTCCAACTTCTTGATTCTTGATCCTCCATCCTCTCTTCTAATTTCTTGACCTGTTTTCTGACCATCACCAGCTCCTGCTCCATCACGGATACCTTCCTCTCCTCCTGCGAGGAAATCCAGGCCTCTGCATCCCCCATTCTCTGTGCAAATGAGTGTAACGCCGGTTTTACTGCTGCAAAATCAATCACAAGCCCCTGCAGCATTGCTTTAATTTCCTGTATATCGTCAGTAGTCGAGCTTGAGCCCCCTTCCTTTCCTAGCTCATCCTCCTGTTCATTTGGAGTGGGAGAATGGGGCTTCAGTCTCTTAGTAGCTGGGGTTCTCCCTGCAAGGGGCTCCACAGCTTCAGCTTCCATCTCAGTGCTGTGGCGCAGCCTGGTATTATGGCCAAACACTCGCTGTTCATGCAGTCGCCTCGCTTCCTTTTCTCTCAAACTTTCAACGATATCCTCGAAAAACACACCCACAGCACTTCTCAAGCCTTTTCAAAGTGTTCTTAATCAAATTAGGCCAGTCTCAGAGGTTTAATTTCGTATTATTTGTTGTGGGACCTTGGAGCAGCACAGAAGATGTCTATACAGATTCAGCACATCACGTGACCTCACTGTGTACTTCCTGTTGTAACAAGATTAAGAATGACACTTTATCTTCTTGCTCTCTCTGTTCTGAATTAAATGGATGTTGAAGCAACTCATGCAGAGATTGCAGTCTTGAACTTGTTTGATCGAATTCTAATTCAGACAATGAAGCCATTTCAAACAATTATCAGGCTTAATACAAGAATACAAGACCTACTGAAGAAAGAACTGGTACGGTCTCTGAAAGGTTCTGTTGTGTATTTGCCTTTGCAAGAAAATGTGAACACTATTTCTCAGGATAATAGCATTGTGATTTTGGTGAATGGTGTCTCAACTAAGGCAAAAACTATATGGCAAGAGATAGTCAATGTTGAGAAGGTGAAGCATGCTTTGCGCGGTACCTAAAGGAGCATAATGTTTTTTATGCTGACTTTGATATTAACATATTTGCTGGTCTTTCCACAGGGTCTGCTGTGGATGACTCTGACAAGGCAATTCTGGAGAAGGTTGACATTGCAGCTGCAGGCAATGTTTATGAACAATTCACCATACACCCATTGCATGGGAAGGATCCAGTGGTGGATAACATTGAATTGTATCAGATGAAGCAAGTGGAGGGCATTCCTGTTAGCATATGGGAGGCTACACTTGAGGCTCATTGTTTTCCAGATCTGTTTCCACTTGGTACAGATGGACGGCTAGATGAGCGAGAACTTCATGTTCCAGGAGCTGAGTATAGGACCTCAAGAGTTCTAGATAAGGATGGAAAATTTCATAGAAACATTGCATACCTGTTCCATCTTCTTGGGAAAGTGAACTTAGTGTCTTGTCTGCTAGTATTGCTCATAAATTGAGACTTGACACAGAGTTCAGTAATATGACAGCTGCACAGTTGCTACACAAGTTGCAGAAAAAAGATGAGACACTGCAAGTCAGTCTTTCTTCTGTTTTGTCCAGCATGTGTCGTACTAAAGAATATTGGTACAGATGACACTCTGAGGTGATGTGCATGCTGAGGGAGTTTGGACTAGCAACATGGTTTGTGACACTAAGTTGCGCTGAATACTATTGGGATGATCTACTTGATCTTCTCAGATGGGCAAACTCTGATGTTGATAACATACGGGAGTATGACTCTCAGTGAGATGTGCTCACTTGATCCAGTGTCCATCTCATGTTACTTTCACCATTGATTCCAGGCTCTTTTGAAGTTCATACTGTCTGAAACAAATCCTCCTCTTGGGGTTGTTGAACACTACTTCTGGAGGGTTGAGTACCAAGCTCGGGGAGCTCCACACATACACATGTTGCTGTGGATTAAAGATGCCCCATGCATTGGTGATAGTGAGACCAGTGAAATTCTGGACTTCATTTTGAAATATGTTATGTGCCAGATTCCAGACAAGTATGATAGTGCAACACTTTGGGAGTTAGTTCAGAAATTCCAATGACCCTTGTGTAGAAAGTACTGTCGTAGAAAAGTGAAGAACAGGAGACAGTGGTACACACGGTGCCATTTTGGTTGTATGGGTACTTGTCTGAATGATATATTTTCTGCTATGCATCACCACTTAAAGGCAAAATCAAAAAAGAGAGTGTATGAACTGCCTCGCAGGGAATCAGAAGTCTATGTCAATGACTATAGCCCTTCTCATCTGTTGATGTGGCAGGCAAACATTGATGTTCAGTATGTTGCTGACAATTCAATGGCTTTAGTGAGGTATGTGACATCCTACATCACTAAGCATGAGCAGACACGTCTGCAAGAAATGTGGGAAGAGTTGTCAAACTGCAATAGGTCAATCTCTTCTAGACTGTGGTCACTCGGTCTTAGGACTCTTTCACACCGTGAATGTGGAAATTATGAAGCACGTGACCGCCTTACAGGGATATGTCTGTATGGAAAGTCAGAGTCCATTCGTTATTTGAATGTGAAGCAGAACAGATGCCGTGTGCTTAAGAGCCATGGGAGATTGAGGATCTGGCTGCCACAAGACCAACATCCACTAACATTCTGAAAAGCAAATTAATGGACAACCACTATCCACAGTGCCACAGTGCAATGGAAGATTTGTGTCTGTATCAAGTTGCTCAATGGTGTGATTATAAGTGGGGTGTTTCTTCTGACCCTGAGAAGAACATATATAAAGTTACTGGTTTCAATGGTTCGCTTGTGAAGAAGTGAAAGCCATGGCTAACTGACCACTGCAAACTCAGCTTGAATACAACAGAAAGCAAAAAGCATTACTATTTTGCCCTACTGTATCTCTTCAAGCCTTGGAGATCAGAAACTGAACTGAAAGGATCATCTGACACTTTTGAACAAGACTTCATGCTAACTTGTGATTCCTTTAAGAGTGAGGTGTCTGACACTCACATTGAGAGACTCAAAATGGAAAAATATCAGTTGGAGAAAGCAAGGGAGGTTTTGGATGATGATACCCAGTAACATCACAAGATATTTTATTTAGTTTTTATTTACCGGGTAGGTGCACCAGCCAGCAGTGTGACTATTTTCAGGCACAACCCGGGAGAGTACATGACATCATGAAAATAGGTACAGAACAAATCCAACAATGAGAAGTAGACCTTACATCTTAGGGGAGACAAATCCTTATACATAGAATGTAGGGAGTTTGAGCACAAAACACAAGGGGAACAATATAATTAACAGGGAATGAATAGTAGGTGCATCCTGTGGAGGAAATAAACAACATAGCAGTAGAACAAGCACTGCTAACGAACTAAGTTACAGGAAAAGTACTGACATAGATAGAGCAGTAAATAGGAGATCCAGGTGCAGACTAACAGTTGAGGATAGAATATAAGTGAGGGTAGAGAGAGCAGCCAAGACCAGGGAGAAATGCTGTCTACCAAGGTCCGAGGATTAGTAGGAACTTGGACAAGTGCTTAGGGCATGAAATATGGGCATTGAGATGGGGGCCTGACAGGCAAGAATTAGGGAGGATCAAAACAAGTACAGTGGTCAGCCTGCATGAGATAGTGACGGAGCATAGTTTTGAAGTGTAGGTGGGACCCAGTCTGATGGACTGCCAGGGGGAGAGTATTCCAGAACTGAGGAGCCACAAGTCAAAAAGCACCTGCACCTTTAGAGGTAAGACATCTGGGAACTTTCAGTAAGGAATTTTTAACTGATCTCAGTTCATGAGAGGAGGTGAGAGGAAGTAACATGTCCTCCAGTGTTGTTGGGGTTTCCAGCCTGATAATAGAATCAACAAGACAGCCCAGGTAGTATTGTCTAGTAGCCATAGGGGAGAGCCAGCCCAGGTCCTCATAAAGTTGGCAATGGTGCCTAAGTCAAGGGGAAGAGGATGCATAGCAGCATATATTATTGTAAGTAACTTCCCATTTCAGTAGGGAGGTTTTATAGACAGCACCAAGGATGGGTGCACAATAGTTGAGGGTAGGCAACAGAATTCCCCTTGCGATGGCCAGTTTAGCTGATGGTGTTAGCATATAGCTTGTCTTGTACACAGCACCCAATTTATTATTTACTGCCTTGCAGGTAGTTTGAATAGCAGGTTGAGATCCAGGGATTGATCCAGCAGGACCCCAAGATAGTTAAAGGATGAGACAGATTGTAATTGAGATCCACCTATGTCAAGGACTGCCAGTGACAAAGGACCGGTCCTGAGTTTCATGACAGAGCCAAAAAGCATAGACATTGTTTTCTTTTCATTTAGAACCAGTTTATGATCATTGAGCCAGTTTTGGATGTTCTTGAAATCGTAGGAGAGGGCAGTGTTCAGGTCAACTTTGCTTGCGCTGTTATAGATGACAAGATCGTCAGCATATAGGAGAGATGAGAAGTTCCTAAGGGCACAAGGAACTTTATCGATAAAGAGTGAGAATAGGAGCGGTCCTAAGATGGATCCTTGAGGTACCCCAATGCTTATAACTGCAGAGTCTGATATAGCCAAATCAAATTTTACCATCTGATACCTGTTGGAAAGGTAGCTATTAAACCATTTTACAACCGGCATAGAGAAACCCAGGTTTGTGAGGCCACTTGGGAGCAAAGGATGGTCTACCAGGTCAAAGGCCTTAGTAAGATCGATAAAAACAGCTCCCGTGCTTGACGATATGCTTGACGTTGAGGGTGAAGGGATACTTGGAGTCCCTCTTCCTCCTAATGACCCAGCTGTGCTGATGTCAGAGATAGAGGGTGCAATGCAACAAAACATGCAGTTGTCAGAGGCAGCTACAAACATTGTTGATGAACTGAATTTGCATCAGAAAGTTGTGTATAACTCTGTGATACATGGTGTTCAACATGCTATTCAGCACAGTAGCAGAGACTGTGTTTGTGACAAACAGAACCCAGTAAGGATGTTTGTCAGTGGTGCTGCTGGGAATGGGAAGAGTTTCTTAATTGAGGCTATTAGCAAGGGTGTGCATGACCTTACTAATTCTGCAACTTCTGTTATTGTGGCTGCTCCTACAGGTGTGGCAACTTACAACATAGGTGGTGTCACGCTTCGTAGGTTATTTACGTTGCCAGTCGAACATGGCAAAAGTGGTGATTATAGAAAATTGTCTTTTGAGGTTGTCTCTGAACTGAGGTCAATGCCTGACAAGATGCAATTGCTGATAATAGATGAGATCAGCATGGTTTCAAATGTTCTCCTTATATATGTTCGCCTATGCCTACAGGAGATACTTGGTACTGATGATGCATACCAGTTGGTGGCAAGAATATTCTTGTTTTTGGGGACCTTCTATAGCTGGCTCCTGTGACTGACAAGCATGTTTTCTGTACTCTTTCTGTTGAAGAGGCTAAGAAAACAATTGGATGCATAGGTGGTGTCAATCTGTGGGAGTTCTTCTCATATGTCGAACTGTTATAGAACATGAGGCAGCAAGATGACATGTCTTACAAAGCATTGCTTGATGAGGCTCGGATTGGTGCATTGTCACCCATTCATCTTGAAATGCTAAGGCAGCGCATGATCTCTAGAAATAACACTTCTATTCAGGATGTTTGTGATGTTTTTGTACACGCGCAGCAGAAATCTGGGGGACATGTTGTACGTCTATTTCCAAGACTAAAGCAGAGTGCAGAGTTCAGTGAGATCATGATGCAGCGAGAACAGGAACCTATTGTGAGTTTACATCCTTAGATACCATAGATGGTGTTAGTCTAACGCAAAATTGTATCAAAAAAGGTTGCACGTCTGAGAGACCTCACAAGTGATGTGTCATGTACCACTGGTTTGGAAGCTGCGTTACCAATGTGTAGGAATGCATGGGTCATGCTTCGCAGAAACATTGATGTTGACCGTGGTCTTGTGAATGGAGCCATGGGGTACATTCATGAGTTCCAGTATAATATGCAGAAGACAACTGTGAAGATTGTGGTTGTTAAATTTGGCAACTGTGATACTGCTCTACCAATAGACAGAGTGATGGTCAAGTTTGAGATTGTCAAAGACATATATGTGACACGGAAACAATTTCCATTGTGTGCTGCTTATGCAGTGTCTCTACACAAGTCACAAGGGCTTAGCCTTGATAGTGTCATTGTAGATAAAGGAACTGGTATATTCAAGGATGGCATGTCTTATGTTGCTTTGTCTCGTGTGAGACGGTTGTCTGGACTACACATAGTGAATCTTGCAGAAAGTAAGATACGTGCTGATAGTAAATGCATAGTTGAGTACAACAGATTACATGTGTTGTACCAACCAAATGCTCCTTTGCCTCCAGTTCCCAGATATGCATCAGCAACAGATATGCCAAAGGATGCAGGTCACAAACTGAAGAGGAAGTACACTAAGACTCCACCATCGTCACCACACCATTCTATTAGTAATCAGTCTCTATGTCAACAGATCAAATCTCCACCTGTTAAGAAATGCATTGGGGTTCAGACACTGCCAATATTTGACAACAGCACATGAGTAAACTGCTATGCTAATGCTACAATGCAGGCACTTCTGCATATACCCGAGTTTGTTGATGTTTTGAACTCAGGTCAGTCAACAACTCTGTCTGAAGCATTGAAGAGAGTAATTAGAGCTAGTCAAGAGGAGTTGCCCAGTTTGCAAAATTTGACTCCTCTACGACTAACTCTCACAAAGTATGCAGGACAAGCAATGTTTGCTGACAATGCACAACAAGATGCCACAGAGATCATTATGGGAATCATAAACAGTTTGGCAGATGATGGTATTGATCTGCACCAACACTTTCGGGTTGATTATGTGTGTAAGTATACATGTTTGTCATGTGGACACAAAGAATCACAAGCAACTCATGACATGCTGTGGTTGTCTGTCTACATTCCTGAAAAAAGATCTGTGAAGTTTTGTAGGTTGTTTGCAAATGCAGAAACTGGTTGGCTGTGTCGAAGATGTGGTCGGTTTTGTGTTTGCTCTTTGAGAGTTACATCTTTCTGTTCATACATTATGATTGTATTGCAACATTTTAACTCTCAAGGCATGAAAGTTATAACACTGATTTCTGACTTCATTGCTGGAAGAACTATGTTCTCAGGAAGTCAGTTTGACACACATGCTATTATTTTCCATCATGGCCTATCTATTCACTCTGGACACTATGTCACATGGCGAAGGTTCAGAAAGGGATGGGTGGAGTGTAATGATACAGTATGCACTATGAGAGAATGATTACCAAGGAATCCAAAAGATGCATACGTTATCATTCTCTGTTGCACAAATGTTGCACGAAATGTGGAAGAGTGATGGTATCTGAACACGACAGTTTACTTAGCCAGTATATTTGCAGATATATCATTCCCTCTGTATTTTACGGGTACATGCCTTTTTCTCCTTTTTTTAAATATTTATTTTGATTTGATAGAACAGCTGAGACTTTTTATGTGAAACAACCACTGTGCAATATCAGTGATGGTGACCTAAGTCTTTTAGATGTTCTGCTGTATTACTACGGGCTGTGTGTATTACTCTAATTTGTCTGTCAACCACAATAATGCACCTAAGTAACAGAGTGTTGTAGACACTGAGTTGTTGATCTCAGTGTTATGCTGATATGCTGTGCACAAAACAGAATAGTTTTGTTGATTTATAACAATACAATTTTTAGAACCATTTGTATTGTTATATGAAGCATTTACAACGTTGATGTACTTACTACAATGACCACTGTGTTACTGTTCAAGTAGACTTGAGGGTATTGAGCAGTTATCATTTGACAGTCAGTGAGTCATATCTTTTTGCAGGTGTCTCAGTTAATCTTGTATGTTATGCACATATCACTGTGTATTCAGTTGTTTCACAGTACTGTGTTACATGCTAATGGCAGAATCATTAATATTCTCATCTGATTCTGAGAGTTTTAAGTCCTCTTCTCTACATATTGTGTGAGAAGTTGTGTTTCTTTCAACAATCTGCATCAGGTTAAGTTGAGACTTCTTTTCCTGTTGTTATCTACAGTGTTGACCTTGACTATGATACTTACTGAATTGACTTTCACCGACTCCAAGCAGACTCGAGGGCACTGGATAGTAGACACATGTCAGTCAGTAAGTTATGTCTTGGCAGATGTAGTTGTGTGACTCACATTTACAGAATGACTTTCTGTATGGTAATGTCATCTGTTTGCAGTGGGCTGCATTTGTTGAAGTGTATGTGACTGCATTATCTGTCACTGTTCTGGAAATTTGGTGTTAAGACTTGATATGACAATTTCTACCAATACAATGCGACTCAGTTTTGTACATATGTATATAATGCTGAACTGCAGATTTATGCTATGTTGCTTATATTCCTTCTTAGCTGTTTTTCTTTGTTGAGAAAACAAAAAAATGTGCATACATTCTTAAGTTTACTGTTTGAAAACTTTTCTATTAATTATTGTGTTGCATTTAGTGCTACTGCTGATGTTGGTGATCACTGACATACAGATGTATACATGTGGAAATCTGTGCCCGTTTCAGTTTATGTATGCATTTCTGTATGTCTGTGCAGATGTCTGCAAATCATAATTTGACAGGTTATGACAATGGTGATTGTGTACTTCTGCACCACAATGCAAACTATTGGTATGCTCCTGCTTTTATAGGATCGTCCATATTTTGGAGGTCAGATGAGGAATTTTCTCCCAGTTCAAATAATGTTAAATAATAAATAAAATGCGTGAATTTGGACACGAATCAACCTTTGCAAGTATGGGTCAACATGGCTGTGATATGTAATATGTTTACCACAGCATGATATCATTAAGAATTGTTCACATTATTTTATGTTGTTACTGAGCTAGTTACAGTACAGCAATGGCTATTTATGTGTCTGCCATTGTATGTTATTACTTTTATTGCTCTTTCTATATGTACTGTTAGCGTAATGGATGCCTCTTCACATTTGAAGATGAGAAGAACACACTGATGTGTAGTATACAATGTTGTGACACAGACACATTGTGCTATTTATTTATCTTTTTTTCTTTTAACTTCTTGCTATTGATTGGTTCAGTTTCAAAGAAATAACTGGCAATAAACTAGTGAGAGTCTGAAAAGATGTTGACAGATTTCTTAAAAAGTATGATAACTGCCAAATAGGATATTTAACAATTACATCTAAATTATTTATACACAATTAATAAATTAAGACATATGCTATTTCTTTATATTTCTAGTTGGCCTCAAAGTTTACCTTTCTAATCATATGAAGAATAGTTATACTTCTTAATAGCACTATTAACATCACCTACACATGTGGTATATCTTTAAAACAGTATCTTAATGTTTTCATGTGAACCACAACATTTTTTTCATATAAAATCTACCTATGCAGTGAAAAACTAAATGTTGTTAAATTGTTCAGTGAAACCAATTATATTTTTCTTCTAATCACTGGGTTTAAATAGGTGCCAAATACTGATATTCATATGAACAGTTATCAATTGTTATTGTTGATTATCTATATGTGTAACTAGGTAGCCTATGGAATTCATGTCATAGTGTTGATAGAAACATTATTAATACTACTTAGCAATAGATGTAAGTGAACTCTGAAATACTACGATACATCTTCTGTTATATAAAGTCACATTGGTGATTACTTAGTCAATCTATATGAATTCAAAGTTAAATAACTAATAAGGGGGTCAATGTCAACTCGCTCCCGACAATACGCACCAAGACAATTCGCTCCCGACAATTCTTATACACGTCGGTTAACTCCCGTACTTTACGCTCCGTGTATTTTTGCTCCCAGTACTATTCGGATTCATATTCCTAATTTCCAAAACCATTTTAATAATAACAGCTGCCCCCCCCCCAGTGATGAACAATTGAATTTTTTTTCAAACCTTCAAAACCATAATGTAGTGTTAAAGAGTAGGCTGTAATTAGTGACAGCTTTAATTTTCAGCTGACAGCAAACTTTCAGACTTGATATCACAGCCATTGCTACAGATCACTGAGTCTGCATTTTAGAAGTCGGAATTATTGCTAGTGTATCTCAGTGTAGGTTTCTGTGCTGAAGAAATAAGCTATACAAATTACCTCTGATAGTATGTGTCTGTGTAGGTTGCTTTTCAATTCAATTTAATTTGCGATAGCACTGAACATCTTTCTCCTGTGTTCTTTGCCTCTCTCTCAGTTCTGTAACCATGGTTGCTGTCAATTACTGCTGTCAGTCACTGTCAATTTGTAATCAAGTTTATTTAAAAACAATGGTATCAGAAGAGAACTCAATGCTAACTCTTGAAAATGGAAGGGAGGTTCATCTTGTCAGAACACAACAAGCAAAAGCTTGTAGATGTACAGAACTATATTTACACACACCACAAACATGGGGACAATGGAAAATCTATTTGACAGTGTGAACTTGCAGTGAAAAAGGCAAAGTGTTGCAACGCAAGGGTGCACACTGTAAGTTATGACAATCCTTATATCATTGCAACTTTCAGCCAGCACTCGCATGCTCCTGACCCTGCAGCTGTAGAACAAGCAGAAGCAGTAAATCTTGCAAAAAAAAAGAGCTGCAACTACTCAAAATACTACTGCGCAAGTATTACTCCACTCAAAACAAAGTATTTCACTGGCAGCACAAGGTGCATGGTAGATAAAAACATGAAACGCACTATTCAGCGAGTAAGGGTGCATGGTGCACTTCCAAATCCGTGAAATTTATGTGAGCTATCATTGCCTGACTACTATACCACATTCACAACTTGTCAAGGCATCAAGGTTAATTTTTTGTTGCTTGATAGTGGCCCTGGGGCAGATCGAATACTAGTCTTTGGAACAGAGGAAAACTTACAGTACCTAGAGCACTGAAGCAATTGGTTTGCTGATGGAACATTTAGCATTGCTCCACCACTGTTTTACCAAATATTTATCATATTCAGGGAGCGATTTGGAAATGTGCAACCAGCAGTGTACGCTCTATTGCTAGGAAAAAAAAGAGAGCATTACGAGCGAGTGCTAACTACTATAATAAAAATAAATTCACGTCTGGATCCGTTAGTAATTATGACTGACTTCGAGAAGGCCACCATTCAAGCATTTAAAAATGTTTTCCCACAAGCATGTCAAGTGGGGTGCTTTTTTCACTTTGCACAGTGTAATTATCGGAAAATACAGTCGGAGGGACTGGGAATTAGGTACTCGCAGGACACAGAATTCTGCCTTAAATGCAGATATCTACCCGCTCTTGCTTTTTACACCCCAGACCAGGTTGTCACCAGATTTGAGGACATCATCGACGAAGGGCTCAATATTTTTTCTCCTGAACTACAGTCCATTATTGACTACTTTGAGGACACTTGGATTGGGCGTAGAAACAGACGTGGCACAGGTAAAAGGCAACCACAGTATGCCATCTCTCTGTGGAACCATAGTGACAGTGTGGCAGAAAAATGGTCAAAAACAAATAATGCAGTGGAAGCTTTCCATAGAGGGAAGCAGTCTATTCTGTGCATGTCTCATCCCTCAATATGGAAATTCATAGATGGATTAAAGGGCATTCAATGAAAGAGGGAAGCAGAAATAGAGCAGCTGATTGCTGGCAATTCCAGAAATGCTCCAAAAAGACAGTACAAGGACAGTGTTGTCAGATTGGAAAAGGTCCTTGAAAAATCTGAAGAGCGGTCTAATGAGGAGTTCCTCAGAGGCGTAGCACACTGCTTCCAATATTAAAACTGAAATTAAGAAATAATTTTTAACTTCTTCACATTAAAGATGTTATTTTTAAACTTATTTTTAAACTTATAAAATGCTGGATATACTGGAAGGCTCTCAATATCCCTGAAAAAAACAAAGTGATCTACTGCAGCGATGAGACAGAGGTAGGAATCAGCTCATGTTATCATTCTTTATCACTGCTGTTTCTGCAAATGCTTCTGGGGGTGCAGTGCTTGTACTTCTAATTACGTTACAGCCTTGTTCAGTTTGCGAATGCTTCAAGTTATGTTACAGCCTAGTGAGTTTACATCGGGAGCAAATTGTGGGGTTGACTTTGGGGGGGGTCAGTTTGCGAATGCTTCAAGTTATGACTTCGGGAGTGAGTTTACATTGGGAGCTAATTGACATCAGAAGTGAGTTTATATCGGGAGCTAATTGACATCGGGAGTGAGTTGACAAGAGCGTACTGTCGGGAGCGAGTTGTCGCAGCGCGTATTGTCGGGAACGAATTGACGCGCTCCCCTAATAAGGAACATAATGTGATAGTGTAGATTTAGCATGTGAAATAGCAAGACTTAAAAAGAGAACAAATAATTATGATCATTTATAAGGAATTGTTTGTTTTGCCCATCCCAGTAGCAACCAAACAATTTGGCCTAAAAATATTTAAATAATTAACAAATAAAAGTAATCTTAAAACTTATCCTATGTGTCTTGTGTATTATTATATACAGTAGATAAGCTGTGATACTGTGTATGCTTTTCTGATAGACATGAACTTTTCTGTGAATTTAGAACTTTGAGTTATCAACATTACAGAATGCAGTTGCACATGCATGTATACAACAATGGACTAATGAACATATTCTTTTAAATGCTTTTTTTTTAAATTGTGTATTGCAACTAGCCATTGTATAATACCAACAATACCCTGCAGGGTGTGCTTTGTACTTGGATAATGTCATATATCAGGTGTTGGATGTAGCTGGCTTGCAGTGTTGTGCCCAACCAGCTGAGGCGTGATGTTATCCTAGCACAACAGACACCCTGTCGGCTAGTATTGCTTAAGTGTGTCATGCCTTACCCATTAAATGTCAGGATGGCTTAGATATTGTATCAGCTGGCTAAGTTGCACTGATGCTAAGTTCTACCACACATGTAGCATCATACACACAATGAAACTGATAGAAACAATGATGCTTCTGATTGCCCAAGAGCACCTTTCAGCTCAGCTGTTATGCCAGCAAAATGGCCCAGCTGAAAGTCATATGTTAATAAAAGGGATAAAATGTACTAAAAATGAACCTTTTCATTACCACTATTAGCTACTGCAGGGGTTGGGTTGATAGCCCTTCTCACATGGTGGAAGAATTCAATATTCCTTGTGCTGTACCCAACCCAAAATGGGTTGTTATCTCGCCATTATGCACCACCTGTCATGCATTATTGTTTAAATGAAGTAGATGTTGGATACATTGAAGTTATTTTGTGAAGCATTTAGTGAACCCTGATGCCACTGTAATACAACAGAAACATGGCTTTACATTGTTATACTCTTTTGTGGCACAACAACTTTGCTGAAGTTGTTACCACAGGTTTTATCCATTTTCTGCTGTCTCACAGAAAGAATGAATAACTACCTCTGTATTATGAACTATTACACAATATGTTTCATTCATACTGAATAGCTATCATCTAATATTTAAACAGTCTACAAAAAAAGTTCTGTTGTTTATCTGAATGTACTATTACGTATGTCTTCTCAAAAACTTTGAGTTTTAAAGTGTATGGACATAAACATATTTTTCTTCATTAAAAGCAATGTATTATTATGTACATTGTTAGAAATGTGTCTTTTATAAAGGTTTCATAATCTTGTTTACATGTATTGTGGTAAGAGAACCTACTCATTTTTATTTCTTTCTCAAAAAGTAAGGAAATTCTTTGCAAAAACTGCTTAATGCAACCAAGGTTTTCCACAGCACAAGAAGAGAAGATTCGGCGTTAGGTTTTCAACCCTAACTATGACTCCCACACACTACCACACATACACACAGACAGACAAAGAGACACAGACACAGATAGAGACACAGAGATGCACACACACACACACACACACACACACACACCATGCATACAAATAAGGGGTCATACAAGGCAAGACAACTAATCACAAAACACACCATAACGCAACACAAATAACAGACAACTTCTTAAACATACCACAACAGGCATCCATTATCATGTTTCAACAACTGTTGCACTTCTGTGTATAAAAATATTAATGTGTGTATGGCCACATAACATTGTAAAGCATTAACACTACCCATGACTATAAAGTAATCCTTCATGATAGTACCCCTTATAGAAGAAGAACCTGACTGTGTTCACTATTATTAACAAATGCATACAGTTTCATTATCCACACTTACTTGCTGCATAACTGTAAGCTGTTCTACCATCCATTGAAGATGACTAAGCAGTTACATTTCATGAACGACAAGGAACATGAGGATATGCTTAACTATGCACAGCATGACACAGCATTTATATAAAGCTTTACTGTACCTTTTCATGGTCTGGTGTTACCCTGACATTTAGGAAAAAAATACTCATTAATGGAATAGTTTTACTCATCACATTATGACCGTATCACTCAAATGCATGTTTTTTCACAACATTTTTTATATGTTTATACTTGCTGATACTATTGTGCCAGTGCAAAATATAATTTGAGATTAATTTAATGAACAGCACTCTGCAGTCAATAAAGAACTCACTGGGTACTGTATATCTCTACCATGTCTTGCAGAATAGAAACAGTGACATAGCAATGTTTGCAGACAATCTAACAGAATATGAGTATGATACTATTACCAGATACCTTGAGGCACAATTGACGGCAATATATTGTTTGTTTAGTAGTTTCTTATTGTAGCTCAGTATTGATAAATGTTTTTTTTACAGTACATCTATGTTGGAAACAATTACATGCACAGAGTATGTTAATAAAGACTTCCTGTATGTATATGGCCATAGATTTGCAGCCAGTACTGAATGTGAAGCTAAAGAACTCAGCTGTGCATCTCATTATTGAAAGATAGCATCAGGTAGCATTGTAACAACACTTCAGTGTATATTAACAATATGAGATGTTAACATGACATAACTAATTTGCTTTCTCACTATGCTCCCAGTTGTGTCGGCAGCAATCCATAGCAGTAGACATCATTTTTTAAATGAAGTGCAGTATTACTTTGGTATGATGAACAAACATTCACAGTAACATCATTCACACTTCACTAATACATCCATGTACATTTTTTCTCTAGTGTTAAATATGAAGAGAGAAACAGTTACATGAATGGTGAAAATCACTATCTCATAATGAATGCATTATATGATAGCAGTCACACCACCATTTGATGTGTATGAATGCATCCATATTGTACTTCAACATAAGAAAATAGTCTTGCTTATGATGGCATAGCATTTCTATTCATTTAGACACAGTAAACAGCAATATATATGCTATCTGATGTTATGCAGCCTTAACCAGATATGCATGTTGGTTGTTACTCTGGTAAAGCATGTCCCTGTCCAAGTGAAGCACTGTGCACAATAGCATACACATTTTATGCAGTAACATAGAAACATAGAATTTGACGGCAGATAAGGACCACTTGGCCCACCCAGTCTGCCCATTTCCTTACCTAGTGGATAAGCTGCAGATCCTAGTTAAACAGCAGCCTACTTCTTCCTACCCCCACCACCTAGAATTGCCTTATGACTGCCTCGTGCATGCTTGAATTCCACCACTGTTTTTGACTCCACAACCTCCTCCGGAAGGCCGTTCCATGCATCCACAACCCTCTCTGTGAAAAAATATTTCCTTAAATTACCTCTGAGCCGCCTCCCATCTATCTTCAAATTGTGCCCCCTTATTCTTGCACACCTCTTTTTATGAAAGATGCTACCCTCTTGGACTTTCTTGATTCCCTTGAGGTACTTGAAAGTTTCTATCATGTTCCCCCTCTCCCTCCTTTCCTCGAGGCTATACATATTAAGCTCCTTAAGTCTCTCTTCATATCTCTTCCAGTGCAGACCCCAGCCATTTTAGTTGCCCTCCTCTGGACAGCTTCCATCCTGTCTAT